>OX387639.1:7169192-8532109 GCA_947568825.1 Sphinx pinastri | reverse complement strand
AATAACTAGGACAGCATAATACAAGTCTTAATATACTATTTTATCGCATAAGAAAATAAAAGTGCATCCACAAACGGCCTTTCTATTGACCGTTCAACCGACCATGCGGTGCGGAGTGGTTCGTGCGAGCTCGGCTGGCTCCGTGCGGGTTGCCGTTGCCTCGCATCGTTGGGCGTAAATGGTGCCGAGTCAAAGGGTGGCGCTAGTACCCCATCTTCAAGCATTTTACTTGATCTTTGCTTCAGGTTTTAGATTGGCTAAAAGTGCGCTTGGAAAGGTTTGGATGTGTTACACGATTGTGTGGAGGCATGGTTAGGTTTTAGATCATATACGCTATTTTGGAGTGGTAAGGATTTAGTAATTAACAGTAACTACAATATACAGTAGTATATTTCAACGTATACCTCTTAATTATCAAACCCTCAATTGCGACAACATTGACCCTACTAACTACACCAATGGTATTCATGTCGCTATGTACAAAAAACTTACTTCGAAATTCTAAAAAAAACACACATCAATAATCGCACAATATCGACCTTTCATCGAAGCTTTCGAAAAAAAAATCCATTCATAATATCAATATCGTATTACAAACGATCTGATAAACAGATGTGGGCGAACTTCTTTCCTCATTAACAGAACGACATTTCGAAAGCCAGCCCGAAACTCGTTTAATACTTGCCAGTTATGTAATACATATCTACTCGTTTTTGCGAGTCTTGCGCACCTTGAATGAGGTAAATAAAGTATCTGCAAATATTTTGGTTTGTTTTATCTACTACTTCAAGAATCTTAATTCAGTATAATAAAGACCAAAATGCCATTAATGCTTGAGCTCATGTTGAACTCATATTGTTTCGTGGGCCTATCACCGAAAACATTTCGATTATAGTATTTTAAGACTACATTGAACTTCCCATCAGCTTTCTTTATAATTACTGTATCGACGCAATGTAAAAATAATTGGTAGGGCTCTCGTGTGTATGAGTTTATCCTGACCTACTCATCCATCATACAGATGCATAAAAAAACATATATTAAATCTTAATGATCGCAATGGGCTCGCGTGACTTCAAGTCATACACGCAAAAAGCCTCAATAGTACCTTTTTGGCATTCAGCCGTCTCCTAACCGTCTCTGATATTGCAGTTACACACGTCAATACGCCTTTTGTTCTCCTTTTCTATCACAATTCACCACGCATTTCAGTTACAGCATAGAAACATAGATTTATTAAAAATGTGGAAAAAAAAACAATAGTTTTAATGATGCGGGATAAATACCGTTCGAAAAGTGTGATAAATTATTGTCTGTGATTTGTTTAACTTAGTTTATTTTTAAAGACCCCAATAACACCAATGTAACCATCATATTATTATTATTATTATTTTGATGAGTTTGTTTATGGTCGTTATAAAATTTTGATTATGCGCGTTCGCAGATGTTATAACAACCAATCCCATTGTAAAGAATCAAACAGAGAATATGGAGTATCTATCAATTCACGAAAAACAATCTAAAGATACAGAGCTCAATTCTTATTCAACATTGGCAATTCCCTAAAACACTGTACACACGTCGCCAAATGTTTGCATCTCCGCACTCGATGTTCATTTTATTCCCTCTTCGAGCAAATAAACCATCTCTGATCGTCCGATTGTTACCAAGTGTTACGTACGTACGTTCCCAGTCTGCAGTCCATTCGGTACGCCTGTGAGATTTCGAATATTGAAAATTTGCTTTGAACTCAACTCGGATTGTTTCGTTTGACGTACATGCAAACATGTTTGCGTATATAAATCTTGTTTTAATACTTTTCCGTTGTTGGATGCGTCAGTGTTTGAAGGTTTATATTTACGTTCAAAGGGATTGGGGGATTGGAAGGCCTGGTACAGAGTGTGAAAGAAGAGTTCCTGTGTTCCCAGAGCTATTGGGTCATGGTGTTTGATGTCTTGCTGGGTTTGTGATGAGTTGTATATTGTGTTTGTCAACTTTGACATAGCAGAAAACAGATTGTTGTATAATCAATGTCATTTTATCACTCAACGTTAATGTATGTGTGATTGATGTTCTGTGGAGAATCCAACTGAACGAAATTACATCTCAGATAACGCATCGTTGAAAGATCACTTCAAGCATTGACGCAGTTTCATTCAATACTTGAAGAACTTGAAGCGTGTGATTAAATATCATTATTGTTGAATCTAATAATATTGAATGTTGATGACGTTCATACGGTTGATATTAATAAATCTATTACTGCAAATGAAAAAACTATCGCGATAAAGAATTAGGAAAACACTAATGATGAAAAAAAACATGATTCATTACTAAAGTGAACGTAAACCCATGTTTGTATACAAAACATCACCTTGATATCAAAATGTTTGCGGTAACCGTTTGAAATGTCTGGTTGGGTAGTCAACACCTTTCTAACTTCAATGACACCGATTTCAGCTGCTCTGTGTGAAATTAACATTTATTAAGACTTTTTGCAATCCTTCGACGTGGTCTGTATGAGTTCCATGAACTTTAGTTTTAGTGTTATTAGAGATATTCGGTGGATTTTGATAGTTATCGTATATGTACGAATTCTTGATGTTTTATGATGTCTGAATATCAAGTCGAGGCAAAGATTTTTTACAACAGCCATAGCACTTGCTTGAGTATGAAGGTATCACAGTTTGAATATAGACTTAAGATTTCTTGTAAAGTAAGTAACTTTCTAACTATAACCCGATCAATTTTTCCACCAGACATTTTAATGTAAGTTTAAAATTCTCCAGCACAGTGAACCCTAACTCCGCAACAATATTAATAAAACTCGAACGCGTCTATTCATAAATTTAACTAGCAATCCGGCCAGTTATCGCTACTTCGAACGGTCCTGAACTATCGTAAAGTTTTATAATAAGAAGAAAAAAAGAAGAAAATGTCGACCGACTTAAGGCAGTTTCCCGGAAAACTTGAGAGCGTGGTGCCATTTTACTGTGTGCAATTTGCGGTCCGCGAGAACTCTAATGCTTGCGCCGCGAAAAATGTGACATTTTGCATTGGCAACGTTTTTTAATGTTTTCTCAGATAGATGTGAGACGGATTTTATGGCGACTCTGGGGATGCCGGATTCGTAAATAATTGGGTTTATGCCTTCCTTTTGTCATGTTTCGTAGATTGTCGTCTTAAGAATATATTATTATTTGCCGACCTATATATTGATATTATTTATTCTAAACGCTACTCTAGACTTACAAATTGAGAAATAAAAATCCAATATTACAATAATTTTTCAGATCGGTATCACGCTACTATTCCTCTTGTGCCTCTTGTACATTTCAAATGAAATATACTAGTCTCATTAGACAAAAAAAGACGAAGAATATCAAAGTCCAACCACGCTCCTAAACCATGAAGGTCATTAATCGCATGTTACAGTGAATGACGACTGAGATAAGTATAAAGTAATTGTTTTCGTCATAATTGAGACATTGATTCGTAGATGATTCATAGATTTTTGCAATTAAACCAAGCTGTTAATTGTGTTCGCTGACTAATGCTTTTCGGACACAACGAAACAATGATTGTTAACGTGGTATTTGATCATGTACCATTGTCTTTTTAATTTAAGGAATTTGTATTTTTTCGTTTTTGGATGTCTGGATAGATTTTGTTTGGGGGCAGGTCTTAATTTGTACCGCTTTGACAAATATGCAGTTCATTGTAACCAGTATAATTATTGATAATTATGATCAGTTTATTTAAACAAGTAGGTTATATATATATATATATATATTGGATGAGCCCGTATAGTCTTACACCCGTATTCACAAACAATACTTAGAGGACGCATAGTGCTCCCGAACGCATAGTGTCGGTTGTTTTATCGTTTTCTTTGCCTTATTCAGCTTTGTTTTTCTGACAGCCAACGGATGTAAAGTTGTATCTCAATATTAGCCAATCACAGCACCCCTTGGCCTACGCAGTGCGTAGGCTGTCATGCCCAAACACTCAACCCGAGGACGCATAGTATTCTCGAACGCACAGGGTCCGTCAAACTTATTCTTAAACAACACTTAAGAGACGAATGACAGTATGCATTTAGGAAAATGAACGCACAGCAAAAGGAGCTCGCGAGCTATTTTACGCAACGCATAGCAAATCAACACAAACGTCAATCTAGCACCGGGTTTAGAGACCACGTAAGTTAGGTTTGTAAATTCGTGTGATTTTCTTGATTTGATCCGTTAACTTGCGATGGACTGCAGTAGCGAAAAAGAATTTGATGATTACACCCTTGAGAGAGACCTACAGAGAACGAATAACACTAGAAAAGTGATCGAGATTTTCAAATCTCACAGTATCACAACCAGGCAATATTTCCAAAGAAAATTACAATAAAGCTAACATAAAAACTAGAAAAACAGTAGAACGTACAATAGGGGAGTCGAAGAGGATTTGATCCTTGTTTGACCAAAAAGTTGGCTACGAGTCTCATAACAACGTGCCATGTGATTGTAAAAACTTCGATTTTATACAATACTAGTATTGCTCGCGGCTTCACCCGCATGAATAAGTTGTTCCGGGATAAAAATATTTCCCGGGATAAAAAGTAGCCTATAGCACTCAGGAGTAATGTAGCTTCCTATTAGTGAAAGATAGTTTATATTAGTACATCCAATGGCATCATTATCGAAAATATAAATGATAATAATATAAATCATATAATACCTACATACCGAGGCGCTCCGATACAGAAGATAATTTATAACACAGCATTTTTAGTTAATTTGGTCGGATAAAATAAAACAAATATATTTAAATTTTCAAAATGTATTTCTTATCGTTCTATTTCCAATTTTTTTTTAATTGTAAAGCATGGAGCTGTTTTTATAATCTAATATTTTTTCTATACGCATCATACTCATTGACTCTTGAGAGAGCTCCTTCTTTCTATAAGTTTTATATTTTCCCAACATCTTTTCAACTGTACATTGTCCCTGGGTGTAACATACGACTGTGCATTATAAGCTATTGTCAGTTTATCCCAAGCCTTCTTCTTTGGCTCTATATTTTGAGCATGCGTACGGTATCTTCAATAATAGGCCGTTCCCGCATCAAAGCCACGATTAATTCCCTCTCTGCAGAAGTAAAATATGGTAACTTCTTTGAACTAAAAGAAATCAACTTCTGTTATTCGTCTTATCATTTTATATTATTGTAATATATATAACCAGGAAACAAACTGGAAAACATCATACTTACCACATTTTAGGAGATTTTTACTCAATAAAGGCGCGAAACTTGTGTCCATAATGCAAATGCGAACATAATATTATTTTAACTAAAAATTTTACAAGTTGTCTCCTTCTTTCGTGTTGTGGCTTCTACCAAGAATTTATCGGTGATGTCGCATTTATGTAATGTATTTTTACTATTTGAAATCCGTGTCAATTTTAATACGTATTGATAATTTCCGATAATTTCCATCAAAATTGAAATTTCAAAGTCAATGTTTGATGTTTTCTGTCAATCTACTCGAGGAAGTTTCATTACAATATAAACCAATCACAATGCTATGGGAACGCACAGCAAAGAGTCCCTTGAGTATCGTTTATGAAATGAATGGCTTGCCAGTGTTACTTCTATACTTATGCAAGTAATGTTAACGAAAACAGACTTATTATCATAGCATTGAGCTGTCCTTAGCTAAGTATCGTTTGTGAATACGGGCCTTAGTTTCATATAATATATGCACTATAAATACATTTTCTATATAGCTTGATTTACATGTGTAATCTAGCTAAAACTAGTGAATCAGTTCGAAATTCGCGTCAGCCGCCTACCGACGCGTACAGACAAATGTTCGTACAAACAGTTTATTATTAACGTCGTCTCCGCTATGAAGAAAAATTAAATCGTCCGCATTCCACATTGGCCGAATCACGCTGACAGCAATGTTAAAAAACGCTTTATGATCCTTAATATTAAGTATTAAAGATTGTTTTTTGTGTCCTTTCATGTTCTAACTTTGATAATTTTTTTTTGCAAAGATATACTGAAGATTGTAACTGTAGGTTATTTTTATCTCAGAAAAATCCACGCCACTTGTGGGTTTTTTTCGAGGAAACCATCTCGTACCGACTTTATGTTTATTGCCTACAGCAGGTATCTAGAGCTTTTTTATGAAATACATTTTGAGAATCGAAGTATGCAACTTGGCTGTGCCTCTGATATAGTCAATGTCCATAATTTTTGGTTGGTTAGTTTGGGCTCTCCAAAGTCGAAAAAGACTGACAGTAGCACCAGATATTATATAACAAAATCACAAACTTTACCTATTTCCAGTGAGCCATCAGCTCGTCTGCCTCCAAATTAAAAAGACAGGTTAAGCAGTACCAAAGATAATACCAAATATACCTTAATATTTAGGTGGAATAATCTAAAATATTGAACTAGAACGGAATCATTTAACCAAAACCATACATCGCCCTAAAATATTCCTTATAAAGAGACCACATCAGACGATTCCGATGTGTTTAAAAGTTCTACGTGACTTGACCACTTCAAAGTGGAGCTACTCTGTTAAAAAGGTAACCTTCCGCAGTTTGATGGATTAAGGCAACTGATATCACTCGTGGATTTACTAATCCTTAATTGTAAAACTATTGATGAAGGATGTCAGATTATTATCATGATTATGTACTGTGCTCGTCAACCTGAGATATTAGGTAAGTCAAATACCATGCACAACTATGCTTGCGGATAAAATATATTTATATATTGCCTTGATGCAAATATTAAACCCATAATCTTCTTGTTTTGTAACTCACACCCGAAGCGCTACGTCTTTTAATATGTAGGTAAATCAAATATTATTGACGCAGACGTTAAATAAATTATGTCAGTGATAAATGTTACAAGCATTTTAACTGGTGTGTTAATTACATGTAATTGTAGGGATAAAACAATTATCTTTCCATAAATTGAATAACTACTAACGTCGCACGCTGCTGAAACCAATTTAACGTCAGTGGCATATTGATCACTATTATCGTGGTAAGAATGTTTTAGTAAACATTATGACAGTTTATACGCTTTACTATGCGCTCACTGCGCAATGAAATAAATTTTCGTAGAATCTAGCAGCAAAAGTATTCCTCTGATACTAACTTTTTAAGATGATCAAACTATCATAAAATTACATAGTTGCACGTTCTGTTAATGCAAAATAGAATCTATGGTAGTCATTGCTGTCACCTCACCTTCCAAGATCGAACCAGTGGTCAAAAGCCAAGTGCGTGTCAGTGTATAATCATGGCCGACCTTGTACTAATCGATTTAACAGCAAGACGCCGCGCCTAACGCCAAATGGCCGGATCACCCGTCTATGTAAGCATAAACATTTCAGAAGCGATCGCTTTTTCATGCAAAATGTCTAAACTGTAAGTAGGCTAGATAAAATTTGAGAGTGAGTCAACATGGTCTAAAGTTTACTGGTGGTAGGTCTCTTATTATGTAAGAGGCCGTCTGGGTGGGTACCACCGCAATGTCTATTTCTACCGCCAAGCAACAGTGTGCATGCACTGTTGTGTTTCGGTTTGAAGGACATTGTAGCCAGTATAACTCCTGGACATAATGAGACTTAACATCTTATGTCTCAGGATGACGAGCGCAGTGGAATGCCACTCAGTACTTTGTCAGTCAAGGTGCTGGATGGTGTTGCTACTGTTTATGGGTGGTCGTATCGCTTACCATCAGGCGAACGGCATGCTCGTCTCGTCATTCAATGCAAAAAAAGACAAAAAAAAAAAATGTTTTGCGTAAGATGCTTTGCAGGCTATGACTTATCTGGCGCTACCTAAGATGGATAGAACTACAACTTAAGATACTCATAATTGATTCCTAAGAATAAAATGAAATCTCAATCTAGCTCTTTTAAATTGCCACTACATCGCCTTGCGCACACTGCACACATATTAAACGGATAGATAAATTACACAATGGCCCACTCGAAAATATTCCTTGATACATCCTCTTCCTCGATATTCGAGAATTGGTTTCGACGTGAACTTCGTTGACTGCCTCGGTGGCGTAGTCGTATTACGGTACGACTGCAAGGCTGAGGTCTCGGGTTCGATCCCCGGGTCGGGCAAAGGTGATATTGGATTTTTCTATTCAGTATCAGCCAGGAGTCTGGAATTTGTGCCCGATATGGCGATAGGCTCGCCCCCTATCATATCATGGGACGGAATACGCTTGGCGAAAAGTGGGTGCACTAGTTGCGCCTCTGCCTACCCCTTCGGGGATAAAAGGCGTGAGCATGCGTGAACTTCGTTGTTACAGCAGTTTTCCTCCCAGCGGGCGCGACACAAATGTACTAATTAATTTGGGACGTTTAAAAACGCTATCCATTAACGTCTTTGGTCGAGACGTCAGAGTTAATGATGGTTGTTTTGGGTCAATGGATTACTTGCATTGAAGATGTGTCCGTTGTATTCTGAATGTTGTAGTACGTAGTACTATTCAGTATTCTGTGGTTTTAGTATGAACGAAACTCATTGTAGTATTCTCGTCCGGTTATTTCGTGAAATATCATTGCTGAATTATACAAATTTAAATTAATTTTATGTCCAATCTCAAAATAAATTGTTAAACCACATAAAGGTAATGTTTACAATGATTAATGTTATATTGTGATAAAGTTATTGACTCATCGCGATACAATATTATAGGGTACCTATAATATTATTGTAGGGTACCTATATATTATTATATTATATTGATTTATCTTAATTCAACGAAATCTTGACCACATTACCTGCTCATTGTGCCTATATTTCGTTAAAGTTTAGTCAACTTATACGATTACTTTATTACTATTAATTAAATTACTCTCACCTTACACAGATCCAGACTTAATTTTAATCGTTAAGTTAAACAAAATAGTCGATTAAATGCTAAAAGCACAATACCAGAAGTCTTCAATGAATTTAATGCTAAACTAAAATCGACCATTGGTTCTTTTACATTGCCAGATAAAGCTGAATTCACTCCCAACACGTATCACAAACACATAAAACAAGAAAACGAGCACAATAAGATTCGCGGAAACGCGCCGGCACAGAAAAACCTCTCAAACCATAATTATCAGAAACAATGGCCGACGGCGTTATCGGTGAACAAAATGCATGGCAAGGCTACCAAGACAAACAAGGCGGGAATCAGTTTAATTGGTCGTATTTTATGATGCAGAATAAGAGACTATTTATATCGCGCGAAGGTCGTATTGCATCATAGCCAGGTGATTTGCGAAGAAACACCTATAAACAAAACTGTTTTTGATATTCCTGTTTGTGTAGTGCTAAAAGAGAAAGCCGGCTGCAAGCTTCAAGGCTTCGGTCATTTTTGGATTGTACGCGAATAGGTGCGGCTTGTGAGAATCTTCTCTATTATAAAGTCAGAACCTGATAGGTGGACGTTCGATTAAAATCTTACATGTTTCTGTTGCTAAATCGTTTAATTAATGTTTCTTGCTTAATTTAGCAAATATAGTCTTTTTGAGGAATAAATGTAAATTACGCAACAGATTGTACAGAACAAATACCTAAACGAATTTAGTCTATGAAATTAGGTGCCTAAATAATGGTACCAATATTTAAAACATCTCAAGAATGTATTGACGCAAGTCTTTAAATAATTCGATAATATTAATTCAGAAGTCCCCAATCATAGATAAAATCAGGGAAGACTTCAATGATTAGTGATTGTAGTATTGCTGATTATGTATTAAATTACATAATATTGTTGATGTCTATTTCTACCGCCAAGCAGCAGTGTAGACGCGTTGTTGTGTTCCGGTTTGAAGGACATCGTAGCCAGCGTAATTACTGGGCATTATGAGACTTAAAACCTAATGTCTCAGGGTGACGAGCGCAGTGGAGTGCCACGCAGTACGTCATTAAAAGTTATGTATGTTGCTTCTGTTCATGGACAGTCGTATCGCTTACCATCAGGCGAGCGGCATGCTCGTCATCACACAGAAGCGATATTTTTTTTTAATGTAAAAATAGTTGTAAGCCATTATGAAAGTATGCATTTAATATTTGATTATTCTTTGTTTCAGGTATGTATCCGTGAAAAGTAGTAATAAGCAAGGTATATTTTCATCATAGAAAATTTCATTTTATAGATGATTAAGGTGAGTAAGATATTAAAATAAAAACATACATTATTTTCAACGTGTTAAATTGATCAGAAATATGTTGTTCACCTTCATTCTAATCAGTCGACAATTATGAAACATAATGTAATCTAAATCGATTATGAGAAATGATCGTCAGTACTTTTATTTATACTTGTTATAGGTGTTTATGAATATAGATGTATAACCACTATGACATAAATGTACAGCAGACGTAGATAATTACATTGTTATACCCCTATTTTGTTTTAAAATAAATAAAATACTGTTAGGGTGTTTCGCACTCCTGTTTATATTGTCATTAACATTACCTATCTTAGTCCCAGTGTAGTAAATTACAACATTAACCAGTAACATTTGTGGTATAATAACAAAAGGACCGTAGATCTAATCGAAGCGTTCACAAATTCGACGTTTTATTACAACGGTGGATGCGATATCGTCCTACGGCACGGCCGTAACAAACCCTTATTCAGTTCGGACAAGTTATCTCGAATCAAATGGAGTTACTGGCGGTAGGTCTCTCATATGTAAGAGTCCGTCTGGGTGGGTACCACCGCAGTGTCTATTTCTACCGCCAAGCGGCAGTGTGCATGACCTGTTGTGTTTCGGTTTGAAGGACATTGTAGCCAGTGTAACTACTGGACATAGTGAGGCTTAACATCTTATGTCTCAGGATGACGGGCGCAGTGGAATGCCACACAGTACTTTGTAACTCAAGGTGCTGGATGGTGTTGCTACTGTTTATTGGTGGTCGTATCGCTTACCATCAGGCGAACGTCATGCTCGTCTCGTCATTCAATGCAATAAAAAAAAAGTTATTTAAATTCTATCGGAATTTGATTTTACTTGTCTAAAATCATCAGTAGAGATTTGTTCTGTTCGAACTGTCGCAATGGATATCATTATAGATTTTATTGTTTTCTGGTGATTTCATTAAATTCTGTTTTTATTTTATTTATTTATTGAATGAAAATATGGTCGTAGATGTTGGTGAACCAAACGAAATGAACAATTCATCCAATAACCGACGAGGCATAATGATATTCAATTGAAATTAAAAGCATTACAACATGTATTCCCGTATGTATGTACCTAACCTCTTTTCTAGCGTCAGTCAGTAAAACGGTGATCCTGTTTCTGAACTGAAATCTGAACACTAGCAGCATAAAAGAATCGAGGAGCAAGAGCCATCCATCCACATCACTGCACGCTAATCAATGTCCATTCCTTCAGTTAGCGGATGAATAATGGTCTTTGGTATGCAAACGACAAGATGTGTTAGCGGATCAATTCGTTGCTATTGTAAGCCATTGTGACAGGGCCCAGTGCGATAACTCGACGTGAATGTGCCGGCACTTTGCCTTCATTGAATTGTTTGACACGCACAACACCTATTGCAATGTGTGAAATCGCCTTTATAGCGTGCCGTGGTGTTGGTAGATTGTTTGTACTTATTACTATTATTAGGTTGGCACCGTTGTTTTTATGAGATGTGTTAGCAGTTCATTTTTTGATATTTTTTTTCCTATATGAATAACTGATATAGGGTAATCTGATCCAGGTTTAATTTAGTTTATTTCAGTTTTATTATAATTGCAATGCAATGCAATGAGCCCTGTATTATATACTGCCCACTGCTGAGCACGGGCCCCCTCTACTACTTGCACTAAAAGATAATAGTTTGTGTTTAATTTGTTAGGGCATTTATCACTTTTTGTTCCAGTAAACTAAACGTTAAAGCCGTTACCATTGTGTTTAGTTTGGGAAAACCCTTAGTATCAAGAAAAATACATAACCAACCAGGTAAATTGATATGGCCATCTGTTATTATACGTACGCCACAAAAACAATGAGTTTCCACGTAAATATGTTTTACTACAGATTGGTATTAATGCCCAGATGTCCAGATCAGATTAGAACATCCATTACGTTTAGGAAGTAAGTGGAGCGTGGTGAAATCTAGGTGACCTCGGACCGGTCCAGCTCTCGTGCCACGTCTCGTGAGATAAAGGATGTGATGCTAAACTGGTTGGAATGATCTTATCAAAATACAAGTTGGGAAATTTGTTTCGGTGATGGTAATTTATTGGTTGTTGCTTGTAAGTAACTATTAATAAGATCTAGGAATTGTAGATCATCTTGCTTGAGCTCTTAATGATAATGTTGTTTCGTTGTTATATAAGGTTCATTTTATATTAATGAAATCATGTTTGAACTGTACTTTGTCGTCATCTTGATTTACCTTTTTTATAGTATTTACAAATAGTAGATATCTCTAAATCACTCTAATGAGCCTTAAGAAAATCAAATGCGAACTTAATACAAGTGGTACGTTTCTATTAATTTTCCATAATTTATCAGATCTTATCTTAGAAAACCCGTTATACTACTTCGGCTGTCTAGTGAACGCAACCGTTAAGTTGGACGCTTTATGGGTGACGAAAATATTAATACTTAGCTAGCCCCTAATCTTATCTCGTGTTTACGAGTTCTGTCTTCCAAAAGCTAATAACCTTAAATTGCACCTCAGAATTGTATACAACGAAGTACATGTAATAGTCGATAAAGATATAGGGATATATTTACAATTAGATGAACTGGTACAAGACAATAAACTATAAGAATGAACAGAGAAGGACCATAAACTAGAACACAACGACACATTTTGAAAATCTGCTCTTGGTGTCATAAATGCTATTCATCGGGAGAAGAATCTCTAAAAGCAGAGAGGAACTTTTAAATATACAGAAAAAAGATTTAATGTAGTTTTTTTCAATTTGGAATCTTATAGAAATGATAATGGACGTGGAAAAAAGAGTTTTGAAGCCTTAGTAGGTAGGTTGAAAATCTAGATTCTAGAATGACAATATCCTTACGTACACTTAAGAATTGATTGCGTTCCCATCGCGTCTAGTCATGGCGAATGCGGCCAAGTTTTTGCGGAGCAACTATATTGTATGGGTTATTTACGATTATGGTTTTGGCAATTTTTCAGTGGCAAGTTTTCATGTTTTATTACTACGCAAGTTATTTCGTAATGCGAAATGTATGCTTATGAGTTCGGTATATTTGGATATAGTTCTATTTTCGTATGCCATGAGTTCTTTGTTAAGTCGAATGCGTTATTCTATTCGAATAACTATGATTTTCGAATACCTTAACATTATTTTCCGTTTTAAGAGCGCTATTACATTTTTGCGCCGCGCAAAGTTAGGTTTTTTTTGGATACAACTTACCAAGTATTACTATCTGCCGTGTATTACGTGCGGCACCGGTGCAACCAAATATATACCACCTTTATTTTGTGAAATAAGAATGATAACATCAATTTAAAATTATGAGATTATTAGTAGTAGTTTAAGGAAATGTTAAATTTTATTTCGGTATGTATATTTTGACAATGTGATTTAAAACTCCGGAGATATAAAACTATCTTCCGAAACCATTTTGACCGAAAACTAAAATGTTTTTAAAAATTATTTACTGTTTAAAAGTTAATTATATTTTTTTTCTGATATTATGTAAGAACAGGATGTATATAGTGATAGAATATTTTTTTTGGTGGAATATATTTAACTGAATTTGCAAATTGGAGCTCTCAAGTCAGATCTTTTGTGTGTTTTTGCCAAACCAGACACCGGGAGAATGATGATTATTAAATAAATAAGTAAATTACCAAAAAATCGCTGTATTATTTTTTAAGAAGATGAAATGAAGAATATTTTTGATATGATAGTTATCATAGACATGAAGCCAGTGCATCGTGTTTGAACGACGAAAACCTTACAACCAGACATATTTCTATGAAAGCGCTCTTAAGGGTTTCGGTACACAAGTTAGTCACGCACTTTCTAAATTACGCGACGTCTTATTTGCAATCAGATTTATGAAGGTTAGTATAAAATTATACGTCCGAAGATAGAAACCATGAAATACATGGTAGTATGGCGAGAATCGAGACCCAAAAAGAATTATAATGCATTCAAGCTTGTTCTCTTGCCCACCTGTTCACTGAAATAAATATAATTAACTCGTATAATATTATAAAACCAGTTGCCAAGTTAACTTAATTACTTGTTTACCAACGCCGTTTCGAGTTAATCCAAAGCTTTAACCTCAAATCGCTTGTGTGACGTGATTATGGTGTTACTGCATTATTGTTATTAAACGTGTATGATACTAATTATATTATGTCAGTCATCCGCGTCTCATAGAACGTTTTTGAACTCTCCTTATAGTCCTTAGGGTCAAACTGGTTTGATATAAATTGAACCACTGATTAACAATCCATTACTTTTGAATAAATTAGATCCAGGAATAATAGCTGTACCATTGTCTATGCTAGATTTGAATCTAATTTTAGCTTAGTTAAGTCATAAACAGCGCATATTGATCGGCCGTAATATTCCGCAGCGTATTAACAACGTGTTTTACCCGTCCAATTTGGGTTCATACACAACCATTAAACACTAATTATAATCATCTGACCGTGCTGCTTTTATAATCACAACACGTCGGGTTTCAATCGAATTTACAACAGTATGGTACGCAACCGCTACGCCGTACGTACGAGCGCCATAGAGACCGCAATAACGCTTTAGTTAGCAAATACTGGTTTAATGATTTGTAAACTTGGCAGCGGTGTGTGCACGCGATTGTTTCGTATTAAACGTATTTATCGATGTATTGGTCCGTTTGTATCATCGGTTTATGCGGGCCGTTACTTTTTTTGGTGTTTTTGGGTCATCGGTGTTCGGTTTGTGTGCTTGAATCGTATGTGGCTGGTTTGTGACTTTGTTTGCAGGATTACTTGTTCGAAGTACGAATTAAAATGGGTTTTCGATTCTCGGTATGGACGATAGAGGCTCTATCATTTATAAATTATGTAAGATGCTCATTGTTAACTCCGACTTCTTACGTTCTTTCTGCTCTATCCCTTACGTAATTGTAGACGGCATTTTGCTGTTCTATTCCTCTCTACTAACCATTAGCACAATATTTTCCCATCTTGTATTATATCATTTTATCTTTCCACGTCACATTCAATATATATAATATTCTAGTCAACATTCATTTATCGTGCCACATCCGCCACACGAAGTCCACTGCTCAATATAGGCCTCCCCTAAAGATTTCCAGACGGACACGTCAAAAGCGGCCTGCAAATGCTATGTTATGTTCGGTGTTTCTCTACGGGATCAAATCAGAAATGAGTAGATCCGTAGAAGAACGAAAGTCACTGACATAGCCCAGCAGATTAGCAAGCTAAAGTGGCAGTGAGCAAGGCACATAGTTCGCAGAACTGACTTCAGATTTTTCGCATAATAACTCGTTAATATATATGCGATAACTTTCATTTTAAAATGCATCAAAGAGATAATAAAATTTCATTCAGCCGAGAAATATGCAAAACATGCGACTTGGTCAAGGCGAAGCTGGTGCGCGGCACGCCAGCGTTCGCGGACGATTTAAGTAATGCATTTTTAAATGTATAAATTTTAATGTAATTGTCTCGTAGTTGTTGGATATTGAGTTTTCTTGTTGGTCTGGCGGGGCAGCGTATTTGGAACGTCCGTAATTTGGTTTGGCTCCCGGAACGAGCTTATGAAAATTGAGTTTCGATTAAACAATAAATCTGTTTTCTTGAGGTGGTTGTGCATTATGGTGATAGGTTGGTCTCCTATTTCAAAGGATTAAAAGACTGCGGTAATTAAATTCCCTGTGCTGACTCCTTTGTTGGTCACAGGTGTGGTAGGAAAGAATCGAATCCCTATGGTTCCCACATTCGAAAGATCTAGGACTTGACACACACTTTTATATAGGTATAAAAGATACTATTTATACAGATTATGTAAGCAGATGCAAGTAATCAAGAAATGAATATAGAAACTATAAAATATTCATCATCAAAGGATTATTATTTACTTTTATAGACAAATTAAGTATCGGTTATTTTACACAATATTTTAAGATTTTTTGGATTTTTCGTAATATATTTTAAAGATTATTAATTTCCGTCTACACAAAAATACTACTAAAATAGAGTATAGTGGTTAGATTAACAAAAAATGCGGAATTGCCACTGTTTCAACTACTTCTAGATTTCGAAGATAACATTTTGATTTTTTGCTTAAACTTACGACGCTCATATTAATTATATCGATTCGTTTGTGTTCACAAATATTTTTTTTTCAAAATATATATTTAGTAGAATAATATGTTCCATAAACGCTATTTGTTCTATCGTATCGTTATTCCAGGATAGTTATCATTTTTCCTTCCTTATTGCTTAGTAGAATACATTTACCTAGTTAAAATATACTCTAATATAAAGGGTGTTACAGAAAAAAGGTATTAACAAACACCACTTCCAAGGAGGTTGATTTGTCACGTGGCCGATGTCTTCTGCCAGTGAATACATCAATTAGCAAAACCGAACACGTTGATCTTTAAAGTAAAAAAAATATTTTGGGTCGTAAGCTTTCAGCTAACGCATTGACCTCACGAAACGCTACAGCGAATCAGTAAGTTCGTAATGCCTGTGTGACATCGTGTAAGTCCATCTCGTTCATGCTGTAGATAACAGCTTCAATGCTATCAGCTCTGTATTATATACTGCCCACTACTGAGCACGAGCCTCCTCTCCTCCACCACGTTGGCCTAGTGCGGGTTGGCAGACGTCACATACCCTCGAAATTCTTATCGAGGATTCCCAGGTATGTAGGTTTCCTCACGATATTTTCCTTCACCGTTAAAGCGAATGATAATTGATAAACAATACACATTACACACATAACTTCGAAAAGTCCAGAGGTGTAGGTGTGCCTTGGGTTTTTTTTGAACCTACGGACATTGTCTCGGCAGACCGTTCCATTTCCAACTAGGCTATCGTCCACTATATACACAGCTTCAGTATTATTACTGAAATTCAGCGCTTTATATGTAATTAGACTTCAAAACATTATTCTTAAATATTATTTCCTTATTAAAAAACATTTCAGTCGCTCCCTTTTTACACTAGTCGTAAAGATACAAACGTACGACGAAAACTCTTACAGCGAGCATAAGGAAGGCCGAAGTTACATAACTTTTATTGGCCATAACTGCCGAGGTAAACATTACGTTTAACTCGACTATGTCGCCCCGGCGCATATACTTAAGAAACAAAGATTACAACCGTTTCCTAATTGTTTGGAGCATACTGTATGTACATATGTAAAGACAATCTAGCATTTGTCCCATTCTCTTTAGGTCTCGCATTATAGCTGGTACATACAATATATACATTTTAATTAAAAATATACACGTCGACTTGAGAACGTTCGTCCGTTTTTTTTATCGTCGGTTAAAAAGAATAATTATGATTTCGAATTGATGTCAAGTGTCAACCGCGGAGATAGATTTTAAAATGTACAAAGATTTAGTATTGATTGAAAAAAAAACTTCATATGTCGTTTCTTAAGGAACAGAAAGCAACTCATGGGTTTTTATTTCACCAATCAATACAAATAAATAACAGATCTTATGCATATAGTGAGTTGTGTAACGTTTATATTGTTAACAAAAGTTTTCCTACTAAGTAATAATTGTAAGTAGCGAGTACAGAGATTTGATAACAAGAGACGTCCCTAGGCCCCCGCCGTAAACCAAGTCGATTACTCCTCGGGCGGGCTCCTCTCGCCGCCGCTGACGTCCTTTTCTGGCAACCTATATTGTTTCCGTGCCAAGTCTGTATATCGAACCGTACGATCTAGCCAGCTTTATAGATTTTTATTCGGCTGCCTCTCTGGTGGCCACTTGATAATTGGTCGCAAACGGGCGCGGTGCAAGGCTGCAGACGCCGTGGACGCCCCCACGATCACCAGCCGCAGGAAGTGCATGGGTGTCGAGGTACGTGCCGGTAACCTTGGTGCAGATGGACGGGGAGTGCGGTCCACGGGCGCGTGTGCCCGGGACGACGGTCGATTTTCACTTGGAGCATCAGCGCGGCCGTGTCTCGCCCGGGTGGGCGTGGTCTGCCAGCCGGTCAATAGCACGGTATCGCTCCTCTCGCTCTAACCCATCGCGCGTGCATATGCCCGTCCCGTTCCCCCCGGGGATGATTGAAACGTCTGATGCCGCAGGCGCCCCACTCGCCCCCTCGCCAAGGACGTTCAGTGAATCCGTCCTTCTCTGCCGCGAGAGCACGTGTCCCCGATACTATTTCATAATATAATGTGTGCCCCTTTGGTGCCGCGCGAAAATTCACAACCAATTATGAGTCAAGTGCCTGATAAATTAGGTGACGAATTTTATGCCTGAAAGGAATTCCGTTGTCGCTTATAGCGATGTGCGATGTGCGCCGCTTTCGAGGACAATTAGGTGCCCCGTGATGTGATATGGAGATAAAAGCCTTTTCAACGAGCATCGCCTCTTCGCGCTTTCCGTACTCCGAACTGTCTCGCCTTGACACTGCACTCGTGACTCCTTCAGGTATGTGGGCATCTGCGTAGTACGCTTCCGTACGCAGGAGCGGTGCGCTCCGAATATGTGTCGACCGTGGAAAAATGTCCTAGAGCTATAATACGCTCACAGACCGTCGCCTGGCTGTCGCCGCATGTCTAGACACATAATAATTATACATCGAGCCAACAAGGGCGGGTATGGAGATGTGACTCATCCGAATTTGTCTTCGGCATCGATCGTATCTCATGTATTTGCCGGGGCGGTCATGCCGTAATCGAACACGGCCTATTGTTTGTGATAAAGTCGGCGGGAGCTGCGCGCGATGCCGGCACGTTGGAAGCGAGTGGAATAGTTTGCACTAATGTATTCAAGGGATGTGATGTGGTATCGAGCGTGGTGACGTCACGGCGGTGACATCACCGGCCGTGCCCCGCTGCAGAGACGGCTGACGCGTGCATACCGGCCCACAGCACGCGCACAGCAGCTTCGTACTTCATGGCACCACTCCACGCACAGGCTTTACACTAGTCGTTAAAGGGTCGGTTGTAAGGTTACTACGCTTGTGCCTCACGCCGGGTATAAATCGCGGATCCGGTTATGAGTGCCGCTTTGATTTTCATTAGATAGCTATTAGTGAAGTGCATGCGGTAGTGAAACGTTTTTGAATTCGTTGTATTACACCAGTGTGTGAAGTCAGTTTACTCGAAGAACATTACGGTAAGGGTGGAAATATTCGATCGTGTTTTTATAATGCTAGTTCTAGTTATACTTTATTGTGTACTCGATTAGCTGCTTCTATATTAAGTTAAACGTAGTTAAAATAAATGTTCAAAACACCTAAAATTGATTGTAAAATTTCTATATAAATCCTCGTAGCAACTTAGCCTTAAACGTGTTTAAATTTAGACTCCATCAATAATCCGATTTGCGCCTTATGCCTATAAAAATAGAACTCACCAACATATTACCTAACCGGTACGCACGTTTGAACCCGCTTCCGCGTGGCAAGCGACCGCGCCCTTATGCGAGTACGCTAAGAAATTACGTAAATACACGTATATTGAAATGTATGTGAGCGACTGATGTCATCACTATGTAGTTAAATGGAATTATCATCCGCGTGAATCATTCTAGGCGTCTATTCTTGTTTATGCGCTGTTTTCAAGTGATTTTTTCTTGTTTTTTTTAGGATTTTGTGATTGAATCGCCGTTTGCAATAGCGTAAGTCGTGAAGGAATCATTATTAATATACCATTTATAGTAGAGAACTGTCATTAATGTTCAAAATCCTTTGCCAAGATCCCATAAGCATCCCATCGCTTTAGAGGATTAATTGAATTAAAATAGCACTAAAATGCGACAATGTTAGTTTCCAAAGTCTTTGGTTGTGAATTTGAATATAATCCTTTTCTTAAACAGAAACTACAAAAGACTATTGACCCGTAGCACCCGATCCAAAAAACTAATCCATTATTCTAATGCGTGATTCAATTCCGTGACATTTTTTATATCCGAGCTGGACCATCACTGAGTGATCATGGAGTGATCCATTATTGTTCAAGACATACTAGAGAGAAAAACTATAAAATAGGTGTTGAAAATAACGTTAAGCGAACAGACAAAAAGCGGCGACAGCCTAGTTGGGAGTCAAACGGACTGCCGAGACGAATGTCCGCAAGTTCAAAACCAAAGGGCACGCACCTCTGACTTTTCTAAAAAGTTGTGTGTATTCTTTGTGAATTATTGCTCGCTTTAACGGTGAAGGAAAATCATTGAGGAAACCTGCACCTGAGAAATTCTCTATAATAATTTCGAAGGTATGTGAAGTTTGCCAACCCGCACTAGGCTAGCATGGTGGACTATGGCCTAAACCCTCTCAGTAGTAGAGGAGGCCCGTGCTCAACAGTGGGCAGTATATAATAAAGGGCTGGTATGGTATGGAACAGACCAAAGAGATAGGTTAATATGTTTATTTGGTTATTTAGATATATTATTTAATATCTTTAAACGTACGTGCTTTAGATAATATAAATTATATGTTAAATCCTTTAATTACTGTAAAACAGTCGCGTGTTTGCATAGTTAAGAATTTTATCAAAAGACCTCGTCAGTGAGGAAAATATTTTTCCAATTTTTCATTATGTAAGTAGTTTTTTCGTCAAGATGTCGTGTTTTTTAAGGTATTTCAGTGGAATATTCTAGATGGTTTTATAATCAGTAGTGTTGTGTTCACGTTTTTTGGTTACTGTATTTTTTTATTATTTTTGTTTTAGCTTTTTTTATCCTGTTCAGTACAAAAGTGATGTGTCAAATTGCTGTTATATTTAAGAAACCGCCAATTTCAATAATCCTTCGATCGCGAAAATTTAGCAATTTTTTTTTTAATAATTATTAGTTACCTTTTTTAATCGCTTTATTCTTAAGATATGGTCGAAGATTAAGATTTGCGGTCGTTGAAATCGGCCGATGAGTGAGATTTATGTAAGCCCAAACATGGCTATCCGTTCCCTCATCTCTATTCCCATTACGACTAATGTCGCTTCCATGATTCTTGTATAGGTGCGTAGGCAGTGGAAATCACATAACTTCAGGTGGCCCACTTACCCGTATGCCAAAAAACCCCTAGCTACTTCAAAGAAAAGGGATTCGGGTGAGTAATCCAGAACCTTATTTTAATTCCGGTTGATGGACCGTCATATCCTCATTCTTATATCAGTAGTTAATACTGTGGTTGGCATAATATCTGGAAGACGTCCAAACAGGATCTCCGATGACCTATTTCGAGATTAAAACGCTCCTGCAAACCTCAAGTCTGAAAGCCTGATATTCTCAGCGTTCAAATCGATAGAGTAACTTGTTCGAGTAATTATGACTTGTTCTTGCTGTATTATTTTTCTAGAAGAATCAATGTATATTTAATTATTCTGTGGACTTATTTGCCTATTTTCGTTACAGCCCTAGATCTCATGCAAATTGCAGATTAGTCCGCATGCAGGATCATTTTCAATTTTATATTAACCGCATTAACGTTGATGTTTGCTAGAATTATGCTGACCAGTTTTATTGATACGTTTAGCTGGGACGATAGCCTAGTTGGGAATGGAACGGTCTGCCGAGACAATGTCCGGAGGTTCAAAACCCAAGGCACACACCTCTGACTTTTCGAAGTTACGTGTGTAGTGTTTATCAATATCGTTCGCTTTAACGGTGAAGGAAAACATCGTGAGGAAACCTACGTACTTGAGAATTCTCCATAAGAATTTCGAGGGTATGTGAAGTCTGCCAACCCGTAGTAGGCCAGCGTGGTGGACTAAGGCCTAACCCCTCTCGGTAGTAGAGGAGCCCCGTGCTCAGCAGTGGGCAGTATATAATACAGGGCTGATTGCATTGCATTAGCTGGGTACAATCCACTATAAAGTATATTGTAGGGAGGTGCGTATTTCACCTTGTCGATATACTTCCAGTTCTGCCCTAAACTTTCTTCGAGGAAGTCATGAAAGTCAGATCGAATAATCGCTTGTCACAAGACTGTCGTCTTTACAACGGAAAGCACTCACAAGTCACAACAGTCACTCACAGCTCCCTCTAACCGGTTATCCGGTTGTAAGGGCGCTTACACACGACCACACCACAGCGTTAAGTGTTGTGTTGGATAGAAGCGTTTTTCTGCATTACGTACGTAGTATAGTATGTATGTATGTATGGATGGGTTTAAATACAATATATTGGAATGGGAAATCTTTTTCTACCTAGGCTTGTTAGGTAATGATGATTTCAGTTTAAGGAGTGCCCTAACACTATGCCTATGAAGATATTTTTTTTTATTTCAGAATGCTAATACAATACTCCGAAATTAATATTCAAATTTTAAGTCACAAACGAGTTAAAGTAAATTTTATTAAGATTTTTAGCAGTTTTCCAGCTGAAGGTATCGAGATAACTGGAGCAAATAGTGTTTTAGTGATTCGAGTTTATTATTTCTACGTGCCTTGATAACGTCGTGTTTGTATGTTCTTATTGCAAAACGTGGTGATAATACGTCGTCTAGTAACATGACATTCAGGTAACATTTATAATTTAATCGTTACTTAAGTATAGTTGTTTTGTAATTATTTTTTATAAGCAAGAAGAGAAGAGATAGAAAAAGCCGTGATCTATCTAAACGGAATTTCATATATACATAGCATCACACCTTTTCCCTTTTCAGGGGTAGGCAGTGGTGTAATAAACCCACATCCAAACGGACTTTCACATAAGAAAAATACTTCACTTAATAACAATATTAAGGAATTTATTTCGCATATGTAGGGTTTAGAAAATATTAAATAAAAGTACGGTATTTCTATAAAAATAA
The DNA here is from genome assembly GCA_947568825.1 of Sphinx pinastri. Classification (NCBI taxonomy): domain Eukaryota; kingdom Metazoa; phylum Arthropoda; class Insecta; order Lepidoptera; family Sphingidae; genus Sphinx; species Sphinx pinastri. The sequence goes on along the minus strand of OX387639.1, from coordinate 8,509,106 downwards.
ATTATTGTTTGTCAGAACTACTTGTTGGAGAGGGAAATCTTGTATTTAAATGAATTTTCGTCTGCCAAACGGGCAGTTTTGTTGTTTGCTCTGTAACGTAATAATGCTGGTTGATATTGTGATAAGTGTTTAAATTGGTAAATATATTGTGATAATGAAAGTGTGGTGTTTTCATCTATCTAAAAATTAGTGTAGAAAATTGAGTGAGTGACCAATAGTGAGTACAGTAAGGAACATCATACTACACATATGAACTTTGAACACATTCCTTGCAACCAATTTCCAACCCACTCAGTGTTAGATATACAATACAATATACTTATTTGTAGTGACAATGACCTGATGTACTCGGCACATTCTATGTATTAAGATATTTAAATCACGACTTATTTTATGGCTGTGGTATCATTGCATCACGTTGAGCTAACGGCTTACAATCTCTATATTTTATTTAGTGTATATATTTTTTATTTTTATGTATTTCCAAAATTTAGTGGTACAGGCGCACTATGGACAGTTTTTTTCGTGGGAACGAACAAGCAAAGTAGTCCGCGAAGGTATCACTGTAATAAAGAAAACCTTAATGACTTCTTATATTTACGCGAATGTTAGACATTGAAATAAAACTATTTTGCGGATTTTATCGCGGTTTTTTAATTATTATTTTCTCCCGACGACCACGAAGTGCTGCAAAGCCTTCGAAACGTCGGGAGAAAATAATAATTAAAAAACCGCGATAAAATCCGCAAAATAGTTTTATTTCAAAGAAAACCTTGTCGAAGTAACATGAAATTTACTGCATCCTCTTGTGATTAGAAATTTGCCGAGGGCAACAGTTAACATTTCTCAAGGACATTGTAGCCAGTATAACTACTGGACATAATGAGACTTAACATCTTATGTCTCAGGATGACGAGCGCAGTGGAATGCCACACAGTACTTTGTAAGTCACGGTGCTGGATGGTGTTGCTACTATTTATGGGTGGTCGTATCGCTTACTATCAGGCGAACGGCATGCTCGTCTCGTCATTCAATACTATAAAAAAAAACTGAGTTGTCATTGTGTCTTATGGGACTCTGACCATATAAATTTAGCTACTAACTCTATTACCCGCTCCACTTTATAAAAACAACAAAACACGTGTAGGCATCCAATGTTACTCATACTCAAATACATAAATGCTTGTATAGAATGAAACGCATCAATAAAATTCAGACTAACGCAACTTGTGCCGTCCACCGCGTCACAGCACAACGTTTGCTCAAATATTTGCCAAACCTCATAGCCAATACGAGTTATTTGAGGTTGCCCTTTCGGCCTCTCCTATTGTGTGCTCAGCACCCTGAAATATCCAGTCCCTTGCTAAAGATAACAACAGTTTGTTCTATCTTGGAAATTTCAAACGAGCTATTCGATCGGCTGTTTTATAGGACAAAAAAAATCAGACACGTTTTAACTCCCCAATCGATTGATGGCTTCCCCTAATTTATTAATGGCACTCAATTAGATACCATTAATTTTACAATATCTATAAAAGAAAGTGTATGATATTATGCTTTAAAAAGCTTAGTCAAAACGGTTTTTTTTTAACGTTAGCCGTTACTAATTGGACGAGTACAAGCAAAATTTTCTAAAATTGAACTAATAAGCCTCACTATCAAAAACTGTACATGTAGTAACATTCCGAAACGACAAAACAGTTTAGTCGCTAAAATGTCGTGTACAATTTTTTGTTTTCTCCGGCTCTAGGAAGTGTTGTAATAGGGTTTTGTTTTATCTATTAATTTGTTCACGTCGAAGTTTTGAAAGCGTTTCTCGGGAGTTTAATTGGATTCTAGTACATTTCATTATGAACTAAAGTGTGGTGAAGACACTGATTACGTTTTATATTGTTTTACAAAGTTTTATCGTGTTATGTGTTTAATAAATCTTATTTTCCAAGTAGATGTTGGCAGTATAATATATATTCATACATACTTTCACGCCCTTTATCCCCGAAGGGGTAGGCAGAGGCGCAATTAATGCACCCACTTATCGCCATGCGTATTTCGTCCCATGATGTGATAGGGGGCGAGCCTATCGCCATATCGGGCACAAATATCATTTTGCCCGACCCGGGGATCGAACCCGAGACCTCGGCATTGCAGTCGTACCGTATATCTGTGTGTATTACTTATTAAATGAACTTGTTATAATTGAAAAAAAAATTAAAGTTGTAATAAAAAGGTAACACCGAAATTTTGGGATGTGTTTTGCGAAACGAAATGATAATTTTACTAATTTTCATGATCTTCAAAGAATCAGACAACGAACTCATCTAAAGCTAGAATGAAATTCACTAAAATACACTTTTTATTCCCACAATCAACAAATCACCTAGTCACATTTGACTTATCTAGAACAACACTTATTACACGTGGCGTAATCCGGGTGGATCTTAAGCCGACGCCCGGTTCAATTTACGCCCTAATACCCCGACGGAATCGGGAACAATAATTAATCCGCGTGCAGAGGTATAAGCCAATACGATGCTCCATAAATTGAAGCTCAGTTAGGCAACATAAGCCTCGATATAGTCGGTCAGCTTGCGGGGACGCGCGCAGTTGCGGCTTGTTTGTGGTTACTGGTGTAGAATTCTTGAAGAGATTTTTTTTATGGGCTTTGAACTTCTTCAAATTATTATTATTTTTTTTTTTTTTTTCATTTGAAACTTGGAATAATTGTCATCTTTTTGATATTCTATTCTTTAGCATTAAGACACATCGGGTTATTGTACTGTTAGCATAACCAGGCGATGTAGTTAATAACTGGCTTTAAATTTGATTCTAATTTTAGCTAGCATTGTGATTTTTGACAAATCAAAGTTTCCATGAAACTATGTTACATGTCCCGAAATGATGGTATCTAATTTGGCATTCGGTTACGGTTTTTGTGATGAAAAACGTAAGAATAATTCGAACAGTAATTTTCTACTGTACTTCAATTAGTGGCGATAGCATAGTTGGGAGTGGAACGGACTGCCGAGACGAATGTCTGCAGGTTCAAAAGCCAAGGGCACACACTTCTCGAATTTTAAAAAAAAGTTATTTGTGTATTCTTTGTGAATTATCGCACGCTTTAACGGTGAAGGAAAACATCGTGAGGAAACCTTCATACCTGAGAAGTTCTCTGAATTTCGAAGGTATGTGAAGTCTGCCAACCCGCACTTAGCCAGCGAGGTGGACTAAGGCCTTAACCCTCTCAGTTGTAGAGGAGGCCCGTGCTCAGCAGTGGGCATATATAATACAGGGCTGGTATGGTACCTCAATTCTATATAGCTTACAAAGTCAAATTGTGCGACATCCAATTTGCAACAATTTGAATAATATTACTCACATCGATCGCATTAGAGAAACATATTCAATAGTTGATGATGCGTAAGAACAAACTCGGTAATGGGTACGCGTCGCTGGGGTACGCACATGGAATATCTCTTTTGTATGTAGATCGAAAGGTTTGTCTGAACTGAAGATAATTTGTCATGCGATTGTCTGCGTAATGGATTTGGCGTATTTGTGCGACCTTAGTTAGGTTTTTGGAAAGGTTAGGTTTAACGTGACCATGCGGATCTTCCTTCGATGTATGCGTCTTCTAGTTATAGTAGTTTTGTTTAGTCACCGTCATTTATTCCCTTTTCATTCTACTATCTAGCATATATTCTAGCACCATTTGAATTTAAATCTGAAGGTCCTTTAGGAATAGCTGTTATTAAATTGGAAGGAAATTCGGAAATCTAGACTTAAAATTACGTACCAATATTTTGAAAAACCTTATTATTGCTGTATGATGTCGTAATAGGCACGAATTTCTTTCAAATGAATAAGCGTAAATCACAAGACTAATATATTTTGTTTGTTTCCAGGTTGCAACCTGCAGCATAATAGGGACCCTTACGCTGCGGCGGAAAGACGGGTGCGACACGCACTCGTGGTACGTATTCCATTTTATTATTCATAATGTTTGTTATACCGTGGCAAAATTAATAAAGAATAATGAGGACTCCTGGAGTTTTGTGGTAATTTACTTTTTCGAAATGTCCAGGTTGAAGGACCAAAAATTCCCAAGTTGTGTAATATAAACATTTATAGTGATTATAGCGCTGGATTATAGTATGTTTTTTGATTATAGTATCTGTGTAAACTTTGCAGCGTTGTAATTTTACTCCTTAATTAACCTTTATAATCGTTTAACCAGGTCTAACTCGTTAACTTCCCATCAGTTGGTTAGAAATCCAATCACTACTGCCTCCCGCGTGACCGACCTCGGTGAACCGTCAGTCCCGGTTTTCAGACGGCAGTCGCAGTGCGGGCGCGTCAGAAGCCGTCAGATACGCGATGGGTAGATTAAAAATGTTGACTTGACAGCCGTGAATCTACTCACCGCCGTGTTCGGACATACGCTGGATTTTGTCGTTCGAATTTACTTCTAAAACCCGATTGTGTGGGGGCGGATGGGTTTATGTACTTTATGTGTTGGGTTCTTTTAAACGAAAGTACAATATACCGTTTCGATATTAGAACAGTAGTTAGTAGTATTAAAAGAACAAATACATCCGTTTAAACACATTAAAATTCCACAAGATTGAGTTTTATAGTTCAAAGAAAAACATTGTAAGAACGCCGCGTTGTGATCGGAATATTAATTCAGAGTAATCCCAAGTATGCTTTGTTTGCGTAAATTATGTTTAAATTAAAAGGTAGACTATGAATTTTATGTAAATTTAAAAGCGTTTAAAAATATTCGTGTATCAGATTTTATTATTATAAAATACTTAATAGAAACATAATTTAGAAATACTATTGCAAAATAAAAGTTAAGGCACTCGTCACAAAATATAAACGCGACGATTTTTCGAACATTATATTAGTTATTACACTGTTATTAAATATTAACCACAGACCCGAATATCCTTAGCAAATTTAACCGCAAATCATCACATTTTGTACTCTTTAGTAAATAAATATTACTTATATTCTTTTAGTGTAGCGCTTATTCTTATCAAAGCAAGCATCCACCGGTCAATCCAACACAATAATGACTGCACAATGCAAACTTTTCAGTGAAATAGGGTGAATAATTTGTTCTGTCTGCACCGCGGTGGGCGCCACTACGCCGCCGCGGTTGGTACGTCAATATTTTTTGTACGTCGCGTCCCGAGACGGGCGGTTTCCGATGCCGATTCAATTTCATTAGGGACTCTTTAACACGACCACTGGGCTGATTGGTGTTTTTTATTCCGATAGTAATTAGTCGTCTTGTTGCGTAACTGTAGGGATCAAAGACTGATTTCTCTTTTGGCTTAAATGTGACGGATTTAGGTGTGGGAACTATTTGTTTGGAGCAAAGGATTTCGATATGGTAATAGGCAGCACAAGTAGCAACCAAATTATAAATTAAAATATATCTTTGGCTAATAAAGATTCGTTTCATCTCAACCCACTCCTTATTAAGGTATAATCAAGATATTATACTCCTATGTCACTATGACTGCACATAAACCTAATTTCTATATTTAGCCGTGTTACAGCGAAATACCAACACCCATCAGCACAATATCCAACATCGTCTAATCAAATAAAACTACATTACAGCTGAATCTATATATGTTGGAGGTATCACGCCCATGGCCAGGCCAGGGCGAGATCGCAAATCGAATTAACCCCGTATGCAGTTGGCTAAATGTATCCATTGGCAGTGTTAGGGCTGCCACAGGGAAGATACGCGGTCCTATTGTTGTGATTGAGTATGTTACGTTTCAACGTGATATTTTCACGGATTTAAATTAAAAGTTCAAGTGTGCTCCGATACAAGTATTGGGTGTGTTATGCGTGCATGCGTAAATGTTGAATCTCGTATAAAAAACGAACAAAAAATTACACAAACTATGAATATAACTGTTAGTCTAACTTATTGAGACATTCCATCAATCCTTAGAAATTTAATTATGCAACATTGTATACAAAAGTATCCGGCCTCCGTGCCAACCCTATCCGTTGGTGCTAGACAGGCGATTTACACTGCTATCACTATGAGCCTTGTTCGATTAAAGCGCTCTCGTACGAGTTTACGCGATGACGGCTGGCTGATGAGATTTGTTGAATGTTTTAAGGGTATCAGACGACGGTAGATGGGAATTTTAATGCTTCATTGATTACATCTTTATGTTCAGAAGTATTTTCTTAACAGACACTGAGAGAGATAAAAAAACGAAACATAAAGGCGTCGAATTCTCGCATATTAACCGCCCAATCTAAATATAATCGTGCGATCATCAAGGCATTCCGATTATAACCCGAAATTCAATTAATTTCCATGACGATCAATCTGGCGATGTCAAACACGTCACGCGAGCGTCCAAAATATCATTACTGCATCTCAAAACACGAGCAATGTGTCCAGCATCCTGTCTGTCATCCATTAGTGGATTGTAACATGCATTTATTAGTTTACTGGTTATACCTCTCATATTGTGCACTGTAAACGGCAATAGGCTCGTCTCTAGTCCATGAGACTTAACATAGCTTTTTCTTCTTCTTCAAGTGCCTCTCCATTACTGAAGGTTGGCAGTCAGTTTCTTGAACCTCTCCTTGTCCATGGCTAGTCGGTATAGTTCTTCAACCGTGTTTATTCCGGTCCACTCCCGTATATTGCGAAGCCATGACTTTCTTCTCCTTCCTACACCTCTTTTTCCAACTATTTTCCCCATCATAATGGTTCTCAGCAGATGGTACCTATCATGTCGTAGAATATGACCTATATAACATAGCTTATATGTATGTATTTGTCACAATATATTCTGTCTTGTACAGTGTACACCTCAACTGCCCTTTCTTTTCCTTTCCCTGTCTTCATGCTACGGTTGTCTGTAAAAAAATGCCTCGAGTGATAAGACCGCCATTGTACTTTATTTCTAAGTGAATATACTGTATTTTTCTAATGTACGTGTACAATAAAGTATTATAAATAATATATATATAGCTGGCGAAATTTGTGTATGCAAGAGAAATTCATCGAAATTGGACTTTGGGCTTTAAAATTACCCATCTATTGAAAACACAAAAAGGCATCTCCCAACTTAACCAAATACTTACTGGTGGTAGGTCTCTCATTATGTAAGAGGCCGTCTGGGTGGGTACCACCGCAATGTCTATTTCTACCGCCAAGCAACAGTGTGCATGCACTGTTGTGTTTCGGTTTGAAGGACATTGTAGCCAGTATAACTACTGGACATAATGAGACTTAACATCTTATGTCTCAGGATGACGAGCGCAGTGGAATGCCACACAGTACTTTGTAAGTCAAGGTGCTAGATGGTGTTGCTACTGTTTATGGGTGGTCGTATCGCTTACCATCAGGCGGACGGCATGCTCGTCTCGTCATTCAATGCAATAAAAAAAAAATATGTAACACCGTTCTTCGCAGACTTCGCCAAATACATTGCTGTGGTTCAGTATGGACATAGCTAGGGCTTACTTCATAATGTTTAAGTAAACTTCAATCTACAATTAACTTATAAACAACTAATATGGAAAGTACTCAGCACTACTTTTCAGCAGCACAGTAATTGATGGTGTGATCTGAGTATTTTAACTTGTTATATTTAACGACAGCTATCTACTGAAACATGGTCAATTAGACGCTAAGTGTAATTACTTGGTATTCAAAAGATTAACATGTTATGGCTTAGAGTGATTAACGCAGTGCTAAGCAAAATTCAGATTTATATGATCTTTCTCACGATAGGGTCTTTCTCGTCTCATGATTGAATTATATAGATAGGTGATAGCTCAAATGGATATATTTGATAGCATCCTCACTTTGTAAGATACGTTCAGGCTGCTTGCATTTTAAAAATTTAAGATATTGGATGAATGTGCAATTTCTTTTTAAAATATTTGATGAAAGAAAGATTTCAACGTATTAATGAATGTGACATGTAGTTAGCAAAATATTTAAGGGGTTTTATCATTCATCTTTGTTGTCTGTGTTGGTTGTTACCAAATTGTATGCAGTTATTAAATTCTGCCATCCATTTTCTCCGTTCTGTTTTCCATACTTTTAAAATATCAAATTAGATTCTCGTTTAGGGTTTGTCGTGTTGTGTCAAGTAAACCAAATTGAATAAAAGAAAAGAACAACAATTCCGTTCAACCCTTCTTCAAAACGGTGACCATTCAACCAAGTATAAATTTTATTACACAAAAAGTTAACCCTCCAAATTCGATTAGAGTATCGCACACGGATTGAACTCCCCGCAAAACAAATGCATGTCACTCAACGTGAACGAGTTTGAGAACTAACAGACACGCGCAAAACCGGCCACATTCAATTAACCCTCGCATACTGTACGAGCCGGAGCTTAGCGTTATGCGGTCCCTAAGGCCCTTTCACTCCAGTTGATTTAGTCGCAAAAAGAAGTTCTAAATTACTACATACAACCTGCCGACTGGTGGTTCGTTGAAATGGCGGATTTGCTGCCAAAGAGCGTACTGTCGTGTTCCGGATTGCAGGACATAGCCAATATATTGTGTAATTACTAGACATTTAGTATCCAACGTCTTCGAATGAGAGTAGTATAATGCCATGAAAAGCTTTGGAAATAAAAGTTCTGTGTGGCAGTAGTTCTCAGTATTGTACGGCGACAGTCATGACACGTACAAAGTATTCGAGCTAGTTATTTTGGCGTATAAAAATTATTACAACCAATATATCTTAATACTACTCGCTGCTATACAATAACCTGTTTAGTTTCAAAACCCGCTTTAGCACCTAACCCTTTAACAATCCCAAAGCACCGTAAACACAAATCCAATCTAATCAAATGTGTGTCACCGAACGGGACCACGTTTGCAGTACAACAGGCCCTCCGCAAAAAGCTACAATCAATTAAACCGTTGCAGCAAGTTATTGAGGCGGGCGCGGGGCGGCGCGCACGCTGCCCGGTCTCTGAAGCCCCTTTGCGTGACTACGAGCCAGTTTGGCTTAGTTGCCACTTGGCACAATGGACTTCGTGTTTATGTTGCTAACTGGGACGCGCGTAGGTGTTCAATGAATGCGTTGTTTTTTATGTTTGGTGTATTGGATAATTGTGTGCTGTAGATTGATGTATAAGTTAGTTTTCGTAGTACAGTAAGTGGAAAACTAGAAAAGTTTTATTTATACCTGCGTACAACGATATATCATTCAAAAGTCGCTTGTAGCTGAACCAGTCATCCGACGGCGCGCAAAAACTCTAGCTATGTCGTCACGGTACGCCAATATTTTCCGGAAAGTTCGACGAACTATTTCTACCGGTATAAAGGTTCGTACAGTCGTTACTTGAAGTCGATAGTCGGCCCGTACTTCCAACTATTCCCATACTCGTAGCCATTATTCGTGAGCTGGGTCGATATTAAGGGTCGTTGTAGGAGGCAGTTTGCACGGAGAATTTTGATTGTATTCCCCCACTGGGAATTTACTATCGTCAATTCACATATCGATGTATGCAAATTGAATTTGAGCCTCGGAATTTTTTTGTTCAAATGTGTTCGCCATGTCGTTCATACTTGTGAAGAGATGTGACCAGTATAAATTTGGTTATCATTTTTTAAAATTTATCCAGGTTTTTCATTGCGTACAGCCGTGCAAAATATTTTATGTCACTTTGTTTCCCTTTAACCCTTTCTTAAATTAAGCTTCGATCTTTTGTCTCAAACTACACTCATGTCAACGAAAACTAGAAGTTTTTTATCACCATTTTGACGTCAATCCTTTAGTGACTACAAAAAATCAAATGCACATTCCACTTCAAAACATCAGCTTTCAAGCAAAAAAAACGCGTCGAAATTGGTCCATTCGGTTGAGAGCTACGGTGCCACAGACAGACATGATACAGATACACAGACACACTGATACACGCCCTAAACTTATAATACACCTCTTTTTTTGTCGGGGGTTTAAAATACCAATTGGTTTTTAACAACTACAATACATTCACATAAATTTACTGTCACCATCAATTAGAAAAAGTATTTATTTACGATAAACTCAGCGACCATATTATAGTCTCGATAAACTGAACATTGAACAGGTATTACGAGTATAATTTGTTCCATCACAAAACATGCAATTAGTTGTAATAATTACTAGTTGCAACGTTACCGCTCTATTTCAAACATTATTTTGGAATGACGACGTGGAAGCAACTGTTTTAATTGTTGATTGGATTGCTTTCTACCTGTGATGTGACTGGTAAAGGGCTGAAGTATTGTTTTGTGGACTGCTGGGTATAAGCCGTTGGACGTGCGTTGCGAACCTTCTAAAATAAGTTGGATTGTGAATTGGAATAGTGGAAGCGCTAGTGGCTTCCGATTCTCTCAGGATCTCTAGATAACAGTAGCAAGACCATTCAGCACCTTGAGTTACAAAGTACTGAGTGGCATTCCACTGCGCTCGTCACCCTGAGACATAAGATGTTAAATCTCATTATGTCCAGTAGTTACACTGGCTACAATGTCCTTCAAACCGAAACACAACAATGCATGCACACTGCTGCTTGGCTATGCTACCGTATCAGAGTTTTCGATGACACTTTTACGAAATTACGATGCTAAATACTGCACTTAAATGTTTCTCATCCCGTTTTATATACTAAAATATGAATGATGTATGACTTTATTACTAACCATACTATGTGGAAGATATGTATGTATCTATTCCGACGATTCCTAGCTAAATTAATGGTATAATAACAGGCCTACGTGAGAACTAAACAGTAATAATTTCCAGACACAGCTATCGAACATTACCTATTGTAGTCTACAATTTTAGGCGTAATAAGTGCAAGACCTAATTACAAGGCTAATGAACAATGGAATTATGAGCGTCTTTTATTAAGTGCAGGTGTTCATTTTTAATTTTTTGCCACCATACTATGAGAATACCACACACAGTTATTCTAATGTTTTCAACAAGCATCTACTGTGTTGCAAATTACATATTCGTCCACCCATTCGGTTTTATTAAAACAATTATGTAAAAATAGATGAAATTATATGTTCAAGTTGGCTGATCATATAAATTTTTAATGTATAACATTAAACGTATATGGAATTGGCATTTGAAGAGTTAATTGAGAAAGAATGTTCACTCAACCGTTGCCATAATGACTACTTTTCATTCTATATTCACGTTTATACCTCATTCATTACGGATGAATTTTCAACTGCTGTAAAAAACAAGCCATTTTCAAACGGTGTTCCCGCCGGAATCGGCCCGAAATACCCACTTAGCACAATTTATACTGAATTTAATGTAATTAAAACACACTGGGTTTGTACCGAACGTGGGTTAATTAACCGTACTCCAGCCTGCCCTTTGGGAATTAACTTTTTTTTCACATAACATAGACGCGCGAGCGGGTTGCCGATCGCTCAAGTTTTAACGAAGTCACATCTTGCAAGCCGTAAGCGATTTTAAGCGAAACCCTCGAGCGACAGTGTTTATTTCGCCTTTATTGATAAAGCAAAGTTTCAGCTCAGCTCTCTAAGACCCATGAAGTGTTATTTTTGAGAGGGTTTAAAATAAACAACGGTTGTGTATGAATGGAAATTATGAAAGCCGCCCGAGGAAAGTTTCCCAACGTTAAGGGTTCTTGTAGGGACCGTAAATTATGAATTAACAGTAGGGTTGATTATAATGCGAAAATGTGTCCAATTTGGAAGTTTTGGTAACAGTAAAATTGCATTAAAGTGGATATCCTTAAATGGTTTGATAAGAATTTTTCCACAGCTCGGTCAGCGTTGCAAATATTGTGTTTTAAACTGCATTATCTCAAAATGGAAACTTAGCCAATCTCTGGTAAAGTTCGTAGAAATCGCTGTAGTAGTTACGCTATACCGTCACAAACTTTTGCAATTCTAAGCAACTCCGTTGAATTTATGTTTGTTAAAAACAACTGCTGAGCATAGGTCTCCTCTAAAATTGCACGACTGACTTGCCAAAAGCGGCCTGCATCTAGTCCAAGCCTATGTTCAGCAGGGGACATCCCACGGTATTGTATATGTCCATGGGCGGCGGTGATCCCTTACCATCAGGTGAACCGTTTGCTCGTTTGCCACATATACCATAAAAAAAACATATGGCTGATGATGATGAAAAGTAACCAGCAAGTAATGTCATTCACACTGGTCACACGAAAGTGTCCAAAGGAAGCTCACCAAACTCACCGAATTCCAATCAAGTTGTAGAATGAAATTAGTCCCATCGAATCAGAGCATTACCAAAGAAATCTAATCAAACGAAGTGTTGCCACGCCTATTGACTAGTGAGGCGCTGGTGATTACACGGGTTTTATTAGACATGTGGGTAAAATTCAAGATGGTGGTTACTTTCGGTACATTTTTGCTGAAAAATGACTCAAGGGTGATAGTGATCATTTTAAATTCAATATTATATTGAACCAGTTTTTGAAAAAGATTTTGAATGTCGTAAAATATAATTGGATGTCGTTCGATCGATGTCTGAAAATTACAGTTATAATTTCGTTGGCTAAAAGATTTTCAGAAGAAATCTAGACAACAAAAGCGAAGTTCATAACACATAATTCTCCAACTTATTCAACCAATACTTATATAACCATGATTGAGGACATAAATGGCAGTCAAAGAACTTCCAAAACTGTAAAATGATAATCATTCATACAATAAATAAAAACCAGTACGACCGATCAATAACAATAAAATTATTTTAATGAAAACACATAAATCATCCAAAATATGCAAGCATCGAAATTAATTGCAAAACAGTCTTAACAGCATTAAATTCGGTTTGTTTCATAAATCAGAAGTCCCATTTTCATATATACGTTTGACTTTTCCGATAATTATTCCCTCTGAAAGGAGGCAATCCGATTATAAGGTGCTTTTGTGTTGGACATTTATCCCCCATTCTTCCGTATCGTGATAAATACGTTTGTAGTTTGTGCAAAATAGGAAATACGTTAGATGAAATTATATGTACTAAAGTATGAACAATGTACGTCTTGAAATGTTTAGAAATCAATAAGTCGTTAGTGAGAGAACTATAGAGTTTCATTTAGTGGCTTATAGAAATAGGTTAAAAAAGTTTTTCAGTCCTGGATATTTCATGTAACATGAATTTTAGGTACCGAATTAATGGATTTGCATTTTTCAGGATCCATACTTATTCAATCTAAAATGTTTCATATCACACAAAAACGCAATTTTCATCCATCACAAACATAAATACATCGGTTCGGGGCACATGTAATCCCAGTGTCCTGGCCCCGTGACTTCACGGCTGCCGCATGTCACGAGATTGCCTGATTAGCGGTGCCACTATCCGGACTGCGGTGAACGTGCTTTGAATACCCTATCAAGCTGTCAACCCCGTCTCCATCTAACGGCACTATTATTTCCATTGATTTATTGGATCCAACGTTGGCTGCATTTAGTGTTAGATCAAATTGAATTGGCTGAAAAGAACATTGTGGTATGTTGGATGAATATTGAATTATTCGATCGATGCCAATGTCTTCATTCGCGATTGGAAAGTTTGATTTTGAACGAGAACGGTTTTCAATATTTCGTTTGTAATTTTTTCTAGTTAAATCTTTCTCGTTTTCTTTTAGCGATAATTATTTGGTAGTAAATCAACTCCCGTCGGATATATAACTCTACGGAGTATTTTTCAATTCTAAATGATAATTATATAGGAATTTCGCTATTTCACAATGCATATGAAGTGCCAGTTGCATTTAAATTTCTTCTATTATCGTCCTCGTTACTGCTGTGCGTATTTCTTTGTGTTTCATTCTATTAATTTTATTCTGCCTTCGTACTCTATTACCCGGCCAGTATTCTTTTAAATGCATATCTCCGTAGAAGCACATTTAAGCAGCTGTATTTAAATTTGAAATTGATAATGTGATTGCGAGTCTGCTGGGTGCTCCCTGAATGCTTGCTTATTGCATTATTATACTTTACATTATGTCTTCTAAATTAAATTTTATCAACTGTAATATTTTAGCCTATATTGTCTTTGTTTCTGTTATTGTAGTTTCTGGAAACATCAGCTGAATGTAATAAAATATTTTATTAAAAATAATGACACTAAACAGTCATTTTTAGTCGAACACTTAAAAGAAATTTGCTTGCCATAGAGTTACTACTTTCTAGTATTATTTTCTTTGAGGAAAGATTAATATAACACGGTGGAGAAAGCAATGAAATTAATACTGAGGTTACTGCTGCTTAGGAAATAATAAAAATACCTTCGGTTCAGATTAACGAAAAATTCTTCTTATTCTTCAGCCTTTAGAAGTCCACTGCTGAACATAGGCCTCCCCCAAAGATTTCCAGACCAACCTGTCAGAAGCGGCCTGCATCTAGCGGGTTCCTGCGACCTTTACAAGGAAAGATTATCCCGGGATAATGATGATGATATTCAAACAACTCTCAATATCAATCCGCATAATGATAACGTGTAAGATCAAATGGTCATTCCAGTTTCGTACTCAAGATTTACTATCCAGCACGAGTCTGCAGCTTTATCGCCGTCCATTTATGAAGCATAAAACGTCTTTCATCGCTTCACCGAAGTAAATACATCACGCCAAGATGGCGTTGAGTTTGTACAGGTTTTTGTGAACGTCGACTCAACGTACGCTGTGTGAATTATAAATGACGCTCCTTTCCCATCGCCGGTTGGACACCGTAAGAATCGAACCGGCTAGCTGAATATTGATCGTTGGAATTCGTACGGAAGCTTCTAGCTGTTTTTGGATTGCATAAATGTGGCTTGTTTGCCACTTTTTATGTTGTTGAGTCGTTGAAGTACATTACTTCAAGCGCAAAGCTTTTTCACAAGCCCAGTTTAGCGACAACTATTTTTATCTTTTTACCCTACTGTTGTGAAAAGATGTGAAATTCTTACTGCAGTCATCTCTTTTCTTACTTCCACATGTTTTCATGCTTTATTCTAGGCTTAGATGTTGTCAGTATTTTTTACATTAAGCTCATTATTGGTCTTTCTTTCACCTTACAAGTATTATTTCGTATAAAACCCATAAGGTATGACAAAATAGAGATAATTTAAACCGTAATATTGGCGTCTGGCGATCGCTGATACTAAAACTATCATGAGTGCTGTAACCCCAAGTTACTTAACAATATTTGATTCACTTTACACTATAATGTAACTTGTCGCACCGCACCTCTCTAGCCTGTTAACTAAATTTCTACACTTTACACACCTGGCGGCGCTTCCTGCAAGCAGCGGCCGCTTCCCGGACGTGACATCACAGATCTATATCAACTGAGCAAGTTTGCTGCGTGCACAATGCCGTCACTAATTGAAGTTTTAATGAAGACTTAAAACTTTGAATGCCTAGTCAGGGCTTAAGTTATTAGCTTAACTGCTGCGTCGATAAGTTTTAAGAGCCTCGTTACGGCTTTTACGTTGCCTGAGTGGTCTTAAGTCTTTATTCATTATTGGTTTTATTGAACTTTTCATATAACTTGTCTTGTATTCGTTACCAAAGAGATATTTGAAATGTTATCCCATTGAATTTGTCAGTCTATGAACTACACGTCTCAGAAACCCTCTCAGTTGTAACTTGTAGAGGAGGCCCGTGCTCAGCAGTGGGCAGTATGTAATACAGGGCTAGTATGGTGGTAGTGGTGGAACTACACATGGCGGTTTAAAACTAAGATTCAGTTTTAAGTTTAAAGCTTTTTGTTATTGCCACAGTGATATATATAATCTGTGGACGATGAGATTTTATCTAGTAACTAGTTACAATTCACAAAGTCAACGAAATGAATAAATTTAATCAATGAAACCTTAATTATTTACTTCCAATTAACCCAAAACGTAATTACAGCGTAACCGTAAAAGAGAAAACTATATATCTTAACAAACATATCACGTTCAGCGATGATTAGAATAAAGGCCTAAATTCTAAAGCCGCCCATTCAATGCTTACGTGACAATTGCAACTGCCTTCAACAGAAATACCAAATTCCGTACTGATTAGAATTGGCACAGTGAATGCCTCGCCATAAACAATTCCACAAATTAGAGTAAAATCCTTTCCTACGATGGAATTGGAGCGAGGCGAACGTCATGCGACTGAGTTCCATGCAATTACGATCTTAATTTCAAATTGTTATGTGAAATTTATTTTACTTTTGTATGGGCTTAATTGGATTGTATGTATTTATTATTTTTTATTCGCTCGTCAGCCTATGTTTAAGTCTTAACTGGGAATAAAGGATCCACTTAACTATCCCGAGATAAAAATAGTCGGTCACTTAAAAATTTGGTCCAGAATTTGTGTACCCGATTTCATGTAAAGCTATTCAGCATTTTGAATTTGAACAAACATGCAATCATCTTCACAATCTTTGGCATTAACTATGATAGTATTATATAGTGAAGATTTTTGTTTTATATGTTTAGCGACATATAGCCGAGCAACGATAATGTTGAGCGGCGACGCTGAATTATTGATTATAATATGAATGCAACATGACGAACATCATGTTCTGCCTCATCTAACAATAACGTTGCAACACGTTGAGCGTCACCTATTGTTGCTTAATATACCTATACCAGCTTTATGTTTTAGACTGGTACCTTTAATAGCGGTGTTGATGCCTTGACGATGTGCTTTTATAATGAAACGCTAATTTACCAACCTGTATTTCGTATAGTTCAATTTGAAATTTCATATTTTGTATAAATACTATATGAATCTATTTTATATCATTAACATTTTCGCAAATTTGCAATCTCGTGCCAACTTCACGGATTGTATAATCACCCCAGTTATTTACAAAATGTGGGTCGCTACTCTCTTTTGCAAATTCAAAAGATTCAACGAGCTATTCGTCGTGAATAAGGAAATGTATTATCACAAAAATTATAATGAATTATTAAAAATGAAAGTATGATATGTAAAATATTCTTTCTGTTTAGTCTGATACAACTGACAGCCGAGCATATTGGGCTTCTGACGGTATTGAATCGTAATGTCAAACTGTGCCCTGATCAAAACTAATTTTGAAAATACTCAAATAAAAAACTTAATATGAAAAATAGAAAACTAGATATAGTACTCAATAATCCCATTAGAACATATAAATCACAATATCAAACACTTCCAGGGCCAGCCAAGTTTTACATTCCCCGGAATGAATCAGCAGGTGCGGCTCGGATAATACCTGCGAACTCGCGGCGCTCACGCGACCCAACATGCTTTTGGGGCGTTCACCGCGCTATTTATTAAGTTCTAATGGCGCTTTATGCGATTATAGTGTTTATTAATCCAATAGGTTTTGGTGCTTTATAAATCTCAATGAGTAACCTAATATTTTTAAATATCCTGGTTGTAGGTGTCATGAATGAACTTAGACTTGCAATTCAAGACATCTCCTGTTCAACAATGTTAGGAAATAGGCAATATATCTTCAATCTTTTCGTCTGGAAAAATATCTTAGCTATATCTTCTATCGCACTTTATTCTCTTGAAACAATAGCTGTCACTTTTTGATTACCTAGCTTAAGGTGATAAATATACCTACTTACCATTGCAATAATAGTACCATTAAAAAACAAATGTACACCTTACCACCACGCTGTGCCTCCACAGCTTTCAATATACAAATTTATACCACTTCTACGAAAACCATTTGTGTATCGAGTGATTTGTGGTCGCGCCGCCTTTTATCCGCTCTTATATCGATTATACCGAATATTTTATGTGATACATTCCGATTCGGATTAAACTCTTTGCTATATTTATTCGATGCTTTTTGATTTCAAATATCAGATACCAGATCTTCGTGTTCAGTTATCGTGGTTGGCATTCGTTGATTTTGGTGCTTTGTAAGTGAGGTCGATTTCTGCGTTAATTTGACGTTTGATGTCAGTGTCATGGTCGGATAAATATTATCAACTGTCGCAT
The DNA here is from genome assembly GCA_947568825.1 of Sphinx pinastri. Classification (NCBI taxonomy): domain Eukaryota; kingdom Metazoa; phylum Arthropoda; class Insecta; order Lepidoptera; family Sphingidae; genus Sphinx; species Sphinx pinastri. The sequence continues at coordinate 8,491,098 of OX387639.1, read as the reverse complement.
TTAGTTATTAGGTAAAGTACTTTTGCACCAATATATATTCAATTTTTTGCCTTTATATCAGTTGCAATTATCAACTTTTTGCAGTCTATAATAAAGAAGGTTTTACTCTTAATTTCTTTCCAAAATCCTGCACATACATATTGGATTATTAATTTTAATAGCAGGGGATCCTGCGAGACAAGCGTAGATTATTCGTGCCCACAGAAACTTATTAGGGGCGGTTTCAATCAACATTGTTTACCCGCTTGTGCCAAGTTCGTCTTGATTAACCTATTTAATGATATTGCCAAATACATTAACCAAATTAATGTAATTAACCTAGCGTGATGTAAAGGAAATATAATTTTTACACACACTATTTATTTTTTACAATTATGTGTCATTTAGATAGCAAAATCCTTTTTTTTTTAAATGTGTGTTCGTTTTTTGAATTGACCTAGTTTTAAAGTGGCCAGTCTTCCAATAAGAGGTACATGAAAACATAATTCTTAACTTTACGACCCAGGCTAAGTCAAATTTGACTTTCTTCCAACGTCCACACTTTAAACGTTAAATCTACACACTCAAGGGATGTCACATAAGTACCATTCAAACCTGTAACATTGCGCGTCCCTCAGCTGTCGCAAAAGTTGTCATCCTTTCATCGGTGTATGATGACCATTCTTCCTCCAGCCGCCCCCACCTCCCCTAGCGTATCGTGTACCGCACCTGTATCAGCCATTACTCCATTTTACGATCCAATAAAGTCACCCGTCGGTTTAGTACAATGTTGTACATAATTTAGCAGTGTCTTATAAGGCTTTCATGAGTATCTACATATCTTGGTGCGGTGAGAGCGTCCTTGAGTCAAGTCCTCAGTATTTTTTGTTTCAGTCCCCTATTAAAGTAGGAAGCTTACCATATTATGAAAGACTCTTAGTAAACCGCCTGACCCCTAAATTGGCCGAATACTATTTCGACCGGTGTTACCTTATATACTCATGCTAACCTAAATGCTAACCCTTGCCGCGATTCGCAGTGTCACTATGGGACGTTACACCTCATGTGTACGTTAATAGCTGACCAATCGTTCGCAACATACCCAGCAATTCTATGTAAATTTCCACGCACATGAATGAAATCGTTACGATGCACCCCAGTGCAAATTGCGGATCGCGTGGAATTCTATCTAGCATTAAAATTACGACTGTACGCACCGTTTGATGCCCAGTTGCGTGACACGGACATAGATATGTAAACAAAAGTGAATACCGGTGTAGAGTTACGTGTAATAGTTATAATTACACCTATATAGGTGGTTGAGAGATTCTGTTACGTTTGTTAATTGGTGTTTGAAGTAAAAATCTAGGTCATCTAAAGCGCCCGCAACATTTACAATTATATAAAGTAAAACACAATCACAAAATACTGAAATAAAAATCAGTAATGGATTAAAAATTAAATGTTTCACTCAACAATAGACAGAAAACAAAATTGTCAGACACAAATGAAAAGCAACTCGTGCAAAATATATTTGCAAAATTGAATACATTTTACACCGAAATGCACTCAACATAGCGCGATTATGTAAATAAAAAATAACATTTAAATTAAGATGTCATCTGCATAACCCGACGATCTGGGACGGCGCGGATCAACGAGAGGGTTAACTCTGTACGTGACGTCCCTTGTGCATATTTTTCGGGTAACGTCGGTCTAACCTACCCGGGGTTTAAGAATTTCGCTGAAATATATTTTGGAACTAAAGTCGTTGCGCGTTGTAACCCACATTTTATAGAAGGCTTTTTCTGTTTCAATCAAGTAGCACGTACATTTTGATGTTGAATACATAACTTAACGATTACCAGAATACTGTCTACCCTTAAATGTAAATGCATCTCAAAATAATTTTAATAACTATGAGGGGTCGAATGTAACCCATGAACACATTTGAATAATCAAAGGACCGGGGTGGGTGCTCGTGTTCTACGAGTCTCATTAGTCTTGCTAAGTTATTGTTTCCTTGGACATAATTGCTGATGACGGGTTGGGCTGTTTCTAATATTGAAGAATAACATGTATTGGCAAGAGTAGGTTTTGGGAAAGATCTACGTGTCAATGTTTTCCTTGGCATTGAAGGTAATGTTTCAAGTTCATGTAAATCCGACCCTCAAGTAACAAAAGGCTGCCGTAACTACAGCGAAATTCTATTGAAGTGTTATACCTCTATCAAGTAATATAACTGCCCAAGGAAGTATACGTGTCACACACGTATGTGTTATATAGTTAGCTATACCAAAACCAATTCCAGTAATTGCACAAGAAATCTTACGATTAAACTGATCATGTCACATTATAACGAAACCGACCCTCCACTCCGAATCTTTCTTACGGCCGACGGGGATTCATTAAATCTCTCAAGCAAAAACAAGCAAACAATTTCACCCCTCGGTGATACGTACATTATTAAACCCTTACAAAGATGGCTTGGGGGTGGTGCTAGGGCAAAGGGGGGCCAGCAACCCGGCGAGTTGCCAACGGCATCCGGGTTGAGTGTCATTGAATGGCAAGCAATCAGGCCGGTTGAGTGTTATGTCTGTCGGACTCTGTGCAGCTGGGGTATCTTTGATCCGGCGTCTTGGGGTCAGCGGCGACCCGTTGAAGAAGTAGGGGGTTAAAATACTTTATTGCAAGGATTTAGAGTGTAAAGTTAAACGCTTGTCAGTGTCATGCAATTGTGTACTTTATTGTATTACAGTTATATTACGTCTTTATTTGGTATCTGCACTGACGTGTGTAGGCAGTGAATATTATAATTTTGGTGTAGTAAAGGTGTTTGCAATGCAATTCAACCAGCCCTATATATATTCTGTCCACTGCTGAGCACGGGCCTCTTCTACTACTCAGAGGGGTTAGGCCTTAGTCCACCACGCTGGCCCAGTGCGGGTTGCCAGACTTCACATATCCTCGAAATTCTTATGGAGAATTCTCAGACATGTAGGTTTCCTCACGATGTTTTCCTTCACCGTTAAAGCGAGCGATATATAATTGATAAACAATACACACGTCACTTCGAAAAGTCAGATAGATCAGTAAAGGTGTTTAGTGTTGTTTATATGGAGCCGCTTGACGTTCGCCCTCGGAACATGTGAAGTCTTGTAAGTGATAACGTATGTCTTATATTGAGGATTTGTATATTTTGATAAATTACTATAAGTTTCGGGAATCAAATATAGTGAAGAGAATAAGTAGGACAAATCAGTGACTAATTCACACGACAGACGTCACTAATACGTAATCTCGGCTATAATCATTACCCGCGGCATTTTAACTGTCCACATCATTATGCAGATTGCAGTGAAGGGTACGATGACGTCAGCACACACACGGCCCTATTGTCCCACGGTGTAACTACGGGTCATTTAGACACGTCACAATTATTATTCAAGGCGTGTAATGTTTAAGTAGTTTAATACAAGTAGCCTATATGTATCGTGTTTTTAAACGCTCGATGTGTTTACGAGCGTGTGTACAGTCGCCCAGGGCGAAGTGCGCTTTAAGTATCTATTTATCCAAACAAATCTTCTACAGGTTTTGTTTGGATTGTTTTCTTCATTTCTTGTTATTTTTCGATAGATTTTAGACAGTTTAGGTTACAAGGAATCGTAATTCTACAGCAATATAGGGTTTACTTTCACCGCGGTACATCGTTGTCTTTATTGTTTCACCTCTTATTATTTATTCGTTCCTACGAATAATTCATATGTATATTTTGATATTCTTTCCATCAAACGTGCATCGCAAACGATAAACATAACCCATCGGTTCTCAAATATTTCGAAGCGTCCGCACCCTAAAAACTTACAAACGACCTTCATACATTACGTCGACATGTATTTTGTTATGATAAAACGTTCCACTTACCCGATTTGTCTGCTTGATATGTTGCCCCTTATACTCCCCCCTTCTCCCCATCATGAATGTCTTGTATAAAGTATCGAATGTCCAGTTGTTTGCGACCTTGCGTCACCCGCCGGCGACCTATTCTCGTGTGATCGATATATTTGCCATCTCAAAGTCTTTGGAAGTGTTTCGTTTGATCTGAAAGCTTTGCATTGTTGTGTGTTTGGTTGGTTTTGAGTTTCAAACGTGTGTCTTCGTATTAAGAGAATGGTTGAGTGTAAAGTGATAAGGGATTTATAAAATGTCAGAAATGATGGTATTATATTACAAATAATGCTAAGATTGAAAGTATTGTCTGTTCAAATACTGGTTAGAATAGTACCATTGAAAAATGTGACGAAAAGCCTTTTTTGACTCATTTTTTACAAATCCTTAATTTGCGTTCATTGATATTTTATAAGTATATCAATGTTAGAGTTCAATCTTTGAAAATAGTTTCTGTTTGGTGTCAACAAGATATTACGTACACGTAAAAAAAAAAAAACAAAAAAAAATGTTGCTGTCGTTCAAATTAAGAAATAGACATTGGACATTGTAGCCAGTGTAACTACTGGACAAAATGAGACTTAACATCTTATGTCTCAGGATGACGAGCGCAGTGGAATGCCACACAGTACTTTGTAACTCAAGGTGCTGGATGGTGTTGCTATTGTTTATGGGTGGTCGTATCGCTTGGTGTCAACAAGATATTACGTACACGTAAAAAAAAAAAAACAAAAAAAAATGTTGCTGTCGTTCAAATTAAGAAATAGACATTGGACATTGTAGCCAGTGTAACTACTGGACAAAATGAGACTTAACATCTTATGTCTCAGGATGACGAGCGCAGTGGAATGCCACACAGTACTTTGTAACTCAAGGTGCTGGATGGTGTTGCTATTGTTTATGGGTGGTCGTATCGCTTACCATCAGGCGAACGGCATGCTCGTCTCGTCATTGTATGAACTAAAAAATAAAAAAATACATAGCAGATCAATTAATTCACAATTCGTCATCACTTTTATCTTAATTGATTTCAGTAATATCTCCTTATCTATTGATTCCCGACTTCTACCGATTTCATTATCTACAGGCCCTTCGAAGATCCTCTTAGAATTTATCGTAATAATGATCCTCCGTGGAAATGAGTTGTTCTCCTTGGTTATTTAATTAGTTATTTTGTGTGTTTTGTGTCTATGATTTGCAGTTAATTATATATATTATAAAGATTTCGCTTTCTTACATTAAAAAAGATATTAATATTTAGTGGTGCCCACTACGTATTGTTTTCTAGATTTATAGATGGCAACTCATGAGATTTTCATTGACATTTTCACTAAAATGCAGGTGACTTTACTATCATAATTCAGCATTTCTAAAGAATTTTACTAAACGTAGTCAAAAAGTATCAACTGAGCGTCTCAGACCCCCACCCCTGTCAATATAACCCTCAACCCCCCTAAAGCTCCAGTTTAATTATGCACCGTCCGAAATGTGCACCCATCGGGAACTGACGGTGTAGTAAATATTACCCCCCAACCGATGCGGCCACCCGGCCCGGGCAAATGTGGCCGTTTCGATGTTTATATTGTCCATTGTTGATTTTATTGTGTGTGCATTCGACGATATGAATTTTTAAATATCGATGATGGTTGTTGATATTTTTTGTGTTAAGCAAATGGATAGTGAATATAGTAAATAGTCAACTCTATCATAGTCAAGTGTGCTTTGCTAGTCAAATATGGGATATTGCGGATACAAAAACACTGTAATCAATAGTTGGTATCGGTAAAAACGACAAACATGGATCCCCATAACTGTGACGACTTTTGATTGAAGCGTACGTCGATGGCCGCATCGCTTGTCGACATTCTTTTAATTAGGGACTGCGCTGCACAACTAATTAGTTGCGTACGATTTTAAATCTATCGCGTCATAGTTGAAGATCCTCACTCTCCCATAGTATCCATCCTACAATTTCCACTTTAACTAATAGTAACTATCCTTGTTTCAGAGCTAGAGGGTTGTCGGGCTTGGTGCGGGCGGCGGCCGCGAGCCCGGCACCATGGCCACCGTGGAAGGGCGGCCGGCGCAGTATGGCGTCTCGCTGCGGCAGCTGCGCGAGCTCATGGAGACGCGTGGCGCCGAAGGGATGGCCAAGATCAACGCGCTCGGCGGGCCGCAGGAGATATGCAAGAAGCTGTACACTTCACCGACAGATGGTAAGTACTAGATTTAGTTTATTTAAAACTAATACTCCCAGAGGCTCGGCAAGCTTCGGCGATGTCATAAAACGCGTGGCACTGACGATCCCTATAGAAGTGGCCGTAGCGGGTGTGAGAGAAGGATAGTCTATACATGTTGTTTATAATATAGCATTCGATAATAAAACAAAATTTGAAGCAAATCTTACACAACAACTTAAAGTAGCAATGGTTAACTTTTACATACTTGTATGTAGGCAATAAGGTATATGTTGTTAAACCAATGTGGTAGAATCAGAATGTAATTTATAGTGCAGGGTATCAGTTATAGACCCCTGTAAAAATAAGATAGCAGACTGTTATACCAATATGAGTAATAGCGTAGAATTTATGACTTTGTTTACGATATCAAGTTAGTAAATGTATTAAAGACAGAAGTTTTCTTGTAACCTTGAATCTGAACGTATTGTGAGCTAACGTTTTGAATCTAGATTTACAAATAACAACCTATGCCACAACATTCTATGTAAAAGAATACAAAGTACATACTGATTTCAATGGGTTTCTGAACACTAAACAAATCCTGCATCCGCTTTGACGTTCTCTAAGCGCACTCTGATAAAAGCTTGAATACGTGTGCTGGCTGGTCTTATCCGATTCTCATAAATAATTTATGAAGCTTTCATTTGAACGGTGTTTTATTGTGAGTTTTTTACTTCGGAACGTGATGTTAGGAAAATTTGAGAGATAGACAAATGTTAAGACCTTTGTCATCTAAGTATTTAAATAAATATAGGACTTACTTACGTGATATGATAAATTAGTCGCAGGCAAGAGTCTATGACATTGGAAACTTAAAACCAATAGGAATGACACTCAGTCTTAAATTGTTTACAACAAAAGGTAGATGAAGGATACTAATTCTGTTTACAAAAGACTTGTAGAGTACAAAAAAAACTAAACTACAGTAGACATAAGCTCTTCCGAGGTTATCATAACAAACGTAACATCAGTTAAAATCACATGTAAATTAAACCTTTGTTGTTTACTCTTGTGGAACCTTCGTACATTTGATTTATTATTCACGCCAAAGGACGTAAACAACAATTAGTGCTCAGTTATTAATGGAATATCGTTTGATTGAACGGTAAGCTAAAACAGTTGCTATGAAAAAAATATTTTTCCTTCGTTATTATAATGGATGTTCGGAATTTTGTCATTAAGACTGATGTCATAAAAGCAACAGTAATTAGGATTAATTTGAGAATAGGTTAGAAACGTGCCACATGAAATGAAATGAAATCATTTATTCGAATCCATAAAATGTTACACATTACTTAGATTCAGTCAATTTTTACTATACCACCAGTTCGGAAAGCAGTTTCCAGCAGAGAACAGGCAAGAAACCCTAGGGTTGCTCTTTTCAAAATCAGTTCAAAGGTATAAATTAGGTACAGTGTATAAAACAAAAAGAAATATATACAGATTTTTGTTTCGTTTAGAGCAGTTCGTATATTTACTTGCATAATAATAAATTCTCAATTCCCATCCGAGTGTACAACCCTCTCAGGAATCATGAATAATTAGATAATCTATACTTGTCCAATACAGGTACACAATTACACCATGTAATTATAAACAAATGAAAACTAAAACTTGACTGCCTCGGTGGCGTAATTGTATTACGGTACGATTGCAATGTTGAGGTGTCGGGTTCGATCATCGGGTCGGGCAAAGTGATATTGGGTTTTACAACTCACTATCAGCCCGGTAACTGGAATTTGTGCCCGATATGACGATAGGCTCGCCCCCTATCACATGGATGGAATATGCATGGCAAAAGTGGGTGTACTAGTTGCGCCTCTGCCTACCCCTTCGGGGATAAAAGGCGTGAGTGTACGTATGTATGAAAACTTATGTTAAAATTCTGTTATAATTTGTAATTGCAGATGCTTACAAAAAAATAAAATGATCGTTCAAACACATTGGTGATAATGATTTGTCAATAACTAGCATAAAAACAGTAATAATATTAATTTTAGTACGTAAATCAGATTGTAAAATTTATCTAAATACTACTTTTTTTAATTACATCTGCATTCTACTGCTCGTAATACACACTTGTCGTACTCTAGAAGAATTTAATTAAGTTAATTAAAAAGCTTTCACGTTGCATCGTTCTAGAAATATTTCCCGATTCAAGTATAAATTCGCCACTTTATATTTTACGAGTTTTTGCCCGCGGCTCCGCCCGCGTGAATGAGTTTTCCCGGGATAAAAGTCCCGCTTTATATTTGCCCGTGATAAAAAGTAGCCTATGTGTTAATCCAGGACATAATCTACCCGTGTACCAAATTTCATCGAAATCCGTTGAGTACTTTTTGTGTGAAAGAGTACCAAACATCCATACATCCATACTTACAAACTTTCGCTTTTATAATATTATTATAGTAGGACTATTTTTTTACTTTCTTTTTATGTTCGTCGAAAGTGGATATGCTATCTATTTCTTATTTAATACTTTTGGAAACAATTGTGTCATCGTTCTACTTCTTATCTATTATATGTTTGACCTGTATGATCAATTTTGAACCAAAACGTATTAATTCTGGCCTCAATTTAATCCAATATTTATCTATCTACTTAAAATCACCATCAAAGCTGTTTAATTCATAATCAATTTCGAGTTTCTCAGTTCACTGAACCTCTTAACTCGTTTATAACAAACAGTATTTCGCCAAATTCCTGAATTATACATAACCAATTACATAATCGGCAAACTTCGTCAATTTGCGTCGTGAGTCATCGCTCTAACATGCTTTGTGGCAGCAACTAGTTCAACTGGTATTGCTTTAGTTTGTAGATACTTAGGTTTAGTGAAATGTACGATTGCAGGAAGATACCTTAAATAGGTAGATATTATTGCGAGTATTGGGATATCCGTGCGGGAAAGCGTGTGGAAGCTAAAAAGTCTGCATGGATATCTGACAGTACTTGGAAACTTATCCAGCAAAGAAAACAGCTAAAGATTAATGGATTACATAATCCAGAAGTACTGAAAGAATACGCGGAACTATGTCGCTCCATTGAAAAAGGGTGTATAGCCGACAAGAACTCCTTTATAAATAACATCTGTGCAGAGATAGAACTCCATTCTCAGAAATACCAAACTGCTGATCTTTTCAAAAAGGTCCGACTACTATCCAAGCAGTTTAAACCAAAATCTTGGGTAATTGAAAATGCGGATGGACATCTTGAACATGATTTGGAGAGAATAACAGAACGATGGCGAGGATATTGTGAACAACTCTACGAAAACGCGACAGATGACCCTATTTCACAACTAGACTGGAGCAGTTTGGTCTTGGAACCTAATGTGTTGCGCTCCGAAATAACAGCCGCTTTAAACTCCTTAAAGAACAGGAAAGCGCCTGGCAATGACAATATAACCGCTGAAATCCTAAAATCTCTTGGTGACGGCGGTATTGACACGTTACATGCAATTTGCAACAAAGTCTGGACCAACGGAGAGTGGCCAAAAGATTGGACAAAGTCTATAATTCTCCCATTGCATAAGAAGGGGTCCACCAAAGTATGCGACAACTACCGTACCTTAGCCCTTATATCACATGCCAGCAAAGTACTGCTCTACATTCTCAACAACCGGATCCGATACTATTTGGACTGGCAGATCCCGCAAGAGCAGGCGGGTTTCGTCAAGGGTAGAGGTACGCGGGAACAAATACTGAACGTGAGGCAATTGGTCGAAAAGGCGTACGAATTTAACACACCTGTAATCATGTGTTTTGTTGACTACAGCAAAGCCTTTGATTGCATTAATTGGAACAGTCTGTGGGAAGTTTTATCCAGCCTGGGAGTTCCTAACCATCTGACGGCTATTCTTCAATCACTCTACCATAATAGTCAAGGTGTGGTAAGAATTGACCAAACCTCTTCGAAACCCTTTAACTTTGGCAAAGGAGTACGCCAGGGCTGTATCTTGTCTCCAGTTCTGTTCAACGCATATGGAGAGTTCATCATGAGACAGACTTGCGACGACTGGGATGGAGGCGTGCGCATCGGTGGCGTGAGGATGACCAATCTTCGCTATGCTGATGACACAACTCTCTTAGCTGCAAGCGAATCCGAAATGGTCTCACTGTTGGATAGAATGGAGAGGATAAGCCGCACACTAGGCCTACGCATCAATAGGGACAAAACCAAGATCATGGTCGTGGACCGCGCGAAACAACTGAACCTTAGCGGGACTTTTGGTCTTGGTTTTGAAATAGTAGACAATTTCGTTTACCTTGGCTCCACAATCACCAATTCCGGCTCTTGCGAGGCAGACGTGCGAAGACGTATCGGAATGGCCAAGAGCGCTATGACTCAGCTCCATAAAACATGGACGAACAGAAAGATCTCGCTCACTACAAAGATGAAACTTGTACGTACACTGGTGTTCTCCATTTTTCTTTATGGTGCTGAGACTTGGAGTCTAAAGGCGGCAGACAGGAGTCGCATTGACGCTTTTGAGATGTGGTGTTGGAGGAGGATGTTGCGCATTAGCTGGACGGCGCGGCGAACTAATGTCTCTATACTCAAGCAACTGAAAATTACTACTAGGCTTTCTACCATCTGCCTTAAACGAGTACTTGAGTATTTTGGACATATTGCCAGGAATACGAGCGACAATTTGGAGAAACTGATGGTCACCGGGAAAGTAGAGGGCAAAAGAGCACGTGGACGCAACCCAATACGCTGGACCGATCAGATCCGCACTACACTTGACACCACTGTATACGACGCCATACAGGTGGCCAACAGTCGGGATCGGTGGCGTGATATCATATGGCAGAAGCTGGTGAGGGGAGGTCACGACCCTCAGAACTGAGGAGAACGACGCATGGAGGAGGAGGATTGGGATCAAAACATCATTTTTCACACGAGAACCGTAGAAAGGAACTTTTAATTTATAGGTTACAATATTTAGATAGAAAATTAAACTTTTTAATAGATATAGTATCTAAAGTTGGTTTAGCGCTGTCAGCTGCCCGTAATGTTATTAGCATACCTTACCAGCCCTGTATTATATACTGCCCACTGCAGAGCACGAACCTCCTCTACAACTGAGAGGGTTATAGCCTTAGTCCACCACGCTGGTCTAGTGCGGGTTGGCGGACTTCACATACCTTCGAAATTCAAAGAACTTCTCAGGTATTTAGGTTTCCGCTCGATGTTTTCTTTCACCGTTAAAGCGAGTGATAATTCACAAAGAATACACACATAACTTTTTATAAAAGTCAGAGGTGTGGGCCCTTGGGTTTTGAACCTGCAGACATTCATCTCGGCAGTCCGTTCCACTCCCAACTAGGCTATCGCCGTGATGTCATTGGACTAAATAAATACGTACATTTCATTTGCAGTTATCCATTTTAGTATTCTGTATGCGATGTGTGTGGTGTCCTTATTTGGGGCAATGAGTCCGTCGACTGTTATCCGTCCTTGTCTAATGTCCGTCTTCTCCTTCAGACAATTACACCTTGAGATGGTACATGCAATAACTCGTTATGGGTGATTTTTGTTTCAAGGAGACTACAATCTTCTAAAAATTTTAGGTTACGTGAGACAATTGATGGTTCTGTACCTTTTATGAATGACATCGCAGTGATGCATTTATAATGTTAGGATTCGTAGGGAGCTTTGGATCGAAAAATATATAAGTAAACATTTTGGTACAGACAATAATAATAAAACTCTAACTTATACTAGTACTATTCAGTATTTTGTGGTTATGGTGGTGATGAATATTTTAAGCAATGTTACGAATAAAGCATTTTCTCGTTTTCTGGTAGGCGTACCAAGTTACCTTTCATATTTTTCAACTTCTGTACCTTTAATATTTCTGTGTTCACTGAAACATCACAAACAACAACATATTAACCGGGAACAATCGTTTTCAGCCGTCCTCAAAGGCGTTTTATAAATAAAACTGGGCAAAATGTCCCGATTTTTCTATATCTATTTTTGTTCGAGCGAAATGTTTCGATTCACAAATACACCTGAGGACGGGGACGTAGTTGGTTTTTGAATTGGAGTATTAAAGATGTTTCATGTGTGGGTCAAAGTTTAGATGAAATTCTAATACTGTGTGTGTGTTCGTTTTTAATGCTTCGTATTGTATTATTAGCAGCGGTTAGAAGTATTGCTGTCATTATCAACATCTCGTATCAAGATCTCCGGATCGTTTTATCTAGCAACTGTAATTGTAGTTTTATTAGATATCTTGCGTAATATGTAATATACATGAAGAACTAATAGCGTTTTTTTATGATATAGGGGGCAAACGAGCATACGGTTCACCTGATGGTAAGTGATCACCGCCGCCCATGAACATCTGCAATACCAGGGGGCACGGAGATGCGTTGTCGGCCTTTTAGGTGGGAATACGCTCTTTTTTTTAAGGTCGTATTAATTATACAATATTAATACAACAGTAGCCGTTCTTCCCTTGTGCTATAATCATTTTGGGGGGTAAACACCACACCCTATTTGACGTAAATCCGTCCACGTCAGTGTATTTCCGTTGGCATATATATTTTTTCACAGTCCAGTGCAGTAACCTTTGTCGACCGACTCACTTTTGCAGCCGATAGTTTTCAGAATAAGTTATTTATAGTCTTTTGAGCTTAAAATTGGTTTCGCGCTACGAATGCGGTTCAAGCTTTTAACATACGTTCGTTTCTGTTTGATTTATATTTCACGGTGAAATGCTACCTTAAATACATACGGGTAAACTTTAAAGTTCTTTGTGAATGTTAACAGCAATTGAACGAAATAGGAAATATTTTTGATTCGAAAGTGCTACAACAAATAACTTTTCATAAAACCCATTACTAACCCCAACGTTCCGTAGAAAAATATCAGTTCATAAATCTGGCGGCGTGAGTTCTCCCGGATAGCATGTGACGTGACGTCACACGGTATCCCGGTATAGTTAGGTCGCCGCAGATAAATCCCCGGGAGATGGACCCGGCACGTGAGCTCCCTGCCAACGCTGCCGGCCCTCGCGTGATATTTTGCTGGGGTACGTGCACAGGTTGGGAATTTACCCGCTTTACCCGGGCAAAGTGATGTATGGAGGTAGGATTTTGAATTTTGCCGTACCGAGAACATAATTACTAGTAAGCATAGTGCTTAGAAATGAGTTTTTCATTACGTTTTGACAGTACATTTTTAACAGCTTGATATAAAAAACATTCAGTTACAAAATGTTCTCGATCAAAATCAATACCCAAAACACGAACACAACACAGCCGTATTTCAAACCAGAAACGAAAATAGGCAGCAAGAGGTCGAGTATATTTCACTCGGTGTTTATTGTCGAGTGGCTACCGTTCGATATGGAACCCGATGGCTTGTGACGTTATCGTCGCAGCTATCGGTGAAATGTCGCGATAGAAATCTGCGAGAACATAGCTCGCTCATCGAAGTTGTTTGTTGCGGGAAATAAAGGTAGAAATGTGAAAATGTAACCGTGTCGATTGTCTCAAAATGCATTTTATATTTTCTTTGACATCACTAAACACGTATCCCATTTTTTCACTGTTACTATGTTACATAATGACCAACATATTTTCTTTCTCTTTACTTAGACCTCCCATTTGTCATGTAGGCTATATTTATAGTGTAATTTTATACCTCTATTCCTACACCCTTTATACAAATTTATTATCTATCTTCAACAAAAACAACTCAAATCTACTTTTCCACGCCATTGCAGCCTAATTGAGACATAACAATCGAAAGCGTAGCAGATAAAAGCGCCTCATACCCGGCCAACACAAACATTCGAAATTAAAGTTTTCATAGCACACTGTCAGAAGACAATGCAGTAATATCCTAGCGGCTGACGCGAGATTAGCATTCTGTAAACAGTGGCCCCGGTCTTTGAACGCCTTTGTCTTTGTGGTTTAGTTGGACTGGCGTTTTGAAACCGATGTGAAGTTTCAAATATATTTGTATGAACGGTTTTGTTTGCGTTCCAAGGGAATGCGGGATTTGAGAGTTAATTATTACTGGTTGTGCAACAAGTATCTGGTTCTTGTAATTGGTGCTTAGTTTTTTGTACACATGTGGTTGAACGTGTAGGACGATAGGCAGACTATGTTTGATAACTATCGACAGAACTCTACCGTCGAATTTGCTACTTTATTGTCCTACTAACTATCATATAAAACGGGTCTTATCATAATCTTTACAGATATCCGTGCACTTCATTTATTCCCATAGTTAATGATGCAGAAATCTAAGCAGAAACTTACACATTAACTCCTATCTAAATATACGTTCGTGTGCATGTAATAAAGCATGATTCATCTCACATAGTAGAATCTTGAAGTGGCTCGGCCTCAGCGGCTTCACATTGAAACTAATTGTAATGCGTTCCCTCCGAGTCGTAATCACTTGCACTCTAGTTGTTTTACGTAATCTTTATGTCGTATATTTATAGTTATGGCTTTGTATAGGAAGCGGATGCACCATGTTTAGACTATCCTTCAATACAAATCTTTATGTTTTATTAAATATTTCAACATTGGCTTTCATAACGTCAACAGCGGTTTTAAATTCCCTTTCAACAATTCTAAAATTAACACCTAACTTAGGTAATTCATATAAATCGTGCAAATGTTTAGTTTATCTGCAAGTTTTATGAAGAATGTGGTAGATAAATGTGTATGCAGTTTGCTTTTGAACAAGGCAATGTTCTTTAATAACCTACTACACGAATAATCTTGAATTTGAAGTTTTATTATTAGTTGTATCTTGTTGCTTAGTTAACAATCAAGAGCATTGATGGGCCAATATGTTAGTATGATTTAGGTTCTAATTCCCTGTTAGGATGACGAAGTTTTCGTCAATTCGACGGCTATATTCAAGGATGTTCCAATTTGGTATCATCTAATAGTGGGTGGATTGATATTTCCAGTAGACGAGTCACGTGTTCTGAATAAAGTAAAGCAAATACAATCCAGTGCAAACATAAGTAACGTAAATATCATTCGTTGATTTACTGTATTTATTTTTACAGCGGTAATTTATCGATCGGTATCGGGTAATGGATCATTAAAATGATTTGTACTACTGCATAGTTTGTTTGTACTGTGCAATTAAGTGTTTTAACGTCTTGGAAAAATGAGGACGAATGATAATAAGACGGTTGGGAATGTTAGTTGTTTTGCTAGGCGTTTTGTAGTAGTTAGTGCAACGCAGTACTTTGTAATTCAAAGTTTGTATGGTGTTGCTACTGTTTATGGGCGGTCGTATCGCTTACCATCAGACGGCATGCTCGCTTCGTCATAACTGCAAGAAAACAAGTTACTCTCATATAAGTGGAGGAATGTTAATATGGTCCTGATGGTTCGTAGTTGTATTGCTAACATTTTTGAATTACTTTTTTTGGCAACTTGTTCACTGTTTTGGCGTATAGTGAAAGAATGATATACTCGGGTTCAATTCCCGCCTGTGGAAATTGCCTGGGGAATTAAAGAAATATGATAGTTGAAGATCCAGAAAAAGCGCAGATCCTTGGGGATAATTTTTCCAACATTAAGCGAGTCAATCGACGACTCGCTGCAATATCATCGAATATTTACGACGGAATAAAATTTTTACTAATATAATAAAGACGCGAAGAGTCAATTCGGATTTATAGTATATAGTTATTTTATTGAGCATATTTGTATTCATAGGTTTAATTTGGAAGTATTTTTAGATTATTACTATAGAATAGAAGAATATTTACTCTCTGATGCATCGGATGAATATGATGTGTATCAACTATCAAGTCGATACGGGTTCGAACTCTGTCGAAATAAATGATTCTAAATCCAAAGGCCGTTCTTGATACCCTGATGACAGAAACATCTCGAACATTGGCATTTGTAATATAAGTAAGTATATCAATTTTACGCTGACAACTATATTTAAACTAAAAAAAAATATTTAATGAGAACATTTTTACCAAATACCCGCGTACCTAATTCAACACAGGCGCGGCTGTGGTATTGATCAGGCCGGTTCAACGAACCGCTAGTCTCGTTCGGTAGGCTGTACCTTTGTATTCGGTTAAGGAACGTGCCGGCGCGTTGATCAATCCTTTTGAATAGATGGAATTAGCATGGGTAGTAGGTAATTACCAATAAATTTAAAATAGGTTTTGCTCTGGGTTCGTCTGCCTAAAACCTTCCCAGAATAAAAGTGTAATTTTCTAGAGTAAAAATAAACCTATAAGTTAATTCTAGGATATACTCAATCTGAGAGTCAAATTTTCTTTCAATACCTGCACAAACCTTAACACACTTGTCTTCATACTGCAGTATTGTCCCATCTAGATGCCTTCGATGACGTGCTGTGTACCTAGTTGAATATTATGTTTGCAATGATTTTTTTTCTGGGTTCGATCCCCGGGTCGGGCACAGTGATATTGGATTTTCCTGTTCACTATTCAGCCCACAGTCTGGAATTATTGCCCGATATGGCGATAGGCTCTCGCCCCCTATCACATCATGGGACGGAATACGCACTGCGAAAAGTGGGTGCATTGGTTGCGCCTGTGCCTACCCCTTCGGGAATAATTGGCGTGAGTGTATGTATGTATGTATTTTTTTCTGGGTAGTATAATATAAATTCCATAGCGATTCAAAGAAAGCCAAGCAAAGATGCCGACGAAATTTGGCTAATCTTGACGCAACCTTATTACACGACGCATGACAGAGGCACTAAACTAACGGATCAGTTATTAGGCCTCCTTAAAACATGTTAAAAAGTATTACTTATCAAACTACGTAGGTTTGATTGACAGCGATTAGCGGGGAACAATCCGCTTATGGACCTTAAAACATTAAGATTAACATCCGGTTCCTCCTTCCATCTAGTGACAACGTATCAGGGCTGTTAACTGGGTAGTTATGGGTTATATTCACATATTTGGGTCTAACACTATTTGTCAGAGATTTCGTTCTCTGAATGGATATAACGCCACACAAGCAGCCAATCTCGGAAAAGTAACCTAAAATAAGTACAAAATGCGTAAAACGTGTTACCTCGACCCCACTTTGGAGATACGTGCGAAGGTATTGTGATGAATTGTTTATGTGGACCAAATATTATATACATTAATTAAATAGCGCATAATACCGCAGTATACGGAAATAAACTTCACCTAGTTAAATGAGTAATTTAAAGACAAACACGTCTATCAAGCCTGTCAGGGTTAAAACAACAAGTATAATGGCGGTGATATTATTATCTCATGCGGTAAGATAAAGCGAAATTGCTTGTAAGATGTATGCGAAATTCCAAGAATAGCTCAATCAAAAATGAGTGTCAGAATTCTTATTTTTGTGAGATGACATAAGTGCTTAATTGAGGTTAATTACTGCCCACGTTTAGCGCCCTAAATTGCTTGTTAAGATTTGTCTATATTTAATTGGCATTCCTTCTATATTGTCAGCAAGATTGCCTCCTTACACATCATTTTTCTATGGATAGTGTTCAGTAGCAACAGTGGTTTTAATTCTAAATAAATCACTAAAGGACATTAGTCACGCAATGATAATATTAGGTGGTAAATCTCGTAATGATATGTAGTAATGACATTATAAATGGAAACAGTAGATATTACTCATTTATTACAATGTATTAAACTGACGTTACTTATGGTCATTGTCACTTGACAACGTTATATACGACCCCCGTCGGATTATGATAGGGTTTAAATTCGACCTTCTATGTATGAAGATTGAAGTGTGTTTCTAATTTTCAACCGTATCGCTTTAGTAATATAGCTCTTAATAGGTAAACTCACTTCCAGTGACGTAACTTCACCCGTGTAGACCCGTGGCAAAGACATGGGGCCCCTCGGCTGTGCAATATCCGGCGAACTTTTTTTATTCTCCTGGCGGTCCTTTTCCTCTCGGGTCGGGTTGCGGGGGCCCGTAAGATTTTGCCGTCATGCGATCCTATACTAACGCCACTGCTCACTTCACTACAAACTAGCGGACCTTGATCGCTTACAGCTATCAGTGTGACGCCCGCCCACTGGCGAGTTAGTCACAGTGTATTTTAGACGTTAATCACTTTTTGATGAACCGAGAGCCGGCGAAGAGATAACGAGACGCATTAAGAGTAGACGACACTAGTGTACTCAAAAAATGTCTAATTTTCGCGGTGACTCCACGTTAGTAACGCCTATTGTTTGTTTTGTGTCATTCGTATCGTAAAATATAAGTAGGTGGAATTTTTTCTACTGTTTTCATGCAAGTTTTTGTGATCTCCCGCAATTGTTATTGATATAAAATGTTTGTACTGAAAGGAATTCAGTTCCATTTAAAAATTACGTTTAAAAGCGGGTGCCATCAGTCACATTTACAATGATATTATACAAAAACCTAGTACTAATAAAATAAACATTTCATATGAAAATGCAACAAAGGTCACTTCTAATAAAGCTGAACTATTTAAAATACATCCTATTCACTGCATATTGTTCAGCCCCGTCCCGTTTCTGTACACTGTTCTTATTAAAAAATAAACACAATTTGCATTCATATTGAGTTGAGCGCGTGTCACCGTCCAAGTCCCATTATAATATCAAACGTAACCGGTAAATGCACCGGCTTTAACGCACATATTCCTAGATACGCAAGTCACCTAACAACGAATATCACCTTTACACTCATCAACGTAACGACTGTACTCGCTTGAAGCTGATGCTCTCCCGTGAAAAATGATTCCCATCTGAATAAAGTGTTATCCGAGTAAAACGTATCTGCATGTTAGTTTTGATGCTTTCCGTCCAAATGAAACATCCTCTTGAGTGTATTAACGCGTGGATTGTTGCCAAAACGTGCATTGTGATTGCGATGGATCAATGGATGTGCAGTGACGTAACTGCATCAAGACGGTACTCTACTGGTTTTAATGTTGCCCTTGAAGTACAAAAAAGGAGTCATTTTATAATTTATATTGGGCAAATGACCAAGTGCATCTCCAGATGGTAAGATTAACGCTGCTCATAAACATTTACATACCACAAGAACCATAGAAGGAATCTTTCTTGTAAGTCGTAATACTGCAAATAAAAGCTATTTCCACTATTATCTTACATCGGAAATACAACTTTCAAATCGCACCATACTCTGAAGAAATCGAACTGCTTATTCCAATTGTAATAAAACGTGAAGCAATCTATATAAAGCTATTCATCTGGCATCTGCAAATTTTCTAAATTACTTAATACTATTTAAATAATCCAGTTTAATCGCGATAAGAATATTAATATTCACAATTTTATCGAATGGTAGACAGAGAATATTAGACGAGTTTTATCAAGGACACACAAGGTGACCTCAAATATGGGCGGTGCAGAAATGTGTAAACCTTTTTATACTTTTAAGTTTGGCTGTGGGAAAGTAGATGCTGTTATAAGCTGAGGAACTAAACCAGCTCTTATTTATGTATACATTATGATTGGACACCCAAGATCCATATATTACTTTTTGTAACTATTAAATTTCAGAACAATACTTGAACTTCATTATTCTTTCTACAACCATATCCAAATGTGGGGTCTAATGGATCTAACATTTAATAAACTTACAAAAACCATCAGAAACGTTGAACTGAGATGCTGTCACGCCTCGAATTATGCAAACCTTGTACCACAATTGAAACAAGACTCTGGATGAATGAAATTTTATCTTCACATAACTATCGCACGGTCTTTAATTCAATGTCGTAACGCCGGTGCATGAACTACAAACGAAAATACAACTGTATTCGTAATGAGGTGAAGTCTAGTTTGCATTGCATAACGTTGGTATGTTGTTTGTGTGTTTATTGGAAATAAGACACCAGAAACCTTAAAATATGCATACAAAAAGTTCGTGCGCGGCATTCCATTACTGTGTACTTTGAAGGCGAGGCGTGCAAGAATTTGAGAAATAATTATTGTTTTATTTACTATGTGCTGTGGGCTTTTGATTCGGTTCTTAGTATTGCCTTATCAGAGGTCTATTGTTATTTTTATTCTGAATCGTCGATTGCCTGAGGATTTCATAGGAAACATCCATTCCTATCTTAGAGCATGTTGAATGCTCTAAGATTCTTATTTACGTTTGTGTTATCAAACAGGTCTATATTTCTTAAAAAGGTATCTTCATCTCACACGAGTGTTGAATTCATGACAGACAAATATTCTACCATCTGCATTGTTATCTAAGTCTACTTACTGATGCTGAACCATTTGTTATGCCCCTGGAATGTCATCGTAATTAATGTGTATAAATAAATGACTATTTATAACCAACCCACTGACATTGCCACACATTTTTCCAACAATAACGGCTTAGGTTATATTAAACTGGCAAGTTCCGCGCAGCTCGAGGTCGGATGATGAGCACGCGGCTTATAACTTGACTAAACTAGTTCGCATCAAGTTGTGCGAGGTAACACAAATCGTATTAGCGATAATCGAGGGTCGATGCGGTTGCGGCGACGTTTTCTTTCCAACGATCCGGGATTACGGTCAAAGGGTCCCGGCAAGTTAGATGGAGCTAAGCTGTTGGAGTGTTTCGGTTTGAGGAACTTGCTTGTGGCGTGGTAGGAGAGTATGGATGTAGACGTTGCGGGTTCGATACCCGCACTGAGAAAATTATTGTTGTGGGTATTATGAGACGAAAGTTTTACATAGTTCGAAATAAGCGTAACATGAAGCTTTTGTTAACACAAAACATATCTCTGAAAAGTAGAAAATTATAAACGTATTTTAATAGCAGCAAATATCCATCAACTTTGCCCCTAAAAATGCAGCTAAGTCGACACGAATTATTTCTAATAGAATAAACACGCATAAGCAGGCAAAAAGTGGTAACGAAAACATGGTAAATGCATTAACGACACTGTTCACTTAGCTGAGGTCACAACATGACGTCACAAATACATGAACATGATGTAATCAATTTAGATGGATATACGCATACAAAGAGATGATATGTGGTCAAGGAGGTTTGTAGGCTTACTAGAAGAGGAGTAGCAGTATATAAAACATGCGCGCGGCTCCGCCTGCGTGGAAAAGTTTTTCCGGGATAAAAAGTAGCCTAACAAACAAACTCTTCAGCTTTCTATATTAGTATAGTTATATAAAGCTGAAGAGTTTGTTTGTTTGTTTGTTTGAACGCGCTAATCTCAGGAACTACTGGACCGATTTTGGAAATTCTTTCACTAATAGGAAGCTACATTACTCCTGAGTGCTATAGGCTACTTTTTATCCCAGAAAACCTTTTCCACGCGGGCGGAGCCGCGCAAAAGCTAGTTAGTATAGATTTGCGGAGATGAAGTGTCAGTCTGTACGAAGCTCAGATAAGGGAAAGATAATTTCATGGAGTTAGAAAGCGAGTTGACTGGGTGGGCCAACCGGACGCTACAATCTTTGTGGACCATCTTATAATCACGGTAAACTTGCACTAATTGTCTATACTGAGCTTTAGTTTTGGAAACTGGGAGTTATTAAATCTGGTAAGGCACAAAATCTGATATTTAAAAGAATACTGTAAACACTATCGTACTTGCTGATTAGGGCTATATTACGAGGATATTACGGCTTGATCTGGCATCTCATCTTGTGCCCACAGCCCGGTACAAACGACCCGTGACCCCGATCCGCGTGCCCTTTGTCTCCGCGTTACAACGGTTCGGATATTGATTAGTCAACTATTTGCGGTATTGACATCAGTAATTACACGTCGCGGCCGTTGATGGATATACTGACTTATGAAGTAATCTAATTTAAACAGTTAATAAATGTCCTGAAAAACTGACGTTGAAATATGGCATGGATATTGTTACTTTTTCTCTTGTTTTCCTGAGTATAATATAAGGAATAAACTTCGTGGCGCAGATCTAGAAAAACGATTAGAAACGTTCAACGTTAAAGATCTAAGAAAATAAAAAGATACAGAAGCGTATAAGCAATGTTATTAACAGATGCGCGCAGTTAAAAAATAAATCACCGGGCCGGTCTCCGAACACGTCGGGAAGGTCGCCGGAACGAGGTTGCGCTGATCATTTATCAACCCTGAAACTTTTTAATGCCAATAAATTGATGATGGTCGCAGAGGCCCCCGTACCACACGCGATGTGGCACCTTGTATTGGTGAAATTGTTTTGGTTGGTGATTGAGGGTTAATGGATTGTCTTCGATCGATTATGATTTTCGTTTAATTTTTTGCTGCTAAGGCTGATGTTTTTTTATGCAGAATATAAAAGTTGCCAAGACTTTTTTATACTAACGACGGCTATGCGACGAGAATCTCTACAAGTAGCTAGTTCAAATTGCCCTACAATAAATATTTGCAACACGCACAAGATAGTAAAAGCACTTTTAAAACAATTTCAAATAAAGTAAACAAAAACAGTTGCTAACTGTGATATCATACTGTTGCAACATGGCGCCAATGTAACAAATGAGCACGATTTATAACTTTACTACTATAAAAACAAGGTTAAATTTTGCATATAACACGAACAAAATAAAAAAGTGATTACTGCACTTGGATAAGTCGGTTTAGTGTCAAATACAGTGGGATATCATCTTTATTATTACCTACAGCAAGGTTACATTTCGCATATCGTGTTACTGCATAAATAGTAATTATTGCACCTCGTCTAACTGTAATAAATATTCCGACTTAAACCTTATAGAAACAAGGTTCCATTTTGCATGTAACACGTGCGCTATGCAAAAGGCAATTACCACACCTGTGTGTGGGTGTCAGATTATCCCGTTATGGACTCTAAGCTCATTGGGGTAAAGTTAATTTCGCATGGATATGAAAGTGGTTATTGCACCCGGGCATCGCGTGCCGGCGTAGTGTTTCCGTTGCGACCAACAGCCTGCCGGCGTTATTTGTTAATATAACTTCCGGCTTTGTGGATATTAGTGCGACTTTGTCCATTTAATTAATAGACAAATGGGGTTATTGGAGTTAATATTAATATTGTTTGTGAATGTTGTTTTGTAATTGTCTTTCGAATGTCGCGTGCCCGTTGATATTGGCTATTGTTTGAAACTTACACGAGTTTTTCGCCTTCTATAATCTACAGTTGATAATACTAAATTCAGGACAACAGTTGTACAGTCAGCAGTATAAGTAGCTGAACAAATTCAAAATTTCAAATTGCCTACATACTTTGGTTTTCTTACTAATATTTTTTTTTCTTCACAAAAATAAAATAAAAGAGATTTACTTTACTTCAAACAAAAAAAAATATGTTTCAGTTCAACTTAACGCGTATATAGGCGATTTGAAATTTTGATTTTGTTCAGCTACTTATGCTGCTGACTGGTACATACAAAAAAATATAATATAACTTTACTAATTTACATTTTCGCCTTTCCCTCAAACTCAAAAAGTAAACCAAACACCCTTTAACGTGATTTTCCGCTAAGTATTCCCAAAGCGACCGAGCGGAATGCGCTCGCTCGATAAATCATAACAAATTGACGCGATCTCGTGACGTCACGCGTCCGCCGGCGAGATGTCACCGCGGATGCGTCACCGATGACCTGGGAGGCGGTTATAGGATCTCTTGCTTGCAGTGCCCTGAGTCAGTCACGGTGCGTTAACTAGTGCTAATAATAAGACCCTTCCGAGGGTGCGTAGGGTTGGCAAGCGAGTAATTTCCAAATTGAACAATTATGCATTATTCTTCCTTTATTTTAGTATCAAATAAAATATAATACTCTGAGATAATTAAGGAGATTAAACTTTACTCGTAGAACCGGAATAAGATAATTCCTAAATTATTAAAATTCATTATTTTACATTTATTCCCATAATGACGTCATTTTTTAAACAATATTGAAATCCATAAATCAATGACAAATAGCAACAACGCCTAATTCCCATTAACCTATTAAACAAACGAGCTGTCACATCTATATTTAAGGTATGCATTTCTAAAATAAACAACCCTAATTGTACGGTAATGAGCAAATCAATATTCCCTGCACTCAGCGTCGGATGTTGGCAATTTAAAACTGACGTCATACAAACCACGAAATGTCACCGATGGTAACTGAAGGCGTCATCGATGACAATAATATGACGGTATTAGACACCTTAAAAGTCAGTATTGTGCTGTATAATATGGACTATGGAAGCTTAATTTGCGGTGAATGATTTTCATGATTTTGCTATACATTTTCATTTGTTATTTAGAAGTAAACGAATCTAACGTGCAACGTGGAATAAACAAAGCAGACGTCACTGATGGTAATTCCGTCATTGATCGCGTAGTACGGTAATAGACGCGTTGCGAGTCTATATTGTGTTATGGTTATAGTATGCTTTTGGCGTGGGGAACTATTTTTGAAATTTATTATAAAAAAAAAAAAACGTAGTACAGGAAACAAACGGTAGAATATACACAAACAAATTAATACAAAGTAACTTAACACATAATACCAAAAAAGCTTCCAACATCTAAAATAATAAACAAATGAGGCGTCTCTGGTCCAATAAACAATAAGATTTCGTTGCTGGTCACTTCATTCCACCATTAATAACCCCCTAGAAGGAAAGTATTATATTTAGTTCCTTGGAGTTTAAATAATTTTGAAACGCCGCATATAAGTTATCTTAAAAATGTGGTGATAGAAAATAATCTTATATGAATCACTCATCTCCTATCACACATTCTTGACTGCCCACTCAAAGGACACGCGTGATTATAATCAAGTACAAACTTAACGATGACGCCATCACGAGGTCGCCTCGTCTCACCGTGGAATATTAAACGTTCATGATGTCATACTTTTATATTATAGAATAGTTTGAGTTACTCTTAGCGAGAGGGACGATTTAAAAATATTAATGATAGATTTTAAATATCATTATTCGAGTGACATCCTTGTGCGTTAATAAAATTATTCATATAGCTACAAGGACTTCTTGATGGTAAGCTTAGCTGGTAATCCGTGGCTACAAAAGTTCCCAGTTAGTTACGGTATAAAAACAGCTTAAAGTTACCCAAAATACACCTACTTTTGAGGAAATAAAGTCCAAACTTATGTAACTGAAAACTTACTATCAGATGGCACTAGTAAAAGATAAAAGAAGCAATGAAAGATTAACTTTAATTCACCATTGACACAAGGCGCACAGCTGGCGCCACACTTGTACAGAAAAATGTGCAAATCTTTTCAAAGTATTTGGATTCGTTGGCAAATACAGCAGACGTCGAATTTTTTTATAATTTAATTTTCTTTTGCAACGCTTTAAAATTGTATATTTCACTTCTTATTTCCATATCATCTTTTATTTTCTTTTTTAATATTTAGTTGGTTTTGATTTTGTACCAGTGCTTTGTGCAGAATTCCATTTAACTTTTTTTTAAATGTTGACGCCTCTCTATTTATAAGTATTTGAAGCGACGTCCGGCGCCTGCATTATAATCGCAATGCACTGCACGCTGACTTCAAAATGTCAAAACCATTAGATTCTAAATTGGCCGCGGACATTTTCCATCGAAATAAACGGTTATGCGGCAATTTTCCAAGAAAACCATATTAAAAAGCATCAACATTGGAAAGTTAATTCCGCGGGGACTATTTTTGCCGTTTGCTAAGTGAAATGGCATGTGTTATGAATGATGCACTCTTTTTGATTGCATTGGTCTGTTTTTATGGATTCCGTGGTGTATCATTTCGCTATAAATCGTAGCTTTTTTATACGGACAAAGTGCTTTGACGATTGACATTTCTTCCAGCGAATATTCTATACTACTGGCACTATAGTTTGGTACAACATTCATAGTAATGATACATAGTTTTGGATGCCATTCGAGATTATCATTCAAACCTACGACTTCCCCTCCGACTACTGAATCTCTTTCAGAAACTTAAACTATGTCTATTCTATCGATTATGTTCTTAGCGTTAGTCAGGCACATTTAAATATAGTTTGCGAAATTGTACATTCACTGTGTGTCATCAAAACTTCATTTAGGTAACAATGGGTGATGTCACTTGGCGCTTGCCACACAGTTTTTTGCATTATACGATGTAGAGATATAAAGATACTACTCCATAGCCATTGTACTGTCCCAAATAATGAATCTTTGTCTTTAGTTCTTTCTTGATCACGCATCATGATATCACTCATATAGCATTTTATGTGATAAAAACTAAGTATCCGTTATTAGAGTTCAAGCTCTCTCCTTTCCAAATTTTATCTTAATCTATTCAGCGACTAAGCCGTGATAGATTAATAATGCTCAGATCAGAAAATTTGCATAGTTCAGCTTTTAGTTTTGGGTTTAGTGTTTTTCGTTGCTAACTATTAAATGTAGAATTTTAAACAGTACAATCATCACTTCCCCAGGAACAATTTAATTTGCGATGACGTGTAGAACACGTGAATTCTTACCAGGATTCAAAGCATAGTCACTGCTTACTAGTGTGCGGTATTCAAGGAAGTAATGGTTAGATGAACTGAATATCTTAATCAACGTTACACTAATACTATGTAGATGTAAAATTTAAAGATGGACTGGAAATAAGAAAGAAAGAATAATATATATTTTGTAAAATACAAGTATTGTGCTGTAGATATAGAAAACCACAAGAATCTTTCAATCCCACACTCAGAAATGGAATAAATATTTACAAATCCTAATTATATCTGCGAAATGCCAGTCCATTCTCTCGTGAAGGATGTCTAAATATTGATTGAGACAAATACAATCCTCGCAACGAAATATATAATGATAATTTGGCGAATTTTTAAGCCGAAGCCGTCTTATTCTGGAACCTTTACTTAGTGTAGAGGACGTACAAACCGCTGTGCAAACAAATTAAATTTATATTTCTACAGTAGGATCTTTAGACTAAAATATGAATGACCTTTACAATATAAAGGGCGAATAGTAAAAGGAACTAGATACGGAACTATGTTGTCTTGTTAAACTATATACTATACTACATATTTACATGCGACAAATAAAAAAATTGCACAAAGTCGCTGACTGCAGGGTTCCAACAAATCGGTCTGGAAATCTTTGGGTAAGGCCTATGTTGAACAGTAAACATCATTCGACTGATGATGATGACATGCCAGTCTTGAGATAGAATAGAGTCCTCAAACTTTCCCCATAATTTTACGGCTCTAACATCAAAAAGCAACATAAATTCCTAGGATTGTAGTTGCATTTTCCACTGGCTAGAACAATTCAACCACGAACCAACCAATCCAGAAGCAATTGCACAAATAATTACTAATGCACATATACCATGATGATTGAGCGCAAGAAATCACGGCTCACGCGTACATTACGCAACGTCGGCCCGAACGGAAACATAAACTGTAAACTGTATACCCAAAACGAAAGTTTAAACTCGCTCGCAACAGAAACAAACCAGGTACATAACCGCTTATGATTGAGCGCCGGCAGGTATTCCAGAGTGTTATATTACTGCACGGATGAAAATAAATTTAAGGTCTAGCGCACAGTTACGACGCGATGCCGACTTATAATCAGCGTGTGCGTCATTTCATCACGCGTGTAATTTCCAGAGCCCCTATGCAGGTCCGTTCGATTTTCGGCCAGTCTTATCTGGTTAATGACAAAGTTTCAATCTCACCGGTCGATTTTTCACGCTAACTGAGATGCGGGTATACGTTACCCGCGAATAATATGTAACCTAACTTGTCGATGATGTTTTTATAAATCGATGAGAACTTTACTTTATTGACAGCTAACTCCCATAAAATTTTAGTTCATCGATGTTTTGTTGCAGTGCTTTATTACGAATACCAACATTTCTTATTCGTCTTGCACTCATATCCGTAGACTATATGTCGCGTTAATACAAAAAATCGAAAGCTTGCGTCAGACCAACGTGTAAAGAAAGACGGACGCGTCGGCTTATTCCGTTCAGCGTTTAAACAAATAACCGACGTTACACAAGACGCGTTATCGAGGTGCTACATCATTTTATTTACAGCTGTTGCAGGTTAATGCGGTGCCTTCTGTAAACTGTACGAAACAATCGAGCTATTTCGATACTGTTTACATACGTAGCGGTGTGGTGGGGAAATTTGTGAAGGTATTCCTGATTTTTGTATGCGATAGAATTGTCCTTTTGATTAGAAAGATCTAGGAGATAAGTTTTGAGACTTGAATGAATTTGATTATGTTCTAAATTATTATTGCAAATGTTTTGCATGATGGAAAGAGATTATTGAGCTTCGTCTGTAACCAATGAAATCTAGGCTATCGGTAGTTTTTGAAGCATCATATAAAATCACAAGATCATTCTTCCGCTGAGTACACGTAAGATAAAACCAAGAGAGACGTCAGAATATTTTACGGTCCGCCTATAAACTCTCGTTTCGCCCTATAAAACGCGACGGCCGTCCTCAAAAGTTTCAATTTACACAATCTCATACTACTACTCGTAAACCGATCTATGTTTACGTCACTTGTAATTTGGCAAACGTCGGTACGAGGATTGCATAATGCGTGACGTCATACAAAATAACTATATCCATCACCCGGTGTCATATAGTATTAGATGCGTTGAGAGCGATGTTTTTATTGATGCGGCACTCAGCATTGAGATGGTTTGTCCATTCAATGAAAACAGACGGCAGAAGTCGGTGGCTTTAAATGGAGCTTAACTTGAAACGCTATTTGATTTATGGGTGTATGAATAGATCATGTTGATGAGGCAGTCCAAAGTGATGAGGCTAAGGAAGGTTTCAGTCATATAGACGTAAAGTTGGTTTGAGGTGTGTGTGTGTTTGTGTGAGATAGTATAATTCTGGCTGTACAAAAACAACAAAACAAAATTCTCAACGATACCTTTTACGAAAGTACATTTTGACTGTTGTTAATAAAAAAAGTTAATTTCATGAAAACATTGTTAACAACCGCGTACC
Organism: Sphinx pinastri; assembly: GCA_947568825.1. Taxonomy (NCBI): domain Eukaryota; kingdom Metazoa; phylum Arthropoda; class Insecta; order Lepidoptera; family Sphingidae; genus Sphinx; species Sphinx pinastri. The sequence goes on along the minus strand of OX387639.1, from coordinate 8,461,967 downwards.
GCAACAAGAATTTTTTAGAGTGCCGCATCCAAATATTGCTTCCATTGCGATTCTCGTTAGAAATACATGTACTACCGTAACATAATCGCAATTAACACCAAAATTTCCACCGTTGTCCACGTCTTGGGCTCGTGTATCATTAGTCACATGATTTCTGATGTTCCCAGACACATAGAAACGAATTCCGAGACATGTTTTGCGACGAACGAAAATAGATCTCAGCGGGTACTATACTCCTGTGACGGCTTCGTGTTGCCGTCCTTGTCTGTCTTGCGTATTCGGTATACACCTGTCCCGCTCGCTCGCACACGGTTCATTGTTTCGCGGACCCGCCGCCGCTGGACTGAAATAGGCCGCCAGCGTCTGTAACAGAACAGTATGATATCGAAAAGCGGAGGCGAGGTCACTGCCGTAAGCTTTCTGGTGATGGATTTCTATATGAACCTTTATTGCTGCGTTTATTTGAATGATTAAAACATTTTTTGAGAGAAATAACGAGTAATTAATTCACCTAATTGAAAGTGATCGATGCCCATAAATAACCGAGTACTGGAATCTGTTTGTGAGCAAGGATCATGTTGGAGACTGCAAAGTACGCTGGATTCGACATTAGACATTTATGGTGAATTGTCTATCAGCATTATTCGAGATAGTAAAGGCTAGTAAAGTAGATTTTAAAAAATGATTTTTTTACATTTCGTTATCGGGAAAATTATGTATGTTCTAAAGGAGACAATACTAGACTTAACTAGAAACCTCTTTAGTAAATAACTGTAAAAGAAATATAGTAATTGCGTGTCAAATAGTACTCATTTTTCGTTAGTTAATTCATTCAGCAATTCGTAAAGAATACAAATGGATTAGTAATAACTACAACAAACGAATAAGTAATAACACTAAATAACAGTTTGTAAGGTCAAGATAACTCAATATTAAGTCGCAATGTTTAATACTAAACACTATCGATAACATGTGGATTAATTATGGCATCTCCGAAAATCTCCCCATTACGCGTATTCTTACGCGCTATTCGGGTTATTGTTATTTTGTTACCATAACAATGTTACGTAACAAATCGTGTTACATTCGTGAAAATTACCCGGCTCGTTGTAATAGCACACAGTAGCCCTCGCCTCAGGCACCTTGGGGGGTAATTGGGACGGATTAAGAACGACGAAGTATGGTCATGACCCCCCTGTAAAGATTTTGTTAATATGTAATTTATTTCACAGAAACTGGAAAGTATCAGATTAGGAAACATTTTGCCATAATAGGTAGAAAATGAATTTAAAAGTGTTACACTAAACACAAGATATTGCAAAAAATTACAATTATGCCAAGAAGTGCTAAATAATTCTAGACAATGCCTGTACTTAATTGATACAAGCAAATACCCAAACCGTGAATTAGCTGCATCTACCTACCCACCCAAAGACAAGCGCTAGCTCATAATGCTATTGTTGTGGCGACAATCTCATTCAGTCGCACAGTGTTAACAGTGAAAAATCTAATTCGAGCCGTGTTGGAATCACGGCCGCCATTCGTCTTTGTGAACGTTTCTCGACGCCAAAGTTTTTATTGCTAGTTTACATTCGCTAGCAACTTTGTGTAATTTTGGTGACAATATGTTTTGTTGTTATTCTTAGTAATGCGGTCATGTGCTGTATAAATTTTGTTTAATATGTGGTGACTGGTTGTGTGGTTTTGAGTTTTACTCTTGGTGATTAGTTTTGATTACTTTCTGTTGTATTTAAGCATACTTCAAAACTTATTGTTGATGCGGGTAGAACTCAGATGCGACGTCATTCAGTTTTAGTTTATTTGATTCATATACATTCTGCTTGAAAGTACTCAGTAATATATAATACGAAACTAAACGCATACAAAAATACTTAAAAGCGATAAACAACATTTGCCCCAGCTTGTTTCGCAAAAAATCACCATTTATATCGTACAATAAGACAGGTAACCCCCTATCGTATAATTTTTCCGAGCGCGTCCCCACGCCGCCCTGGGACCAGCGTCCACTAAACCAACTACATTTCTCCCCGACAGCCACCCAGTGGCCGTTACGTGGGCCAGCGTACGTGATTTATTAACCTGTGTACGGAGTTGGGAGGATGAATGGGGGCTCTTGGCCCCCACCAGTATTGTTAAGAGTAAAAATCTTGTTTAAACAAGGTCTGTTTTTGTAGCGGTAAATGGTTTTTATACATTTACTAATTTATAAGTACACCTCAATGTTTTTAATCGTGTAGACACTTTAACTGTGGTCGGGGAGTTTATAATGGGAGCTTCTGACATGTAGCACAATATTGAATTTCTTAACAGAAGGCAACACACTTAAAAATACAATATTTTGTTTACAAAGATCTAAATGTTCCACTTCCCACTCCTGGAATTCATATGAACCCATTCCTCAGTAACAATCCTCCAAATCAGCTCCCTTATTATCCCATAAAATATCACGTCTAAGGACGGTATACAGTTTCAGTACAATTTAGGTCTTGGAAACTGAAAATCAAACAATCCACTCTAGTTGTGTACCCCACGGTAGTACTTTTACGCATTAGCGCGGTCCAAAGCCTCAATAAAGCTGTTTGGATGTCTTTATTTTACATTGGACGAAGGCGTTCTTTGTGTTCAACCAAGATTTTTATTTCATACATTGTAATAGATGAAGTTTCGAATGATGGTCCTCTTTTTGCGTCGGTGGTTTTTCAATTTACCTTAACGCTTCAGTAACTAAAACTTAATGAAAAACACGTAATCAATAATGATGGACAGTTAAAAGTAAACGTAATGTTGGCTTTCTCAAATATTTTTCGAATGATGATGAAATATTTTTTTTGGACTGAGTGATCGTAAATTAATTAAGTGTAAAGTTCAAGGCGTTATTTAAATTAGAACAGACGTAAATTAATATTAGCTTACACTAGTTATTGCTCGTTGGTCCAACTGTGTGTTTCCAGAATTTTCGAGAACATCCTTACAGAAGTCTGTTGGTCATAAACAAAACAATTTGGAATTGATCAATGAGTGATATTTTTGTGAGAACTGTAATTTCTTAGAATCTGCTTGCAATCGTTAAGTTTTATCGATTCCTAGTATAGCTTTACATAATTCGAGTAAGTAATTAAACAAAATTAGTGTTAATCCTACTAATATTATAAACGCGAAAGTTTGTAAGTATGGATGTATGGATATTTGTTACTCTTTCACGCAAAAACTACTGAACGGATTTCGATGAAATTTGGCACACGGGTAGATTTTTTTTTTTATGATATAGGGGGCAAACGAGCATACGGTTCACCTGATGGATTATGTCCTGGATTAACACATAGGCTACTTTTTATCCCGGGAAAACTCATTCACGCTGATGAAGCCGCGGGCAAAAGCTCGTATTAAATAGTATTGTCACAAATTAGATTATTACTAAACAATGCATCCCACCACACATATTTATCAAAGCAAACATTAATTTATTAATGTTGTATACAGAGGCAATTGGAATGTAGAAACATATTGACTGACATCTCAACTATGACGACACTGCTATAAAATGTGGGCGGATCCAGGAAATGTTATAATCAAATGTTTTAATATTAGCGAGAAATAAATCTTTATTTATAGCATTTTTAGTTTAATGGTATCTCTATTCTAAAAATGTCAATCAACCTACCATCTGCCAAGGTTGCAAATTAATCTTAAACAACGAAACTGCATTTAATTTTGTGTTTTCTTCACATACGTCTTAACTGTCAATTTTCGATGAATCCGTTAATCTTATAAAATACGTAACGGATTTATTCTGTACATAGAATTCAATCGAAACACCGGCGCGGCGCGGCCAGCCAAACTTCATTTCTTTCACCCGCTCATACATATGTATTATAGTCTGCGTTGATAACTCCGTCCTTTGGCAGCCCTCGTTGCCAATTCCATTCTGTCCAGTTTACGTTGAGCCATCGCAGTTCATTGCCTCCCCTCGGCGCCGTTGTTGCACCGCATATGGCCGGGGGCGAAGTAGCTCAACGGAAATGGTCGCTCTATACTTAGCACCAGGGCTGCCAGATTAGTGAAATTCGGTTTGGGGACAAATTGGGAGATTTCCGGATTAGCATAGTTGAGTAAAATTTTGTTCGGGTCACTCGCGACATTCCCTTTGTTCTGTATCGATTGTACTGCTTTTATAACTGCGAATAAATTAAAACTAAGCTCGTCTGCGGCACGGTTCTTAATTACACTAAAATATGATTAACATTCACAACGTATGGCAGCTTAATTAAAAAGTGTCCCTCGATAATTCCTTTAAAAAACACCGGTCCAGTATATTAAAAAACTTCGTTATTTAAGTATGTATGTACTGTTTTTGATAGAATATTAAAACAGGTATAAAGTGTTTATGAAAATTACACTATACGTCTGGATGTATGCAACATTATATGAATTATTTATTGAAGTTATTAATAGAATTTTAAACTCCGCTATCGAAGGTCGTGCGGTAACCGCATCACAAAACACTGGTTTAATGTATTACACACATATTTAATGATAAGATGTATATTTAGGAATACATGAAAAACTGACTGAATGAATAAGCTTTATATATTTTATCCAGAAAAACCTCATCAGGGTCATGGAAGTGAATCCTTGTAACACCCCTAATGATAATTAAAGCTTTGACACACAGGCGTGCGGTGTTCGGGTAGAGGCAATTCCGTAGATTATCTTGAATAAAGATATTGCATCTATTTCATCGGAGCATCTATACTCTCAGTGATTTGTTATTTATAAATTGATGGATCTGTTAGCATTCCCAATGGCCTAATATTAAATAATTAAGGTATCAATATCTATACTAATATTATAAAGAGGAAAGATTTGATTGTTTGTTTGTAATGGATAAACACACAACTACTGGACTGATTTTGAAAATTCTTTCACTAATAGGAAGCTATATAACTCCTGAGTGATATAGGCTACTTTTTTATACTGGGAAAATATTTAATCCCGGAAAAACTTTTTCACGCGGGCGGAGCCGCGAGCTGAAGTCTAGTCATTAATAAACCTGGTGATAATTTAAGTACAAATACCTAATATAATGACTTACTGTGCATTGCCAACATGCTAAGGGGGCCAAAAGCTACATATGAGGTAATAATTATCCTTTCAAATAATTAAATTTATCTCGTACGTAGTTGATGACGTCACAATCATAACATAAACAATATATTTCATATATGTTTCCTGTAGTACAAATACATACAAAATAGTAATATTCGTAGTTATAAGTATACTCTAATAGTTATACTATAATTTACTGCAATGTGGCGCGACATATTGTGCAACAGCGCGCATCATGGTGATTCTACATCGCGACATGTTACCCATCTCCTGGCCAGTATGTAGCAAATGTCCGATAAACATGAGATTTCAATCTCAACTGTTTTGGTATAACTTTTTTTTTTTTTTTTTATAATGGCATTTGTGTCCACATTTTGCCAATGTCAAGTTTGGTTTGTCTATTTTATATCTGTAGTATGTCGAAGTAAAGCAGTGGCTACCTTACCAAGACTTTATCGAGGAGTTTTGGCGGCAACAAAAAAAAACACTTGATTAGCACAATTATTTCAATTCACTTCATTTGAGCTCTTTAATAGAACTATATTGGATAATATACCACCATAATTATGCAAGATAACACTAAGTATCTCCAAAATAATGAATTAAAACAAGAGCACCTCATGACACTTCCAAGTTCCCGCCAAAACTCCTTTAGTTCTCTTGCTGCCATCTGCCATAGACCGTTAGCCAATGACTCGACCAATAAAAAAGTGACGTTCATGGTAAAATAGATAGTCCCTGGTCAGATAATAATCTGGTAACGCTAAGTAAATGCAGTAAACTAGAACGAACGGTTAAGTTTTTAAGGCCCAGCGCAGTGTAACTACTACAGTTCAGAAAAAATCCACATTTATTTTTAATCGTTTATAAAATACGTAAAATTATAGCTTGATATGCAAAAAAAATGCTGATTTTGTTTTTAGCCCTAGATTTATTAGAACAAATAGCTTCGGGAATTATATTTTTTCCGTACAATAATACACAAAGTAACCGGATAGCGAAACAAATGGAAGATGCAAGATTTGTTGTCGCCCAGGGGCATTAAAAAGGTTGGAAACTGTAAAAACAGGAGTTTAAATCCTTCTTTATAAATAAAATAACTACAGTTACACTGTAGTACCTATTTTGTATGTACAGTCAGCCACATAGCTGAACAAATTTAAAACTTCAAAACGCCTAGACACTTTTGTGTTCTTATCAATTTTTATTTATTCTTTACAGAAATAATATTAAAAGGATTTACTTTACGTAAAGAAAGAAAATGTTTCAGTTAACCTTAACGCGTAAATTATGCAATTGAAATTTTGAGTTTGTTCAGCTACTTATGTGGCTGACTGTACATGTTCAAAATGTTTGATAACGTGGCTTCTATTCCTTTTTATCGAAACTGATGTTTGTACAGATTTCAGATTGTTGGGTTTGTTTCATTACACCGTTTGATTCCACAATTACAATCGATATTGCAACTTTAAAGATATTTGCATTGTTTCTCTAAATTTTAATAAATATGATTTAAGGCTACTAGATCTAAATAACAATAAAATAATATTATTAAAACTTACGCGAGCCATATCACATTAATAGTTTACAAAACCACGGTTTTACGCGACGTCCTCTCAGCACTCGCCTATGAAGATGACCTACTTAATAGGTCGAAACTGGTCGGCGATTCTGACCAAGAATACGTGAGTAAAACCGTGGTTTTGTAAACTATTAAAACAATAAAATAGTACTCCCCAATATTTTTTAGTGAATAAAGCATTTATCAGTGTAGATTAATTCTTTACGTGTCTGATTTTTCTGAATTCAATTAGGTCGACACAAAAAGTAGTCAACGTGCGTCTGGCCTTAGTTAATTTGCTATCGGTATCCATTATGCATGCGTGTTTCTGTTTGCGTTTGATAAATATCGCTGCATCGGCCGTGCATCATCCGACAGGTTGCCAAATGCTACTAACGCCTGTTCGCATAATCATCTCATATTATGACATTGGATGATCGGATTAGGATTTTAGGTACAACGTAGCAGCGGCGAAGTTTCATTATACATATACTGGCTTACCTTTTCAAACTAAAATATCTAGGTATTATTGATTGCCTCCAATGTTGAGGGTTCGATCCCCGGTTCGGGCAGTGATATTGGATTTTTCTAATCAGTATCAGCTCTGAGTCAGGAATTTGTGCCCAATATCGCTATAGGCTCGCCCCCTATCACATCAAGGGACGGAATACGCACGGCGAAAAGTGGGTGCACTGGTTACGCCTCTGCCTACCCCTCCGAGGTCAATGGCGTGAGTATGCGTATTGATAAACACACTAGACAAGAAGAGATTCGGCTTCCCTTTCGAGAATTTTCACCATTCGCCCCCGAACGTCAGTTATGACAATATAGAGCGTGGTGAACCAACCACATTAGTAATGAGGTAACGATATGATAAATACTATACCCTACATCACGACTCGACGTAGGTTACTACCCAGGTATGCTAATTTCGTGAACCGATTTGAAACTGATGCTATGATGTTTTGTATGGTCAGTAAAATTAGAGAAGGTAATGTCTCTCTGAAGGTCATAATCCCCAATTCTCATTACATCGTTATCCCACGGTTCTTCCAGCATTGGCGCTAATATAATATCATCAATAGTACACTCTGGTATGAACTTTTTTTTTACGGCATTGAATGACGAGGCGAGCTAGCCGTTCGCCTGATGGTAAGCGATACAGACACCCATAAACAGTAGCAACACCATCCAGCACCTTGAGTTACAAAGTACTGTGTGGCATTCCACTGCGCTCGTCATCCTGAGACATAAGATGTTAAGTCTCATTATGTCCAGTAGTTACACTGGCTACAATGTCCTTCAAAACAGTGTATGCACACTGCTGCTTAGCGGTAGAAATAGACATTGCGGTGGTACCCACCCAGACGGACTCTTACATATGAGAGACTTACCACCAGTAAACCACCAGTTCCTCCCATGGTGTCTCCTCGGCGTTATAATTTGTCCTCCTTCAAATGAGGTTTTTTCGGTAGCAGCTTGGTTGTGCCCGTGGTATAGCCCAGGTCTATGGGCGACGCTGACCACTTACCACCAGGCGGGCCGTTAGCTCGTCTGCCTTCGGAGACAATAAAAAGCGTCAAGGGCGGATATAAAAATACTCATAACATCATTCCGATTGTTATTACACGTCTACTTACAATACTACAACAACGTGCTACGATTACAAACATAACAAATGTTTACGAGAATTAGGTTTCCTTCCTTGATGTATTTATAATTAATGAACCTGTGCTTGAATTCGCGCGGAATAAACAGATATCGTCATCTCTGTGTTTAATTTGAGATACACTTGTGTTGCCTGGGGATTAATTTGTGGGATAACAGTCTAACGATACATACATATTGGATTCAATCATCCAAGTAACATTATTACTAACAAATTAAGAATGCTATGACTCAGGTGTGACCTCACGGCCGACCTATTTGTCGCCTTCGATGACGGATAGCTTTAGAACTGAATGCAAACCACTCGATTTGGCAGGATATTCCTCTCATAATCTATGAGCTATCAATGCCCTGATTAAAAAGGACAGTGAAAATATCTCTAATCTCCTTACTGTTCAAGTGACACCATCCAATTTGTCTACCAGCGTCGGTTAATACGTTTTCGCCACGTGTTATGATTATTGCCCCGATAATTGGGTCAAGCGCGGGGGAAGGGGAGGGGAAGGCGGGGCGCGCTCTCTCACCCTCCGTGGTACTGAAGGTCGAGATAGTTTTACGTGTCAGTTTAATCGTTTCATACGCAGTCATTAATGAATTTATATTTAGGTACGTTGATTAGTTTCCCTTGTAGACGTTAATGGGTTTTGGGTTCCATGCGTAGTTTTCTGTATACATAGAATATTTTTCCTTATCCAGGAAATGAACAAAAGGACTTTTGTTCTGAAGAAGGTTATTTAAAGGGGTGATGCCGCAAGCAACATCTGGTAGTTTGTGATTGGTAGGGTTACAAGGCAGAAAATATTATTAACTAATAAGAGACTGGTGTTAGAGGACGTTTCCAATAGCGGGGCAGTAAATTGTAGTAATAGAGTAATTTCACGAGCGCAATTCAAGCCTTTTTTGCTACTGTTTATAGGCTGTCATTCGATAAGGGAGTTGCTAGTCTCGTCATTCAGTTATATGACTATTGAAAAAAACGCGTGCCATACCTACAAGCAAATAAAACTATAAATCATATACTCGAGAACAAAGTAACAATCGCGAAACATTAAACATCACTGTTAACAAAACCTCTTAATGCATTTTTACGTGGAAACATTTCATAAAGGAAACCAGCACAACACGATCCAAATTTCACCTATGAGTTATACGCACCGTAAATCTTTCACTATGGCAACAAGTCGTAAACAATCGAAATGGGTCCACGTGTAAGATTAAAAATAATATATCAGCCCTTGTAGATAGCCTGCTGCGCGACGTCACTCGACATGACGCCGATGACGCCACTGCTCTCACTGACGCGGATGCCAGTTTGGATATTATAAAATGTCTCATGGTGACGTCGATTGTTTAAATATAGGAAGGTATGTAAATGATAGTTGTGAAGGTATCACGCCCACATTCTGTTGCGAATGATTTTGCGGTTGGAACCTCCAATGCCGCATGTCCACTGTAAACGTGATAACTGATAACATTTTACCGCAACCATTGATTTATAGATTTTTTTTTATAAATCAATGACTGCAACGGATTAACTCATGATGACAGTAGCGTGGATCATTTGTGCGTGCGGCTCAAAATACGTCATGGATATAAATAGATTCGGAGATGACATATAATATTAATATGACATCAGGAAATCGGTAGGTACTGATGTCATCCAAAGGCAAACATGAAACTATATAGTATGTAGTCACTAAAGGATAAATCATAAAGAACTCCCTCATTCGATGAGCACGCATGCTAACTGCAATTTATCTCCTAAAGAAACCTTACGTGGACAATTTTTATCAATTATCAAACAAATCATTGTGGGTTCATCTACATTGTATAATTTGGATTAACAAAACACTTACGTTAAAGAAGGGGTGAATCACCAATCGTTGACAATCAACACATCAACGGCCCCACCACACATACCGTCGAAAGACATACAAGTATCTAAAACACGAACATACAAATAACATGCTGCATATGGCTAAAAAGTTCATACTATTGGCATCACGCCCGCAGTCTTGCACCAGGTTAGGTAATGCACAACGTCACGATGCCGATGTGGGCAGAAGCTCTCGACCACGATAAATCAGTTCCCTGTACACGCTAATTGTGGATCGTATGCGTCCATCACAATAATAGTCGCAGATGTAATTCATTGGCTGCCCATGCCGAATCGTTGGGTTATTTGTGTTTTGTAGATTCAGTTGCTTTGCAAACTATTGTTTTGCAGAGCTGTCAGGTTACCGGATAAGTGTCAGTTGGTTTTCTCATTAGTTTATGCTTCGTAGTCAGAATGTAATCTGGGATTAATGTACTGTTCCTGGAACTACGTAACAATCAAATTCGTAAGAATCGTAAATACGTCGAATGCGAATATTATTGTAGGTACTCACAGTCTGATTTTGATAAACATTAGATTCAGATGGATTTCAATTTAAAAAATCACACACACACACGCACGCCTTTTATCCCCGAAGGGGTAGGCAGAGGCGCAACTTATTCACTCACTTTTCGCCGTGTGTATTCATCCGTCCCATGAGAGCCTATCGCCATATCGGGCACAAATTCCAGGGATCGAACCCGAGACCTCAGCATTGCAATCATATCGTAATACAATTACGCCACCGAGGCAGGCAGTTAAAAAATCAGTGGCGTAAAAAAAATAAACGTTACAAAAAACTAGCTGAAAATCAAAACGAGCTAAGTTTAAATTGATGCGCAGCGTAACAGTAACAGTGTATCAAATGTTCGTTTCATTGAAATCTGCAAAGCCAAAATACGATATCATACTCGTGTATTTACTCGAAACATTTTAGTTTTTGTTTATCATACGATACAGCATCATCATTTATCATTTGTTCATCAAACGTAATGGTACGCTCGCGATGAACGTTAAACCCTAACGGGATGTATGACGTGTTGCCTTCATTTTCTGGATGTTGTTCGTGTCTTTGTATGTTTAGGAACGCTAGAATTGTTTAAGCCCGGCTTTGGAAAATTAATTGTTACAGATTCTGAGAAATTTGGTGTTTTTTATTGTCTTGCATCCGTGGGTGATGAGTGATGACAAACGCTTCTGGGTAGATTGCAGACTGATATTTTGCTTCATTAAAATATGATGTGTAGACATTATTGTTCCAATAATAAACTTCTTTCTTGCTAGGCATAAGTACACAGGTACCTACAGTAAATTCATAACCTCGAATGTTAGATCTTCTCTGATTTCCTGATTTTTTTATTAGATTATTGAAAAATATCCATGATTTAGTCCACACGATATTTAGTCATATATTTAAATTGTGAATATTTAATCTTGTAGCCCTTGCATATCCTAAAAAAGGCAGTGGGTGAATACGGGCTGCTGATTTGAAGCATAGTCCGGATAATAACGTCATCCAATCTCCGAGTTCCAAGCCCCAAAAATGTGAAGACTCCGATGAAAAAAATCATCAACTGGAATATATCCAGATCTCTTTACAATATAACCCCGAAGTCACAGCCAGCCGTGATATCAGTATTGAATATTGATATTACGCACACACCCCCATAAAATCTTGTATGTAGGTTATGTATTGGCAATCCTTTGGGTATTGTTTTTCTTGTAAGGTAAAATGTCATTCCGCTTCCACTGTCTTGGTCCTCGCAAGAAGTTTGACATTGTTTCTGTGTTATTATTGCTAAGGTCTTCTGATTGTGTATTGATTTCTTGTTAAAAGTAAAGAATTCTAGTTGGAATTTGTTTATTTATTGTTTGACTAGCTTTTGCTTGCGTCTTCGCCCGTGTGAAAGACTTTTTCCGGGATAAAAATCTTCCCAGAGTCTCAAACTGTCTCCATAGCATACTATGTAGGTATGTAGGAAGGAGGATCTGGCATTTTGATATTTAGACTTATATTTTAGTCATTTTGGTATCACGTGTCGCTTTGCTATAAATTCTTATTCAATGCGATCATAACTTTGAATAATTAGTATTTTTGACGTCGTGTTTGATGGTTTTGTTCTCAGAAAAACCATTAATGATTTTCTTTTATGTTATTGCGTCCGGTACTTGGGTGGTCTTGCTTTCTGTTCCAACGTGCTTTTACTTAATCACCGAATATTTTCTGTACAAACTCTGATTCAGTGTAGCATACGTATGTAAGTTTTGTTATACGCGATCAACCGAAAAGAATACTTACTGCCCCAAAAATTGCAATCAATTTTCCACACTCGACGAAATCACTAATCGAATCTGCAACCATTAATATGATGTCACACGTCCGTCTGTGCTAAATACATTACCGATCCAAGCGCTGTCGAAACTATATTTTGCCGTCCAAATTCAATTTAGAGCGATTACAAGTACCGGTTGACAGCTATTTAAAAATGCACATGTGTTTGGAACGCTGTAAATCGATATGACTGATATAGCTGCCCTGTCCATATTACATTACCGTTCTGAACTAGTTCGTATACGGGTGTAAATAGAGTTTAAACTCCTTCAGTGTATATTTGAGGATCGCGGAAGCCATTCCCCATGTCTAAATATAATAAGTGTACCAAGCTGACGTGTCCGTCTGTACTCTGTTTTCGTACGTTTCATACATATTTCACCTTTGGGTCGTAGCTCTGTGATTTCAATAATTACTTCGTGTATTGGATGTGTATTTGTTGATTCAGTCATTATTATTTATATTTGACTGGTCGCCAGTCACTGTTATGTATAAATATTTTGTACCACATCATTTTACTTGGCTTATCAATACAGAAATTGATTGTTATTTACGTTGCTTCAGTATTTAAGCTTTATTTGTATAAATTGGAAAGAATACTTGATAGGGTTACCTGATTACTTTGTATATTCGTAATCTTCTGTGTCTTGTCCTGTCATTATAATACCTTTCCCATCGAAAACTTCATTACTCTTTTGCTTTTCATCGTCCATAACTTAACAACTTTTAGAAACATCCGTTCACAAAAGTTTAATAAAATCGCATCCAGCGCCATTGTTCAGTCCAGTGACTCCGCTTTTTTTGCTTCCAGTCAGCCCTATATGAAAGTGGTGTCACCCAAATAGGATTAGCTCCGACGTCGACCCCTCACTGAAGCCTATCGATACTTTTTTTTATCGCCTGTCGATATCGAAGGCTAGAGAATGGCTGTCAATACAATGTGATGAGGTAAGGTGAAACGTTATCAATGTTTTACCGAGTTGTGTTGGGAAAGCCGCTCGAGCGATATATTTTTGTCGAATTTTTGGTTGTATCAAAACACGTCGGTTTGTTTTAATCTAGATGATTGAATTTGGTTCAGCGTTTTGTAGTGTCTGTGTTTACAGGCTTTATTGTAGGTGTGTATTTTACTATTTATTTAGACAAAAAGGTTTATATTATCAAAATCAGCACAATGTATTTTAGAAACAAGTTGAACAATATTTCGCAAAATATTTGCTAAAACTCTATGTCGTCCAAAACTCGCTACAGCCTTAATAAGAAAGCTCTTTATAAGTTATGTGTGGCCAAACTATTCTTTGCACGCTTTAAAAAATACATACAAAAAGAAACCTTCCCACGTATTTTAGAAATTCCTTTACATCTATCAAATTAAACGAACAACCCAAAACCAACAGCGTAACATCCAATTCAAAATTTACACCAAAAGCCAGAGTAAACTTTGACATGTTCAAACATAGTATTTGTTATCGCAGACACTTGGAGAATATCTTACCGTCTGGATCGTGAGAGCCCACCGTGTCCCTATTGATTTTTCTCTTGTAACCAGGTTATAGAGATCCGAATCGCTGGTGGCTCTTATGTAACGCCGAGTCGACAGCACTCGCGCTCTCGGCAGAGTGGGCCTCGCTTTAAAGTGTCAGGAAAATCGCGCACGTGAAAAATTATGTTTTATTCATGTATTGTTTTAATTTTATAATGTTCTAGATTTTTAGATGCTTTGTGTACTACGCTTTTCGTTCTGTTAGGTCCGTACATTATGTGATTGGTCTTTATTCTTCCTTCTTACCTTCGTCTCAGTATTCACTGTTTCATTGAATAGAATCGTGTCTCGCACAAGTTGTGGTTTCTGTAACCTTTGATATTTCTTCATAAACTTGCATCAACTTTTCTATTGGTTCCCAAATCATGTCTTTCCAACTAACCGTGAAGAATTATCAACACCTTACAGTTTATAACGGCTTAGTAAGTACTACTAACAATGTACACATTGTACACACTAACGGAAAATTTCACCTACATCTCCCTAGTATTTTTCCCTAATTTGATATTTACAGGCATCGTAAAATCGTCCCATCGAGCGCTTTAATACGCCTCGTATTAATGGGTATCGAATCACCGTAATTCAATGCCTGTAAAAGTAACATCAACATGAAATTTACGAAGGTTGGATAATACGTTTTAAACGCTATGTTTTTTTTATTAAGATACATGTTTCTTTGTACTAAATTCTTATGGTGTGATTTGGAACCTAAATGCCTGGACATAATGATACTTTTTCAATCTAACTTTTCTAATCAAGTTTATACTATAACTTTCTTGCGGCCTGACCTCTAATATTGACCAAGACATCTGTTGCAGTACAATGAATTGCCTCGAAACTATAAGGCCTACGTTAGTTTCCTCGAATTTGCGTACAAATTCTAACACAGCCGGTAATGAGCGTGGGCAAATGGTACGGCTTAATGAAGTAATTAAAAACGTGACGATCATTTAGCCTAAACTCCATACACCTTCCGTTGATGTCTGCAGCCGCCCAATTGTCCACGTCCTGTGTTAACTGTTTTTATTGACGATATTATGACCAATGTTATGTGTTAAATGCTAGGTACACTTACAACGTAATAATGTAGGTTATTCTGCGTGGTAACATATTATGATGGGGGAGGAAAATTATATGATTCAGAACTAGCAGTTCTAAGATTCAAACAGAAACAAATACCATAAAAAAACACTGATTAATTTTACATCCATTACGTGATGCTCGAATAGTAAAAATAAACGAGCGTAGGGATGTATAATTTGTCAGAGAAAGCAATCAAGAAAAATACGAATCGACTGGTGAAGAAATAAGTCTATGCGTGATGAGAAAAACAACGGTACTGTCAATAACTGAAAAAAAATGTAGTCAGCCGCCCAACCAGCTACTCCGGTAAACGGTCTCCTTGGCCACGGCTATCGACGGATCTATTTCCGTAGTCGAAGCGGCCGACAGCTGCGCCGCGACGCGCTATCAGTTATTCAGATATCGGACCTATTGTAGTTGCGCGACCTTCAACCGGCCGGTTTGCTGGACTTTAGCTGATAGACAGCTAACAGACGACAGATATTGTGTTTCTTGCCGCTTTAACTGGAAGTTTGTTATCTGATTTGATTGGAAGCTTTCAAAGTTTTGTAGGTCTGAGCTTTAGGGTCGTACTGTCTAGTATCTAATTTTTGTTTGGCACTGCTTCGTCATATAAAATTCAAGGTAACGATGCTTTCAAACTAATGTCTGCGCGTGTCATAATAAATGATAGAATATTGAGTTTTAACAGTATTTATTTGTATTAAAGTTGTATATCGGTTCTCGTCGATCATATAAATGTATTTTGAATACTTTCCTTTCGCATTCTCGAATGCATATCGATCAAAGCTTTGCATTATTTCATTTAACATCCCGTCTGAATTTATATTCCGCACAAAGCAATGGATTGTTACAATTGATGGATTATTTAACTCTTCGCCGTTGGTATACTATGAGCTTTACAATTCTGTCATTCATACAAAATCAGACTTCCGTTAACATTCTGATCTATATTTATACTGTTAGCTTTGGAAAGATATTGTGTAGTATATCTGTTAAAGTGGACGATAGCCTATTTGGGAATGGAACGGTCTGCCAAGACAATGTCCGAAGGTTCAAAACCCAATCCCACACCTCTGACTTTTCGAAGTTACGTGTGTATTGTTTATCAATCATCGTTTGCTTTAACGGGGAAGAAAAACATCGTGAGGAAACCTACATACCTGAGAATTCTCCATAAGAATTTCGAGAGTATGTGAAGTAAACCCTCTAAGTAGTAGAGGAGGCCCGTGGTCAGCAGTGGGCAGTATATAATACAGGGCTGGTATGGTATATCTGTTAAAAATCTAAAAATATTTAAAAGTGTTATTTTTCAATAACGTCTATAGTTTCATTATGATGAGCTTATTAGCTTGGCATTGACGTATTAAAAATATAGTCAAATTCAATTAACACTCCCAATTTTCTTCCATCAAAGCCTTAACCACCCCTCCACCCACCACTTAAACTCCTCAATAAAATATACGCATTAGTTCAAACGGTGTTCTGCACCATTGTGATTGACCTCCAATTTTTGTTGGGCCCAAAGTCGGGTGACGCACGGGTCAAGGACATATGCTCCTGCGTCCAATGTTTGTGCAACGTGGGCAAATATTTGTATGTTTGCACGATATAGTATTTCTTATCGGACGTTAATGTGATTTGTTGACTTTGGAAGAAATTTGGTGTTTGGAAACGATAATGGGTTTTCGTTGAGTGTCACTACAAGTGTCACTATAGATCAATATTATATTTTTAATCCATCTTTGTTTCAGTACACTTGCTTTTTCATTCATTCTTTTGCCATTCTTTGTCTATCTATTCAATTCTTCTTTTCCTTAGTCATTGGATGAAAATCCTTTATTTCTTTTATTGAGCTTTGTATATTTATTAGTTTAGGAAAGCAAGTCTACAAATTGGTAATTAAAACTACATTTCGTTAAGCCTCTAACATTTTAAGCAAAGAATGGATCTGTCTCCGTCATAGACACCAACAAATGGCTAAGCTCTAGCCACAAACAAGCGGCCACAACACCGTTACTACAAGTTCATAGTGTATACCAGTTTTCTGTACAGTACGTTTGCGGGCAGTTCTTGTTCTAAAATCATTACCATCCTTCGGTAGTCGGATAAGAATCAAGGGAATAACAGGAGCGAATGATTTAGTTCATATTTCAATATACAACTCTATTGAAAACTCTTTATGTAAAAGAGTAATCATTTTGAGCTGCAACGAAAACTCATAGATAAATAACATAGTATGTACCCCCAAAAATATCTACACAACTTACAGTACTATATTTAATCCCCATTAGATTGAGCAACGTATAGACGTCCGGACCGACGCATTTGTATTGGGTTTGTGCATAGGTCGTTGACCCCACTCGAAGCTTTTACGATGTACGTCCAATTATTGAACTTCCGTTGGACGTCGCAACAGCTGTTTGCGCATTTAGTGGCGTTTGCTATCCGTTGTTTTAATCACGCTAAAAGAATTTACGATGCAACCTAATGTTTGCTATCTATGACATCTGTTTGTAGGAGATATCTTTTGCCTATGTATAAAAGAATAACAACTGTTGTAACATTGTTGCGATTTTTTTACTTAGCATTAAGTATCATCTCTTTCTATCTGGCGCCTTCTTACTTTGCTGACTGGGTCAGCCTTCTCATTTTCATTTACTCTGATTAGACCATTAGTAAACGTTTGAATAAAACTTACAACCACGTAAGCGGCGTTATTTGACACACAGTAAATTACCCAATTCTTAATTTCCGTTTTCTTAATTTGCCTAAATAGCATACTAATGTATGGCATAACTTAGAATTGATGTGGTGTGGCCTTGTATACCTGTTTTCCTCATAATGTATTGACGGTAAGAACTTGATAAGTAAATAATATATGGCACCTTTAGGACGAAAACGACACAATTCAAAAAAAATTAAAATTGAGTTATCGTCATAAAATTACTTAAAACGAAATTTTCAATACAACAATAGTTCAAACACCGCCATATTAAAGCAGGAAAAGGACAAAACTATTATATCGGTCCTTTTTTTATTATATTTTCGTAAAAAAGGGACCAGCTTTAAGTCATTTTATGACGATAACCCAATTTATTATTTTTTTGAATTGCGTGGTTTTCCTCCTAGAGGTGCGATATATAGAAGTTTTTGATGCTACATATTCCAATTATAACGTAACGCAAATTCAACGTTATAGTAAATTCTATCAAGTATCAAATCAACTATTGGATTATGCCCTTCCACAATCACTAGAATTATGCTTGCCTGTCTGTCTGGATGTATGTTTAAAATGTAGGAGTGAACAGTATTGGCGAGACTTTTTACCATGCGTTCGGTTTGTTGTATAAAAATCAAAAGTATCAAGATTTCCCACTAATAAAATAAAATAAAAAATGTTAAATGTTGTTAATTCCAAATTAGACTTAAAACATAATTTTATTGCAGTTATCACACATGAAACGAAAGGAAACGGATGCGATGATAACAATGAATGAATGAAGTATTGACAACTTGTTTAATGAGGCGAAAAAATTAGACTTTATCTATGCATAAAAGTGTCGTAAATTTTTTTAAACGTGCGATTCTAAAATTACTTAAATGTACCACAATGGGAAATAGAGTAGTCTATATATAAAACTAGAATATTTTGGGGTATTTTACAAGATACTGCAAATAAAAATGTTAATATTGAACTATTTAAAGTGTTTTACACAGAAATATCGGTATTTATCTGTTTGAAAGAAACAACCGGACTCTCGGACACAAAAACCTACAGCTAGAATATAAAGAGACGCATCTTAAAGTTAATTGCATACCACACATCTAGAACACGCTAGTAACTTGACGCCTTTTAGCGCCGACGCGGACGTCAGTAGAATAAATATTTTCGCGCTAAATACCACTCCACTGGTCTAACGTAAACCGATACTTTGTTTTTTATCATTAGTTCGATTTTAACTCTGTTTACCAATGTCTTCTGTTTGATGTTGTCAATGCAATGTATATCTTACGATATCGGGAATAGGGTTCCTTTGGACCAAAGATACCTTGCTTGCTTAAAATATTACATATCGAAATTACTTTTCCAACCTAATATAAAGAGTCCATTTGCTTATTTTGGTTTTGATAATAACCAAATTCCAATACCAGTCTATTGCTTTGTAAAAAAAAACCTTATAGAAAATATCCCCCGCGAAGAAATAACACCATTCAATTTGCTAATGAAATATGAGCTCGGCAAAGCCAATAAGGCCGAATTTGCCCAAGGCTTACGTTCACTTACTTTTTTGCGAGGGTGTAAGTACACATGGCCCTCCCTTACTGGCCCCTCCTCCCCTAAATAATCAATGCCCGCCGCGCCGGCAGATAAATATTCATAAGGCGCTATGAATTCGCTTGCATCGCTTCTTTAACTTGGCGTCTCTTTATGAGTATCATTAAAATGTGCTGGTAATGAGGAGACGTGCTTTTAGAACGGTTTATGGGGGTAAGCGTTTGGATCAGCGCGTATTGCAAAAATATTGAGCACCTAGGTGTAAATATGGTTTTGAATACGTATAAAACGCACTTTCGCCTGTTTAAAACAACAAGCGCATGAGACTTTTGCCAACTAGGAGAAAGCGTTGATTATCAACTACTATCATATTGTAACAGAGATTGTTATTGTTAAAATGTATTAGCAAATAACATTTCGCAAATGCTCAGTTCAAAAACTATTCATAGAATTAGCGTTGGTTAAAAATAGATGACTATTTTTTTCCCTTGCCAACACACGCTTTTAACCTCTAAATATGTGTACATCTGCGTTCAATGCCGTGTGGAGCGAAATCAGTTGTTACATTGATCTGTCTTTGAAGTACCTCTACTGCCAAGGGCTAATTTTGAATTCAGTTCTATCTAGTCTGTACTCTGTCCTAAATGTACCTTCTCATGCTTAAATGTAGTAGCGATTACTAGTTTCTGGTCTCTTATTTCGAAATAGTGTATCGTATTATTAAATAGGTATCTTTTCATCATAACATTGTGGTGAAGAGGATCTAAGACATTACTAGAGACTCTCCGAGCTTCAGCGTTCAGTTCCATTTAAATTTCATTATCATCATTGTCATGCTAGCTTACAGAAGTTGGAGAAGCTAGTGTGAGGGCAGCATACTCTCTATTTTATTCTGATCCCTCCAGTTAGATTCTGGCATAGATTCTAAAAGTAGTATTGCCATTCTTAACTATAGTACAGACTACAGAGCATCTACTTTAAACCACTTACACGGCATCGTAAAAACGTACCACTCACATATACACAAACATACAAATATATAAACATGTGGAGTTCAACGCACCGTGCCGGAGATCTATCGAAATATAATATTTATCAAACCGTTCTGACTTGAACTGACCGTGTTAAGTTGACATGTAATTCATTATTGGTTCGTGTTTAAGTTACATATTGGAAGTCAATAATTTGGGTTGGTAATGGCTTGAAAGTTTTGCGTATCATTGGTACTTCATATAGTCTCTTTTGTACTAGGATTATCTGGGAACCGAGTGTAATTATTTAGTTATTATAAAATAACAGTTTTTAAAAATACTTGCTCATTTTCAGGTGTTTCAAGTCTTTTTCAAGCTATGAATTGCTTTAACAGTTGTTAATTAAAATCGATCCCAAAGATGTTTGTACTTAACACATCCATTCTGTCCGTAGCCCGTGCGTTGTTAACTTCATCGCGAAGAGGCATCGCAGTGTTACCAATTCGATCTTGTTAATTAATACCTACGCTATTGTTTCTTTTTTTATATTTACACGGAGCCGCACTCATGGATTTATGGCTCACTTCCTCGTCTCTTTGAATAAATTGGTATTTTTTCCTGCGCAAAAAGAATACGTACACTATACACAATTTTTGCATTAGGAATTGTTTTGATTACGTCATTGGAATTTTTATGGTGTTTAGAAATAACGCATTATCATGCATTATAGATGTCTATTACTGGGTGTAGCTCTCTTAACAGTATTGATACAGTATAATTTATCGATATACAAACTGTTTATGATCGTTACGGCCAATTCGAGTTTAAACTTAAACCGAAAACTAAATGCAACAGGAATAAAATTTCAAATCTGAATAGCTCTGCACATAAGGAATAATTGCTTTGGCTGTCGGTTATGCGTTCTCGCAAATTTACTGCCACCCACGGCGTTACACGGTCGGTATCGCACAATTATAGTTTAGTTTACGCTCATCCACGGGAGACCTAGAGCGTCTTGTAATCTAGATACCGCTTTTAGCTCAGGGTTAATAATGATGGCAACACTTGTAATTCAAAATACATCGTTTTTTTTTTTTGGGGTAGGCGGTCCTACAGTCAACACCGAAAATACATCGTTCTGGTTACGCGGTTAAAAAATTAAAATCTATAATTCGAATTCCGAATTGCAGTTCGAAATTTAAATCGTGCTAAAGTACGCAGTCGAGTTGCAATAAAATTGGCAGTTTGTACTACTGCATGGGTCATGCATGAGTATCGTTTAGCGGGCTTGCGGGGCCGATCATGCGTTCCATTCTCGCAAATTTTATTACCGCCCATGACGTTTCACGGTTGAAGGTGCGCGATATTTTATCACCGCTCGGTTCATGCTCATCTATTATGAATGGAATGGAACGTTGCTCGTGTATCGCGTGTTGAGTTTACAACAGTGTTCTTTGATTTGTTATTGTAAAAAGTCAAAGGACTTTCCCAGTGTGTTCTGAACTGATTTGTTTGTTTAAACTTGACAACTGGTTCACATAAACTTTTTCTCCTTCACTTTTATGGCAGATATAAAGATAAAGAAAACTATGAGTTAGAAATGAAACTAAACTGGTACACCATTCCTTAGTTCCAAATGTGTTAGCCATTCAATTCTGAAACCACATATGAAACCGCAGCTGATACTATTATTAGCCTTAGTCTTTCACTTATAAAGCTGAAGAATGACGTTACATCCTAACCTTCAGTCAAAACATTTCGAAGTCAATCGACCTCAGCATTTTCCACGAAGACACAGCATCAGCATCAAAGGCAATAGAATAAAAACATCAAACGTGTGCAAAGGTGTTCTGTTTCTAATTAAAGGCTCGCACGCCAGTGATCTCGAGGACGTATTTGAATGTCAATACGTGTTTGTGCTGCTGTGTGTATTTTTTACTGTGGATTTATTTCAAGAGCAATAAAACTGTCGGGAGAACAAAAGATACGCGCGTGCGTTAGTCACGCTTTTCGATATGTTATTTTAAAACACTTTTAACAATTTCTAGAGATTCTTGGGTACTTTTAATCTAACTTGGTTATTACATGTATTGAAATGCTGATGCTCTTACATCGGAAGAATTGGAACTAACAGTATGCCAACGTTGATATCAAGTAATAGCTGTATATCATATCTCTCATCAGTCGACACCCTATCTGGACCCCGCTTACCATCGCAGTGGGGCCACTTTGCCTTGCCTTTATAAAAAAAAACCTGACGGAATATCAAATCAATAAATTACTGGTTTATATATTTTTTAAACGATATCATAAATAACCAATCAGCACATGCCAATACATTTCATTGAAGGTTTTTCGGCCATATTTGAAGTCAAATTAACTATGCAACACAACTAATCTGTATTTTTCTTTGTTCTCCAGGTCTTAGCGGTTCGAAGGCGGACATGCAGCACCGGCGCGAAGTGTTCGGCTCGAACTTGATCCCGCCAAAGCCACCCAAGACCTTCCTCACCCTTGTCTGGGAGGCGCTGCAGGACGTCACACTCATCATATTGGAAGTTGCCGCCGTTGTTTCATTAGGATTGAGTTTCTACAAGCCGCCTGAGGACCCAGCCGACACTGGTGAGTGCAAGTGCACTTGATTTGCACTCGATATATACTGAGTACTGGCGTTATCAGAATGAAGTGACTTCTTCGGTGAAGTTTTTGTTAGAATTTAGACCGAAAATGTTGAAAATATGCAATAGTAGCGTGATAATGAGGTAGAAAGAAATATTTAGGTAATTTTTTCCTAAATCAACGTTCTTGGCCCTTGACAAACTCCTGTGGAATTCGAACTGAGTAAAGAAAAATTTTGGTAACATTAAGTATGTATGTAATCAACTCCATCCACATATTTGTATTTGGTTTCAACTCATGGAAACTTAATGCATGTAATGTTGTATTACACAATGTCATCATAAATTTGGTGTTATTTTACGTGTGATTTGTAAAATACACTTTTGTTTGTAAATAAAGTCATGAAGAAGTTTTCATTTCTACGAAAATTCTAACTTTCTTAATTCCAACTGAAAATTAACGGGTTACACTGACATTCTAACAGTTTATCAGTATAATGAATTCTGATCTGAGTTTACAAGATTAGCAAGACCGAAGTACCATTCAAAAGACCAAATAGATAGTTCCAAGAAAACCTAGATCTTAGATATTCACTTATAATACCACAAGAGCTTCAAAATTATCGGGTATTTTCCGATAGGTTCGTTGCAAACAAATGAAGGAGTTTTCCTGAAAAACTTGACGACTTTATTTGTTTGCAGGGAACCTTGAGGGAAATGCCAGATAATTTTGAAGCTCGTGTGGTATTCGGGGGATTATTTTTCCGTCCCAAATGTCGGCCAATAGAATTGCACCATGAGATGAAATGAACAGTCAACAAATAAGAATTTCATAATATATAGTAACTACCAGAGAAAATATTCAAAAAATTATCAGTATAATACCATGTAGGTTGTACCACGTGACGTCGAATGGTGCAATTCTATTGGTCGATATTTGGGTCGGAAAAATAATCACATATAATACCACAAGAGCTTCAAAATTATCGGGTATTTTCCGATAGGTTCGTTGCAAACAAATGAAGGAGTTTTCAGGTTAAAAAATCACGAGCGCGAAGCGCGAGTGATTTTTCCTGAAAAACTTGACGACTTCATTTGTTTGCAGGGAACCTTGAGGGAAATGCCAGATAATTTTGAAGCTCGTGTGGTATTCGGGGGATTATTTTTCCGTCCCAAATGTCGGCCAATAGAATTGCACCATGAGATGAAATGAACAGTCAACAAATAAGAATTTCATAATATATAGTAACGACCAGAGAAAATATTCAAAAAAAAATTGTTTCTTATTATATAGTAACGACCAGAGAAAATATTCAAAAAAAATTGTCAGTATAATACCATGTAGGTTGTACCACGTGACGTCGAATGGTGCAATTCTATTGGTCGATATTTGGGTCGGAAAAATAATCACTTATAATACCACAAGAGCTTCAAAATTATCGGGTATTTCCCGATAGGTTCGTTGCAAACAAATGAAGGAGTTTTCAGGTTAAAAAATCACGAGCGCGAAGCGCGAGTGATTTTTCCTGAAAAACTTGACGACTTTATTTGTTTGCAGGGAACCTTGAGGGAAATGCCAGATAATTTTGAAGCTCGTGTGGTATTCGGGGGATTATTTTTCCGTCCCAAATGTCGGCCAATAGAATTGCACCATGAGATGAAATGAACAGTCAACAAATAAGAATTTCATAATATATCGAATGGTGCAATAATATATAGTAACGACCAGAGAAAATATTCAAAAAAAATTGTCAGTATAATACCATGTAGGTTGTACCACGTGACGTCGAATGGTGCAATTCTATTGGTCGATATTTGGGTCGGAAAAATAATCAAAGTAATTTTTACCCTAAGCAGTAGTATATAAAACTACATTTATATTAACACGTGTATTTTCTCTTTTCAATAACAATACGGATACATTAGACGACCCTGGTAAGAACAACACTGCTCGATTTAGTAATAGTACTCGAATCAAATAGATTGGCAATGATTTTACACTAAATGTTGCAACTGAATCGATAAGAGTGAATTCAGTGGATGTTAGGTTCATGTGTGTTGTGTGTATGTTGTACCATGGTTTGTTGTTTCGAAATCTTCTCGAATAGAATCTTCAAGAAGGTCTTTGATTTCTTTTGCAATTTGTTTTTATTTGACACCTTTTTCTGCTCTATTCTGTCTTAGATGTTTTCCTTTTATGTTAGTAAAAAAATCTTATGTATCTCAAAGCTTAGCTGATTCTCAATAAGATTATCTCAATGAATATTGTTTTTTCACTTATTGAGATTCCTTCTAGTTCCTTGTCTTTAAATTCTGAACAACTAATAAAAATTTTGATTCGACGCAAGAAACCATGGTATTAGAGCATGTGTGTATTGATTTAGTTGCCCAAAATTTTTTATCTCGAGTACCACGAGTGGTAGTGCCGCTATGCACCCTGTCCGTCTGTCCGTAAGTGCGTTTGTCAGCTCGCTTGTCTAGCACTTAAAGGCTACATTGCAGAACAAATATTACAATATAACGAGCACTGCTTTCAATAAATGTAATCAGTGTGGCTATTATATATTCAATTATATGTCGTGATACTTGTTAGATGTGTCAGATATATCAGTGTTATATGTGAATTCATTGTCGTAGCTAGATTATAAATATTGTATGTTATATACGTACACAACTTATGTTACTTATTCCCGTTATAAAGGTGTTAATACCCCGTTGTGAATGGGGTAAACTTGAAACGTGCATTACAAAAGCTATTCGAGTGTTGGTGTTTGCGATGTATATTACAATCGGACTGAATACGTGCCGATACGTGTTCAGTGAGCCGAACTGAACACTTACATCTGCATAATCAAGTGTGGAGCAGTTCACACGAATGGCGTCGCATCGAAATTCTATTAAATATTTCAAGTGCGTTTATTCGAGTGCATTGTGTTCGCGTCGTACGATATTTTTTTTTTTAAATATTAATATCAATTACTGTGCATTACTTAATTGTAATAACACCAATTTATTAAATCTGTGTGTGCTTGTTTGTATAAATAATAAGCTTAAATAAATATGATAAATATCCACATTCATTTATATAAGTATTTATATATTGTATGTTTCCCGTTCCCTATTATATGTAAGCACATTATAATTTCAAACTCACACTTCACGTTATCCACTATCACGAGCGGCGTGTCTCCATATTCGACGAGTGTTCGAACCCGATACGGCAGCTTAAATTGTTATGTAACATAATCCCGCATTGCCTTTCATTCGCACACGTTGCCCCGTCGCGTAACAGAGCGAGACAGATGCTTTAACGTTCATTGAAAGATTAGTTATGTCGATTAATTGATCTGTTCAATTGGCTGTAGTATTCATTAATCTTGGATTGGTACCTATTCAATACGCGACGTAATCATCAAAATTTAATCGGCACTTTACTAACGACATGCTTTCTGGTGCCATATTTTTGGTATTAAATGGGTATAAAAGCAAAGAGCTTCGTCCAGTATTGTAAGCTTTCTGTCACCTAAGTGACAACTTGCGATTTGTGAAAGCCGTTGGGTAAAATAAGCTTATGAAAGCCGCATAAGCCGGTGAAAAGAGCTTAAGAGCTTAATCGCTTCTTACTTTTTTTAAAGCAACTTGAAATACAATATTTACGGGGCAAATAACGCTTAAAACACGCGGACACTACACAATACATAACTACGCTGTAATTAACTACACTTGGTTGATAATTTTATTGTGTGATAAATGGATTGTATGAAACTTAAATGTGATGTATGGAAGGATATGGTTGTATGAATACTTGGGTGTTTATAAACATAGATATACCCGAATAGAAAGTTTCATTCTTAATTTCTACATAATCTTAAAAATGATTAGATTATTTAAAAATTGCATTTAAAAGTACTGAATATTACCCCAATAATGGCATATCCATGGTTGTAAAAGTGTGAATGTAGTTTATAAAACGACTTATGTATATATTGATTTAAAAAATGTTTTAACAAATAAATTAAAATGTTTCAGCACATCTGGACGAGGAGGAAGGCCACTACCAATGGATCGAAGGTTTAGCGATTTTAATATCTGTCATAGTCGTCGTCATAGTAACAGCGTTCAACGATTACACGAAAGAAAGGCAATTCAGGTGAATATCGTTCTTTTTTACAGTTTACACCTTGTCATGTTTGTTTAGTTTTGAATCACACCGACATTGCGTTTCGTTCTATTTCACAGGTTTATAATGTTTCTTTCAATTGAAATCGTTTGAACAATTTATTCATTGATTATGAAGCTAAATACACTACATAGTGGGTTAGAATAACCTTGATATACTAGTTAAAAAATACAATAACACCGCACGTAAAAAATCCCCGAACCACGACCGTGTACGCCACGCAAACAATTTTATGTCCCATAATTAATATTTTTAGGTTTACGTCACACACAACGTCGAAAACAGACTTTAAATACTTTTATTGCTTTGTTACACTGCAACAGAGTAAACAGTGCCTTATGAATTAATTGGGGTAAATATGAATCACAATCAAAGTTTGAAAATACATAAAAAAACTTTTTATTATTATTTATTTAAATAAAGAAATGAGCACATAGCTCGCTTGATTGTAAGCGTCATCACTACCAAACAGTACTCAGTAGCAGCACCACCCAAACTTTGAATTCCAAAACAGTGCATGGCATTGCACTGCGCTCGTCACCCCAAAACATTAGATGTGAAAATGCAATGACGTAATTACGACCGAGCGAAAATTTAAAACACAAAACCCCCAGTCAGCTAATTCATTCATGATCAGGCCGTTGTGAAAGCTTTATCTCAAGAACAATCAATGGGAAGTAGGTCGAGTGACAAATTTAGCTATATTTAGCGAGCGCGGCACCGATCCCTTTCGATATGATGCTAACGTGTATGTCATATCTGCTGTGTTACGGGTATTGATTTTATATGCGGTGTAGTAAATTTGTGCAGGTTGCCTTAGTTTTCTGATATTTTTGAGTTTCTCAGATACTGTTGACTTTACATACAATAGAGAAATAATAGTGGTAGGTCTTTTATGCTATTGGATTATACATTAGTTAATTTCAAAATCCGAATGGTGATTTGCATGCGTCGTCCAGGCAATTTAATTTCATAATAATTTTCATTGACTAATTGTCTGATCCCAAAACTGATTTTCATTTATTCCACCCTATTTTTATAAATACAATTGATGAACGCGGTGCCTATTTCTAACAGCGTTCTATCTTTATTCCAGAGGGCTTCAGAATCGGATAGAAGGCGAGCACAAGTTCGCCGTGATCCGAAGCGCGGAGGTGAAGCAGGTACCGATCAGCGACATCGTTGTGGGTGATATATGTCAGATAAAGTACGGTGACCTGCTGCCCGCGGACGGTATACTGCTGCAGAGTAACGACCTTAAGGTACGTGACTTTTGAGTTCATTATTGAAGGGCAAAGGGATTTTTGCGTATAGGGCTATGTTTGTCGATCTTTGAACTGCTATTGGCTACTACATGTTGCAGAAACAATTTGGTTTTGGTTTACGATTGGCCGCCTGCTTATCGCCAATCACCTATGGGTATTCGTCGTTATATAATTTTAATTTGAAGATACCTATGCATGTACAAAAACTGAAACAACGAAGGTTCAAACATACCCCATTGATTATGTTTGTATATTTTACCCCAAATCCAACACTTGAATTTTATCTATTTACTAAGTGACCCGGCAAACGTTGTTTTGCCATATAAAATCTTTTCAGGGATTATTTTAATAGAAAAAAATGAATAATTGATCAGTTACCGACCGGGGTTAAAAGTAATTAAATTACTAATATCGCTTTTAAAAATAGGGGATGATGGAAGAAGGTAGAAAATTTAGGGATGTATGTATTTTTAATGCCACATCATAAAAAAAAATCTGTCCGAAAAATAATAAAAATGTTTTGAGGTGGGCCACCCTTATCGGTTGGGGGGATGAAAAATAGATAACAACCTATTCTCAGACCTACCAAGTGTGAATATAAAATTTCATCAAAATCGGTTCAGCCGTTTCGGAGGAGTATGGTAACAAACACTGACACGAAATTTTTATAGATATAGATATAATTTAAATTGAATGCAATCGATCTTAGCGACCCAAATTCCAAGCATCGAGTAGCTAATTAAGATCGTATCTGTAACTTAAATGTTGCTAAGTGATAACAAATGATAAGACATGACAAAAATAGATAATTTAAAAATGCTGAACGATGACCATCTGTTACGCCAAAATATACATTAGGGTTTATGTAAATCATAAAATAGAACATCCCGCCTATACTCATAAAGGCATAGGCAGAAGCACAACAAGGGATGAGCTTATACCCTATAATAGATATAGCCTGCCAATAAACAAATCTTAATTCTTACTAATATTATAAAAACGAAAGTTTGCGAAAATGTTTGGAGGTTTGTTAGAAGTAAACGCAGAAACTACTAAACGGATTTAGATGAAATTTGGCATAAGGGTAGAGCATGTGCTGGATTAACACATAATTTGCTCCCATGGTAAATACTAAATATTTTCACTGGTGATAGGTCTCTCTTATGTAAGAGTCCGTCTGGGTGGGTACCACCGCAATGTCTATTTCTACCGCCAACTAGCAGTGTGCATGCACTGTTGTGTTTCAGTTTGAAAGGCATTGTAACCAGTGTAACTACTGGACATAATGAGACTTAACATCTTATGTCTCGTAAGTTACTTTATAACTCAAGGTGCTGGATGGTGTTGCTACTGTTTATGGGTGGTCGAATCTTATAGCTTATAGCTTACTATCAGGCGAACGGCATGCTCGTCTCGTCATTCAAGGCAATATTTTTTTTTAATCTGATTCTCATGTAGATGGCGCTGAAGTCGTACGGTGTATTAGGAACTGTTGTAGTGGGAAAGGCTTTTCACGCGGGCGAAACCGCGAGCAACAAATAGCATCCAATATAGGTTATTCCATAAAGCATGCACAAGAGCACGTGTACTTATCGATACGCTATCGTTACTAATGGAGGACAGGTAGCAATAATTTCTATATCCCCAGCTTATCTGATTGGCCGCCGGCGCGTGCGTCACCCGTCCCCTTACCGAACACTTGTTCTAATCGCTGTCGATAATTCTATAACGAGCGTTTATTAGGTTATCTGTAGCGTTGTAGTGCGCGACGTCCCTTTACGTAATGCCGGTTGATTGATTGTCGATAGCGTACGAATACTGCACTAGACGTTTGTTCTATTTTTCTCTATAAATGGGTACAAAGTTAAACTCCAGAATTTTGTGTGACTTTATTTTTATATAATTTCTTTTCATACGATCATTGAAAATTGTATGTGCTTTGTCTCTTTTCACTCTTAACTCATTTGATGTAAGGAATAAAGAGACACAGTAGTGATAAACTCAAACTTGAATAAAATACAATTAAAAAGGTCCTCAATCACCAAAAAACGACTTATATACTTTTATTTGTACTGATTTAAAGCACAAAGCTTCCGTATATTCAAATTATATAACTAAGCTTTTATTTAAAATTATCACAAAACAATCTAGATGTGGGTAAACAACGCCAACATCCAGATAGCAATGAAGTAATTCGATAACAGCAGTAATTAGTCTAATGTGGTATTTTTATCTTGTTGTTTGTATGAGTTTACGCTATTCACGCTGTTTCTCATGAGGTCACAGTATGACAATTTGAGTTCTTTATATGCACGCAGTGACTATACAGCCCCTAGACACCTAATGCCCAATATTTTTCTTCAAATCATCATCATAAGCCACATGACGTCCACTGCTAAACAAAGGCCTCCCCCAAAGATTTCCAAAGAGCTTCCTTCAAGTGAACTCTGTCAACCACCTGAGGTTTGAGGAAGCGGGGTACTGAATTACGGTTTAGTCAGATGTGTTACCCGAACCCGATCGCCTGTTATTCTACGTCTATAGGCTATATTCGCACCTTTAGAACGAAAACGACACAATTCAAAATAATGGAAAATTGAGTTATCGTCATTTAATTACCTAAAGCTGGTCCCTTTTTTATAAAAATATTATAAAAAAGGGTCCGATATAACAGTTTTGTCCTGTCCCTGCTTGAATATACTAACTACTAACTATTGTTGTATTGAGAATGTCGTTTCAAGTAGTTTTACGACGATAACTCAATTTTCGATTATTTTGAATTGTGTCGTTTTCGTTCTAAAGGTGCGATATGGTCGCTGTATCCGCGTGATACTGCGATGTAATTTCCTACATTATAACAAAAAAAATCAACAAATATTTGCTCCCCAATTTACAAATATGTATAGGTTATTAAGACAAGTAAAGTTTTGAACGTTTATTTATTTAATTCTACATCTTTATTATACACCAACAAAAATAACAAATATATCATAGTCGGACTTAATATAAGGATTATATAGGCAGCGGTGATACAATTTAAGTTATAATGTGTGTGTGTATATTTGAATTGGCAACCATAGACAAATTATCGTTTTTTAGAACAGGGTACTAGAGATATACATCTAAAAATACACTTTTTTCCCTTTTCAGAGGTAGGGAAGGGTATATCACACCCAAGTAAAGTCGACAAGCGTAGTGTAGGACGCCCTCCAGCCAGTTGGAGTGACTATTTGCGAAAGGTCGCTGGCAGAAACTGGATGCGATAGGCCGAAGACCGGGTAAAATGGCGCGTATTGGAGGAGGCCTATGTCCAGCAGTGGACTAAAATATAGGCTGATAATGATGATGATGATATCACACCCACATTTCCCCCAGCTATGTTAGGTCATGCAATAGGCCTATTTACAGGGCACAAATCTCCGGGCTGATACTAAGCACAAAACTCAACATCTCTACTCTACCCGAGATTCGAACCTGACACCGAGAGCACTGTATACTTAGATCTGAATGAAAGTGTTTTACTCAATGTAACATTGCGTTACAGATCGACGAATCATCATTGACGGGCGAATCGGACCATGTCAAGAAGGGGGAAGCATTTGATCCCATGGTGCTATCCGGTACCCACGTCATGGAAGGTTGGTAAAAAAAATACAAGGGATTTGGAACTCCTCCTTTTTTTGGCGTCGGTAAAAAAGTCTGTATACTATACTTATATAGCTGCAATACGAAATCCCATAATAAATACTCTTTTAAGTTTACTTACCTACAAATTGGTGTGTTGTTATTTTTATAATTGTGTCAATTTACTCTGACAAAAAAAAACTACCAAATATTTTGATAAATTATTCTCAATATTACAAATTACACTGCCAGCCATGATTACGTATACACAATATTTTTGCTATAATGCCTAATTATGAGTTTTTGAATTAACGCAACAATAAATTCTATATTTTTTATGCATTATTTGTACGTGAATATTTAAAATTATTTTGCCATTGTTAAGACCACACTACATTTTTTAATTATACATCATTAAATACTTTTTTCGACTACATATTCATAAAGATAATAGATGCGGTTGCGGGAGTAACGCCAGGATAAACATTTTCATTATTTTTTCTCATATTTCAGGTTCGGGCAAGATGTTGGTCACCGCCGTGGGCGTCAACTCCCAAGCTGGTATCATTTTCACCCTCCTCGGTGCCGCGGTCGACAAGCAAGAGAAAGAGATTAAGCAAATGAAAAAAGGTCGGTAACCATCCAAACATCACTCTGTATGTTGACGGTTGCGGTAGCTATAGTTATACTTGCTCCAAACCCCCCTCCCTGACACCCGAACCCCCCCACGGCCCTTAGAAGACGGGAGTGCCTTTTCTGATAACGGTACAAAAATAAAAACATTTGATGTCAGTTTTTATAGAGGGTGTTCAACGAATGTGCCCCGGCCATTTTTATGTTGTGCTTTGATGTGAATACGTTTGGATTTATATGGTGAGTCGGAGAATAGATACGTAATAAATGTTATACCGCGATGCTCAGCTTAAAGTTTACTTCTAATAAAACTATTTCTAAATATCATAAAACGTCTTCACGTTGGATATGACCGTTTGGTTTCTGAAAGAGCCTTTTATGTTTTAGCTTTTTTTTTGTTAGAAATGTTGCATTTTTTTGTTTGAATGGTGGTGGTTCTGGCCATTTTTAGCTTTTTTTATCCAGTGATATTTGAAATTGGAAGGTGCTGGAAAAGCGTTTTTTTTTTTTTCAAGTGCTGATCTGCCGTCGTAACAAAGGTACTGTCAAAATGGTACACTAAAATCAACCTTATCACTTTACTTTTAAGCATGATTTTCAGTTGTTTTTGCTACGAGGGCAGCATTGTGTGCAATAAGCGAATCGTTGGCATATTATCAGAAAAGGCATCACAAATAGCATTATATACCGCAAAATATAGATGCGTATAACACTGCTCATTTAGTTGTACCGCGTGAATACTCATTAGATAAGCTCATGGCTTCTGAATTTAGTCGGTTATCGTTCAACAAGCTTTATTGATATGCATTACAATGCATATATTAGAAGTACTGTTATTATATAATGATGATTTATTAGAGGTTTTGTGGTTAAATTAATTACATAATTGAAAGATACATCATTTTAATATCAAAGTATGCTATACAAATATTAAATACTTTGAGAAGTTTGTGGCAATTTATAAACGTGTCATAGTGGTTACAATTTCCAAATATCTTTCTGGGTAAAATGGCTTTTTAATACATATTAACGAGAAAAAAGAAGACTAAAATATTATAGTTCCTAATATTATAGATATAAAATATATAGTCATCACTTTCAATGTATCTTTCTTATTTTTTATCGATGAAAAAGACAATCTAATTGAGCATTGTATTGGTGATGCTTCGTTGAATACATTAGTGTGAACGACCCGTGAAGTGAACCACCCCTACTCCTCTCCCCACCACCATCATACCCACTGGCACCCCCGTACGGGGCTACAAACTTTTTTATAGGCGTAATCGGTGAAATCATCTGAAGTAATGGTCAAAAAAAAAAAACGACAAAAATAGAATAAATTTTTAGTATATTTGTTTTTAAAAATTACACTTCAGGCCATGATCAAGTATATATTTTCTTTTATAAATTTCACCAATTACGTCTAAATGTGAGATTATTTTATTTATTGATGACATGATACAGTTAAAATTTATGTTTTTTCTATGATCTCTATGTTGGGTTACGTTGTTTTTACTCGTTCCATATATTTGTTAGACGTTGTCTGTATGTTTGTTTGACTAATAGCCTGATATGTCTTGGTGGAGCATGGTATATTTCAATATTGTTCATATTATACAAATTTTTACTCAATGTTACGATAAAAAAAATAATCTCGGAAGCCATTTAAAAAGATTACAACATAAAGCATATATAAATGCATCTTAGATGTCAGGTTTAAGCATTTGGGGTACATGTTGGTCTGTTTGTGATGTCCTATTTATGTTGATATGTTTGTGATGTCAACGACATAATAAACAAGTGTCGAAAAAGTTTAAAACAAATCACAGTTGCTTTAAATTACATGAACTCTACGTGTTTTATATTCACCATCCAATATTTCAATAATTACACACATTTGGCACATGCGTAGCATAAAACCACAAGTGCTTAAACGCAACGACATAATACCCCTTTAGTTTTAGTGCCACATACATTCTAGTGTGACCCATTCAATGACATCCAACTTTTTTTTTCTCCACCCCCGAACCCCGGCCTGCTGCACGCCCACCTCCATGTCGCCGATGAAAAATAAAAAAATAATTAAAAAACAAAAAACTAAATAAAAAAACATACACATCGAGTGCATCGTGTAACTGTCGTCTTGACTGCATGATGTATAAACAAATTTATATCGAATCGTTGTCATCAATGTGTATGCTTGTATATTATTGGACTTTAAAATCCAAAACGGATACGGACCAAAATTGACGCGTGTAGAAGCTAAAAAACAGCAACGAAAAGGAACCCAGCGCAAGAGCCTGTCCGGTAAGTAAACTCCTTTGCTATGTCCCGCTTGATACAACCCTTCTACACTCGGGGCCACAGTAAATGCGTCTAGTAATGCGTTTTTTTTGGGTTGTGTTTTGTGCTTCGTTTTGTGGCTTTGAGCTTGGGATGAGGGTAGTAGCCTAACTGACCTTTAGAGTACTCTTCAATAGACATACTGCAAGCTAAGGTTATGGTATGTTAGATTTGGTGATGGATTAGACGATAAAAATAATGAAAATTAAAATTTCCATAGTATTAATTCCACTAATTGCATTTTTCACTTGAAAGCATAGAGCGTTTTAATTTTCGCTGTAACTACTAGAATAAATCAACTAAATACGTCTTCTGTTACAATGGTTTGAAGCTGTACTTCTTTCTAACTGTTAAATTTGAGTTAACAATATTGACGTTTAATTTATAAGATTTATGTCTTCACTTTTTTTAAATTCCTTGCACCTTTTTTCATTCTATGAGCATATTAATGGATATACAATTATTTTGTCCGTAAGTGTACATTAACACATTTCAAGAGTACAGTCTAGTCACAAATGTCCCACGAAATTAATTCATTTTAGTATTTTGTATGTAGTGATACACATTCAGTAACTTATTTATGAGTTAATTAAATAACGTTGAATTTGTTATCTTTTTCTAATGAGAAAGGTTTCTTAGATTGTTAGAAACACAATTTAACTACTTATTACAATTGAAATATAAACATACAGACACAAATATGACATACGGGGACACGCTGCAGTGTGTAAGTAGCTTTAGTACATGATCTTTCCCATTGGGTGCGTTTACATTGACCAAGAAGCTTTGCGAGGCAAATTGGTTGAAATAGTAGGTTTTCATCAGGCGTAGGGACTAGTAGAGGCCTAGAGCGAGTTCTCTATTCTATCGCGTTTTAAAGTCCCAAATTATAGATAACAAATGACGCTATTCCATACAAATTGGATGCGATCAAATAATAAAAAAAATATAAAAATAAAGTGTGTGTGTACTTATGTACACGCGTTAGAAGTTATACGTCTTTGGCTTAACAAGATAAAAATCTTTTTAAATAACGCGCCAAAAAAAGTATTACTTCAATATCTTTCGCATTATTCTACGTTCAAAATTCAAAACTAATATGTTGACTATAGCTAACTTCAGGGTGTGGGTTTTGCGTGAAGGTGTGCGCGCGCATCGTAAAAATTTACTCTCATAATTTTTCCTTTCAAAAATAGTTTTAAAATCTCTGATTGGTCAATTTGCCTCGATGTTTTATAACGCGTCATGTACTAAGCTACACAGTACACACTGCACCCAGTGCTATTCTCATGGTGTACACTCGTAGGTGACGAGGAGCCGACCCTGGGCGCGTCAGGCAACAGTCACGGCGCGAACCACGCGCGGCCCGACGACAACCACGTGCCCGCGCCACCCGCCGACAAACCCGCCGAAACCTCGCACAAGAAGGAGAAGTCGGTGCTGCAGGCCAAGCTCACCAAACTCGCTATTCAGGTATCTACAGTTCTTCTAGTGCCTCTTCAATGTTGAAGGTTGGCCGTCAGCTTCTTGTTTTTTGTTTTATGCGAGCACGACAAAGTGACTGCACCTCGCCTGATGGTAAGCGCGATGCCGTCCAGATAGAGTATCAAATGGCATCAGATGGTTATCTCATGCCATTCGACACAATCATGCCGGCCTACTGAGCTGCTTCTTCACGCTACGGCGGAAGGACCTATGTATTCTTTCTTGTTACTGGCCAGGCGGATCAGGTGTTTAATGGAGGTGATACCATCATTATCATCAGCCATATGACTGTTGAACATAGGCCTCCGTTAAGATTTCCAGGCGGACTTGTTTTGGGCCTGCAACGTGTTCCTGCTACCTTTATCAATTCGTCTGTCCACCTTGTCCTGTACACCACTATTTTTCTATACTATTTTTCTACTGGCGACCTTCAAAAAAAGAACGTATTCCCACCTAAAAGGCCGGCAACGCATCTCTGTGCCCCCTGGTATTGCAGATGTTCATGGGCGGCGGTGATCACTTACAATCAGGTGAACCGTATGCTCGTTTGCCCCCTATATCATAAAAAAAAAACCTATGTGTGAATTCGTACGAATTCAAGCATAACGAAATGGAAATTAACCTATTCAAAAAATTATTAAAAAATAACCTTTTTTAAAAAAAATGACAAAAAAGGATGATCTGTCAAATATAAATTTATATTCGTTTTCTTAAATATCGTATGATTTGAGAGCAGTTGAATGTATTGTACCGGACTGGATAGTGACCAGTGTAGATATAGTAAAAAGCTAAAAACTTGAGTCGAAATGAGGGGCTTCGGTCAAAGTCTAAATGCATACATACTGATCTAAATAGCTCATTTTTTCATCTTGAATTCCTATCCAGCAGCGATGTACAGTCAGCAGCATAAATATCTGTACAAAATCAAAATTTCAAATCGCCTATATACGCATTAAGTTAAACTGAAATAATTTTTTTTTCATTTGAAGTAAAGTAAATACCTTTTATTTTATTTTTGTGAAGAGAAAAATAAGATTAGTAAGAACACAAAAGTATGTAGGCAATTTGAAATTTGAATTTTATCATCTACTTATGCTGCTGACTGTACAATTGTGTTTTTCTAAAAATAACCTTAACTCAATGTAATTGATGTCCCAATCCACTGTAATTCACGCCCCTGTACAGGCCTCATCAAAAAACCGCAAACTAACCACAAACCTCTCCAACAGATCGGATACGCCGGTTCAACAATCGCGGTTCTCACCGTGCTAATACTAGTGATACAGTTCTGCGTGCAAACGTTCGGCATAGAAAAGAAGCCGTGGAAGGCGACGTACATCAACAACCTGGTGAAGCATCTCATCATCGGTGTCACCGTGCTGGTGGTCGCCGTGCCCGAAGGTCTACCGCTCGCTGTCACGCTCTCGCTCGCTTATTCTGTTAAGGTGAGAACGGGATGGGTGTAGTTTTGTGATGATGGTCTTTAAGAGACTGTTGAACGTTAATTTTCTGGGGAAAAAAGTAGTTTTTGGTGAATTTTAATGAATTTATCCGTCAGTAGCTGCTATTAAAAATAGTTGCATAATATGTCCTTTCTTGGTTCAAAGTTACTCAGTATAAAACTTCATCAAAATTGGTTAAGTCGGTTAACTGTGAAAACATAACTTTTGCATTTACAATATAATATTGAATTTGCGAAGAAAAAAACAAGAACACATGTCCGCATTTATAATTTCACATTCGTTCACAGAAAATGATGAAAGACAACAACCTGGTAAGACATTTGGACGCGTGCGAGACGATGGGTAACGCCACTGCAATCTGCTCGGACAAGACCGGCACACTGACCACCAACAGGATGACAGTCGTGCAGTCGTACATCTGCGAGAAGCTGTGCAAAGTGACCCCCAATTATAGGGACATACCGCAGGAGGTCGCCGAAACTATGATCGAAGGGGTATCAGTCAACAGCGCTTTCACTTCTAGGATTATGGTGAGTTTGGATCGTAAAGGACAGGAAAGCAAGTTTCGTATAGAGTTCTGAGTTATTTGAAGAATGTAGGTCATTTAGTATTAATAAAAAAAGTGTGTGTGTACTTATGTACACGCGTTAGAAGTTATACTTCTTTAGCGTAACAACATAAAAATCTTTTTAAAAAAATTACCATTCGCCCTATTCAAAATTCAAAACTGTTGTGTTTCGGTTTGAAGGAAATTGTAGCCTAATTACTGAGTATTATGACTTAACGTCCAATGTCTTAGGGTGACGACCGCAGTGGGTTGCCACGGCGTACTTTGTAATTCAAACTTATGGGTAATCGTATCGCTTACCATTAGGCGAGCAGCATGCTCGTCTCATCATTTAACAGCAATAAAAAAGCTCTAAAACAGTGTCCACCATCATCCACAAAATATCCAATGCTGAGTCACTTGCAGTATTCAGTATTTACGCATTAATTGTCACATAAATAAAGGCCATTTTGCCCCCAGCCGTCCCAAGACCCAACCGGGCCATCGATGCAAGTGGGTAACAAGACGGAGTGTGCCTTACTCGGGTTCGTGGTAGCTCTCGGACAGAGCTACGAGCACGTGCGCGAGAGACACCCCGAGGAGTCCTTCACCAGGGTCTACACCTTCAACTCCGTGCGCAAGAGCATGTCCACTGTCATACCGTACAAGGGAGGATACCGGCTGTACACTAAAGGAGCTTCCGAAATCGTGCTTAAGAAGTTAGTATAGTGTTAAGGTTGTTTAGTGGCCGTTTTTAATAAATGATCCCATTCTTAACTTCTTAACTCTAACCGGTGGTAGGTCTCTCATTATGTAAGAGGCCGTCTGGGTGGGTACCACCGCAATGTCTATTTCTACCGCCAAGCAACAGTGTGCATGCACTGTTGTGTTTCGGTTTGAAGGACATTGTAGCCAGTGTTACTGGACATAATGAGACTTAACATCTTGTGTCTCAGGATGACGAGCGCAGTGGAATGCCACACCGTACTTTGTAACTCAAAGTGCCGGATGGTGTTGCTACTGTTTATGGGTGGTCGTATCGCTTACCATCAGGCGAACGGCATGCTCGTCTCGTCATTCAATGCAATAAAAAAAAAAAAAAAAAAAATAGAAGTTATTAACGATAACACTATCGATTATACTGGCAATCATATATTTTAGTGTGATTTTTTTCTTAAGTGATGTCAATGGGATTTCGTGACGTCAACCTCTTCTCGAGAACACAATCCCGGCGAATTACAAAATGTTGTTCAACCTGGGAATCGAACCCACGCC
The DNA here is from genome assembly GCA_947568825.1 of Sphinx pinastri. Taxonomy (NCBI): domain Eukaryota; kingdom Metazoa; phylum Arthropoda; class Insecta; order Lepidoptera; family Sphingidae; genus Sphinx; species Sphinx pinastri. Next base: position 8,422,094 of record OX387639.1, on the reverse strand, counting down.
TGCCAGTAGACCAAGGGTTTTGACACTGTTTAATAATCTTCTATGTCCACAGATGCGCATTCATCTACGGACACGAGGGTCGACTGGAGAAATTCACGCGTGATATGCAGGACCGACTGGTGAGGCAGGTAATCGAACCAATGGCCTGCGACGGCCTGAGGACCATCTCCGTCGCGTACAGAGACTTCGTGCCCGGCAAGGCTGATATTAACCAGGTAGTGCTTTATCTAATATCTTGGATAAATTCAACCTTAGTACACTAATGTTTGACACGACTCTGTTGTACTGATTTTGAGTTTCGACTCATACTTCGACATTGGCAGAATCATCGCGTATGCGGGGACGCCATTTAAAAAAAAAAAAAAAAAAAAATAGTAAAAGCCTCGGTGGCGTAGTTGTATTACGGTATGACTGCAATGCTGAGGTCTCGGGTTCGATTCCCGGGTCGGGCAACGTGATATTGGGTTTTAAATTCAGTATCAGCCCGGAGTCTGGAATTTGTGCCCGATATGGCGATAGGCTTATCACATCATGGGACGGAATACGCGCGGCGAAAAGTGGGTGCACTAGTTGCGCCTCTGCCTACCCCTTCGGGGATAAAAGGCGTGTGTGTGTAATAGTAAAAGTTTTAGGTGCCAAAGTTATGTTTCCCTTGTATAGTTATTCTGGAATAAGGAAAGATTGTGTAAAAAAAAAGCAATGAGAGGTGTCAAGGGACACCCGGATGGAACGAAGTTCCTTTCGATTATTAGTGAAGGAATTGTAATAAAATTTTATTTATATAACAGAGTGTGTATATATATAAATATATAAATATTTTCCTATTTCCGTTCCAATACATAAGTTTCTAGAGAAAAAAACAAATAAATACGTGTGGCACTCGGAGACTGCCGCGGTAAAGCTATTGCATAGCATTTTTATCACAAATTTTGATTGACTAAACACAAATTCGATCTTACGCTTACCACATAAAGTAGATTTTTAAACGCGAGCAAAGCACGTTTAGTCTTGTTATTGATAAATGTCAGAAATGCAATGGTCATCACAACCAAAGTAGAATAAATCAAAATTTGAAAAAAGAATGTTACGTTCGATTCTTTTGTACTCGTGCCGTGCCAACGCTGGGGAAATAGCTTCTACGCAATGTATTTAAGGTTCATATTAGATTAGTAAAAATGGTTTTAATGACTTTAATAAATAAAATAAATAAAAATATACTCGTTTCAAGAATTATAGCTTCTACGCATTGTATTTAAGGTTCATATTAGTAAGATAATAGAAAAAAGTGTCGTGACAACTTTCCGTCCAGCCCCCTTACACAACGCGCGATAAGGAACTTCGTTCCAAAAATCTATTTATTTATCAGGTTTTTGTATATGAATACTACTTATTTCAGCAGATATCTTAAATACATTTAAAGTAAACTTCTCGGGAAGCTATCGATACCTATAAATCGATCATACCGCAAACTGAAATCTCGATTATTCAGGAAGTCATTTGTCCATTTTCAGGTACATATAGACCAAGAGCCTAACTGGGACGACGAAGACAACATAGTGAACAACCTGACCTGCTTGTGTGTAGTCGGCATTGAGGATCCTGTCAGACCAGAGGTCAGTGATGAGTTCGATAGAAAAATAGGAATCGATTAATTTATGAATCGATTGCTAGAAAAAGGGTTTTGATTATAATTGATAAATCGACACATGGTATTTCGATTAATTGATAAGTCGATTTTCGAATAATGATTCAATAAATGATTGGTTTTGCTCAGTTATATCTCAATTTATAAAGCAAAAGGCTAATATCTTTTAATTTTGTGAGTCAAAATATCAAAGGCTTCATCTAACGATAAGATTGCTTTTAATAAACGATGGCCTATTTTAATGCATTTTCGACACTGAAAGCCAGGATCATGGCCGGTTGAGTATACTGGGTTTCATTCAAAATATAAACAAGACGACCACATATAAAGTATTTACAGTCTCCCCTTCCCCCCACTAGGTACCAGAAGCGATCAGGAAATGCCAGAAAGCCGGCATCACAGTGCGCATGGTGACTGGAGACAACGTGAACACTGCCAGGTCTATCGCGGTCAAGTGCGGCATACTGAAGCCGACTGACGACTTCCTCATACTTGAAGGCAAGGAGTTCAACAGTCGGATCAGGGACACTAACGGAGAGGTCAGTTGTGCAGAATAGTGTTTAGATATTGTTGCTTATTGTCTTTTATATGGATTTGGAAAAGTGACTTGACTAATGGTGATTAAGGTGGTCGGATAGAGTATCGATAGGAGGGATGATTGTCTTTCGTCAGTCGACGCATTAGGGTAGCTGACTACTTTTTTTTAATACATTTATCAAAAATGTATGCCATCCAAAATCTAACGGAAAAATAATTTTCAATATTGAGGCAATAATTAGTAAGTTATAAAGCTTTGAAATTTGGTGGAAGGGGTAGTTGTCAAATAACAGTAATATTACACTGTGACGTCACCGAGAGTCGCTGGCTATAACACTGCGTGCGTGCGAAAGAGATAGCGCGAAACCCGCCCACATCCCCACTTTTGCTCACAACAAAATTTCAAATATGAAGAACTGCATTATTTTTCAACAAATTTTGATGCTGATTTCACAGAAGAATTTCTTCTTCGTATTATTTTCTGTTACATATAAAATAATTTACAAAATCAAACATAGGAAACTACCCTATTATGCCGGCCTGTTGGAACCGGACATACGCAGGCTGACCTCGGACCGCGACACATTTACGTGGGCCACTATGGCGGGCTTAAAAACCTTGTGGGCGATGGTCGTTTGTAGATATATAAAATAATATTAAACCTCAATTTTTGCTGCAGGTTCAACAACACCTATTGGATAAAGTATGGCCGAAGCTGCGCGTACTTGCGCGTTCTTCCCCCACGGACAAGTACACGCTCGTCAAGGGCATGATCGAGTCCAAGGCGTTCGACAAGCGCGAGGTGGTCGCCGTGACGGGTGACGGCACCAACGACGGGCCGGCTTTGAAAAAGGCTGACGTCGGTTTTGCTATGGTACGTGGACTGTGCTAAAAGATATTAAAAAATATACGGTAATATATTAGTATTGAAGATCGATAATGAAGATAAATATATCGAAATAAAACTATTAAACGAATTTGTTCGCGGATTGTTCATTTATATTCTCACAATGAATTCATAAAATTTTGTTCAGTGTCTAACATTCGCGTAAAGATAAGAAATCATTATGAGAAACATATCGATAAAAATCTAATCGATAAATTGGTAAATCGTTTGGAGTCGTCCAGAGTACGTCATTCTTTGTTCAACCAGGTAAAAAAATTACAATAGCTGTTAGACAAATAGAGTCGAAGTATAAAAGTGTCAGGACATTATAATTGTTTCGACGTAATATGTCGAAAGTTTATCGATTCTTAATAGATGTCTTACCGATATTGCACATAACTAATCGATGCCACTTCCCCAGGGTATCGCCGGCACGGACGTGGCCAAGGAAGCGTCTGACATCATCCTCACGGACGACAACTTCTCGTCGATCGTGAAGGCGGTGATGTGGGGCCGCAACGTTTACGACTCGATCGCTAAGTTCCTCCAGTTCCAGCTGACCGTCAACGTGGTCGCTGTCATCGTGGCCTTCATCGGCGCTTGCGCTATACAGGACAGTCCTCTTAAGGTACGTTGGGTGATGTAAACCAGTAGTAAAGGACATGTCCGCTTTTTGTATGGGTGCTGGACCTCAAAATCTAACCAGGCCCAAAGTTTATGGATATTAAAAGGTGAAAAATATCGATCATGAATCCATTAATAAAATATTTTCAGACCCCACCATTTATAAATTTAAGTGTAGTTTAAGCAAAATAAAATTACATAAATCTCAAAATCGGAGGACTTTAAAATTATACGATTTATTGCAAAGGCATAGTTTTTGAGAGTACTATCCAAATATTGTGCAAAGTATCTTGGATAGATTTTTATTCCCTTTTTGGACATGTCCTTTGCCTGTATAAACTTATTGTAAAAAAAGGTGGGTTCAGAAGTAGGTGGAGAAATGGTCATCGACCATGAAGACACTTACGGTCACAGAAGATGTGCGTGCGTTGCCGATTTTCAAAGCGGAATAAGAATTTATTGTATTGTATAACTCCAAGCGTAATATTTACTCTAACTCTATAAATTAATTCTACAATAGGTGTGTGTTTCAAGATACCTTTTTCAATGCTGTTCATAGTCGGAAGACCGGTTTTCCTTTCTCTTCATTTTGAGTCAACCTATGCTCTCCTAAATTCGATACTTGTCGATAATTTATTTCAAATTTATACACCGTCTGAATACTTATCATCAACATTACAGGCAGTACAAATGTTATGGGTGAATCTAATTATGGACACGTTAGCGTCTCTCGCGCTGGCGACGGAGATGCCCACGCCTGACCTGCTGCAGCGCAAGCCTTACGGACGCACCAAGGCGCTCATCAGCCGCACCATGATGAAGAACATCCTCGGACAGGCCATCTATCAGCTGTTCATTATTTTCTCCTTGCTGTTTGTTGGTTAGTATTGACGAATGGGCAAGATTGGTTTTGTTACCCTCAGTATTTATAGGTATTATTCTTATTGATCATTTGTTAAAGTATTCGATAACCTTGTACCACTCACAAAACATTTTCGCAATCTATCCCAATAAATTATGTTTTAAACAAAAAAGAACTGGCAAAAAACATTTTGAATAGTAACGGTCAGCAATATGTACTTTATTTTTCCAAACTTTTCGATACTGTAAATGAAATATCGATAATTACACACACACACACACACACACTCACTCACGCCTTTGATCCCCGAAGGGGTAGGCAGAGGCGCAACTAGTGCACCCAGTTTTCGCCGTGCGTATTCCGTCCCATGATGTGATAGGGGGCGAGCCTATCGCCATATCGGGCACAAATTCCAGACTCCGGCCTGATACTGATTAGAAAAAGCCAATATCACTTTGCCCGACCCGAGAATCGAACCCAAGACCTCAGCATTGCAGTCATACCATAATACAACTACGCCACCGAGGCAGGCATATCGATAATTAGAATCAAACTAATATTGCTGTCACAACCCAGGTGACAGAATCCTGAACATCCCATCGGGTCGCGGGCAGCCGCTCGGCTCGGAACCCACGCAGCACTTCACCATCATCTTCAACACTTTCGTAATGATGACCCTGTTTAATGAGATCAACGCGAGGAAAATTCACGGCCAGAGGAATGTGTTCCAGGGACTGTTCACCAACCCTATATTCTATTCTATATGGATCGGCACTGCTCTTTCGCAGGTAATATCGATTAAAGTGTCGATTATCGATTAAAGTATGTATTTTTAGGTTCATCTTTTTATTTACCGGACTATATTCAGGAACTTATATGGTACAGTTAGCATACAAAAAATAATTACAGCAAAGCTTTTTATCCTGCCATTTGCTGTGTCGATAGTCTTACTTTAATAATATTTAACCAAAATTACTTAATTCGATTATAGTGAGTATTTTTATATAAATGCAATTAACAGGCCATTCGCCTGAATAAATATCAAAAAGAAGCTAATGTACTTTGAATCAAAAACAGGCCAATAAATAGAAAGTAATAAAATAAATAAACTCGTACTAATACTCTCTATACCCCCAGTCAATGACACCATAGAAAAAGACTAGCGGCCATATTCACGAACAGCTTATAAACTTACTTTAGTTATCAATTGTTTTGTCTTTTTTGAACGAATTTTGAATTGAGTTTGAAGGAAGAAGACAAAGCATCGATAACTAAAATAGGTTTCTAAACTGTTTATGAATAAGGTCGTAACTCTCTAACCGACACATTCCAGGTGGTTATAATCCAGTTCGGCGGCATGGCGTTTAGCACGGCAGGCCTGTCGATAGACCAGTGGCTGTGGTGCCTGTTCTTCGGCGCCGGCACGCTGGTGTGGGGACAGCTCGTCACCACCGTGCCCACTAGGAAGATACCCAAGAACCTCACGTTAGTATACCGATGTAGTAGATGGCACCTGAACGGACAATGTGGTAAAATTTAGGCCTGATTTCACCATGCTCTGTTAGTTACTTTAACTGACTTAACGGACTGTTAAGGTTTTTCAGTGTCCCACAATGCCCTAACCGGTGATTATCTTCCTTTACTACACGTTCTTTTATTGGTCGCGCGATACTTTAACACTCGCGTTAATTTTAATGCCCGATTATTGAACGCCCGCTAATTAAGAAATTAGTGAAATTAGACCTTAAAGTCACTAAGGCGGTAAGATTTACGGCGGTCTCAATAAAGAATCCCTATCTAAATCTTCGATCCGATCCCGAGGATAAACCAATCAAAATTAGACAAGTGTGGATGTCAATAAGTCTTTGTTCTAAATGGTCCATGTTCGTGATAGATCGATAACAGTGATTCGAGATAGATTATTCAAAATGGCGGTTAGTGGTTAAGACACGTCACACACTTTTCGGTCTGTAACAGTTTTTATCTGGAGTAATGTTTACACTGTCACAAATTACATCACATTATAGACAACACACTTTACACAATACGACTTATGAAATTAAAATTATTTGGACTTCTTGTAACTGTGCCACATAAACCCGCAATACCAGAGGTTGGGTACGTCGTCAAAAATTTACACAATAAACGAGTGACGTCTCCAAATCTTATCGATATAAAAAAATATATCGATTAACCGATGCGATCTCTGCTGAAATGGTAATCAAACCGAACATTGTATTAATGGCACCACCACAACTCCAGTTGGGGCCGAGGTCAAGCGGACCCTGAGACGATTCAGCCCGGGCCCGACTACGACGCGGACCTCGACAAGAAGCCGCGCGCCGGACAGATCCTATGGATCAGGGGCCTCACCCGGCTTCAGACGCAGGTATGGACACCGCCGTGTGCGAGGGAGGGCGCTGGGACGCAAGGGATGTGGACGGATAAATTGATCAACCGATTGTAGTTATCGATTTTCATTATCGATTTTTGTTCTGATCTACGTAGTGATAGTTTCGGTTTTAATAATTTATAGATCAATTTGATTCTCGTGATTGGTTTTAGTGATCATTAAATGTAAAATCATTTGCATTGAGAATCTACTGTGCTTTTGATTGTGTCCAAAGGCATACTTATTATCGAGCTTTAATATAAAAATATTATAAAGTCTGTACAGTATTAAAGAATGAAGGCTGATTAAAATCTCATCATAAGCTACAGCGTTCTAGAAGATTATATTGTTATTTTGATAGTACAAAACTATCTTGCCGGTAATTTTGATTATATTTATTCGTCCATTTCGTAAAGGTCTAATTCAATTGGAAATGCTTATATCTCAATTGAACTAGTTCTTTACTATTCTGCGCGATTTCTAAATAAAAAAAATATTTCAATCAACAAAATCGATTTGAAATCCCGCAGAAAAAACTGCTATAAAACGTGGGTTAATGTTGGGGGTTTTTCGTGCGTCGTTTCGCAACGTAGGGCCTTAAAAATATCGACCTTATGTGGGACGCATTTAAACTCATATCCGAGTGTTTACCACTCGGGTGTGTGTTTTTGAAACACTATAAATATGTTATTAATGCGCTCTCGAAAGTTATAATGCATTCATAGATTTTCTGTAGTCAATTTTCTCGATAAAAAGGTATATTTATAGTGTTTCAGGGGGTTTAAAAACGGCCTTATAAAAATGTTCAAGACTGATTTTAAATAATACTATAAGTATAAGTTACGCCAAATCTTACCATAATTAATTTTTTTATCATATAATTTTTATAAGGCCGTCACAACATGGGTGCCATCATAAAATAAATCGACATAGACTGAGAAATACCATGATGCTTTAATTAATTATATGCCTAGATAGACACGGAACGTTTCAAACGCGTCAAAAAAAATAGAGTTGAACTGTTCACCACTAAATGAGTTCGAGTGAATTATTTTTTGTTGTTTTTCATGGATATAATTATCTCCCCGTTTTAATAGAAACCATGTAATAACTGGTATCATTATGCGCGCACACAAGGATACGCAGAATGATGTAGCATACAAGCTTAAGAAAAGTTGGCCTGTTTGTTTTAGTTTCATTGCAGCGCGTTTATCTAGGTATATAATTAATCAAAGCCATGATGTTATACCATGATAATAATATAAGTAATCATAATTTGTTACCGTTAAAGTCTACTAATGACTTACTACAGTAACAAAATAAATAACATAAATAAATAATAAAAAGAGTGGCAATATACGTTCGTGCTTCACGACAGAGGGATAAGTCTGAGTTTACAGCTTAATGATAATAAAAATACAGCAAAGTCAACAGGTCAACACAGCGGATACCTTGGGCATCCTAACGCTAAGTTAATGATTTATACTTTACTATATTTGCATACAAAACGATGAATACCACAGTTTTTAATAATACTATGCATCCATAGTTACATATTGTCATAGAACAATAGATACGCTGATTCATTTTGTGACACATTATGATTTAATTCAAAAGTATGCCGAATTACGTATGTTGAAATAATAATATTTTAATGAATAATTTTATATTATATCGGCACATAATTTTTTCTCGATGATAAATTTTCAAAACTATTCAAAAATTTAACTTATACTGAGAAAATATTATTTTTAATGTTTTTTTTTTGTTTTCGTTTTTGTATTTTCCGATTTTTCAGTTTTTTTTTATTATTTTCGTTTTATTTATTTTTTCTTATTTTCCGTATTTTCTCCTATACTTCTGTTCTTATTCGAACGATTATTTTTAAACCTACACAGAGAAACACTTTACAACGTTTTAGAAAGTAGTAACGCTATATTATTTTTGGCCCATGATTAACGTAGATTTAATTCTTGTTCGGTCACTAATTTTGATTATAATAAAACATTTATCTCTTCTCATTAAACACAAAAACACGAAATTGGCAACCGAACAACGCTATACTTACTAGATTTTATAATTTCCATTTACTTTCATTTATTCTACTAGTACCTGGTTTCATGACAACTGTATCTTCTACAGAACTTTACAGTTTCTATGTTTATTTAATCTATACAAGTATTCTCTATCCTGGTCGCACACTATTCCGTCTCGCTCTGTCGATGTCATGAGACCGGGACGGTCCCGATAGCGACACTAGTACGAATCGCGAGTAACTGCCTGCATGATAAGCATCGAATACAGTATGACGCTTCCCCGTTCTTATACGTTTTACTTTTGAACTGTTTTGTTTAATACGAGTTGACTGTACCGCCCCCCTGTTACCACTACCCTATTAGCATGCTCTATGTAGGCTGTGACAATGTTACTTATCCCTCATTATACCCTCAAACAGTTACTATGACTATCCGAATAGATTGTTTTTTTGTTACCACTGAACATGAAACACCGCGGTATGAATATGACTGTCTCTATCTCTGTCTGTCTTTTTTTTAACTCTTAGTCATACTGACTGTTTGATTTTTTTCTCACTACTTTTTTTATTTTTTGTCTGTTTTTTATTTTTAATTTTTGATTTTTATTTTACAATAAATAGTACTTTTTTTTCGCTTGTGAATCGCCATCCCGATACATCCTCGCTACTCATCCAAGCAACCCAAGCTACGCCGTCTATGTAAGAACCTGATGTAGCCAGGGCCGCACGGCGTTCTAACACGCGTTACCGATGTCAATAATCAGCAGTAACGTTTAATTCATTCACTGTTTAATATTATTTCGTTGATTGTTGTTTATTTCATTTATACCGGATTGTGTTCAGTTACTGCTGTTGAAACGTTCATTTATTTGAGTGTGGAGTGGATATTTCTTGAAAAAAAGTTAGTAGTCATACACGTACAGAGCATGCCGTGTGCTCAAAAACTAACCGTTAACCGTCGAATCCGTTTTCCTTTGCCGTTGTGTTGTCAATGTTTTTTTTGTTTTACGTTGTTTTATTTTTATTTTTTGTGTTTTTTTTTGTGAATGTTTGTCCCCCTTAGCTGTGTGTGTTATGTCGGGGTGTGTTGTCAGTCAGGTGGGTACAGCGTCAAACTGAAGCGTCGAGGGCCATCATAAGTAGTTGCATTTGCATTGGAACAGTTGCCTTATAATTGTGTTATTTTGCGTACGTCTTGTTAGGCTTGTTGTAGATGTCCTTATTATTGTAATGATGTATATAGTCGACGCTATGTAGGAGATGCAGCGATACTAGGTGAGTACACGTAGAAAAAAAATCCAATTGTTGTTCCCGAACAAATAACCAAACAGTGATTGTTTAGCTTTCTAACAATCTTTTTGTATTTAATTGTGCAAATATCTTACATCTAAATAACTTTACAAGTGTTTATTAAAAGAAAAAAATATGAAAAAAAAAGATATTTACATAATTACTTACATAAAAAATAACGTTTCAATTAGTTTGTTCCACCTTGGCTCCCGGATGTGTTTTTAACAAAAAAAGAGAGATTAACACGGCATGTTTAGATGTTCTAGTTTAAGTAACTGTAATAACGATAAAAAAACGTGATAAATAGCGTGCCACCACCATAGTTATATGAAGTTTATAAATACACGTGAGATTAAATAGAGCCAGACTGGTATTATAGTTGTATCTACGTTGATATCGTTGGTTCATTAGTGCATCCTCGTTCCTTCCCCATAGGTGACACGCCCCTACGTTGTTTAGGCGTAGTGTAGTCGATACAGTCGTCAGGTTAGCTGAGGCCTCGTTTCCGATCCCACATGTCTTTTTTTTTAGTTTTTTTAAACTTTTTTTGTTTTTTTTTTTTCTATCCTGATTTGGTCTTCTGGAGTCATATTCTTATCACACAGGCTCAAACGGTCACACACACTCACCCAGTACACACAAATGACACGATGTTTTGTTTTTTCGTTTAAGTTTTCTGTTTATTCTATAAACATAAGGGTCTGTATTTCCATGCTGGCCCGCTTGCGGCTAGGCAGATATGGAACGCCCCTTACAACTGTAAATGCGTATACGTTTACGGTTGATACGCGTTTGATGTCATCACTTTAATTAGTCATGTGTAAAAGTAAAAAAAAAGAATCTAAAATACTATTTTAAAGCTATAGAAAAAGTTATGCAATACTCGGTCAGATGAAAAAGTTTGATTTATGTAGTATTTAATATAATATGCCTTAAAAGTTTTGTATTTACGATAAAAAAATAATAGTATTAGCACTAATAAAAAACAAATGTGCATTGCCTTACGATGGTACTATTTGCAATGTCCAAAAAACATTCGCTTGTTTTTTTTTTGGTGTGTGTTTTTATACAAACATGAAAGATAATGTGCATCTGAATTGGTGACATGAAACGTGTATCGGTGGGGTGTTCGGTATGTGTGTGGCGCGTGTGTAAAGCTAGGGCTGCGTGGGCACGTTACACGTAGGACGGCGCGGAGTGGGGCGCCGAGCCGCGCGTGGTTGAGCGATGTTGTTGGCAGCCGCGGCCCGTGCTCGAGACCGAGGTGTAGTGGCGGCCGCGGAGCCGCAGCCGGCGCCACCGCACGGTACCGCACCACACACCTAGACCCCTAGCTCCCCCTAGCTCCCCTAGCTCCTCTAGCTGCACACCTCACACCTGCCGATCGACGATACACCGCACACGCCGCTTCCTCTCATACCTGAGACGTATCCGCGGCACGCCCGAGGCGTATCGTCGGTCCACTTAGAGCATCATTAGTTCTGTTTCTCGTGTGTCATGCATCCTCCGTCCGTTGTGGCCGTAGTTCTCGCCCCGTCCTCCCCGAGCGACATTGTTCCGTTCCATTGTGTGTGCGTGTGTGTGTCTGGCACGGTGTCGTTCGCCCGTCGCCCGTTGTGTCCAGCACCTGTCCGTGGGCCGCGTCCAGTTCTGTTCAGTTTGTGTCCGTTAGCGCGTCAGCACCCAGCACCGGAGTCGCCGGGCCGCGGGCCGCGTAGTGCATGCCGCCGACCCTCTGAATACAGACAACGCGTCGCAACAAAGAACATCCACACCACACTCGTGTGAAGCGCAGGCGGCGCGTCGGCATCAGTATCGGTATCGGTAGCGCGTGGTCGCGTCGCGTGCGCGTCGAGTCGCTGCGTGCGGTAGCGTGTTGTGTCGGGACTCGGGCTCGGAGCGTGGTGGCGGACCCGCACTGGAGTGTTGTTGTTGCAGCTGCGCGTGGTGCGTGCGTTCAAGTCGACGCTGGAGGACCTGGAGGAGCGGCTGTCTGCGCACTCGGCGGCGGGACTGCGCTCCCGCCTGCGGGCGCCGCCGCAGGACATCGCCTACATCGACGCGGAGGACGTGCCCTCCGCCACTCCCACCACCGCCGCCCGCACTGAGACCACCATATTCTAGCCGCTACTGCCCCGCAACCGCCCCGTCACCGCCCCGTCACCGCCCCGCCACCGCCCCGCCCCGCGCGAACGTACTTAACGCCATCTCCGCGTGATCTCGCCGCGGCTCAGTCCTCGATTCTGTCTCGAACGCGTTTGCGCTTTAACGATTCGTCGAGTCTTAATGTTAGACGTTAAGATATTTTATTAAGTGTTGAAAATTTTATTAGAGCTAGTATAGTGGATAGCAATAAAGCTGTTAGATGAGTTAGAGGCCGAACGTTAGTCCTCCCGAACCGATTAGTGCCTGCAGCGGTCGTGCGGGCGCTCGCCGGCGCCGGAACGATACATCCCGTGTTTGTACTCTGATGTTGACGTTTCGATAGAGAAATGTTTGGATATTTTATAGTTAACGATTGCGCATGTCAGTGGCAGGAGTCGGACGCCCTCAGACGTATGTTACGTAGGACGTAAAGATACAGTTGACAGCGACACCCGCGTCGGTACCGCGATCAACACTGCTATTTTAGAGAGGAACGTATTTGTACATACGAGTTAGAGAGATGTCATTGACGTTTATGTATATCGGAGCAGTGATATTTTGTATAGTAGGTATACGGAGCACGGCGTGAATACACGGCCTCCGAAACTTCTAAAAATTACTATTAACTTTTTATCTCGATTTTACTAAAAGTAAACTTTATTAAATGAATTTCAATAGTTTAGCTTTTTGTGTAATATTTTATCGTGTCGCTACGATGAGGGTTAGTCGGCAGCTTGTGTTATCTTTCATAGTAAATTTTGGGACCATTTAACCCTTCGCCGACTTATGCAGGGGCATTAGAACTACATTCGCAGTTACTAAATTTATCTAAACATTATTATCCTATCTTTAAAACTATTCTAACGTATATGCCTAAAGTTTAGTATGGACGAGACACTACGCTTTACTAAAACAACAAAATGAGAGTTCTAACGAAAAAAAAAATACAAAAAAGTGTATTGTCTAAAACAAATATGAACAATAACATGGTTTTGCGAATGTTACGAAAACTATTTACATTGAAATAAATTTTAAAGCAAATATGTATAGCATTTTCTTTCGCCACTCGTGTTATGGTGGGGGCCGCCCATTTTTAGCATAATCGCTCTATTTCAGATGTTGACGGTAAGTTTAGGTCTGACTCGCATAGGGAGATCATTTGTAAGTATCATAGAGTCCGGATTCAGTATGTAGGTACACGATACGAGTTATGTGACTAGAGCATGACGAGAGTGGTGCACGTAGATCTTCGGTACATACTCCGGCGGCTTGAATCCTGTCCATTGCGAATGAGATCCGTCATCTGACCGCCTCCGGCACACGGAGCTTGTTATATCAAACCATAGAGCGCCTCACAATCGCACAGGATTCAGTTAGCCACGATAATCACGATCACCTCATATTACAAGGTGGGATATCGAGCGGCCATTTTGTGAACACGCGTCGATAACAAAATGGCGGCATCGCTTAGATTGTAAGTAATGAGTATATATTGAAGAAAATGTATATTTTTGGTACAAAACGTTGTTTCTTTTTGTTGTTTTTTTTTATTATGATATTTTTTTTTGTTCAATTTTGCTTCGCATTTACTGTGTGACCAAGCTTATGTTACAGTGTTATGCATGTATTACAATTGTATGTGAGTATGCACAATTTGTATTTTTTTCCTTTTTTTTATATTTTTTAAAATAGATTGATGTTTGTTACAGAGTTTCTGATAATATGCACTTACATTAACATGTTATCGGAGGCTCGCTTAAGGGTTTTACGAATTTTTGTATTAATTTTTTTGTCAGTATAGCGCAATAAATCCATCATAGTAACTTACATATCTAAACTATAACACAGCATAGTATATAAGCTAATAAAATGAATAAAAATTGCATTAAACACATTAAATTATCTCCAATAATGACACCAAAATTAGGTAAGGTTATACTAAAATTACCCCAAAAAACGGCTTAATTTTTTTTATAAACTTAATTTCTTTTTACTCGGTTGTGTATGTACTTATTTTGATAAGTTGATTTCGTAATTTTATAATTTATTTTTGATTTCTTATGTAACGATAACATATTGTTAAAATACATACTTAACCGGCACTATAAAGTAACAATCTAATATTAAAGGTTTCATTTTAATAAAAGTATTTATTTGACGTACGTTGTTGATATTTTATTTTTTACCTCCAAAATAATAATGACACTGTTTTCGCAAATGGAAAATGGCAAACGCTTCTCGAAGTAGCTCACATACCGGATTGTTTTTCTTCGTAGAAGTAGTTCCGACACGGTACATGATTCGTATTTTTTATTTATTTCTTTAATATAGTACGTGCTATTGGATGCCCTCGTCCCCCGACCCAGCTAGTGTGAATGCCCCTTATCCCGAAAACTAGGCACTTGATTACAACGAAACTGCTTTATAGAGTTCACGTAGCGTATAGACTAGTGACCGGCCGCGGCGTAGTGAGCGCTACTAGTTACAAAAAAGCAGTTTTGTTCAACCGATGTGGCGCGTAGTTTAGTTGCGGCACTACCCGGGCCGGGTGACTGACACGTCCGTCATGTTGTTTTCCAGCAAAAGGCGGACATATTGGCCGGCCGCAGGATATTTGTCAATAATTATTTGGCGGAGCACAGAAGGATCAGCGTGCAATCCGGCGGGAGCTCGCTGCCAGCGCTCAGTCCCGTATCGCTACAGAGCGATGATTAAACACAATGCCCCAATACTGAATATACAGACGCCAATGCGTTAAATAATACCCGCGGAATAATGCAAAAATGCGAAAAATATATTATGTGACACAAGGACGTGTAAAAAACGCACGCGTGCGTTCGACGACGTACGAGTGCGTCGCGCCCGCGGCTGTACGCACCGCGG
The DNA here is from genome assembly GCA_947568825.1 of Sphinx pinastri. Classification (NCBI taxonomy): domain Eukaryota; kingdom Metazoa; phylum Arthropoda; class Insecta; order Lepidoptera; family Sphingidae; genus Sphinx; species Sphinx pinastri. Next base: position 8,406,795 of record OX387639.1, on the reverse strand, counting down.
TATAATGTGCGAATATATAAATACTGCCATGACATTTGTTCAATATGTATTCTAAAAAAATAACCGCCGTTTATTGCTAAAGTTTTCAAATATATAATTTTTTAATCCCGTAAACATATGTGAATGCATTTTGGTAGTTTGAGAAAGTTTTAAAATTTTAGATCTAAGTATATAAAATATTAGAGTCGCAAATATATAAATAGAAAATATGGTGCACCATTATAGACGTAGTTTGTTAGCCATCTCCGAGTATGTTGGGAGATTTATAAAACTTTTTTGGAATAATTTAATTTTTAACAATATAATATTCGTGAAATTTTCTGTAAATAACAAACTTTCGTGAAAAAACTTTTCATCTCTTGATGTGATAAAATGTTATTTGTTATATAAACATATATGAAGACGTATTAGTGCCATTTTTAAATAAAAAAATCGTATATAAATATATAATATATTAATGATAAATAATTCACAATTTGTGCTACTGAAGTGCTTTTAAAAATGAGGTGATATTTAAATTTGCTTGTTGTTATTTTTGTTAGCAGAATGCTATATATAGATTTTTGTCGATGATGTCTTGACAAGTTTAGTGTTCGTGTATGTTATAGAGGTTCGGTATGTGATTATGTGTGCGTAGTATGTCAAGTTGGTCGGATTGTGTGTTTAACACCACTGGACACACGAATGCCGTACTGTTCATTTATATTCTCAATGTTTTAATAAGAACAGTAGTTTATTTACAGGTGCATGATATAGACAAATCTTTTTTATCGTTTTTACTGGTGATGGTTTTTAGATCTGTCCTAGATAGTAACATCTTACACTCACACTGTCCACTCATGTTCGGTCTTCCATTTTGTTTTTCTTTTTTTTACGTCAGGCGAAGGATCTCAAGCAAATTTAACTATCCTAACCCACGATCCATAGGTAAAAGTAAAATTAAACTGTAATGCACACGGTGTAGTGTTTACTATTGCCTGCTACTGTTCAATTAGATAACTAATGTATACATAATATAAAATCCTTCTCTCGGTGTACACCAAAAGTTAGCTATGTAAAAAATAAAGTTTTTCAAAAATACGCTTTCAGTAGGTAACTCACGCCGTATAGAATAAATCACAAAATAATAAACAATAGAGGAGCATGAATAACAAACGTGGAAAGGTTGCTACCTGTTCAAATCGCTTCTTGTTTCTAAAGTTTAGTAATAAAGTATCTATACTCCAAAGTTTTATTAATTCCACCCACTGTGCTACGTTCGGAGAGCTGCGTCATAAGGTAAATGGCCGTCACGTCAGTGATGTTGATGTGTCGATGTTGGTCCAATGTTTGTTGTTGGCGGCCAACGCGAGCCGGTGTATGTCGTACGGTGTAGTCGATGTTAGCCGCTTGGCGCTTACACGCTCGTCTCTAACTGTCTAGATATAGCTATAGATAATAGCCACGATTAGCATAGTCTTTGCATATGTGCTCCTAACACCATGTATATTGTCACTTTTCGAAAATACGATTGTACGATTATTTTCTGAAAATCACGACTGTGCAATTTCTATGTATCTCTTACACTAAATATTTTTATTGTTTCTATATCACAATGTGTTCGTAAAATTAAATACAAATAATATTAAAATTTGGAAATATCAATGGATGTAAAAATAGTGACATTGGACATTTTGTGATATCTAGGCAACAATTTTATGACAAAATACATGGTAATTAGATGTATTGCCATATATGCACTGACACTTGTTTATATAGTGTATTATAGATATAACGCGTTGATGCATCTCACAATGTACCATGAAATTGCTTCTGTATATAGCTGTAGCTTAGATATCGATCGATATCTGGTATGTGAGCAACGACGTCGATAAAAATGTGTGTGCGCTTCACTAGTTATAGTACGCATGTTAACACACACTAGTGCCGTGACACACACATACACACACAACACAACACACCCAAACGGTTAAATCGATAAATGTTCTATGTACGATCGATGTTATTTTATTTTAAGTTTTGTGTTTTTAATTTTAAAACAAGTAACGGAGCCCTGGATGGAATAATATATAGAAATTAAGTGCACACCCCATTAATGTGCTTCTTAAGGTGTACCCGATTGGACCAATCCTGCGTGTATGTTTTATTTTTCGAAAATAGTGTATATTTTTTATGTTTATTTTATCTTCTTTCCTACAATCTGTTCATCGCTTCGCGAGGCGCACCGGCTTCGTATAGTCCCCGATACTTCTTTCCTATATATCTGTGATAATATTTTTCCACTGCAATGACAAACTGTATTCTAAAAACTAAAATTCACTTGCAATTACGCCATTGGATCTAATATGCAATGATAATAACCAATAAAAATACACTTTAAGGTAACAAATAAATTGGCAATAAAGAATACCAAAAGTTTTTATAATACGGTTCAGTCGACGGCACCGCATATATGCGCCGCCTTGTGCCGTGACTCTCTACTTCATGTTCTCGTTTTTATTTTCTTTTCCATGAAAACCCAATTGCACACGGAAGGTGATAGGTGGCGAGTTACAAGAAAGGTTGATACCCGTACCCTACAGCAAGACTTCCACAGACCAAGCTGTAAGATTCCATGTTCATGGGACGGAATGCTGTTCATTCACGTCTTGTTTCAGTTTTATTTTATGTTTACGTTTTTATCTATATTTATGTTAACATTATTTTTATATGTTTATACTGTACTCTGTCTATCTATAACATATTTCTCCGCTCTCTATTCCCACTTGCTCTTGTTGCGCTGACCTTTTAATTTCATTTAACTTTTGTGTCAGTTATTAATATGCTTTGAGATCCTCAATGTTGTATCCAAAAAATGATACAAGCTATACTGACACAACAATCAAGAATATAAATGACACATATGTCACTGCCATGTTACAGAAGATTATGTTGTTTATTGGGGGATGACAATTAAAATATTCGTTGATATTAATCGGTCAGTGTAAGTTGCATGCCCTGTACTGTCACTGCACGCAATACGCATGCGCTGTTTATCCATATATTCTACCCCCCATCGGTACCACGTTCGGAAAAGGACACCGTATTACGTCTCTGTCAAGGGTCAAACTGGTTTGGTTGTAACATATAAACTTTTATGTGTCAATCGACTTCAAATAATTTATTAACATTGGCATATAAACTGTGATACTTTATTTTTAACGTGAATCCAAAAAACATACTGATATAGAATCTTTGAAGTCGATTCCCATTAACGATGTAAATAACGTCCTAAAAGAATGTTTGTTTCCATGTGTCAATGTCAATGTCACGCTTATACCTAAATGTTAATGTGTCAAGTCCACAATATAAATAAACGTGTGTCAAAAATAGGTTTACAGATATTTAGTTGGGCGACCTAACCTCTGGTATTCCATATGATTTGCGTCATCAGATGATAAGCTCACGAATTGGCAACGATATAGCTTACTAATATAATTTCGCATCATACAGTGGCATTGTAGACGTTTTATTTGTTTGGCTCACATTGTGCACCTAACGTTAACGCTACTAACGGGGATCACTTGAATCCAACATGCCAGGGATTCGTCATAAAGGCTTATATAAACTATCATCTGTTAATTAGCATCCATTTTTTGAATATAAATAGCTTTTAGTATACAACATTTTTGTAATAACATAACGAGGTTGCTTGAGGGATCGCGGAAGGAGGCAGGGTCAGCTTGCTTACACATCGGACGTAGGACACTGTCGGGGAGATCGGTGTTGCTTCGTATGTGCAGTATACGGTACAGAGATAGAGCTTACGCGTAGCTCACATAGTAAGGTGAATATCCAAATGCAGTCACAGTTGCATGCGCCACGGAGACGCGTCACGCGACCGACGCAGCACGCGGCACGCGACGGCGACCTGTCTGTATTCAGAGCGGCGCGGGCCCGCCCCGGCGCCCCTGCGCCCCTGCATGCCACGCCGCGACACCCCGCGCCACCCCGCGAATCCTCCGTCACTCCAACTTTATTGTCCCCATGATCTGTGACTGGAATTTTGAATTACCTAACGCTTTCTTGCCTCTTTTTTATGGCTCGGTGTGCTTATATTTATGTTCATTAAATTGTATATTACTAACCCCGGCGGTGGCCCCGGCTCGCCCCTGGTCGCGCTCCGGCCCTGCCCCGGCGCGTCCGGGCGGCGAGTCGCGGGGCCCGCGCCGAACCTGACTGCGTCCGCACACCTCCGACGACTCGCATTATTAGCCGTAACAGTAACAGAGGAGATGAGGGCGCAATGGATTTGTTCGTTGCACGCTCATCGTCCCCGCACGGCAGTGGTAGAGCGCCGTGCGTCAGTGTAGGCAAGGTGAGTACAGCGAGCGCGGAGGTGTGCGCAGTGCGCGCCGTGAGTAACGCGTGTGTGCGTGCGCGCAGATCCGCGTGGTGAACGCGTTCCGGCAGGGGCTGGACTCGCGCGGGTCGCTGGCGGACGCGGCGCTGGCGGAGGCGCTGCGTAAGCAGACGGCGCTGTCCAAGCGGTTCTCGCACTCGTCGAGCATCGAGTACGACGCGGCGCGCGACACGCTGGCGCCCCACGACATCGACGTGGAGCGCCTCTCGAGCCACAGCCACACCGAGACGGCGGTGTAACACGGCACCGCCGCCGCCCCCACACCGTGCCCCCTCGTGCAATAACTTAGCGATATATCAGTATTATGTAGCGCGCGCCGTCGCGCACGGACCTTACGCGAACCGTTACGCTGCCATCGCTCTTATTGTATTGTAATGCTGAAACGATTGTGTATAAAATCATATTTTTAAAGTAACGAGGATGATCAAGTTTCGTATTTGATTTTGAACGTGTATGGTTGAGTACGCGCGTACGTGAACATAAGTTATATTGTTAACTAGTGTGTTTAATTATTCGATTGTTTTGAAAATATTTTATTATTATACGCGCGCGTCGCGTCGCGCGCGTCTGTTGAACAAATAAAAAAAAATATTGTCTAATTATTAATTTTAGATTTAAGCGCAAGGGTGAGCGAATGGACGTGTGTTTTTGAAAATAAAAAGTTTTCGCATACCATCGTGTCATCTCTCACACGGAATGAAATGTTTTATATTGCTTTTGTCAAAGACATGTTGCGTGCGAGCGCGCGGGGGGGCGGCGCCGTGTCGGTGCCGTGTCCGTGTCGTGCCAGTGGCGACAGGTTACACAACACACGCGGACGCACCTCGCCACCCCGCCGCGCGCCCCACTCTATATATATACTTCAACTAAATTATTGAACTATTAGTTAAGGTGTTTGTTATAAAATTTCAGTAACTCTTTTGTTTTTACGACCTTTTTCCCCTAAATCTAAGTATGTACATTTAAGTCATATCTCGAGCGTAGACGCATCAGCCGAGGCGTTTGTACACGAGAGCCGCGCGTCAGGGCGTCTCGGGTACACACCCAAGTAGTCCACTTTGAACATCTTCAAAATGTTTAAAAATAGAAATAAACATTAAAATTGTATAGCTGAAGGTATTTATTTGTAATGCTAGTCTCTTATGAAACAAAATACTAATTATTCAATTATTATAATGTACTTATTGATTATTGATAAATACTTCAAGTTTATTAAACAAAATATAGTCTACGGTGTAACGAATTGATTTCGGAATTTTTTCTCTATGAGCAATAGCGAGGCGCGCGCGCAGCGGCCAACTGACGTGCGTCCGTGCATCGTGGCGTACGGACGCGCACGGATGCGTACGGACGCGCACGGATACGCACGGACAAGCACGGACGCGCTCGCACGCGCACGGACACGCGCCGCCGCGCACGAGTAACCGCTGCGCGCGCGCCGGCACAGGCATAGGCGACGTAGGATCGCAGCAGTGGCATTTTCAACTTATAAAGTAAGACATGTACTTAATCGACTTAGTGACGAGTTGAAACGAGAGTCGCGCGAGAGCGGCCGACCGCTCGCCGCCCACTTGTTTTTAGTGATAAAATAAAAAATATAATGAAATCAAAACGATCTAGCGAATCGGCAATGTTCAATTTTGTATAGAACGTTTCATAGTAGCGGTATTTGAGAGTTGTTACGTTTTATTTGTGAGGTACGCAGGCGCCGCGCCGTCGCTACCGGGCCGGGCGACACACACACATATGTCACCTTACATGACACTCATGACGCCATCTGTCGGACGAGTGGCGCGACTACTATTAAAAACTAATAAACAATCTTGTAAGTAATTAAGTATTAGCTTCGAATCAATAAAGCCTTTTTAAAAAAATTAGTTAAAAAATGAAACTATTGAAACTTCACAATGTTTAAAATAATATTAGTTATGATTTCAGTGAATAGAGTGGTCATGGTATCGTTTTGTGTATTATATTATGATATATATGCTAATGTTTCGTTGATATTCGTTACCACGAGTTTCCCGATGAAAGACATAAGTAATTAGGAGTCTATGGATGCTGTAAGTTGCGGCGCCCGGCGTCGAGCCGCGCGCCCCATACCTAACAATCAATTGTTTTGACACGACAGTCTGCCACTAACCATTTTAGCTGATAAGTCCCATTGTTGTATTTTTCGTCTCACAATAAATGAAAATCTATTTTATTGTTTTTAACACTGCAGTTTTATTTTAATGTCTGACGATCTAACCATCGATACCAAAACAATGGCACAGCAAACTAATAAGCATGGGGCCGTAGGCAAGACTCCTTTCTACATGTACAGGATATGTCATTCTCACAAAGGCGGAGCCAGGGTCATTGGGGTCACGACTCCTATTATTTCTCTTGTAATTAAATTCATTAATGTAATCGATTTGGAGTCCTGACTAGCCTCGACTATATGACACCCCCTCACTTGAAAGCTGGATCTGACCTTGCATTCCCATTCATTTTTTAATTTATTTCGGGGTCTAACGATTGTAGGAAGGTGTCTTGGCTGCGATCTCTGGTGTACCAGGGTTCATTATGAACCATACTGACCCCTAAATCCCGCAAACTACCTGCATCAATTTTATTATCTGATTCAATTTATGGAAATCAGAAGCAGTCATTCAAAATATACTGCAGCTTCTAGCGGATTTTGGCCGATTCGCGCATTAAACTGCCTATTATGAGTAGCAATACTGATGATATAATGATGTGAAGGTATGATCCATTCAGTCCATTCAGTCGCTGATTTTTTATGGAAGGCAAGCAATTAGCGAAGAAAACAAGAAAGTGGAACATATAATGTACAGAAGAACAGCCACCCTAATATCTACAACAGGGTAATAGACTACCTTTTTAAATCATATTTCTTAAAAATGCACCTATATCATCCAATATCTAATGGAAAAAGAATTTTCAAAATTAGCGCAATAATAAGTAAGTTATAAAGCTTTGAAATCTGCCGGACGTGGCACAGGGCGGAGCATAGACTGTTAAACTAAAAAATATATTTATGCACTCCTAATACTTCAAATGTAACTATTACAATTTCACGGTGAAACCATGAATGATGAAATTAGGTACCTAAGGAAAAAGCATTAATCATAAGCAAGGACAAACGCTACTTTTTATCCCGGAAAAGTACATAGCCGGGCTTCTATCAAGAAAAAAAATTCACGTGAGCGAGGTTGCGAGCAACACCTTGTCTTGAGTAAGTGAGTGTGATGAACAAACTTTATTCTAATTGGTCCATTTCCGCCATCGATTCTGAGAAAATGTATAAATTATTTCATCAGCCACATGACGTCCACCGCTGAACCTAGGCCTCCCCTAAAGATTTCCAGACGGACCTGTCAAAAGCGGTCTGCACTCCGGGTGTTCGTGCGACCTTTATCAAGTGGTCTGTCCAGGTGGACGTTCAACGCTCATATATACCTACTGACTAAGAATTCCACCAGATCGAAGTAACTTGCACAGAGAAACTCATTTAAATAGACGCTGCGCTTGCCAGTACGTGGTGTCCCTTCGAGAATTTTTTTGCACCATCTGCCGTCAGTTCCTCGTACTATGTGCCCTGCCCACTACCACATCAGCGTACTAATCCGCTGGGCTATTTCATTGACTTTCGTTCTTCTAAGTATCTCCTCATTTCTGATTCGATCGCGTAGAGAAACACCTAGCATAGCCACTCACACCTGAATGACCGTGAGTCGTTTTAAGTGGCCCATAGTCAGAGGCCACGTCTCAGTGCCGTATGTCATCACTGGTAACACACGTTGATTGAAGTCTCTTGTCTTCAGGCGCTGAGGTATTATGGTCGAGAAGACCTTGCTTAAAGGCTACCCAACCGAGCTGGATTCGACAATTGACCTCTTTCTCAAAGTTGAACTACTTGACCTAAATAGACGTATGCGTCCATAACTTCGAGAGTTGAGTTCCCAACGGTAATCGGGGTAGGCACAACATGAACATTCGACAGGATCTTGGTCTTCTCCATGTTCATTCTGAGGCCCACCAGTTGAGAAACTCGGTTGAGGTCACTGAGCATTGTGCTAAGATCTTCCAGCGATTCTGTCAATACAACGATGTCATCGGCAAAACGAAGGTGAGTGATGTATTCGCCATTGATTTGATGCCGAGTCCTTGAAGCTTGTAGGTATGTTCCAACGCGGCAGTGAACAGTTTCGGAGAGTTACCATCTCCCTGTCTCACGCCTCTGTGTAGTGGAATACCCTTCGAACTCTGTTCTTGTACTCGGACCAACATGGTGGCGTTGTTATACAAGCACTTCAACACATATCGATAATCAATGTGGCACCGCTGGAGAGACTGCAGTATACCTGCCCCAGGTCTCGGTCGAATAGGAGGCTTTCCCATAGTCCACGAACGCTAAGCAAAGTGGCAAGTTATACTCCCCAGTTTTTTGTATAAAATGCCGCAGCGTATGGATGTGGTCTATGGCACTATAACCTTTTCGGAATTCGGCTTATTCGGGAGGCTGTAGTCATCTAGCCTGCGGTCGAAACGATTCGTGATAACTCTTGAGAACAGCTTGTAAACATGGCTCAAGACTGAGATGTGTGTAAGTCGTTATCACCTTTTTTTTAACAACAGTACCACCATACTCCTGTTCCATGCCTCGGGCGTTATACCCTGGGACAGAACAAAGTTGAATAGCTTCTGAAGGACTTTAAGTAACGGCACATCGCCCGTCTTCAGAAGCTCTGCAGTAATTCCATCCTTGCCTAGCGCCTTGTTATTTCTGAGGTGTCCCAGAGCCATCCTAATCTCGCACAGACTGATGTCCGGGATGACTTTGCTGTAGTGCCGGACCAGCTTGGCTCTCGAGTCTTTATCCAATAAATTATTTAACGACGTTAATAGTTCCGATCGTGAAGCAAAACTGTAAACACAGCAGCCTTATTATAGGCTTGATAACCTGTGAATGCAATGCAATGCAATCAGCCCTGTATTATATACTGCCCACTGCTGAGCACGGGCCTCCTCTACTACTGAGAGGGGTTAGGCCTTAGTCCACCACGCTGGCCTATTGCGGGTTGGCAGACTTCACATACCCTCGAGATTCTTATGGAGAATTCTCAGGTATGTAGGATTCCTCACGATGTTTTCCTTCACCGTTAAAGCGAACGATAATTGATAACAATACACACGTAACTTCGAAAAGTCAGAGGTGGAACGTGAATGCCTTAGTTCTAACTCCATCAACTAGGAATTACTAGGTAATTCGTAGCGGCGCGCGCTTAACCTTTCCAACTACAAAAGTCCCTGAATCAATGTGGTCCAATGCGCCATCCGCACGAAACTAGCGCCATCTATTATTAAAAATCAGATAAAAAATATTCCCTACGGGAGCAGTTTGCCGGGGTAAAAAGAAGCTTCTATGCTGATCCAGGAAATAAGTCTATCCGTGTCCAAATTTCATCCAAATCCCTGCAGCTGTTTCAGAGTTTACTTTGAACAAACATACTAATGTTTATAATACACTCACACACTCACGCCTTGTGTCCCCGATGGGGTAGGCAAAGGCGCACTAGTTGCACCCATTTTTCGCCGTGCGTATTCCGTCCCACGATGTAATAGAGGGCGAGCCTATCGCTACATCGGGCACAAATTCCAGACTCCGGGCTGATACCGAATAGAAAAATCCAATATCACTGCCCGATTCGGGGATCGAACCCGATACCTCAGCATTGCAGTCATACCGTAATAGAACTACGCGCCACCGAGGTAGTGATGAAATGTTTATAATATTAGTAAGATAATCAACTTCTAAAGCCGCTTCTAGGACATACAAAGCGTATCTGCAGCGACTACTGTAATGTCCTTAAAACATAATTGCCTAAAAAATAAAAAGCAAACAAAAAGTGTTCTTAACGTTTATTTACAAAGTGACAAAATATTACACTATAATCATTGATGGAACTGATGTTTATTCTAGAAAAGAAGGCCGGGCGGTGGCTCCGGAGGCATAAACCCTGGTATTGGCCCGCTGGGATCTAGAAAAAAAACTTCATTAGTGCCGTTCAAAATAAAATTACAGTATCAATATAGATTAGATATCGATAGTCTATTTAGCTGTATCTACCCCTGAATACTTGATATTCGGTATTAAAATCACATAAACTATTTCTTTATAAGTTACATCTTTATGTTTTCTACAATTTACAATAATACAACGTATCACATAGTACATCCGTATTGATCGACTTAGTATCCGTATGAGACCTGGGTCCCTCAGCGAAAATCAGCGCATTGGTTAGACCGTACCGTAGTAAGGAGCTGCATAAGGGTTCCTATTGTTGGTACAATATAACGCTGTATTTTTTTTCATTATATTTCCTATTTTTAAATTTGTAATTTGTTTGTCCCATCAATAAAATATTTCTTTCTTTCTATCAAAAGGCAAACATATCGATACATTTCATTTTGACACTTCATCAATGAGGAAAAATAATCGTCAATTGAGGAAAGTAGTTTTTTATTATATGTAACTTTAAATAATATTAGAAACTAAATGATAATCAGAACTATCAACCTTATAAATCATAACTATCGTTAAAAAAAATCATTAACAATTTTGCACTGATTATAATTATAGTATAGTCAGATTGTCATTGAAATTTTTTTTTTTATCGATCGATATCGAGTATTTGGTCCAATGGCCACAGATACCAAATACTCGAAAATTCTAACTTAAGTTCACCAATGTATCGACTTATACACAACTCACCAAACTTATGGTGCAAATGATGCGGCGGCGTGGGCAGCAGCGAGGCGGGCTTGCGGCGTCGCAGCAGGTGCACCGGGGGCGGCGGCGGGGGCCGGGGCGGGGGCGGCGAGCCCGGCGGCGGCGGCGGGGGGGGGCAGCGCGTCCCACAGCGGCACGTGGTCCGCGTGCGACGCCGGGCACGGCCACGCGCAGCCGTAGCGACGGGACTTCTTCTTCTATAGTTTTAATTCACAATTACATTTAGTTTTTTTTTTAATGCCTAGTATGACAAGACGAGCGTGCCGTTCGCCTGATGGTAAGCGATACGACCACCCATAAACAGTAGCAACACCATCCAGCACCTTGAACTACAAAGTACTGTGTGGTTCTACTGCGCTCGTCATCCTGAGACATAAGATGTTAAGTCTCACTATGTCCTGCAATTACACTGGCTACAATGTCCTTCAAACCGAAACACAACAGTACATGCACTCTGCTGCTTGGCGGTAGAAAAAGGCATTGCGGTGGTACCCACCCAGACGGACTTTTACATATGAGAGACCTACCACCGGTAATTTAGTTAGGCCACGTTGTTCCTTCCGTGGTAAGGTTAAGGCTCTTATCACACTGGCGAATTGCAAGCGAATTTACAGCGAAGCGCTCGACCAGTGTAATAAGACCGTTAAGTTTACTTGACCACGAAAAAAACCCTGGCTTAGGGTATATCAAATATAGCTTTAGGTGTCCGGTATCGAGCAGCACCACAATGAAGTATCATTCATTATTCAAGAATACGGCAGTTACTATCAAAGTGTTCAAATATTCATGATGGTCCTAAAAAAAAATGTAATCTATCGGAGTCACCAATAATTATACTATGTAGTTATAGTGACGATAGGCTCGCCCCTATCGCATCATGGGACGGAATACGCACGGCGAAAAGTGGGTGCATTAGATGCCTCTGCCTACCCCTTCGGGGATGAAAGGCGTGAGAGTATGTGAGTGTAGTGATAGATTTATAGTCATTTAGGTTTACCGACAGATAAATTATGCCTTCTATTGATATAAAAATAAAATGTACGTTTACATACTATTATCGTCAATTATGAACAACTTGAAAGTAGCAAAAAGGTAAAAAATAGACAGAACATAATAGAAGGCAAGTACTAAACTTCAGAGTGGTTACAATACAGTGAGAACAGTAACAGACCTTCTTAGCGGGTGGGTCCTCGACATCCGAGTCCTGTCCGGGCTTGTACCCGTCCGCGAAGCTCACTCGCTTGTTGCCGCGACTCTCGGGCGCTACCGCTGTCTTCCTGCAGCATTTAAATAATTCCAACTAAGACATAGAAATTACTGAGATTTATCTAAAAAAGGATCTAGAAGTCAATAGGCCAGCGTGGTGGACTAAAGCCTAAAACTCTCAGTAGTAAAGGAGGCAGTAGCTCAGCAGTGGCCAGTATATAATACAGGGCGGGTTATATTACTATATCGACTGATCGTGTTGCTGGGGGAATTTCTTGCGCCGCTTCTTCACAGCAATAACACGTTCCGAAGCAGTTGTAGATTCATGACGATTTAAAAGAAGTTTAAAAAATACTATTTACAAGATTATTTTATCTTTGACTTATTTAACTTTTTTGATTATATTATAAGACATAGAAATATTAACAATTATCAAATGAATTCTAAATATGATTAGTTGAAAGACTCCTGTGGAAAATTTCCGTACAGTTTTCCGTGGAAGAAGTCAATTCCTAATTAACAATGATGATCATCGTCATTGATCACCTAAGTGCGGGTTTAAACCTGCGTCTTTTGTGTTGCAGTTCATTGTACTCTCACAATTTTATAGAAATAAAAACAATACGTACGTGATTAATATACCCTTTTCCGGTCCATCTTTATCAGCTTCGAGCTCTTCAGCTTCCTTGGCCACGTCGCCGAGAACTGAAGATATATTCAAGAGACCGTTAGCAAGATATTGGGCACCAGTGGTGGCAGAGATAACGCGAATGACCCCGCGAAAAAAAAATACGTATAACATTTTTTCTATATTTCTGTTTGCCCATAAATTTATGTTTAATTTAGGAAACTCAATGTAAAAACCTTCTTTTCCGTAATTTCAACTCGAGTATAAAAAATGAAATTAACTGCAATCCACTCACCGGTGTCCTGCAACACTCGTAAGATCCTCTCGTCGAGCGTGCTGGAGAGTGGCGCGCGCGGCTGCTCGTCGTGTTGCGAGTGTTGTTGCGCGTGTTGCGGCGCGACGTCGTGTACGTGCGGCGAGCCCGCGCCGAAACAGTCGCCGTATTGCAACCTGTCCAAAGCTCCGTATGTGTCCATGTACGCTTCGTCGTAGCTACAACATAAATTATAATTAATATACCAATCTACGGCCTTATTCATAAACAGTTTATAAACCTATTTTAGTTATTGAATGTTTTGTCTTTTTCGAACGAATTTTGATCAGAATTTGCAGGAAGAACAAGATTTCTAACATACACAAAAACCACTTTAGTTTTGAAGCTAAATTTAAAACGGCGCCATCTAGCGGAACACGTCCGTACTACTCTACAATTAAAAACGCCACTCACTCAATACTGCAGCTGTCGGTCCTGTTGGCGAGGCTCTGTATCTTGTACACGGGCTGCGAATCCACCACAGTCTGTATGGGGAACTGCTCCGTGCTGTTACCACCTGTCAGCACTATGTTCACCTCACCCGGTTTCAGACCTGACGGATGAGTTTTGAGCATTGTTTAAAGTTAAAGTGATGGTTGGAAATTGTCATAATAAATTAAGGTCACAATTAATTATCTTAAAAGGAGTGGGAAGAATTAGTATAGTAATACATTGGCCCGTGGTCAAAAATTGAGCATTATTATTGTCAAATATCGACCATAATTGTTCACAGCCTAAAATAGCAATTAGTCATATTGGTGCACAAGTTGAAGTCAAGCCTGTGTATTTCTAGACAGTTAAGAGTCGCAACGTCTCTTCATAGTTCATATTATACCATAAAAGTACTTTAGTAAGTATAGCCTATTCAGGAAAACCAAACCTGCTTTGGGAGCGCCACTTTCGCTTTTTTAAAGTGAACATTGTCATCTAAAGAAATGAGATCCATATTTTATTACATCATGGCGAGGCACTGGTGGCAGGTCTCTCATATGTGACAGTCCGTCTGGGTGGGTACACCGCAATGTTTTTTTTTTTAAGGCATTGAATGACGAGACGACGAGCATGCCGTTCGTCTGATGGTAAGCGGTACGACCACCCATAAACAGTAGCAACACCATCCAGCACCTTGAGTTACAAAGTACTGTGTGGCATTCCACTGCGCTCATCATCCTGAGACATAAGATGTTAAGTCTCATCCTCGTCATTCAATGCAATAAAAAAAACGGTTTATAATTTTGATTAGTTAACTGACCCCACCGCGACGGTCGCTCCCGTTGGTGGAGCGCGTCGGGTCGCTCCGGCGGGCGCCAGTCGCACTTGATCTCGCCGCGCCGCCGCGCCCGCACCACCGTCTCGATGCGCTGCTCCTGGCCCCCCTGGCTGCCCTGGCTCCCCTGACTCTCCTGGCTACCCTGGCCCTCATGACTACCCTGTCCCTCCTGGCTACCCTGTCCAACAGCCAATACCTCCGTCTCTACCACACCGTGAGCCTCTGGTACTGTAACCGACTCGCTCACTTCGGCCAGCTGGTCTTCCACCACTACTGGTGGGGTTGGCTCTTCTTCAGGCGGGAGGGGGATCTGCGCCGCGTCCTGCAATATCGATATTATTAATCTGTTTAATAAAAAAACAGTCACGTGGAAAACTACTAAATGACGCAAGCGCCTAATCATAAATAGCAAATTAATCTTGAACTTTAAATCACAAAACACCGAACTACACTCTATAACACATCAGACTCGAACTCTGTCTTATAACACTCAAAAATTACAACCACAATCACCAAATATACCAACCTGGCTGGCAACCTCACTACTGTACGACAGGGCCATCTGTTCGTACATTTCATAATTTCCTTTCTCGAAGTTCACTCCAAATTTATCATCTTGGTCTTTGAGATTACCACTGGCTGCTATCACATCATTGAAGCTATAATTCGAGTTAGGAGACAGAGCTCGTAGGTGACTCTCGTCTTTCTCGAACGTTGGCTCTTTGCTGACGATGGACTCTTGCGAGGACTGTGACTGGTTCGACTCTTCTGTGATTGTTCGTAGCTGGGGCGTCGAACGGCTCGGATCTTGGGGTTCCTGTAAAGGAAATAGTCAAAATAGTATCACAAATATTAAGGGATCAGGATTTACTGATAATAATGATGAGTTAAGATTCACTTCAGATTTTACACTAGTTTCTATGTATTACATTTATATTTAACCCAATCTAATCAAACGTCATAGGTTCTCTTTTTCTCATAGCTTGAGTCGTATAAAAGAAAGATAAAGATGTATTGCTTTTGATTTACAACTTATTTTGCGTTGATCTTGGAACTTAACGGGGTCATCTACATTGTTAAGACAAGTGATAACTCACTTTAAACAGTTCCTCGCTCTTGCTATCCAAAATCTCTGGCTGTGCCTCCGCGCTGCCATCTGATGTTTCTACCGATTCGCACACCGGCGTCTGGTCTTTGTCTTCCACCTCCTTTGGTGTTTCCACACTGAAAGCAAACGCAAAAATAGCTTTACATTCTTCAATGGAAATTTTAGTTATTATTTTATCTTTACTGTTGCAATTTTTTTTTGTTGCCATGCGAAACTAAATTATAGTTATAATAGTGGAAACTGTATGAAAATCTGTTCTGCCCTTTTTATATGAGGCACACAAGCAATGAACTAATTCGCATAATATAATGTATAGAGATGTATAAACCATATTCACATACCTATCATTCTTCTTATCAACTTCTCCTTCTTTCTTGATAAGTATATTGTTACCCACAAAGTCATTCTGAAGCTCTTTCACATTGATAATTTCCCTCGGCTTCTTCCTTGGCGAGATTCCTTGCTTTTCATCATCCGTCACTTTCTCTGTTTTAATATTATTCAATATATTCACATCGAAAATTTCGTCATTATTAGATTCGGAATACTGTTTACGCTTCTTTCTTTTTAATTCTTCTTTCTTCTTCTTTTTCCTTCTCTTTTCACTTTCGTCCGAGGAGCTGTCGCTGCTCGACGACGATGACGATGATGAAGACGACGACGATGAACTGCTTGATGATTTCGCTTTACTTTTCTTCTTCTTTTGATTCTTGCGTTTTAGTTTTTGTAGTTTTTTCTTTTTGGCTTTTTTTTCTTTTTTCTTTCTCTCTGTAATTAATATCGATAAGTATAAAGAACAACCGATAGCAAAATACGACCAATTAATAGTTTTATGTTTTACAGCTATCTCATTTTGATTGGCTTATTCTTGGGGCAGCGTTGGACGTCCACCTGCAAGGTGCACAGACTTGATAAAGGTCGCAGGAACATGTTGGATACAGGCCGCTTTTTACTGGTCTGTCTGGAAATCTTTAGGAGAGGCCTACGTTCAGCAGTGAACTTCATGTGGCTGATGATGACCAGAGTTAGAGATTGGGGTAGTTTTTTGAAATCAGCTGTAGATCACTAAATATGAGACATAAATAAAGATACTTTTCTGTTTTTACCTTTATCACTGACGTCATCAGAATCATCGTCTGATTTATCCAACTTCAAAAATCTTTTCTTCTTCTTCAGATTTAACTTCTTTAAGTATTTCTTGCTGAGTTTGCGTTTCGACGATTTAGATTTTTTACTATTCTGTAAATTTTATATTACGATATAAATCTAAGCGAATTTAAACTGATTGAAATAAATGTATATCTTTAGAATTGTCAGACTTAATTCTGGTGGCCTTTGAGAAATGCAACGTCTTTTATTGGTCGAAATTAATTTGAAACCGTACTGCAATTGTTTTTTGTACTACGGTTAATGTCCCACGCAATATGAAGTGGGCCTATTGCCTTTTACCGGATACAAGACTCCGGGCAGATAATGAGCTGAAAACCCCAGTACAACTTTCCCCCACCCCCATACGAACCCAAGACCTCAGCACGGTAGTCGTACCGCGCACGCAGCATAACTACGCTACCGAGTCAATGAACAAAATATAAACTGAAATAATTACCTTTTTACGCACGGCGATAAGTGGGTGCACTAGTTGCGCCTCTGCCTACCCCTTGGGAATAATATGCGTGAGTGTGTATGAATGTATTTGTATTAATGTATTTACCTTTTTCTTAAGAGATTTCTTCTTTTTAGATTGGTCGTCACTGTCCGATAGAGATGAGGAAGAATGTTTCCGCTTGCGAGATTTCTCCTTCACTTTGTCCACTTTTATTTTCTTCCTGCAATAGATTATAAACAAAAATGTATCATTTAGAACAAGGCTGCTGAACCCCAGGCCCGCGGGTCATAATGTGGCCCGCGAAGGAATTGTATATGGCCCGTGCAAGCAAATAAAAAAATCCCTGAACAGTTGAAAATGTGACGCGGAAAGAACGAGTCACAGGACCACAAAATCGTCAACCCTTTTCTTAATGTTGGATTTTTATTGGACCAGAATTAAACGTAATTAAAATAGGAACCGCCAGTGGCCCATTAACAATTGCTGATTGATTGTTTGGCCCGACTGTTAAAAACGTTGAGTACCCTGATTTAGAATTATAGGTTAGCCACTACGCAGTAGATCAGCATGGTATACTTAGGCCTAAATTCTTTCAGTGGTGGTAAGAAAAAAGTGAAGTTCGAATATTATTGCTCCAAAAATTTTGCTTTTTTGCTAATTTCTTGTATACTGTAATTTATAAGTATAGGTTTTTTTTACAAAGAACTAAACTAAACTAAGAGTTCTTTACTGTTTCCATAGTGCCACACTAATCTATCATACCTTTTCTGCATCTCTTCCTCAACATCAGACTCCTGACTCCATCCTTCGCTGCTAAGCCGGGGCTTCTTTGCCTTAAAACAGTTATTTTTATATATATTATATTCATAGACGCTAAGGTTGAGAATGAGACATAAAAATTCTTATGAAACTTTCTATCTAAGCTGCCAATAAAGCTCACTCCCTATCAGATCACGGAACAGATGAACCTCTGACTAACCATTTAAAGAAAAAAAATTAACCCATCATGAATAAGGATATTTTAATATATGTTAATATTTTTTATTGGTTTATTGTGGTACCTTATTAGTCATTGAAATAAAATCTAGTTAATTTCTCATTAAACGCGTTTATTTTTACTTGAAAAGTAATGGCGGCAGTGAATGATTAAGAACAGCCTTTAGTTATCCAAACATCAGCATCTTACCTTCTTTTTGTCATCAGCGTCTTCTTTCTTCTTGGCGTCGTTGGTGACGGGCGTGGTGCTGCGCGAAGTCTCCGGCCTCTTCTCCGACACGTCCGACAATACTGCTTGCATGAACCTGCAACACAAAAACGATTTTTTTCTTTTTAATTTTTCTCTGGTGCAATTAAGTGATTACAATGAACTTCAACTAAAGTATAATGTTGACCAATGAGAAACATTGCATCATTCGGTTTTTTATACGCATACGCATACTCACGCCTTATATCCCCGGAGGGGTAGGCAGAGGCGCACTTTGCCCGACCCGAGGATCGAACCCGAGACCTCAACATTGCAGTCGTAACGTAATACAACTACGCCACCGAGGCAGTCTAATTAGGCGGATTAAGTATACAAGTACTAGACTTCTGCTCGCGGCTCCGCCCCCGTCAATTTTTTTTCCGGGATAAAAATATTTTCCCGGGATAAATAGTAGCCTATAGCACTCAGGAGTATTGCAGCTTCCTATTAGTGAAAGAATTTTCAAAATCGACCCAGTAGTTTTGAGTTTATCCATTACAAACAAACAATCAAATCTTTCCTCATTATAATATTAGTATAGATTAACACCCGTATTCTAAGACGTTTCCTCGAAAATTGCTTGACTCCACTCAACCTCACTGGAGGAAATCTGTATTCTTAGTTGAAAAAAATCTCCTCCACTCAACGTCCCTCAAGATTTTTCCTTTCTCGAGGTAAGGAATCAACTGTCAAACTCAAGGTACCTCGCGACGTACCTTAAGGAAGACTCAAGGAAAGATTTATGCTTGGTAAACAGTGTCACAATCGATATGTTTTCGTGTGTTTATTATTCGTATTAAATGGATTTCCAACAGTTCCTGCAATACTTGTACGATACTCCATACGAATATCCCGAACGGCGTTGTTTAAGAGATGCAAAAAACCCGATAAAGTTTTACGACGACACAAAATTTCAAAGACGCTATAGTTTTGGGCTTAGGTTTTTAGGCAAAGACATTAAATAGTATAGTTTTTAGGAAAATCACTATCGTAAACATTTTATTACCAATTGTTTTAAAATTTACATTTAATTTAAATTTGTATTCCAGAAATTATTACGAAAATGAAAACAAAAGGCACAATAATTAAGTAATTAACTATTTAGTAAGTAAAATATTTTCCATATTAGGTACGCTCTGGCTTCAAACAAAACAGAAATAATGACATTGTTTTGATTGACGGTCACTTTTCGAGTGACCACAGATTAAAAAATCGAAGAGTTTTCGCAAAAACTCTAATTTATCTGTACATCGATGACGTATTTAATTACGTAATTCCTTGACTCGACCTCACTCGAGGATCCTCAAGAATACCTCAAATTTTAACTAAGAATACCATTTTCGAGGATTCCTTGAATTAATCCTCAAGGTAACCTCGAGTGAGATAAGGTTGAGGAAGTTTCGAGGAAACGTCTTAGAATAGGGGTGTAAGTATATTAAGGACGCTATTACATTTTTGACATGTTCGATTTTAGATATTTGAATGACAAGAACGCGCTTTGCTACACGCGCACACATCGAAACCGATTTAAACTAGATTTTCCATTTGAACGAGCTAATCTTAATACTTGAAGTTATTATTTTACTCATCCATATTTATTTTTTTGGAATTGTCGAATGTTTACAATTATGTTTAATAATAATAATTATTATAATTTCATCATGTAATAGACATTTTTATCTCTATATTTTGAATGTTCCTTGTTTTTACATTTTTTTTTATTGCATTGAATGACGAGACGAGCATGCCGTTCGCCTGATGGTAAGCGATACGACCACCCATAAACAGTAGCAACACCATCCAGCACCTCGACTTACAAAGTATTGTGTTGAATTCCACTACGCTCGTCATCCTGAGACATAAGATGTTAAGTCTCATTATGTCCAGTAGTTATACTGGCTACAATGTCCTTCAAACCGAAACACAACAGTGCATGCACACTGTTGCTTGGCGGTAGAAAAAGACATTGACATTGCGGTGTCCAGAAGTACTACTTTCTGCATCTGGCTCTTGACCCAACTACCAATTGAGAGCCTCAGCAGGTGTTGGTCGAGACTCTGGTATCAATCCATGAGCAGAAACGACAAGGCCCCGATAGAACCGACCGTATAGTTCTTTGATCTTCCATATCACCTCGCGTTCCCTAATGCCCATCGCCATAGGTATTCGTCAGTTCTCATTCCCCAAAGAAAGTGGGATAAATCCCTTATCCACCATGACTAAAATCTCATACATGCCTACTTCGCCGTGGAGGAAATAATTCCTGAGATTGCATACCTCGCGGTTATGCAAGTCCATTAAGTAAGCCTCGGCCCCGCATCTCCGCGGGATGTACAACCTCATCACTGACCACCGTGCGTGATGCATACGATATGCAGTCAGTAGGGTCCGGAACTTTCGATCCAGGGCGTCCAATTCAGTCTGAGTCTTTCTTTCTGAGTATACCAAAAGAGTACATGAGTACAGGCATAACCCAACCGTTGAAAGCACAAATCTTGTTACCACCTGACAAAATACTGTTAAATACTTTTGCCAGGCGGCCGAAGAAACGGTCATTCAGCGATTGTTTTACGTCGGCACTCATATTCCCCAGTGCCTCAGGCATACCCAGATATTTGTAAGTTTTCGTCTCAGAAAGGGATCTAAGTCTTACAGTCTCTAAGACTTGTATGTCACCAGAGACCACGACCTCTCCTCGCTTCATATGGAAAGCCGCACATTTATCTACACAAAACTCCATATTGAGTTATTTGCTACATCTTTCAGTAATTTTTAACGACTCAATCAATTCTGTTTGTTTTGATGCAAACAACTTGAGATCATCCATGTAAAGAAAGTGAGATATAGGCTCAGGAGCCCCCGTGCATCTCGGCGCTCTCGGCGTCAACGGCAGCGTGAGGCCTACCTGCCACACTGCTGTCCATCAGGGGGGTCGCAACAATGTGCTAAAAAGACAAAGCTAGAGACGGCACCCGCCCGCGACGCCCGGGTGGCCACTGTTAGTTGCCTTTTACGACAGGCAGGGGATACCGTGGTGGAATTCTCCAAACACCTTCAATCCACAGGGTGGGAGACGCCGGTCAGTCGTCCACCCGACGCCTCCTACGTCTTCACTGACGGCGGGAGGAATCCTCGCGTCCCAGAACCCTCTCAGCACTCTCCTTCTACGAGAGGACTATCTCGTAGAAGGGAGCCAACACACGCCAGACCTCCTGACTGCCGACCATGGGAGCGACCACGGCCGGAAACGAGAGGCCGCCTCTGACGACTGCTTTGAGAGCGCTGCGCTCCTCATTCCAGGCTGGGCAAAACTCAAACGTATTTTAAGCCGTATCCAGCGGGCAACTGTCACAATGGCACACACAGCCGACACCTTGGTACCTACGATACGACACAGCTACTCACCGAAGCAGCCATGCCTAGTGAGTAGTTGTGGCTGAACTGTAGTATTGAGTGTTTAGATATTTTTGTAGCGGGAAAGGCTTTGAACGCGGGCAAAAACGCGAACTAAACCTAGTAAAATTTAAAAATAAATAATCACCGATACTAAAAATCATAAATAGATAAATAGTAAATACCATATACTGCAAAACTTGTCGATTTTGTAAATATAAAAATAAATCCGCCATTTTAATAATGAAATTTAAATATTTGCATTAAAATAAATGAACGTTTCATTAATTAAATCAAATTTGCATTGACTTATTGTAATATTAAATTTTCATACTTGCTTTTTGAAAAATAATAATTTGAAATAGTATCAACTATTTTATTCGTAGTATAATGACATCGCGATCAATTTATTACGTATTTATTTTTTGAAAAAAAGTTGTACACCCGTGCTTCCTCGGCCGCGTCTCAGCGCGGAATGACGGCCCGAAATTGGAAAATGTATGAAGAAATTCAATTCAGGTTATATTTTTTCTCTTAACTGGAAAAGTATTTAATTTGACTTGAAAATAATTAGTCATAAAGCGAGAAGACTATATAAGCCATCATATTATTTTGGTTTTATCTTAAAATATTCATTAGTTTATGGTATAATGGTTCCGATTCCGACCCTATTTTTCGTCATTTTCAGCGATTATTGCTCCAGAATAAACGTATTTACGTGATAATGTTATATGGGAGCATACAATGTCTATATGCTATAAGCAAAGAGGAATGTTTAATCTTTATTTATATACCAAGATCTCCTCATAAGCGTAACTCCTGATTCAATAAATGGTACCTCAAAACTACGGGAATTTGTAAATGCGCCCTTAAGTATTAAATATATACTAACACACCTCTGGTACTCCCTGTCGAGGTATATCTCCTCGCTCCGTTGAGGAGTGGTGGACCTCCTATGACTCTTGCACTCCGCCAGGCTGTCTTCTGCCTCCCAGTCGTCGTCAGGCGCCAGGGGGATGCTGGTCTTCTCCACCATGCACTGACTCGCGCGAAGGTACCACGTGCGGCAGGTCGCTGGTTGAGGGTCCGGGATCCTATGGAAAAAGGTTTAAAACAAAAATTGTTGAAATCCTACAGGAAAGTTTAAAGAATAAAATAATATATATATGGCAAGTTACCTGTAGGTCCATATTTTTTTTATTTCCTCTGAAAGCAGACAAACTAACGGCCCACCAAATCTGGCTTTGTTTTTTTTTGCCTTCAAGACTGCTTTATGTGTTTCTAACGCCAAACTAGATTCTACCGGTGCGTTCCAATTTATCATGGCCTTATTAAGAGACATAACATCTAATGACCACACAGTACTTTACTAATTTCTAACAGACATAGCACAGTATATATCTACTAGCACCATACAAGCCTCCTCATATTTAGTATGAACATGTCACAACTCACTGATCACATCCATACACTCGATCCACGAGCGTCATCTTGAACATCTCCAACTCCTCATACACCACCGACCGGTCCTTCACACAGTTGCACACCTTCGGATTCTGCGTGTACCATATCTTGGGCGAGCTGCGGGTTTCCCTGGTTATTTGTAAATAAAATATACATTTATACATAAATGGCCTGACTTCTACCCCTCTCTGCTCCTGTGGTACACCGGCGAGTGGGGGCCCGACCTTCGAGCCGCGAATGGTGCGGAACACGCGATACGAAAGTCCGGCTCGCACTTGACACGGTAAATTTTTCGCTTGGAGTTTGCTGTATAATATCCAAGATTTCAGTTTGCGGGTATAACGAGAAAACAAAACAAAATAAAAGGTTTTTGTTGTGTATACAGGGTGTTGCAACATGGTGGTATCAACAATAATTATAAAACTTGTAATGGGTAACTTATCAACTGTACAAAACAAAATAAACCAATTTCCGTACCTACAGTTGAATTTCTAATTTGAATAAAATATATATATATTTTTATATTCAAGAATTACCTTTGAAGTGGCTCGGTCGCCAATCTACTACGCGGCCAATCAAATAGATCTATGTTAATATTTTTAATATCTTATTGAAATTTAAGGAGCGCTATTTTAATGAAAACCATTTTTATTATTTTTTTCTTTTCTCATTAAACCACTATAAATCAATATCTCTTTTGTCTAATTATAATTATTATTGTT
Source organism: Sphinx pinastri (assembly GCA_947568825.1). Classification (NCBI taxonomy): domain Eukaryota; kingdom Metazoa; phylum Arthropoda; class Insecta; order Lepidoptera; family Sphingidae; genus Sphinx; species Sphinx pinastri. The sequence goes on along the minus strand of OX387639.1, from coordinate 8,382,641 downwards.
AGCCTCATACTGCAACACGCTGTACACTCTTTCATATTATTATTTCTTAGGATACGCATAGCCATCCCGTTAGCACCATTGGGAACAGAGACCCAAAAAGGTGCAGCGTATAAAAATATGAAAACAAAACTTACTTATAGCATTTGTTCTTGTCATGTCTGAACAAAAGTGGTTGGCATATCTTCAGCACGAAGCTCCAGGTCTCCAACGAGTCCACTGTCGTCTTCGAAAACTTACCCTCCATGTCTTCTAATTGCTCCACAGACCTCATTGACCTTTGACTGTCCATACTAACATTTGATTTGCATCCACTCTCGGTCGACTTGTATCCGCTTTCGACAGACTTGTATCCGTCTGAGTAGTCGCTTCTCTGACTTAAGTCTAAGTCTTTGAGCTCGGGCGTCACCGAGCCTCGGCTGATACTTCTATCGTCTTTGGGTGGAGACATGTCGTATTCGACCAGTCCTTTGTCCTGACTACCCTCATCCATCAAATCGCCCTGTTTTATCTCGTTTATAACAGATTGGAGGAATTTCTCGTCACTCGACGTATCTTTAATAGAAAGTTCGTCGTACAGTTTTATATCAATAGGAGAGTCGTAGAGATTATCCGTTTTAGATGTTTTCTTAGCGAATTTCTCTAACGTTGAGTCCTCGTCGAACATATCAAGCATTTCCTCATCATTAGGGTCTATTTCGTACTCAAATGAGTCAATAACAGGTTGAAGTTTTTGAACTGTGATAGGTTTTGCGCTTGGACTGGGTGATGGAGTGACTTTCTTAAAGCTGTCTTTGAATTGAGCAACAGGCTTGTCCGTAGGCAATGGTATATCTTTTATCTTTAATTTATCATCAATTTTAGGACTGGATGTGCTATTTTTATCATCATTATCCAAAGACCAACTATCACAAACCAAATAATCACTCAAATTAACATCGGTCTCCTTCGTATCTTTTTCACCGGCGTCTTTAGTTCCAGATTTTAAAACCTTTTTAACATCTTTTCCTTTCTTGTCATCTTTGTCTTTAGATTTCTTTTCATCTCTATGTTTGTCTTTATCTCTGGTTCTTTCTTTATCATCTTTCCTGTGCGAATGTCTTCTATCATATTTATCACTTCTCCTCTTGTCACTACTTTTGCTGCGGTGTTCGCGTTCAGAGGATTTCTTGTCTCTCTCTTGTTCGTCTCTCTTTCGCTGGAACGGATTATCGTATCCAGGCAACAGCTTTTGGTAGTCAAATTTGAACTCTCTACCTTCAGCTTTAGCTTTTTTCGCTTCGAGGATAATTTCGTCTACTTTCGCCGGGTCTGCAAGATATAATTTATTTACAACCAACTAACAAACTTTCCTATTAATTATACTACAGTTACCCTTGCTAATATTCACAAAAATTACATTATTATTTATGAATAACTTTACTCTAGTTTGGTAAACGAACAATATGAAATATCTGTAAATTTGTATTTACTACCTCATTCTAAAATAAAACAAACTACTGCAGAATTTACATCAGGCTATGAGAACCAGAATGGCCAAGTGTCACTTTCAAAAACATTTACTTCACCAATATGTTTCTATAGATTGATAGATATGCACTTTATGACGTTAGTGATACAACATTTATGAAATGTTATTTAATATGCTTTAATATTATAAATGCTTCAGTTTACAATTGAGTCCTTGAATTTATTAAAATTATCAATGCTGACATTCAGGAATTTGACTTTAGAAATCACAGTCGATACAAAAACAATATATATATTTCAAGCTTGTATTATATGATACACTAAGGCCAGCCTGATTCTCACATCAGTATACTTACTGGCCGCAGCGAATTCTCGCAAGCGTGCCGTGCAGCCCGGGTACCGCGAGCGTGCGCGTGCGCGTGCGCGTGCGCTGTACGAGTCTATATACACACCAAGCAGAAAGCGGACATGACACGTGCAGGGTTAGTTAAAACGAATGAGGATTAAAGTGCAAAAAAATATATAACGGCTCAATGTGACCAATCTAAAATAACTAATGGCTCCATCTTGTTGGTGGCCACAGTCGTTACAGTAATGAAAACGCTTACCGCATGCGTGCCCTATAGCATGCGTGAACAGAAAATCTCCCGCACCCGGCATGCCGGCGATAACGACCAATGAAAATGAGCCTTAATGTGAAGTTATCCATGTACAGCAGTTGTTTATGTATAAGTAGCGGGTATATGAAGTCCCTTCCAGTCTACTGCTGGTAGGTCTCTCATATGTAAGGTCCGTCTGGGAGAGTACCACCGCAATGTGTATTTCTAACGCCAAGCAGCAGTGTGCATGCACTGTTGTTTCGGTTTGAAGGACATTGTAGCCAGTGTAACTACTGGACATAATTAGACTTAACATCTTATGCCTCACGATGACGAGCGCAGTGGAATGCCACACAGTACTTTGTAACTCAAGGTGCTGGATAGTGTTGCTACTGTTTATGGGCGGTCGTATCGCTTACCATCAGGCGAACGGCATGCTCGTCTCGTCATTCAATGCTATAATAAAAAACCTTCAGACCAGTTTGTTTAATTTATACTAAGTATACTTCAGATCTGAAGTAAGTTACTTTCCTTGCTTTAAGCTATATGTTAGAAAACAATTATTGTCACAGTTAAGCCCAGTGAACATGCAGCATATCATGCTATAAATGACGACATAAGAACCAGAGTGGCCTTTAGAATAAAATATAATATATTCTCTCAACATTTCATTTAAAAAGACAAAATGCTTTTTTTAACGTACACTTGACATTGGCGAAATCACAGACAAACGGTGGAAGCCACAAAAAACAAAAAAAAGAAGAAAATATAATATAATTTCTGAAAGGAATAATATTGAACTATTTATTACCGAATCTAGTTCCAATCATATCCATATAATAACAAGGATGTGATTAATTAGCCAAAAAAAATAATAAGTTATTACGTTTCTCCTAATACGATACAGGTTATTCCAATAAATTATTCCGAACACTAACTTCAGATCAATGCCAATCAAAATAAGTTCTCTAAAAGCATGTCGATCAAACTTTATTGTTTGGTGCAGATTTGCTATCAGTCCAAATATGACGTTTGAGGTAGTTTATTGAATATTAATGTTAATGATTTGAATTCAAAGATTACTGTCAATATTGTACTAAAATGCTAGTGGCTAAAAATACTACATCATGAAGCCCGCTTAGACCACTCTGGTTCTCAAGGCATGAGATGTACAGTCGGCAGCAAAAGTAGCTGAACAAGTTCAAAATTTTTAAATTGCCTACATACTTTTGGGTTCTTACTAATCTTTTTTTCTCTACACAAAAATAAAATAAAAGAGATTTACTTTATTTCAAACAAAGAAATAAATGTTTCAGTTTCACTTAATGCATATATAGGCGATTTGAAATTATGATTTTGTTCAGCTACTTATGCTGCTGACTGTACCTGATGATTATTATAGTGGCAGTACATTCATTATTTATGCCTTTACATATTTTTTAAAGCTTGATAGTAAATCCACATATCAGTTTGTGAATATTATGATGATCATATTACTAACAAAAATATTCAAACTCACACAGAACATAGTTATAGTTCGGACAAACTAAGCTGGCCGGTATGACAATTCATTTTTTTTCCCGACGAGATAACTCTGTGAGAACGTCTACCCAAATAATTCAAAACCGTGTCATGTCATACCGGCCATATTAGTTTGTCCCTACTATGATACTATATTATGTTTATTTATAATACTGAATTAGTAAGCATAAGAAACCGCTCATGGCTTATTTTTCAATCATCACATTATTTTATCAGAAAAAATAAAAAATTAATTATGTTAAATGAAACATATCAATTAAGTTCCTTTCGCAGCCTCATATCTAATATAGCGTTTTTCAAATTAAAATCACATTTAGGGTAATCGGAATAAAAAATTGACAGAAATGATTGAGGTAGATTTGATTGTGCAAAAGAAATGTAACAATATGTGACATAGGTAGTCATTGAAATTTTTAGATAATTAAAAAATAAGCCTAGCCATCAAAAATCATTAACATATGGACAGTAAAAAATGAGCCACAAAATAATTTAAAAAATACCAAATAGTTAGCAAAAAACATACAAACAAAACAAAAACATACCTAAAAATGATTTTATGGGTGGCATAGCTTTTGTGGGCATCGCCTTATCGCTGTTCGGAGCCGGACAGATGAGGCCGAGCGGAATGCCTAGTTCAACCAACTCCATCTTCCGTTTCATATCTTCAATCTCCGATAGCGTTTTCTTTTGCTGATCAATGTGTTCTGTGAATAAGTTTGTTGTATAAATTGTTAAGCTATGAAGACTGTTTTAAAGATACCTTATTTGCACTATATGGGTTGAGCCTATATCTTAAAATTGTTCATAAGATTTATGTTACTCGTTTCACATAATGACGTGAAGAGACTGGCAACAAAATCCGATTAGGCACAAACAAGGGATTATGATTGCCTTAGAACACACAGTCAAAAAGTATAAAAGTAATGAGATTTACCAAAGTTATAATGAACAACTAGTTGTATAATTTAGTATTGAATATATTTTTTTACAAAAAATATTAACACTATTACAACATAAAGATGATTCTAAAGTAAAAAATACCTATTATAATTACTGGGTTATAAATATAAAACTTGTGTTTTTCACCTTGTAAGTTCTTCCTGACTGTGCCAGGTTTAGGTGGTTTTGGAGGTTTCTTGGGTTCAGAGGCATCTTCAGGCTTCGATGGTGGTTTTGCATTGCTCAGCTTGCCGATGAACACTGTACCTGAGGAATAACACAATAATGAAGATTTTATTTTATAATTAAATTAAATAAATATTATAATTTTTCCAACAAAAGAGATTGAAAAATACTTGTTTCAATAAATTTTACTTGACCATTCATATATAACTAGTTTGTATAGCTTCTTCTTCATTAACAACAATACAATACTATTAAAAAACTAAAGGCAAAAAACAAATTTCAGCTATGTCCATTCAGCAGATTCTTATACCAAACATCAAAACATCTTCACCATATTTTACTTTTATTAGATTTTTTTATTCCCTATTGCATTCCATTTACCATTTGCTTTCTTAGCTATAATTAGACACAGAAAAGTAGGGTGGGGTATATCATTATCAAGATAATAAATTGTGTACCTCCCGAAGAATTAACAGTCTTTGCAAGAGCAATGGGTGTGAGTGGCGCCTTCTTCTGGATGGAGAACGCTCGGAGCCTCTTCTTTGCATTTTCCACCCCTTTAGATGTTGGAGTGATGGTATTTGGAGATGACAGTGGCGAAGAGACTAAACTTGACGACGGTAGTCTGATCACTTTCTGTAAAATCAATGAAAATATCAAAATGAAAATTGGTTTGATTTTTTTTTTCAATTTATATTGAGAGTATCATTGGTGTGGAAAATATGAGCATAAAGGTAGATTCAATTGTGGTTTTTCATATACAAAAAACACCTTTATTATAATGCTTTATTGCTTTATAGACTACAGCATTTTTTACTATATGAATATGTGAAACACTTGGTAAGTACTTAGGGGAAGATTATTCTACAGAAAATGAGCCCATGTCTAGATATTTTAAGAAACCTGTTACCCAAATTTGAAATTGATTCAATTCTATGTTCATATGACTAAATCACTATTCGAATTGTGCACTATTTTATTGCAAATATATTTTCTTGTTCATTTTATGCTTCCCTATCAATCTATTAATGTAATTATGTGCTTATTGGCGGAATGGAAAAGCAGATCAAACTGGTTGCATGAGTTACCGTCTCTGAATTCTGATTTGTGTGTTTCAAAGGGTTGAAAAGACGTGCAAAACATCAAAGGTACACAAACAGTGCAAATGAGTTCCATTTATTTTGAAAAATAATAAGAAATATGTAATCATATAGTAGTACCTTGTCTAAGCTGAAGGAAACCGTTGGTGCCGGGCTGTTAGGGCCCTGCGACACCGATCCTGACCGCGAATCCTCCAAATCCATTCTTCCAAAACCTAACAATTAACTAACTGTTCACTACACTATAGCGTCTAGCTACTTACTTACATGTTTAAACATATATTTAACTAATACTAAACAGTTATTTTATTTAACGCCAACTATAATTATCTAATATAGAGGATAAATTTGGGATAAATAAACAAATATGCCATTTCCGTAGGTTCACGTTTTTTTAACACATGAATTAGGGTTGCAAATCTAAAATGTATTATTTCTACCATGTGTCATTTTAAAATATTTATATCTCAGAAGAATAATAAGCACTAGAAACCGGGCTAAAATAACAGTTGCGAAACATCAATCTTATTCATCTCTGATAATACAGCATTTACACGAAAGTGAGTGAACCAGTGAATACTCCATGGTTTTTATTTATTTCTAAAGTCAGAAAAGAAAAGTCAATTTGCATACATTGGTTAAACTTATGCAAGAAGCTTATAATGCGTCTAAATAAAAATATGTGTCCTTTATATGTCATTTTTCGAAATGACATGTCACATGAATTTAGTTGGATTGCTAATGTGTCTGATGCATTGTGGACGGTAAACGTAAAATTGATTTAAATATTTATTTACATTAATAATTTAACAAAAATATTATATAACTTATGTGTCGATACTATGTCGAAATTAGTTTTAAGCATGGCGTGTGTGGTAGTTGGTTGTAAATCACATACAGGGCGAAAGGAAATACGAATGAGCTGGTGACTTTTCATAGGTGAGCTTTCTTGCAGAATTTGTATTTTTCCTTTAATATAAAATAAGTAGATGTTCTTTTAAATTGTATCAACTACAGTTTCCACGTAAAATTTGGTTTCTTTTATTGTATTTTTATTAAATATTTACAAATAAATATAATTATCATAGAGATGTGACTAATGGGAGTTATCGATAATGTTGAGGACTTTATACGTTTTATTTTAGGTTCCCGAAAGATGAAGTTACAAAAAATATATGGACACACCGCATCGCAAGGTGCAATTGGGCACAGTCTTATCTGCTCTAAGCATTTCACCAAAGACTCATTTGTTCTCCATGATACCATAAAATTCGGACGATTGAAATTAAACGCTACTCCTAGATAATTTTTACCTCAATCAAGAACTAACCAAATGGAAATAAACGAAGCGGGACCAAGTGTCACAAATTACGACGTCCAAGAATTACGACTATACTGTAAGATAGAAAATTTTATAACTGTGACACTGTTTAGTGGGATTGAAACATTACTATCCTACTTCCTATATTTTTTTCGTGGGGAAAGCGACAGTATCGATATCATCCAGTCTAGTGGGGAAAGGCGGACGGTTATGTTGGGCTCACCAGTCTTACAGCCCAACATAAGATCGTAAATTAACAACGTGACATCCGATCGACCATATAAATAAATAATCATTATATAAATTTATAAGCCAACTAAATACAACAGTCACACTCTATATATGCCCAAATAAACGGTTATAAAATAAGTTCTATCTACATGAACTGTTTAAGACGATAACTGTTAAGTAAAATGTACTTAGAAATGTGTGAAACAGGCCCTTAACATATTTTTTTTTGTTCGGTAGGCGATCCTGCAGTCAACACCGGGGGAAACCTGCGAATGGGATACTGGAGTCCCCCGGCTTGACGACTGCAGGGGCCTGGGAAGGAAGCGGAAAAGGATGATGGAAGGAAAGGTGGGGAGTGGAGAAAGGTTCTCAGGATGGGCGGAAAGGAAAAGGGTGCCAGGAACTGTTCGCGGGCCCTTTTAGGCCTCAATGTGTTATGCAACCAAGAGGTATACACACTGACTGTGTGCCTCGGCCCGCGACTAATGTTCCCCCGCGCATGGGCGTGCATTGGGTGTGAAGACCCAAAGCACAAGAATTGCCTCGGGGGGCGCCCTTAACATATTAGGTATAAGGATGAACAGCGCACGGGATTGCCACGCAGTACTTTTTGAGTCAAAGTTCTGTACGGTGTTGGTACTGTTTATGGGCAATCGTATGGTTCACTATCAGGCGAGCGGTATGCTCGTCTCGTCATTTACCCGCAATAACGAAAAAAAAATTGTGTTGCAGTGTAAATAATACTACGATTTTATGTAACTTAAACTTAAATTAGTTATATATTATATATGTTACGCATCTCTGTGCCCCCTGGTATTGCAGATGTTCATGGGCGGCGGTGATCACTTACCATCAGGTGAACCGTATGCTCGTTTGCCCCCCAAAGAGAATATAACCACTACGTTGTTTGCCCCCTATATAATAAACAAAAAAAAAATGTTGCAATAACAATGATTTTTCTCAGTATTCCTTTCAGTGGGCTATGAAAAGTATGAATGGTTCCGTTTTCTCAGGTAATAAAAATCTTTTGTCCTAAGTGTCGTATTATTTGTACCCTTTATCATTGGACCTACTTTAAGCAATTTCTATTTACAATTTCGTGCAAATAAAAATTAAACAAAAAAATTGCTGCTCTTCTCTGATAATTATATTTTTTTTATTAGTTTATTCTTGTCCATGGATACAAGTCCTTCAGACGCATACTTTGTTGTTTTTTTTATCCTTAGTAGTATGTCGTAGTAAAGCAGTGGTTACCTTGCCATAACTTTATCGAAGAGTTTTGGTGGCAACAAAAAAACACTTGATTAGCACAGTTATTTCAATTCACTTCATTTGAGCTCTTTAATAGAACTATATTGGATAATATACCACCATAATTATGCAATATAAAACTAAGTATCAACAAAATAATGAATTAAAACAAGAGCACCTCATGACACTTCTAAGTTCCCGCCAAAACTCCACTCTTGTCTTCTCGATAAAGTCTTGGTAAGGTTGCCAGTGTTGCCACTGCTTTACTTCGACATACTACTGAGGATAAAAAAAGAAACAAGTCTGAACTCTGAAGGACTTGTATCCATGGACAAAAATAAATTATAAATATTTAAAAAAAAACTGTAATTCCCTATATTTTAATATACCTATATAATCATACTAGCTTTTGCTCGCGGCTCCGCCCACGTGAAAAAGTTTTTCCAGGATTAAAGCCCCGCTTTATATTTTCACATTTTAAATGTACAGACACATCGGTTCTCCTGCTTTATTATATGCATAGATATTTCCCTAATCAACATTTTGTTTTCTTCACTGAAATAAACTGAAAAGAATATTATAAAGGAGATGTTCAGTTTTTGTATGGGTGCTGAGCCTTAAAATCTAACCAGGCTCAATCTTTATGGGTATTAAAGGGGCAAAAATATGGATCTTGAATCTATTAACAAATTATTTTTAGACCCCTCCATTTATAACAAACTTTTTAAAAACGTTCATATTAAGTGTAGTTTTTAATTAAAATTAAATTTCAAAATCGGAGGACTTTAAAATTGTATGATTTATTGCAAATGCCTAGTTTTTGAGAGTACTATCCAAATATATATACCTATATGTCTGTTATTAGTCTGTAACCCTTCCTAAAAATAAATAAATAAATATCTTGGTTAGAATCTTAAGCCTGTTTTTGGACATGACATTTAAACTCAATCAATGGCTGCTATATAGATGTTTATTCATGCTTTGAGATATAGTAGTACTCAGTAATGTTATTTGAATTGTACGCTTCATTTCTTTGAATGAACTGTTCTTCTGCTTCATACACAATATTGAATACGTCTCTTTTCACACGTACTTGTAAATCAGGTGGAAATTGTTGTACGGTTTGGCCAAGGTTTCTAAAAAACAACAATACCGGATCATCTTCTTCTTGCTGGTTATGAGAGAATTTGTTTTCTATGGACTGTAAACTCGTTGGTACCTCTACTGGTTTGCTTTTTTTGTCAGCGGTCTTTGCTGACAAACATGATGTGGTCGAGACTGCTGATGGTTCAGGAGTTGAGGGCATTGAAGTTAAGCTTTGTTCATCATCACTTGATATTGATGGCTGCTTTCTCAAAGACTCATGCTCTTTTTTAAAGTAAGGTTTAAGGAAACGCAACTGTTTGGAATAGCGAATGGGCTTAAAATTTTTTGCTTGACTATCTTTGACTTTTCGAAGCGTTATTGCTTTCCTGTAGTTTTCACGAACCTTTTTCCACTTCTCTTTACATGCTATTGCTGAAATAAATACAATTTAGTACATTAGGAACAACATAACAATATAAATATAACAGTACCTTAAGTGATACTTTGACAAACTAATTTTACCAAAGTTTTATTAGTACCTATTAGTAAATACAATATATTATATTCAAAATTTTTACTACGAAACAACAATGTAATTTTTTGGTTCAAGGTGTTTGGGTACTGGTATTTGTTTTCAATCCTTGACTTTAGTTTTTGATTAGCAGAAAGAAAAATTAACAGAATTTCAAGATGCTATGGAATAAATGTAATCCATGCCTCTGACGGTACACTAATACATTAAAGCAAAAATGGCCTTTCATTAACTTTGCCATACTCAAACTTTCCTTTCATAATCATAAAGACTTATGTGTGTTAGCCTAATTGGGAATGGTTTAAAACCCAAGGCACACATCTCTAACTTTTTGAAGTTATGTGTGAAATATTACTCAATTATTGCGTGCTTAAAACGGTGAAGAAAACCTACATACCTAAGTATTCTCCAAAAATAATTTTGAAGAAGTCCATCAACTCAAACTGGGCCAGCGTCCTGGACTAAGGCCCTTCTAGTAGTAGAGGAGGCCAGTGCCCATCAGCTGGACAGTATATTATGTAGGGCTGGTGTTATTACTATATCACAAAAACGTATCGTAACGGTCATGGTACCTAGCCCACAATTTAGATTCATTGACTTACTTAAGTGTCTAAAAACATTCTTACCTAACTGAAAATTAAACATTTCATTTATTTTAATAAATAGTATTCAAAAGTAACTGAATGATTTTATTCTTATAGAGTTAGCATATAGCTCAAGCAATCTTGAGGAAATTTTATATTTCAGTAAGATTTTTGAAGTTTGGTGTGCCACTTGCAAACGTTCAGCAGGCTGCAGGTTAAATGTGCTCTTACTGCATTGCTGCTTTAGGTGGGAAACACGTTGCAATTGAGCAGTGGCACGGTATGGTAATCAATGGCTCCAGGCGCGAGCAATACAAAAATAAAGAACCCGATGAAACTTTATGGTGAAAGTTTCAAAGTTGTAACAGTGGTGACCTAAAATTTATCCTTGGTCAGAGGCCAGGGAGCCTTCTAGCCTCGGTAAACTGCACCACCTAGCCCTACTGTAGCTACGTGCCCACCCAATAGATTGATAGTTTTAGATAATATGATAAACTTACGATCTTCATTCATATTTTTCGCTATTTCGTTCCATATTTTTGACCGAAGGTAGTCGTCGTGATAATCGGGATGCTCATAATTATATATTATGGTATATTTTCTTACTAAAGATATTAAAAGTTCTTCATTCATTATGTTGGTTTATTTTTCCATGGGATAAATAAACTTTTATGTCTCAAATTCTTACACTATTCCATGTCAAATGGAACCAGTAACACAATTGATATTTCAAAGGTTTTAAGTTGAAGCCACAGGACTTACAACAATATTCCCTTCAATATAAATAAAGCAATGTTTTCATCAAAAAGTCAAGTGACTCGCTTATCAAAAGTCAAAACGAAGGTCTTAGCAGTAGTGTTGCATATCGATAGTCTGCTATCGATAGATAATCGATTACCTATCGATAGTCAAGGTGAAAGCAATAGTATCGATAGTCTATCGATATTATTGTCACATGTCAATACTGTCGATACTATCGATAGCTCTCCACGTGCAATACCATTGATAACAGCGATAATATCGATACTATTGATAGTAATGCATTCAATAGTATCGATAGTATTGCGAAAACCATCAGTTTTAACCAAAACCTATCGATAGTATCGATAGTTTTTGTACTATCGATAGCCAGTAATTTTTCGATACTATTGCTTTCGATAGTATCCTATCCATTATAAAAAAAAAAACTGGTTGTCATTTTCGACATTTCAGCAGTGTTGCCGTTTTAGCGCTTTTCGCGCTAGATCTAGTGCTTTTTAAGGGTGTTTAGCGCTTTTTATGTGATAAGTAAGCGCTAAAAAAAAATCTGGTGGGAACTGGCGCTTTTTTCGAGACGGATTTAAAATAATAATATAATATAAGCCTTTTATTCGGACTTTAACATTGTTATTCTAAGATTTGTTGCTTGCTTGTTTTTTGCAAGTCCGTTTGCCAATTGGCAAAGGCCTCCTCCAATCTTTTCCATTCTCGTCTCTCCCTTGCTACTCTGCCCCAGGTTGTTCCTGCCACCTGACGAATATCATCTTTTCTGTCGTCTGCCTCTCTTTCTATGGCCATCTCTTGGGTACCACTGAGTTACTATTTTGCTCCATTTATCTTGACCTCTCGCCATATGACCTGACCATCTCCATTTTAACCTTCTTATCTTTACAGTTATGTCGTGCACTTTAGTCTTAAGCCTAGTGGTCTTGTTTTTTATTCTATCCCCTATGTTTTTCCCTGACATGCTCCTCTCCAACGCATGTTGGCATATAGCAAGTTTGTTTGTTGAGTTCCTATTTAATGACCATGTTTCACTGCCATATGTAAGCACTGGTAGGATGCAGGTGTTAAACAGTTTACCTTTCGTTGCTATGGGGTAGTTTTTGTCGTTCATCACCTCTTTTAGGCTCCAGTACCTCTTCCAGCCATTTACTATTCTTCTCTCAATTTCTTTGTTTATATTGTCTTTTGGTGATATAACCTGGCCCAGATATATGTATTCGTCCTCATAATTTATTTACAATCCGCTAACTGATATCATCCTTTTTTCACCATTGGTCATTACCTTTGTTTTCTCGGGATTCAATTTCAGTCCCGCTTTTGCACTTTCCACCGAGAGTTCATTGATCATCTGGCTGAGGTCGCCTGGTGTTTTTGCGAATAACACAATATCGTCTGCAAATCTTAAATGTGTCAGTTTGCGACCATCGATATTTAGTCCTGTGTTTTCCCAGTCAAGGTTTCTAAAGATCATCTCCAAAACAGCCAAGAAAAGTTTTGGAGAGAGTGGATCGCCTTGCCTTACGCCTTTTTGGATGTTAAAAGTATTGCCCTTCCTCTCAAGCTGTATGCATGCTGAGCATCTCTTATAGACATTTCTAATTAATCTTATATATTTGTGGTTTATCTCTTGTTTTTTAAGGGCCTCCCAAATCTTCGTATGTATTAGGGTGTCAAAAGCTTTGCTGTAGTCAATAAAAGCTATGTAGTATGTAAGTTGATTACTCATTATATTTCTCTATAATTTGTCTAACTACATGAATATGATCCAATACTGAGTAGTCTTTGCGGAAGCCTGCCTGTTCTATCGGTTGATGGTCATCGAGATCCTTTTCTATCCTCTTAAGTATGACCTTGGCAAATAATTTATATAGATTAGACATTAAGCTGATAGGCCAGTAATTGCCAATATCGTATTGATCTCCTTTTTTGAACAGCAGAATTATATTGGATTGGGTCCATTGATGTGGAATGATCTCAGTGTTGATGACCTCATCAAAGAGTTCTGCTAGAATACTTACTATCGTAGACTGAATTTGTTTTAGGATTTCGTTGTTAATGTCATCTGGACCTGGACCGTTTTTCGGTGCGCGGGGGCTTCTGAGCAACAAGCAACAACGGCAACTTAGACACTTCCGTCAGAGGAAACCCGCAGCTGTCCCTAATGCGCCGAAGATGGCCACCGCGGAGTTTTAGTTGGTATGCCGTGCGTAGAGTGTTTATAGTGTTAGGGACTCGGCCTGGGTGTCACCCGATGTTTACCATCTCTCCGGGCGGTTTAACGCCGGGTTCTAAGTCAGGGTGAACCCAACATAACCGCTCAGTCACCCCCAATGAACATGAAGGCGGGGCGGTAGTTATACTTTCTCCGCAAAAACAAAAAAGGTAAATTATAATTATCGTCCCCTTTTTCGGGGACATTATTAGGTCGCACTTATTTAAGGCGTACTTATTTATTGAAAGTCTCTTTATCCTTTGTGAATGTTGAAGATGACTTGACATTATAATTATTTTCGGTCTACTGGCGAAGGTCAATCAACTTTTATGTAAGATTTTGATCTCTCAGGGGAGGTTGATGGCAATCATGGGTCAGGCAGACGGTTGTAGAAACTAATGTCAAATCTTTTGCAATATGCTTGAAAAATCTGTTGCCGACCCCACATTATAGCCAAGAAGTTTATTGTAGCAGATTATGACAGTAGAAGAAAAAATTACGTTTTGATTTTTATAAGCATATTTTTTATGTTAATACAAATCTATCGGTACAGATTTATTGTAGTACTATAACATGGGGAAAATAGTGATCTTTCCTAAAACTTATAGATAGTTTTCTGGTCATTCATCTCAATCATAAGCTCTGTGAGGTCATCACTGACTTTCATGTGCAGCATTGGTTGTGGTGGCTCTGTAACAATACACATATTATTTTAGTAAACAGATTCTAGTTAGTATTCTATTAAAGTACTTAATATAATCGGAAAAATAAAAGAATATGTATTTAAGACTCATTTAGGTGGATCAATAATTATTATTGCTAGCAATAATAGTACGCAATTATTGAACCCACCTGAACATGCGCCATGATGAGACAATTCTCGCCCGCGTTGACTTAAATGAGCCTTTTGATAGTTATTCAAAAGACGATAATAGGATAGTTGACTACTTTTTATTTATAAATTTATCAAAATTGTATGCCATCCAAAATCCAACGGAAAATAATTTTCAAAATTGGCGCAATATCAAGTAAGTTATAGAACTTTGAAATTTGGTGGAAGGTGTTGTCCAATAACAGCAAAATCACTAATCACACTCTGACGTCACTGAGTGTCACCGATAATAACGCTGCGTGCTTGCGAAAGAGATAGCACGATAAATCCCACCGCGCCCCCACTTTTGCTCTCAATATTTCAACTTTATTTTTCAACCAATTTTCAAGAATTTCTTATTCGTATTATTTTGTTACATAAAAAATAATGCACAAAATTAAACATAGGAAACTACCCTATTGCCTCAGAATTATTGCTATAAATAATTGCGTACAATTATTGCTAGCAATTTACATGGATATAAGTATAATCTAAACAGAACAGATTACTGAGAGTTTTTATGTATTATATCTAGTCACTATTGATTAACAGAATACTAAGAACCTATTATTTTCTTTTCATATGTGCAAAAAATTATAGTCATATCACTACATAGTTTTAATGAAACTAGAATTACATAAATCATATACCAACCTACAGGAGCTGGAACAAAAGTCTCCGGCATCTCTAATTTAACGTCCATGGCCTGATTATTCAGCTCATTGACATCAGCAAATGCCACCTCTGGCACCACTCCAGCATCATCAGTCTTCTGTTTCTTACTCGCCTTCTCCACCTCTAGTGCTGGCCTCTTCTTAACTACTTTCTTCTTCTTATTTTTATTTTCAGGATTTGGAGGGTTCAACGGAATGTCAAGTACTCTTGTCACTTCATTACGTATCTTATTCTTTATTTCGTCGGTTAATTCAATGCCTGTATCATAGTTTTTCACATATTTTGTGATGGGTTCATCATCACTGCTGTCTTCACATATGATGGCACTACTTTCTGGGGTCACATGCTCAGATTTGAAGAACTTCTGCCATTTTCGGGCCAGATCATCTGCTAGTTTCTGTAAAAACAGATTTTATACAATCCTAGTAGTAAAATTTAATATTTTTTAAGATGTTTTGTAGATAAATGTAGAAACCGCTGAACCTATTTGTAGGGACACAGGCAGATCATGTTAATTAACTCGTTAACTGCGGCTCACGCAACGGTTGTTTTTTTGGACGCGTCGCGTGTGCGGCGTGCCTGTTGTGTTGTTTTTTTTTATTTAATTACTGTCTCGCTCACTCGCGTTGCGCCGCCAAACGCCAGTGCGGGACAACACTCACCATGTGAGGCCCCTGCATTGGTGGATAGATCATCGTTTTGGCGCCGCAGAAAGTCTTAACATTCCATGACCAATAACTAAAAATCAAAAATCCTAATAGAATTCATACAATTTAAGAACTAAGTAACACATACAAATTTCATCTTCTTAGGAATCCTGATAACATAGTGCTCCGAGTGGACCTCAAGCATCTCGCACTTGGGACAGAGATCATAGTCGGCGCATGTGATGCACTTGTAGCGGAACCCAAAGATGGTGTTGTGGCAGCTGTTACAGACAATGTTCTCGTGAGATACCTGCTCTTCATCATCTGATTCACCTGGAATATGTTATATATCGTCGGGGATAGTGCAAAAACGTGTATCTAGCATTGGTAAATACCGTGTAAGTGAAGAAAAAAGTTTTATTGAAATTCATACTTACGACTTACGACACTAAACTTATGATTGATAATTCTGTAATTTTTTTTATTTATGTGGCAATTACCAACGCTAGATCTGCCGCAATGTTCAATCAAGGTCAAAGTGGAGGGCGGTGCTGGGCAGAGATTGGCACCCTGGAAGGTACACACCTGGAAGGGAGCCACAATGCCTCTAAGGTCTAGCTGAGCCACAGCCGAAACTCCCTATGGTGAATGCGGCCCCCTGGGCATGATACCAGCGAAGCAAACCGAACCAACGCGAAAGTGGCAGCACCACCCAAACTGGGACTGAGGATGAAATACTTCCGAGGAAGTGAACTGATAACCCGTCTGTGCGACTGCATACGTCCCCAATAAACATACATACATACAATGCTAGATATTCTCTTTTGCACTATCCCTGACAATATCATATTATTGTATTAGTGGTATTGCTTACCATCAGGCAAGCTGCATGCTTGTCTCGTCATATAACCGCAATAGAAAAAAAATATTATATATTCTTCAGAAGCTACAAAGATTTAATTTTATTGAAAATGGTGACCAACTCCTGCTTTTTTTTATATTATACAAAGTGAAACTGGCATATGTGTCCAAAATCTTAGCCAATTAAAAGATTAACACTTTGAAAATGCTATTAATATTATTAAAAAGGCATGTATAAAATCATTAAAGAAACAAATAAAATATTGAGCACAAAGGCTAATATAGTTGCACTAGTGATAAGTATGTCAAAACAATTCATGAGAATTATTGTTGTCGATTACAATATTTCCACATAGATACAAATTGGGACTCTTCAAGTCAGTGAATGAGTGAATTGGTTTCTTCTGGGCAAGCGTGCTTCACCTTAGGCTGCATCATCGCTTGACATCAGGCAGATAGCAGACAAACGTGAGACCATTCAGAAATAAAAAAAAAAGTTAAACTCATTGCATTATTTCCAAATTACTTATTACCCAAAGTAAATAAGTTGTTTTTTGTTAAATTAATAAAAGTTATGTATATTTTCCAAAAATATTATTATACCTTCTTTTAAACTGCCAGGCAAATGTAATGTGGGCACCGCATCGGCGCACAAATGTTTATTTTTTATACTGGCCGGGGCAAAGTGACGGGAGCAAAATCTGTAGTACTTCATACGAATTTCTGGCTTTTTGGCCAACAAATCCTCTCTGCTGGCCGCTTTGAGCCATACTATTTGCCTGCAAAGATATTATTACTCTGCTTAGGTATTTTCATACACGTTACACTTTTTCTGTAATTGATAGTGAACAAGAAGAATTTTTGTCAATACCTTTCCACTTCTTTTGGCAAACAGTAATAATTCAATAACTTATTTTTTCTACTATGTCGCCCACACCCAGTCACGCAACAATAATTAACCATTTTTCAGTGAGCATTCACAAAATATAAACAAACTTTCGGCCTCTAAAATAAAAGCATTTACCTATGAAACGAAATGAAAAATAAATATTTTATTATAATGCCACTAATGTCAATCAGAGACAAATAAACTAGATGTCAGTTGTAAACCCAGTGGCCAGTGTTGCCAGATGTATGACGGTTGAAGTCAGACGGTGAAAAATCAGTATGAAGTAGCCTCAAGTGACAAGTCACCGCATCGTATATAGAGGGGCGAAGGAGCAAAAAAAAGGTCCCAATTTTCCAATTTAGTCATGTTTTGTACTCTCAAAGCTACAAATATCCTCAAATCCGACAAAACAAGGTTTGTAACACAAATTTTCCGAGGTAGCCTAAATTGGCGACTGAGTGCCAATCGCATAGCCTAAACGGCGACCCGTCGCCATTCACAAGTTTTGGTCGCCCCGACACCCTCCGAGATAGCCTAAATGGCGAAAAGTCGCCTAATCTGGCCCCACTGTGTAAAACTGACAAGTGACAGATGACTAGGGATGGTGCGTATTTACACGACCAGATTTTTACACCAGGTATTTACTTGCAAGAACGCCGACCAAGTGCCGACCCGAAATACTTGCAAGACTTGAAAGTATTTTACTTGGCTACTCTCTCGCGACACGAACGAGTCATGTGAACTCGCCTCGGACCACCGCACTGCGCCCGCGCTCAGGCGTCGTCATTCGCAAATGCAATTATGGTTCTTATTTCAATGAGTTTCCCAGTGTACAATTTCCTATGCAAGTATTGAAGTCTTAAAAGTATTTTATTTGTTAACGCGATTGTGCTCCTTATTCGTACCGAAACACGGATTAATTTCCTATGCAAAAAGAAAATGCAATGCAATCAGCCCTGTATTATATACTGCCCACTGCTGAGCACGGGCCTCCTCTACTACTGAGAGGGGTTAGGCTTTAGTCCACCACGCTGGCCTAGTGCGGGTTGGCAGACTTCACACATCCTTGAAATAGAGAATTCTGAGGTATATAGGTTTCCTCACGATGTTTTCTTTCACCATTAAAAGTGAACGATAATTGATAAACATTACACACGTAACTTCGAAAAGTCAGAGGTGTGTGCCTTGGGTTTTGAACCTCTAGACATTCGCCCATGCGCGGGGGTACATTAGTTGCGGGCCGAGGCACACAGTCAGTGTGTATACCGCTTGGTTGTAAATCACATTGAGGCCTAAAAGGGCCCGCGAACATTTCCTGGCACACTCTCTTTCCGACCATCCTGGGAACCTTCCTCCCCTCTCCCTACCTTCCATTCCATATTCCTCAGTCCCATTCCTGCAGTCGCTAAACCGGGGGACTCCAGTATCCCATTTGCAGGTTTCTCCCGGTGTTGACTACAGGATCGCCTACCTAAAAAAAAACCTCCGGACATTGCCTCGGCAGACCGTTCCAATCCCAAATAGGCTATCGTCCACTGTTAGAAAATACTTGGAAGTATTTCGAACCCTGGTTTTTGGCGCTGGTTTTTTTAGGCAGACGTACTTGTAAGCCCTGGTTCACGACTTTGCAAGTACGACTCATGCCTACAGATGACTGCTGTAATAAACTCTAGCTACTCTATGATACATAATACGATACCATAGACAAATTATATTATCATAAAGGATTAGCATCACGCCTTTGGCCCTCTTTATGGGTAGGCAGAGGTGTTACTACATATACATTTCGGTAGTTCTGTTAGGTACCATGTAATAGAGTAAAACCCATTGCCATCGACCGACCGGGCACAATATCAGACCCCTAGCTTTGAGGGTAAATGTGGTTTGTAAAGTTGAGTGTTCAATTTCCACGGACAACAAAAACTTATATAAGTAAATGTTTCAGTTTGAAATACTTATCTGTAATATGGAATTGGCATTTGAGAAAAATAATGCCATAGCCCCTTATCACGTCTTGGAATTGAATTGACATGCACGAATATAAGAATGCACTGTGCGCTGCTTGCGCTTCTGTATCTACTTATATATTATACTACCATGGCGCGCGGCTCCGGCCGCGTGGAGAAGTTTTTCCGGGATAAAAAGTAGCCTATAGCACTCAGGAGTAATGTAGCTTCCTATTTGTGAAATAATTTTCAAAATCGGTCCAGTAGTTCCTGAGATTAGCGCGTTCAAACAAACAAACAAACTCTTCAGCTTTATATAATAGTATAGAAGTAAAGATAGCCGTGTTCTTATGTTATTCATTTATTAAAATATGCACATACTATTTTTTACACGCTTTATATTAGCTTCACTTATATGTATGCTTGTAAACGACTCCTTTGGGCGCGATTTTGACCCACTTTAAACGGTCAGATTTTATTCAAACTTTGTAGATTTGTCGAGGACCGATAAAAATACACTAATTTGATAAGACTATGCCATTATTCAATTTGCAAAATGAGATTTTTGTCAATTTATATATTTTTTATTTTTAATGACATCTGTTGGACCATAGTAGAATTACAACTAAACTGGCTACTCTTATGCGTAAAAATATCCTACTTGTCACAAGATGGCGCTTTCGTTTATTTAGTGACATCTGTTGGACAATAGTAGAACAGAACTAAAAAATTAAAAATTAATAATAGTTTAAAACTACTAAAAAACACGCTTTATAGAAAATCCAACTAAAAATTAGAAAATAAATTTGAATTAAGAATAGTGTAAATAAGAAAAAAATGAATTTTATTGTAAAAAAAAGCGTGGGGTGCTTTTTAAGATATTATCAAAATGATATATAATAGGGAACGTGCACGTCGTGAGCAATGCCATCTAGTGGCGCAATCGATACTTGGCACTGGCACTTGACGATTCATTTTCAGCCCATAGATACTTGGCATTGACGTACAATATTCATTAAAAGGATGAAAAATAACATTTAATTTGTTGATAATGTATCGCTGTGTATCTCGATGCTCCAAAACATAAAAATAAACAAATCAAATGGTGTGAAATTATATAATGTTCCCAAGAATAGTACCTAAGTACTTACATTCCATGGTTATGTGAAAATCGACAAAAATAATAAAAGCTCTATAAAACATACATAATTATGAGTTCCAAAAGCATTTAGAAATGTTTCGTTACGTAATTTATAAAAATAAATATGTTTTGAAGGTAATATTCGATACAAAAAAATCTGTATTTAAAGGAACATAACCTCCTAATTTTGCTTAAATAACTAGCTGCCATCTAAAAAAAGCATATTCTGGACACGCTGGGTATAAATAATATTCGGCCGGAACACATATTTTATCATTTTTGTCATATTAAAAGAATATATCAACAAATTATTGTGCTAGTTCTAGTTTCTTTTTTTATCCACCTGTGGCTCTTGTGTCGATTTTGTGCTGCCCCCTATAGTTCGTGCACGCTCCCTATACTTCTACTCATATTATCTATCACTAAAATATTTATAACTATTGACACCCTACGCTTTTTTGTTTGGATATTCTATAAAGCGTGTTTTTAGTTGTTTTAAATTTAAATTATAAATACAAATAAATTATTTATTTGACTGCCTCGGTGGCGTAGTTGTATAACGGTAAGACTGCAATTCTGAGGTCTCGGGTTCGATCCCCGGTTCGCCAAAGTGATTTTGGATTTTTCTATTCAGTATGAGCCCGGAGTCTTGAATTTGTGCCCGATATGGTGATTGGCTCGCCGTCTATCACATCATAGGACGGAATAACGGCGAAAAGTGGGTGCACTAGTTGCGCCTCCGCCTTCGGAGATAAATGGTGTGTGTGTGTGTGTGGTTGCATGTGTGTGTTTGTGTTATTATTCATTAAATTCCCACAAGACACACGATTCAAGATCTTCTGTGATTTAGGGGAGCTATTGAATAAAAATAACGAGTTGTGGTTTAAGGACTTCAGGATCCAATTCCAATTGCATTTTTTCATGATTGGCCGTATCATTTTTACGACAATTCTGCCAATGTCAAGGACTTTATAAAGGTCGGAAGCAAACGTTGGATGCAGCCGCTTTTAACAGGTCAGTCTGGAAATCTTTAGGGGAGGCCTATGTTCAGCAGCAGAGATGTTCAAGATACTTCATAAAAGTATCTGAAATACAAGTTACAAGATACTTGTAAATAAAGGATTTGAGATACCAGATACAAGATACTTTTGAAAATGGTATCTAAATACTAGATACAAAATACGTATCTTCTAAATACTTTTTTCAAATAAGATACCTTTTGAAATTATTTATTTATAGCCTTGAATGACGACACGAGCGTGCCGTCCGCCTGATGGTAAGCGATACGACCACCCATAAACAGTAGCAACAACATCCAGCACCTTAAGTTACAAAGTACTGTGTGGCATTCCACTGCGCTCGTCATCCTGAGACATAAGATGTTAAGTCTCATTATGTCCCGTAGTTACACTGGCTACAATGTCCTTCAAACCGAAACACAACAGTGCATGCAAACTGCTGCTTGGCGGTAGAAATAGACATTGCGGTGGTGGTATCTCATATGTAAGAGTCCGTCTGGGTGGTCCGTCATACAACGCCATAAAAAATTCAAATGTTGAACGTTTTAGATTTTAGAAGCTACTGTGTTTATTAAAAAATATGAGTAAAAAGTATTAAAATTAGGTTCTGCTGATTTAATAAAGTTCATTGAGATTTATCGGAATCAGGAGACAGACTGAAAATCAAAATTATAAGACTCAATGCCCTCATGTTTTCAAAAGACAGAAACCAGTTGAATACAATGTTTGGTTAACCAATTATAGCATGTGCTTTTTACACAAACAAATCAAGAATGTTACGTGTTGATTATTTAAACCATGCAAGTCATATATTGCTTCAATTTAATTGTATGCAACAGGCAAGAAACTTGCAACGTGTATATGGGCCTTAAATGAGCCGTTATTGTAAAAAATGCATAGATAATTAGTAAAAGTATCTTAGCAAATTAAGTATTTATAAAATACTAAGATACTAAAAAATTGTATCTAAATACAAGATACAAAATAAAAATTGAAAAAGTATCTTAGATACAAGATACTAAATACGTATTTTGTATCTTGTATCTGTATTTCAGATACTTGTATCTAGATAAATCACATCTCTGTTCAGCAGTGGTACTGCGCGTGGCTGATGATTATGACTGAAAATATAACTAGATAGGTTTAATATTGTTTAAGTTACAAAACTAATATTATAAAAGCCAATGACCGTTTGATAGGTTAAACTCAAATGGAAAATTACATATCCGATTTTGCGGTGGATTACATTTCTATTCTACTTTGGTTTGTCAGTGTATTGCATTAAGTACCTAGGTATAAAGGTACATGATACACGCACACTAGGGAAATCGTGAAACCGAGTTTACACCAATATAAAATACATCGGTTTACTTAGGTTTATATTGAATAATGCATTAGATCAAAGAACAACCTTTTTTTTGTAAATACGCTTTTAATACCATCTCGCTTGTGTTTCTGACTAGGTAGCTCATAGCTGGTAGTGAGTGGCGCGCCTAGAATAGCCAGGCGTCCGGATAAAGCCGGACATAGTTAGGCTTTTTGAAACTACGGCTTGTCGCGCTTTTGTTAGGCATTTTATATTTGACCAGTGACTTTTAGGGAGTTGGCAAAATGCGTAAAATTAAACGGCATGGAAATACACTTGGGAGATGAAAAATCGTATTCATACTAAGACAAAATCCTTAATAATTCAGGGTGTCCGGCCTTTTTACCCATATGTCCGGCCAAACTGGCTGGTCTGTCCGGCTATTAGATTTCACGACCTGGCAACACTAGGCGCGCCGCAGACTGTACCTACCCACATTTCGTTTACAGATTTTCGATCCATACAATTAGTAGCAATCTAGTACATAAAATAAATATTTTTATTTCTTTTATTCACTCTTTTTTGCACACGAGAATCACAATTTAAAATAAAGAATAAGATTATAATAATAAATACCTAAGTATCTAGTAAGTTTTGAACATACTGTTTTGTTAAGTCCTTATTTCCTGTATGTTTATCGCAAATTGCTTTAAGATTTTTGATTGAATGCTATAATTTGTTCTTAAATTTTACAATACTATATCTCCCTTGACTCATGGGACTAAAATATTCACTAGAATCCTAGCGTCACAAACACCTATAAAAGTCTATGGATAAGGAAAAAATGAAACACTGTTTTAAATTTACAGTAAACTTTCGCTAGTTTAAAATCAAGCCATTAAAACCAACAGAGACAATAAATCTCGAAGTCGATAACTAGATAGGTAGGTATATGTAGCGAATCCTGATGCACTGAATCAGACCTAGACTGGTTAGCAACGCAAGTACTATATTTAGATACAAGTACAATGAACTGCGGCGGATGCTGTGTGCACATCCGAAGCCGTTACCCATGACCTTAATGAATAACTTACGATTGATACCAATTTAGAGGCTACTCTTTAGATTGTACTTACCGATTGCATGAAGTTTTCTATTATATTGAAATGCATTGATGTGGTTTGTAATTTCGTTCAAAACATTTATGCAAGTACTCCATTCATAGTTATCAAAGTTTTATAAAATATTTACATATTATAATAGCAAATATCATTCTATACTAATTGTAAGTACCTACTCCGTTCCAAGATGTGATAAAGGCGAGCCTATCGCCATATTGAACACTTGATGTAAATCCTAGTTCTCTTATGTTCAGGTTTTTTTTACTATTGAATACCTAATCAGATGAACAAGTGGCTGCGAAAATAGACAATGACAATATCTACGTCCTGCCCAAACGGATTCTCGTATACAAGAGTCATAAGTAGATACCACCTATTTTATTGGTATGCTACGTCTATTGGTAGAACTTCTCTATCTACCCTTATTACTGACATGTTATAAAACAAAGTCCCCTGACACGTCTGTCTGTTTGTCTGAACGCGATAAACTCAAAAACTAACGAACGAATTTTCATGAATTTTTATATAGAGATAGTGTGATACCGTAGAAGGGACATAAGTATAGGCTACTTTGTCTCTCTTTCTCGCGGATGAAGCTGAAAGCAAAAGCGAATTTTGTATAAAGGTGAGGCCATAAAATCCATCATACATGTAGGTAATATATACCTATACTATATACCTATAAGATTGCATTAAGTATAGGGATACAATAGAATTACGGCATTATTGTAACATGTATAAAACATGCAATTTGTCGCGGCTCAATCGAATAAATGGCTCAAGAGATTGACAATAAATGCGGATTAGCCGGTTAGAAATTTGAAATATTTTACACTCATTTCAGTCTATATAATGGTATTGTAACAAAATATAGTACTTTTTATTAATATGAATATTTATGGACACAATAGTGATTGCTGGCGGTTTCTCTTGGGTGAGTGCATTTCTGGCGAAATAAATGACACTATGCGTATTTCTGACATAAAAAGTGACTCAGTGCATCTATACGGCTACTCACAAAGCAATTAAATTAATTTATAAAAAACATCTCCACAGGTTCTAAGTACAGTAGTGGTTTTAGAGGCTGTCCCAAGACCTCAAGCTCCAAGCGGCCTTGCGCATGCAAGACGTACAAACAAAAAACATAATTTCTTCGGAAATCGGGTAGAAAAGCCTCGCAAAGAATTTCTAGCCAGAGTCTCGTATTACCTATTAGTTTAGGTTATAACAGCGTCTTATTTTAGTAATTATATTGTTCACTGTTTAAGGATTGTTTAGGATCATGAATCCAACAGAAAGGGTAGATGTCTTTTCTTTAACAAATAGGTAACTATAGTTCGGACAAACTAAGCTGGCCGGTATGACAATTCATTTTTTTCCTGAAGCGATAACTCTGTGAGAACGTCTACCCAAAAAATTCAAAACCGTGTCATGTCATACCGGCCATATTAGTTTGTCCCTACTATACATACTTAGGTATTAAACACATTGTATTGGCATAAGGATTGACTTGACGTTACCTAATGAATTAGTTAAATTAATTAATTATACTTATAACATTTACATACATCTGTAAGGAAAAGCATGTGAAGAATTTAAAATATAAACCTATAAATAAATAAAACTGGAAATAACATATTGATTTTACGTAATATTCGGTTAGCCGGCAGTGAACAATAAGAACATCCCTATTTTAAATTACATTTCAAGGACGCAGGGAACAATCCAGAATGCACGCGAACATTGCCCACCGCCCCTACACCGATCAATAAACAGCTGAGAGCCATGCACACACGCTTATTACTTACTCTGCACACTACCACAAATGTGTATTTTTATCGCGTTTTCTCTCGACCCTTCCATTCGTCACTAGATGTCGCGCCGCAGCGGTATATAAGCGCGCCGGCCGGCGAATATTTAATTCATTCGTACAAAGCATTGTTTGAGTGTAAACGCAAAGCAACTCTACCAAACAAAACAACACGATGTCGCTTCTTCCGTATCTGATCGGCCATCCTCGCCGCCTCCTCGACCAAGATTTTGGATTAGCGCTTACTCCTGACGACTTGCTCACGGCTGTTATGGCGCCTTCGATGTCCAGGGACTATTACAGACCATGGAGACAACTGGCTCTGGCCGCTCGTGACGTCGGGTCCACCATCACCTCTGACAAGGACAAGTTCCAAGTCAATCTCGACGTCCAGCACTTCACGCCTGAAGAAATTACTGTGAAGACTGCTGACGGGTTCGTTATCATTGAAGGCAAACATGAAGAGAAGCAGGATGAACATGGGTACATCTCCCGTCAGTTTACCAGAAGGTATGCGTTGCCAGAAAACTGTAATCCCGATACTGTGGAGTCCAGGCTATCTTCTGACGGCGTGTTGACTGTGATCGCCCCTAGAGTCCCACCTGTGTCGAAGAACGAAAGAGCTGTGCCTATTACTCACACTGGACCTGTGAGGAAGGAGATTAAAGAGCCAGCAGCTGATTCCGAAGCCAACGGCCCTCAGAAATGATCAACCCACAAACGTGAAGAAAAACCGTGCACCGCGTGTTAGATTTTTGCGTCCCAGTGCATAATATATACGCATGATGTACCTATATATGTGATTGAGAAGGCTGACTAAATTGCTGTTGCTTGTATTATTATATTTTAATAAATTTTCCTGCTATATAATATCCACAGCTTGTTTGATTTTTATCGATCTACACACTTAACACAATTTAATACAAACATTACATGTTTGAATTCAATAGTCTAGGTAAATCTTTTAATTTGGTACGACATAAACATTTCAACAGCAAGTTTAATTTTTTTTTTGTATTTGGGTTGGTACTTGATTTTACATAATTATTTGAAATATAATACTATATTCTTTCTCATTAAATTCAATGTTTGCGCAGTACAAAACAATACACAAATAGGTAATTTCGTCCGCCTGTTTTAGTGCATAATTTTACAATTACTTAATATTGTAGTTGTTACAACGGCAAAAAGGGAACATTTTCATTGCACGAAATATTAACATTTAGCAGTACAATATTTTGCGATTAATAACATAATTTATACACATAGTTTTGTTCAATAATAATTATTTAAGGGCCTTATTCATAAACAAATACATACAATCAGTAATACAAAGTTTGACTTTTTGACTTCCAAATCAATCGAAAGTAACAAAACAGTATTGATTAACACTGATAACCTTTACTAGAACCACAAGCAGTTATTTATCCCCCAGTATAAAGCTGATTGACTTTCAAGTTACTATCACATCTCTTACTCTGCATTTACAACGTCTAGAGCAGGGGTTCCCAATTTTATTTAGCCATGGAACCTTAATTGATCATCCTTTTTTTGTCGGAACCCTAGCTGTCTATTTCGATAACTAAAGTGTTTACCTTGTAGTTTTTTTTCATGTTACGACTCGAAGAAAGAACAAATTATAAATGAAAAATAATCATTATAATGTAAGAAATATTTAATGTGAGGAATGTTTTTTTTTACCATATTTTCTTATAATAGCATAGTGTATGAGTCTTGCACGAACATTTTATTTAAATCTCCGACAGAGCGCGGACCCCCTGTGACCCTTCTACAGAACCCTAGTGCTCCGCGGACCACCATTTAGGAATCGCGGGTCTAGAGGACCTGCGGTCGACTCCAGCCAGTTCTGCCCTTGTAACTTAATACACGTTTTTGTACCAGACAGTGCTATAAATACCTCCATACATCAACTTTGGCACGTTTGCTGAGTCGTACTTGGATTTTTAAAATATCTCATTTTGATCATATTGCACGAATTTCGTTTTATAAAAATGTATAAGGAATAAATATCTATTTTTGATGTAAGATACATGATATTGATGGTCAATATTGACGGTCTCGCAAAACTTGAATACTTTTCTTAAAAACGGACAAGTGAGATTATTTTAGTTATTTTGTCATAAAAAGGACTTAGTAAAGATTTTTTTTTAAATATCTTATGTTAGTTGTTATTCAGGGACTTCAGCATAATAATAACTGAAAATGTATAATATTTTATGATTTAATTAAGTTTTGAGAACTTATAGTTATTTAGAAACAATAGCTTGACGATGCTTTTTATGCAGAATTATTTTAAACTACGATTATAATAAGGAATTGTATAGTTGTGGTATTGCACATTCAATAAATTTAAATGTGACACCAATGTGATTCTTCAAAAGAAATAACAAAATATAAATGACACATATATCACGCCTTTATTACCAAAGGGGTAGACAGAGGTGCACCCAGGGCACTTTTGTAAACGATAAAAATAGATAAATGACTTACTTAAGTTATAGAATAAAAGTAAAATTAAATTTGCTTGTAAATTACTTTAAGTAACAATTTATATTTACAAAGAGAAAAGAAAAGCACCACGTTAAGTAAATATTTATTATTAAATTCAGTCTTTACACAGGAATGATAAAACAAAACTTGCACTGAGATTCAAACCTTGTTACAAGATTGATCACTGGCTTCACATGTACCTTGTTTTTCTTTTCCTTTAGCTTCTTTAGCCTCCTTTCGCACGGGACCAGTTTGGGTTATAGGAACAACTCTCTCACCCTTAGCATCTACCACCCTCCTCGGAGCTGTGATTGTAAGAACCCCGTCACTCGACAATTCTGAAACGACACCTTCCGATTCAGCACCTTCAGGCAAAGAGTATTTCCTCACGAACTGTCGCGACACGAAACCATGTTGATCCTTCTTCTCTTCATGTTTAGCTTCCACCACTACGTAGCCGTCAGCAGTCTTCACAGAGATTTCGTCAGGGGCGAAGTGTTGGACGTCCAGGTTGATTTGAAATTTGTCTTTATCTGTCTTTATGGTTGAGCCCAGGTCTTTTGCTAAGGCAGCCATCTGTCTCCAAGGTCGGAAATAGTCCCTCATCATCCACGGTGTAATCATGCTTGTCAGGAAGTCGTCCGGTGTTAGCGCCATGCCGAAATCTTGATCGAATAGTTTGTCATTTTCTTGCTTACAATTGCAGTCGTCTGCGGTGGTGACGTTGAAAATAACCAGGAGTAATAAATACGAAAATGCGTTTGACTTCATTCTAAAAATCGCTCCGTTGCGCTTCGTAAAGAGTTGAACTTGAATTGCGACTAAGGGACGCGGTGCAGTCATTTATATACCCGTTCTGACATCTAGCGACGAGTGGGCGATTCTCGAATGTGTTCTACACACGTGTTTCTTTAGCCGGGCACCACGTTAACCTGTTTGCTGCAATTGTTTTGTTTATTTATCTTATCTCGTAACGCAATTCATGCGAATTATCAATTTCGTAACCTTTTGTTTATATTGCTATAGTGTTTACAAAATACATAACTATTTTGTAAGCATTTGCGAAATATTTCGCAATAGGTACATACTTGTACTTATACCTTAATAATATTCTGTTTAGATATTTTGATTGCTAAATTACATTCTCGCACAATTTCGGAAGATAATAACAGTGTATAATATAATACCAACGTCGTATATTGAACATTCAAGAATAATCCAGATGTATCTATAAAGCGACATCTGTTGACGAGTAGAACAAATTGACCGTTTTGCATATGTGTGTAAACGCATGCCTGAGGTCAGTGATGATGATGGACTCAAACATACAAATGTCGAAGGGTCTCGAAGCTTGCAACAATTCCTTATTCCATGCATTCCCGATCTCTGGAACGTTCGTAATCGTTTTGTTATCAAGGGAAACATTGCATGGACCATGGAGAATAGATATAAGATGGAGAGACAATAGCATCAATTTACTAAGAAAACCAGTGTCGCCAAACTCACACATGCATATTATTCACATACTATCATCTCTTCATTATGATTGGCCGAAATGAGCAATCGCAATAAAACTTATAACACAAAATAATTTGCAATAAATTAAACGTTATTACCATTGCATAAAATTCATATTATAAAAATCAACACGAGTTCATAGGACATTTTTTCTTGTGTGTGAAATTTTGATTTTAAAATTCGTTGTAATACCGCTATTCCACGCTAGATGGCGTTTATCATAAAAGCTCTTATACTCTTTGAAATAAGAGATGTTATTGAATGACACACAGTGCGCTAGCATGTCGGAAATAGTGTTGCACCCATACGATACCTTTTTGTAAACTTATCGATGGTGTTTGTTTTATAACTAAAAATCATAAATAACATTAATAAATGAAATGGACTTATAACAAAATTATATTAATTGGATAAGCACTGGAAAAGTTGTTGGTTTGAACAAAATTTTAACTCGGTAAATTAAAATTTATTTTAAAATTAAGGCTAGATTTCAAATTCCTAATTTAGAATTTCAATACTGTAGATACGTGTGTTAAATTACATATATCAGCTACACAGCTAATATAGCTATTTTGCAATAAATTATAATGACTATATATACTTATCATAGTGATTTCACTGCTGGGGTTAAGTAGAGTGAAGTCTTAGGAAAATGTCAACCGGCAAAGGAAGAAAATACCCTTTGACAGTCGGCACAATTATGCCGGCCTGCTAATTGCTTCTTTACGCTCCATTTTAAGGACCCATATCATAAGACATTAAAACATTCATGCCGGCAAACTGTTCCAGTTTAATAGCAAAACTACGAACTTCTTAACCTTTTGATACGGGCTGAGATAGAAGAAATCACTTAGCAGTGGTTTCGCAAGCCAGCACGCGTGGTTCTCCCAAGGAAGTGTGAGGATAGGTTACACATTTATTCAGAGCACTCATCGAGATACGGACGATTGAATACACAAAGTGAGGCAATGTCTTGGCGTAACTGCAGTAGTTCCAAACTGTATGGTGTTTGTACTGTTTAGGAGTGGTCGTATCGCTTGCCATCAGGCGAGCGACATGCTCGTCTCGTCATGCAAAAGCAATAAAACAAAACTTATATTTTGATTATTTTATATTTTAATCTATTAATAAATAAAATAAAATAGTTTATTCATCACGTAGGCGAACATAGTTGCACTTATGATAAGTCAAGATACATTTAATTAATAATTACTATTATTACAAAAAGTCACTTATATAACTACTGTCATTTTTATAGAGAACAAAATCAATGAAAAATAAATAAAGAAGCCAAGCTCGGGCTGGCAGGAAAGAGGAGATAAAAAGTTTGTGTGTACTTATGAACACGCGTTAGAAGTTAAACTTCTTTGGCGTAACAAGATAAAAATCTTTTTAATTATCTTTCGCCTTATTCTACGTTCAAAATTCAAAACTAAAATGTTTACTATAGCTAACTTCAGGGTGTCGGTTTTTCGTGACGGTGTGCGCGCGCATCGTAATAATTTACTCTCATCATTTTTCCCTAACGCGCCAAAAGTAGTATAACTTAAAAAACGATGAATTTTTATCTTATATATTTAAACGAGCATATATATATATATATATATATATAAATAAATATCTGAATCTCGGAAACGGCTCCAACGATTTTCATGAAATTTAGTGTGCAGCGGGTTTCGGGGGCGATAAATCGGTCTAGCTAGGATTCATTTCTGATTCAGGATTCGGTTCTGCATTCGCTTTTAAATATTTATGTCCACTTTTTTTTTTAATTACGTCATCTTCTATAAAATGTTCTGAACATATTACAGAAAATTTGGAAGGAAACCAATTTAACCTTCCCGTAGCATTGATCCATCTTTCCTTTATAAATGGATCTTTTGGAACACTGAAAATAAAAAATCTTGTATTGTTACATAAATGAATTATGGCAACCATAGCTATGCATCACAAGCGGATCATGCATCATATAACTTTTGTTATTTTTTTGTATAACATAGAGCTTCAGAGAAAAATTAATAATTATCGATAATATCTTATCGACCATGCATGCACTAATTGAGTAGCGGTGACATTAGGAATTAGTGACAAATCATTCTAGAACAACAGATTTTCGTTTGCGAAAATTAACCATATGTAGGAAGCAATAAGGAACATTTTAAATTGTAATTATTGTGCCACATTTGACATAGAAAATCAATATACATTTTTCAATTAAATAATAATAAACCAGAAAATATTACTTACCGATGGTACGAAATACCTCCGTGGGACACATTTTTGCTACGACTATGATTTCTGCATTCCAGAATAGCACAATAGGGCATTTTAATATTTTTAATTATTTTTTCTAACTATTGAAGCTTTGACAATGCGCAATGACGACTGAGACCGCTCAAACAGTGAGTATGTACTGCATTTCTAACTAGTGGATAAAAGGTAACGCCCACTTACTATTTCTACTCTCTTTCTCTGTTCTGTGGCATGGACGATACGCCATGCTGTGTTTAAAAGTTCGAGATGCGTCTAGTAAACACAGTTGCGCCGCGCCGTCGCGTCCCTATGTGCGAAGTGTGCGGCGCACACAGGCGCCGGAAACAGGATGAAAGGCCAGCGTTAATTATTGGACTTATATTTGTTATACTACAACATATTCTTTATAGTTGAATAAGTAAGAAAGTAGGTACAAGTCTCCCAAGGCAATACTCACGCCTGTTGTTTAACTTTACACTACTTGAATTTTGACCCCAATGTTTATGGGCTTTGTGTTAAAATCAAAAGAACCACCGCAGTCGCTACACTAGCCAACTACATAATATCTTACTACAAACATAGTAAACTTATCTTAAAAGTACTCTCACTCGGCCGTGTCCTTGAAATAATTACCTACAGCCGCGCGGAACGTAAACACGCCATAGGGCCAGGGCTTGAAATACCGTTAAAAAGTTGGTATCGTTATTGCTGCTAGAGGCAGGTATCGGTAATTAATAAGTAACGCTAACCATTTTACGTCATTCGTCAAACCTTTTACCGTTAAATATATATACCGGTAATACATAAATTATCGATAATTTTATCGTTATGAGTATACTTCGTTATCATCGCTCTCGTCCACTTGCAAGCATAGAGAAACGACATTTATGCTAAGAGCGCGGCCGCGCGCGTATCTGTCTCCCCATGTGTTCCCATTCGAAATTTGTAATACATAGCTTTATCCCGTGGCTCCGCCTACCTGAAATAGTTTTTCCAGGATAAAAATATTTTCTGTTTCTGACTGCCTCGGTAGCGTAGTTGTATTATGGTACGATTGCAATTCTAAGCTCTTGGGTTCGATTCCCGGGTCGGGCAGAGATATTGGGTTTTTCTATTGAGTATCAGCCCGGAGTCTGGAATTTTTGCCCGATATGGCGATAACCTCGCCCCTATCACATCATGGGACAGAATGACTTTTAGGGAGGTGGCAAAATGCGTAAAATTAAACGGTATGGAAATACACTTGGGAGATGAAAAATCGTATTCATACTAAGACAAAATCCTTAATAATTCAGGTTGTCCGGCCTTTTTACCCATATGTCCGGCCAAACTGCCTGGTCAATCCGGCTATTAGATTTCACGACCTGGCAACTCTAGGCGCGCCGCAGACTGTACCCACTACCTACCCACATTTCGTCTACAGATTTTCGATCCATACAATTAGTAGCAATCTTGTACATAAAATAATTTTTTTTTTCTTTTATTCACTCTTTTTTGCACACGAGAATCAAAATTTAAAACAAAGCATAAGATAATATTATTAATAAAATTGTATTAAGTTTTCAAACCTTATCTAAACGTAACCAAAACCAAATCTAATCTAACACAAAACTAGCCAAACCCAAACCAAATCTAATCCAAACTTAACCCTAACCGACTTCAATCCTAACCCAAACCTAATCTAAACCTAATCCAAACCTAACCCAAACCAACTCTAACCGAACTCTAACAGAAACCTAATCGAAATCTAACCAAACCTAAGCTAAATCTAATTCAAACATAACTCAAAACTAATCCAAATCCTAACCCAAACCTAATCAAAACCTAATCTAAACCTAACATAAACCTAATCCAAACCTCACCCGAACCTTACTCCAAACCTAATCTGATGATTCTCTGATTTCACGCCAGTTTGATGTTCGGCCGTAAAAAAAATAATGATCTATATTTTCGGAGATTCAATGAATAAGAATAAGAATTTTTCAGCATCACCTAGTTAGTATACGAAATATTTTTAAAGTGTACCTGGTATCAACACCAGTACACCGAGTACTAATTTAGGCGCTATATTATAGTTAACGTAATGAATTCGTTAAAGTAACTTACACACACACACACACACACACACACATTCACGCCTTTTATCTCAAAAACGGGTAGGCAGATGCGTCAGACAGAACTAGTGCACCCACTATTCGCCGTGCGTCTTCTGTCCCATGATGTGATAGCGGGTGAGTCTATCGCCATTTGGGACACACATCCCAAACTCCAGGCTGATACTGAATAGAAAACCCCAATATCACTTTGCACGACCCGCGGAACGAACCCGAGACCTCAGCACTGCAGTTTAAGTAACTTTTTGTATGGAACAGCACCCCGGTGAGCGTATTTGAAACTAAAATATGGTAGTATGAACATTGCACGTAAACTTATAAAAAAACTGATTGTTATACGTATTCATTGACGCAATTTTAAAACCGCTTGAAAAATTTAAAGTTATCAAAATTAATAAAAATATGTTTCTTTTCAAAAGGTATCTTATTTGAAAAAAGTATTTAGAAAATACGTATTTTGTATCTAGTATTAAATATCATTTTCAAAAGTATCTTGTATATGGTATCTCAAATCCTATATTTACAAGTATATTGTAACTTGTATTTCAGATACTTTTATGAGGTATCTTGAACATATCTGTTGGTAATATTGGTTTTATTGAGCCGTAACTAACTAGTTTCTAAAGCTATTCCCATTAAAAGTATAGGACTATACAGACATTGAAAAAAAAAACTTTAATATGTCTATAAAAATAATCTTATCTCTTTAATATGTTGTAACAGCACGCCATATGCCAAGCATAGCCAGCCATCTGTTAAGCCAAGCCAATGCCATGCCACGAAAGTTACGTGCCGCAACTTTCAACCGAGCCTGCTAAAAGTATCAAATTTGCCTTTGTTTCGCCATGGAATATTTGTGACGTCACATCCAACTGTCAAATAGATGGATATAAATACTCGAAGCATTCATTTCAGGATTCATTCTGTTGTGTGCACTTTTATAAGACGGAATGCTGTCCGAGTAATAAGATTACACTATATAATACATACATTATAAGAATTTCGAGGGTGTGTGAAGTTTGCCAACCCGCACTAGGCCAGCGTGGTGGAGTAAGGCCTAACCCCTCTCAGTAGTAGAGGAGGCCCGTGCTCAGCAGTGGGCAGTATATTATACAGGGCTGATTGCATTGATTGCATATAATACATAATTAAATAAAGTGGTTTTGGATTTATACATTACCCTTCTGTTTTAATGTATATAAATCTCAAGTTCTTACTACTTTTCCTAGAATTAAGCCAGGATATATCTTATCTGGATCATCAGCATCAGCCACATAAAGCCCATTGCTGAACATAGGCCTCCCCTAGATTTCCAGACGGACCTTTTAAAAGCTGCCTGCATCCAGCATGTTCCTGCGACCTTTATCAAGTCATCTGTCCACCTTGCAGGTGTACGTCCAACTTTAATACATCGCAATAATTCCCTGGCATTGCAAACAATAAAAAGGCAAAAAAAAAACACCATTTCTAAATATTGGTATATTTTCAAAAATATTGTTACATTGACCTGCATTATTTATTTACAAAAAAAAGAAATATACTTAATATTACAACCGCTTACTTCTATGATCGAATAAAAAAAATACAGTAATGGTAAGAAACATTGGGATACCGTGTTTCGTGGTATATTTACAAAGAAGAGAGAAATATAGTTGTTCGGATACTTAACACGAATCCGTTTACATATTCAAAATTATTAACTTAAAAATATTTAATTAAATTATTTGCCACGTTGGTATAGAACTTAATGTCTGTGGTTTCTGCAATATTTTATCTTTGGACTTTAGTCGGAGCCGAATTTAAATACATGGATGGGGTCATAATGAGTTACAATTTGAGCTCTATGAAATATGAGTATATTTCATTTTGTTCTCCGTATAAAACATTCTTAGGACTTGACAGAACGAAATATTGGCACGATTTGCCAGATTTATGATTATGGCGTCAGTCATCCACTTATTATAATGTATTATTAATATATATATATATATATATATGTATATTTGATTATAAATTCGAACTTTATAGACATAAGTTCTATAAAAACGACCTTACACAAACACAAATAATTAAATCTTTCAAAATACTTATCATAAAAGCACATGGGTATATTTAAAAGCGGTCTGAGCGTGTTTCCATTCTATATCATAACAATTTTGCACCCGACATAGGGGCTTGTCGAAATGCGGCGAGAGACAAAAGTGATTGGAAGCTATGAACGTGCGCGTTAGATAAATATATAGACCCCAGAATATTTGTCAAGTCCGGCCCATTGTATTGGACATTTTAATTCTATTGGAAATTATTATTTTGAGTTTTGGCGGGAACTTGGAAGTGTCATGAGGTGCTCTTGTTTTAATTCATTATTTTGGTGATATTTAGTGTTATATTGCATAATTATGGTGGTATATTATCCAATATGGTTCTATTAATGAGCTCAAATGAAGTGAATTGAAATAATTGTGCTAATCAAGTGTTTTTTCTGTTGCCGCCAAAACTCCTCGATAAAGTCTTGGTAAGGAAGCCACTACTTTACTTCGACATACTACAGATAATAAAATATACAAACCAAACTTGACATTGGCAAAATGTGAACACAAATGCCATTTAAAAAAAAAAAAAATATTTTCTATATAAAAATGTCAGCGGACTTTCGCAAAATCAAATCACTGCAATCTCTCGCCGCAATTTCTTTATTTGTCACCGATTTCTTCATCTAGCCTAACTTACTATCTATATTTATTTAATATAAAAAAGTAACATAGTTACATTTTCACAAACAAGTATTGTTTATTAGCAACGACTTTATCAACTATTTATAATCTTAGATCAAACTTTACATTTTTATGCGGTTTTGTTTTTAGAGGACACTGTAGTATGTCGATAAGTGGTCTAACCCATAAATGTGTAAAAATCAGCACTGTATAACGAAATATTATGCGCGCATGCTCACGCCTTATATCCCCGAAGGGGTAGGCAGAGGCGCAACTAGTGCACCCACTTTTCGCCAAGCGTATTCCGTCCCATGATGTGATAGGGGGCGAGCCTATCGCCATACCGGGCACAAATTCCAGACTCCGGGCTGATACTGAATAGAAAAATCCAATATCACTTTGCCCGACCCGGGGATCGAACCCGAGACCTCAGCCTTGCAGTCGTACCGTAATACAACTACGCCACCGAGGCAGTCGAAATATTAAATAACATATTTTCTTATTATTTGATGCAATTAACATGATAAGTTTTGTTTTCTACTGAGTAAATCGCCCGAGCCCACAATCAGTTCTAGATACGGTTGTTTGGTTATAATGAACTAAACAGCTGAGATATTTTTAAAGCCTCACATTACTCCGTTTTAGCTGACCATATCTTTCAAACCAGAACGTGCTTTTACAATACTACTAGGTAACAGAAATACTTACAAAATATTAGTAAACTAAACAATCGTACCAAGTTCAGTATCTTTTATACGGCACAGCATTGACTCGATAGCACCTGACGGTAAGGGGCGTGGGGTCCAGAGGACTGACTGACTAGAGGTTATCCTCGTCAGTCGACATAATTATTAACCTGTTAAAAACCGAATATACACAGGCTAATCCCGGAATGCGACACACTTCGCAGACCACTACTGCGGGGTTTTACACCTTATCCAGGCGGATACTACCACCATTAAAGCATTTACTGCCTCGGTGGCGTAGTTGTATTACGGTACGACTGCAATCCCGAGGTCTCGGGTTCGATTCCCGGGTTGGGCAGTGATTTTGGATTTTTCTATTCAGTATCCGCCCGGAGTCTGGAATTTGTGCCCGATATGGCGATAGGCTCGCCCCCTATCACATCATGGGACGGTATATGCACGGCGAAAAGTGGGTGCACTTAGGTGCGCCTCTGTCTACCTCTTCGGCGATAAAAGGCATGCGTGTGTGTTTGTGTGTGTAAAGCATTTACATAATAATTTATTTCCAGCATAATCAACTTGCACCAGATATATCTTCTATTATATAAAAATTTCGTGTCACAGTGTTTGTTACCATACTCCTCCGAAACGGCTGAACCGATTTTGATGAAATTTTATATTCACACTTGGTAGGTCTAAGAATAGGTTGTTATCTATTTTTCATCCCCCTAAGTGATAAGGGTGGCCCACCTTAATTATTTTTTTCGGACAGCTGTTTTTTTTATGATGTGGCATTAAAAATACATACAACCCTAAATTTTCTACCTTCTTCCATCATCCCCTATTTTTTAATAGCGATATTAGTAATTCAATAACTTTTAGCCCCGGTCGGTAACTGATCAAATATTCATTTTTTTTTTCTAATAAAATAATCTCTGAAAAGAATTTATATGCAAAACAACGTTTGCCGGGTGAGCTAGTGTATTTATATAAGATACTTCATCGTTGCTAATAAACATCACCATCCATTCATACGAATATAAAAAGCTAGAAACAAACGCACTCGAATCAGTCGCACTGGTGACCGCCACGCTTCCCGTTCCTATTTGAACACATTATAGGAGATCAGAAGCGGTGAGATGTGTAAAAGGAACTTTATTTGTAAGGAGGTTAGGTTCAAGTATGATATTAGGTTTTGAGAGTATATATTGCGGTAATAATGTTTTTTTTCGCTTGTAACTATACAAGTATTATAGACAAAGCCTAGGAATAAAGGCATTCATGCATGTGACATAAAACTGGGAAAGATATGTTTAATTTAACGTTACAAAAAGATTATTTTTTCTAAACAAAACTAGCAAAACTCATTGAACACAATATATTAGTCATGAACGGGAAGCGCGAGTCCAATGTAATCATAAATGGGGTCTGAAAAGGACCTCCGCGGCATTTCATACTGGACGACATACATACAAATGTACGAAAGCGTTGCGATGTTTGTATTGGCAGTTATGTAAGATAAGTCGGTGTGTTTAGTTAAATAATTTAATAAATAGATCTTACTGGTAACTTATAGGAACGAGGAATCATAGTATTCTGTTTATGATATACTTGCATGGAATTTACACCCGTATTCACATCTATGAACATTCATAGCATAAGTATATTGCTTATGTAAGAAGTGTGAATAATGGTGTAAAAATAACTAATACAATTTGAATAATCGATTGAACCAATACAAACATCGCAACCCGGCATCACCCACCCAACATCAACATATTGTATATTTCGTTTAGCTCATACAAAATCTAATCATACAGCTTACACTACAAATATATTAGACAGTCCACCGCACAAGACAATAACTTGCACTTTGTCAAAAAGAAAAAAAAAAACAAATTTCTAAAACGAAAATTTAGTAAATACATCAAAAACTGGGAGACGCTGACCGTGCACATTGATACAACGATTCATAAGCCTCATACATTGATAAATTTCACCGCGACAAAATCGTTGCATCAAACAAACGTAATATGCGCACGAGCCTTTATAAAAATTTGTGCTAAATTTTGGGGTGTTACATTTATTTGGCCTTAACTGTAATCCTTAAAAGGTTTTCATAAAACCATTACACCGAATAACTTTGCTTTTGAAATACAAAATAAAAATAAAAAACGTGAAAGTTCTCAAAATGCAATAAAATATGGCCTCTTTCGTTATCAAAATAAATACATAGATTTTTTTTCTTTTACACTTTCTTTAATTATTTTTTATTTGCATGATATAATACTTACGCTCATTTCTCTTTGGACACGTTATCATATTTGGTATTGCTATCAATACCGACGTACAGGGTTATCTACGCGAGACAGATCTATCACTAGGGTTGTGATTTTTTTTGCGATTACGAGATTTCCGAACGAACTTTTTATAGTAAAGAAGTTTAATGCGCATGAGCATTTCGCAAAACAATTGACGGTTCGTTACCACCCTTTGAGGATTGTTCATAGCCCTTCACTACCTTACATTAATGCAAATGGGTTTAACTTTAAATACCTTTCTAATAAAGGTCAATTAACCTAGTTTAATACATTTGTGTCAATTGAATGTCGTAAAAAACCCAAAGCCAGTACTGACATCGTCTCTACTTATTAAAGAACATAAATTCAATTTTTTTGGGAATAACCGTTTAATAAACTTCAAGTTCGTTCGGAGAACTCATTTCCAACGGACATCAAAAAATACAATTGTCACGTTTCAAAAAAAATTACGTATTTTTGGACATCACGAAAATATAATAAGCAGAAGCGACGCGAGTTCTCAGTAAAAAACTATCAACTAGATTCACTTATATTTGAGTTAGAAAAAAACACGGCGATCGTCTTTGTACA
Source organism: Sphinx pinastri (assembly GCA_947568825.1). Classification (NCBI taxonomy): domain Eukaryota; kingdom Metazoa; phylum Arthropoda; class Insecta; order Lepidoptera; family Sphingidae; genus Sphinx; species Sphinx pinastri. The sequence continues at coordinate 8,341,853 of OX387639.1, read as the reverse complement.
CAGATTGTAATAACATTGTAATTAAAAAATAAAAATTAAATTAACATTGAGATAAAACAATATGTGTGCCCGCAGTGTACAGATTTGTTTACGTTATTCAAAATAACTTTATATAAGTAATGTGTAGAGTTTTGGCGGGAACTTGGAAGTGTCATGAGGTGCTCTTGTTTTAATTCATTATTTTGGTGATACTTAGTGTTATATTGCATAATTATGGTGGTATATTATCCAATATAGTTCTATTAAAGAGCTCAAATGAAGTGAATTGAAATAATTGTGCTAATCAAGTGTTTTTTTTTTGTTGCCGCCAAAACTCCTCGATAAAGTCTTGGTAAGGTAGCCACTGCTTTACTTCGACATACTACATATAATAAAATAGACAAATCAAACTTGACATTGGCAAAATGTGAAAACAAATGCCATTAAAAAAAAAAAAAAAAAAAAAAAAAAAAAGTAATGTGTAAAATAAAAAATAAAACTAATACAAAAATTAACTGAAAGTAGGCTGAATTAGAGAATTAAGTTTCTTGTCGTTTTTCTTCTATACCTAATCATAAAAAAAAACCAAAACGATTTAAATATTTAGTTTTTGAATTTCGAACACGGTTACCATCTTGTACACTACTGGCACACAATTTAAATAAAAATTAAAAATACTTTTGTCACTAAATAAAAGTCTTAACTCAATTGAAGCACCTACAAGGATAATAAAATAATATTATTAAATTAATTCACACGTTTTTAAAACAACGCGGGGAAAGGCGGCGAAGACGTACGAAAGAAATATATGAAATAAAAAAATTACACCAAATATACAAAACCTACACTTACAATGGACGTGATTATGCATGCTGGAACCAAACTGGGATTTGTAAAACAAGGTCATGGTAAAGTCTTAAGTTATTTAAATAATAATAAAAAATATCTAGCAAATAAAAAATAAGTTATGCGTATAAATAATCATTACATCACGTTCATTTCAGTGTTAACGTATCGAATTCCCGATTATTGTAAATTTGGCTTAGTTCTACATTGCATAATCACATTCGACTAATATAAAAGTGTTCGGTAGCAAAATTGAGAATTGTTTCATTGGAAAAACATCCTTAAATATAGGCCTGATAAGATTCACATTACAATAAAGCTATGTTTTCATACAAAACATGCGATCCGATTTTTATTTAATCTAAAAAATTGCGTGTGAAATTCTTTGGTTAATATTAAATCTTACAACGGATTTTTTTATAATTTATATTTATCCTTGTTGCATGGTTTATATGAAAACAGCTCTTATTTCTACTACTGTAGATTCTCATGTACCTGACACGATGCTTCGAGGGTTTAACTGTCCTCTAGTAGATTGTGCAACTCCGCGTAGTTTAGTATGGCACGGTGGAGGAATTCGTATTGTAACTGAAATAGAAGGAAATAGGTTAGAAAGAGTAAAGTAGATGTTTGAGGTTGTTACGAACACGACTTTCTGACGAGTGTCGTATATAATTTGTACTTAGTACATTGTATGCTTTGATGAACTTAATTTGCGTGTGTGAGTGCGAGTGATAGTCACTATGAATATCTTTGTGCGTGTGTGTATGTGCGCGTGTGCGTGTGTGTGCGTGCGTGCGTGTGCGTGTCTGCGTGCGTGTGTGTGTGTCTGTGTGCGTGTGCGTGTTTCTGTGTGTGTCTGTGTGCGTGTGGTACTCACGAAGGTGTCGATGGTGCGTGCGCGCTGCGAGCGGACCTTGCGCGCGACGCAGCACACGTCCACGCGCCGCTCCACGCGCAGCTGCCAGATCAGGATGCACAGCGCTACGAACAGCGACGATCGCTCCGTACCCAGTCTGTGAAAAAAACATTATGGTTGTGCCTGCAGGCTCTACTGTACGTAGATAGCCCCTAAAATGTCGGACCATGGAGCAATAAGTATATCAGGAGATCAAGCCAATTCCTGACACTAAGCGACAAAACCGCCAAACAATGGTAACACGATACAAATTTTAAATTGCAAGTAATAATAAAATATATCATGGAACTTATGACGAAGATATTGGATTTTTGACTTGCAGAAAAACCTTGTATATGAACGGGGCTGTTTGACCCTCAGACACTCACTGGCAGTGCACGAGCATGGTGGGCGTGTGCAGCGGGTCGGCCGCGTCCGCCAGCTCGGCGAGCCCGCGCGTCACCTCCGGCACGTGGCCCGGCGCCGTCGGCCAGCCCTGGTACTGCAGCTGGCGCACTGATGACACCTCGCCACTCTGTGGTACGCCAATATATACCATCAATATTTTTAAAGATTTTTTTTTTTGATGAAGGTACAGGAAGCGAAAGTGGTGTGCCAGAATCGAGCAAAGTGGCAATCCATGGTCTCTGCCTACCCCTATGGGATAGAGGCGTGATACTATGTATGTATGTATGTAATATTTTAAACTATTGCCGTCGAGGGTGGAAAGACTATTTGGCTTAAGCGATTTTTTTTTCGATATAAAGGTATATGTACAGACAGCAGCATAAGTATCTGTACAAAATCTAAATTTCATATCGCCTATATATGCGTTATGTTAAACTGAAACATTTTTTTCTTCATTTGAAGTAAAGTAAATCTCTTTTATTTTATTTTTGTGAAGTGAAAACAAAGATTGATAATAACACAAAAGTTTGTAGGCAATTTGAGATTTGAAATTTGTTCAGCTACTTATGCTGCTAACTGTACATATTTAGAATCAAAAAACGATACTGATTCCAATATATATAACTTTGCATCCCAAAAAATGTCGCTAAGGCTAATAGCCTTTCACACCTCTACATGTTTTTGGCAATCGAATAGGGTACACAGGATCGTTATAAAAAAAATTCGACGACTACAATATGATCATTGCTCTATGACCTAAAGGTATTGTGGAGGTGAGTAAAGTTTTGTTAACGAGACAATTATGGACTTTAAATATAATCATAATAAATGATCCTTACCAGGAGATTATATCAGGAAGTAAATAATGTTATTACTATGATTTTTTAAAATAGAATTGTATTTTTAAGTGGTTAAAGGCAACATAATAAACAGCCGTGTCCATAACCCGAGAAGTCATTCGAGTTTAAAAAAAACCTCAAACAATAGAACATTTGTACCTTGTTGTTGATGACTCTGAACTGCCGCCTGGTGTAGTACGGACAGGACTCGCTCTCCTCGTATTGTACCGATATGTGCTCGTACTGGGCCGTGCCGTCATCCCAATACCGCGGGCACTTGCCTTCACCCATCTGCGAATAAGGATAGTTTTTTTTTATTATGACATTAAATGACGAGACGAGCATGCCGTTCGCCTGATGGTAAGCGATACGACCACCCATAAACAGTAGTAACACCATACAGCACCTTGACTTACAAAGTACTGTGTGGCATTCCACTGCGCTCGTCATCCTGAGACATAAGATGTTAAGTCTCATTATGTCCCGTAGTTACACTGGCTACAATGTCCTTCAAACTATGATTAAATGAGACTCATTATGCTCAGTAGTTGCACCAAGTAAGTGTGTAACCAAGGTCCGTATTCACAAACCTGAGGAGGGGTCACCGGGGACATTACCCTCCCCCCCGGGCTATAATTGGTTTTGTAATTAAATTCGTTATTATATCGATTTGGAGTTTGTCTATACCTTGACATTATAAGATATCTGACAATCTAAGTAAGGGCCAGGTCAAAAGTACCATGAACCGGCGGGAATGCATGAAAAGATTGATGAAGGTAGAGGAAGCGAAAGTGGTGTGCCAGAATCGAGCAAAGTGGCAATCCATGGTCTCTGCCTACCCCTATGGGATAGAGGCGTGATACTATGTATGTATACCTTGACTAAATGACACCCCCCCCCCCCCCACCGATTTGAAAGCAGGATCCGCCCTTGTAGCTAAGTAAGGCGCAATGCCATGATAATGTTACGCGCGCTAATACTCGCGGATAGTAGCGCCATCTATTGGCTAAAAGTGGTACTATCCGAATGTGGAAAGTTCGGCGATGGAACATTCTCGAAAGATCTCGATGTCTCCAGAATGTCGTGGAAACGCGATTATTGACCTATATTTGCGAGAGAGTTCCCGACTATTCCGGATCTTTCGAGAATGTTCCACAGACTACGATAGTACTCGCGGCCGGCGACCGCGGCCTTGTGACCAAGGCCATTGACCGAGTATAAAAGTCGGCGCGCGGCCGCCACCGGGCATTCAGTTTTGCTTAGCGAGCGGAGCGACAAGCGGACTACGAGCTATAACTCCGAGCGACTTCGAAGCGAATTGTGATTTGTGTGAACATATAGTGAGTGACTATAATTAGTGCATTCGAATATCGTAGTATCCAGTGCAGTGTTTTAGTTAGTTTAATTGTAATTATTTGCTAATAAAAACTTAATTGGTACTTTTATCGCAATACCGGCGTTTAATTGTTTATACCGAACCCCAGCACGTAACAATAATAACACTAGTATTAACAAACAATACTGTGAAGACGCACTGTACGCACGAACCCATAGTGCCGGCTATTTTATAGTTTTCTTTGGCCTTGTTCAGGTTTGTTTACCTGACAGCCAACTAAAGCAAAAGTTTATTTTGATATTATCCAATCACAGCGCCCTTTGCCGACACACTGCGAAGTCTGTCATGCCGAAAGCATTGAGAACAGGCTTATTATCATAGCATTGGGCTGTCCTTAGCTAAGTAACATATTGATTTTACTGTGGTAACGTTTAAGAATACGGATGTTAGTCTGTTTCTCAGTACATCCCGCATGATAGTAATTGTAGTGCGTAGGCAAAGGGGCGTTGTGACGGGCTAATTTTGAGATACAACTTTTTTTCAGTTGGCTGATTCTTTCACCGAACACAGGAACATCTGCACGGGTTTGAATGAAAGGACATGTCCAAAAATGGGTCTTAAATTCTAACCAAGATACTTTATATATATTTGGATAATACTTTCAAAAACTAGGCCTTCCGATGTTGAGATTTATGTAGTTTTATTTTCCTTAAAACCTACACTTAATATGATCATTTTTAAAAAAGTTAGTTATAAATGGAGCCAAATTTTTTTTTATTTGATACTTGATTAATTTTTTTTGCCCTCTAATATCCATGTAGTTTGAGCCTGGTTGAATTTTGAGGCCCAGCACCCATACAAAAAGCGGACATTCCCTTTGGGACATAGATAAGCCACGTTTCATTCCGAAACTTTATCCCGAGAAAGGTCAGTAACGAGCGAAGTCACGAGTACACCTAGTCTATGTGAGTTGTCGACTTTTTGACGCTGTTATGCTAATGCATACGTGTTTATTGGTTGGCGATAGTTTTAGGTAAAAATTTAACATTTCTAATAGTGTTTACAATGGAAAAGTATAATAGCTTTGATGTAATTATCAAAATATATTTACCTCACTCAGCATAACAATTGTCGACACATTATGTTCGCAGACCATCCTCCAGAAGTCCATGATCGTGTTGGGCAATGGATCTTGCGTTATTATGAAACCTTCTGAATTGTCGTAAGCTGAAAAAATTATATTTTATGGATATGAGATAAAAGATATTTTAAGTAATTAATAAAGTTCAGTAAAAAGATGTTTATTTATTTATTTATAAACTCTTTATTGTACATCTAAGGCAAAGTGGAAATAACAAATATACAATATAAACTAGGCTAAACAATAAGAAGTACAAGTGGCGGTCTTATCGCAATCGGCGATTTTTTTACTGACAAGTGTTTATTTCGAAGTGAGGTAACTGTAAGAAAAAAAAAATACCCATAAAAATACAACACCTAATGACAAAGACACAACAAAGGTTACATTCTACAACAAAAGGGTCAAATATGTTATGTAAAAAATCAAAGAAATAATTTCATAGATATTTTATTCCTCTTAGCGTTTGGATGATTGGGAGATAAAGCAAAGTAGATGTAATGGAACAATTAAGTAAAAAGACACATACTGGCGAATTTCAAACGATTTCATAACAAGGCGAGAGCGCTATTGTTATCTATACTAATATTATAAAGAGGAAAGATTTGATTGTTTGTAATGGATAAATTCAAAACTACTGGACCGATTTTGAAAATTCTTTCACTAAGATTAAGTTACATTACTCTTGAGTGCTATAGGCTACTTTTTATCCCGGAAAACTTTTCCACGCGGGCGGGAGGCTCGATCAGAAGTTTAGTAACTAATATTTTTGTTCTAAAAATCGATTGTTAAACAATGAGTCAGGTTTTGTTGGTGTTAGTAATTACCTTCGATGAAGGATGCGTTGATGTACGTGGAGAAGTCCCTGGCGGGCAGCGGCGTGAGTATGACGCGGTTGCGGTCGTAGGGCAGGCAGTCGTGCGAGCGGTTGCGCGCGCGCACCTCCTCCGCCGCGCCCGCCGCGCACGACCGCAGCGCCTCGCCCACCGGCGCCGACGCGATGCGCTGCACACACACACACCTTATATCCTCGAAGGGGTAGGCAGAGGCGCAATAAGGGCACCCACTTTTCGCCATGCGTATCCCGTCCCATGATGTGACAGGGGGCGAGCCTATCGCCATATCGGGCACAAATTCCAGACTCCGGGCTAATACTGACTATAAAAATCCAATACAACTGTGCCCGACCCGGGGATCGAACCCGAGACCTCAGCATTTCAGTCGTACCGTAATACAACTACGCCACCGAAGCAGTCTATCAAACACAACAGACATCAACATTATACTCACTCAACGACTATACAACAGTCCTAGACACCCAATATCCAATATTTTTCTTCAAATTAATTCTGTCAACTGCCTGAGGTTTATAGAAGCAAGGTACTGCATTACGATTGGCCATGCCAACATAATTACTATTTTTATTGATTGCGTCACTTGTCATGTAATTCTAAACAACTAAGTTGTGAAATACAAATATAATATGACAAAACACATAGTATAGACCAGTGTTTCCCAAACTATGAGTCGCGACCCACCAGTGGGTCGCAAGGGAATATTGGGTGGGCCGTGCAAAATAAAACAATATATCAACTGACCGACACAACAGCCGGGTGGCCAATGTTGGACGATAAAAGAAACAAAATTCTCGAAAAAGCTATTAAAAATTACTTCATGACAGCCGAGGGGTGGGTCTAGAATTTGGAAGTTTTTGTTAGATGGGTCGCGGCTCATAGAACTTTGGGAACCACTGTAGACTTTAAGAATGCCTGCGCTAAAAAAGGCATGTTTCCTGATTTACCTCAAACTCATGCTCCATGAGGCACTTGTCGGCTCCCTCAGGAGTGTTCCTGAGCCGGTCCACGGCCGCTTTGAGCCTCGACGCGGGGATCTCCGTGTCGCCGTAGTGCGCGTACTCGACTAAAGCGCGGTACACGAACACGTATTGTTTCTGCAAACATACATTATGATTACTACTTAAAATTGTCTATTCGTCCTATCAAGCAAGCATTTTTCGAAAGTTCACTTCCATTATAGACTGGCAGACAATATGAGAATATTCTTCCCATCTCAAGAATTCGTCAACCTAAATCCAAGTACTAGGTCAGCATAACCCACGAGAGGTTATTTACGGCGAGTACAATTTTAAGCTGCTCTGTATTGCACTATTACAATCAAAATACGGATCACAGAGACTGTGTCGTTGTTACTCTGCTCGCGCAGCATATCCTTGGTGTTCAAGCGTAAAGTACCAGGCTAGCATAGCATTCGAGAGTTCAAGCTACTGCATTAGTTTCGTCTGTCTACGCAGCTCGGCGATACACTTATAAGTACCAGGCTGTCATAACACTTGAGAGTTCAACCGACTGCACAGATTTATAAAGTCTCTCCGCAGCTCGGCGACGCAATCATGAAGCCCCAAGCTATCATAATAATCGAAAGATAAAACAACTGCTATCGGAATAGCTTAATGAGGCAAGTATGAACTATGAAGTACCAGGCTATCATAAATCTCAAGAGTCCACTCACCAGCGACTGCACGAGGAAGTTCCTCTGCCTCCTGAGCTCGGCGACGGTGTTGAAGACGGCCGCGTGTCCGGTGGCGCGCAGCTGGTCCAGCAGGCAGTCCAGCGCCACCAGCGTGCCGGTGCGGCCCACGCCGGCCGAGCAGTGCACCACCACAGGCCGACCCACCATGTTGCACCACGCCTCGTTCACGCGCTACATGCCAACCAACATAAATTAATTTGTATTGGATGATTCGATAGTTATCATCAAAAATTTTGATAGTTTATTGAATACGGCTATAAATCAGTAATGGGCTGTCAGAATTAATAACACATTTACACAATTCTACAGAATGTTTCTTAAAATGGTTCACCAAAGGTAAAGAGGAAAGATTTGATTGTTTGTTTGTTTGTAATGGATTAACACAAAAACTACTGGACCGATTTTGAAAATTCTTTCACTCATAGGAAGCTGCATTACTCCTGAGTGCTATGGGCTACTTTTTATACCGGAAAAACTTTTTCACGCGAGCGGAGCCGCGAGCAGAAGTCTAGTAATTCCATAAAACATTGTTATGCAACTGTTAACATTAAAAAAGTATTTCAAGCACTAACAGAAGCTATCCAACCGACCCTAACTAACTTGAGTATGGATCTGAACTCTAAAAAATATTATGACAATTGACATAATCTGACCTTTATAAACTTGAGTATGGAGTGCGGATGCTCTGGCGCGGCGAAGTCCTTCCACATGAGGAAGTGGTACTGGCGCACGGTGCGCGACTCCGCCTCCTTCACCTCGCGCGGGGACGTCGGCGCGCTGCACTCGGACGACTCCTTCACGTCTATCAAACAAATTTTATGATACATACATTCATATCATCCCGCTTTAGAAGAAGAAAGAAAGAAAGAAAAAATCTTTATTTGGCCATTGTCTCTGGACCAGATGGCAGTAAGTGATAGGTACACACGGGAATACAGTAATCCATGACATAAAATGAATAAAAAAATAAATAAAGAGGAAAGTACTTACACTAAACAAGATAAAAATAATTTAAAACGAAATAGTCCCCTGGCATACCCACTTGTAGACCCCAGCCATCCGTGTCCGTAGTATGACCAAAAAGGCCACAGGCTCAGCGACCGCCAGGTGGGTTGGTCCACCTGACACTGATTTTCAGCCAGGGCCATAGGAGTGTCACACGGATGCCAGCAAAAGGCAAGGATAATATATGGTATTTAGGTACTTAAATAAATAAAAGAAAAAATAAATATAATACTCCATAATAGTCATACAATATGATTAAATAGGCCTTTAGGCCCTTCCAGGGGTACGAGTATATCCCGCCCTCACACCCACGATTGAAACTCCTGTAGTATAATAGGATCGACATTGGCACGCATTTTATGACACCAAGCGGTGAAGCACTGCGAGTCTCAGGAAACACTAATTAGTCTTAACCCGCAACGAAATTCTGTCTAATCTCTACAAGCTCCATGTAGGATACAACTCCAGCTGTTATTTATATCTAACATAATGTTGCGCTCATTCAGGGGTAAGCAGAGATAACATTATGCCAGCTATGTTAGGTGCCATGCAATAAGGACTGAGACTATTTCCATTTACAAGACACAATTCAAGATTTCGACCTGCTACTGAGCAGAAATACCCAAGATCACATTACACGCCCTGGGGATCGAACCCGAGACCTCAACACGGCAGTCGTAACTGCCACCAAGACAGTAAATTGTAACAGCTGTATATCCTAATGTAGTATTTTTGCCCACCACGTGATAAGACTCGTCAGCAAGAGCAGATACAGAACAGGGTAGTTTCCTATGTTCTATTTAGTACATTATTTTATATGTAACAGAAAATAATACGAAAAAGAAATTCTTCTGTGAAATCAGCATCAAAATGGGTTGAAAAATAAAGCAGTTATTTACATTTGAAATATTGTCATGAGTAAAATTGGGGGCGTGGTCCCCACCACGCTATCTATTGCGCTATCTCTTTCGCACGCACGCAGCGTTATGGCCGTTGACACCCGGTGACGTCACAGTCTAATATTAATGTTATTTGACAATTACCCCTTCTACCAAATTTCAAAGCATTATAACTTACTTATTATTGCACCAATTTTGAAAATTCTTTTTCCGTTAGATTTTGGATGGCATACATTTTTGATAAATGTTGTGAAAAAAAAGTAGTCACCTAGCCTATTGTTTTTGCTGTATAAGAATTAATTTTTGTGTTTAATTCTCAGTAGTTTATAGAAGAATATTTGTAGTGTATTAAAGTAATTCTCAATTGTATATCAACTCAAAGTTACGCACCTCCGTTTCTCTTAGCGATTCCGTTATTCTCTATGATCGGTTGACCATCGGCGTTGGTCGGTTGTTTGGTTATTTTTAACTCTCTTACAATGTAGTCAGAATATCTGAAAAAAAAGGCGTTTATATAACGTCATCTTTATCATCATCAGCCACATGATGTCCACTGCTGAACCTAGGCCTGACCTAAAGATTTCCAGACGGACCTGTCAAAAGTGGCTTGCATCCAGCGTGTTTCTGCGACCTTTATCAAGTTTTACTAGTGGTAGGTCTCTCATATGTAAGAGTTCGTCTTCGTGGGTACAACCGCAATGTCTATTTGTACCGCCAAGCAGCAGTGTGCATGCACTGTTGTGTTTCGGTTTGAAGGAAATTGTAGCCAGTGTAACTACTGGACATAATGAGGCTTAATATCTTATGTCTCAAGATAACGAGCGCAGTGGAATGCCACACAGTACTTTGTAACTCAAGGTGCTGGATGGTGTTGCTACTGTTTATGGGCGGTCGTAACGCTTACCATTAGGCGAACGGCATGCTCGTCTCGTCATTCAATGCCATAAAAAAAAGTCATCTGTCCACCCAGCAGGTTGACGTCCAACGCTTATACATACTGACTTAGAATTCCACCAGCTCGAAGTTACTGTCACAGGGAAACTCATATTTAAATAGCGTACATAAAGACTGAAATTACAATTTAATAATTCATTTACGTGTTGCAGTCAACCTCACCTCTTCTCCCCGACATGATGAACCGTAATATTTCCAAACGCCTTCGCCCCTCTGACCTCATCCGGCCAATACTTGGAGCACTTCACCTTGGAGTACTCCTCGAGGTTGGTCAGCATCACGATCAGCTCTAAGCCGTGCTCCCATATCATTCGCCAGAAGTCGTTCACCGTCGTGTCGGTGGGTCCTTGCGCGCATATGAATTGTTTTCCTTCCTGATGGAGATTATTTAGTTTGTAGTTGTGTGAGCAATTTTATATTACATAATTTTTAATGTATAGTAAAATATTACATTTACAACATTATACAACATTTTCATATTGTGTTTCAAGTAATGATTTTCTGTTGAGCTCAATCAGATGAAAAAATATATTTAAGATAATTGGGTAAATTCTTAGAAGATACAACAATGTGAAATAAGAATGGTATTACAATAGATTTACTATAATCTTTAAACCACGATCCTAGTACTGAGATTATGGTAAAAAATAATAATAATAATTAGGGATATTATAGTGTTGATACACACACGATTTTTATCCCCAATGGGGTAAGCAGAGGCGCAAGTGCACCCACTTTTCAGGTGTATTCTGTTCACTGATATATAGGGGGTCTATTGTCGATAATACTACGAAACAAAATATAAGACTACATTAAGCACTGCATGCAATACCTGATGAGGCTCCAAGGGGTCCTTAGGAAGCGGTGGGACAGACAAACACAATTTAGGATATAGCCAATTAACACTGAAGCTGAAGACATATATAGTTATAATAAGCTTAGTTTAAAACAAGACAATAAATACATTAACCCCGTCATTTGGATTTCCCACGATCCAAGGACACACAAGCTTATTAGCTAGTGTCTTAAATACCAATAAATATAACGTGAAGAAAATAATATGTTACATAAACTTCAATTTGAAATTTAATTTAGATTTATATTGTGTTATTTATGTATACGAATCGGCAGATAATCTCAGCGTTCGACTAAAGTTGGCATATGCACATAATAACAAGCAAAGGACATGTCCAAAAACGGGCCTAGAATTCTAACCAAGACAATTTATATATATTTGGATAGAACTCCTAAAAACTAGCCTTTTACAATAAATCGTTTGATTTTAAAGACCTCTGATTATGAGATTTATGTAATTTTATATTGCTTAAAAACAACAGTTAACATGAACGTTTTTAAAAAAGTTGGCTATGAATGGAGGAGTCTAAAAATATTTTTTTAATGGTTCTAAGTTCCATATTTTGCCCCTTTAATATCCCTAAATTTTCAGCATAGTTAGATTTTGAGGACCAGCACCCATACAAAAACGGACATCTCCTTTACAGTCATATATTCTTACTAATCTTTTCTACCAGTCTGAATATAGTCACAAACAGCTTGACAAATATTTTTAGGAGCTAAAGGTAGATCTTTAGTTTGTCCAATTGGCAGACCATAGATTCTAAGCATACGCAATGATTTTTAATTCTTTCCTACGGTAAGGCAAAGGTCAAAGCCATACAACCTAGGCATGACGTAATTTTAAACTTACCGCGAGAATATTATTCACTGATACATATGTCTTGGAATTTGTGAAGGACAGAGGTACACACAATTACGCACAAGATCTAATTATATTTCTATTATCATGCACATCATAAATAAAATACACCATCTAAATTATTCTATGTTTTTGCTGACAGGTTATATTTTGTAGTTGTCTGGCTGTATGACCATGTGTATTGTCTGGTCCAACCCAAAATCTAACATGGTGGTCTATTCCGGGATTACCCGGTGTACATCCAATAAGACAGGCCGACATATCAGGCCATCGTCAAAGACCTATACATATTTTTCACCGTTATAATTTTCAAACAAGCGGTGATAGTCTAGTTGGGAGTGGAACGGACTGTCGAGATTATTCCCCGGATTCAAGCACGCACCTCTGACTTTTCTAAAAAGTTGTGTGTGTATTCTTTGTGAATTATCGCTCGCTTTAACGGTGAAAGAAAACATCGCGAGGAAACCTGCATACCTGAGAAGTTCTCTATAAGAATTGCGAAGGTATGTGAAGTCTGCCAACCCGCACTAGGCCAGCGTGGTGGACTAAGGCCTAAACCCTCTCAGTTGTAGAGGAGGTCAGTGCTCAGCAATGGGCAGTATATAATACACGGCTGGTATGGTATGTTAATTTTCTAACTACACAACAGTTTGAGTGTAAGTCTTGAAAAACTAAATATTTTTCATCTTCATAATTTTCAACCTACGCTCTTTTCATCAGTCGGAAATTAGTCACTTTAAACTCCATACCTGATACCCCCGCACGTAGTTCGCGTTGATGTAATCCGAACCGGTCACGCTGTCGATCTGCGCCAACTTCACTCGGGTCTGGTCGTACGCTTTGATGTCCGGGTACCGGTTCTTCGGCTGGTTCTCTCTCGCCTCCGACGCATGCGTGGTGCGGTCCGGGAAACAGTCGGGCAGTATCTGCAACAACTTCAGACCGTTTTTGGGGGTGTTTAGCGACATTTACAAATGGTTAGTGACATGGATACCACATGTGCCCACTGAGATATGCGGGTGAAAATTAAGAGAAATTATGCGTATTTTTTTATGGAATTGGAGGATGATAATTTGGATATGCTTTAAATGCTCGTTTCAAGCTCCCAGTTGTATTGTGTGTGAATTAAGAACTCATAAAAAATTGGATAGGAGGATTACAAGGGCAAAAAAAGATACACAATAACAGAGAAGAAATCATAAACATCGCAACGACTTACTATAAAAACTTATATAGCTGCTCTACCCAGACGCTATCATTGCACGGGGATCCTGAAATGGACTACAGTGAAGAGATAGAACCCATAGACGAAACTGAAATAAACGAACAAATAAAGAAGTTGAAAATTGAAAAGAGCCCAGGCCCAGACAGAATAACTAATGAAGTCATAAAAATAGGTCACCCACTACTAGCAAAACCCTTAACAAAACTTTTCAATATGATTATTCAAACAGCTTGCACCCCACAACAATGGTCCGAATCAAACATAATTCTATTATACAAAAAAGGAGATCCAAAAGACATTTCTAATTACCGACCTATAAGCCTATTACCGACGATATACAAAATATTTTCTTCAATCATAGAAAAAAGAATTGGGCATGTACTCGACAGTAAACAACCGATAGAACAAGCAGGTTTTAGAAAAGGCTATAGCACTACGGATCATATACACACACTAGAACAAGTTGTTGAGAAGTATCAAGAATTTCAAAGACCGCTCTACATTGCATTCATAGATTACCAAAAAGCTTTTGATACAGTATTGCACTCAGCGATTTGGCAAACTCTACAGAATCAAAATGTCAACCAAAGATACATAAATATACTGAAATACCTTTACGAGAAGAGCCAAAGTAGAGTGCAATTGGAAGACATAGGGCCGCGTATAAAAATAGCAAGAGGAGTCAGACAGGGTGACCCCCTCTCGCCTCGACTTTTCATAGCAGTGCTAGAGGCGGTCATAAGCAATCTAAACTGGAAAAATTTGGGAATAAATATCAAAGGAAAGTATCTCTCACATCTAAGGTTCGCCGATGATATTGTACTGTTATCTGATAACCATAAAGACCTACAATACATGATATCCACTTTGCATAAGGCTAGCAAGGAAGTTGGCTTAGAAATAAATCTAAATAAAACGAAAATAATGACGAACAGCAGCCATGAATCTATAAAACTTGAAGACTTCCAACTAGAATATGTCAATAACTATATATATGGTGTTGCTACTGTTTATGGGTGGTCGTATCGCTTACCATCAGGCGAACGGCATGCTCGTCTCGTCATTAAATGCAATAAAAAAAAAAAAAAAAAAAACAAAAATATATATTTGGGAAAACAAATTTCATTCAGCACACAAAACAATCAACAAGAAGTAGAAAGAAGAGTTCAAAAGACCTGGAACAAATATTGGAGTTATAAGGAAGTACTAAAAGGAAATTTTCCTATGAAACTTAAAAGAAAAGTAATGAACACATGCCTTTTACCTTCCTTGACATATGCCTGTCAAACGTGGAAGTTCACTCATAAAATCAAGAACAAGATAAAGATAACCCAAAGAAGTATGGAGAGGAGTATGCTGAAAATAAGTAAATTTCAGAAAATACCACACAAAATAATCCGCGAGAAAACAGACATTATTGATGCCCTAAGTTACGCACAGAAATTAAAATGGAGATGGGCAGGCCATGTAGCTAGAATGACTGACGACAGATGGACTATACGGGCCACAGTGTGGCCAGGACCAGCCGGCTACAGAAAGAGAGGCAGGCCGCAAACACGATGGGCAGACGACATAACACACGTAGCTGGTAGAGACTGGGTAACAGTGGGAAGAAACAGGGACGCATGGCAATCTCTGGAGGAGGCCTTCACCTGAGAAGGGTTCTTGCTCATTCATTAAATATCCAAGATCGAATATGACAAAAAAAAAAAAATATATATATATATATATATATTATCTAATTATAACTAATTGAATATTTTTCACTAAATGTTAATATTGATTTATAATTTAATTTATCGAATTTTAGTTAATATAATGAAATTTTGTTTAACTTTTTAAGTAATATGGCAAGAAATATAAGGCTTTTTTATTTTTATTTTTTATTATTTATAATTTGGATATGCTAGAAAAATTATGATACGTTTTGAGAATATAAAGATGTTCGCACCCATATACATCACATAAAATTTACACACACACTCGCAAGACAATCATTCATGAACATGATCGATAACATCAGTACAAAATGACCTCACCTCGAACTCTTTTTGGAAACCGTAGTCGGAGTCGGCCTGTCTCTCTGCGTACGCTTCAGCCAGATCCTCCTTGGCTATGGGCGGCATGTCGGGCGGCACCGTGGGTATCAGCTGCTGTCTGCCCCGGAAACCGACCATGTACCTACAATACAGGTTACTATGAGTGATTTTAGTATGAGAGGATTTACATGTGGTTTTAGGCACGTTGAATAATGAAATGTGCAATCTTTCCCGTTGGTTGTTTTTCTTTTGTTTTATATTACAGTTATCATCTGATGGAATGTAGTCCATTTGTTGTGTAAGATGAGAATAATTAGATAGTATATTATAAAAAAATGGCAATTTATATTTCATTCGTTACATAATATATAACATGGCTGAATCATGTAAGCAGTATTAAGTTGTAGTAATGTAGTTTGTGTGTGTGTGGTGTGCGTGTGTGTGTGTGCGTGCGTGTGTGTGCGCGTGTGTGTGAGTATGCGTGCGCGTGTGTGTGTGTGTGTGCGTGTGTGTGCGTGTACGCGTGTGTGTGTGTGTGTGCGCGCGTGTGTGCGTGTGTGTGTGTGTGTGCGTGTTTGTTACCGTAGCGCCTGCAGCGGGTTCATCTCGAGGTGTCCGTGCGGCGGCTTGCGGCCGCGGCGCGCGGCGAGCAGGCACCACGCCAGCAGCGACACCACCACCGCGCCCGCCACCACGCACACCACCTGCACCACACGCCACACGCCACCAGGCACCACATCTCACTCATACTCCACACAAATGCTTATCCAACACCACCAACTTCAGATCCTTATTGATTTCGAATTAAAATTGTGTTGTCAATGGAGTAATTATTAAATCATAATTGCATAAATTATATAAATGTTAAAACTGTCCACATTTTTACTATAAGCTACTTTATTTAAACTAAGCTAAATTCATACCAATGGACAATTCAGTGTTGCCAGATGACTATTTTGTAATACATCCCATTTTAAGTTTAGAAATGCCCAGGAATCAGACTTTTCGGGAAAAATCCCCTACAATGATAATAGCGTGAGCTCCCAAAAGGTCTCCGATTTATTATCTATAATAAAGTTGATTGGAAAACTAATAGTTTGAATACATACATTTCTTCGCCCCAAATTTCCCCCCACGGCGTTAAAATGCCCCAATATTTGGAGGAAATCTCCCTTGTCTTGCAATTGTGGAACCATTTTATATATGCTATTATTTTCTATACATTTCACATATTTATCAATCTCGCATACGCTTGTGTCTAAGTTACCTGCAAGGCTATTTCCAATGCGCTAGTCGGCACCGGTATGGTGGGGCTGGCGGCTGGTCGCAGCTCGTTCACGTACTCGCTGAAGAGTGGCTCCTCGTGAGGCAGCCCGGCTAAACAAAACATATTTATAGTAGAATGGGCGTACGAGCCAGTGGTTCGTCTGGACTCTGGTAGACAGTGATCAAAACAAACAAAAACTTTTTAACAAAAAATTAAACCCGCCTTCAAAAACGAGTAAAAAAACTAAAATCCAAAAAATAATTTAACATTATCTATATATACTGGTAACCAATTTTGGTGTCAGTGCCTAATTAAAATTCAACATTGTTTTCGCACATTTATTAATGTATCTATCTAGCTTAGGTAGTAATTTTAAAAATCGGTCAATAAATGACTGAGTTCTGAGGTAACAAACATAAAAATAATACAGACGAATTGAGTACCTCCTCCTTATTTTGAAGTCGGTAGAAAAACACACTTAGGGCGGTATTCATAAATCAATCTCAAGTTTGAGTTACATCTCAAGTAGACATAATGTATCAATAGTTCCATACATGATGTCTACTTGAGATGTAACTCAAACTTGAGACTGATTTGTAAATAACGCCCTTAACGCCTTCATTCATCATCTCAATCGCTTCTCTATCTGGACATCGTTCACACCATCAGGTGCAGTAACATCACTTTAACATCTTTTCCCATGTATATTCCGACCCATTATGTGACAGGGGGCGAGCCTATCACTATACACGCAATACAATTCTACCGAAGCAGTGGTTACAATTTTATTCAGATGTGATTCGACATCTCCTTTGCCTATATCACTATACACGCAATACAATTCTACCGAAGCAGTGGTTACGATTTTATTCAGATGTGATTCGACATCTCCTTTGCCTATTTTCTAAACTTATTCTTCAGTCTTTAAATGACCACTGCTGAACATAGGCTTCCCCCAAAGATTTCCAGACGGACCTGACCATACGGACCATACCAGCCCTGTATTATATACTGCTGACTGCTGAGCACGGGCCTCCTCTACTACTGAGAGGGTTTTAGGCCTTAGTCCACCACGCTGGCCTAGTGCGGGTTGGCGGACTTCACATACCTTCGCAATTCAGAGAACTTCTCAGGTATGCAGGTTCCCTCACGATGTTTTCCTCCATCATATTCATTTATAATCCATTTATAAACAAAAAAAAATCATTTTACTCACTTATCAACTCAACAAACAGTGTGTAGTTGGAGAAGGAATTCAACGGTCCATCTTTCACTCTCAGATCCTCGTCGACGTAATAATCGTCCACTTCTATGTTGGGGTCATCGCTGCGAGCACAAACATAAACATCGCTTTAATACCAGCGTTTCTGATACCTATAACACAGGTCTTCCTAGCTTAGGTATCAGTTGATCACATTTATAATTTGTGACATAATATGCAGCAATTTTCTAATTAATTGTTAGAGAAAAATTTGTACCTAACTCTAATTACAACATACAGTTTTAGTCACCATATTTAAAACAAGCCTCCATTGGGAATATCATAGCCCACGACCACAAATGTATGCATTCTTACTCTAACGTGTGCGACTGTCCTGCCATTGAAAATGTCACATTTCACACATATCTTGGGCTTATTATAGATAATAGGTTTAATTGGAGACATCATATCGATTACGTATGTAATAAACTAAGACAGTTCCTCGCGCATATTATCATCATAAAAGACCGCATTCCTTTTAAAATCAAATTAATGTTATATAATTCTCTTGCAGAATGTTACGTCCAATACGGACTTAGTAGTTATGGACGCACATATAAAACGTATTTAGACAGAATATACAAATTGCAATTGTCAATATTAAAAAACATAGTGTCCGCAACAGTTAAATCACAATATAGGGATAATGATATTGGGATGTTCAAACATTGCAAAGTTTTGCCAGTGCATATTAAACTTAATCTTAACTTGCTTAAAGAACAATTTTTCAATAATAATTCACAAAATAAAATGAACCATCCTATATACACACGAGCCATCGCTCGAGACCTATTGTGCACGACACGAGCAAACAACATGTACGGTGAAAGGACTACCCACTACTTGATTCCTCGGCTTATAAATCAACTACCCTCAATACTAAAAAACAAGTTAACCCATAAAAATATTAAATCGACCCTAAAATCGTATTTTCTTCAAATCTAAGAGTGACCTTCACAATTTTTTTTTTTTTTTTTTTTTACTACGCTTACCTAGCTCTTGTCACCTATGGACACGTAGGGTGTACTTATTGGTTGTAAGTACGCCTTGCGTTAACCGATGCTCGACGATAACCGATGCAGAACATAGCATTGTAGACAAATCTTTGTGGTTTTTTCAATGCTAAGATATTTGATATGTAAAATTGATCTCTTTGTAAATTGATAAATAAATAAAAAAAAAAAAAAATGTAATCTACTTCCATGATTCTATTACTTTTCATGTTGTAAGAATTTATGTAAATTGCTTTCGAAATAAATTATTATTATTTAGCTTGAATTTGGCCAAATAAAACTAAAGCATTCGAACATAAATACAGGATCGATTTTTCACTGGTCGAATATAACAAGTATTTTTGTATACTGAGCTAAGTATTGGTATGGGCTTCTCGCAGCTCGGCGGTCCGCTTAAAGAACTTTTTCGGAATAAAAATCAGGTTGCGTACTTTTCCGTTCTAAAAAGCCTATAATTTAATCCAGGACATGTCTACTGTATGCTAGATTTAACATAAATCCATTGCTATTACACCCACATCTATCTACCACCTTACTACCTAAATAGGTTGTAAGGTCCCATGTAATAGGGGACAACCCTACCATTTACAACATGTCATTAACAGCCATCTTCGATCCGATCCGGAGAATAAACCAATTAAAATAAGTCATTTGTAAGCACGTCAAAATCCTTTATTCTGATTGGTCCTTTTCGCGATCGTTCGAAAAAAGCGATCGGAAGTATTTATTGAAAACGGCAGTTAGTTTTACAATCCTTCATCATCATCAGGCACATTAAGTCCACTGCTGAACATACGCCTCCCCTATAGATTTCCAGACGGACCTGTCAAAAGCGTCCTGCATGTTCCTGCAGCCTGCAGTGTTCGTGTACAGTCCTTACCCGTCGGCATTCCGTTTCTCCCTCAGCGGCGTCTCCCGCGGCGTCTCGACGGTGCCGTAGTCTTCGTCGTCTACCGTCGTGGTGGTCACGGTGGTGGTCGGTATCGTGACCAGCGATGGCGACTCCATCACCTTATGCGGTGGGGTTCTGCAAACACGTAACACAGTACAGATATGTAATGATTCTGAAAATGTTTTGTGAAATCTATCTATACTAATATATAAAGCTGAAGAGTTTGTTTGTTTGTTTGTTTGAACGCGCTAATCTCAGGAACTACTGGACCGATTTTGAAAATTCTTTCACTAATAGGAAGCTACATTACTCCTGAGTGCTATAGGCTACTTTTTATCCCGGAAAAAATTTTCCCCGCGGGCGAAGCCGTGCGCAATAATTTTTAGCGTTAGCGTTTACAATATTTTTTAAGATATTTAACAACAGAAATTTTTAAAGATATAATAAAACTGTTTTGGTTATGCATTTGACTATTGTCGTTCAACGTTTTAATTTGAATGTTATTTTATAATTATATGTTTTACATTATGCCTGCATAATATGTAATGTATATCAATTTTAAGAATATTAAAATAAGAATTTATGTAAGATTAGTTGATCGATTGACTCGTCAATTTTTATAAAAGTAGGAAGATTGTTTCCGGCAGTAGGTAGTCGATTTTATTCTGTTCTTTGCAGACTTAAGATCATTCTTTGGAGAGCTGTCGATCGACTAACAAGTGGAATAGCAAATTAGTGGAGTGGTGATTAAATATAGTGACTGTATATTTAGAGTGTAAATTTCTTCACAGATACATGCATGAGTCGTGAGCACACTCGTGATTGGTCAGTTTGACGTCGTTCATGTCGTCGTTACACGCGATTGGTTCCTCAATAGATGCTCGTTGCCCATTGGCTTACACGTGCCATGCGGCTTCTATAAGCTTACGTCCAATTTGTACATACGGCGCTCACTCCCACCATAGTTTATCTGTTCTCACAAGCCTTTAACCCTTTGTAGAGGTAGGTATGTGTAACACACTCACATTTCGTCAGCTATTTTAGGTCCCACACAATAGAAGGCTATTGCCACTATATTTTGACTGACTAATTTTGAGCTGCTTGACTAATGTTGACTGCCTCGGTGGCGTTGTTGAATACAACAACTACGACTGCAATGCTGAGGTCTCCGGCTCGATCCCCGGGTTGGGCAAAGTGATCCCGTAGTCTGGAATTTGTGCCCGATATGGCGATAAGCTCGCCCCCTATCACATCATGGGGCGGAATACGCACGGCGAAAAGTGGGTGCATTCGTTGCGCCTCTGGCCACCCCTTCGGGGATAAAGGGCGTGAGTGTGTGTGTGTAATATTGAGCTAAAAACCCAATATTTTTGCCCGACCCCGGATTCGAACTTCGAGCCTTCATTGCGGTAGTTATGCAATAGAAATAACACAAAATACTTTAATCGTATACGTATATGCCATACATTCGCCAGCAAGGCAATCTGCTCTGAATACTACCACTAACAAATAATTTGTAATTATTTATCATACCTCTTCGGTTTCTTCAGGCATTGTAGACATTCCTTTCTACTCCATACAGGGTCTTCCCTGTCATACAACATTTTGTCATCGCCCAGCACCAACTCGGAATCGTTCGGAAATCTATCGCTGCAAATGGTCAAGCAATTGTAAGTCCAAACGAATATACCATGGTAATAAGAATGAGGATAAAATTAACAACTACCTACATTAAGATAAAATTCTAGACATGAAATTCTTATTCAAAATTTTGAGAAATCATATTGATTGCCCACCATTGCTAGAGTCTATAAAACTACGCGTTCCTAGCCGCTTGCCGCGACAGCCTATGGGTTTGTTATATCCACAACAAGCAAGAACCAAACTTAAATACAACTCTGTGTTATCCAGGTTATCCAGGACGTACAATTCTCTTAGCCAGTCTATAGACGTGTTCAACAATTCACTGAGAGATTTTGAAACTGAGCTCTTGAAGGCTTTGGATGCTAAAATTTAATAATTATTTATAAATTATATAATATAGGGTAAAGCCCAAAATGTTCCTTTTTAAAATAAGCATTTAATATTAAGTACAGTTAAAATTATTTCCTCAAAATATAATATGTTAGATAATATATATTATTTTTTATATAATAATTTTAAGATTTTTAATTGTTATTTTTAAACATTTTAATTGTTTTTTCCTTAATCTTAATGCATGCTGTGGCAACTGAAGGTAATGCATTTAAAATATTGTTAGTTTTGTAATTTTTTATTAATTTAATGTAATTACCACTGATTGTCCTTAAACAATAAATAAATAAATAAATAAATAAGATAACAAGTTTATTTTGTATTTTAAGGTTAAGTGATGATGGGACTGGCATATCCATGTTGGAGAAAAGTCCCCAAATTAAATAAAGAGAAAAAAAAAACTACCTACATCCTCAACTATCTAGATTCTAATCTCTTCAGTCGACACTCTATGTAGACTCCCACTACGCCTACCATCAGATGAAGCGGGTTCACTTGGCCGTATAATGCAATGCAATCAGCCCTGTATTATATACTGTCCACTGCTGAGCACGGGCCTCCTCTACTACTGAGAGGGTTAAGACCTTAGTCCACCACGCTGGCCTAGTGCGGGTTGGCGGACTTCACATACCTTCGAAATTCAGAGAACTTCTCAGGTATGCAGGTTTCCTCACGATTTTTTCCTTCACCGTTAAAGCGAACGATAATTGATAAACAATACACACATAACATAACACATCCTAGAGTATTGCTCGCAGGTTTGGAATCCACAGTACGATATTTACACAGACAGGCTCGAATCAATACAGCGTAGATTTTTAAGATATTTGGAATTTAAATGTGGAAAGCACGACATAAGTTATGAGATGAGATGTAAAAGACATCATATACTACCATTAAAAGAAAGAAGGAGAGTAGCGGATATTTGTTTCCTGGTTAAATTATTCCAAGGCAAAATCGATTCTCCTTTTAATCTTTCCAAGTTTCACCTACGAGTTCCTACAAAAACCTTTAGGCGAACTAAACTGCTAAACGTTCCTCATAGTGCCACCAACTATAGACAAAACTCCTACTTTATAAGGTCTGCCAATTTCTTTAATAATCTCATTGATCTACCAGATTTAGATCTATTTAATTCAAGTCCAACCATTTTTAAACACACAATAGCTAATGACTGGTTTGAAACGGTTCATTGACTGTTTTAGTCTTATTTCTTGTTATAATATGTATTACTGTATTCTTAGTCTGTTAATCCGTAGTTTATAATGTACTCATTGTTTAGTAAATATAAATATAATTAAACAAGCTTTATTATAAGTAATAAGCGAAAACACGTAAATGGTAACTAGATAACAATAATACTGTTTATTTATCATTAGAAAAGATACTGTACTGTTTGTTTTCAAAATAAAATAAAATAAAATAACTACGAAAAGTCAGAGGTGTGTGCCTTGGGTTTGAACCTCCGGACATTGTCTCGGCAGACCGTTCCATTCCCAACTAGGCTATCGTCCACTAAATAATATTAAAAAAATATTTAAAAAATATAATGCCGTATAATATTAAAAAAAAACTTGCAACTATAAGGATACGGAAGTCTTTTTTTGGCCAGAGGTTTAGGCCTCCCCCCCCCCTCTCCCTCCAGTAGATTGACTAGCTACGCCCCTGCCTCAACTATGTATTTACCTGGAGAAAATATCGACGATGTACGCGCCGACGACCGGTTGTTCCCCATGCGCGTCCTCATATTCAACGATGGTGATGTTCTTCGGCAGGGGGAGCTTCGGCCAGCCCGAGTTGGGAGCCAGGCGGACCATGTACACTCTGCAACAATTATACGGTAATGTTATTGCAGTTTTTTTGTTATTGCTTTTAATGACGAGACGAGCATGCCGTTCGCCTGGTGGTAAGCGATACGACCATAAACAGTAGCAACACCATCCAGCACCTTGACTTACAAAGTACTGTGTGCCATTCCACTGCGCTCGTTTAAATATCTTTTATAATTGTTACATGTAGGTAGATATTGTAACTTTTACTTTTCGGACAACCAACACCTCAGTCCGCCCCGTGACCATGAAGGCTGCAAGGCCTTCGAAACGTCGGGAGAAAATATAAATTAAAAAACCGCGATAAAATCCGTAAAATAGTTTTATTTCAAAGTAGTCTATATTGTGTTAATCCAGGACTTTGCCTACACGTGTGCCAAATTTCATCCAAATCCGTTTAGTTGTTTCTGTGTTCACTTCTAACAAACACACCAACATCCAAACATGTTCATAATTACCGCATTAATAATATTAGTAAGATTTACCTGTAACAGCAAAGAGGTCCATTCCTTTCCGATATCCTTGGTAAATACATCTTGAAAAGATATTTGTCATCTTCCAAGATCTGAAACAGGAAAAAAAATAATATAAACATGGTGCTATTGACTAAGAAATGGGATTTTGGGCTTGGGATGACGGTTGAAGACTTAGGGTCGCGCCAAGAAAATGATCAGGCTTAAAATGTCACCAATAGACGCAACTCGGTAAGTCCATGTCCTATAATTTTGATGTTTGTCGAACGATAGACCAATACGTCAGTCACGTGTTAGTCTCTCAACCAATCCCAATAAAACGAAACGGAGTCGTGACGTGTTGTTTGTCACATTCTAAGCCCACTGAGCGGTGACGTAGTGGGTGTGGGAAAGTACGGGGCACGCCACGAGTATCGCCTGAGCTGCAACAAGGTTGTGTTCCGAACAGCGAGCCGCAACGGCGAGTGAGCGAGACAGAGATGTACGAGGGAACATGTTTCAGATCAAATTATTACATGATTCCTGAGATAGTTATGCACTCGTGTTGGAATTTAAATTATTATTACCTATTTTGCGAGTATATAAATGAACTGCTCTAAACATAAGTAAACAAATACTGAATTGTATATATTTTTTTCTCTACATAATGCATTGTATTTTACACCTTGAACTGATTTTGAAAAGAGCAACACTAGAGTTTCTTGCCCGTTCTTCTCTAGTGAGAACTGCTTTCCGAACTGGTGGTAGAGTTAATATTGACGGAATCTAAATAATGTATAACATTTTATGGGTTCGAATAAATTATTTCATTTCATTTCATTTCATTTCAATAAGAAGGATAACTGACACAAATCAATGCAGTTAGCCCTAGTACGAATTTACGCAGAATTGAGAATTTGGGCAGAGATCGGCAACCTGAAAGGGGCACACTTTTCCCGTTTCTTGACACTAACCCCTTCTACCGAAATTCAAAGGCTAATAACTTGTTGATTTTTGTCTCGATTTGAATTTTTCTTTTTGTGTTAGAATTTATGAAAGAACAAAAACGAGTCAAATACCATATCCCTGCTAGGGGTACAGTGGGGTAGGTAGGTGAGGTGCGTACCTTCCTCCACCTGGGTCGCGGCGGGTGGTCTGGCGGCGCGTGCGCAGTGGTGCAGTACTTGGTGTCCTTCTCGCCGCGGCGGCGCGTGCGCGTCATCGCGCTCAGGTGCACCGTATAGTTCGTGTTCGGTTGCAGATCGTCGAACCTGATGTAGATAGAGATTTAAAATTATTCATTAAATTATATAACGATTCTTGGCAAACGTAGCGTGGGACGCCCTCTGGCGAGATGGCGGGATAATTTACACAAGAGGGCCGGCAGCGACTGGATGCATAAAGCACCGGACCGAGCTCCGTGGCGTACCTTGGGAGAGGCCTATGTCCAGCAGTGGACTGCAACGGGCTGATGATGATTAAATGTTATTTGCCACTAAACTCAATAGGGTAGTAATGTTCTATTTCTACCGCCAAGCAACAGTGTGCATGCACTGTTGTGTTTCGGTTTGAAGGACATTGTAGCCAGTATAACTACTGGACATAATGAGACTTAACATCTTATGTCTCAGGATGACGAGCGCAGTGGAATGCCACACAGTATTTTGTCAGTCAAGGTGCTGGATTGTGTTGCTACTGTTTATGGGTGGTCGTATCGCTTACCATCAGGCGAACGGCATGCCCGTCTCGTCATTCAAAGCAATAATAAAAAAATATGTAAATAGTACTCATATGATATGATTTATTTGGGAGAAAATAACATTGTGGCTTTTGTACTTGGTCGTCTTATATTTATTTGACATGATTTATTTGACTAAGCATTTACACTGACATCGGTAATTATCAGCCGGTTGGTTGCTGCCTGTAGGAGGCAATTTCTCGTGGTCCCTTTTTGAGATCACCGAGAAATATTACTTTTTATGGCATTGAACGACGAGCCGAGCATGTCGTTCGCCTGATGGTAAGCGATACGACCACCCATAAACAGTAGCAACACCATCCAACACCTTGACTTACAAAGTACTGTGTGGAATTCCCCTGCGCTCGTCATCCTGAGACATAAGATGTTAAGTCTCATTATGTCCAGTAGTTACACTGGCTACAATGTCCTTCAAACCGAAACACAACAATACATGCACACTGCTGCTTGGCGGTAGAAATAGACATTGCGGTGGTACCCACCCAGACGGTCTCTTACATATGAGACCTACCACCAGTAAACCTACCTTCCTTCCATACCTTCATCATTACTTATAAAAAAATCAAAGCTATGGCTTAGTTACGTCTTAACTAGTCTGATCTTAATCAATGCATAACTTTTGACACACAAATTTATTCGATCAGCTGTAAGTCAAAGCCGCCATCTTACCTTATAAGTAAGTTTAAACCAGGCCACGGCGATGTTTAATTTTGACAGCTATTTAAGCAATGCTTAACCACCTCTTAATGCTAAAACAAGTTTATAAGTAAAATTTTTGCTAATCGGTGGCAAAGCAATTGATTAAAGAATAAGAAGAGTTTATAAGTGAGACTGTAGTTCTTAGCAGAGATTGAGCTGCAATGACGACTGGCCCACAAAAAAAGCAATAAAAGAACAAAGGTAATCACATTCTTCTAGTAATTAATGATAAGGCTATCGTTCTTACCTAACGCTAGTCGAGTCGTTAGCCTTGAACTTGGACAGCGGACCCCACGTCGCGGTGTTCCATTTGCCGTTGCGATCTTTGTAATCCGCTTTTCCTGTTAACTCCATCTGTGGGACACAATTAACACTTAAGTTCTTATTTATAACTTTTGATATCCTCAATATACTCAATATCGACTGCCTCGGTGGCGTAGTTGTATTACGGTACGCCTGCAAGGCTGAGGTCTCGGGTTCGATCCCCGGGTCGGGCAAAGTGATATTGGATTTTTCTATTCAGTATCAGCCCGGAGTCTGGAATTGGTGCCCGATATGGCGATAGGCTCGCCCCCTATCATAACATGGGACGGAATACGCACGGCGAACAGTGGGTGCATTTAGTTGCGCCTCGGCCTACCCCTTCGGGGATAACGGGCGTGAGTGTGTGTGTGTATGATATAGTGATTGTTGAGATAATTAAGACGTTGTTCCATCCGTGGTCAGGTAAAGTTAAGCCTCGAGCTGGCGAATTGCAAGCGCCTTCGCCTCGCTGTGAATTCGTTTGCTTGTGAAGACCGTTAACTTCACTCGACCCCGGATGTAACACGGGCTAAACCACTCGCCTGACTACCACAAGCAAACACAACACCGCCAAGACTTTTACTGTTGCCAAACAACTTGCCCACCAATAATAAAGAGTTCTATTGTTATTGTTGAACCATCGCTCGAGGATGTCCGCGGGGAAGGGAGGGCGGTTCCCCGGCGTATCGACTGAACGATTGGTTGATCAACCTCCTTATTCTCTATGACAGTGTTAACTCGTAACGCGGCCGCGTTACGTTAACTTCCTGTAATTAGCGTCAAATGGTATTCTGTATGCAAATTTCCATAATGATAAACGCGATGAGTTACGTCACGCGCCTGTTACGAGCGGTGAAAACAACGTGTGTCATAGAGAATAAGGAGGCAGGTAACTTTCGCCTCCCGCACTCCACTCAGGCCCCGCCTACTGGGTCAAGTTGTTTGACATCTATAACTGCTGCGTGGAATTGTCGCTCAGTAATAAGATTGACTCACGGTGTATCCCTTGATCTCAGCGTTGGGCTTCTCGGGCGGGCCCCAGGTGAGGTTCATGACGTTCGCGTCGCAGCTGACGTTGACGTGGCTCGGCTTGCCCGGCGTGCCGTCCAGCGTCGCCGCCTCCATCTCCATAGACATCGGCCCGCACGTCCGCGTGTAGTCCGAACACGCGCACACCTGCAAACAGAGTTCCTACTTATAATACCACACACACACACGCACACGAACACACACTCACACAACTAGTGCACCCACTTTTCGCCGTGCATATTCCGTCTCATGATGAGATAGGGGGCGAGCCTATCGCCATATCGGGCACTAATTCCAGACTCCGGGCTGATACCGAATTTGAAACCCAATATCACTTTTCCAGACCCGGGGATCGAACCCGAGACCTCGGCATTACAGTCATGCCGTAATACAACTACGCCACCGAGGCAGTAAATTATAATACCGGCCCTGAATTATACTGCCCACCGAGTACGGGCCTCCTCTGCTACTGAGAGGGTTTATTTATTTCACTCTTTTTGCACACGAGTATCACAATTTAAATAAAGAATAAGACAATAAAAAGAAAAGTACAAATGGCGGTCTTATCGCTCTAGGCAATATCTTCCAGACAACCATGGGATGGATATAAGAAAAGGAAATAGAGAGGGCAGTCTAGTGAATATATAATAATTTCGGTTATGAAAAATAAAAACACGATAATAATAATAAATAAAATTATTTCAATTAATAATCAATAATATAGAAGTAAATACACATATAATATATATACATACATATGTCAGGGTATTATACTGAGCAATACCACGTTATGACATTTATCTCTGGTATAGTTTTAATATCTCGAATGGCAACACTAATTCGGAAATGAAGGTGTCATTGTCTATGTGTAACGTCATATTTTTCTGTCAGTAGAACGCTTGATCGAGCGTAGTGTTTATATTCTCTTTGCGATCGAGGCATAATTAGTTTCTCAAAGGGCTTTGTAATACTACGGAAGCTTTCTCTCGAGACGGCGACTGCGCCGGGTGTGCGCACTGATTCAAAATCACCATTATGGCGGATACCAACGAAGACGAGATTCTAAATCTGTCTGAATCTGCGACACATATATATAAGTTTATAAATAAGCATACATATATAATAAATTACCAATAGAAATATGTTGAAAATATACTCGTCAGTGAGTCAGTTCAGTGAGAAAGGTAGTGTTCTTTAACAAGTTTTTTAAATGACGTCAATGTTTTCGCCCGCCTCACTATGACTGGAAGGACGTTCCACAGTCGAACAGCTTCAACAGTGAACGATTTGTCCATAAAAGTGGTGGAGTGCACGGGCATTCTCAACTTTAAGTTCACTGACGATCTCAAGGACTTTGAATGTGAGTCATGAAGAAATATGAATCGATGTTTAAGATAAGAAGGGGTAAGAGGATTAAACAAAACATTATACAGAAGAAAAAGATTGTGAGCATTCCGACAAAGCCGTATGGGTAACCACTTGAGCTTAGCGCGAAACTCAGACACATGATCATATTTGCGTAAACCAAATATGAATCTGATGCAGAAATTTTGAAGCCGCTCAAGTTTGTTAAGTTGGTCCTCGGTGAGATCTAGATAGCTGACATCGGCATAATCAAGGATGTGGAGAAGGAGTGTTTGCGCAAGTGAGATCTTCGTTGCGACGGAAAGAAAAGTTTACGTTGACGGGTTTAGTCCATCACGCCGGCCTAGTGCGAAATTACACATTCCTTATAAATTAAAAAAAAAAAAAAACT
This sequence comes from Sphinx pinastri, assembly GCA_947568825.1. Taxonomy (NCBI): domain Eukaryota; kingdom Metazoa; phylum Arthropoda; class Insecta; order Lepidoptera; family Sphingidae; genus Sphinx; species Sphinx pinastri. Next base: position 8,311,726 of record OX387639.1, on the reverse strand, counting down.
TTATTCATCACGTAGGCGAACATAGTTGCACTTATGATAAGTCAAGATACATTAAATTTATTATATTCATACTTATTATTAATATCAATGGTCACTTATATTCACTTAATTCACGATGTTGTACTTCACCGTAACGTGCACCACAATAGGGTAGTTTCCTATGTTTGATTTTGTACATTACTTTAGATGTAACAGAAAATAATACAAAAAAAGAAATTCTTCTGTGAAGTTAGCATCAAAATCGATTGAAAAATAAAGCAGTTATTCAGTATTGAAATATTCTTGTGAGCAAAGTGGGGGCGTGGCCGGGATATCACGCTATCTCTTTCGCACGCACGCAGCGTTATGACCGGCGGCGCTTGATAACGTCACATTCTGATAATATTGTTATTCGACAGCTACCCCTTCCACCAAATTTCAAAGCTTTATAACTTACTTCTGTTGCGCCAATTTTGATAATTCTTTTTCCATTAGATTTTGGACAGCATACATTTTCATAATTGTATTTAAAAAAATATAGTCCACTACCCTATTGATAAACAATACACACATTACTTCGAAAAGTCAGAGGTGTGTGCCTTGGGTTTCGAACGTGCGCTTTGAGTTTTTTTTTTTTATTGCATTCAATGACGACACGAGCATGCCGTTCGCCTGATGGTAAGCGATACGACCATCCATAAACAGTAGCAACACCATCCAGCACCTTGAGTTACAAAGTACTGTGTGGCATTCCACTGCGCTCATCATCCTGAGACATAAGATGTTAAGTCTCATTATGTCCAGTAGTTACACTGGCTACAATGTCCTTCAAACCGAAACACAACAGTGCATGCGCACTGCTGCTTGGCGGTAGAAATAGAAATTGTGGTGGGCCACCCAGACGGACTCTTACATATGAGAGCCTACCACCAGTAACAAAGAACCAAGAATAGTAAAAATTACCTGGAAAACGTAAGTGGTGTGCGGCTCCAAATTATCGAACATGTACGGCAGGTTTCTGTTGTCGCGCGAATGGTACGCTTGTCTGGTGACATTCTCGTCCTTCTTCCTGGCCTCCAGCAGGTAGTAGTGTATCAACTCGGCTATCTCCGGTTCAGGAGGCGCCCACCCAATCGTCACAGACGTCGCCGAAAAACCATTTATCGATATATTGGGAACGAAAATCGGCTCTTTGTCCAGCGTCTTGCCGGATTGTTGTGACTTGCTAACCCCATGGGTGGTGTTCACCTCTATCTTTATTACGTATTCCGTCGAATTTTTCAGATCATCTATCACGAACGACGTGTTTGTCTCGCCTATTTTCTTCGCGGAAGACCGAAGATCGCCGCCCTTGGGCCCGGTCAGCAGCACATAATAGTTAATAGGTGCGTTGTACGTTTTGATAGTCCAATTAAGGTACAGTTGCGTGGTATTTATCCCTATAACCTTGTCGATCATGATGACCGGCGGGGCGTAGACGAACACGTCTGTCGTGTTGTATATCTTGTTGTTGGTTACTGTGTCGTTTATTTCGCACACATAAGTGCCGTTGTCGTTGTCCGGGTTGGTTATGCGCAGTACGACCGTGCTCTCGATGCGGCGCGCGTCTATTTGCCTCTGCTGTCGGTCGGAGAGGTTGGCGCCGTCTCCGTCGCTGCCTAGTTTGTACCATTTCACCTCCTCCGGTTTGTACACTGAAATATGTAAAAAAAAATGTTTTGTCATTGTGATTTAAAATCGTTGGATTTTTTAAGTCATATCATGAAATAGAATTTTAGCTTAGGGGTCGTCCATTAATCAGGCGTGAGACTGGAAAGGGGGGGAGGTGGTTGTGATATATCTAGTGTATTTATTTTTTTCGTGCGAGATTCAAATTACTTTAGATTAGGTATACTTTAACCTCTATTTGAAGATAATACACAAAAACTTTTTAGATACTTTGAGTTATGACAAATCAAAGATATTTTATTACTTATTACCGATTTTATTACTATACTCCGTCCAACCATTTATTTAACTTTTGACAGTTCGGTTTCTAATCGATTGGGGATGTACTAATGCGTTACCGATTCGATTTCTTGAAACAATCGATTTAATTTATGAAGATGTTTTGATCGATTAAACACATTGAAATGTTATTTTTGCTCAACATTTTGTATCGTTTTATAAACATGCCTAAACGTTTAAATGTGTATATTTTATTTATTAAAATAAACTAGTTGTGTTTAGCACTACATTAAATGTTTTTATTATTTTGCAACATCAATATCCAATATAACTTTTGTCAATATTTAACTTGTAATAGTTTATTTTATTGGTTATGCATATATAAAAATAAAATATTAAATTTACATTGCCACATTTTATTTTTCAATTATCTTTGTTACACAATCAGTGAACTTAACGAATATCGATCGATTATTAATACCGGAGCCGAAGAGCAAGTCGCTTCAGTACGGAAAAGAAAAAATGGAGTCCATAAAGTAATAATTTATTTTGTTTTTGATTCCTTCGATTCCTTGTCAATAATTATAAAATTTCACAGGCGTGCATATGTCGAAAAGTTAAATAAATAGTTGGACGGAGTATAGAAATTTTGGGACATTCTTAGCAAACCATACTTTAACTTGTATCCAGTCTTCTATACTCTCTTATTAAAGTTATATATTACATTTACCTTCAAAAATACAGCTCAACGTCAGATTGGCGCCATCAGAGAGATTTTCACGTATAGGACTTGCGGTCTTGTTGTACAACCGTCCCTCGAAGCTCAGGTTCAAATACTTGAACTGGTGGTCAACTTTGTCTTCAAACTTTGACACGCAACTGTAATTGCCGGTGTCATTGTACGTCACGTTGGCTATTATCAACGTGGAGATCTTCGACTTTCTCATATTGCCGTCCAAATCATTGCCGTGCGGCATTTCACCCGTTGTTTCGTTTATTCTGCAAAGATGAAAATTATCTAATAACATTTATAAACTAGGAGATACCTGCAATGATATTACACTGGTTATTATACTGGTGGTAGGTCTCTCATATGTACGAGTCCGTCTGGGTGGGTCCCACCGCAATGTCTATTTCTACTGCCAAGCAGCAGTGTGCCTCCACTGTTGTGTTTCGGTTTGAAGGACATTGTAGCCAGTGTAACTACAGGACATAGTGAGACTTAACATCTTATGTCTCAGGATGACGAGCGCAGTTGAATCCCACGCAGTACTTTGTAACTCAAGGTGCTGTATGGTGTATCGCTTACCATCAGGCGAACGGCATGCTCGTTTTATCATTCAATGCCTTAAAAAAAAAAGATGAATGGCTTTGCTCGCGGGTCCGCTTGCGTGATTTTTTTCCGGGATAAAAGTCCTGCTCAATGTTATAGTGCATATCTATATTTTTTCATTAATTATTGAACTCCACCTATACTTTTGTATGTGATATGTACCTTATCTTACTTCTTACTTATATTATAAATGCGAAAGTTTGTAAAGATGATGTATGTATGTTGTGTTAGAAGTAAACGCAGAAACAACTGAATCTGGATGAAATTTGACACACGGGTAGATCATGTCCTGGATTAACACATATGCTACTTTATCCCGGTAATGTGCTCGCATGGAAAATAATACGACATTTTTCATCTGAATTTTAAATAGATGGCGCTGGCGTTTGAAGGGTATTTTTAGCAGAAAAATCTATTACGCGGGCGAAGGCGCGAGCAACGTCTAGTTAAAAATAAGTTGAGATATATGTATATTGTATATGACTAATATAACATATTAGTAAGGCGGCACGTGTTTAAAATGTAATTTAATAGTTATACACATGAGTTTTGTAGCTGTATTGTGGTTGTGGTTTATGTGCAATCGTGTGGCTAAGCTGGCTCCGAGCTAGCTTTATTCGACTGACGGTTAAGGAAAATGAAAATAATTATAATTTATTAAGCGCGTAGGAATATTATTTTATTCGGATTCCTAAAATTTTATTGTAACCGGTAAGTAGTTCGGAAAAAATTTCACCGACAGATTTGGCAAGATAATCCAGTGTTGTATTTATATATTTTTTTATTGCATTGAATGCTGAGACGAGCATGCCGTTCGCCCGATGGTAAGCGATACGACCACCCATAAACAGTAGCAACACCATCCAGCACCTTGAGTTACAAAGTACTGTGTGGCGTTCCACTGCGCTTGTCATCCTGAGACATACGATGTTAAGTCTCATTATGTCCAGTAGTTACACTGGCTACAATGTCCTTCAAACCGAAACACAACAGTGCATGCACACTGATGCTATGCGGTAGAAATAGACATTGCGGTGGTACCCACCCAGACGGACTCTTACATATGAGAGACCTGCCACCAGTTATTTATGATAAACTAGGTGTTGTTCGCGGCGTCGCTCGCGGTGAAAAGCCTTTCCCGCTACAAAAGTTCTTAAAACACAATACGACGCCAGCGCCATCTACTTAAAGAATCAGTTTAAACATATCCATTACTTCCCATGGGAGCAAACTGTCAGGATAAAAAGTACTCTATGTGTTAATCCAGGACATGACCTACCCGTGCGCCAAATTTCATCCAAATCAGTTTAGTTGTTTCTGCGTTTACTTCTAACGAAAATCCAAACATTTTCACCAACTTTCACATTTATAATATTAGTAAGAAGTAAGATAAAATTCCTGATCCCAAAAGGTAAGCACGAGCGTAACCAATGCACACAGCTCAACTTTTCGTGTAACTAACGTTCAAAATCGAATATTCGGAGATTGTCTGTCTGGCAGCAAAAACTAACTAGCTCGGAATTTCTCATTTGATCAACGGCCGGTATCTAGAGCAAAAACTAGTTCAGGCATGAACAATGTTAACACGTTTAGCTTCGTTTAGTTATTTCATCGGACTGCGAGTTCGTGTATGATTTATGTACAATTTGTTTTTTTTTTTAACTTGCTTGCGTGCAAACTTTTTACTTTACCATTCATTGTGTTACGTATCGTAATTGGTTTGGTGTAGATTCTATTCGAGGAAAAAAATAATTCTGCGATAAAAAAAAATATCTAATTTTTTTTTCGTGTTTTAGTTCGATAGTTAGTAGATTCGTTCAATATGTGCAAGTAAGTTTTCCTAGTTCGGACAAACTAAGCTGGCCGGTATGACAATTCAATTTTTTTCCCGAAGCGATAACTCTGTGAGAACGTCTACCCAAAAAATTCAAAACCGTGCCATGTCATACCGGCCATACAAACTAATGTTTGTCCCTACTATAGTATCAAAACTTCTAGTCAATTTTAAACAATATCTTATTTTTCATTTATAGTTCCATTTAATACGTTCCCAATTAGCCTTATATTAAAAATAGACTTCTGCTCGCGGCTCCGCCCGCGTGGATTTTTTTTTTCAATAATAAGTACATAACATTAAAAGTAGCCTATAGCACTCAGGAGTAATGTAGCTTCCTATTAGTGAAAGAATTTTCAAAATCGGTCCAGTAGTTTTTGAGTTTATGTCATAGTATCTAGTGGTTTAAAAAGAAATGAATGCTTATTAGTTTTCACCAATTTATTGTAGGCAACCTACATATACTTCGTGAGTAACTTTCAGAAGACAGTCATCGGCATTGAGCTTTATTTTTAGATCAACAACTATGCCTGGCTACTGTGTATTCATAATTAATATACTATACGAGTACTTTCATAAAATAAACCATTACATAAATCACCGGAGATGAGATGTAAGCAGAATGTTAATCAAGTGCAGTATACAATCGAAAGATTTCGAAAAATCAATAAGTTTATTATTGGAACAATAATGCATAAGGGAAACAAAATCAAAAATCTTATATTTTCTACAAAAGCAATTCTTGCAACAACAGTGGGCCTCCCATTCAGCTATATGCCGCAGTACCTGAGCAGTATAGCAACACTGGTTTTCCATTAGATGCCCATGTGTGATGTGACGTATAGATGAGGTTGCCAGGTCGTCAAACCTAATAGCCGAACAGACCAGCCAGTTCGGCTGCACATTTGGGTAAAAAGGCCGGACACCCTAAATTCGATCGCTTTTTTCAATTCATCGCGAAAATGGACCAATCAGAACAAAGTGTTTTTGACATGCTTATAAATCACTTATTTTAATTGGTTTATTCTCGGGATCGGATCGAAGATTAATATTGGGATCGTTTATTTAAAAACGGCCGTAATTCGTTCGACTGCTAACTCCAATACGTGAACGTACCGTTTGTCTTCTCCAATTGGTTCCCCTTCGAACAGCCATTCCACTGTGGTTTTGTTTGGGTTGAATTCTGGCGTCACGATACACGTGATGTTGGCGATATCCCCCACCTTGCCCGTCGCTGATAACTTGCTCTTTTCTGGCACATCTTCAGCTGTGAACAATAGTATAACATGAGTATACCGAAAAACTGACGTCAATGTATATATATGGCTGTAGAGTTCTTTTTTTCATTTACAATCATCCAATTTTGTGCTAGTACACTTTCTCAAGATAAATCGCATTTTTTACATATTTTACCAAGGAGACTGCCTCGGTGGCGTAGTTGTATTACGGTACCACTGCAATGCTGATGTCTCGGGTTCGATCCCCGGGTCGGGCAAAGTAATATCGGGTTTTAACTTTTAACACCTTGTGTATGGTGGTATGGTATGGTACTATGGTCGCTATCCGGGCGGATACCAAATGTATCTTACCACCAGCAGAAACAGCCTCATTCTGATCGTCAAGAGAGGTAACATCTCTCTATCATTACTATTCGAACTACAGTGTACATATCATCAGGACCAGTAGATTTTGTCATGCAGATATACAGTTGTATTACGGTATGACGGCAATGCTGAGGTCTCGGGTTCGATTCCCGGGTCGGGCAGTGATAAGTTTTAAATTCAGTAGCCCCCTATCACATCATGGGACGGAATACGCACGGCGAAAAGTGTGTGCACTAGTTGCGCTATTTCATAAGTCATACCCATAAAGTATGCCCTACATTTATGAATTAGAATTTACATACATACAAAGGATCACGCCTTTTTCCCTTTTCAGGGGTAGGCAGAGGTATCACGTCCACATTGACGTAACAGCTGGCGAAATGTTGGTTTTTTACACCTTTGTGTGTCCCTTAAAAGGAAAAAGGGCGTGATTCTATGTATATATGAAGTTTTATAATATACACTTTGTACCGAACGGGAAAACGAACGCATAAACAACGAAAAAACTTATTTATGGGGTTATACGTATTTATTAATTTCAGTACGTGACAATGCCGACGCATTTCTAATCAGTGGAGTTGCGGCGAACATTGTTGTGCGATTCTTGCTAACAACAGTTGCATTGTGATTGCGAATCCATTGTATCGAATTGAATAATGCTGTGTATTAATATTTTATTGTATAGTCTAAGCGTATTCACTATTATTTTGTAGTTTTACGGTAATTGGCTGCTTCAGCTTATTTGGTATCTTGTGTTATTGTCTTCTTACTTAATATTATATTGGTATTACTAATGGTAGTTAGTGAAAATGTTTGTTACTGGTGGTAGGTCTGTCGTATGCGAGGGGCCGTTTGGGCAGGTACCACCGCAATATCTATTTCTACCGCCAAGCAGCAATATGGATGCAGTTGTGTTCCGTTTTGAAGAACATTGCAGCCAGCATGATTATAGGGCATGATGAGACTTAACATCTAATGTCTCAGCCCTCAGGGTGACGAGCGCAGTGGAATGCCACGCGATCTTGTGCGGCATTGCTACTGTTTATGGGCGGTCGTGTCGCTTACTATCAGGCATAAATCATATCAATAAAAAAAAATCAAAATGGAAGTAAACGCAGAAATCGCTAAAAGGCTTTGAATGAAATTTGGCACACAGTTACATCATGTCCTGGATTAACATATAGGATACGTTATATACCGGAGAAGTACTCATTGGGACTATTATTCTGAGTAAGATCTTTCAACATCCAGTGAAGGATATTAGGGTGAGGTAGTAGATTAGCGATAAAAGAATATGAACACCAAGATTTTTTAATAGTAGACGCACTACAAACATAGTTGGGCAGCGTAGTGGGTACACGGGATGTATTTGAGAACGTGTGTACTGTGTATCGAAAACCCGGGGTTTCAACGCGTTTATAAACAGTCGGGCTATCTCCGCATTGTTCATTAATAATTAAAATCCTACTAGTATTATAAACGCGAAAGTTTGTAAGAATGTATTTATGCATGTTTGTAACTCTTTCACGCAAAAACTACTGAACGGATTTCGATGAAATTTGGCACACGGGTAGATCATCTCTTGGATTACCACATAGGCTACACGGGAAAATATAAAGCGGGACTTTTATCCCGGCAATACTTTAAAAACATAATTGACAGAATTACAACAAATATAATAGTGATAGTTAAAGTGGGTATATTTACTCACATGTATCTCTAATATGATAAGACATAAAAGCTAGTTTGCATTGCCAACTTCTAAAGCCGCTGCTACTACCATTCATTTAATTTCCTCAAACACTATCTATGAGCCAACTTTCACTCGAGCGATACTCGAGAGGAAACAAGATCTAAGTGAAAATCACTTTATATCGTCAACTGTCCAACTTTTAATTAATCGTTTCCTTACTGCCGCGTCTGTTGTCTCTTTCACTCGTATTGCATGAGATAGTGCTGTCTATTTCAAATTTTAATGTCCTCCAGGACTCATTGTAGTTAGGGCTGTCACTATTTAAAAGTGTTTATTTGGTTGTCGTCTATTTTATCTTTTACATACGAAAAAGTTCTGTAGAGATACTATATTATAAAAGGTATTATAACACTGTTTAATAACTCCAGAAATATATAAAGTAGGTACACAAACGTAATATATTTTTATACTTAAAAATCTTAATAAAACACTTTTTTATTTTTTTTAACGTTTAATGTTATGCTTTAAAACATATAGTAAGGTCAAGGTAGGACTATCTACATAGCTATAAATCAAAATATATCAAATATTTTTTATCTGTTATTGAATAATAAATCATTTTTTCAAGATTCCATGTGACACACTGAGATTACAAGATAACTTGTCTTTAATCTTATCAATGTTATGTCTAAGATAAACGTCGCTCGAAGTCGACAACCTTAACGATGCCTTCGTAAACTTATCTGTTAATTGTGAATAAATAATGGCAGCATCCTCGACCATTGCTTTTGTCACTATCAATTTTATCATTATTTGTACAGAAGCCCAGGGGAAATGACCGTGTAGTGGTTTCCTAGGTCGAGGTTGAACAATGTGCGTCTGATTTTAGTTTTATTATCATTATCTCTACAGATATTATGACAGCTCTGAAAAGTTCGTGGAATTATATCATGATACAAAGTGACTTCTTCTTCTTGTCCTTCAGCCTTTGGAAGTCCACTACTGAACATAGTCCTCCCTCCTCCCCCTCCTTATTATGATAATGTTAGTGACTTATAGTACGAGATCCGGCTGCAAAATCTATACGTTCATCACGTAGATACTCAAACTCAAATTTCTACATTCATTTTTGAATAGGACAATACATTGATAACAGGTTGCCAGTCAAAAAGTGCCCGCAAATATTTTTAATTAAAAAAATGGTAATTAATTTTCCAAAAAAAATTTCGTTCATGTTGTTGTTAAATAAAATATCGTTCCTATTACAGCAATGTATGTAGGAAATTTGAAAAGCCATGGGTGCTGTTGCCTACTCGGCCGCAACTACTTATCAGCCAGGTGTAAGCAGGTAATACTTTGTTGTATTTATACGTTCATGACGTATAGTCATGTTTTATACATCAAATTAAAGCTTAATTTTTTTGAATTATGATGATATACCGCTGCCTGTGAAAAAATCGCCGCAAATTAGGGTTGCTAGCCGTTCAAAATGCTAGGTATCAAAGATAAAATGAAAGAGACTTATCGCGCAACGCTATTCGTTAGACGAGGATGGCGAGTGTCAGCACGTTTGTGTGCGTGTTATATTCTAACCACTGTTTGGAGCTCGTTATACACAACGTTGTTGATATTATTATTTATTTATTCGACTATTACGTTGATAAAAGTAAAGTTGCATTTTGAAAAAATGAAAAAGTGTTTTCTGTGTAGTAAAACTAAAAATGTGCTACATTTTGATAATATATCTTTTAAGAAGTGTCTTTCTATGTTAATGTTTCGGCGCAAAAAAAAATATAAATACCATGATATTATTTTAACTGTGGAATCTACTGATGATTTTGGATACCATACAGAATGTTTGAAGAAAATAACTGTTTTAAAAATAAAAGATAAACAAGAATTTGAGGATTTTTGTAAAACTCTGACCGTAAGTGAATTTTTCACAGCTGACACTCGCCATCCTCGTCTAACGAATAGCGTTGCGCGATAAGTCTCTTTCATTTTATCTTTGATACCTAGCATTTTGAACGGCTAGCAACCCTAATTTGCGGCGATTTTTTCACAGGCAGCGGTATATCATCATAATTCAAAAAAATTAAGCTTTAATTTGATGTATAAAACATGACTATACGTCATGAACGTATAAATACAACAAAGTATTACCTGCTTACACCTGGCTGATGAGTAGTTGCGGCCGAGTAGGCAACAGCACCCGTGGCTTTTCAAATTTCCTACATACATTGCTGTAATAGGAACGATATTTTATTTAACAACAACATGAACGAAATTTTTTTTGGAAAATTAATTACCATTTTTTTAATTAAAAATATTTGCGGGCACTTTTTGACTGGCAACCTGTTATCAATGTATTGTCCTATTCAAAATGAATGTAGAAATTTGAGTTTGAGTATCTACGTGATGAACGTATAGATTTTGCAGCCGGATCTTAGACTATTAGTATTATCATAATCTTATGGGAGTGCGCGATAGTCTAGAGGTGCCCCAGTCTCACTATTTAACCAAGGCGTAGTGATTTTAGTTATTTTGCTATTATTTCGTCACCTGACATCGGAAATTTAAATCTATATATATAAAAGAAAGTCGTGTTAGTTACACCACTTATAACTGAAGAACGGCTGAACCGATTTGGCTGAAAATTGGTAGGGAGGTACCTCAGAACCGGGAGAAGGACATAGGATACTTTTTATCCCGGGAAAATATAAACCGGGAATTTTATCCCGAAAAATCCTTTTCTGTGAGTTGTTGTGTTTTATGATGTCCTGGTACTTAATATATTTAAAATCTTCGATTCTTATCTTTTTTTTTTATGGTATAGGGGGCAAACGAGCATACGGTTCACCTGATGGTAAGTGGTCACCGCCGCCCATGAACATCTGCAATACCAGGGGGCACAGAGATGCGTTGCCGGCCTTTTAGGTGGGAATACGCTCTTTTATCTATCTATTTTATCCCGGGAAAATATAAACCGGGACTTTTCTCCCGAAAAATAGTTTTCTGTGATTTGTTGCGTTTTATGATGTCCTGGTACTTATATTTAAAATCATCTATCTAATATATAAGAGATTTTAAAATATATTAAGTACCAGGACATCATAAAATACAATACGCACCTGTAGGTGGCGCTGTACTCGGATTCCAAGATTTTTTTTCCATTTTAGGGCAGGACAACATTTTTTGTGTGTCTTCAGGTGGATTCGAGAATGGTTTAGATTAACAATTGGATTCGGTAGGTGGCTCTGTACTCGGGTTCTAGGATTTTATTTCTTTTTTAGGGCAGGACAACGTCTGTTGGGTCCGCTAAATAAATAAATAAATTGGTGGGGAGGTAGCTTAGAACCAGGAGACGGACATAGGATACTTTTTATCGCGGGAAAATATAAACCGTGACTTTTGTGCGGATAAATCGTTTACTGTGAGTATTGTGTTTTATGATGTCCTGGTACTTAATATCTGAAAATTGGTGGGAAGCTAGCTTAGAACCAGGAGACGGACATAGGATACTTTTTATCCCGGGAAATATAAATCGGGACTTTTATCCCGAAAAATCTTTTTCTGTGAGTATTGTGTTTTATGATGTCCTGGTACCTAATATCTGAAAATTGGTGGGGAGGTAGCTTGGAACCAGGAGACGGTCATAGGATACTTTTTATCCCGGGAAAATATAAACCGGGACTTTTAGCCTGAAAAATAGTTTTCTTTGAGTATTGTGTTTTATGATGTCCTGGTACTTAATTATATTTAAAAAAAATAAAGAATCATTAAAATACTCATTTTTTTATTTGTATTTATTTCCTAATAAAAAATTGAACTTAATAAAATCCAAAATCTGCTTATTTATTGCCTCTAAGGCGGAACAGGGTTCGCCGGGTCAGCTAGTTAAATATAATATTCCGATACGAAATATGGAATATATAAAAACTTCGTCAGTAGTGATTAATTTAGAAACGTAAGCATTTATCCCCAACACGGTAGATAGAAGCTCCATCAACGCAGCTTTGCAGATTATTTTCATAAAATACTTGACTAGTCACTAAACGCTAGTCTTTGAATATAGTATAGGGCGACCAAGTTCAGAAGTCGAAATCCCAAATAAATGGTAAAAGAGTGCATTTAGTACCCCTAGCAGTAATTTACGCGTTTCGTATAGTATTCGTATCGAGTAAGTTAACGTTTACGTATTTGTTTGACAAAACTATACGTCAAAAAAGCTGATTCGTACTGTCCATTCCCATACATTCTAAGTTAACCGTTACCATGATAACACGTTTACTATTCGAAGTTTAAACGCGCGCAATGTTCATGCGGCCGTATTTTAGTTCCAAACACACTCAATGGCGCTGTTCAAATTTCCATACAAAAAATTACTTAGTCGAAACCATTTCTTAATTATGCGATAGGGCCGATAGCGCGTAAACTCATGTTAAGGGCACAGTTTTAACTGTCTTATACGTCAACTAGAGGATAACATGTTCTATGTTTGGAAACAGGCCCTTAGACCTATCGTCTGCTTACTTGTAAAAAAGATTTATTTACTTGCCTAAAATAAGAAATACCGATATAGAAACGCAGTTTGCAACTCACGAGCGACTCACCATGGCGTTTTTTGTTATCAGTTACCGTTATTCCAGTAGGTATACAACAGAGGCAAGTGAATAGTATAAAACTGTAAACAATTTGCAAGCTCTTGGTCGCGGCTTCGAATTCAGTTGGTGACAAAAGAATAAAATAAAAAGTAGCGTTCTTTCTAAGGGTTGAAGGTTCATCATCTTCATCATCATTAGCCACATGAAGTCTACAGCTGAACATAAGCCTTCCCTAAAGATTTCCAGACAGAGTTGTCAACCTATCTCAACCTGAACCTGAAGAGCTTACGTCGTGCTAAATTTAAAAATCAGTTCTGTAGTTCAGCCGAGAAAGCGAGATAGATCATGTCCTGGATGAACATGATATAGGCTACTTTTATCGCGGAAAGTACACATGGGGACTTTTAAACCAGGAATGGTCAGTTTTGCGGGCGATGCCGCGGGCAACACCTTGTATAACATAACGTATGGGAAATAAGGTAACGGAAAATTAAAGCTCCTTAAAATAAGATTAAAAAAGGTTACGGAAAATAATAAATTGCACAAATATGTTTTTTTAATTTTATATTTCTGACAATCACTTGAAAGGGCTACGTGCAGTTGTTTAGAATAATAAATTACATAAAAAGAAAAAGGTGTAAATCAACGACGCAGGTTTCTAGTAAGATAAATAGAAAATACCATAGATTAATTTGTGCATCTTAATATACTTACAAATGCCAACATAACGCTTTTCGACTTGGCTGATCTTTTACATCACATCCCATATCGTGTAACTTTTTTATTGTAATTATTACAAAACCAACATGGGAAATGGAGCGTGACTTTAACGGTAAATTTTTTATTACGAAATCTATAAGTACCTACGCTCCATAGGAAAACTTTCTTATATGTAATTTGATCAATTTTGTATTATTGTTATAACTTATCTCTTGCCCATTTATCAGAAAGTTTGTATAGGCCAATTATACAAACATAACTGGTACAATTTGTTTGAACTTATTAATGACTAGGTGTTGCTTGCGGCTTCCCTCGCGTGAAAAGCCTTTCCCGCTACAAAAAGTCCCTAAAACACAATACGACGCCAGTGCCATCTACTTAAAGAATCAGATTAAAAATATCCAATTTATTTTTCATATTATTTTCTGTTACATATAAAATAATGTACAGTCAGCAGCATAAATATCTGTACAAAATTAAAATTTCAAATCGCCAATATACGCGTTAAGTTAAACTGAAACATTTTTTTCTTCGTTTGAAGTAAAGTAAATCTCTTTTATTTTATTTTTGTGAAGAGAAAAAAAAGATTAGTAAGAACACAAAAGTGTGTAGGCAATTTGAAGTTTAGAATTTGTTCATCTACTTATGCTGCTGACTGTACATATTCAAACATAGGAAACTACCCTATCCCCCTAAATTAATCGACAGAACCCATAGGAATGTAGAAACATGTTAAGAGTTGAACCCTTGTCAAAACGTCGCGTTCGATGAGGAACGTTCAGTAATTCCGGACGGAAAGTAGTTGTTTTTGTCGTGCAAACGAGCAAGTGCCAACTGATAATGAGTGATCATTGTAGCTAATGAACATAATACCAAAAGAAATACCAGAAATATCGATCTTTCGCATGCAGCAATTATATAATTAACTAGCTTTGCGCGCGGCTCCGCCCACGTGGAAAAGTTTTTCCGGGATAAAAAGTAGCCTATAGCACTCAGGAGTAATGTAGCTTCCTATTAGTGAAAGAGTTTTCAAAATCGGTCCAGTAGTTCCTGAGATTAGCGCGTTCAAACAAACAAACTCTTCAGCTTTATATATTAGTATAGATGTAGCAAGAGTTCAGGCTTTCATGGTGGGAAGAGGCCAAATAGAGCAAGCACATTTACCTAAGTTAAAGCCGCTAAGTATGCCTACAAGAACGGAGACGAGCCTATCGCAACATCGGAGACTAATTCTGGCCAATATCACTGTTTTTACGATTAGAAATAGTAAAAAAAAATCGGACAAGTGCGAGGTGGACTCGCGTACCGAGGTATCCGAACAAACTTGTAGCTAAGTTTCCTAAGTATATAAGTTCAATATTTCGCCAAAATTAATTAACAATTTAATCTAATTTACAAAGTTTGTAAACTAGCTTATTTTTCTTATTAAAGAACATATTTACAGATTTTTTCCTTTACATGTGCTGTAAGACCTTGCTTCTTGTGCAATTTCATGATTCTAGGTCAACGGGAAGTACGGAGTACCCTATAGGATTTGATTCCCTTGCGAAATTGCAAAATATGCAAAAATGTGCGACATAAACGGTCATATCTTTTGATCGCGTTGACTTACAAGTTTGACTTTTTCACAGCCGAAAGAGACTGTAGACCCGAGTATTTCATATACATTTTAATTCGATATCTCTAGGCGTTCCTGAGAAAAAGGGTCTTGACAGACAGACAGATGGACAAAAAGTGATCCTATAAGGGTTCCTTTTTTTCCTTTTGAGGTACGGAACCCTAAACAGCGAATCGTGTGCTAAAGGCCTACGGCCAGAAGCAAGTATATTCTTATTACTATTATTTTTTTTATAATTATGGTAACTGGTTTTGTTATGTTTATCATTTAGAGCAAAGTTTCATATTTTTTGATTTTCCTTCCCCCACATAATATGTTTCCTTGTTACTACATTGCTATTAATTATAAATAAGTTGAACTACAGTAATATTTCACTACCATAATTGTCAAATGATTATTCTATAACGCTTATTTTGCACTCAAACTCTTTATGTAAAACGAATATCCATATTTAGTTTCAATAATACAAATTTATGAAAATAAAAAAATGAAATGAATTAGTTTCTTGTATATGGTAGAACCATCCTTTATTTGCATCGTGAATATGCCGACTTGACTGGGATAATAAAAATGTCTGCTGAAAACCAACGTGAAGTGACAGTTTGCTATGCCTGTTAGGTCAGCTTGACCACGGTGCTATCACCGTTCACCTTTTAATGGCATCTTTATGTTGTCTGCATTTCCAGAGTTCTAAGCTGTAAACATATGTGTCCACTACAGGGTTGTAGCACTTTTATAGCAAGAAAAAAAAAGACACGCAAGCAACTGAATTACTAGTGGCCAGCTGGGTTTTGTTTCTTATGTTGAATGCATTTTTGGAGGTCTAAACTGTAGACAAATATGCCTATAACGTAGATCTACCACGGTTTATCGAGATCGATGAAAACTTCGAAAAGGCGAATAAGTAAAACACAAACAACTAACACTGCTAAAATTAGAATATAAATCAGCTGTGTTTAGGAACTCAATTTTTTCTAAAGGGAAGCTGTTAGTTATTTTGTTAATATTAACTTATAATGGTATTGTATACATGTTAGATTAGTATTGCATTGTTCACATGTTTGAAAGTTAAGCCGGTAGATATCTCTTTAGAACAGACAGACGTTCATACTTTCATTCACGCGTCTACGTGTTCACTTCAAAATCTCTCAGACACGCCGTAGGTGGTTACCCCATTTTTTTTTCATTATATCCGCAAGTGTCATTGAAACACGAAAAGAGGTTAAAACAAATCTCCCCCTCGACGACGTCCCTAGTCCCTAATTCCTAGTGATTCATGTGTTACTTCCTATGTGTTAAGTAACTGGGGGGCCGTGTTGCTAAAAGTGTGAGCGTTATATTATTTTGATCTAGGTGTTTGTTATACTTTTGCCGGTTTATATTCCTCTGTATCCTCCAGGGTAAGTAACCTATTAGGTAATCCAGGATAAGGTTTATCTGCGTGCCAAATTTCACCAAAATCCGTTTAGTGGTTTCTGTGTTTAATTCTAATTAAAATTCAAACATCTTCGGAAACCTTTACATTTATAATTTAACAAAAATAGTAAAATAAAACTATAGCCACCTTATTCGATGTTGTATCACAGATGTTTTTCCTACATTATTTCCTAGGGCTCTTGGTGTTAAATGAATAAAACACGATTTCCATACTTAATATCATGTTATTTATGTTTATAATTTGTCTATGCGCAGGGGCAAAGTTGAGGCATCGGCTAGTTCGATGTGTGGCCTTGGTGGCCACGTACATATTCACTTGCGGTTTGCAAATCAAAGAAACCTAAATTCGAAGCCCAGTTAAGTCAACTAACTAGTTCTCCGCATTTTTCAAATACTGTATTTATAGATAGGTGTTGTACGCAACTTCATCCGCGTGAAAGAGTTCCGGAAAAAAGTCTCGCTACGTACTTTTTCGCGATAAAAGTTTTACCGATTTATTATCGTCGCGACGTCTTCGTCGCGGTTCAAGCTTACCCCATGCCAAATTTCACTAAAATCAGTTCAGTGGTTTAGGCGTGGAAGACAAACAAAAGGCATTGGGCTTAAAATGTGGCAAAAAACACGACAGACTCCGTTTCGTTTTATTGGCATTGGTTGAGAGACTAACAGGTGACTGACGTATTGGTCGATCGAAATCACGAGTTGCGTTTTTTGCCACGTTCTAAGCCCACTGAGTTTTCCATCCTATGCTACGATAAGGGGCGAGTCTATCGCCATATCGGGCACAAATTCCAGGCTCCGGGCTGATACTGAGCAAAAAACCCAATATTACTTTGCCCGACCCAGGACTTCAGACCGATGTTCTACCGCGCACGCTATACACCTACGCCGCCGAGCCATTTGCAATCAGCCTTGTATCATATACTGCCCACTGCTGAGCACCGGCCTCCTCTACTACTGAGAGGGATTAGGCCTTAGTCCACCACGCTGGCCTAGCCGAGCCATTTATCTTACTAATATTATATTGTAAAACCAACATATTAACTTGTATTTTGTTTTTTTTAAGTAGAATTTTATATTTTGTTGGGTATACAATAAAGAGTTATATTATTACTAGCTTTTGCCCGCGGCTCCGCCCGCGTGAATGAGTTTTCCCGGTATAAAAGTCCCGCTTAAAATGTAGCTTATATGACACGTTCGTAGATTTACCATAGCAGCGCCATCTATTGATTACTTACTCAACCCAGTCGAAAGGTATCGACATCTGTTAGAATCATTCATAGCAGCGCCATCTATTGATTACTTACTCAACCCAGTCGAAAGGTATCGACATCTGTTAGAATCATTTGGAGTTAACAGATAATTGTGACTGTCAAATAATAACAGACAAATAATTAGCAATAAATTAAAATTGCGACTATAATTTGAGATTTAAACTATCCTATCTCTCAAGTTGGATCGAACTGCACATGGTGTGCGAATTTTATTATAATCGGTTAAGTGGTTTAGGAGTCCATTGAGGACAAACATTGTGACACGAGATTTATATATATTAAGATAAATGCGAAAATTTGTGAAAATGTTTGTTAGACGTAAACGCAGTAACAACTAAACGGATTTGGATGAAATTTGGCACACGGATAAGTCATGTCCTGGATTAACACATAGGCTACTTTTTATCCCAATAATTTGCTCCCATGGGAAATAATGGATATTATCTTATTCTTTAAGTAGATGGCGCTGGCGTCGTACTGTGTTTTAGGGACTTATGAAGCGGGAAAGACTTTTCCTTTTTTTTTAAATATTAGTATAGATTTATTTAGTAATTTTCTAGCTTATCATGCTGCTTAGGTGATATGTTGAGAAGTAAATACTGTGAGTAGTATTAATGCTCACTGTTTATGGAAATACAGGCAACCGTGACATGACGATATAAGTCGTCCGGAAAGGTCGGTAGTGCATTCTATAACAGAAATATCACAGTGGTTATCCTTACTAATATATTATATTCTGTGTGCTAATAATATAATAGTGACAGTGTGTTTGTTACTTCGTTCTTTTATCACATAGCAACGGATCGACAAGATTTTTTCACGTAGCGATAGTTTATGATACGAAAAGCGGCATCATTTTTTCAAAAATTATCACGGTTACTATGGATATTGTATGCCGGGATATTTCCAGGGTGAAGTCGCAAGCAAAAACTAGTTAAACTATTTCCTTTTAAATTACGGAAGTCGGAATCAAGATAAGTACTTTGAACTTGGACTGCCTCGGTGGCGTAGTTGTATTACGGCATGACTGCAATGCTGAGGTCTTGGGGTCGATTCCCGGGTCGGGCAAAGTGATATTGGGTTTTTTAATTTCAGTATCAGCCCGGAGTCTGGAATTTGTGCCCAGTATGGCGATAGGATCGCCCCCTATCGCATCATGGGACGGAATACGCACGGCGAAAAGTGGGTGCACTAGTTGCGCCTCTGCCTACCCTTTCGGGGATAAAAGTCGTGAGTGTGTGTGTGTAATATGTGTTGCCGTTTTTAATGTGCATAAAAAAAAATTGGTTATAAGTGATTAATATAAACTTTTATTTTTAGATTTTAGAGACCCAAACACCATGGCCTTTTTTTATATTATATTCCTTTACTTTGAGGCTGTCCAATGAGTGAGAGATCCAAATACGATTTTAAGTTAAAACACAATATCGGCTCCTAAAATATTTAAAAGCTTTCTGAGAGTCGAATTTGTGTTCTGAATAGGAAAAAAAGGTCAGCAACCTTGGATGCAATAATGACATAACTGTCTACGCGATCGGGATGCAGGTATGTTACATTTTTATCATCATCATCAGCCACATCCACTGCTGAGCATAAGCATCCCCTAAAGATTTCCAGACGGACCTGTCAAAAGCGGCCTACATCCAGCCTGTTCCGGGCGACCTTTATCAAGTCGTCTGTCCACCTTGCAGGTGTTACATTTTATCGCATTTAAAATTCCTTATTCATTCATGCAAACCTTAGTCGATATTCTCAATAAGGTTGAATTGAAAATATTATTACATACATGTATGTGATGATTTGTAACTTACTTAAACTCACGCCTTTCTCCCATTGGGGTAGGCAGAGACTATGGAACGCCAAGTGCTACGATCCAAGCATACCTCTTTCGCTTCTTCCACAGTCATCAGTCTCTTCATACATGCTCGTCGGTTACGAGAACTCCTTATTTGACCCTTGTAACCAATATGCAATGAGTTTATTCGGAAACACCGTGATGCCAAACGGTCATGGTTTGCAGACTGTCCATGATCAATTTGTATCAAATACAACAACTTCATTAGCAAAATTGAGGAACTGAATAGTTTTGGCGATATATTCCCAAATTTTTAAGAAAAATTAATAACATTTTGCAGTCCTCTTACATAATTTATTACAGTTTATATTAGAAGTTTAATTTAATTTTGTTTTCTTTTTCAATAACATGTAATCATGTTTATTAAAGCGCTTATGACTGGAACTGTATCACAACAATATTCTATTATTAAAATATTATTTTTGTTATATCCGTTGCATACAAACACTGTTTTTCATATTACAATTTCATTTCATTCTACCGTCTACTTATCATAAACACAGTGAATAAAAGTGTATAGTGACTACATGAGACCTCTTTTAAGTGATTTGTGTTATTAATTATAAAAGAAAACAGTGCATTTAACATATTCCCACTGTGAGTAAAAACGGCAGTTACGAAAACCGTTTTTTTTATTTAAATTGAGGACAGATTGGACGCCATCTATTGGCGACTGGCAACAACCGTCAAACACTCACATTTGTC
Organism: Sphinx pinastri; assembly: GCA_947568825.1. Taxonomy (NCBI): domain Eukaryota; kingdom Metazoa; phylum Arthropoda; class Insecta; order Lepidoptera; family Sphingidae; genus Sphinx; species Sphinx pinastri. Next base: position 8,291,123 of record OX387639.1, on the reverse strand, counting down.
ATTTTAATGTGCTAATAACCAACGGGTGGAGCTGTTGTGAATATTGCAATAAATACATATATTTTTATTTTAAATAATGTCTCAATTATACAAGTTTGGATGCTGTTCGAACCAAATAACTTCTTTAAAGAGTTTGAAATGCTACAAATGCAAGTTAACATACCATTATGATTGTATTGAAGAATTGAGAAAAACGAAACAGTTTAAAGACCTAACAAAAGACTTCAAGTCAACCTGGGTTTGTGCGACCTGTATTAAAAAGAAGTCTCCTACCAACCCGTTAACTACTCAAATTTCCAGTCCAATATCTGATTCTGAAATATGTAATATTACAATGAGAAGAAAGGAAGCCCCAATGAGTCCATCTATTGATAGTAATTTCAGACAAATGCTCCGTGAGGATATGGCATCCTTGCTGGATGAATTCAAAACCAACATACTTCGCCAGTTTGACCTTCACACCAATGAAGTATTGAATAGATTGTCTCGAGTAGATGAGTCTCTTATTTGTCTGCAAAACAAATATGAACAGGTCGAAAAGGATCTCGTATCAAAGGAAAATCGTATCAGATGTTTGGAAAAAGAAAACAACGAACTTAAGATAGATATAACCACTCTCAGTTCTCGTCTCAACTCAATTGAACAACATTCTAGAGCCAGCAACCTCGACATACAATGCATACCAGAATTCAAATCCGAGAACCTATTAAAGACTATCAAGCAAATTGCAAACACTATACACTATAATCTAAATGAAACAGACATTCACCTATGTACACGTGTCCCTAAAGTCAATAAGGATAGCAAGCGTCCTCGCTCAGTTGTAGTAAAATTTAGCTGCCCAAGAATACGTGATGAGTTCCTGGCTGCTACAATTACGTTCAACAAGAAAGCTGCTACCGTTTCTGACAAATTGAATTCCAGTCATCTTGGAATAGCAGGAGAGCGACGCCCTGTCTATATCAATGAACACCTATCTTTGGCGATGAAGAACGTTCACGCAGCCGCCAGAGCCAAAGCTAAAGAATTAAACTACAAGTTTGTTTGGGTCAAGAGCGGTATTGTATACATGAGAAAAAACGAGTCGTCTGATTATAAATTAATTAAAACCATAGAGGCTCTATCTCAGATAGAATAATATTTAATATTTCTTTGCCTTCTTCACATTTGTTACGTTTTTTTTTTTAATTAGTGTTTTTCTTTTGATACGATTTGTCTGTCATTGTATATAATTTATAAATTGTAACACATTTCAAATATAGAAACACAATAAAGGAATTGGCAATTTTATGATCTGACGACTAATGAATTATGTACACTAATACTTTTATTATAAATATAGTTTACCTACTAAAACAGAAATGATAGAAATTATGTGTACTGATAAATTATGCGTTCTTCCAATGACAGACAGTATTTGCAAAAAATGTTGGATAAAAATACATTCAAACATCACTTACCTATTAGTTGTAGTCCGCACAAACGTGCGCAAATTATAATCTCAAATATTAATTTATCTTGTTATTACCAAAACGTCAGAGGTCTTAGACTAAGTACCATTAAGGTCCAGCAACAAATTCTTAGAAATAATTTTGATATAATAATATTTACTGAAACATGGCTTAACGATAGTTTATTTGATTCTGAAATATTTGACCATAGATATAATGTGTACAGACGAGACAGGGAGAGTTCCGATTTCTTTAGACACAAAGCCAAAGGAGGTGGGGTATTAATTGCTATAAATAAGAAAATCACATCACGTCGATTATCTGAATTCGAAAGCGATTGCGAAGACATATGGGTTAAAATTGAATTTAATAAATCTGGTTTGGGTCTCAAACTGTGCGCGGTTTATTTGACCCCGCCTGTTACTCAACAATATTTAGAAAATCACCTAAATAAATGTAACGCTGCTATTGACTCTCATGACACAACAGTAATAATTGGCGACTTTAACTTAAGTGGAATAAAATGGACACTCAACAGAGACGATTCTTATACTACACCAAGTAACTACTCTAATTGTCCTATCAAAAGTAATTTAATTGATTTTATGGCCTTAAATAATTTTAAACAATATAATCACATAACAAACTGTGGCGGTAAAATTCTCGATCTTGTACTTAGCAATACTAGTAATAATATAACAGTAACCAATTGCACCACTCCTTTAAGGAAAATAGATACACTACATCCTCCTTTAGATATCACAATTGAAATAACGTGTAGTCCCAATAAGATTATTAATAAATGTAATAAGATCGAAAGATTAAACTACAGAAAAGCCAATTACGAGTTTATAAATCTTGAACTTAGTAAAATCAACTGGTCAGATGAGTTTGATGAGTGTGTAGATGTTAATGAAATGGTAGAACATTTTTACGGGATCATTAATAGAATAATAAAAAGCCACGTACCATTCTCACCAAAGTCAAAATGTAAGTACCCGGTTTGGTTCTCACGAACCTTAGTGCGCATGCTTAAACGCAAACATAAATATCATGTCAAATACAAAAAATATAAAAACTCCTTGGACAAACTAGAATTTGACTATTTACGCGACGACTGTGATTTCTTAATGCGTGAATGTTACACAACCTATATCAACTCAATTGAATCAATGATACTTAAAAACCCCAAATATTTTTGGACACACGTTAAGAACATGCGTAAAAACAGCTCAAATTATCCACTTTGTATGACCCTGAATGACACTACAGGCCACTGCACAAAAGAAATTAATGAGTTGTTTGCAGTTCATTTCTCCTCTGTGTACGAAGTGGACAGTAACAGCTCTAACAGTCACAACGATATGCCTATGGTTTTTAGCCAAGAAATTCAAAACATCACTATCGAAACTAATAGTATACGCCATAAACTAAAGCATATTAACCTAACTAAAGGTGCTGGCCCTGACAACTTACCTCCTCTGTTTATTGCACGATGTGCTGAACAATTATCGTCTCCCTTGCATAGTATCTTTAACAAATCGTTATCCTCTGGTATTTTCCCTACTAAATGGAAGGAGGCGAGAATCGTACCAATCCACAAGAGTGGAAGTAAGGTTCTCATCACAAATTACAGACCTATATCCATTTTGTGTAGCTTAGCTAAAGTATTCGAATCCCTGGTATACCCTTTTGTTTATAGACATGTGAAAGACCAACTGTCATCAAACCAACACGGATTTTTCACAAGAAGATCCACCAACACGAATCTCGTGCAGTACGTAGATAATGTGACATTAGCTGTTGACAAAGGCCATCAAGTCGATGCAATCTATACGGATTTCACCAAAGCATTCGATAAGGTTAATCACCGCATATTGATTGAAAAACTTGCAAAATTCGGGATTTCGGGTCCTTTGCTTGATTGGTGCACATCCTACTTAAAAAATAGAGCTTCAAAGGTCGCGATTGATGGACATGAATCAGTTCCTTTTGTTGCCTATTCAGGGGTCCCTCAGGGATCAAACTTGGGACCATTACTTTTCAATATTTTTATTAACGACATTACTGACATTTTTAAACATTCTAATTACTACCTATTCGCCGACGATCTAAAAATAATACGTACTATACAAGACTTTAATGATGAAAAATTACTTCAAGAAGACATTGATAATATTACATATTGGTGTATATCCAATAAAATGACTTTAAATCCAGCCAAATGCTTTCATATTAAATTCACATTAAAACGTAATATTCATAGCACTAAATATACTATATCAGGAGAAACAATAAAGGAGACCACTAATATCCGCGATCTGGGCGTAACACTCGATACTAAATTAAGATTTACCACTCACATAGATAAAATGCTTAATGCTGCGAACAAATCTCTTGGTTTCATTCTTAGGAATGGTAAAGAATTTAAAAATGCTTCTACCACATTAATGCTATACAATAGTTATGTAAGGAGTAAGCTGGATTATTGTAGCGCGGTCTGGTCTCCTCTATATAATGTACACATTAACAGAATCGAGAAGGTACAAAAGAAACTACTCTACCACATGTCGTACCGGTTTAGGCCACCTGATTATGTAAGATCTTACAAAGATAAATTATGTTTCTTCAAACTGCAGTCCTTAAGTGAGAGAAGAAATCTTTTGAACTTGGTCTTTCTCCACAAAGTCATGAACGGTATTATTGACTCCCCCGCATTACTAAATAATTTCTTGATTAAGGTACCAAGCAGACCTCCTAGGAGGCTCGGACCTTTATTTTACGTACGTTTTACCAGAACAAATACAGGAAAACACGCACCTGTCCCTCGTCTGTCTTGTTTGTACAACCAAACAGTAAATAACATAAGTATTGACATTTTTGGTGACCATTTGTCATGTTTCAAACATAAAATTGTAAATAAAACTGGATCTTAATTTTGCATTAATATTGTTACTTTTTTTATTTATATATATATTTTGCCTTTTTATGTTTATGTTTTAGTTTTATTTTATAGTTTATTGTATTTGTTTTTCTTATATTGTTACAATATTTTAATTAAGATAGTTTGTTATAGTTGTAAGAATACTACTTTCGTTTTTTTTTTTTGATTTTGTATAATTGCTATGTGGCTCATGTTGTGGTTGCATATAATCAGAGTTGCAATTATTTTTTGTTTATTATGTATGTGTGATATATTTGCAAATTATCATTGTGAACTCAGTTTGCAATCCTAAATAAATAAATAAATAAATAAATAGTTTCTATTTTATGATGCATATTTACCGGAATCATGAATTTTATTAAAAATCGTCTGAGCTTCTAACACTCAGTGACTCATGAACTGCATAATAGAATGATATCAATGGCTTTCTTTTAGCTGAGTTTAATTTAAATAATCTCTTCACTTTATTACAATACTAAACTAAATTTTGTTCGCGGCTCCGTTCACTCATGTGAAGCTCATTTCTTCTATTTTCAATTGCACCGAATATAATAAGAAATTGAAGTAAAAATATAATTGAAGTGATTGAATTTTCAATGAACGGAATGTATTCAATGGAAACGTAAAATTTTCACACTCAAAAAAAGCTTGGCCTAACAATAAATATATAACAGGAAAAACGAATTATGATATGAAAAATTATAATCCTTTATTAAGCTTAATTTTATTTTATTCAATTTAAGCGACGATAGCCTAGTTGGGAATGGAACGGTCTGCCGAGACAATGTCCGGAGGTTCAAAACCCAAGGCACACACATCTGACTTTTCAAAGTTACGTGTGTATTGTTATCAATTATCGTTCGCTTTAACGGTGAAGGAAAACATCGTGAGGAAACCTGCATACCTGAGAAGATCTCTGAATTTCGAAGGTATGTGAAGTTCGCCAACCCGCACTAGGCCAGCGTGGTGGACTAAGGCCTTAACCCCTCTCAGTAGTAGAGGAGGCCCGTGCTCAGAAGTGGGCAGTGTATAATACAGGGCTGATTGCATTGCATTATTTTATTCTGTACTAGCTATTTAGTGATACTTGAAATTGTCTATCCTCTTTTATATTACTCTGAAAATAGCATATTTAATAAATTCTTGTTATAATTTTAATTTTACCTGTACTAATAGCGTGAGGAAAACCATCGATTTATTATATTTGTTACAGTGTACAAGAGAATTTTGTGACTCCAGATTTTGTAATCTAATTTAATCGGTTAATACCATAATTAAGTGTTTTTCATTGCACCATTATTCCTATCACAATATTTTTTTATTATATGTTTTCCTGCAATCTGTCATACAGGTGACATTCAGCAATCGGTGGATACATATGAATTTAGTGTGTACGGAGCATGTCCACTGACACATTTGCTATTTTAATGTTCCATCTATGATTATAACTATCACAATATTGCATGATAAGATATACTGAATCCAGAATTTTAACAACTATAAGAATTTTAATTAATATGTTTCCACTAGATGATCAGGGCAATTTCAAAGGCCCTTAATATTTACAATATTATGAATTAAAATAGGATGTAAACATTTTTTATCTGACCATGTAATAACACTAACATAATAATAATATAGCTCTGTATTTTTTTATTGGGATACCAGACATGCAACAAATAGTATATTCGGCAACATGCCAAAAACCAAATATTCTGCAGTCTTCTTGGTCCAATAGCTGAATATTAGGCAAAAGTCTCCAGGTGGATAGTGATGAAAGAAAGTGAAAAGAATACATTAGCAACATGTTTGTGGCATGTTTGCTCTAAACTCTAAAAGTACTAAAGTACTCTAAACATCGAAAAAGAGTAAACTAATGCCTAAAAATGCAGAAAACCTGCCTTTCTCCACCATAATGTGCCACTTCTCTATATTAATTAAGATTACAAAACATTGATGATATCCTAAGTCTTATATTGTATCAATCATTTTTCTATTTTATGATTTATCACATTTATCTTCAATTCAATACATTATAATATCTATAAGTGTACAATTTCTAATTATTTAAAGTTGAAAGGTATTTCTTTAATTAAACAGAAAAGTTTTTACATTATTAAAATTGTATACAACAAAGGTATATGCTAGCCAAACTGAAATTATTATTTGGCTGACAAAAGTCTCTTGTTACAAACAACATCACAAGAAACGGTTCACACTGCACATTCACAAAAATAGACATTGACAGTCTTCATAGATATTTTCTTTTGATACCTAACGTCTGAAGTAACTTTATTGTTTATTTTATTGTATGTCTGATAGTTAGTTGGTAACTATAAAACTACATATCGCTGCTTTGCATGAATAACCACACAATCCCAAGAAAGTAAATTTAATTTAAAGTAAACAGAACAGCCAAATGAAAAAAAAAAATTGTAACTGTACTTATTGAAGATATATAATCAAAGAATGTATTAACCAAAAGGCCATTCATCAATGTTTTGCTGAAATCCTGATTGTTATGTGCTTGGGTTTTAATCGGTTTGTCGATTTTTCTCCAAAAATCAACCGATGACATAAAGACACTGTCATACCACTGCGCCATTTTTGCCGATATGACTGTGAGTTTTATTTACCATAAACTATGGACTATTATGGATTGTATGGTGTTATAAAACGCAAATTAAATTTTTTTGGATTGTGCGGTTATTCATGCAAAGCAGCGATATAGATTCCCTGAGATTTTTTAATATTTTTATTAACTGAAAATCATCCAAATAAAATGTTTGTGAGAATTTTGTGGACTTCATGTAACTAATTATAAATAAAATAAATTATTTAACCTACAACATGTTAAAGTAAATTGAATCCACCAGTTAACGCACATAGTACTTTGTTTGTTTGCCTTTCATTTGAGAGCTTGACATATTTTGTATTTGTTCATCCCATATTATATTCGACGATAGGGGTTTACTCATAGTGGAACAGTCCTTTACTCTTAGTATTAACTGGTAGCATGGTAAGACTCAATCTCTGCCTAACCCTTTTGAAGATGGGCTTGAGCTATAGGAATACTTGTGCCATAATTCTCAGTTAAGTAAATACAAAATCTATACAAATATTATAAAGCTGAAGAGTTTGTTTGTTTCTTTGGTTGAACATGCTAATCTCAGGATCTACTGAACCGATTTTGAGAATTCTTTCACTAATAGGAAGCTACATTACTCCTGAGTGCTATAGGCTACTTTTTATCATGGGAAAATATTTTTATCAGAAAAACTTTTTGACATGGCCGTAGCCATGAGCAATACTAGTAAATAATAAATTGATGACATAATGAGATATATTTTAGCCACATAGCTTTGTTGTTTATCAGTTATGTGGCTTTTGTCTTTTCCTTGTGTTATATTTATTTGTAAATTTGTTTTTCAGGATGAGAGCCCAATAGTTTCTGGTTATTAATATATGCTATTCCAGCATTATGCTGCAATGCAACTTATTTAAGCCAATTAATGGTATATAGGTACTTGGGACCATGCATATAAGAGTGGTGCTTTTCTGGGTACGCCCTAGTTGTCTATGACGGAAAACAGAATTGCATATTATTTAGATTGGAAAACTTTTAATGGTGGTAGGCTGACCCCTTATCCAATGGGATATTTAAACCAAAGGGTTTAATGTATATGTCTCACTTATGTCTAAGTGTATTAACCCGTCAACGCCTGCTGATTGTATAGTTATAAGCTATGTTATATATAGTTGACTGCCTCGGTGGCGTAGTTGTATTGCGTACGCGTTACGAGTACGATTTGCGCGCTGAGGTCCTGGGTTCGAATTCCGGGTCGAGCCAAAAAACATTGTAAAAATTTACTCAGTCGCAGCTCGGAGTTGTAACATATTTATTATGTTACCACAGATAATACAGAAATTTAGTCTGATTTAACGATTTTGAACGTCACATCTCTAGTGCGCGCGAGTGTCATTTCGGCGGGACGTCTCTAAAAACGTCACTTTCCTTCCATTTGCTCGAGAGTCAAGATCGCTATGTGAAAATCTAAAGCGATCCTCGATTTTGATAGTCTTTAACAGCCTACAATGGCTTAGTTTGATATTAGAACATACAAACCAAAGTGGTGCGGTGTTATTTTTATGGTGAGTCCATTTATTCCAAAATTTTGAATATAACGTTGGTGACGTTAACACGAGTTGATGAATTTACGTTGTCGTGCTCTTTGCAGTTGGTTGCTGAACTCAAGCACCATTGTTTCGGCTGAATTCGAGAATTTTTAATAAACGGCCGGTTCGTAAAACTTTGCTTTTAATAAAATATTGATTAAATTGTGAATCACGCAGCTGTAGCCATTACTAAAGTAATGATATTGTTTCAGCTCTGCGGTCGTTTCGGTTTGGTTTTGGATTACGTTTTGGATTACGGTTTGGTTTACCTTACGGTTTACGTTACGTTTTGGATTTATCTACGTTTTACTACGTATTTGCTTGGAAATTTATCGCATGTTCTGCAATCTGCTTGGTCGGATTATCTGCGCTTTGGCTGCAGATCCGCCATCTTGTGAAGAGGCCTGCATGGATTGTTAACTGGCTTGCTGTCTGGCTACTTCATTGCAAGAGGATAATTCTTCTGAATCTCGCTATGAGTATGTTAGAGGTAACCTTTTTGTTGCCATGAGGTATGTACCTTTTAATTGTTAGAACGCCTTCAGCGAACGTGGACTGGATAATCCAGTGATATTTGCGTAATCACAAAGAGTGCACTAATGACAGATCTTGGTTTAGAACTAATTGTAAATTTGGGATAAATAATAACCTCAAAATTTCTATAAATAATCATAATTTTAATATATATAAATGTAACAGTGTCTACGGAAATATAGCCTAATTAATTAAACTAATTTGGTTTTAATTTTCCACTCCCCTAAGATCAAAAGCTAATGCGCCGACTGACTATTATCTGGCTTATTTTGTTTAGTAAATCGGCAATAGTAGTCTTGTGAGATTGCTCTGCCTGGCGCCCGAAACCCGGTGTTTGTTAACCTAAAACACCCAATAATAATATTTTTTTTATTTTTTTATATTACAATTGGCGCTGTACGCTCAGGGACTTGAATAGATACTGTCATATTTTAGGTCATTATTGCACTCTAATTATTGTGAGTACATAATAGCTGTAGCTTTATTGACGCTATTAGCATGTTGTATAATATAAGCCACTAGCTTAATTGTTGACTGACACTTATGCAGGGATTTATTAAGAACTCCATTTGCTGTTCATGTTCATGCTTATTTCTAGCTTTTGAGACTTTTATATAAAGTCATTGATTAATATTTAATAATTTGACCATAAATAATATTGCTTGTGATTGCAAAATGCATAATTTGCATATTATAACGTTCGGGATGTGACGGGGTTACTGTGTACTTTTCCTTTGCATTGTATAGAATCATAGCTCTAAATAAAAACAACTACTTCGAGAAAGGCGTTATCAGCACAACAGTTCATGTATGTATAATAGTTTCTGACTTTGTAGATCTTATAATGTTACTTAACATTTGTGTTTAAAATTAACCTGTAGATTCAGTTAAACATTATTCTAACCTCATAATATACTTTCTGTGTATAATGATTAAGACAGTGTCAAGTCAACTAATGTTGTTATTACTTAAATATAACACTTATATTTCTGTGTTAAAACTTTAGATCACGGTTAACATAAGTTAATTCTGTTAAGCCGGGAAACTTGTTCCCATTTATTATTGATAATATTAAAACATTGTAATTAATTTAATATTACAATTTTGTAAGTCAATACTGCACTCTTTAAACTTAAACAATATAATTTCTTAAAGTTTCATATAACAATTTTACAACATTTTTAAACATTTTCAAAAATTATTGATATTACTCGTGGTCACTTAATTGCATTCTTGAGAAGTTTTAATTCGGATTATTGTGAGTTTACTTTGAGATTTCAAATATGGATGCCGAAACTCAGACGGATGGTCTTTTCGAGACTAGGGAGAATTTAGTACCTTCTGTTGCTCCTGAAATTTCAAATATTTTACCTGATACTAGGAATTTGATAACTTTATCTCGTATTAAAGATTCTTTGCCCCCATCAAAAGAAAAACTAATTCGTTTCCATCGATCACGGATTTCTAAGAAATCGCCTAGTGTATCAATGGCTATTAAAAATTATGAACTTAAATTCCAATCTAAACTTAAAAAGTGAATTTTCCAATTTTGTTGCTAAATCTTCATACGCACCTGATGACAATACTAGAAGAAAAGAATTTTCTGATTGGTTAGATTATTTAAAAGTTTTCTTTAAAATTCATAGTTCTGCTCCTATTCTCTTTTCAACTCCTAAAGATACTAGACCTTATTTGAAATTCTTTATTGATAATATATGTTATTCCGGTTTACTTGATAGTGGATCTAATAGATGCATTCTTGGTTCAGACTTTCACTTACACTTTCTCAAGTTCGGATATAAGATTAATCCTGAAAATAGCTCTGCTTCTACTGTAGACGGTACAGCCCGTAAAGTTTTAGGAACTCTAGATTTGCCTGTTAAATGTGATGATGCTATTCATATCATTCAGTTTTTAATTATTCCTTCATTTAGACCATCTATAATTTTAGGTTTTGACTTTTGGCTTAAATTTGGTTTAGCAAAAGATTTATTTAAAAACATTACATTAGTTCCGGTAGACAGTGATGTAACCTGTTCTATTACGGCAGCTGATTCACTTTCTCCTTCTGAGAAACCAGAATTATCTAAAATAATCTCTCTTTTTGAAAATATTTCTTATGAAAAGAATGGATTAGGTCTCACGCACTTAGTTGAACATAAAATTAATACAGTGGGTGAACCTTTTAAACAACGTTATTGGCCTTTGAGTCCCGTTAAACAAAAAGAACTTTATGATGAGGTAGATGTGCTTTTAAAAGAAAATATTATTCAACCTTCTAAATCACCTTGGTGTTCTCCTGTTCTTGCTGTTGCAAAACGAGATGGTGGAACTAGATTGTGTCTAGATTCTCGTCGTTTGAATTCAATTACTATTAAAGATTCTTATCCATTGCCTTATCCTTCTAGAATATTGGATAGCCTAAGGGGTGCTAAGTATATTAGTACTATAGATCTTTCCAAAGCCTTTTTACAAATTCCTTTAGAGAAAACCTCTCGGGAGAAGACTGCTTTTGTCGTTCCTGGTCGTGGTTTATTTGAATTGGTACGGATGTGTTACGGTCTTACTAATGCTCCTAGTGAATTGCAACGTTTGGTTGATAAACTATTTGGTCCAGAATTTGATGGTACTGCTTTCTGTTATCTTGATGATTTAATAATTGTAAACTCTGACTTTAAAACTCATTTAGAATACTTATATAAAGTTTATCATATATTAAAAGACTCTGGTCTTACGGTTAATCTTAAAAAATGTAACTTTTGTAAAGATAGACTTCGTTATCTTGGTTATGTGGTAGACAGCGACGGTTTACATACAGATCCTTCAAAATTAGATGTTATTAAAAGTTTTCCTCGTCCACGTATTGTAAGAGAGCTAAGAAGTTTCCTAGGTCTTTGTTCTTATTATCGTAGATTCATATCTAACTTTGCTGATATTGCTTCACCTTTGACTAGACTTACTCAAGGTAGCAAAAATTCTAAAAAACCTATTGATTGGAATGATGTAGCTGAAGATGCGTTTTGTAAATTAAAATTATCTTTGATATCTGCTCCAGTTTTGAATTGCCCAGATTTTGAAAAACCCTTTTTCTTACATTGTGATGCTAGTTCTGTAGGAATTGGTAGTGTTTTAACTCAGGAAGATGATAAAGGTGATCAACATCCTGTCGCTTATTATTCTAGATCTCTAAATAAATGTGAAAGAAATTATAGTACTACAGAAAGAGAACTTTTGTCCATTTTGGATTCTATTGAACATTTTCGTCCTTATGTGGAGGGAATGAAGTTTACAGTAATAACTGACCATGCTTGTTTAAAGTGGCTTTTAAAACTCAATAACCCTTCTGGTAGATTGGCTCGTTGGGCTGCTAGAATTTCACAATTTACTTTTGATATCGTTCATAAAAAAGGATCACAACATGTAGTTCCCGATTTTCTATCTCGTATAGAAGTTTCTTCTATTGACTTTGCCCCAGTTTTTGTTAACCCTGATGATGATATAGAGGACTGTTGGTATAAAAGAATGTTTATTCATTGTCAAAAATTTCCTAGCAGATGTAAAAACTTTAGAGTAGAGAATAATACTTTATATAGATTTTGTAAAAATAAATATAATCCTAATAGTCGGTTGAATTGGAAAATTGTAGTTCCAAAAGAACATATTATTAATACCATTCGTGATAATCATGATGATCTTAATTCTTGTCATTTAGGCATGCATAAAACTTTATTTAAATTAAAGCAACACTATTTCTGGAAAGGAATGTTCGCTGATGTACAAAAATATATTAATAATTGTGATGTTTGTAAAGCATATAAATCTTCTAATTCGCCTCCTCATGGTATTATGATTAATCCAAAAAAAGTAGACTCTCCTATGTTATTATTGTCCATGGATATAATTGGTATTTTACCTAAAACTTATTCCGGTTATCGTTACATTCTTTCAATTGTAGATGTTTTCACTAAATACTGTTGGATTTTCCCCATGAAAAATGCTACTACTAGAATTATTTGTAAAATTCTTGAGAAAGAAATATTTCTTAAATTTGGAACTCCCCAGTCATTCATTCTTGATAATGCTTCTCAATTTACTAATAAAGCGTTCGTGAATTTCTTAAACAGCTATAATATAACGAAAATATTTTACAACACTCTATACACTCCTCAAAACAATCCCGTAGAGCGTTATAACAAAGTTATAGAATTTTGTATATCCTGCTATGTTAAGGATGACCATAGGTCTTGGTCAAACTTTCTCCCACATGTACAACTTGCTCTCAATAATAACGTTAATTTAGCAACTGATTTTACGCCCAATTATCTCATGTTTGGTCGTGAACTTATTTTTGACTCATCTCTTCATCGATTCAGTGGATCGATTGATGATTTAGCGCAGCTTGAGTTAGGTAGTCGTAATTGTTATGCTTATTCATTAAATTCGTTGAGTGAAGTTTACGCTAAGGTGCAAACGAATTTATTAAAAGCCTATAAGCGTAACGCTTCTTATTATAATAAAGGAAGGAAAGTCATTTCTCTTTCGGTTGGTGATATTTGTTGGAAACGTAGTTTTGTACATTCTAATGCCCCGGCATATTTTTCGGCGAAACTTGCTCCTAAATTTATAAAATGTGAAGTTTTAGAAAAAGTTTCTGATAACGTTTATGTTTTGAAAGACTTGGCAAAAGGCTATACTGGTCGTTACCATGTCAAAGACATAATTAAATATTAAATTAAAACTTTTGGTATTTCTTTGAATTAAAGCTTTTGAATTGTGTATTTTGACTGAAGCAGGCCACTGTTTGTGGATGGATTAGAAGATAGCATGTCTGTGGTTGGCCCTTTGAAAGAGATGTATGTTAGGACACTTTTTGTCATAATATAGAATTCTATACTTATTTTCTACTAAAGATTTTTAGGACATTTTGGAATAAATGAAACAGCTATGTTCTAACAAGGAGTTATTCATTAGCTCAATTCCCAACTGAAATAGATCTTATATCTATTTTATATTTTGTTGTACAAAGATGTTGTCGTTTTGTACATAATTATTGTTTAAGGAAAATACATACATATTTTCTTTTTGTCTTTTCTGTTTTTACAAATATATATTTTGTAACATATTAGAAGTAGTTAGATATATCTACTTATGTAAGCTCTGTATGCACCAGCATCAGACCTTTTGGTTTTGCTCTGTGTACTTTTGTCTCAGACCAAAGTTTGTGCTGTGCTCACTTGAGGCAGACAAACAATTTTTGAACTTCAGCTTGTGCTTAAGTTACCTTTGTTCCCACTTTATTAGGTACGAAAAGTCGGAGTGTGTCGGCCCTAATAATTGTGTTTCTTTTGTGAGATGTTTTGCTCTCAGATATTTGGACTGGTCACAATTTTATCTATTGCGTTCGGAAAGTCGGAGTAGAGTTGTGCCGATCGTAATATGATATTTTTGCAATGCTTTCGCGTTCAGAAAGTCGGAGTAGAGTTGTGCTGACCGCGGAATGTCATTTTCTATTATAGGAAACATTTTTCCTTGAGGCTTCACTTTTGAGAAGTACGCTTCGCTTCACAATGTTTTTGAGTTTTAGATCAGCGGAATTTTCCCTAACTGATATTGGTGTGTGTGTTGAGTTGTATAGGTGAGACGGTGGCTAAATAGCCTAACTGTTTTCTTAGAAGAAAGTTGGAAGGGTAGATGTGTGTTGAGTTGTGTAGGTGAGACGGTGGCTAATTGGCCTAACTGTTTTCTTAGAAGAGAGTTGGAGGAGTAGGTATTACGAGTTAGTGACAGTTTTGTCTAACTAATCTCCTAGGTTTAAATAAGTTGGTTTTCGTAATGGTTAGAGTTAGCGACAGTTTTGTTTAGCTAATCTCAAAGGGTGGTTATGTTAGATGTGTAATTTAGTTAAGGACTTTTAGTCAGGAAGAAGATGTCTTGATTAACTGTAGGTTAATAATTTTCATTGATGACTTGGAAGTTGACTTGCATGATCTTCTTTTACAAGTTTATCAATTTATTTTATAAAGATAGTATAAGGTTGGCTATTTTCCTAGAATTTCGAAAAACTTAATTTAGCATTTTCTCGTTTTTAATTATTCGGATTTTATCTTAAATTTCAAGTTCATAAAAGAACTTTGTTCTTTTATTTTTTGGGAAAGTATGTGATGTAACATATTTATTATGTTACCACAGATAATACAGAAATTTAGTCTGATTTAACGATTTTGAACGTCACATCTCTAGTGCGCGCGAGTGTCATTTCGGCGGGACGTCTCTAAAAACGTCACTTTCCTTCCATTTGCTCGAGAGTCAAGATCGCTATGTGAAAATCTAAAGCGATCCTCGATTTTGATAGTCTTTAACAGCCTACAATGGCTTAGTTTGATATTAGAACATACAAACCAAAGTGGTGCGGTGTTATTTTTATGGTGAGTCCATTTATTCCAAAATTTTGAATATAACGTTGGTGACGTTAACACGAGTTGATGAATTTACGTTGTCGTGCTCTTTGCAGTTGGTTGCTGAACTCAAGCACCATTGTTTCGGCTGAATTCGAGAATTTTTAATAAACGGCCGGTTCGTAAAACTTTGCTTTTAATAAAATATTGATTAAATTGTGAATCACGCAGCTGTAGCCATTACTAAAGTAATGATATTGTTTCAGCTCTGCGGTCGTTTCGGTTTGGTTTTGGATTACGTTTTGGATTACGGTTTGGTTTACCTTACGGTTTACGTTACGTTTTGGATTTATCTACGTTTTACTACGTATTTGCTTGGAAATTTATCGCATGTTCTGCAATCTGCTTGGTCGGATTATCTGCGCTTTGGCTGCAGATCCGCCATCTTGTGAAGAGGCCTGCATGGATTGTTAACTGGCTTGCTGTCTGGCTACTTCATTGCAAGAGGATAATTCTTCTGAATCTCGCTATGAGTATGTTAGAGGTAACCTTTTTGTTGCCATGAGGTATGTACCTTTTAATTGTTAGAACGCCTTCAGCGAACGTGGACTGGATAATCCAGTGATATTTGCGTAATCACAAAGAGTGCACTAATGACAGATCTTGGTTTAGAACTAATTGTAAATTTGGGATAAATAATAACCTCAAAATTTCTATAAATAATCATAATTTTAATATATATAAATGTAACAGTGTCTACGGAAATATAGCCTAATTAATTAAACTAATTTGGTTTTAATTTTCCACTCCCCTAAGATCAAAAGCTAATGCGCCGACTGACTATTATCTGGCTTATTTTGTTTAGTAAATCGGCAATAGTAGTCTTGTGAGATTGCTCTGCCTGGCGCCCGAAACCCGGTGTTTGTTAACCTAAAACACCCAATAATAATATTTTTTTTATTTTTTTATATTACAGAGTCAGGAAGTTGGCGGTGTGATACCACCGTGCCTCGGAAAGCACGTAAAGCCGTTGGTCCTGCGCCTGATCTCTCTCCGGTCATGTCGGATTGCCGTCTCACCGGACTATGAGAGTGAAGGAATAGCGAGTGCACCTGTGTATTGCGCACACACTTGTGCACTATAATATCACCTGCGTACCTGGCTGATCTCCGTTGAGATTGGCCGCCGTGGCCGAAACTGGCTAGGAAGATTACATTACATAGTTATAAGCTAATTTCCTTATCTAAATGGACACCGGTGTCCACCGTGGGTGTTAAAGGATTACAAGGTAATATGAATAAACATATTGTATTACCAATACTCAACACTCATACAAACAATTACAAATTCTTTAAAAATAGCCTAGGTACCCTTTGTTTCTGTTACAGTTACCGGGTATCCTATGGTGACACATCTAATAATATTGTTCCAATATTTTGCCTCATATGGCCAAAATGAAACAAATGTATATTTTTAACAGACTTCAAAAAGGAGGTTCTTTATTCAACCCGTGTATGTAAGTTTGTATGTAACCCATTTACCTGGCCTTCATAGTTACTCCAAAGCTTTCGATAGCCTCAAACATGAATCCGTATGGCAAAGTCTAGTAGAGCAAGGGATCCAAAATAATTATGTAAACATCATTAAAAACATCTACAGTGAAACTAAATCCAGCATCAGGTTGGAAACTCTAGGGGACGTATTTCCAATCGGTAGGGGTGTCAGGCAAGGTGACCCACTCTCACCAAAGCTGTTCTCGGCAGTGCTGGAGCAAATGTTTAAAAAATTGGAATGGGATCATCTATAGACAAACTAATATGGCCGGTATGACATGACACGGTTTTGAATTTTTTGGGTAGACGTTCTCACAGAGTTATCGCGTCGGGTAAAAAAATTCAATTGTCACACCTCCCAGCTTAGTTTGTTCGAACTATAAGACTAAACATAAACGGATCGCAATTGAATATACTGGAAGAGAACGCCAAAACACTGGAATTCAGGATACAGACCCTTGCATATAGAAGCAGAGAAGTTGGCCTAGAGATGAATACGACAATCAACATCGAGCAAGACAAAAATGAGGACAAACTCAGTAGTTGTAGACATAACCATCGATGGATATGTATATCTGGGCCAAATAATATCGCCGAGGGACCAAATGTCCAAAGAAATTGACAAAAGGATTGCCATTGGGTTGAAAAAATATTGGGCCTTGAAAGAAATCATGAAAAGCAAAGAACTAGGCATTAAGATAAAAAAAATACTTTTGATACTTGCATTACATATGGCTGCGAAACCTGGGCTTTGACAAAACATCATAGGATAAACTTGCCAGATGTCAAAGAGCCATGGAAAGGAGCATGTTAGGATTAAAACTAACAGACAAAGTAAGGAGTATAGACATCAAGTGTAAAACTAAAATAACAGACATCTTATCACATATCAACCAACTCAAATGGAGATGGACCGGACACATTCTCCGCTGTAAAATTGAAAAATGGAGCAAACAGGTGACAGTCTGGTACCCAAGGGATGGCTTTAGGAGCCGAGGTCGCAAAGTGAGAAGATGGGACGACTAATTAAAAATGACCTTAAGTCCCCATTGGTTAAGAGTGGCGGCAGATAGAAAGCAATTTAAGGCGTTGGAGGAGGCCTATGCTGTAAGGCATACCGAGCAGAGAGACATACTGTAACCAAAGTGCATATTATGTTGTTCACAGTTGTGTATAAAGTTCGGAAATAAAGGCTTTATTATTATTGTTGTTATTAAGTTTGTATGTCCACGATTTTCTCAAAAAATACTGATCTGATTTGGATGGGGTTTTTGCTATTCAAGTGTTTATTTTTCAGGGAAGGTTTTAGTACATAATTTATTAGGATCTGATGAAGTTTATCGGAGATAGACAATGGAACTCTTCAATAACCACCAGCAGATGACCCGTGAATACAGAAATCATAATATATCTATGATGTATTGTTTACACCATTCCTTAAATAAAAACATTTTAACAAAAAATATTATTGTGTATGATTAACACAATTTCTGATTTCCATACATTATTTATATGTTTTTAATTAGTTCCTGGATAATTTTGAAATACTCAAGCATTCAATGTTTAGGGTCACTGTCCAGACATGAATATAAAATTACTAAACACACAAGGGACATTAATTATGCATCTAGGAAATGTATGGGGTTGGGCAGTTGCCTATTGTATAAATATTAATTAAGCTGAACTTACGTTACTTTAATCACATATGACATCTATGAGGATAAAATATTTCAATAGCTTCATATTAATATATTGCCTACAAAAACATATTTTTATCGGGAATTCATATTTGAAACCGGCATTCAACGCGATAACTATTATTCATGATCTGTTTTCTATCCATCAACACCTCGATACCAATTGGATTTCTCGGCACACGACATGAGTTCCCGTTTTTATCATACGTGAACACCAAATCAGTACAGATAAACGATATACCATATTTAACCAAGCACAATAAACAGGAATGCGTTCATTGACTACGTTTAATCGCATCCGTTGACCGCAAATTTTTAGGAAACACACCAATAGAAAAAAATGCGCGCATTGTAACAAAAAACCGGAACGTGTAATGTTTCCTGTAAATACATCTAAAATACACAACACAGTGAGGATATTTAGCGACTATGAGCTGTATAATTCGTATAAATTAGTTTATAACTCACCTAAAATGGGATACCAGAATACGATACACACGAAATATGTTACAAGTACCGCGGTACACTTCCCGAGATTAGGAACCATTGTCATGGCGGAAGCACTCGTTTTCACGTACAGCGCACGCAAAACCACAATAATAAACACATAGCACTACTGTTAGACCATTTTTTATTCACCTGTGCAACAATATCACTGATTATTTCTATAATTATCACACAAAATTACAAAGCGGCTGACACCCAAAGCCGAACAAACAATCCAACTGGGGAGTGTTACCAACGTTCGGATAAAAATTACAATTAAAATGACATTTATGATTTATCCCTTTACGAAATATTTTCATTCGAAATGCCGAGTTTAAACTAGCAAGTTCTCTCAGCAATATGTTGCGCAATAACTTTCAGATGCGTTTACACTAGCGGCAATATTTTTTTAGTAATGCTGAGTTTAGACTAGCAAGTTCTCTCAGTAATATGTTGCGCAATAACTTTCAGAAGCGTTTACACTAGCGGCAATATTTATTTAGCAACATGCTTTTTCAAGTCATCCACCAAGTTAACTTGCGCAAGTTCTTGCAAAACTGTTTACATTACTCGAGGAATATTTATTGGTTGCCATATTTTTTTTTCATAAAATTGAATGACAAGGCACGCAATGCTTTCGCCTAAATTTTATGAATTTAATATAATGTTGTTTGGATGATGATTGTAAATAAAATAATCGTCTTAAAAGTACAAACATGAAACAGAATTATGAACTATAAAGCACTGCGTGGCATTCCACTGTGCTTATCATCCTGAGTCATAAGATGTTAAGTCTTATGATGCCCAGTAATTACGTTGGCTACAGTGTCCTTCAAACAGGAAGACAATAGTGCATGTATACTACTGCTGGGCGGCAAAAATAGTCATATCGGTCAAACAACAAACTTATAACTTGGCAGTATAGTCTTTGAGACCTTAGCTGCTTCAGAATGGAACAATAAAAAAAACGTTAGCTAGTAGCTCAGCAAGCTGAAACTTTTATCTGCACGCAGAATAAACTGCAAGTTCTCGCGCAAGTTGCACAAATGGTGTTTACACATGCGGCTTGACAGAAGTCCTGCAAACTTCAAAATGTTGCAGAAGTCAGCTTGCCGTGACTGTTTACACGGTAAAAATAGCTTGCGCAACATAACTTCTGCAAGTTTTCTTGCTAATCTAAACCCCGCTTAACACGCTTTTGCAAGTAGTCCACCAAGTTAACTTGCGCAACTTCATGCAAAACTGTCGAGGAATATTTATTGCTTGCCATGTTTTTTTTTCATAAAATTGAATGACAAGGCACGCGATCCTTTCGCCAAAATTTTATGAATCTAATATGTTGTTTGGATGATGATTGTAAACAGTGTTGCCAACCCCAAGGAACAAAGAAACAGCAGTTCACTAATAAAAAACAGGAGAAAACAGTATATCAGGGATTTTAAGCGAGGAGCCAAAAAAAAACAAAAAGGTCCTCAATTTCGAAATTTTTTTCGGTGGATAGGGTGGTGACCTAAAAAAAAAGAAGCTCCTGCAGCATTCTAGTATGTGGTAATTTACTAAACTGTGCACAAAATCCGTGAGAATGCATGTAAAAATCAATAAAATAAAAAAACAGTAAAATTCCGACTCTAAACAGAAAACAGGGATGACATAGCAAAAACAGTAAATCTACTGTTAAAACAGTAGGGTTGGTAACACTGATTGTAAATAAAATAATCGTCTTAAAAGTACCAACATGAAACAGAATTATGAATTATAAAGCACTGCGTGGCATTCCACTGTGCTTATCCTGAGTTATAAGATATTACGTCTTATGATGCCCAGTAATTACGTTGGCTACAATGTCCTTCAAACAGGAAGACAATAGTGCATGTATACTACTGCTGGGCGGCAAAAATAGACATATCGGTCAAACTATAAACTTATAACTTGGCAGGACCTTAGCTGCTTCAGAATGGAACAGATAAAAAAAACCTTAGCTACTAGCTCAGCAAGTTGAAACTTTTATCTGCACGCAGAATAAACTGCAAGTTGCACAAATGGTGTTTACACATGCGACTTGCCAGAAGTCCTGCTAGCTTCAAAATGTTGCAGAAGTCAGCTTGCCGTGACTGTTTACACGGTAAAAAAAGGCTTGCGCAACATAACTTCTGCAAGTTTTCTTGCTAATGTAAACCCCGCTAAAGACTTTCATTATTGGAACGTAAAAAAGAAAGCAATAAATTATAAGTATACTGAAGCAATACAATTAATCTTTATGGCAGGAATAAAAATAACTCATAAAATGTGTCGCAGCTGTATTGTTTTCCTTTTATAAAGAATAAAGGAGATTAAGACGAATAACAGGAAGAGTGGAGGGTGATTGATATAATTAACTTTAAGGCGGCAAAAAAGTTTGACAGCAGACGTATGTAGTTGGAAATTGTTAAAATAATTCGTTTAAAGTATCTGATATAACATTATTTATATCAGCTGTTATTTTAAACAAATAATATATTTTTTATTACAGTTTCTTTTTGTAGTATAAAACAGTGCAACCTCATGTAACGGGAAATAAATAGACCAAAAACCATGGTAAAAACTAATTAAAAGCCCATATTACGTATGTTTACAAGGCCAAATGCTAACACCATCAAAATAGTATGCTAATCAAGATTCTAACGCATTCCTATAGCTTTAATAAAAAAATGCATTGGTATCACTAATAGTCTATGGTTTATTATTTATGCTTTGTAAGAACCTTTTTCATGATTTTAAAAGTGCGAAAAAACAATCCAAATTCAATCGTGTTTTTGTTTAATATAATTTCATTCTTATTTCTATTATTAAATAATTTTGTGAAGATTTATATAATAATATCACCGTTTTATTGCCACTTGAGTTTAATTAAATTTTTATAATTATTGCCACAAAATAAAAATAAACACATTTTAGTAATTTATGCTATTCTTTATTATTACTAATATACAAAGATATTATTTTTCAGTAGTATTATAATTCTCTTGGATATTATTCTTAACAGTCCATAGGATTCACCATGATATTTAAAAATAATACGTATCTAGTTTTATAGGACAATAGCTCGTGTATGACTTTTTGTAAGAACTGTAATCTTGTTCAATAAAAACGAACATGCTGTTATTGAAAAACCTTTTAACGCTCACAGATTCATATTTATAGGAATGCTTACAAGGTTATGTATAAGCAATATTAGTGTGAACATAAACTTTTAAAGTTATTTTTCATGATAATTATTAAGTAGAAGAAATATTGAATGTTATTTATGGCAACACTAATTGTTTATTGTCATGACGAATGACAGACGGCGGGGTCTTGTTCGATGGCAGCTTGATTAAAACAATTTAGACGAATTAGACTGGTTAACTAGATTATTTCCGCTTTTATTCGATAGCGAAGTGAAAATGTGGTTTATAAATATTATTTAAGCTATTTTAGCACGTTAATTTCGTGCGCATCGTGTTATTTTAAGATGTATATTCATTACATGGTAGGAGCCATTTTTACTATATTTATTTTGTGTGTTCATTGTGATAATGCAGCTAACGACAACGAAATCAAAGAGATTCTCGGTGAGTGTGTTGTTGTTGATGTTTTGTGTGTTGTGTTGCGTTAGTGTTGTGCGTTTTTGGTTTCGTGGGGATGACGCCGTCGCCTACAGTATGAGCGCGTTTTGACAGACCGCCCACGGCTTTAATCTGTTAAGAGGATCTGCAGGTTCTATCAAACGTTAATTGCGTTACAAGTAGCACCCGCTTTGTCTAATTAATTAATTAATTTAATCTTGAGGTATTGATATCATTAATGTGGAGCATGGTTATGTATTTATGTATTATGAAGGGTTCTTACTGGAAAAATAATTAATAAATCAAAGTTATAGCATTAATTTGTCATTATTGTCAGTGCTATACAATATGGTTGGGTATACCTATGATTTTATTATTTCATTAATTGTAAGGGGCATTGTTACTTAAAATTGTGCATTTTAAAGGCTAGCCCCTAGTCCCACAAGATTGTCTAGATGTTTTTAACAATTTATTTGTACGATATCTTGCCCAACTTAACTGCCTTGGTGATGTTGGTGTATTACAGTACAACTGCAATGCTGGGGTCTCGGGTTCGATCCCCGGGTCGGGCAAAGTGATATTGCATTTTTCTATTCAGTTACATCCCAAAGTCTGGAATTGGTGCCCAATATGGCGATAGGCTCGCCCCCTATCACATCATGGTATGGAATACGCATGGCGAAGAGTGGGTGCATTAGTTGGGCCTCTGCCCACCCTTTTGGGGAAAAAGGCGTGTGTGTGTGTATCTTGCCAATTTAATGTGGCCCGAATACTGGTAATGGATGAGTTTAAGATGTCCAAAAATCACAAAAAAACTTTAATTATGATTAAGCTGAAATTTTCACCTAGGTGCATGGATTTTATCTAAGTTAAGTTGACAGCAGGCAGAGTGACAGGCAAAATCATTTTGCATTTAATAAAAGTACAAATAATATAATATAATTATAATTATTTTATGTTTGAATAATTCAATAATAATTGATTGCCTCGGTGGCATATTTGTAATTTGTATTACCGTATGACTGTAATGCTGAGGTCTTGGGTCCAATCCCCAGGTTTCTCTAATCAGTATCAGCCCGGAGTCTGGAATTGGTGCCCGATATGGTGATAGGCCCCTATCACATCATAGGACAGAATACTTACGGCGAAAAGTGGATGCACTAGTTGCCCCACTACCTACCCCTTCGGGGATAAAAGGCGGAAGTGTGTATGTTTTGTCTGTAATAATTTACCATTAATCATACAGTCCTATAATATCTTGCCCACTTGTGAGACCCAACTAGTCATATAATTTTTTTGCCTCATACATTCAATTTATGAAAGTACATGAAATAGGACATAGAAAAAGGATATGATTTCGTCTGAACACAATGTTGAGGCAAAAATTGCTTCAAGATTGACACCTTTCTGTAATTTTTATGAGAAAGCTACTGGTAGGTAGGTCTCTCAAATGCGAGAGGACGTCTGGGTAGTCTTGGTGTAGCTAGAGTCATTTTCAAAGTCCTACAATAAAAATATAAAATGACTTCTGTGTGCTTGCCAATATGAAAATTGGTTTGTATTAAAAAAATATAGCAGTAGTAGGCTACGTCAAAATCCTTCCCCCCTCTTTATGCGCATATGCTGGGTAGGTACCACCGCAATGACTATTTCTACCGCCAAGCAGCATTGTTTATGCACTGTTGTGTTCTGGTTTCAAGGACATTGTAGCCAGCTTTATTACTGGGCATTATGAGACTTAACATCTAATGTCTCAGGCTGACTAGCGCAGTGGAGTGCCACCCAGTACTGTGAAATGTAATGTAGCCTGTAATATGTTTAGGCAGTGAGCGCAGTTTGCCAAGCAGTACTTTGTAACTCAAAGTTCTATGATGATAATCCATAATCCTTTGCTATCTATACTATTAAGTAACTTTTCTTCGCGGCTCCGCCCGCGTGAAGTTAGTGAAAGTTCCTACAGGATAAATGTCCCGCTTTTTATTCTCCCGGGATAAAAAGTAGTCTATGTCTTTCCTAGGATCTCAAAGTCTCTATAGTCTATACCAAATTCCATTGAATTCGGTTCAGTAATTCCAGAGATTACTTCCTACAAACAAACTCACAATACCTCTTTATAATATTACTAAAGTTAATGAGTATTATATTAGCGATTAAAAACTCGTGCCTGCTAGCTATATGCTCATCTCTTACATAAAAAGTAGAGTTTAGCCCTATTTTGAACCTTAATCCCCAGACAATATCTAGAACGTCGCGCATACCCCACCTACTTGTATAGATGCATCTGAGTGCCGGTGACTCACTAATAGATTCGACCTTACTCGTATACGCGATTCGGACGCCCTTTTGTTTCCATTCATTTTCCTACTTGGGTATTAGAGCATGTTGCCAGGATTTTTATATCAAAATAAGCAGATTAGACTTAGCCCGGGTTTTTCAACCGTGGTTATGATATTCCTGGGTGTTATTAAACTGGAGGCGCTCGCAGAGCTTCGAGTGCGCCAGACGTGAGGCGTGAGGTGCTGTGAGCGCGTCCAGCTTAATAAGACTCGGACAAAATGATAACCACGGCTGAAAAAACGGGGCCTTAGGTCGGCTTGTTTTATTCGTGGTCAGGTAAAATCAAGGTTTTAATCACACTGGCCAATTGCAAGCGAATTCACAGCGAGGCGAAGGCGCTGCGGTCCAGTGTAATAAGACCGTTAACTTGACTACATATGTAACAACACTGGATTTGAAAAAAAATCTAAGTGTATATCGAAAATTATGAACGCTCAACGATTAAATTGGTGGCAATTGTTGTATAATAGTTGATTTAGAAACGTAACGAATGGATGTTGTTTTTTTTTTGTACTTTTACGGTAAAATAAGCGTTAAGACAGGCTGATTCGAAATGCAGCTTTCGTTTATAGAATGAGTCACTAATCATTAAGGGCGCATTTACATATTTCCATGGTTTTGAGGTACCATTTATTGAATCAGGAGTCACGCTTATGAAGAGATCTTGGTATATAAATAAAGATTAAACATTCCTCTTTGCTTATGACATATAGAAATTGTTTGCTCCCATACAACATTAACACGTAAATACGTTTATTCTGGAGCAATAATCGCTGAAAATGACGAAAAATAGGGTCTGAATCGGAACCATTATACCTAAGACTAATGAACATTTTAATATAAAACCGAAATAATATGCTGGCTTATATAGTCTTCTTGCTTTATGGCTAAATATTTTTAAGTAAATTTAAATACTTTTCCAGTTATGAGAAAAAATATAACCTGAATTGAATTTCTTCATACATTTTCCTATTTCGGGCTGTCATTCCGCGCCGAGACGCGGCCGAGGAAGCACGGGCTTTAAACTTTTTTTTCAAAAATAAATACGTAATAAATTGATCGCGATGTCATTATACTACGAATAAAATAGTTGATACTATTTCAAATTATTATTTTTCAAAAAGCAAGTATGAAAATTGAATATTACAATAAGTCAATGCAAATTTGATTTAATTAATAAAAAAATCATTTATTTTAATGCGAATATTTAAATTTCATAATCAAAATGGCGGATGTATTTTTATATTTACAAAATCGACAAGTTTTGCAGTGTATGGTATTTACTATTTATCTATTTATGATTTTTAGTATCGGTGATTATTTATTTTTAAATTTTACTAGGTTTAGTTCGCGTTTTTGCCCGCCTACAAAGCCTTTCCCGCTACAAAAATATCTAAACACTCACTACTACAGCTCAGCCACAACTACTCACTGGGCATGACTGCTTCGGTGAGTAGCTGTTTCGTATCGTAGGTACGGAGGTGTCGGCTGTGTGTGCCATTGTGACAGTTGCCCGCTGGCTACGGCTTAATATACGTTTGTTTTTTGCCCAGCCTGGAATGAGGAGCGCAGCACTCTCAAAGCAGTTGTCGGAGGCGGCCTCTCGTTGCCGGCCGTGGTCGCTCCCATGGTCGGCAGTCAGGAGGTCTGGCGTGTGTTGGCCCACTTCTGCGAGATAGTCCTCTCGTAGAAGGAGAGTGCCGAGAGGGATCTGAACGCGAGGATTCCTCCCACCGTCAGAGGAGACGTTGGAGGCGCCGGGTGGTCGACTGACCGGCGTCTCCCACCCTGTGGATTGAAGGTGTTTGGAGAATTCCACCACGGTATCCCCTGCCTGTCGTAAAAGGCAACTAATAGTGGCCACCCGGGGGTCGCGGGCGGGTGCCTTCTCTAGTTTTGTCTTTTTAGCACATTGTTGGGACCCCACTGATGGACAGCAGTGTGGCAGGTAGGCCTCACGCTGCCGTTGACGCTGAGAACGCCGAGATGCGCGGGGGCTCCTTATATTAAAGCGTGGTATATTCCAGGGTCAGGCTACAGGGTACAGCCTGAGACCATTGTGGTTCTGCATGGCCCTGAATCCTCTCAGTACTCTGTTGTTGGATTCAGGATTAGGATACCGTCTATGGAGAGGGAGTGAGCCTATATCTCACTTGCTTTACATGGATGATCTCAAGTTGTTTGCATCAAAACAAAATAAAAATGATTGAGTCGTTAAAAATAACTGAAAGATTTAGCAACTCAATCAATATGGAGTTTGGTGTAGATAAATGTGCGGTTATCCATGTGAAGCGAGGAGAGGTCGTGGTCTCTGGTGACATACAAGTCTTAGAGAGTTAGATCCCTTTCTGAGACGGAAACTTACAAATATCTGGGTATGCCTGAGGCACCTGGTATTATGAGTGCCGACGTAAAACAATCGGTGAATGACCGTTTCTTCGGCCGCCTGATTTTTGTTGAATACTTTTGTATTTAACAGTTTTTTGTCAGGTGGAAACAAGATTTGTGGTTTCAACGGTTGGGTTATGCCTGTACTCATGTACTCTTTTGGTATACTCAGAAAGAAGGACTCAGACTGAATTGGACGCCCTGGATCGAAAGTTCCGGACCCTACTGACTGCATATCGTATGCATCACCCACGGTGGTCAGTGATGAGGTTATACATCCCGCGGAGATGCGGGGCCGAGGCTTACTTAATGGAGTTGCATAACCGCGAGGTATGCAATCTTAGGGATTATATCCTCCACAGCGAAGTGGGCATGAATAAGATTGTAGTCATGGTGGATAAGGGATTTATCCCACTTTCCTTGGCGAATGAGAACTGGCGAAACGCTATGGCGATGGGCATTAGGGAACGCGAGGTGATATGGAAGAGCAAAGAACTATACGGTCGGTTCTATCGGGGCGTTCAGCTCGCATCCGTATCTTGGCTACGTTTTGGTAACCTTTTTGGAGAAACTGAGGGTTTTGTCTTTGCAATTATGGACAAAGTTATAAAGACGAACAATTATAGGAAATATGAATAATTATAATACATCCTGTAGGACGGTACGGTCGATATCTGTTGGGCATGCCACCGTCCCGGTGAATCAAACGGGCATGTGATTTCGGGTTGTTCGTATCTTGCTAACGGCGAGTATTTGCATAGACACAACCTAGTAGCCAAGATCTTGTGTCTCCTGAAGATCTTGTGTCGCGCCGTGCTATACTTGTTGACGTCACCATTCCGCATGACGATAACCTCGTTAAGGCCGAAAAGGACAAAATGTCTAAATGTTAAGATTTGGCACACGAGGTTACCGACATATGAGAAGAGGACTCCACAATTATTGTTCTGATTGTCGTTTCTGCTCATGGGTTGATACCAGAGTCTCGACCAACACCTGCATAGGCTCTCAATTAGTCGTTGGGTCAAGAGCCAAATGCAGAAAGCAGTACTTCTGGACACCGCAATGTCAATGTCTTTTTCTACCGCCAAGCAGCAGTGTGCATGCACTGTAGTGTTTCGGTTTGAAGGACATTGTAGCCAGTCTAACTACTGGACATAATGAGACTTAACATCTTATGTATCAGAATGACGAGCGCAGTGAAATGCCACACAGTATTTTGTAACTCAAGGTGCTGTATGGTGTTGCTACTGTTTATGGGTGGTCGTATCGCTTACCACACGCATTGTGAGGAGATTCCTCACTTTGAATCCCTGACTACCGGTGGCTTGGGTCTTGAGCCTCGCCATCGGAGGGTGATACACTTTTTTAAATTTTATATGTTGTAATGTTTTTTTTGTATATATAAAAATATTATATAAAAAAAAATGAGAGGTGTCAAGGGACACCCGGATGGAACGAAGTTCCTTTCGATTAATTAGTGAAGGAATTGTAATAAAATTTTATTTATATAACAGAGTGTGTATATATATAAATATATAAATATTTTCCTATTTCCGTTCCAATACATAAGTTTCTAGAGAAAAAAACAAATAAATACGTGTGGCACTCGGAGACTACCGCGGTAAAGCTATTGCATAGCATTTTTATCACAAATTTTGATTGACTAAACACAAATTCGATCTTACGCTTACCACATAAAGTAGATTTTTAAACGCGAGCAAAGCACGTTTAGTCTTGTTATTGATAAATGTCAGTAACCAAAGTAGAATAAATCAACAAAATTTGAAAAAAGAATGTTACGTTCGATTCTTTTGTACTCGTGCCGTGCCAACGCTGGGGAAATAGCTTCTACGCAATGTATTTAAGGTTCATTTTAGATTAGTAAGAAATGGTTTTAATGACTAATAAATAAAATAAATACAAATATACTCGTTTCAAGAATTATAGCTTCTACGCATTGTATTTAAGGTTCATATTAGTAAGATAATAGAAAAAAGTGTCGTGACAACTTTCCGTCCCCTTTCACAACGCGCAATAAGGAACTTCGTTCCAATAAATATTTGTATATGAAAAAAGGAACATTTAAAATAAAGAGATAAAAATGTCTATTACATGATGAAATTATACTAATAATAATTATTAAATATAATTGTAAACATTCGACAATTCCAAAAAAATAAATATGGATGAGTAAAATAATAACTTCAAGTATTAAGATTAGCTCGTTCCAATGGAAAATCTAGTTTAAATCGGTTTTGATGTGTGAGCGTGAAGCAAAGCGCGTTCTTGTCATTAAAATATCTAAAATCGAAGTTGTCAAAAATGTAAATGCGTCCTTAAGGCCAAAAAAAACTTATCATAGACGTTATTGTAGCCAGCAAAACACGTCTATACATTTATTCTATTTTCAAAATAAATATAATTACGTATATTGACTCTTATGCGATAAACCTGAACACTTGTTCAGCGAAATTGTGCAAAAAAAAAGTTTTAACCCAAAATTCTAGGACTGGAAAAAACCATCAAGAACAAAGGGTTTCCTTCGCTGACCATCCGTCAGATTCGTTGACCCGCTAATCCATTGTTTCGCTCTATGCTGTAATTTTCATACTTAATTACACATTTTTCAACCGTTTACTGGCAATAATATTTTCTGACCCTTATGTCTTGACAGCTAAAGTTTATTATAGCATGGTGTTACTGTGTCATTGACCCGCATACACACCAATACAATATTTTAATGTTTACGTTAGCGTTAAGTTAGTTTCCTTTTTAATTTCATAATTAAGGATGCTATTGTTATGCAAGGTGATCATCGTACAGTGTAATATCTAATCCGGTGAACTAGTTATTTATCGTTTGTTTACGGGTGTTTCTCTGTAAACTGGGCAACTCATTGTCTCAGGCCAATAATTAAAAAATAATAACATATCATACATGCTTCGTTGATAATTATGAAAGATAATAACCTAATCTACTTTGGCTCAACATTCAATATCTATTAAAATAAACTTTATTGGGTCAAAATCGCCTTTATAGTCCTCAAAAACCAGTTCCCTGGCGTGTCACCAAAGCAGAATAGTCTCTTCAAACTTAATTAATTAAGACAATAACTATTGGAATCTATAAAATTGTTTTATTATTCAAACAATATTGTTTTATTGCTAATGAGACCTGTTTATTTTTTATTAATATTATGTTAAGAAATAAAAAAAGTCAATTAAAGTTTGTCTCCGCATTTTGTGAACAGTTCCCCTGTCTATATTTAAAATTACGCGCCACGTAGTTTAAAGGTCAAACAACAGCATTTTAGAGTGTAACGTAAAGCAAACGATCAGAAGTTTGCACCGTTACTGCCATTACGGCTTGAATGCCATTTTATTTAGTGCTGCATGAGCGTCCTTCCTTAGAAGTCACATCGTAACCTGAGAGCCAACAGTCCTCTGGTAAGGATTATTTTTATTTCTTTTTATGTATTTTAATGATGGCCTAAAAAGTTAAAATCATTGTAATAGATAAATATTTCCTATGCACAGTAAAGTAACATGGATTAATTACATTTTGTGCTACCTTTCAATGAAGTCAATCTAAACAGTCCCCTGTCCCTCAACAGGACAGGGAACTGTTTCAGTCTCCAGGGGACTGTTTTTATATTATTTTTGCTATTGTTTTAGGTACATGTGTGTTTTGAGTATGGCGCCAAGGAAGACAAAAAAATCTAAGGAAGAGACTTTACAAAGAAAAAGGAAAGCTGAGCGAAAGAGATATGATTATATTAAAAACAATCTGTAGAAAAGCAAAGAGCTTAGAGAAAAAGAAAAGTACGCTTGAAATATCTTAAGAAAATAGAACTAGGAAGCTTGTTGAAAATATGACTCCACGAGAACACCTGAACGCAAAGAAGAAGTGGAAAGGGCACTGCACCTAGTATCGCATTAAGAAAAAAGTATTACCAAACATTACTAACTCGTTTATGAGAGAAAATACTCCATATTCTAATTTATTTATCTAGTGCAACTAAACTGCTAACACCTGAACTTGCTGACATAATTAAAAAATAATAATAATAAAGAGAAAATGCTAAGATATAAAATAAAGCAGAAAAAGAATGAAGAAATTATAGTCCTGAAGAAGAAAGTATTTAAGTACAAGAAACGACTATCGCGATAAAATAAAATAAAACAGAGCCTAAAGATATACTAAATACTAAGTTACAGAACATGGAAAATACTCCATAATTTAGAAAAGATCTTGTCAAAAAACACTATTCGGTGAAGTATTAAAAAAACAATTAAAGAAAATTTGTCAGAGATGAACACAATAAGACAAAAAGGACTTTTAGCAAAAATAGTTACAGGAAAGATAGTTGATTGATATAAGTTATAGCGAATGGAAAATATAGCTGTGATAACCTACAACAGAATAAAAAAGGGAAAAAAAGGCACATCGACTGGTAAGAAAAAACAATATTTCAGATGAATGTGAAAGAGCAGTTAGTTGTAAATTTCTATGAAGATGATTCTAATAGTAGATTCGGAACGGGAAAGATAGAATTCATATAGAGAAAATTAGAACGGAAAAGAAAGCGATAAATGCTTAATTAATTGCTGGGGTTATACAAGAAGTTCAAATAACAGAAAAAAGATGTAACACTGAATTAACACCTTTTGTAGATTGCAACCTTTTTGGATTATCATGGCCAAAGTTGATGAACGTGATATTTGTTTGTGCGTGAACCACTCAAATATAGACTTAAAACTATAGGTATGCTTCATTCAGTGGAAAATTTTAAACTATAACAACCATCAGAAATTGCTTCAGGAGCTGTGTTGTGACCGCTATAATGAGAAATGTTTGTCTACAGAATGTCAGAAGCGTGTTAATGTTTGTCTACAGAATGTCAGAAGCGTGTTAATACGACTCCTGCAAGGAAATTGATGACAGAAGACAAATCATTTGTAAGAAACGGATATCCGAAATACTTGATTTCATAGACCCAAAATCCAAAAAGATTTGTCGAATAACTAAATACATCAAGAAGTTTATTATTGTGAAATTCGTTTATTGTTCAGTTACATAATTCTTAAGCTACAAACTTTAATGAAAATAAAAAAGACTTAATTTTAGTACTGAAATTGTATTTTTCATTTAAGATTCACAGTCCCCTGACATAGACAACAGTCCCCTGTATAGATTTTTCAGAAAATGCTCAATATTTTCTAAAGTAATGGAAATATTTTTGGTTCATCTGTCATATATTAATAAAGAGATGGATATTTATTCCTTGAATAAGATTTATTAAATATATAAGCAAAAAAGTTGCCTAGACAGTTTTCTTACATAAGTTGCCCAGTTTACTGAGAAACGCCCTTACGTTTTTTATGATGTTAATAAACTTGACAGATACATTGCGAATTTAAAAAAAACAATTAGATGGAGATTAACAGGATACAGGCGCTTATCAGTTTCTTATAAACGCTTGTGTGATCTTCACTACATAGTATAAAACAAAGTCGCTTCCCGCTGTCTGTCTATCTGTCCCTATGTATGCTTAGATCTTTAAAACTACGCCACGGATTTTGATGCGTGTTTTTTAACAGATAGAGTTATTCAAGAGGACGGTTTATATGTGTAATACATGTATAATATAGTAGATAAATAATTTATATGTTCTATTGTGACTGCGAGTGCCTTTCTGACAAAAGTCGGGGATCTACTTTTACTGGACGGAAAGGCGTTTTGTACCAAAGTGTCGCTGACCGACCATATTGCAAGATCTCTCGATCTGTATCAGTTTATTGTCGCCTGGTACTTTAAAAAATGTATAGTTTGTAATTTGTATATTAAATGACTTTTATATTTATTTTTTGTGTGTCTTCAGGTGGATTCGAGAATGGTTTAGATCGGGACTTTTGTCCAGGAAAAAACCTTTCGTGCGGGTGAAACCGCGGGCAAAAGCTAGTAATAAATAAATAAGACGATAAGTAAGAACAAATAAAAATATACACTACGAATACAAAACCCTAATTTTCGAGTAAAAATAAGAAACGAATCAATTTTGTCCGTGAAGTTTTAGAGCATCGGTTTAGAAAATTAGGTATTGAAATTTGTTTATGTGCATAATTTACCATACCATACCACAGCCTATGGTATGGTACCATACCAGCCCTGTATTATATACTGCCCACTACTGAGCACGGGCCTCCTCTACAACTGAGAGGGACATGCATAATTTGCTACATCGCAACTCCAAACATTCAACATTCCCCCGCTCCGACCTGCAGATTCCTCCCATCCCCTGGGGCTACCAAGTAACACCACAGGAGGCTAACAAGCATACGAACTAAGCCAGTTTACAACATAAATATCTATAGGGCAAGATCATCTAACTTACATAATATAATAGTTATCATTTGTTAACAGTTCCGTCCGCACCAAGAAACCTGATAGCCTACAATGTGACGTCAGATGAGGTGAACCTAGCCTGGATCCCTCCTTTAACGTTCACTCGGAATAAACTCCCAATCCGAGACAGCAAGGATGTAGAAGAGACCACAAAGACTGAGCCTCAAGGAGACGAGCCTAATGACGTCATCCCCACCACTGATACTCTCATACCAGAAAAGCCTAAAGACTTGGGGTTCTCATACGATTTGTATAAGAACGATGATATTAAGAACTATGAGTACGCGTCTAGTATACTCCTGGATACACCCAGGAATAGGAGGGATGTTTGGTCCCATAGACACAGGAAGCGACGTCAGGACAACGGGACTAATGGAGTTCCTTTGGAGTACTATAAACAGCTGGAGATCTTCAATGAGTCCACGTTTCCTATTGAAGTAGTCAAAAAATGGATGACGCAGACCCACAGAGAGACCACACAGATCGCGTATGTGTTGTACTACGAACAAGGAGTTCCAAGGTATGACGCGAATGTGAGCGGTGTGCAAACTCCAGATGATGTGATCAGGAAGAACATATTCCCGAGCAACTTGGGGATCAGGGATAACTTGAAACCAACCATGAATCTCACCCTGTGGAATAAGGCGGGGAAAACGACCAAAGTCGTCGGATTCCGGCTGAGAAATTTGAGTGAGTATTTATTTATTTTATATCAAAGGAATACTGGGGAAACTTGTTTGTGTATTTCTGTGGTGTTTGTGTCTTGTGAAATGTAAATGTAATAGGACAATACCAAGATAAATTCTGTTCGTCATTATTTGTGGCTAGCAACAATCAGGCAAACACCAGTAAATAGTTAAAGGATCGTGAGTTTTCTTACTTTTTGGTCGATAGGCTAATCTTTATTTTTGTACAAATTAATTAACAAAAAGGTAAGCCGCTCTCCGAAGGTATCATATCTGCCCAATAACGTCAATGATACAATAAAATTATGTGTTAAATCCTACCCGTCTATTCTCTTTCAGAACCATTCACTCCGTACAAGATTTGGGTGCGCGCGTTCTACTACTTCCCCCTAGATAACGTAACATCATCAGACCTCCTGGCCCACCTGGGGCCTGAGTCGGAACCGCTGTACGTGCTGACTGACGTCAGGCCGCCGTCAGCACCGATCATACTGAACCTCACCTGCGATCAGCCAAAACGTGAGTTTAGGCTTAGATTTTTCTATAATAGAATTTTAATTTTAGTGTTGAAATTATTGGTAGTCAGAATGATTGATCGGGGGTTTCTATGGAAAACTGGTGCGAATAGTGTCCGATCAAAGATCGATTTCTCGTCGAAGGCCAAGCCTTAAAACCTCTTAATAAATGTGGTTCAATATTGTCTACAAGGCCGAAAGTTTCGTCTAGGATGTTTTTTGGCTGAAGCTTCGGTCAGAAAATAGGGATAAAGTTTACATGGTTAGTAAAATTGCTTAAGGTTCAATAGATCAAGCACCTTGTGCAATTTTTATCCCTTATTAAAAGTTGGCAATATACCCATAGTCCTTCTGGCTCTGTGAGTTTTATAATCGATGTTACCTACTTTAAAAACTTGGCGAAGATCACTTATAAGGAGTTTCACTAACTTGTTGCCTACTTTCAACGATAAAAAACATTGTGGTCCAAATATTTTTTAAATTTAATGCCACCACTTTGCAATTTGCAGGTACACTATACCTCCAATGGCGCCAACCACTGGAGTACAACAACTCGATAGACCAGTACGTGGTGACCCTCAGGAAGATCCCAGAACAGCAGCCCAGGACTCGGCTCACGCTCCCCACAAACAAGAACGACATAGAAACTACCATAAGTGTGGTGAGTACTACTACTAATGTAAATATTTGCCACCAAAATCACTCGGGCGAAAATATTTTCCCGGTATACATCCATCAACCGGTACTTTAATCCTAATGTTTTCTAAAACTAAGTCTCCTCAAAATTACCGAACTGATGTCGATGAAATTTGGCATGATGATAGTTTGAGACTGCCTCGGTGGCGTAGTTGTATTACGGTACCACTGCAATGCTGAGGTCTCGGGTTCGATCCCCGGGTCGGGCAAAGTGATATTGAATTTTTCTACTCAGTATCAGCCCGGAGTCTGGAATTTGTGCCCGATATGGCGATAGGCTCGCCCTCTATGACATCATGGGACGGAATACGCACGGCGAAAAAGTGGGTGCACTAGTTGCGCCTCTGCCTACCCCTTCGGGGATAAAAGGCCTGAGTGTTGTTGGTGTGTGTGTGTATCTATACTAATATTATAAAAAGGAAAGATTTGATTGTTTGTTTGTTTGTAATGGATAAACTAAAAAACTACTGGACCGATTTTCTTTAACTAATAGGAGGCTACATTACTCCTGAGTGCTATAGGCTACTTTTTATCCCGGGAAAATATTTTTATCCCGGAAAAACTTGGGAGTCGCGAGCAGAAGTCTAGTGATTTAATAAACTGTGCAAGATTTTATATTACCAACGGGGCGGATATTTTCATTTTTCCCTTCAGTTGTATTTCGAGTTATAGTGTTTATTAATATTTAAAATATATATTTTTTTTATGGCATAGAATGATGAGACGAGCATGCCGTTCGCCTGATGGTAAGCGATACGACCACCCATAAACAGTAGTAGCACCATACAGCACCTTGAGTTACAAAGTTCTGTGTGGCATTCCACTGCGCTCGTCATCCTGAGACATAAGATGTTAAGTCTCATTACGTCCAGTAGTTACACTGGCTACAATGTCCTTCAAACCGAAACACAACAGTGCATGCACACTGCTGCTTGGCGGTAGAAATAGACATTGCGGTGGTACCCACCCAGACGGTCTCTTACATATGATTACATTACAATTAATATCACACAGTTATAAATAAATATTATGTGAACAAAAATAAAAAGTAGTAATGTAGTGCTTTCTATAAGTGTTTTTATTACAAGTAGTAATGTAATACTTCCTGACGTTTGTTCGCCGCTTCGTTCTATATAATGGCTAGTTGACTACTTTTTTTTTAAAGGCATTTATCAAAAATTTATATCTTCTGAAATCTAGAGGAAAAAGAATTTTTAAAATACAAGCAATAATAAATTAGTTATAAAGCTTTAAAGTTTGGTGGAAGGGGAAGCTGTCAGATAACGGAAACAGCAGAATGTGACGTAATCGAGTGTCGCCAGCCATAACGCTGCGTGCGTGCCAAAGAGATGACGCGATATCCGCACTACGCCCCCACTCTTGCTCACAACAATATTTCAAATATGAATAGCTGCATTAGTTGTTAACCAATTTTGATTCTGATTTTACAGAAGAATTTATTTTACGTATTATTTTCTGTTACATATAACATAATGTACAAAATGAAACATAGGAAACTACCCTATTCTGTTGCACGGGTGAAAAGTAGCAAATAAAATAAGTCAAAGAATTTTCAAAGTTTGAGTAGTAGCTTACGCGACCAAAGCAAACAATTGGTGGTAGGTCTCTCATATGTGTGAGTCCGTCTGGGTGGGTACCACCGCAATTTCCATTTCTACCGCCAAGCAGCAGTGTGCATGCACTGTTGTGTTTCGGTTTGAAGGACATTGTAGCCAGTTTAACTACTGGACATAATGAGACTTAATATCTTATGTCTCAGGATGACGAGCGCAGTGGAATGCCACACAGTACTTTGTAACTCAAGGTGCTGTATGGTGTTGCTACTGTTTATGGGTGGTCGTATCGCTTACCATCAGGCGAACGGCATGCTCGTCTCGTCATTCGATGTAACAAAAAAAAAACAAAAGGGAAACCTACTTGTATTTCTCAGAAATTTATAAGATTCAACTAGAAGTAATTGTCAACAGCAACTTGCAAGAAATCTACCATTTATGACAACATTAGTTTAAACTGTATCGTAAACAAGGACGCAAGCAGTTGTTTTGCCATTGAAAAAATAATTGTACGATTACACAAAAACAAACAAATATAAACAAGTTCTGACCTAACGCTAGATATTCCCGGTGGCGTAACACAAATCAAATAATTTTACAATATTATTTTATAGCAATTATTGAAAAGGTATTTGAAACATAACCCACACTAGCCCAACGTAGTAGGCTAAGGCCTAAACCCACTTACTTTTACAGGAAACCCGTGCCCAGTAGTGGGATAGCATACACACTGGGCTTGATATTATTTGCCAAATTATAATTGAGCGTCAGCATCAAGTATTAATAACTGCATTATAAAAAATATATTTGCAACAAATTTTACATGGTTATTAATCGAAAATTATGCTTGTTATATGTTGCTCACGGCACCAATGACCGACCGCTTGAAGAACTTTGCCCAGGCAAAAAGTTCAATTGTGTCAATTTTAGACCATTTTTTTTTTACTTAATGTTATTCTTGAACTCTTCATGGTCTGTCTGTGACCAAATTTCATTGACTGGTTTTCTAGCTTTACTTCTAACAAACATCTTAAAAAATCGCATTAGTTAAATTAATTGGATGATTATGTAAGACCGGATGAATGTTGCATACTTGGTTCGCCAGCCGCCATCCATCGCATGGGAATCACGTAAGTAAGCCGCGCATCGACAATAGGAAAGATTTCACTGGGGGATATAGTGCCTTTACCAACTTTTTTATGGCTAGTGTATGACGAGGCGAGCATGCCGCTCGCTTGATGGTAAGCGATGCCACCGCTCATAAACAGTAATAACACCATCATTCATCATCATTAAGTTCCTATGTCCCCTGGATGGGGCAGAGGGCTTCCACAGTGATTCTCCATTTCGATCGGTCTTGAGCTTCGCGTTTGATTTCGCTCCAAGTCTTCCCAATACTTTTCGCTTCGTCGATCACAGTGCGTTGCCAGGTTTGTTGCCAATAACACCATACAGAACTTTTAATTACAAAGTACTGCATGGCACCACTGCGCTCGTCACCCTTAGACATTAGATGTTGAGTCTCATAAAGCCCAGCCCGCTGGCTACAATGTCCTTTAACCCGGAACACAATTTATACTTAATATTATAAAGCTGAAGAGTTTGTTTGTTTGTTTGTTTGAACGCGCTAATTTCAGGAACTACTGTACTGATTTTGAAAATTCTTTCACTAATAGGAAGCTATATTACTCCTGAGTGCTATAGGCTACTTTTTATCCACGCGGGCGGAGCCGCGCGCAAAACTAGTAGTACATAACACAGGTGCTCATTTTACAATTTTTCACTCTTTGTCTATCCTTACAAGAATAAAGCCATGGTATTTGATAATCTCATATTACCTCAATGGCATTTAAAATCATATTTTTTTACCGATTTAGTAACGAGGCAAAGTTAACAGTGACCTCATAAGGATAATAGTATTATAAGTAATTTTGCCTCACTGCGCGCCAGACGTTGGTGTGAACATGTCATGTTCATGTTCGTAGGAGGTGGAGTTGTGGAACGTGACACGGTACGAGGTGAAGATATACGCCGTCACGCTGTCCGTGACACGCGACAACGGATTGATAAACGGCTCGGAGTCGCCGCCTGAGGTACGTGACAGTTTGCCACTTTTTTGCCACCTAGTAAAACACATTCGATATTTAAATAGGTTAATTAAATAGGCGAGATGTTATTGTACTTTTGTTTCTTTTTTGTGTTGGTAGATCTAGTAATGTTTCTTAGTCTAGGAGAGGTAGATGAATGAACCATGGTTTTCATAATACTCGAGATCTTGATAAATAAATTTTGTTTTTTATTACCAAATATAACGGCGAAGGAAAACATCGTGAAGAAACCTGCATATCTGCGAAGTTCTCTAGAAGAATTTCGAAGGTATCTGAAGTCTGCTAACTCGCACTAGGCCGGCGTGGTGGACTAAGGCCTAAATCCTTTCAGTAGTAGGGGAGGCCCATGCTCAGCAGTGGGCAGTATAATAATAATACAGGGATGGTATGGTATTACCAAATATAAATACAGTACCATTTTTTATTTTGTGGAACATTTAATCTGCTTATATGCTACAATATGTCTTGTTTAATGTTTCATAACAGTGTCAGAATTATCTGTTATAATGAAGGACAGGTAAAACGAAAAAGAGCACCGCATTTATAACTTACACATAATTTCCGTGTTTGAGTTTCGTAGTACTTACAACGCCGAATCAGAGTGTGTTATTTTGAGGGGATTGCATATTTTTAAACAAGCTGTATGAAGTTCCGTGGCAGATTTACAATAGATCCTATTGGACTCTAGACACTAAAGCTTTGATGCACAGACGAGATGAACGGGACTGATTCCTATTCACTAACATAATAATTACAAGGTCAAGTTATAAGCTATCATTCGTGAACACGCAGAATCCTGTGTAATAAAAAACGAATTGTAATAGGTATCTTCGGCACAACAGATGATGCTACTTCATGATGGATTCATATTGTGCTGCCCCGGGCATACTGTAGTCAAATTGATGACAATTTGGACCTAGTACTAGTAACATTTCCCTCTACTTCCATGAAGCATATGAACCAGTTTCTTAATAACCAGTTCCTTAATGTATTCTAAGTCACAATTAGAGTAAAAGCCATAAGAGTTTCCATAAGCTCAAACGTCGTTATTTAGCAAGAGTAACAGTAACTGTTGCGCTTAATGAAGAAACTGTCCGTAAGTATTAATGTGCGTCTGATGTGCGCAGGAGGTGTCGAGCGAGTGGTGCGCGGCGCACTCGGAGGCGATGTCGCCGGCCGACACGCGCCACCACGTGCGAGCGCTCAGCACGGCCGCGCTCGTCGCGCTCGTGCCGCTCGTGCTGCTCGCCGCGCTCGCGCTCGCGCTGCTCTACTGGAGGTCAGTCGCTCGCTCCACTCACTCCACTAACTCCACTCCACTCACTCCACTCACTCCACTCACTCCACTCACTCCACTCACTCTACTCACTCCACTCACTCCACTCACTCCACTCACTCCACTCACTCCACTCACTCCACTCACTCCACTCACTCCACTCACTCCACTCACTCCACTCACTCCACTCACTCCACTCACTCCACTCACTCCACTCACTCCACTCACTCCACTCACTCCACTCACTCCACTCACTCCACTCACTCCACTCACTCCACTCACTCCACTCACTCCACTCACTCCACTCACTCCACTCACTCCACTCACTCCACTCACTCCACTCACTCCACTCACTCCACTCACTCCACTCACTGCACTCACTGCACTCACTCCACTCACTCCACTCACTCCACTCACTCCACTCACTCCACTAACTCCACTAACTTCACTCACTCCACTCACTCCACTCACTCCACTCACTCCACTCCCTCCACTCACAACATCACACTTTACTCGAACTTCATATATACAATGGGATTCAAATAAGAAAAGGATCGACTTTGCGCCATATTGTGATGACATAACTACAGTGTTATGACGATACAATATGGCGCACATTGACAGCAATGTTTATATTAAGCTAATTTAGCAATAAAGTTTTTATTTATATTTGATGTAAGAGTCAATTAGTCAAAATACAATAAACCGTTTGATATGATAATAAGTTTTCTATGCAAATCGTACTTATCAAGTGACATTTGACACATAAAGGTTATTGACGTTCGCTTTCTTATTTGAATCCCATTGTATTTGTATTCTAATAATGGAATAACAATGGTCATGACTCATGATGCACCAAAAATACCTACAGTAATCAAAATCACAAACATGCGCTAAACAACACAAAGAAATATAATACAAACAAGTGGTAACGAGAAAATAACATAGGATACGAATGGTTTTATTGAGTTTAATAAGAAAAGTGTTATTGGACATATTCTTAATCATAGTCTCATTAAAAGTTTAGCTAAAATTGAATAACTTATTAGTCATAAGGCTAGATTGTTATTAAAATGGTGTATTGCATATATTACACCGTAAAAGAAATCGGTTTAAATAGGTTTGAAGTATTTTATGTTATTTTGTTCTGTGACAAAAAAAATCGAAATACATAAAGTTAAAAAATATAGCTTATTTAGTGTAGTATTTGTCATATACAAAGAAAAATAAAATAGGAATAAAGTCAGAGTATAATTTATTCCAACTTCTATCCAGTCTGAAGTTAGCTGCTATCTGTACCACCTCTTGTCAAAAGCCACATGTGACTATCTTCATTCCCTAAGGGTTAGAGATAATTTCACTTCAACAAACGGCTTCGCTTCGGAAATAATTTTAGTTACTGGCTTTTTCTGGACAGGTGCAGGTCCCGCCTCAGCAAATGTATAAGCGCAGCGTACAATTACCTAGAGGAGGGCGGGGAGAGGGCGGCTAGGGCTCCCCTAAACGTGTACAAGAAACCGGGTAAGTTGGGGCATTTATATTTTTTGAGTACTATTGCATATCTTAATTTTGTAATTTTAAGATTTGTTACAAAAAGTTAGCAGACTCGAATTGTAATTATTTTTGAGTTCGTGTTTTAATTTGAACATCAACAACCATTCATGAACTGTTGCTGGCCTATGCTATAAAAAAAGATATCTGCAAATCACCAGTTATAACCTCTATTTCCCTTTATAACTACGCCTAATATTTATATTTTTGAGACATTTTCAAAATTATGACTACTATGTGCCAATACATCAGTTATTAAAGCATAATATCTATGTAATAAATTTGTACTTTTTTAAACAAACAAACATTTATTTGCATAGAATACAGGTGGTACCATATTTAACAGTGGTGTTATAGTTCAAGCTATACTCTGCCTGATTTAGGCATGCAAATATTTATAATTATATAAAACAAAATAATAACATTTTTTTTTAACAAAATGTCACTCTATATTATTATTATTTAGCATATTTATTATATTCTTTCACCGTCTAAACATGAGATTTCGTCAAAAATAAAACTAGTCTTAGCTCTTTAGTTTAATATCACTCCCGACGATCGAGTCCGCTCGTGACTACGGTGCAAAGCATTCTAAACGTCGAGAGTAAAAAATACTGTGACAAAATACGAAAATAGTTTTATTTCGATGTCCAACAATCCCGGTAAGAAATAATTCTAAAACGCTCAGAAGGAATTTGAAGAAATAATCACAATATCTTACAATCACTTTATTTGGACACACTTCACTACTTTGTACCTCGCTGAGTGCTCGTATTGGAATGCCCGTCTGTACCACAGACTACCGTCAACAACGACTACCAAAAACTAGTGATGCGACAGAAGTAGCATACCAGCTATAAACTATCGACTAGTGATGTGGCATTATTAAATGAACGTAACATAATGTTATTGTAATCCAGTAGTGAACTGCTCTCCGCTACGTTCGTGCGCGTCTGGGGCGGAGGCGGAGCCGGGCGCGGAGATAGGCGCTCGACCCCCGCGCATGGCGGGACACCACCACCCCGCCATCACCGCCACCGACTTCCCGCGGCACGTGGCGGCATTGCACGCCGACGGCGATATCGGCTTCAGGTATGTGTGACATAAAGACTTTGAACGATCCGGGTTTCTTTTTGTTATGAGCTGGGTAACATGTGACTGAACTTGTTGGTAAGTGGAGTTAGGTCCAAATTAAGTGTCCTTGTCTTGCATTATATACTGCCCACTGGTGAGCACGGGCCTCCTCTACTACTGAGAGGAGTTAGGCCTTAGTCCACCACGCTGGCCTAGTGCGAGTTGGCAGACTTCACATACCCTTGAAATTCTTATGGAGAGTTCCCAGGTATGTAGGCTTTCTCACGATGTTTTCCTTCACCGTTAAAGCGAACGATAATTGATAAACAATACACACGTAACTTTGAAAAGTCAGAGGTGTGTGCCTTGGGTTTTGAACCTCCGGACGTTGTCTCGGTTAACAGTTCCATTCCCAACTAGGCTATCTTCTATTTCTATTCTTGTATTTCTATTTAAAACCTCTTATTTCTCAACTGATACTGCTTTATGTAAGTGACGATTGTTACAGAATTTTCAAAAACAATTAACAAATTTTAAAAAGTGTGATATTTGTTTAAATTTTTTGTATAAGCCCGTGGAACCCACTTTAGACACAAAATTATCCTCTCAAGCTAAATTTATTCGCTTTACTTTGCATCTGTACTCAGGGATTTCCCGTTTTAGAAGACTTCATATAGAAGGATAATTATCTCCTCAATAAATTAATCTGTGTATGCCTTTGTTGTGGAGGAAAATTAACTATTTATATTTTCAAATCGTCTCTAACGTTGTATTTGATGATT
This sequence comes from Sphinx pinastri, assembly GCA_947568825.1. Classification (NCBI taxonomy): domain Eukaryota; kingdom Metazoa; phylum Arthropoda; class Insecta; order Lepidoptera; family Sphingidae; genus Sphinx; species Sphinx pinastri. The sequence goes on along the minus strand of OX387639.1, from coordinate 8,246,908 downwards.
TTTATTGCGACTCAAAACTAGTTTAGCGTTCTTCAAGATATAGTGACGTTGTGGCGTAGGAACGCGGGCTATTTATTATTTTGGCTTACAAGAGGTACAGTTAAGGGTGAGTAGGCAAGTCTGTCTCAAGATGAGGTGCTAATAAGGTCTGAAGGTACACCTGAAATTACCTTTTTTTAAGTATTGACTAAGTTTTGCTCGCGTATTTGCCCGCACAAAGGTTCTCTCCGGAATAAAATCCCCTCTGTGTATTTTTGTGGGGTACATAAAAGCCTGTATGTTGATCTAGTGCTTTTAATATCTGTGTATATAATGCATTTACTTCTAACAACATGACAAACTCCAAAGACCTGCAAAACTTTCAGTTGTACACATTATTTTAAATAATATAAGTAGGAAGTATATGATGTCTATGATGTATTTGAAATGTGTAGTATGAGTAATTATTGCTTAGTTGTTCTCAATTAAATTTACCTATTTTCCTCGTCTGTTCTATTTACGTACGCGAAGAATAGTATGTCACAATGATTGAGCTTTGATTTATTTAAAAAAGCGGACATATTTTTGCCCAACATAATCCTTACTAATATTATAAATGCGAAAGTAACTCTGTCTGTCGCGCTTTCACGCCATAATTACTGAACCGATTTAAATGAAATTTGGTACACAGATAGTCTAGAGCCTGAGACAGGACATAGGGTTCTTTTTATTCCGGGAAAATATAAAGCGGGACTTTTATCCCGTAAAAACTTTTCACGCGTGTAGAGCCGCGAACAAAAGCTTAGTTTTTTTAAATGGTATGAGTGTTTATTTCAGGTTTAAGCAATATGTACTATAAAATAGTCCATATTAAAAATCATCTAGGATAGTGTAATACCACATGAGTGACGAAAAGTTAAATCAAAATTATGCTTAGCTTATTATATAGATTATTATGATATTGACGAGCTCCGGGAATATGGATAAGTTCATATATTCATATCGGCGTTTATTTGTGGTTGGTGAAATTGTATATAAAATTTTGAGGTGGTGTAATAAAAGATGTCCGCTTTTTTGTATGGGAGCTGGGCCTCAAATTCTAACCAGGCATAAAAACTTTAGGTATATTAAAAAGGGCAAAATATGTATACGTGATCCATTAAAAAAAACTTTTAGACCCCATTTATAAGTAACTTCTTTAAAAACGTTTATATTAAGTGCCATTTTTAAGCAAAATAAGATTATATAAATCTCAAAATCGGAGGTCTTTAAAATTAAACGATTGTAAACGGCTAGTTTTGAGGAGTTCTATCCAAATATATATAAACTGCCTTAATTAGAATTTCAGGCCCGTTTTGGGACATGTCCTTTATGTCAGTTATTTGATTCGTGTTCAACTGAAATATATAGGATTTTATTTTATTCCAACATGAAAAAATCCTCGGTCCTTCACACGTCACAAAATGAAAACCTTGACAAATTATGGGTGTTGAAGAACCTTTGGGGCATAATCTAAAATCGTTCAGAAATATATCGTTTCTCAGCTAACGTTTTGTTTTTTTTTACAGCAAAGAGTACGAAATAGTAGTGGCGAGGTCGAACGCCCTGGCCCACACGAGCCATCACAGCCACAGACCTGAAAACAGACTGAAGAACCGATATTTGAACATAACAGCGTGTGAGTATGCGTTGAGGAACATAATCGTGTTCTATGTATGGTGTGTAAAGCCAATACACTCTGATTACTAAGCTTTGATAACAATTTTATGTTGTTTATGCAAATAGATATCTACTGTTCGCGGATACACTCATTTTTGAGTCCGTTCTTGAGATAATATATTTTTGCTAAACAAACTCTGTCTGAACTCCAAACACTTATTCCCCTTTTATGGTCTGTTACGCACTCGTAATTCCTATTTCGATATTGATGAATATATGAAATGGTAATACTTGATTATGGAGTGATTCCCTGCTAGTTGGCGTACATTTTGCTTAACATTCCGGCTCGAAGGACCAAATGTTATTATAAAATTAAAACTTGTACGCATTTGTAACTCACAATCTATTGTTATAAATACTGTTTGTAAAGTTTTTCAGTGCCGTCATCGGTCTATTGTCAGCGTACTTGCGTTTTCAACCACGGGTTTGCGTTCGGATAAAAACGTTTTTAGGCTTTAAAGTCTACATTTGCTCCTGATTTGAATGTGTATTGGAATGCTGTTTATGAGATATTGTAATATGCTATGTGTATCTGCCAACCCGCACTATGCCAGCGTGGTGGACTTACACCTAAAACCCTCTCGGTAGTAGTCTCGTGCCCAGTAGTGGTATATGATCTAGAGCTGGTATTATAAGTGTTTGTGTGTTGTGCAGACGACCACTCGCGCGTGTGCGTGTCGGCGGGCGGGCGGTGCGGCGCGGCGGGGTGCGCGGGCGCGGGGCGCGGGGGCGCGGGGCGCGGGGGCGCGTGCGACTACGTCAACGCCAACTTCATCGACGGCATGCTGCCCGCGCTGCAGCCGCACCACCTCGCCAGGATACGCAGGCGGCTCGAGAGGCGCGCACGACCCGACAGGTACGAGCGTCTTGGCGTCTCTTTGGAGCCCACGGGGGGCAAGTCACCGTCTGCCTTGAATATCAAAGATTGAGACATTTTACTTCGCAGGCGTCCCGTAGTCTCAATCAATAGCCCAGCAACAAGTCCAGCTAGATCCTATCCATAGACTCGGTATAGTTCACATGTTTTCTGCAATAGTCCTTGCACCTTGCGGGCGCTGTCTTTGGCTGTGTTTCCTCTATAAGTACAGACAGAGAGAGTACCTGCAAGGTGTACACATCCCAAATTGAGTAATGTATCTTTAATCCTCTACATGTTGGATCCATATCCCCACGCAAGCATTCCAAAAGGACCGGTCTTCGTGCCGTGATTTCCCGCAGGAAAGATACATAATAATAATAAAATCTTTATTTTACAAAAATATAATTGAACAAACACAACAAAAGCAATACAATTGAGAGTACAGATCATGAAAATGTACAACGTGTTGTTGAACACACGGTATCCAAAAAAGATTTAATTTGAGTTATGGACACCGATTGCTCACATCAAGAAAATAACAAATAATAAAAAAATACGAGGTCTTAAAATTGCTTCTTGCTTATTTATTGTGTAAACATATTAGAGTTTTATGTGTGTGCAATAATTTAAAATATTTTAATAGAAAATAATGATGATGACGTTGAAGTAGTTTGTCTATGGGACCGTCCTAGGCCTTGGCGTCTGACTATCCTACCCCTCTTATATGTCTTATCACGTCATCAATCTTTGTCAGTATCACATGACTTATCTCTACAATTTTATTATTATAGACAACCATCAGTGAAAGCGTCAAAGCCTCCGCCGAATCTAGCTGACGGCATAGAGTCCGCGTTCCTGAACATAGAGTTCAGCGGCATCGTGGAGTCGGACGAGCAGAACGACAACTCGGACAGCGATCGGAGCGACGACGATAGCGAATTGGACGACGTGTACGTTGACTTAGGTATGTGTCACGGGGTATCACAATAGGTTAGTAGACTACTTTTTTTAAAATACATTTATCAAAAATGTATACATGTATCTGTATTCTTTTTCAAAATTGGCGCAATAATAAGTAAGTTATAATGCTTTGAAATTTGGTGGAAGGGGTAGTTGTCAAATAACAGTAATAGCAGTCTGTGACGTCACCGAGCGTCGCCGGCCATAACGCTGCGTGCGTGCAAAAGAGATAGCGCGATATCTCCGCCACGCCCCCACTTTTGCTCACAACAATATTTCAAATATGAATAACTACTTGATTTTTCAACCAATTTTGATGCTGATTTCACAGGAGGATTTATTTTTCATATTATTTTCTGTTACTTATAGAATAATGTACAAAATCAAGCATAAGAAAGTACCCTATTGTGCTTGTTTGATCGTGTTTACATTGATTGGTTTTATAGAATACAGTTTATCGAATACCATCACACTGGTGGTAGGTCTCTCATATGTAAGAGTCCGTCTGGGTGAGTACCACCGCAATGTCTATTTCTACCGCCAAGCAGCAGTGTGCATGCACTGTTGTGTTTCGGTTTGAAGGACATTGTAGCCAGTGTTTCTTTTTCGTAATTACCCTAAAAAATATCGATATCGATGATGCTATACATATTTTTTTTATTAATAATAATGCTAAACCAAGTAGAAAACTGTCTCCATTCATAAACTATAGCTTATGCTCGCGGCTCCAGACGTGTAAACCATCATATTAAAAACGTGTACATTTCCAGAGGGCGTCCGAACTCGGGTGAAACTGGAGTGGTTGCTATGGAAACGGCGGTACATCGCGACGCAGGGCCCCACGCCGGCGACCCTGGACGCGTTCTGGCGCATGATCGTGCAGCATCGAGTGCACACTATTGTGATGATCACCAATCTCGTGGAGCGGGGACGGGTAGGTCTATTTCTACCGCCAAGCAACAGTAAGCACGCACTGTTGTGTTACGGTTTGAAGGATAGCCAGTTTAATTGGGCATTATGAAGCACCTTATGGAGGAGCCGTCTGGGTAGGTACTACTGCAATGTCTATTATTACCGCTAAGCTGCAGTGTATGTACTGTTGTGTTCCGGTTTGAAGGACATTGTAGCCGGAGTAACTACTAGACATAATGAGACTTAACATCTTATGTCTCAGGATGACGAGCGCAGTGGAATGCCACACAGTACTTTGTAACTCAAGGTGCTGGATGGTGTTGCTACTGTTTATGGCGTATCGCTTACCATCAGGCGAACGGCACGCTCGTCTCATCGTTCAACTGTATCTATGATCAGTAAGAGAAGGTGCCGCCATCTATAGGAGTAAGTGAGACTTGTACTGGTGGTAGGTCCCTCATATGTAAGAGTCCGTCTGGGTGGGTACCACCGCAATGTCTATTTCTACCGCCAAGCAGCAGTGTGCATGCACTGTTGTGTTTCGGTTTGAAGGACATTGTAGCCAGTGTAACTACTGGACATAGTGAGACTTAACATCTTATGGCTCAGGATGACGAGCGCAGTGAAGTGCCTCGCAGTACTTCGAAATTCAAGTCCTTTATGGTGTTGCTACTGCTTATGAGGTATCGCTTACCATCAGACGAACGGCATGCTCGTCTCGTCATTCAACTGCATGGTGGTGCCATCTATAGGAGTAAGTGAGTGATGTAAGTGTGTCGCTGTTGCAGCGCAAGTGCGACATGTACTGGCCGGCGGGCGGCGCGGGGAGCTGCGCGGAGTTCGGCGGCGTGCGCGTGGCGCTCGTGCGCGAGGACGTGCGCGCCGCCTACACCGTGCGCGACATGCGCGTCACCGACCTCGCCAGGGACTACCCGGTGCGTGCATGTGGCCTGTGGGCTGCATCATCATTCTAGTATTTAGTTTATGGTTTTAGAATCCCACTAATATAAACGCGAAAGTTTGTAAGAATGTTTGGATGTTTGTGACTCTTTCAAGCAAAAACTACTGAACGGATTTCGATGAAATTTGCCACACGGGTGGATTATGTCCTGGATTAACATATATGCTACTTTTTATCCCGGGAAAATATAAAGCGGGACTTTTACCGCGGAAAAACTTTTTAACGCGGGTGGAGTCGCGGGCAAAAGCTAGTATTTTATAATTAACCTATTAGAATGGCGTGTGTTCCCCGGGGAACAAAACTTCACTTGTCAATTAAGCGAAAGTCATTACGCGCCTACCTATAGGATTCTAATAAGAAATTTAAAAGTCGGCTATCAAACTGACTGACTATCTAATATTGAAAGATTAAATCAGTTGTCAACTGAACTTGAATGTCATTACACAACAATCATCATCAGCCACACGACGTCCACTGCTGAACGTAGGCCTCACCTAAAGATTTCCAGAGGGACCTGTCAAAAACGGCCTGCAGCCAGCGTGTTCCTGCGACATTTATCGAGTCGCAAGTTTTAAAAAAACGCAACTCGAAAGACGATGTCGTTTCATTTTGATGTTTGTGATTGACCGAGAGAATACGTCAGTCACGTGTTAGTCTCACAGCCAATCCCATTAAAACGAAACGGAGTCGTGTCGTGTTCTTTTGCCACATTCTAAGCCCTCAGTATTACTTATAGTTGTGGCACTCAGTACCAGCTGTGAGGGTCAGCGAGGCGGTGGCCCAGGGTGCCAGGTCTATGGAGGAGGCACTCAAAGCCTTAAAGGACAGGACAGGCTCAAATTAAGCAGCTATTATCGATATGATAAACTTTGCCATCATAAAAAGTAGCGTCGATTTTTTTTGTTCAACGTGCTCACTCATTGCAGATAAACAGCGTTAGTATTAGTACAGCCGCAGGTGACAATACCGCCTCTACTGAGATAGTTCATAGACAAACCTATAATTAACGTTCCAGTCGCGATAATTTTAATTTAATACTGTTTTTAGGACGGTGAAGGCAGCGCGCGTGCGACCCGCGACGTGGTCCAGTACCACTACACGGTGTGGCCCGACCACGGCACGCCGCGGCACCCCCTCGCCGTGCTGCCGTTCGTGAGAGCAGCTGCGCAGCATCCCGCCACCGTGCTTGTTCACTGCAGGTACCTACTCACTTTTACCTTGGCCTGATCTTGAACTTGACACTGGCGTTGGTATGGTTAACCAACCTATTACCTGATTAAAAAATCGGTCAGAATACCGTCTAACGTCAAGTCAAAAATAAAAATCGATATGCGAAACTGATGTAAAAAAAATATTGTTGAATTTTTATGTCTAAGTAGACCGTGGTAAACCTTAGAATTATCAACTACAATCAACACGATCAATTTGATGTTTTTTTAATCATAATTACGATTTCCATTTTAGCTACATCGATATTTTTTTTTCCAGCGCTGGCGTCGGCCGCACCGGTACCTACATAGTCCTCGACGCGCAACTCAACCAACTGAAGCTGACGGGCACTCTCTCACCACTCGGCTACCTCTGTCGAGCGAGAACACAACGAAACCACCTGGTACAGACAGAAGAACAATACGTCTTCGTACACGACGCATTACTAGAACACGTACGGTCAGGCAACACCGAAGTAGAGTACCACAAGTGCCGGGAATACCTGCAGAAGTTACTCGAAGATATATCCGAAGACGACCTAGCTGTGCTTGATCTGAACCCACCGAAGCGCAAGAGTATCGATGATTTGACAGTCACTAACGGAGTCGATGAGGTGTCCAGTGTGAAATCGAGTCAAATTAATAGCGATAAAGAAGTTGTCGAGAACGGTAGTCAGATATCGATAAAGACAGATGATAATAGCGAGCAAAGTAAGTCTGCCAATTCCGAAGCCCCTGAGGAGCAAAAGGAGGGGCTGGTGAATGGCGACGATGCGGAGGGAGTGTACGACTTGGCTCCAAGAAGCACTGATACGTATACGAAGAAGATGGCGGCGTATAATAATATGAGTGAAGTCGAGAAGGAGGAATTGAGAAGGTGAGTAGTCGTTTATAATGAGGAATGGTGTAAGTCTTCGCCTTCATCTATACTAATATTATAAACGGGAAAGATTTGTATGTAAGTATGCTTGTAACGAATAAACTCAAAAACTACTGAACGGATTTCGATGAAATTTGGCACACAGGTAGATCGTGTCCTGGATTAACACATAGGCTACTTTTATCCCGGAAAAACTTTTTCACGCGGGCAAAGCCGCGAGTAGAAGTCTATGGTAAAAGAAGCATTGAACTATAATGCCTCATTTTGACTATTGGCGAATAACTTTGCGAATAATTCGTGCACGAATATGACTATGAATTATGGGTAACGAATACTTCGGAATAATCTGTTTACACACTCTTATTCGTGACTATTCGTCTGTATTCGGAGAGTATCTAAATCAGGGATGAGAGTAAGCTAGATAAGAGTCGATTGCTTTGTTTTTCGATTGGTGGATTTACCGCGTTTTCAATAAACGATTCCCATCGCTTTTTTCGATCCATCGCGAAAAAGGACAATTCAGAACAATTCAAACTCAATCTCAAAATTTTCTTTATTCAAATAGTCTTTCTCAAGCTCTTTTGAATCGTCATGAATCTACCACCGCTTCGGAACGTGTTATCGCTGTGAAGAAAAAGCGGCGCAAGAAACTCCTTCAGCAACGCGATTTGTCGAAATGTTATATATTTTTTTTCCAACAATTTCATAGTACTATTTTTTTTAACATGTAATAACAAATACTATCTATAAATAACATAAGACACAATTTAATTATAGAACATATGTGAATCTAAGCAACCTAATCCCCTAGCATTTGTATCTTCCAGATAATCTCTTATACTTAATATTCTTTTTGATACAAATGACTTATTTTGATTGGTTTATTCTCGGGATCGGATCAAACATTAAGACGGGGATAGTTTATTGAAAACGACTATAGTTGTTTTAAGGTACGACTGCAGTGCTGAGATCTCGGTAACGATTTCCCAAAGTGATATTGGGTTTTTCTACTCAATATCAGCCCGGAGTTTGGAATTTGTGCCCGATATGGCGATAGGCTCGCCCCATCACATCATGGGACAGAATAGGCACGGCGAAAAGTGAGTGCACTAGTTGCGTCTCTGCCTACCCCTTCGGGGATAAAAGGCGTGTGTGTGTATTTTTACACACTTTATATTAGCTTCACTTGTATGTTTGTTTGTATGTATGTATGTTTGTATGTTTGTAACTCTCCGACTCCGACTCCTTTGGGCGCGATTTTGACCCACTTTAAACGGTCAGATTTTATTCAAAGTTTGTAGGTTTGTCGAGGACCGATAACAATACACTAATTTGATAAGATTATGCCATTATTCAATTTGCAAAATGAGATTTTTGTCATTTTATATATTTTTTAGTGACATTTGTTGGACAATAGTAGAACAGAACTAAAAAATTTAAAATAAATAATAGTTTAAAAAAATTAAAAAACACGCATTATAGAAAATCCAGCTAAAAAATAGCACCGCGCAGGAGCGGTTGCGGACGACAACTTAGACACTTCAGTCAGAGGAAGCCCGCAGCCGTCCCTAATGCGCCGAAGAAGGAAAAAAAAAGTTGTTTTATATTTACAGAGCAAACAGAGCAGAGAACTACGCGCTGTTGGAACGAATGCGCTCGTTCGCGAACCGGCACAATACGTACCAAGGTCCACCACCAGTCAACTTGCTAGAGAAACAGTTTTTGGTAAGTTAATTATATCAAACTTTTTTTTATCATTTCCTCGGCAAAGTGACTTCACTGCACCTGACGATAAGCGAAGTATAGCCCAAAAAAAAAATGTCAACCGGCAAGGGACAAGATTATCCCTTAACGGTCAACAAAATTATGCCGGCCTGCTAATTCCTTGTTCACTCTCCGTTTGAAGTATTATGATTTTGTTTCTAACAAAGGCATGGCAAATTTCTGTTTGTTTTATCCTTTCCTGACAGTAGTGTAGGCTAGTTATACCTACTCTGTCGTAAGATATATTGGTGTTAGGATTAAGGATATATTTGTGTCCGTTCGCATAGCTACAACTGCACCAAAGGTGTTAAAAGCCGCCATTGTGTCTCACGTAAGTGTGACGCGTTTCGGACACAGCCTATGTGTATTCGGTTCAAAGAGGCCGGCATAATTGTGTCGACTGACGAGCTTGTCAGTCGATACTATCTAGACCTCTTTCCGCTCACCATCAGGTGGAGTGGGGTCAACGTGCTGTCAGTATAAAAAAAAAATTGTCACAACATACAAGGACACCACACAAAATCTAATAAAGCACGAAGTAAAAGAAAATATCTAAGTGGTACTGGGTAGGTAGCATACATCACAATAAATTAATGACAATAGGGTCATTCGGCCTAAAAGTACGCACTTTATTTTCTATCGTCTACACAGTCAAAAATATAGTGTCTTGAAAAACGTTTTAACACTCTATGTAAAGGAAATTTATTCTACTTTCATTATTTAATGAGTTTTTGTACATTGCTTCATTGTTTTTTTTGCAATACATGTTTGAGTGCATCGGGAGAAATTCGTACTCTTGACCCGTTATGTGGGTAAAACTGCGCAGAGTGTTTAATGAGAATATTTTTTTTTCTGTAAAAGGTCTAAAAATCTTTACAAATAATATTCGACTTAATTGCAGCTTACTGAAGAAAAAACCGTGCGATCATTATAATGAAGTTATAACAGGGTGCGTACTTTTAAACTCGTACTCTTACCCAAACGGAATATTTTAAACAATCACACGTTAGTTGAGACACATTTATTTTCTAGGACAGAATTAATAACACAAATAAATACTATAATAATCATGTAAACTTAACATAATTAACGGACTTTTGTAAACTGATGCACCGTCTAGCCATACACTTTTTTCCCAGCACAAAATATGGGTAACTAATGAACAAAATCACGTTGATCACCGTTTTTCACTAAACAAGTGAGGCTTGGTAAAATAGCTTGTGGCTCTGACAACGTCCCTGACGCGCCCCTGATCTGTCCGAAAAAGTGTCTGAGTCCCCTCAATAGGTTCCGAGATATTGACCATGCGAACTTTTACACACTGCGTGCTGTTGCCCCGAATGACCCTACGTGTTTGCGGTTCGTGCGGTCGGTTTTCACCTGGAAGTCACCAAGAAAGTTGATATATATCTAACTTTGCAGTTAATAACGCGCTCGTGCGTGGACGCGAGTGTGTGCGCACGCGCGCCGCACAACGCGGACAAGAACCGGCCCGACGGCGTGCTGCCCTCGGACACTGCGCGGGTCATGCTTGTGCCCAAACCGGGAGTCGAAGGTTGGTATAAGTAAATTTTTTTATGCCACTAGTATTATGTTGCTCTCAAATGTGATGTATTGTGCATATGTTGCATGAACTAAGTAGAAAAAATACTGAGTGTTTCAAAAGAATGTAATACTATTTAAACCATACAGAGGAGGGCGGATTTGTAGTCTGTTGATGATGGTGTACAGTTTAACAATGATCACAGTACATAAGTTCTGTAGTAAACGTTTGTCGGTGTGTGTGAGCAGGCAGCGAGTACGTGAACGCGTCGTGGGTGTGCGGGCGGCGGCGGCTACGCGAGTTCGCGGTGGCGCAGCACCCGCCGCACGTGTCGCACCCGCCGCACGTGTCGCACGCGTCGCACGTGTCGCACGCGCCGCACGCCGCCGGCGACCTCTGGCGCCTGCTGTGGGACCACACCGCGCAGCTCGTGCTCGCGCTCGCGCCTGATGACGACCCGGTATGAAATACACGCTCACATAAATTTACGCGTACGTATGCGCACGCATGCGTGTCACACGTGCGTACGCATTCAGACACCGGTGCCCGTTTAAAAAATACGCATGCTCACGCCTTTTATCCCCGAAGGGGTAGGCAGAGGCGCAACTAGTGCACCCACTTATCGCCAAGCGTATTCCGTCCCATGATGTGATAGGGGGCGAGCCTATCGCCATACCGGGCACAAATTCCAGACTCCGGGCTGATACTGAATATAAAAATCCAATATCACTTTGCCCGACCCGGGGATCGAACCCGAGACCTCAGCCTTGCAGTCGTACCGTAATACAACTACGCCACCGAGGCAGCCCGTTTAAAAAATACGCATTTAATATTCAACAAATAGTATGTTAGTCCATAATTATGATACAAAAATATAAAGCGTGTAAAAAATATGGCTATATTTTGATGATCAGCCGTCAACTTACTTTGAACAAATTTCTGCCAAATCATGTTAGTTATACTCATCAAATATAGACCAATTTACGAATCGACTGCAGCCTCAGAGCCACTGGAGCTAGATAATATGCACGCCTAATATAATTCAATATTTGTTCCTCAGGAATGTGAAGTATTCTGGCCGACGGAGGATGAAAAGGAGTTATTCGTCGCTAACTTCAGAGCCAGCTTTGTATCCAAAGACACATATGTCGCGTACCGAAAGTCTGACAAACTTGACCGAAGATCGCCTGTCACACCGATGGAACCGGAGATGAACGGTTATCGACGGCAGGAGAGCGACTGCGCTGACGACGAGCGGCTCATACCAGAGAACAGTTCTCCAGTCAGCACAACAGACCCCGCGTATAGATTCGACAGAACCGAGCTCAGGTTAGAACGGCTAAGCGCCGGCAACCGAGATCTATCGGCGAGAAAATCGATAGCGAACGGCGACCTTTTCGCATCACTATCCGAGAAGAAAAATGGCCCTAAATCTCCACGCAGCCCTTCCAAAATGTCGCTCAAAAACTTTAAGCTGAGCTCACCTACGAAATTCAAGTTTCCTGATTGGGGATCACGGGCGGCCGGCTCGCCTCCGGACACGGCGCCCCCGCCTCCCCCCGTGGCGCCGGCGCTCTCAGTGGAAGAGGAGGCGGAGCTACGTAGACCGTGTTACCGTTTCGAAAAAGTCGATAAAGTGCCGGAGAACACTCCCTCAGACAGAGTGATCGAAGTGATTAACGTCAGTGTTCATTCATTGCAAGACGATTATCAGTTGACTGTGAAGTTTATAAAGTGCAGTGGTTGGTTGGACGGGGACACTACGGAGTACACCTTGGGCAAGCCCGAAGAGAACAAGTTCATCAAGGCAGTGCGGCAGGCGACGAGTGATAGCGAGCGGAACGAGGCGATAGACAGGCTCATACAGCCGTACTCGGACTCGTTCGCGCTCGTCGAGTACGTCGCCGGCTGTCAGATGGAGTACAAGAACGGGCCTGTTGTTGTTGTTGACAAGTGAGTTGTATATCTTATTATTTTTTAGGTTATAATTGGTGACTTACTGAAATCCACATAAGTGATATTAAGTACCAATGTCGATAAAATGGTGGAGTATTCTATTGTTTAGCAAGTGTATGTTGGGGCTCAATAAGGGCAACGCAGCAGAATCCAGTTACGGTTGCGTCACCTCGCGCTCGCCAGTGACGTATAGCATACCATACAGTATATCCAATAGTGATATTTATACGCATGCTCACGCCTTTTATCCCCGAAGGGGTAGGCAGAGGCGCAACTAGTGCACCTACTTTTCGCCAAGCGTATTCCGTCCCATGATGTGATAGGGGGCGAGCCTATCGCCATATCGGGCACAAATTCCAGACTCCGGGCTGATACTGAATAGAAAAATCCAATATCACTTTGCCCGACCCGGGAATCGAACCCGAGACCTCAGCCTTGCAGTCGTACCGTAATACAATTACGCCACCGAGGCAGCCAGTGATATTTAACAGTGTATATTGATTACGTAGATACGGTGGTTGGAAAGCGATGACGTTCTGCGCGTTGTCCGCTGCGGGTGGCGGCGCCGGGCTGGGGGCGGGCGCGGCGTGGAGCGAGGGCGCGGGCGCGGACGTGTACTGCTGGGCGGCGCTGGGCGCGGCGGCGCGCTGCCCGAGCCCGCGGCACCCGCACGCCGCGCACGCGCCGCACGCGCTGCTGGCCGCCTACTGCGCGCTGGCCGCGTACGGGCCGCGCGTGCACGCGCACAGGCGCCGGTAACACATGCTCTTATCTGCTCCACCCTATAATAATAAGTTTGAGTTTTGGCGGGAACTTGGAAGTGTCATGAGGTGCTCTTGTTTTAATTCATTATTTTGGTGATATTTAGTGTTATATTGCGTAATTATGGTGGTATATTATCCAATATAGTTCTATTAAAGAGCTCAAATTAAGTGAATTGAAATAATTGTGCTAATCAAGTGTTTTATTTAGTTGCCGCCAAAACTCCTCGATAAAGTCTTGGTAAGGTAGCCACTGCTTTACTTCGACATACTACAGATAATAAAATAGACAAACCAAACTTGACATTGGCAAAATGTGAACACAAATGCCATTATAAAAAAAATAGTACAGTATAGAGGATGCCTTTGCCTTTAAGTACGTCTTTAATTTGTTTGAAGTACAAAAAATAAAAATAAAATAACTTACTATAATTAAATTCACACGATAATTAATACCAACGGTATATATTACATCTTTATTACAATACACATGAAAAAACGATATTCGCGTGCCAGAGTCAACCGATATAGTATACAAGTCATCAATCTAACATCCGTCGAGGTTAACTGACTATGCTTGTTATCGGGTTTCATGTGGTCAGGAAAAAAATATCGCATTTCCTTAACTGGTGTTAAGGATCATTAGTTATCATTTAACTGGTGGTAGGTCTCTCATTATGTAAGAGGCCGTCTGGGTGGGTACCACCGCAATGTCTATTTCTACCGCCAAGCAACAGTGCATGCACTGTTGTGTTTCGGTTTGAAGGACATTGTAGCCAGTATAACTACTGGACATAATGAGATTTAACATCTTATGTCTCAGGATGACGAGCGCAGTGGAATGCCATACAGTACTTTGTAAGTCAAGGTGCTGGATGGTGTTGCTACTGTTTATGGGTGGTCGTATCGCTTACCATCAGGCGAACGGCATGCTCGTCTCGTCATTCTATGCTAAAAAAAAAAAAAATAAAAAAAAAAAACCACTATCTCATTAACAGTCCAAGTTATTTTTATTGCTTCCGAGTGACTTATTCATGTTTATTATTTCCAGGTTGTCAAACACATCAAACGAAGAGTCTCGGTAATTGTTCACGTAAAATATGATACTCAGTGTGTTGTGTTGTATATTGGAACCGACGCACAGTACGTGGTATAACACGGCCGTGTCGAAGAATATGCTGCCATGACCACCTGTGCGGAAACAAGTAACCACTCATATCCAATAGCATAATACTTGTAGCTACATAGGGTGTACATAGGCGTCGATGGCAGCGGACTAGCGAGCTATATACGCTATTTGTTACCGTTTAAACAGTTTTCTATGTAATTTTCGTAATGTGTTGCCATATTTCCGTGATAATGCTTTCTCAATGTAATAGATTAGACCCATATTTATTTCGTTTATAAGATAAGTATCCCGCCGATGTACTTATAATTTCGTGTTATATAAATTTCGATGTCGCTCGTCCGCTGTCATGCTGACGCCGGCCTTACCTCTGCACAAAAATAGACAATTAAACATAAAAGTGTGGACTTTCGGAACTCCACACTCCAGGACGAAAAACAAAGAATTCAAGGCATTTATTATTTGTAGATTTGTTTACCATAGCTAAACGTACCAGTTGGATGCTCAAAATCGTAATAAAAGAATAATTTAGTTGAAAAATAATTAAAAAATAATTTTGGATTATAAGGCTTCGTCTCTTATGAAATAAGATGTGGCTGTGTGCGTTTATATTATGACGGAAATTGACGATTTTTCTAGCATTTTTTTCATCAATACTATTGAATTTTCGTTCTGTCTACTGTAACACGTAGCATTTTAGTCTAGAATATAGACGCAGTGCAATAGTTTATTTTAATCGATATAAATAAAGATGCATAAATATATTTTTAACATTCGTATTTCTGTAGCCAGGTGTATAATCGTGTGGACTGTGGACGTGTTTTGTCGATATCGGCAACATTTTTAACGCGACTATCGATAATATTATCGAATATAATCGATTTGAATTAGTCGATGAAACATCATTAGACTTTTGGATAATGCTGTTGTCGATGGTCATATCGATATTGATGGCAGCGTTCTTGTTTGTAGTATAAAATATACATTCGATAGTTATGTAATAGCCTATTATAGGGGGGTTCGGCTGATCACACGACACTCTTGCCTTACATTGTAATATCGATATAATACCATACTAGCCCTGTATTATATACTGCTGACTGCTGAGCACGGGCCTCCTCTACTACTGAGAGGGTTTTAGGCCTGAGTCCACCACGCTGGCACTAGGCCAGCGGGTTTTATATCGATATAATATCGAAACACTATTATTATTTTTGTATTTGGTGCAATTATTGGCTGAAAAATTTGCCAATTTCTATGCTGGAAATATATAAATACAAACACGGTATTAAGTGGGTATTTCTTGAACATGTACCTTTATGGCATATCAGGAAGTTATACTTTGGCCTTTGACAGCTAGCGTTTCATAGATGATTTCACTGACATAATTGATGAAAATCGTAAAACTATACAATATATAGAATCAGTTATAAGTGCGTGTATATTCTAAGAGTGTCGTGTGACGTCACGCGTCGACCAACATTTACAATTCCTATTAAATCAAGCTAACGGTCCAGTATTTTTTATTGTAATAAAAAGATAATCTAGTAATATACGATATATTTGTGAAGACTGCTTATTAGTGGTTCGTCAATTAATGTGAAGGGTTCAGTTGTGGTCCAGTGGTGCATTTACACATTTTCCACGCGGTTGACATGTAAAAGTGACACATATGTTATTTATGACATACAAAGTGTCACATAAGTAGACTTTGACAGATTCCAAACTCGATATTTGTATTTGATAATTACTAGTCCAAGTTTTGACATAGAATATAATAGAAAGATTGTATCGAAAGCTTATGTATAAAAAATATAGTGATTGTTCATATCTGTTGTACATAATAATTTTAGTGTCCCTAAATGGTTTATTTGATAATTTAGAATGACATTTGGATCTGTCAAAACTATTGTCAACTGCGCTTAATAAGTATACAATTTTCTATACTTCCTTGATTTGTAAATTTTAAATTTCACCACTGGCAAGTATACGATGAGGTTATTGAGATGTGAATAAAATATATCGATACTCGTTCATCCTAAATCGATTTTAGAAATAAAAAAATCAGGTAATAAATTATGAAAACATTTTTTCTTGTCGCTTTTATACAAGGCATAATAAAATTATCTTTCAATGTCTTTTTTTATAAATAAAAAAAAAATCATATCTCAATGACGTCATATTAAGTGAAAGAAAGTAGGTTGTTAATGATCTTAGAAGGGATTGGGCGGGTAATGTTTGTGCGTCGGTCCCCTTGTGTGCCATTTAAGCTTAAATATTGCGTAGATAGTACCAATTATATCCCTTATCTAGCTTTATCGATAGGCTTATTGAACTTTTCTTTTGTAAAATAATTTATACATGTATTTTGTAATTTTTACAGTATTTTATGTATTTTTTATATTTATCTATGGTGTTTTTGTCTATTAATTTATGAATTTATCAAGTGTCACGTCTTGTGGTGAATATGTACAACGTAATATCTTGATATAAAGCATATTTCATGTGTTTGGGGTAGATTTAGTATTCATACAAATTCATTCCCTAATAAATATATATTTCATGCAGATTTGCCTAGTTTGCCCAGTCAAATTCATACACATTTTTGCCCAGTGTAATTGAGCATTGATAAAAAAGACAAATATGACATGACTTAATTAAGAGTTTAATTAATCATGCAGCATGTTTTTACAAAAAAACTTTTTTTGAGTAGGAATATTTTTTTTATTGAGGACAAAAAATACCGCGCAAACATCCCCGCCTGCACACGGTTAACCAAAGAGGCGCGCGTATGTATAGGGTTAATGGAAGGTAGGCAAAGTAGCCGTTGCCGGGTGTCGCATTATGTATTAGTGTTATGTACTAGTTTAAGTACATTATGTAATTACTGTACTGTTTGTATCTTACAGTTTGTTTTCACGATCGAATTTTGAATGTTCGAAAATTGCCTTTTTTATTTTGTTATGATTTTTTTGGTCCTTCGAGCGAGTATAAGTTTGTAAATGTAAAAAACTATAAAAAACGAAAATTAAATGCTACACGTTAGTTTTTTTCCAGTACGCCCTGATTGTCACGTTCGATCGTTAAAACAAACATCTAAAACTATACTATTTCGATTAGTAAACTAATATACATTCAGCTCAAATTTATATGATTTTTCATTGTTTATTTTGTTTTTTATTTTGATGGTAAAAATGTTTTAATGCATATTATGTAGAACTGTTTCTATTGGTGCTCTTTATAGGCAAGGTGTACACGAGCGAATAAATCAGCAACATTTTATGGCAGTTAATACATATTGCAAATATTTTAATTTGTAAAATTCCAGGTTATCTCATATAAAAAGTCGGGTAAAAAAAATATTGGTCGATTTTACTGATCTTGTGCACTTAGCCTCATAGCTTTGAAATACAGTAAACTAGGTTGGTTTTAGGTCGTGCCTACTATACAAGTCTAGTGTCCATTTTTACCCAACTTCCTTTAATTTAAAATTCAATGGTGGTGCGATACAACTCCTCTGTGTCTTTGTTGCACCATTTTTACGTGTATTAATTACATTACACTTAAGGAGCATGGGCAAAAATGGCTGACATGTTTTCACTAAAAATACTTTGGATTTTTAGTTGGTTTAAATCTAACATCGACGTATATTTCTTATAATGTCGATTGTTACCTTAAATTTGGCTGCGATGCGATAGGGAAATAATAAAACTATTATAGGGCGCCTAATTTATCTCTCGATTATACAAAAAACACGGTAGGTAGTTTGATCATTTCAAAAAGTAGCGTCAAAAGGCATATTTTAGCATTTTGTTCAACACTTGCCTAATTTGTCTTTCTCTTTTGAGAAATAAAAGAGGTGTTTATTTTAATCAACGGTACTGATCCTATAAGGATGACAGATTTTATACCCTATCATTAGCAATTTTGTAAAAAAAAATTGACAGTAATCAGGTGACCCTCTTCGTCGCATCGCAGACAAATCCCCCAAATCTTTAGTTGTATTATTTTACGTTTTAATATTGTTTGTTACTCGATTGCAGCGGCATTTGTGTTACTTGATCCCATATTTTGTAACTAAATTTAAATTGGGTAAAAAAAAATGCTCAAAATGCAATAAATGTCGTGCCGGATGTCCACTTGCCCTGACACCCCCAATCTCCTTTTCTTTTTTTTTAAGTCTGCAATGTAACCATGGCTTCTGGTGTCCGATTATGAGACCTTCCTTTATAAGATCAATATTTAATTGTGGAAATTAAGAATGCGTAATAGCTTTGCTGGTATCAAACATTTTATTTCCATATTTTCGAATATCAAAAAGCCCAATATTCATTATCCAGCCATCTTCACGCACAACGGCCCGACTTTCTACGGGCTAAGTGCGGAAAATGGAGCCCCACAACAGTAACCAGCCATCTTGCGTGAGAATGCCGCCAATCAATGTTAAATTGATTCTCGACAGTAAAGTTACGCTAACTGCTACTGCTGTTCAATTATGATGGATGTGGCGTGAGGCGTGGTCTGAGGTATAGGGTCTTCAAGAAAATAACGCGACGTGTCAAGAGATGTTCTTTACTACGTGATTCACAATTTAAGCAGGCCTAAATGACCGTTACATGCTATTTTATATTATTACAAATTCAGTATTGCCATCAAGAAAATAATATTAAACATTAAGCTCTATGATTGTTAGGTCTAATTGAAAATTATATAATTCTGGTTAAAGTAGTATTTAAAACTTAAGATAAATCAGTAGCTATCATATCCTATTAATTATTATATAATGCAAAGAAATATACAACATCGATAGTATGACAGTTATCAATCAGTTATTTACATTACACAATATCAATTCTTATCTATCTTGAGTTTTTAGAAACACAGATAACTTCCAAAAGTAATTATCCTTGCATTTAACTGTTTGTTATGTGTTAGTAAGTTAGTATAGACCGGCCGTTATTCTCCGCATCAAACAAAAGATAGTTATCGAGATCGTGTATCGATTTCACCGTTATTAGAAAATATACAAGTAGCACAAATGCTGGCGGAGTAGACTAAGCCCTGATTATTGGATAAGAATTCTAGTTAAAACGTAAATGTCCATGTTGTACGCCTGAGACAGTGTTGCTGTAGCGTGTAAGATGTAAAAATGTTGCCAGTTTATAAAAAACATGGAAATGATAAAATTAATTACTGTCTGATTGGAAATGTGAGATATTTTCGTGATAAAATGATGCAGGGATTTGTGTATTGTTGGGGTAGCAGGCGCGGATTCAGTTAGAGGTCGTGGGAGTCAATCGCGTTCGTCTGAGTATTTTTTTTTAAATACGCATGCTCACGCCTTTTATCCCCGAAGGGGTAGGTAGAGGCGCAACTAGTGCACCCACTTTTCGCCAAGCGTATTCCGTCCTATGATGTGATAGGGGGCGAGCCTATCGCCATATCGGGCACAAATTCCAGACTCCGGGCTGATACTGAATAGAAAAATCCAATATCACTTTGCCCGACCCGGGGATCGAACCCGAGACCTCAGCCTTGCAGTCGTACCGTAATACAACTACGCCAATTTTTTTTGAAATCCTTTAGATAATTGCATCTCGCCGAATTATTGCCAAGGTGTTTCGTATTTCCGATCAGTTTGTTAAGTTAATTACCGCCTTTTTAACTGTATTGTGCCAATTTTTAATGATTCACCTCATTTGACATATTCCAATTTGTTCGTTTGTTTTTGTCTTGTTCTTATAATTGACTGATGCGTACACTCCATTTATGTTTATTTTGTAATAAGACGAATGTTGAAAGCAGTTACGTGTTTGTGGTGCGACTGTATTAATAGTTGGATTCTGGGCGTATCCTTAGCAATTTTTGTATTAAGCGCAGCATATAAGGCCTAACACTGTACGGAATACCTTCGTTTGATTCTAAGCTGCTTCGATTTTATTGGCATAATAAATTCGACTAAATAGTTTACAAAATCAACAAAAGGTTCCTTTTATATCCCAGTTTAACATACTGTAGCTAATTATACGCCAAAGAGGTCACACAACTATACCCGAACTAACCTGACTAACAGCACCCAACTTAGTTGATATTTTCGTATTTAGTTGTAAGTGAAAGTGTTCGATGGTAAAATTTTATGTAAACAACTTGTCCTCTCCTACCAAAGTGGCGCATTTATATTTTAACTTATCAACGCCCACGGTCCCCGCGTTGTAAACTGAGTACGTCCCTGGACTGCGAATGTAGTTTGTTTCAAACCAAGTTGTTTACCTATTATTTTAAAGCACAAATTGCAATGTGTTCGTTTTGAATGATATTACATACATTGAAGTGTCCGTTAGTTGATATCGTCAATTCAGTTCTAACCTTTAATAATTTTCTTTCAATGGCGTGGTATCATTTAAAATGGACCTTATTTCAACTCGCATAAGGACTAAATTACGCTCGGCTATAGCGGCATTGTGAACGCAAGTTCATGTTATTGTACAGTTAAATGTGTATGTAGTGGATGTTGTATGTAAACCCCTGATTATTTCCTTTTGTGTATCAAACATCACTCGCTATGTAATGTAAATCGTACGAAGACTTATTTATTTTTTATGTAACCGCCTGTATTATTTCAAATGTAAAAAAATGTATAAGAAATTATCTATATAGAGTTGTTTTATTTGTTTGGATATTTTGATTAATTATATACCTAGATAGTGACGCGCTACAATGAAACTAAACCAAACAGGCTAACTTTTCTTAAGCTAGTATGCGTGACAGCTGTGTCATACGCTGTCGCTGCATCATTCTGCGTATCCTTGTGTGCGCGCATAATGATACCAGTTATTACATGGTTTTTATTAAAATGGGGAGAAAATTATATCCATGACAAAAAAAAACAAAAAATAATTCACTCGAACTCATTGAGTGGGGAACAGATCGCCTCTATTTTTCTCGACGCGTTTGAAACGTTCAATGTCTATCTAGGTATATAATTAATCAAAGTTTGGATATATTCGTTAGCCCTCAGTAAAGTCTTGAGTCTTGCATTTTAATATGAAACTAGCTATGCCACAACGCCGTCTGTGTGGACTTAGATCTACCTTATACTCTCAATACAATATGGGTGACGCGTATGGCCCGTTTCTCCCTTGTGGCCATCTGTCCTCGACTTACTCTATATGTTACACAGAATGAAGCTTAATACTTTTCATCCAATCCACAGAATGTTGGCATGGTACACCAGCGAACATTTAGGCAGAGACAAAAATTACAATGTGATGATGCAGTTTTATAAAATATAAATCGCACCTTTAGGACGAAAACGACGCAATTCAAAAAAAAAAAAAATTGGTTTATCGTTATAAAATGACTTAAAACTGGTCCCTTTTTTATGAAAATATAATAAAACAGGGACCGATATAATAGTTTAGTCCTTTTCCCCGCTTGAATATGGCGGTGTTTGAACTATTGTTGTATTGAAAATTTAGTTTTAAGCAATTTAGGACGATAACTAAATTTTCGATTTTTTTGAATTGTGTCGTTTTCGTCCTAAAGGTGCGAAATATTCCTAGCCAGGAATTGAACTTGGTGATTTGCACAAAAAATATTCTTTATGATTACAACATTCGATAGTGTCGCTAATGAAGATCAAATTCTGGGAAGTAATGACATACGACAAATTAAAGGAAATAGTTCATTTTTTTTATTAACACGATTTTATTAGCGTCAGACGTATGTATGTAACGGAAACTTTGAACCACAGAAGTATTGCTTTTTATACTTCTGTGCTTTGAACACGATTTTGACCCCCTTCAAAACATCGAAATTTGGCATACCTATCAAGGACCGATGACAATTCAGTATTAGAAACTAAAAACACGCTTTTTTAGAAAATACAACTAAAAAATGAATTAATAATAGTTTATTTATTTTAGTGACATCTGTTGTGTCGAGATCCAAACAACTGGCGAAAGTTGCGAGTTGGTTAAATCATGTGGTTTTTTCATTTTCAAACTATTTGAATACTAAATTCTAAGATAGGTACTACCTATTAAAAGTTCAAAATTATTAAAGAGAAATAAAGCTTAAGCCCTGTAACCTTTCACCCAAGTCTGCATTATCGTATTCATTATAACTAGAAAAGTTCTAAGTAATATTTTACATTGCCTCAAACACCTTTCCAAAAATGTCTTATCAGCACTTAGACTCTGATTTGTGTGTGACAGTCAAATATTTTGTAATATGTGCCGGTGTAAATTCAAACTAAAGGCTGCCTCGTTTATGTCGAACTGTAATGTTTTCCTGGTTAAACAGTGGTCATAAGTTATTATCAGGAATTTTATTGGAGAAACCTTTGACCCTATCTCCGTTGCCGAAATTCCAGGGAGGGCAGTATGGGATAAACTGAGCCATAAACAACTGGCACCATAAACAATAGACTTCTGCCCGCGTGAATTTTTTTTTCCGGGTTAAAAATATTTTCCCTGGATAAAAAGTAAGTACTCAGGAGTAATGTAGCTTCCTATTAGTGAAAGAATTTTCAAAATCGGTCCAGTGGTTTTTGAGTTTATCCATTACAAACAAACAAAAAATCAAATCTTTCCTCTTTATAATATATAAATCTCGTGTCACAATGTTTGTCCTCAATGGACTCCTAAACCACTTAACCGATTATAATAAAATTCGCACACCATGTGCAGTTCGATCCAACTTGAGAGATAGGATAGTTTAAATCTCAAATTATAGTCGCAATTTTAATTTATTGCTAATTATTTGTCTGTTATTATTTGACAGTCACAATTATCTGTTAACTCCAAATGATTCTAACAGATGTCGATACCTTTCGACTGGGTTGAGTAAGTAATCAATAGATGGCGCTGCTATGGTAAAATGATTCTAACAGATGTCGATACCTTTCGACTGGGTTGAGTAAGTAATCAATAGATGGCGCTGCTATGGTAAATCTACGAACGTGTCATATAAGCTACGGGTAGATTATGTATACTTTTTATACCGGGAAAATATAAAGCGGGACTTTTATACCGGGAAAACTCATTCACGCGGGCGGAGCCGCGGGCAAAAGCTAGTATTAGTATAGATTATAATAGACTATCTCGGTGGCGTAGTTGTATTACGGTATGACTGCAATGCTAAGGTCTCGGGTTCGATTGCCGGGTCGGGCAAAGAGATATTGGGTTTTTAAATTCAGTATCAGCCCGGAATCTGGTATTTGTGCCCGATATGGCGATAGGCTCGCCCTCTATCACATCATGGGACGGAATACGCACGGTGAAAGTGGGTGCACTAGCTGCGCCTCTGCCTACCCCTTTGGGGAAAAGGGCGTGTGTGTGTGTGTTTGTAGATTATGTAAAGGACGCGGCTTGTATTATTTCTCCCTCTATCAAAGGTACAAGATCAAAAATTAATGCACATTATTTATAGAATCATATTAATGTCCGTAAAACGAGCAAGTGTTGAAGATTTATTTATCGCACCTTTAGAACGAAAACGACACAATTCAAAACAATCAAAAATTGAGTTATCGTCATAAAATGACTTAAAACTGGTCCCTTTCCTATAAAAATATAATAAAAGGCCCGATATAATAGTTTGGTCCTTTTCCCGCTTGAATATGGCTGTGTTTGAGCTATTGTTGTATTGAGAACTTCATTTTAAGTCGTTTTATGAAGATAACTCAACTTCGTCGTTTTCGTTCTGAAGGTGCGTTATGTGTGCGGTCATTCGACACAATACGGTTTGATTATGGTTGTTGTACTTTCAATGGTAGTGACACTGAAAATGACTATTTATTGTTCGCGTTAATAGGCACATGGTGCATCCATTCTAGATGGTCTAAATCTGGCCTAAAACTCCGTGGTGGCCCTCGGCGTCAACGGCAGCGTGAGACCTACCAGCCATGCTGCCGTCCATCACAGGGATTGGTCTAAATCTGGCCTGCGTAGATAGGTGATAGATATAGTTTACACTAACAGTTCCGTATCTTACGCCACACATTTGAATATCAATTTATTTCTAAAATTCCTCTTGGGCTATCATTTTCTCTATCATTTAAAAATCTATCAAATAACGTCATTTTCATTGATGTATGGGGTGTTTCGGCTTAAAATAAAACCACGTTGGCGGTGCATACCGACAAAAATCAGATAATTCTGCTCAGGAGTACGTAACTATCTTTATTTTTCAAAAAATCCACCAATCAGTAATATAATTACTTTTAAAACATTATCATGGTTATATTATTATAATATATAGCAGACGCGGTCTTCTTGCCTGTTAATTTTAATTATTGTCTATAACATTATTGTCCAATGAAGACCGCGATGCCGTACAGACAATATTTCATTTTATATATTAGTCATCGGCCGTCGAATGTTTGCACATTTGGAAACTAGATGGCGCTGTATCCATGTAATACCAGCCTTAATAAAATTACCCGTTGTCAGTAATTTTCACACATTCGACAGCCAATGTTATTCGACATTAAATTTTGATATGATTAAGCATATGCGACACCGTGGTGCCTTAATCGCAAAGATATGTAACTGCGAAAAACTACTCTTAACGAAATTGTTTTCATAATATTATCAATTAAACACCTATAATTATTTGCAATACGCTTCCAATAAACACTACTCAATGTTATCCACTAAATGTCTAATTATTAATGATTTTAAAGACATTTAAAATAATTTGTAGAATATTCTACAGAATATTGTTAGAAAATTATACGTATATAAATAAAAATATGTATAGATATCTCGCTAAATCGTAAGTTGCGGGACGGGACAGTCGTAGACAGTCCTCGTTAATAAATCGAAGATTAATGAATGTATTGACATTGACTCGCTTAAAGCCACAATAAAAGTGTTACATTATTTTAAAGCCAAATTTCATAGTCTGTGAGGTTAAGTCGACGTACCACGTCGATCCTTATTAAGTCGATAGTTGATTAGATATATTAATAAATATAGTACACAAATAGGTAACAACATCCTTAGAATTACAGCCTTCATTCGCCACAGTACACCACCGATGGTATAAAATGTTAAGTACTATCTAACAAAAATACTCCGTTATACAAATAATATTGACATAATATAACTAGTAAAATACATTATAGGTTCTATTATTATGTGGCATAAGAAATGTTGACTAGATTATTAGGAATGTAAAAGAAACGTTGGTTTTCTTTCCTCAAACCACCCTTAAGGCTGCACGCACACCTACAACTAATCCAATAATATATGAATATTGAATAAGCGGCGTTTCACACGCCATTCGCTATACAATTAACTGTTACAATAAACATGAAACATTTAAATGTAGTTAAAGCATTTTACGTCGGGATTCGGTTGCGCTGTCGCCTTTAAACATACTCGTAAATTGTTTATTAGATAAGACACAACCGTTCCACCTTCCAACTTGTGTGTAACTGGTGTTATTTTAATAAATCGTATTGCAATCTCTAATACTATTTGGAGCGTTTTGAATAGAGTACCTTATTCCTCTATATGTTTAGACACTTTAACGTTGGAAGGCAGGAAGTCATGTATGTAAGGTTATATTGTCACATAACTAAAATGTTTTTCAGTGTAAAAACAAGATACATATCGTTTATTCAGAGCTGTCGCCTCCGAAACCGACTTAGCCGTCTTGTAGGCTTTTAAAATATAATAACGTTATACTTAGCGACTAATCACAACAATATATAACTATATGGTGTATAACCTTCCTATGGAAAGGTTCAGCCTGATTTCTATTGTCAATTCAGTAAATATATTCATAGATGTTTTTCAAATGTTTCCATTACAATAAATTCATATAATTTTAGAAACTGGAAGTTGATTTTTTGGAAGTCGGCACAAAATGTCTATTGTCAGACGTTTCAAAGTCCATTTTAAATTAGGTAATGTGGTAACTCCAAAAACAAAAATACATCGTCAAAATGTAATACATTTACACATGTACCTATTTGTATACATACTAAAATAGTTTTGAAAGGTAATATCAACTTAGACGAAGATGAAAAGTCGCTTCGATCCTCAGAGATTGGATGACCGTGTTTAAAGAATTCAATATAAAAGTTTTTCTGATCATTATACTAACTCGAAGGAATGCCATGCAAAGGCTTTTTAACCGACTTCATCATTTATTATATTCAATAGCAATTGCAAGAGAACGTTTAAAGGAGTTCAATCGAAGCGAACAGGAAAATTTCACGACAATAATACCAATTATTTCATTATAATACTACTAATTTATTAAATGGAATAATTTATTTTTGACAACTCTTACAACTACGTAAACACCCATACAATATTATTGTCAGATTACATTTTTGTTATTGTCAAATGTTGCCAACATGTATAGGGAATTGACAGCAATAATTTAAGGTAATTGATCGAATTGTATACGAGTGAATTATTGTCACATACGGAAGTATTGTATAATTTAAATTTTGATTATAATCACACTAAGGAATCGAATATTCCAAAAGAAATACTCATTTTAAACCTTAAACCTATCGAAAAATACAATGATGATTATTAATAAGGGGGTAAATATTAAAAAATTCTGACGCGTATCTACATAGGAAAAACCTTCGGTTTTTATATATATAAAAATATTGCAAGTAATGCTGAGAAAGCTCGCATCGTAAGATTCTAGAAGAGTCGAAGCGAAAGCGTTAGGGATATGCTTTCGATATGACAGAGTAATTACTGATATTAGAGATTAAAGCCTGAAGATTGTTTGTACATTATCGGAACGTCCCTGGAGTCGTAAAATATTCTAGAACATGTCAGAAGGTTCGTCCTCTGGTCTTCGCGCTTGAGTTCAGTATACGTAGGGGATGTACTCGGGGGCAGCGTACTCCAAGTAGGGGTGGTAGAAGGTGCGGCGCACTGGGGGCAGCATCACATCCGAGTAGCGAGAGAATTGCGAGATCTGACGGCTGCCGGATGGTGGTTTCCTGTAAGAATAATAATTTTGTAGAAAAATCGGATTTGGCAAATATTTGGTCCTTCGAGTCTTTGATACAACTATTCCGTTCCGTATACATTGGTTGCTAATAAACAGTTCTATGTCCTCTAAATCAGAGAAATTACGTTGTATCCATTCTTGAATATTCTAGAATACGACGTCAGTACTTCAATATAAAGATATAAATAAGATAGATGTAACATATTGTAGGTAAGGGAGATAAATGGCAGAATACATTATATTGAACCATGTGTCACGTAATACAATGTGTCTGAAAGGTGCCGAAGATTGTGTTATTTAATACAATGAGGGATACAGGTTTTTGAACGCAATATAACCCTAATAAAGAGTTTTGTAAGATACGACGAATATGAGACGGGATATTTTAAATACTATAGCTATTAATTGCCTCGACTGCCTCGATGGCGTAGTTGTATTACGGTATGACTGCAATGCTGAGGTCTCGGGTTCCATCACCGGGTCGGGCTCGGGCACAGTGGTATTGGATTTTTCTATTCAGTATCAGCGCGGAGTCTGGAATTTGTGCCCGATATGGCGATAGGCTCGCCCCCTATCACATCATGGGACGGAATAGGCACGGCGAAAAGTGGGTGCATTAGTTGTGCCTCTGCCTACCCCTTCGGGGATAAAAGACGTGAGTGTGTATGTATGTAGGTATGTATAGTTATTAAGGAGAAATTAGATACGTACACGTATTATTGAGAAGACTTGCTCAATAGAAACAAACTATTTATTATGGGGGTTTTTATTGGACAGGCGCTATATTTGTAAGTTTGACTTACGTAAGTTATTTACGAAAATTTAAAAGCTTACGCACAACTTACGTAGTAACTTGATAACAAATCGTCGGGGATAGTACAATACTGCGTAACTAGGACTGGTGCATACCGCGCTGGTGACTAAAGTAGCCAAATTGAGATTGGTGCATAAAATACAAAATAAATATCGACACATTCAGTTTTCACGCTTGAAAAACATTTTATTTGGAATTTAAGCGGTATTTACTAACAGGGTATTTGACTCATTTTCGTGCTTCACCTTTATCAGATTTTTTTTTATTGCATTGAATGACGAGACGAGCATGCCGTTCGCCTGATGGTAAGCGATACGACCACCCATAAACAGTAGCAACACCATCCAGCACCTTGAGTTACAAAGTACTGAGTGGCATTCCACTGCGCTCGTCATCCTGAGACATAAGGCGTTAAGTGTCAGATATTTACCTCTTAAAAATTCTAACAGAAAGATTGATTAAAATCCGATAAAAACCAACAAGTTATAAGCCTTGAGATGGAGCAATATCCCCAATACGCGCACAATCCTGCACATTTCCATTTTGTAATATGAATCACTGCCTCATTTCTTAACTAATTTAAATGCAGTTTTCACTGAAGTGCTTCTTTTTCATTCTATTTGCTGTTACATATAGAATAATGTACAAAATCGAACATAGGAAAATATCCTCTTCTACTTGCAACAGTATTTTACTATCACCGACGAAATGTAACTCATACTTACTTGCTGTGCCTGGAGGTGGGTTCGTCGGAGGAGTATTCTGGTAACTGCAGCGGTTGGAGTCCACGGGGCTCTTGTTCGCCATACGTTCCGTATGCCATGTCATCATTATTACTGCAACAAAATATTCTCATGAATATCGGTTGCGAAAAATAGTTTATCTAGAAGTCTTATCATTTTAATTTGCTGTCGAAAATATACAAAATATCTTAAATATTATCTGCTCTTTTTCTTATGTAAGAATACTTCAAATCTTAAAATAGAAGGTAATTATTATTATTTTATTCCTAGAAATAAATAGTTTAACTGCATAATTTATCAATGTTAATTCAAACTAGTTTTAAAAGTAAGGATTTCCCTTACAATTAATTTTCATTGTTGGAACATACGGCTCGGATCAAACAGATTTAACTTCAAAGCCTCGCTCAGTGAATGGCCGGAGTTTGTTCACTCTTAAGTAATTTTATGAAATTTCGACCTAAGTTATGCTTGGAATTTAAAGATAAATTTGTTTTATTACAAAGATTGTTTTAATAGATTGAGTGCGTGCTCGCAGATAATTTCGGTTAAATTTTCCCGAATTAATGGGAGACAGATTTTTTAATTATTATTTGCCGACTTAAGATTACCCAAATTAAATTTCTCGTTAAATGTTTAGCGACATATTTACTAAAGTTTTACTTATATCTATCTCATTATACAAAAATCAATGTGTATATGTTTGATCCCGATGAACTCCAAAACGGCCCGAACGATTTTTTTACATAAGCCCAGCGGGTAATATAGTGCAGTTCGGTAGATATCGCATCAACATTACTTTGCTTTTGGTAATTTTTATGTCATCATTGGCATCTGAGTCATCATCATCATCATCAGCCACATGACGTCCACTTCTGAACATAGGCCTCCAGACGGATCTGTCAAAAGCGGTCTGCATCCAGCGTGTTCCTGCGACCTTTATCAAGTCGTCTGTGGACGGCTGACGTTGCGCTTACTAGTATAGCTATTGGCATCTGAGTATAGATTATAATAAGTGCTACCTGTGCGAAACCGTGGCGGGTCGCTAGTGTGTAGGTGTATTGCATGTGCGGTATAATTACTCATCCTCATTTACTGGTGGTAGGTCTCTCATATGTAAGAGACCGTCTGGGTGGGTACCACCGCAATGTCTATTTCTACCGCCAAGCAGCAGTGTGCATGCACTGTTGTGTTTCGGTTTGAAGGACATTGTAGCCAGTGTAACTACTGGACATAATGAGACTTAACATCTTATGTCTCAGGTGCTGTATGGTGCTACTACTGTTTATGGGCGGTCGTATCGCTTACCATCCGGCGAACGGCATGCTCGTCTCGTCATTCTATGCCATAAAAAAAAAAAAAAAAAAAACCGACGTCTCGGGTTTGAATCCCGGGTCGGGCAAAGTAATATTGAGTTTTCCTGCTCAGTATCAGCCCGGAGTCTATAGCATCATGGGACGGAATACACATGGTGAAAAGTGCGTGCACTGGCTTCGCCTCTGCCTACCTTTTCTGGGATAAAAGAGGTGTGTGTGTACATGTATTTTTTTTTCTAAGCTCGATGGAAAGTATCTCCTACTCAAGTAGATGTCCACCATTTCGCACCTTTGGAACGAAAACGACACAATTTAAAAAAAATGAAATTTGAGTTATTATCGTAAAATTACTTAAAATGAAGATCTCAATAGAACAATTCAAACACAGCCATATTCAAGCGGGAGCAGGACAAAACTTTAACACACTTTTATATTCTATTTTTATAAAAAAGGGACCAGTTTTAAGTCATTTTATGACAATAACTTAATTATCGATTCTTTTGAATTGTGTTGTTTTCGTTCTAAAGGTGAGATATATTTCGGGCATAGAAATTGGCAAATTTGTCAGCCAATAATTGCACCAAATACAAAAATAGTAATAGTGTTTCGATATTATATCGATATTACAATGTAAGGCAAGAATGTCGTGTGATCAGCCGAACCCCCCTATAATAGGCTATTACATACTATCGAATGTATATTTTATACTACAAACAAGAACGCTGCCATCAATATCGATATGACCATCGACAACAGCATTATCCAAAAGTCTAATGATGTTTCATCGACTAATTCAAATCGATTATATTATATCGATAAACGCGTTAAAAATGTTGCCGATATCGCAAAAAAAAGGCCACAGTCCACACGATTATACACCTGGCTACAGAAATACGAATGTTAAAAATATATTTATGCATCTTTATTTATATCGATTAAAATAAACTATTGCGCTAGCGACTGCGTTGATTGAAATTTTAGTGCCTCAATCACTATTGAGCTGTTTTTACGATGCACGAATAAATTAAGAGATAGACAGTAGAGACTACAATTTTATGTTACTTAGATAATAAAGCAATCGCACTGCTATTGATTAGTAGAACCGCTAGCGCGTTCTAAAATTAACCATTAAAGTAGCATAAACCGTTTTACGCAGTTCAGCTATCCACATTTCATTATTATTGCGTTTTGCAACCAGTGAAGAAAACTAATGCGTAAATTTAAGGATCTTATCACACTGGTAAATTGCAAGCGACTCCATAGCGAGGCGAAGGCTCTGCATTCCTCCAGTGTAATAATAGTATTTCTAGACAGACCTTTGAGGACTCTCGCACGCGCGTGTTCATGCTGCTGTATTTAAATTTTAAATGCGCTCACCGGGGCGCTGTTCGAATTGCCATACAAAATTTTACTTAACCGAGACTATAACTTACTGTATACTATAACGCAAATATTTCCCTCGGTGTACAGTAAGGTAACAGAATCATTGATGGCCCACTTAATTTTAAAATCTTCAATCATTACATGAAAAACCTTTATTTAAATTGCAAAATCGCTACAAGTAAACAACATTGAATAATTAAATACCTAACAAAAATAATAGTATGTTTTTGCATTACAACACAAATAAATATTGAAAACGGATGGTGGTTCATGTCAGGAACCAGGCTTTATTTGGTCTTACTACCTTTCTTTGGAATCCAAAGTTCTTGTTGGTATTGCTGAGTTGTATAATATGTGTGGCTTACTATTAACTGATTAAGCTCGTCTCATCATGCAATATTACTAACTAAACGTAAAAGTTTGGGAAAAAGTTTGGATGAAAGACGTGAACGCAGAAACTGGTGAATTTCAATCAAATTTGGAACACACAAACCGTGTTTTGAATTCGCAAACAAGATACTTTATATCTAGAATACCACTATGGGATTTAATACAAAGAAAGTTCTTTTATTCGGGCGGACCAGCAAAGAAAATCTGTGTTAAATAAATTACTCTAAAATGAGCACAATTTCCAATTAAACTTAAGAGGAATACAGAACTAATTTCTTAGCTTCAATAAGCAAAAGAAAATGCACTCCAGACTTAACGTTCTTAGCACTTACCGATAGTAATGGTACTATATACTTCACAAATACTAACACAGTTTAATTAAATGCGGTCGGGTAAAGCTTCTTAGCTATTTGTATAGTTACTTTCCGAGCTTTCAACCTTAGTTACTTGAATAGGAATTAATCAAACTTTCCTTTAGTTTTTGCGTGAAAGGATGTGCGGGTTGACTACAAATATATGGTTGAGTTATTTCTCACTTATGGAAAGTTATATCCTTAACACGTCTTTCCTTTTGTTCTTGCTATCAAAATATAACCTTTTGTCATTACATACGTAGGCGTATAAAGACGGGGGCGGGTGCGCCGTGCCCACCCAGAATTGCGAGGTACCCAAAGGATTTTGAGGCTGCCTACTACTATTATAACTCTTTAAAACGAACAAAGTGTTCAAATCTGCGAGTACACAGAATTCATTTTATTTTTCTAGTCTAGGACACACACTCGATTCCCTGGGAAATTACTTTAGCTACGCCCATGATTACACACTTGAAATATTATAAAAAAAATATACGTAGGTACCTAAATAGCCTTTTGACCTTTCAAGGCAGAGGCGTCACATTACACATCACCAACCGTTTGGTCACGTTTAATTAGAGACAGTCTTCTTACATACGACCTAACATCGCAATTTTGTTTTACCATCTACGCCAACGATTTACTAAACCCGAAAAAAGCGGATTTTATAAGTATTTGTTTATATGCAGGTTTTAAAATAGCGAAGTTTCAAACGACTGCAATCAAAAGGTTTTTTTTTATTTTTTTATGGCATTGAACGACGAGCCGAGCATGCCGTTCGCCTGATGGTAAGCGATACGACCACCCATAAACAGTAGCAACACCATCCAGCACCTTGAGTTACAAAGTACTGTGTGGCATTCCACTGCGCTCGTCATCCTGAGACATAAGATGTTAAGTCTCACTATGTCCTGTAGTTCCACTGGCTACAATGTCCTTCAAACCGAAACACAACAATACATGCACACTGCTGCTTGGCGGTAGAAATAGACATTGCGGTGGTACCCACCCAGACGTTCTCTTACATGTGAGAGACCTACCACCAGTAAATAATAATCACATAATATATCTCAAACCTTCTTCCAGAGGTGAGCTCCTTGAGTTCCTGTTTCTGTTCAGTTTCGTATTTCCTCTGCAGCTCGCGGATGTGCTCCTGTCTGATCAGTTTCTTCAGGGCTTCAAACCTGGATGGACAATAGGAGCATTATTAGAGAGCCAATAGTACGGATTTTTGGGTATTGTCTTTATGAAAAAGGCGTTAAAAGTGGTTGAGGAAAAAAGATGCAGCGATATTGGACAGCAATTAATATATTTTTTCATCTCAAAGTAAGTACCCATTTGTATTTTAAATCATAACTTACTTATAAGTAGGAAAAATTAAGCTAATGCTAATAAACAAAAACTAGGTACAATTTATTTAATGATGCTGACCTGTCCCGCTGAGGCGGCACCATGAAGGTAGGTCCACCACGAGGCCGCGAGGGTCCCGAGTATCGTAGAATCTTGCCGGAAGTGTGCGGCACATTCAGCATTCCAAACATCTGCAACAAAAATTTGCATTTGTAATTACTGCAAGCAAGTTTACCATATTTCCACTATTTTGCATAATAGCGCCATCTGTTTGCATGAGTACTAATAATAGTTTCGGAAGAAGAATAAAAATGCGATGGCAGTAAAGTTACGTTATTCTTGAATATTCATTCTAGGCGCCCGAGTTTGAGATATACTGTTATCTTTGTTTTAAAATTGCGATGGGTATATTTATTTTAAAAGGCTGTTTTGTAATTAGGCCTAGAGAGGTACATCATATAATATAGCCTGAAGGTATGTACAACAATAAATAATCAATAAATTACCACTTCCAACGTTTGCTGTTAAACGCTGTTTGTCACGTAAAACCGACCAAACAGAAATGTCACAGTCTAATCTATGAGCATACATTAGAGTGTGACCTATTCCTTCTTGCCGTGTAACGTCGATTAGTTTAATAATCTTGGGTACAACTGCTGTTAATGGGCATTCGCTGTAAAGGCCAGGTGGCGCAAATGTGTTTTGTTTATATCAAAGGATAATGCTCGTAATATCGCGTGACTGGTATTTGGACTATTTGATTACTAGGTTTATATTATAAAAATATCTCGCATGGCAATATTTTTACAATTTGTTTTTGGTCGCATCTCTTCCATTTCAGTTCTGGGTTGAAGTCCTGTGAATTTTCACAAAAATCGGTTGCTCCAAATAATCGGTTCTTGAATGCAATCGATTTTTTATTCAAGGAGTTTATTATCGTATGTAAATAGACTTGGATTATTTATTAAATGTTACACATTACAATCAGCGTTTTTTTTATTGCAATAGCTTGTTATTGTTAGTTGTTCATTTTGATTTTCCGATAAAATGTATACTACATTAGTGCCTCATTTGAAGGTTTCTAAGCTTAAAGAGGTTATGCACTTTTAGGACAAGGCCTCATAGGGACGTAGAGTTCTAAATTTGAAATTGTAAGGACTCCAGGGGTCTTCCTAGGATTCCCCTAACACCATCAAATTACTCCTTCGAATTCAAGAGAGTGCAGTTTCTCATCAAAGTCTGCTTCGCAATCATCATCATCAGCCACATGACGATAATGCTTCGCAATAACTATAAACAAAGCTCAAGGTCAAACTCTTAAGGTAGCGGGAATAGACTTGAGGGAAAGCTGCTTCTCTCATGGCCAGTTGTATGTGGCATGCTCCAGAGTAAGCGCACAGAGTAGCCTGGTGATTCTAGCTCCCGAAGGAAAAACAAAAAATATTGTTTGCAAAGAAATATTGTGGTAGGTGTGTAGTATTTCAATTTCGTTGTAAAAAGATAATAACCCCCGTGTAACTTTCACCAGATCAAAGGCCGAGCTTTGTGTTCACAAAATACTTACCTATAATTTTTTTTTATTTTATTTTAATGTTTATTTAACCTTTAAATCCAGGCCCTAACTATAATAAAGATTGTTATATTTTATAAGTATTCAAACATTTGAACATAATAATTTATATGAAAAATACAATTAAAAATCCTATTAGAACCATTTTCGACTTCTACGCGGACGAAGTCGCGGGCAAAAGCTAATATGACATATTATCATAGTTTTTTTCAGAGAACCATTCGTAGATTGAGTGTCTGGCGAGTGACTTGTTCAATTCGTATTGAATTCCTACAATGATAGCCATATTATGTAACTTTTTTTATATTGCATTGAATGACGAGACGAGCATGCCGTTCGCCTGATGGTAAGCGATACGACCACCCATAAACAGTAGCAACACCATCCAGCACCTTGAGTTACAAAGTACTGTGTGGTTCTACTGCGCTCGTCATCCTGAGACATAAGATGTTAAGTCTCATTATGTCCAGTATTTACACTGGCTACAATGTCCTTCAAACCGAAACACAACAGTGCATGCACACTACTGCTTGGCGGTAGAAATAGACATTGCGGTGGTACCCACCCACTCTCTCATACCCTCTTGGACACTTACATATGAGAGACCTACCACCAGGTAGAAATATCAATTTATTAATTAAGCATACAAACAACAAACTTGATTCAATTAAAACAAAATGTATTGTATATTAAATTCCCACGAGTCTGGGTACAGATAAAAATATAAACAAAGAAATGTAGATAAAAACGTTACAAAAGCAAATTGGTGAAACAAAACGCAATAAAAATGGTGGCGTCCATTTCTGAACGAGCGCGAACGCGCTTTGACGGGGCTCGTTTCTTTTGTTACTGTTTCCGAACAAAGAACATTCAACTTTTGTGTATCACGATTCACGAGATTGCTTTTGTGACATTCGTTCTAAAAAAAAAACAACAAATAAGCGTTGAGGTAATGTTACGTTAAATCTTATGGTTCGGTTACGTTTTCGCGCGAGCGACGCGGCGAGTCGAGTCGCTCGTGAACCACAGTCGAGAGTGTAAACAGTGGTCTCGCGATAATTATCACGTTCACTGCGCTACCAGTTAAATTTGACTGGTACGTGACTTACAGTTGGTGCGCGGACTCGATTCCGCGGTTTTACCCGTGGTGCGCGGGGTTTTTTTTTATTAAATCGTGATGGTAGGAAGGAATTAATTATATATAACGATTTTATTCTTCAAGTACTACCTATTTACGTGTGCAAAAATGGCTGCGCATTGAACGTGTTAACAGAAACTCCAAACCCAGGAGCTGCGAGGCGAACACGATATGAGTCACGAGGCAAGGTACAGGCGAGAGTGTAAATGGGCCATTAGATTATTCATAAATCCAGATTGGTCCTCAGAATAATAACTAAAGCCATAGACACAATGCTAAAATAGGTACTGAATATATATTTTAGGCCAGCGTGGTAGACTAGGCCAGCGTGGTAGACTAAGGCCTAACCCCTCTCAGTAGTAGAGGAGGCTCATGCTCAGCAGTGGGCAGTATATAATACAGGGCTGATTGCAATGCATTGCATTGCATATATGTTGATACTATTTTTATCTTATGGCCTCTATAAGGTGTCAGAAAGAGATGTATACTCATTCATGCATTTGTTTTCTAGGTTGTCACCAGTTTTTTTACGTAACTTTTTTATGCTAGTGATGTGACAGTGTCGACTACAAAAATATTGATAAATAAATACGCTTTTCAGATACAGTTCGTAATTCATTAAACTACGATTTAACTGATTATTAAATAAAAACAATTCACAAATTGCTTAAAATGGTGGGTTCAAAATAAACCGACACTTTTAGGGACAAAACATTTATTACTTTAAGACAAAATCTACAAAATAACATTGTTGAATTCCCCCGAGTCAGAATCAGATAAAAATGATGTACCTAGGTTTCAGGTTTTGATTGAACACAAATGAATCTATCGAAATAAAAATATCTCAAACAAATTTTAACGTGGTTATCTGTTTCGGTATCCAATTACACCTTGCAATGCGATGTATTCATATTTCTTTTAAGGTATCGTCTTTTCTGAATCCTAATATTATAAACGCGAAAGTTTGTAAGAATATATGGATGTTTGTTACTGTTCCGCGCAAAAACTACTGAACGGATTTCGATGAGATTTGGCGCTCGGGTAGATCATGTCCTGGATTAACACATAGATTTTTTATCCCGGAAAAATATAAAGCGATACTTTTATCCCGGAAAACTTTTTCACGCGGGCGGAGCCGAGCAAAAGCTAGTCTGAAATAAAAAGTAGGTTGGTATAATGTTTTCAACATTATCGATAACTTCAATTGTTCACATGCCCATGAGAACTGAAATGATTTGTAAATTTTTAATTAAAATTCAATGAACAGTCCGCCCTGTGACCATGAAGGCTGCAAAGCCTTCGAAACGTCGGGAGAAAATATAAACTAAAAAACCACCATAAAATCCGTAAAAATAGTTTTATTTAAATGTCAATGAAAGAGCCCAAACTTTATGTGAAAACTTTAGTTGATGTAATTTAAAAGCATATTCTGAATATCTGGTCTTGCAAAATCTGCACGAAATCTCACCTGTGAAAAGTCACCAACTCATACGTATTCTCTTTACGGCTCGTCTGTGATTGCAACTTTGAACGACACACACTATGCTCAACACAAATTCCAAGACAGATTCGACACACCTTATGAAATATTGGAGTTAATATATCATGAAAATAAGTATTGTAAACCAAATAAACGTTTGCCGTCTAACTAACCATACAGTGGCCTTAGAATGTTGCATTAAAAAAACACGACACGACTCCGTTTCGTTTTATTGGGATTGGTTGAGAGTCTAACACGTGACTGACGTAATGGTCTCGATCAATCACCAACATCAAAATTAAACGAGATCGTCTTTCGAGTTGTCTTTTGGCTACATTCTAAGTCACTGTTTAATGTCTTTGACCGTCCACAATAGGTCAGGCAGGCTGTCATGCACAAATTCCAGACTCCGGGATGTTTTTTTTTTATTGCATTGAACGACGAGATGAGCATGCCGTTCGCCTGATGGTAAGCGATACGACCACCCATAAACAATAGCAACACCATCCAGCACCTTGTGTTACAAAGTACTGTGTGGCATTCCACTGCGCTCGTCATTCTGAGACTTAAGATGTTAAGTCTCACTATGTCCTGTAGTTACACTGGCTACAATGTCTTTCAAACCGAAACATAAGAGTGCATGCACACTGCTGCTTGGCGGTAGAAATAGACATTGCGGTGGCACCCACCCAGACGGTGTCTTACATATGAGAGACCTACCACCAGTAAAACTGGTGAAAACACCGAGTAGAAAAACCCAATATCCCTTCACTCGACCCGGGGTTCTAATCCGTGATCTTAAAGTGGTGGTCGTACTCAGTACAACTCTATCGAGGCAGTTTAGTACTACAAATGGTTACGATTGCCAAATTTGTTTCGATACTTCAGAAAAACTTATGGCTTCCCAAACTTTGTCAATGCAATGGTTGTTAAACTAACAACGAAGTTGTAACATTGCTTTTAAAGTTTAACCTTTTTTTTAAGTTTTACTTTAGAGATTGCCAAACTCGATTCGCAACCGGGTCAAATTATCGACTCTGCCTCGAACCCCGCGGTTAGGCTTCGTCACGTTCATTATATAACTTTTAAATAAATACACTTACAGTAAATATTTCGAAACTTGTAAAAAGTTTCAAAATACTTACTGTAAGTGTTCGGCAATACTTCTTACCTTATTAATAATTAAAATTCTCTCGTGGAATTTGTACGAATTGCCATGAACAGCTTCTATATGTAGTGTAGTTAATCTATCTATATTTTTATATCTTACTTCTTATATTATCTTACTAATATCTATTATAAATGCGAAAGTTTGCGAAATTGTTGGGATGTTTGTTAGAAGTAAATGTAAAAACAGCTGGACGGATTTGGATGACAATTAGCACACGGGTATACCATCAACCATGTCCTGGATTAACATATACTTGGGACATTTTTTACCTCAAATAATAATAGATAGACTGCCTCTATGGCGTAGTTGTATTACGGTATGACTACAATGCTGAGGTCTCGGGTTCGATCCCCGGGTCGAGTAAAGTGATATTGGGTTTTTCTATTAGGTATCAGCCCGGAGTCTGGAATTTGTGCCCGATATGGCGATAGGCTCGCCCCCTATCACATCATGGGACGGAGTACGCACGGCAAAGGGTGGGTGATCTAGTTGCGCCTCTGCCTACCCCTTCGGGGATGAAGGGCGTCAGTGTGTGTGTGATAATAATAGATCAATCATCATGAATGGACCATGAATGAATAATGGATATCCAAATAATGGTCATTTTTCATCTGAGTTTTTAAATAGATGGCTCTGGCGTTTTAGACTTTTGAAGCACGAAAGGATTTTCACGCGGGGGAATCCGCGAGCAACGCCTCGTGAAAATATATGGGTGTATGTGTGCTATCTGTGGACTACAAAGCGGCTGGAGCTATTTTAATATTTTTCCTAGGTAATCTCCAGATTAGCCCAGAGGGTGATCTTGTTTCATAGCGATCGGATCAACATTTTTTTTTCTGGGTTTTTAATCATTTTTGTCATCCTCGTAATAAACTTATTTTAAGTCATTATTAGACTAAACAATGGCACCTAGCCTGACGGACTCTTACGTACTAGATCTGCCTCCAAGAAGTAATTAATGCAATAGGTAGATATATGCAATAGATGCTTTCAAAGTGCGTTCGGAGTAAAATATAATATATATTATAGTTTCGTCCTCTCTTATAATGTATGCTGTGCCCGACAGGGTCCAACACCTTTTGTAAACAATAATTGTTGAGTGCAATAAATTGAAATTGGAGTGCGTTCGGGGCGCGTTCGCCCAACACACCTTTCGCCGGTTACTACATGGAGTAACTTTATGATCAACTATATAGTTGATTGTATGTGAAGTAAATCTTCTTCCACTGACTCCTAACGAGGGTTAACATGAGGCGGGCATTTCTAAAAGCTAATGGAGCATAAAATAGTTACATTCACATATGAGATTCCTTCATGAAAGTACAGGAATCCGTTTATGACTCCGCATACATTAACCATTCGCTTAATATGACGTAATTACAGTGCGTAGTTTTGTTTTCATATAAATGCTTATAGTGTTAGGTGTTACTCCCGGCTTTGCCTAGGTGAAAAGGCCCTTAATCTCTGAAGCTATCCATAGCGCCATCAATACGACGCCCAACGAGTTTAAAAATCTGATAAAAAAAAATTACATCCAACAAGAGAAAATTACTGGGATATAAAGAAGCCTCTATAATAATCCAGGGCATGGTCTATCCGAGTGCCAAATTACATCCCAATACGTTCAGCAGTTGCTGCGCATACTTATAACAAACATCGATACGTTTTCACAAACATTTGCATATTTATATTTTATGTACTTATTCAATAACACCTGTAAACTACCTATGCTTACAAATAAAGAATTTGATTTGATTTAATAAAGTAAGAAAATATAAAATAACTTACACGTTAAATATAACTCACATGCTCACAACAACTATAATTTCAAATGTAATCTGTGGAAAATGTGGGAAGCATGTTTAATTAATTATGTAAATTTAGATTAAGTATGATGTACCAATGTATGCTACTGTTTGTTTTGACAACACGTTGATTTTGAACAACGAAAATTACGGGGAT
Source organism: Sphinx pinastri (assembly GCA_947568825.1). Taxonomy (NCBI): domain Eukaryota; kingdom Metazoa; phylum Arthropoda; class Insecta; order Lepidoptera; family Sphingidae; genus Sphinx; species Sphinx pinastri. The sequence continues at coordinate 8,205,620 of OX387639.1, read as the reverse complement.
CTTTTACTAGCTCCTGTTTTGGCTAAAACGTAAAAATTTTGAGCCTCCGCACTTACTTTTGGGGGGATTTCATAGGAGACATCTGACATATACTAAGTACAGTATTTTTTGAGTAAATAGTTACAATAAAGCTCTAAATAAATAAATGCTTTCTCGCTCTAAAAGTCGAATTGAAGACACCATGGTTCATCAAATCGAGAATGTTGCCGCTTCACCATCATTGACCTTGAATAACCATTGTGTTGATGAAAACTCACCTCGTCGTAGTCAGGAGTGCGAACCACGTTGGGCGGCGCCTTAGTCACCACTCGCCCGTACGCCTCGCGAGGAACTGTCGGGTATTGGTATCTGAACCTGGGTACAAGTGTATAGGTTAATACAGTACGTAGATAGAGGGCAAGATTACTAAATAAACAGGAACAAAAACTACGAAATGTAGTGGCTTCAGCTAATTTACAAGGTAGGCTACAAATAATGTAATAACTATCTCCATTGCTAGACTAAAGCTAGGACCTATGGGGATTATTACAAAGGGATCAAGTACTAATACAATACTCGGTAGTGACTTGGCTTTAAAAAGAGATAGGTAACGGATTCGGTTTTGTAGAGCGTTGTCTCTGTCACTCATATATCACGTAGATTGCAGACTTGTCGATATTCTTTCTATAGCTCTATGGCCCATATTAATATATCAATATCACCTTTGCGTAGCATCTTAAGTAAAAATGTTTTAAGGTATTAAATAATGTAATTAAACTATTTAATAAAAATAGCTTGAAGTGTCATTTAACCGCCTGGTGTCAGCTGAGCCAGCGCTGTTAATAAATAAAACTCGGCTGTTAAAATCAGTCACATGCTTAAGATATCGTTTGAGATGTTTTTGATATACAATAGTAAATAGTAGTTATCTTAAGAGGCTGACTATACTTGACAGTGTCTCAGTTGAGATCGCACTTGCTCGCCAAACTGAGTTGCGTCTAAATACGGCCTTAAGTATTTATTTTACACACATACTCTCACGCTCGTTATCCCCGTAGGGGTAGGCAGAGGTGCAACTAGTACGCCCACTTTTCGCCGTGCGTATTCCGTTCCATGCTGTCATAGGGGGCGAGCCTATCGCCATATCGGGCACAAATTCCAAACTCCGGGCTGATACTGAGTAAGAAAACCCAATATCACTTTGCCCGTCCCGGGGATCGAACCCGAGACCTCAGCATTGCAGTCGTACCGTAATACAACTACGGCACCGATGCAGCAGTATTTATTTTAGTGTACATAATTCGCACCTTTAGAACAAAACGACACAATTCAATAAAATCGAAAATTGTGTTATCGTCATTAAACGACTTAAAACTGGTCCCTTTTTTTATAAAAATATAATAAAAATGGCCCGATATAACAGTTTGGTTCTATTCCTGCTTGAATATGGCTGTGTTTGAACTATTATTGTATTGAGAACTTCGTTTTAAGTAATTTTATGACGATAACTCAATTTTAGTTTTTTTTTAATTGTGTCGTTTTGTTCTAAAGGTGCGATATGTTTTACCTGGGCGCGGCTCGTGGCAGTGCCGTGTAGACCGGCCACTCGTTGTACATGAGCGGGTCGCGGTACGAGCTCACTTCGTTCATTATCTCCGGTGCACGGGCTTGTCGCTTCGAGAACCTGGTCACAAACAATAACACAATAAGCCTTTAGAGTCTATACACATTATATTTTAAATTTACGTTAGCTTAGCAAATATTAAGCTTTGTTTTGTAACATATAGAGTTTATTTCTTTAAAATCGACCCACGGGATGAAATTTTATTTAGAAATATAGTAGCAGGAACACGCTGCATGCAGGCCGTTTTTGACAGGTCCGTCTAGAAATCTTTAGGGAAGGTCTTACTCTTCAGGCATATTATATCTATTCTAATAAATGGAGAGACACTATTTTCAATATTTTACCATCCAACAGCCTTTGAAATAAAATTAAAAGTAAATCCTTTTATAACATTATGGCGTACATTGGTATATTGAACAAAATATTGACAAATTCTAAGTTAACCCCAGTTAAAGTTAACGGCTGCATCTACGATAAACTCGTAATACTTTATGGACAGTTAAAAACCCATTTTTAGTTCTTTCGGCACATAAATAAAATTTATTTTAGATGCATTCGGGAAATATTGGGTAACATGTAACATATCTTTTTATGGCCTTAAATAGTTTGGGTCAGAAAAATGAAGTTATCCTATATGTTTTTAGTCTTATAATATATATGTATCTATAGCTGATTCAATGTCTTTTGTTTTTAACCGACTTCGGTGAAGCGAGGAAGAGTATGCATAGGCACATGCGACTACTGTTAAGTTATAGGTACTCTAAACATTCTTATGTTATGTCGTGCAATTCAGTTACTATTTCCCATAATCAGGTTTTAGTATCTTTTCTTTTTTTTTGTTAAGTGGAGTGGCCTTCAGTTAGAGTATCGATTGACATGATTATGCATCGTCAATCGATAGGTACATTTATGCCTTTCAAATTAAACAGGCTAAACCCAGGACGTGACACATTTATCTGGAACGCCATACTACCAGACACTCTGAATGAATAGTGGATACTATTATTATCCTTACGTTCAAAATGATATTGGCTATACAAATATACTATTTCATTCAATATCCCATTTTTAGACTGCTATAATAAAATATTTATTTTCTACATCAAAGAAATATTGAACAAAAGGTTTATTAATATTTTCTATCAAAGGACATCAAACAAAAGAATGATTTTTATCGTTATAAGAAGCGATCGTCGTTCGAAAATGTCGAAGTATTTTTATTCGGAAGATTGTTAGTCAATGCGTTTGTTAGAAACAAGCAAAAAATTCAAACGGATCTAGATGTTTGTTACAATGCATGCCTTGGACTAACATAATACTGCCTTTTTATATTGGTAAAGTACAGAGCGACTTTATTGCAGTTCAATAACGAGACGAGCATGCCGCTCGCTGATCGTATGCGATACGACCGCCCATAAACAGTAGCAACACCACTTAGAAATTACAAAGATCTGCGTGTCACTCCACTGCGCTCTTCACCATGAGACAGACATCTGATAGTTACCAGTAATTAACAATGTCCTTTAAATGCACACTGCTGCTTACCGGTAGAAATAGACATTACGGTGATACCTAAACATACGGTCCTTCGCATACGAAAGACCTACCACAAGTTTTATTCCAGCAAAGATGGTTCATGCGGCGCTCCGCTCACGACGCCTAGTTTCATATGAAACGGTTTGGTTCAATATTATTTAAATTGCGGTCGGGAAAGATGAAACATTTCACCCTAAATTATAGTTAAACTTTTAAAGTATTTTGTAGCTTATTGCTTATTTCTTTGGAAGTGGTGAAATGATTGTTAAAGTGAAACTCTATTATGTAAAGACCCTTTATGAAGGAGAATGGGGATTATTTGTTCTTTAGTCTTAGCTCCTTGTCTCAACGTATTTACAATTGGCTGCTTAAGAGTTGTTACAATAAAATATGAAAGTAGGTATTGTATTAATTGTAGCTCATACACAACAAAATAATTGTACAGTATTTTCTTGCGTTAATATAAATTGCAAAAAATAATTGCCATTTTTTTAACTGCTTTCACGCGATATTCCAAATAAATGAAGGTTTCTTTTTTAATTGAACATCATGGTGTTTAAATAAAATTATGAGTGGTATAAAATAAAAGGGTTTAATAGTAAAATACTTTCCGCAAACTGCCAAGTATCTAAATTAAATAAAATATGTAATTACTAGTTTTTGCCCGAGGCTCCGCCCGCGTGAATGAGTTTTCCCGAGATAACAGTCCCGCTTTTTATTTTTCCGGGATAAAAAGTAGCCTATGTGTTAATCCAGAACATAATCTACCCGTGTGCCAAATTTCATCGAAATCCGTTCAGTAGTTTTTGCATGAAAGAGTAACAAACATCCATACATCCAGACATCCATACATCCATACTTATAAACTTTCGCGTTTATAATATTAGTAGGATTTACCGCTACCCGCTCTACGAAGTAGGTTATTCAATTAAAATGAAGAAATATAGAGTAGATATGCCGTAGACGTATAAGCTTGAGATCCCAGGCCAGCCAGACTTTACTTATTTTCCGAGTAAGGAAATATGGCACACGGAGTATTATTAATATTGACTCTCAAAATATACATACGTGGGCTGCTTATATCCCTTCGGGAATAATATGTATACAGGGTCATTTTGTAAATGAAATCACATACTTATCTCGTCGAAAATAACGCTTTCCATTAACTTATTTTAACCATAGACGTAAAATAAAAAAGTGTAAGTTTCGAACAAAATAAATATTAATAAAAAGTAACTTTAAGTTTACACAACCTTACGCCACTACTACTGCTCTAAGATAATTCGTCGCAGCGGCAACATTATACTTTCATTCAGAAATACACTTTCGCACACACCATATTCGCACTAAACTACGAAATGATCAAAAAATTTGAAAACTACTACCGGGATTTTTGGCAATAATATTCGTTATTCATGGATGATTTTTAGCAAGATGTTAGAAGAGGTAAAGACGAATATGTGGTTTCATTTAGTAATGCAATGTAAAAATGACCCTGTATATTTGCCAATAGCATAAGGTTGCCCTGAGTGGGGTATTACCATTGCCACATGGAGACGAGAGGCAGCTTACTGTGGAATACTAACCAAACTTCTCCCCTTGCATATTTATATTTTTCTTACACACACACACACACGCACTCACGCCCGTTATCCCCGAAGGCGTAGGCAGAGGTGCAACTAGTGCACCCACTTTTCGCCATACGTTGCCTGACCCGGGGATCGAACCCGAGACCTCAACATTGCAGTCGTACCGCAATACAACTACGCCACCGAGGCAGTCCGTCAGATATTTTTCTCTCTTATTATAATAATAATTAATGTTTATAGGCAGTGGTGTTTAACATCACCTAACTTGCTTATTTTTCTCTTCTACTTTCAAAACTTTTCTTCTGTATTACTAAGCGCTATCAGTGCAGACCTCATTACTAAGCCGTTGGTCTAAGCCTTAAGGCATAAAACAAGGCTGCTTAATCCCAAGACTGCTGACATAGAGGCACGCGGAAAAATTTCAAATGGCCCGTGCAAGCAAGAAAAATCCTGCAAAACTGAAGTGTTGCGTTCCGCGGAAAGAACGAGTCGCCCAGCCACCAAATCGTCTCCACCTTTCCTTAATAAAGAATTTGTATAGCACAAGTCTAAAAGTAATTAAGTAGTGATTCATTAAGTAGTAAATTAAAACCGCAAGTAGCCCGCCAACATGTGTAAACAGTCCGTTTGGCCCGACTGTTAAAAAAGTTGAGCAACCATGGAATAGACCGTATACTCACCGCCACATAGCCTTCAGCTGGTCACAGGTCGGCTCGTCGGTTTTCCCGACGTCTCGGTCGCGTACGCGCGCTGGTCGCGGCGACAGCAGTGCCTCTTGGTCGATGCGCTGGGCCGACACAGCACAAGCGAGTAGCAACACGCTCCATACGCACAATGACCCCATCCTGCGGACAAAGTTTCCTAATCATAATCATACATAATATCACGCCTCTATCTCAACCGGGTAGCCAGAGTATCTACCTTTTTCATAAGATTCATTACTATTATATTTAAAGTGATAAAGCAGGAAATAGCAGGAAACTAACAGGTTGATCTAGAAATTTTTAGGAGAGACCTATGATCATCAGTGGACTTTCTGCTAATGATGATACTCATGTGGTTGTAAGTGCCTACTCCGCAATTATAAGAGTTTCAGGGACAACAAGTCACGAAGTCTCTCGCCGCTGTTCCACCTCCGAACACCACGAACAAATATGCTTGGGTTTGCGCCTTTGTCGCGGGCCATACGATTGCTCAATACTATTTCCGAGAACGTTGATATATTAATCTGCAACCTGCAGGAATTCACAGAAGTAGCCTACAGGTGTATTGAGGTCAATAGCAAATAACTTTGTACAATACCGCTTTAGTAGATCTGTAATGGTTTTGTATATATGTATGTATAAATAAACGAATATCACTCAAGGATAATGTAGCTTTGATCGAAACAGGTTTTCTATAAATTAGAGGTTTTCTTCCGATATACTTCAAACTCAACTAATGGCCGTTTTCAATAAATGATCTCAATCAAAATCTTCGATCCGATTCCAAAAATAAACGATCGGAATAAGTAATTTGTGTAAGTAGGTATGTTAAAAATCGTTGTTCTCCTTGGTCCATTTTCTTGAAGGATCGGAACAAGTTATTGAAATCGATTATTTGAAAACGGCAGTAAAACGCAATACAGTGGAACTCTATACTCTTAGAGCCTTATTATTAGATTCAACTTAGCCTCGCTCTTAAGGGCGATGTCAGCTGATAGTAGCTATAGCTTTCACATAGGGAGGGTCCTAGGATACCAAAATGTCAGTGGCCTAGCGTGCGTTGGTGCCGCCCCATGAAACCAAAAAAAACCTCATTTCGACAATTAAGTCACATATACCCCCACCCCGTCTTTTTATTTTACGGGTCTATTTCATCTTATTATAAATGTGTATATGTTTTGTGGACGGATTATTTTTTTTGTAAGCTAAGGGGGGGGTCCGGACACCCTTATATACGCCCATGGCTGATACGCTAAGTTAAAGTCAGACTCTTAAGATCGTCGCTATTTAATAAAAATATATCAACAACGTTATTTGGAAACTGGATAAATGGTATTTGAGTTTAATTTATTAAGCAGCGGCGACTCAGCTGACAAGCGACTATTGCTCAAGTGTTAATTAAAAAGTTCAGTATCTTAAATGTTTGTTTAAGATGCCACTCAAAGGTGAATTTGGTTAATTAATTATTTACGTGCCAATTTTCGCTAAGCGAGTGATATGAACGTTCGTCGCCCGCGCCTCAAAAATATACTGTCTTTATAGGCAATACACAAAGCAATTTCAGAGAAAAACGTCATCAGTTTTATCGTTTTATAAGAATATACATTGAAAACACACAAGGCCGTATTAATAGTGAGTCTGTGTTACTTGAAAATAATAAATGAAATAATTTAATCCATTCTCATCTTTGAGTAGTAAAGTAGACATGGTATATAACTATTTAATAAACAAAGCTTGAGCTGTTATTTAAGCGCCTTTTGTAAGCTAAATCGGCACTGTTAGAGTAACAAAATCCAGTTGTCACAATCCTTCAGTTGCTGTGACTTAAAATATAATTTAAGCTATTGTTGATAATGTATTTATTAAATAGTGTCTATCTTAAGATGCTTTTTTTTTTTGTTTTCGCGGAGAAAGTGACTTATTACTACCGCCCAGCCTTGAAGGGGGGCGACTGAGCGGTTATGTTGGGTTCACCGTGCCTTACGTCCCGGCGTTGAGCCACCCGGAGAGATGTAACCATCGGGCGACCGCCGGGCCGAGTATGTATAACGCACGGCATACCAACCAAAACTCCGCGGTGGCCATCTTCGGCGCATTAGGGACGGCTGCGGGCTTCCTCTGACGGAAGTGTCTAAGTTGTCGTCCGCAGCCGCCTCTGCGCGGTGCCGCCTAGTGCGCTGTGCGGCCCGTCTCCTGTTGTGGGGGGGCTCAGGAGCCCCCACGCACCGAAGGACGCCCTCGGCGTCAATGGCAGCGTGAGGCCTACCAGCCACGCTGCCGTCCATCACAGGGATCGCTACAATGTGCTAATGGAACACAAAAAATTAAAGACGGACAGCCCCCTGCCGCCCGCCTGCGACCCCCGGTGGCCCCTATTAGTCGCCTTTTACGACAGGCAGGGGATACCGTGGTAGAATTCTCCAAACGCCCCCAATCCACAGGGCGGAAGACGCCGGTCAGTCGTCCACCCGGCGCCTCCTACGTCTCGTCTGGCGGCGGGAGGGATCTCCGCGCCTCCGATCCCTCTCGGCACTCTTCTTCCGCGAGAGAACCACCTCACAGAAGTGTGCCACCGCACGCCAGGACCTCCGGCTGTCGACCATGGAAGCGACCACGGCCGGCAGTCTATCTTAAGATGCTGAATTTTACTTGACAGCGTCTTAGCTGATAGCACTTTAGAGCGAACTGAGTTGCATGTACTTCATACAGTCCCTAGAAAGTACACAATATTTTGCATAGCCATATAAAATAGTATATACTAAGGCACATATCGCGTGTCACTTAAGCCTCGATCCAGATAAGCGGATAGTCCCGATCAGTTTATGTCGGTGAAGTTGTGACGCTCACAAGTCACACCCACCTGGAAATGTCAAATACATTGTGTGGATATAACACGTCGAAACTTTGTTGTGTGGGCGTTAGTTATTAATATGATTCATGATTTTGATGGTTTCTGAAAGGAACGAAATGAAAAATTTACTAATAAGCTATCAAATAATAATTTCGTATCTATACGCATGTTAATTTAAAAAATCCGCTATAAAAGCCATTAAATAGTTTTATTTCAAAGCTATCAAATTTCAAAACTATATTCAATAACTAAGCTATATTATATTCTGTAATGTTATTCTGAGTAATGAGCATGAAGCAAAGTTTTGAAATTCTGGAATATTTGCTACCTAAGCTCTGCGGTTTACCGTTAGTGTTTTTTTTTAAATTTATTTCTTTCTTATGTAGTATAGTAATTAGGTATTACATGCATAAAAAACCACTGAGGCTTCTAGTTATGCTATATAATTTACAAATTAACGTCACATTAACAAATGAGATAAAATCTTAACATAATACTTAAAATCTCTAAATAAAAGTCGAGAAGTCTGGTTAATTCGTGCAACACTTTATGTGGGTTTTCCTTCACGATTTTCCCAGGATTTGATCTTGTAAGTCGCCAGTCGTAAAACCAAACCATATTATTTTTACAACATGCGTGGTCTGTGATAAGAACACATAGAGAATATCACTACATATTATAAAACAAAATCCACAGCCGCACCCTTCTGCCTGTATATCTGAACCTTGAGAACTGCCTTTGTGACTATCTATACTAATATACTATACGGCGATAGGTTCGCCTTCTATCACATCATGGGACGGAATAACGGCGAAAAGTAGGTGCATATTAATTGCGCCTCTGCCTACCCCTTCGGGGATAAAAGGCGTGAGTGTGTGTGTGTGTGTGTATACTAATATTATAAAGCTGAAGAGTTTGTTTGTTTGTTTGAACGCGCTAATCTCAGGAACTACTAGACCGTTTTTTTAAATTCTTTCACTAATAGGAAGCTACATTACTCCTGAGTGCTATAGGCTTTTTATCCCGGAAAAACTTTTCCACGCGGGTGGAGCCGCGCGCAAATGCTAGTTAAGTTATAAAACTTAAGGTACAAGGGTTAGTTTAAACTATTCTTAGAACACTGGAAGATTAAGCCTCTAAATGCCACCGTTCCACCTTCATTAAACCACGAAAGAGGCAACTAATTTACGTCCTTTACAATGAATTCTTAGTAAACATTGGCTGAGCGTGTCAATGAAGAAAATAATAAAAAGCCTAGAATATTGCGTCGGTAAATCTAAGATAGTAAAGAGATAATCCTAACCAAGTATTATTAACTGCGAAATTAACTCTGTTTCGCTTTCTCCGAATGTACACATTGTAGGTAATTTTGTGGGATAAAATGAGTCCATAATGTACGGCTTTTTTTAGTAAGAACATTGTAACCGAAATTTCGCAGTATTAATTCGTATTTATTAATTCTATAATATTTGTGTTGTATTTACAGTATTTAGTTACAAAAATATTAATCATCCTTTAAAAATCATGGAAATGTACCATATATATTTTAGTATAAAGAAATAAACCGTTTTATGAAAATGTGCGAAATGCCGTTTATGTTCTTACAAATACATGTATGGCTTCCACGTTTACTTCTAACCATGTCAATGTTTTCATAAAAGTAATTTTTTTTATAATTAATGCTCAGAAACCAATTCCTCCAAATTTCTTTAGTATCAAAAAAGATAGAGTATACTCTAATATTGTATACTATAGTAGATACGTATAGCATAGTACATATAATTACTGTATCTCACAACACACACACATACCTATATCCTCGGCTTCCTCGTATTTACCTATCGCACTTAGAACTGTATTTATTTGTTTGGGCCGAGACCCACTCGGGCGGCAGTATTACGAGTGGCTCGTGTGTCGTTTCAACCATTCTATTTGAGTTAGAGAGTGCTAGGATGCGCCCGTAACGAGGGTACAATGTATTGGACATTAGTGTTTAAGGGCGATATTTCTTAAAATAAACACGTAGACATTTATGATTTTGAATGCCTCGGTGGTGGTTGTATTACGGTACGGCTGCAATGCTGGCGGCGATAGCCTAGTTGGGAGTGGAACGGACTGCCGAAACGAATGTCCGCAGGTTCAAAACCCAAGGGCACGCACCTCTGACTTTTCTAAAAAGTTATGTGTGTATTCTTTGTGAATTATCGCTCGCTTTAACGGTGAAGGAAAACATCGTGAGGAAACCTGCATATCTGAGAAGTTCTCTATAGGAATTTCCAAGGTATGTGAAGTCTGCCAACCCGCACTAGGCCAGCGTGGTGGACTAAGATCTAAGCCCTCTCAGTAGTAGAGGAGGCCCGTGCTCAGCAGTCAGCAGCATATAATACAGGGCTGGTATGGTATGGCAATGCTGAGGTCTCGGGTTCGATCCCCGGGTCGGGCAAAGTGATATTGGATTTTTCTATTCAGTATCAGCCCGGAGTCTGGAATTGGTGCCCGATATGGCGATAGGCTCGCCCCCTATCACATCATGGGACGGAATACGCACGGCGAAAAGTGGATCTAGTAATTGCGTATCTGCCTACACCTTCGGGGATAAAAGGCGTGAGTGTATATGTATGTACATTTCTAAATTAGCTTGTGGTAGGATATTCGTATCCGCCTGGATTGCGACCACCATAAACTCGCCATAGTGGCCCACGTGTGTCGCGTTCCGGGATCAGCCTGTGTATACCCGGCTCAAACAGGCTGGCATAATTGTGTCGACTGGCGACGGATAATCATCGCTCGTCAGTCGACACTATCTGCAGCCCACTCCACTTATAAGGTGCAGTGGGGTCACTTTGCCGTCCCTGTATATAAAAAAAAAACTAAAATCCACGCTTTCTATTTTTTAGTTTGATTTTCTATAAAACGTGTATTTTAGTTTTTATACTATTGTTTATTTTTCATTTTTGTTTAAAATATCGAATTGTCATCGGTCCTTGATAAATATGCCAAATTTCGATTTAATTCGACGTTTTGAAGGGGGTCAAAATCAAGTTAAAAGTTTTCGTTACATACATACATACTTACATACGTATGAAGCCAATAAAAGCTTGTTAAAAAAGTGTTGCAATAAGGCCACAATACTGTAATAACGTCAAATATCATTAAAATGCGTTAATCGATGCGTAGGTTTATGAAATGAAATGAAATCATTTATTCGAATCCATAACATGTTTAACAATACTTAGATTCAGTAATTTTTTTCTCTACTACTCTCTACACTAGTTTGTAAAGCAGTTTCCACCAGAGAAGAACAGCAAGAAACTCTAGGGTTGCTCTTTTCAAAATCAGTTCAAAGGTATGAATTAGGTGCAGTGTATAAAACAAAAAGAAATATATACATACAGATTTTTATTTTGTTTAGAGCAGCTTATTTACTTGCATAATAATAAATTCTCAATTCCCATCCGAGTGTACAACCCTCTCAGGAATCACGAAATAATTAGATAATCTATATTGGTCCAATACAGGTATTATTAATCATTAGTTCTTAGACATAGGAAGCGAAATGGGCAGACCAGTCTACACAAACAGCACCCGTTCACGAGTATGACGCATGTGCCAGCCATCGGCCTCCTCAACCATGTTGCAGGGAAGTGAAGTTTAAATAATGAACTAAGTGATTGTGTTGAAGTTATTTCGGTAATGCTAGATTTGATTTTTTGAGTAATTGTGTAATCTATGATATTTTAATGTAATAAAGATTCATAATTGAACAATAAAAGATATAATATGGACTATCAACCACAAATTGCATTTTTTTTTAAATTACACTACGTTACTCACTTTTGATATAAATACTCAAGACTTTCTATTGCTCCAGAATAACGAGATGAGCATGCCGCTCGCCCGATGGTAAGAGATACGACTGCCCATAAACAGTAGCAACACCATAGAGAACTTTTAATTACAAAGTACTTGTCGACTGCGTAACAGTTTGCGCTCGTCACCCTAAGACATTAGACGTTAAGTCTCATAATGCCCAGTAATTACGCTGGCTACAATATCCTTCAAACCGGAACACAACAAGCTTGGCGGTAGAAATAGACATTGCGGTGGTACCTACCCAGACGGTTCCTCGCATACGAGAGACCTACCACCAGTAAAAGTTAAGCTCATTCCTTCATATTGATCTGGCTATTTTTCAAACATCTCAAAATATAATAATATAATAATATAATAACATATTAAGAAAGGGAAGAAATTGCATTAAGTACATAATATTGTAACGAGTTTGTTTTTCCATAATAAACTTACAGACTGAGCAAAAAGCGAGGATAACATTTTAAATGAAAATATCTATAAAAGTGAACGTTTTTGTTGAAGACTTAATCCTACTTGTTGAGTGGAGGAGACAGGCGGAGGCTCGGCGGTATCGGATTATTACATACTAGGTGTTGCTTTCGTCTTCACCCGTGTGGAAAGCTTTTCCCGCTACAAGATTCCATAAAACACAATTCGTCGCCAGCGTCTTCTATTAAATAATCAGATTTAAAATATCCAATATTTCCTATGGGAGAAAATTACCAGGATAAAAAAAAGCCTATGTGTTAATCCAAGACATGATATACCCGTGTGCCAAATTTCATCTAAATCCGTTTAGTTGTTTCTCCATTTCCTTCTGACATACATAAAATCATCCAATCTCTCATGTAAAGATCAATTTTTAAAGTTAGATGGTATTGGTTCATAACTCGCTATATAACACCAACTCTTTTGTTTACCATTTGTTTGGGAGCTTCGATTTAGTATTTGGTCGCCCTATATTATATTCGACGATAAGCGTTTGCTCAGACATCGTGAAAGCCAAACAATAGTAGATTTTATCGAGGATTAAATAAATGTAAAAATTGAATGTAGGTAACATACGTACCTGCATAAAACAGACTAACTATTACCCGACCATGAATAAGACAAGAGGCGATAGTCATTGCATATGGAATTCCGTACCTCAAAAAGGAACCCTTATAAGAACACTTTGCTGTTCGTCTGTTTGTCAAGACTCTTTTTCTTAGGAATGCGTAGAGGTATAAAGTTGAAATTTATAAAATAAAATCCCTTCCTAGCCGATTTCGGCCACGGCAGCCAATTTCAACAGAGATCAGCCTGGTGCAGGAGATATTATAGTGTGCAAGTATGCGCGCAATACACGTGCACTCGCTATTATTTCACTCTCATAGTCCGGTGAGACGGCAATCCGACACGACCGGAGAGAGATCACGTGCAAGACCAACGGTTTTACGTGCTTTCCGAGGCACGGGGGTATCACAACTTCTTGACTCCGAACTGCAACTGAGAAATTTTTAAGATGGGAGAACACAGTTACATTGTTTTTGCCAGCCCGAGATTAGAACCTAGGACAAGTGAGTCAAAAATTTATATCAAATACTCGGGTCTACTCGGCCTCTTTCTGCTGTAAAAAAATGAAACTTGTAAGTCAACGCGATCAAAAGATATGATCGTTTATCTCGCATATTTTGCGATTTCTTAAAGGAATCTAAACCTACAGGGTACTTCTCGTTGACCTAGAATCATGAATTTTGGCAAGAAGCAAAGCCTCTCAACTCGCACTTGTCCGATTTGTTTTCAATATATTTTTACATAGAAGTCGTCAGGAGACCACACACGACAATTATATTGTATATTGTACATCTTCGTACGTACATATAGAGCGATACGAAATATACATTTATATTTCAATACAACTGCGTTTATCGAGACGTATAAAAATAGAATGAAGGGTGAAGATACATTACCTGCTGTGGGTGATACTCGATTATTGAAAGCTACATCTCGAGATGTAATGTACATATATATTATAGCTGCTGCTTTGTATGTGTCTAAAGACGTGGGAATATTCTGGAATATTCCTATACATATTCTACGTAACCAACGTTACACAATTAATTGCTTCTCTTGAAGTTGAAATCCACTTTGTAAAAGGGTTCTCCAGGTATATAGTAGCTTCTAGAAGCTTACATAATAAATGCATTAGGCAGTATATCCTATAGTCCTTATCTTACTTCAAAGGACCAGGACAACATACACAAAGACATCACGCCCTTATCTGCGAAGAGGTAGGCAGAGGTGCAACCGGGGCACCCACTTTTCGCCACGTGTGTTCCGTCCCATTATGTGATAGGGGGCGAGCTTATAGCCATATTGGGTAGAAATTCCAAACTCCTGACTGACACTATTTAGAAAAACCCAATATCACTTTGCCCGACCCGGAATTTGAACCCAGGACCTCAGTGCGGTAGTCATACGACAAAGTAGATACGTAAAGATTGAAACTTTGTATGGAGCGTTCAAAAATCATACTTATTTTAGTAGGGTTGGCACAGGAAGATAATTTAAAATAAACAATAAATGCATTGAAAATTGTTAGGTGCAGATTTGATTTCTTGGATTTTTCGATGTTTACCTTTATAATTGGGTCTTGGTAGCTCAATAGCCTGTTTAAGTAAGACAATTTATCAGGTTTGGACAGGTAATGAAACTTTACGACACGTTTGTATATCAATATTGTAATTTCATTTTCAACAACTCTTATCCAATATTAGGACACCCATACAAATGGCCGAAGTAGTATATCAATATTGTAATTTCATTTTCAACAACTCTTATCTAATATTAGGACACCCATACAAATGGCCGAAGTAATGAATACCATACCATACCAGCCCTGTATTATATACTGCCCACTGCTGAGCACGGGCCTCCTCTACAACTGAGAGGGTTAAGGCCTTAGTCCACCACGCTGGCCCAGTGCGGGTTGGCAGACTTCACATACCTTCGAAATTCCAATAGAGAACTTCTCAGATATGCAGGTTTCCTCACGATGTTTTCCTTCACCGTTAAAGCGAGAGGTAATTCACAAAGTGTTTGAAGTAATGAATACGGATCCTAAAATACACGTAACTGCCACACATAAGCCTCAAATTGGAGACTTAAATAAACCACACGTCTGGCTTAATCGATTGGTATTAACGCAGAATCGAGAACACAATGGGTTCATTCGAATGGTTCCGTTCTATTTCGGGTACAAAGGAGTCTCTAATTGTGTTAGGCAATGACTGATCGACGAAATTCGCCTCGGATAATTACTGAGAATGTAATGTTTGGAAAACATTGACTGTTAGGTATTATTGGCCTAGTGATATATGAAGGAAGATTCAAATCTCGGGTTAGGAGAGACTGTGCAATTCCAGCAACATTTTCCGGACTGTATCCAGCGCCAGATTTATACTTTCCTTAACTATAAGCCATTCAGTTTGTCCCGCATCTTTTGTGAGAGGAAAAGATCCCGATTGCAACAAATTCGTAAGTGACATGCTTTTTTTGTTGTTGAATTGTATGACGAGACTAGCTTGCCGTTCGCTTGATGGTAAGCGACTCCACCTATAAACAGTAGCAACACTATCCAGCACCTTGAGTTACAAAGTACTGTGTGGTATTCCACTGCGCTCGTCATCCTGAGACATAAGATGATAAGTCTCATTATGTCCAGTAGTTACACTGGCTATAATGTCCTTCAAACTGAAACACAATAGTGCATGCACACTGCTGCTTGGCGGTAGAAATAGACTCTGCGGTGGTACCCACCCTGACGGGCCTCGTACATTTGAGAGACCTACCACCAGTAAAACGATCCTCAAAAGGTACGCAAATTGTCCAGCATTAAATTTTCTATAAGATGGCCTTATTTGTACAACTCCTACTTTAAAATATGCCCTTAGGCTGCTGCTGCCCCTAGGCCGCGGCCTATACGACCTATTGACCAATCCAACACTAACGAGATCCTTCAGACTGGTGGTACCACCTTTACTGGTGGTAGGTCTCTCATACTACAAACCTACACTTAATATTAACGTTTTAATTATTTTATTGTTATAAATGGGGGGGTCTAAAAATATTTTTTTAATGGGTCTAAGATCCATATTTTGCCCCTTTAATATACCTAAAGTTTGAGCCCAGCACCCATACAAAAAACGGACATCTACTTTATGCAAATCTGATACCTTATATTTACGCGAATGTTCAATATTGAAATACCTCAAGACACTGTGAGCTCCTTCTGCGTAGATCGGACAGTCAATAATAACTAAACTTAAAAAAAAAAAGAATTAAGGTAGATATTGTAAATTAACTTTTCGGACAACCAACACCTCAGCCCGCCTCGTGACCATGAAGGCTGTAAAGCCTTTGAAACGTCGGTCATAAAAATTAAACAAAATTTATCGAAAAAAAATCTGTAAAGTAGTTTTTTCAAGCAAATCTGTTTAGGTTTTCTGAGTTTACTTCTGAGAAACATCTTCACTTTCCCTTTTGTAATACTTACTGGAACCAATAATAATATAAGCTACTTAACTAGGGGTAGAATTACCAAGCAACTTTACCCCAAACAAGTTAAATATTCGTTTGACTCCCGTAAACTTACGAGAAGTACAAAGCAATTGGCGAATTGCGAAACATTGACGTATTTGCTATTAATAGATTTATAAATTGGGGAGGCAATGGCCGTTAGAACTATTTTAGTGTGAAAGCCATAAGTTTCAAATAATTAGATTATATTATGTTAGGTTTAACTGGGTATGATATTTGGGGCAAATTTGACATTGTTATTTAACGTAGGTTGTGGATATGGTTGAGGTTTTTATAAAATGTATTTATATAAAAGTGGGTACATTTATGGTCTCCAAGGACTAAAGCAATTTTAATGAAATTTTTGGCTAATGTTCAGATTAGCCAGCGGGTGAACCAGTGAAGTGTGGTAGCGTTCGGAGTAACATTTTTTTGGAAATTTTGTGTCATCATGGGTATCTGGCAGATTATAATTTGTGCCCATAGTATAAGGTCCCGTTTTTTCTACCGTGGCTATCTTTTTTTAAGCTGGACGCGCTCGCATCGCCGCACGTCTCGAAGCTCTGCGAGCGCGTCCATCACCTAACCATATGTAACCACCACCATAACACCGAGGATTACCGTAACCACGGTTGAAAAAACCCGGTCTTAATCACATAAAAGGTTTTGGTTATTATCATCAAATTTCACGAAATTATCATCAGACGATCTGATGAGGAGCTGATGGTTAGTGTTACTGTCACCCGTGAACATTAGCAACTGCTCTCTAAAGATCTCTTACAAAAGTCTTGTTTATGATCCCTTAAAAACTAGTAATCCTTTTGATTAATCCAGTTTTATAAAAAAGAAATTCCTATTTTATTTTAATATAAGTATTGAAGAAAAATCGCGTCTATATAATAAAAACGCCATTTTTCTATGTAATATAGACGCGATTTTTTATTTTGACGCAAAATATTTCAACCTATTGTATAATTCGCGTGACAGACTTTTAATTATCTTTACGGTTTTGGTATTACCTCAAGCTTATTTCTAAAACACTTTTGAAGTAAATAAAGAACAATACATGAACACAGAGAGCAATTTACCCTCATGTCTGTAACTTAGGGTTTATTTATTTATTTATTTATTTAGAAATACCATTAGGTAATACACAGCACATACGTTTGTTTAAATTACAGGTATAAACTATATACAACATTACCTCTTAAAGGTATTTACAACTTAACTAAAACAAAAATGCTTAGCTACTTAATTTGATATACAGGCGTATGATATTGGGTTGCCACACGTCCTATTTTACCAGGGCATGTGCCGGTTCATAGCAATTTATAACATACGGGGTTATTTTGACATTGAGTTACTTAATGAGACCACATACCTACTTATCTCCCTGAAAATAACTTTCCATTAAGTTATTTTAACTAATAATAATACTAGTCCTGTATTAAATACTGCCCACTGCTGAGCACGGGCCTCCTCTACTACTGAGAGGGTTTAGGCCTTAGTCCACCACGCTGGCCTAGTGCGGATAGGCAGACTTCACATACCCTCGAAATTCTTATCGAGAATTCTCAGGTATGTAGGTTTCCTCACGATGTTTTTCTTCACCGTTAAAGCGAACGATAATTGATAAACAATACACACATAACTTCGAAAAATCAGAGGCGTGTGCCTTGGGTTTGAACCTCCGGACATTGTCTCGGCAGACCGTTCCATTCCCAACTTGGCTATCGTCCACTTATTTTAACTATAGATGTAAAAAAAAATTAAGTTTCGAACAACATTAATATCTATAAAAAGTTGCTTTAAGTTTACCCACCCTAATGCCACTACTACTGCCCTAAGAGGATTCGACGTAGCGGCAACGTTACGCCTTTAGTCAGAAAAACACCCACGCATACGTCATATCTACAAAATGCTAAAAATATCAGGAAAGTAAAATTAAGATTTTTGGTAAAAGTATTCGTTTTTCATGTATGATTTTTGGCATAATGTTAGCAGAGGCAAAGACGAGTATGTGGTTTTATTTATTAACGCAATGTCAAAATAGCCTGTATATGAAACCAGGACAGCTGAATTCAGTTGTGATTTCAGTTTGATAAAATTAAAGTTAGGTAGTAGGTGTGCAATATCGAGAATATATGGCTACTACACTAGAAAAAATACGAGCTAGTTATTGAATAAATACTCACGAAAGTTGCTCAAAGTTTCTCAAAAATGTCCCAAAGGTCCAGATATGACACTCCTATTCTCAATCAAAGTTTACCCCAAAACTGCGAAAGCTGAAAAAATCCATATCTGGCGCCGTAGCAGCCCTATTCTAAATCCACGTTAACCCCAAAAGTCGATAACGTCAGAAGGGGCAGCGGCCAACCCACGGGGCGACTTTGGACATAATTTTCCGGATCATTCGTTCGGCCGCGAAGGAACTATAAATCGTGGTAGAAATAGTTTTGATCATCGATCATAAATGAAGATTTACTGGTGGTAGCTCTCTCATATGTAAGAGTCCGTCTGGGTCGGTACCACCGCAATGTCTATTTCTACCGCCAAGCAGCAGTGTGCATGCACTGTTGTGTTTCGGTTTGAAGTGACGAAATACTATTACTGAGAGGGTTTAGACTTTAATCTACCAAACTGTCCTAGAGCGATTTAGTAGAGATACGTTTACTTCTACTTATCTAAAAAATCTTGGCGTAATGTTAATAAATTCCCATCCAATATACAAATGTTTACCCACTCTATATTAAAATAAGATTCATTTCGTCTCGAAGCCAATTTTATACCTTCAGAGAGGTTATTCCATCGGATATTAAAAATGAAAAATATCTTCCTGCCAAGACACTTGAATGTTTTATTGCTTACTAGGTGTTGCTCGCGGCTTTGCCCGCGCGAAATGCCTTTCCCGCTACAAAAGTCCCTAAAAGACCGTACGATACCATCGCCATCTATTTAAAAAATCATATTAAAAAGTATTTCCCATGACAGCAAATTAGCGGCATAAATACATAATTAGAGATGTAGCATGTCTGCATTCTCTATCGCATTTACCATGGGGAGTGCTCTGAAGAATTGTTCGGACTTATCCCTGCTGCTGAGTTTCCATCACCGTACAACGCGGCAAAACTACAAATTCCGTCCACATTACCTCGGAGGTTGGCAATCCACCACAGTACGTTTTTACCGACATTTTTTAATACGTACTACAAAACTATGGAACTAATTGCCACCAGCAGCATTTCCGGACAGATACGACCTGGCGACCTTCAAGAAAAGAGCGTATTCCCACCTAAAAGGCCGGCAACGCATCTCTATTCACCTTGGTATTGCAGATGTTCATTGGGGGCGGGGATCACTTACATCAGGTGAACCGTATGCTCATTTGACACCTATATCAAAAAAAAAAAAGAGCCTATGTGTTAATTCTGGATATGATCTACACGTGTGCCAAATTTCATCCAAATCAGTTCAGTAGTTTCTGCGTATACTTCTAACAAACATCCAAAAATTTTCACAAACTTTCGCATTTATAATATTAGTAAGATGAGATAAGAAGTAAGATGAAAGATATATTGGAATCTACGTTGTAGCGCATGTCTTCCTACTCAAGTACTGGGCTTGTAAAATTCTATTGAAAACAAAGTTTTTTTTTTTATTTTTTTTTATTGCATTGAATGACGAGACGAGCATGCCGTTCGCCTGATGGTAAGCGATACGACCACCCATAAACAGCAGCAACACCATCCAGCACCTTGACTTACAAAGTACTGTGTGGCATTCCACTGCGCTCGTCATCCTGAGACATAAGATGTTAAGTCTCATTATGTTTAGTAGTTATACTGGCTACAATGTCCTTCAAACCGAAACACAACAGTGCATGCACACTGTTGCTTGGGGGTAGAAATAGACATTGCGGTGGTACCCACCCAGACGGCCTCTTACATAATGAGAGACCTACCTCCAGTAAAAGTAAGCTTACTACAAAGACATTTAACTATACAAACAAATATCACGCCTCTATCCTGAAGGGGCAGGCAGATATGAGACCAGGGCCCTATCTTTCACCTCGTGTGTTCCGTCCCATGATGGTATAGGGGGCGAGCCTACTGCCATATCGGGCGCAATATCTGAACCTCGGGCTTATACTGAGTTGAAAAATCCAATATAATTTTTGCCCGACACGGGATTCGAAACAGGGACCTCAAACCGTACTGCGCACGAATATAACCACTTAATATATCTGTGAGCCCAACAACTAAATGTAAGCTGATGATAAGCTGTTTTGAAACAAATAAAATAGTTGTTATTTTTTTCTATCCGACACCATAACGTACCAGCACTGCCCACTGCTGAGCACGGACCTCCTCTACTACTGAGAGTGGTTAGGCCTTAGTCCACCACGCTGGCCTAGTGCGGGTTGGCAGACTTCACATACCTTGGAAATTCTTATAGAGAACGATGTTTTTCGTTTACCGTAATTCACAAATATTACACACATACTTTTAGAAAAGTCAGAGGTGCGTGCCCTTGGGTTTTGAACCTACGAACATTCGTCTCGGTAGTCCGTTCCACTCCCAACTAGGCTATGGCCTTTTTTTTATAATTCATTATAATTCTGACAAATGAAAATGACCAGACGTATTTCCTCATAATGGATTGGGGCTTTGTCTGAAATCTTGAAGCCGAGCGCGTGCCTGATCAATGATCGATCTTTATATAGAATGCTCAATCAATCGAATATTTGCAATGCTCATTCATACAGCGATATCTAAATTCGTCTCCAATAAATTCACTCCATAATCTTTTCGATATTAATCCAGACTGAGCTAGGGTTGCGATTTACTTGAAACTAGGTGTAGCTTGCGGCTTCGCCCGCGTGAAAAGCTTTTGTTCTCTACAAAAGTCCTATAAACACAGAACGACGCGAGCGCCATCTATCCAAAAATCATATTAAAAACATTCGTAATTTACTTCGTTTGCGTTTACTTCTAACGAACATACAAACATCCAAACATTTTCACACACTTTCGCGTTTATAATATTAGTAAGATGGTTGTATTGCGGTACGACTGCAATGCTGAAATCTCGGGTTCGATCCCCGGGTCGGGCAAAGTGATATTGGATTTTTCTATTCAGTATGAGCCCGGAGTCTGGAATTTGTGCCCGATATGCGCCCCCTATCACATTATGGGACGGAATACGCACGGCGAAAAGTGGGTGCACTAGTTGCGCTTCTGCCTACCCCTCCGGGGATAAAAGGCGAGAGTATGCGTATGCGTAAGATAAGGTAAGAAGTAAGATATTCAAATGTTCGTGAGAAATGTTGGTTCACAAAATGTGTTGCATCATCGTTTATACTAATCATGGTTGTGATGTTTCTGGAAGCACTTAACTAATTCTAGAAATTGTATAAAGAGTTGTATGTGGTATTCTCTGGATATCCTAAATTGATTCTGAAAATGTATTTCATAATAGTAAGCTACAATATGCGGCAAAAAGATATATGTTATTTGATTATTGGATTGCGAAAACGCGTGCATTGTGCAAGCCATGAGTGAATTAACTATTTTTCTCGGAAAACTATTGAGAACCCTGCGCGAGGTCACGTAGCGTTCTAAAAATAAATCCGCCGCCAATACTGTAGGTCCCAAATCTATTTTTAGTATTTTATGGATCCCGGCATTTTATTTTCGATATCCGATTTAATGGACTTTTATTGTAGAAGTGTTTGTGGTCAGTGGTTACATGGGAGTTTTTATAGGCTGTAAACAATAAACGAGGTTTCAGACAGGATCAAAAAGAAGAACCAAGATTTCAACTTTTTCTTAATATGTATTGCTGGTGCCTAGGCACGGTGCTGGCCTGAATAAAGGACCTGCAGCTAACTCACCGCGTGAGGCCCTTCGATTATGCGTGAAGCCTCTCATAGCGAAGTTGAGGAGAGATGGTTATCTCTCACCAGTCGACATAATAGGCTTTTTACTATGTTTCTTTTTGACAGTTATTCCATAAGTTATAGCAAATAATACCAAAAAGAAGCCTTTTCGTGAAATCAGCAGTAAAATTGGTTAAGAAATGGGGCAGCAATTCGTGTTTTAAATATTGCAATGTGAGCTTGGTGGGGATAGCGTGCTCTTTCTTTCAAGCGCGTCGTAATGCCTGACGACGTCAACTACGTATTGTGTCTCTTTTTCGTTTTTTTACTTTTAGCCCTTCCTTCATATTTCAAAGGGTTATATCTTGTTTTTTTTTTTCGGATTTTAATCATGTTTTTTTGTGTTAGGTTTTAAACGAATAAATTTTTGTTAAACATAATAAAAAATATGAGTAAAATAGCGTATTATGCCTGCCTGTACTTATCTTGCATACACGTCTCATAATGTCCAATAACTACGTTGGCTACAATGCCCTTCAAGCCGGCATACAACAGTGCATACACACTGCTGCTTGGTACAAATAGACATTGCGGTGATACCTACTCACCTAGACCCTAGTCTTAACCTTATTAGGTTAATATAATAATTCAATCATCGAGCGCTATAATTCAATCACTGACGCTTTCATGACGCGATTACGGTCTAATCCAGACGATAATTTCATTGGCATGCCAATTACGTTGAGAATGTACGCATAATTATATAGTTCATTTGATTATCTCTCGTTGCCGTTGTCAGTAGAGATGCTATGATAATCTGCTTCTTAAAGGCTTCTATAATCCGCGCGCGATCAAAATGGGATGGAACCGTGTCGAGGTTAATCAAAAATGAAAATTCTCGAGCGAAGTAGTGTTCGTAAATTTCTGAATTTAAATTCATTAATTGTTATTCTTGTTAATTATTTTTGATTTTTAAAACCAAAAAAAGGTGGTGATTTCAGTGGATTTTCTCTTCCTTTACTACTACATGTGTCCAAAATATGCATATTTAGATTACGTAATTAAATAGTTGTAAAAAATCCACAAAATCTCTTCGTATAATAATTGATTTCTGTTTTTTTGTATTACCTTACTTTAATAATTGTTATGTATAAATTAGTATTAGTATTGTTAATATTTCGATTGTCGTGACTTTTATATGTTTTAATGTTTTTACGTTTTACTGTGTTTTCTTATCTGTACCTCTATCTGTAATAATGCTTTATTATATTGAAATGTCGTTTGCATCTATAATTGTATAAGTAGCATTTGAACAAAAATATGTTTTTAAACTAAGTTAATGTTAAGGTTTAAATGGTGTTACTTAGTTGATGCAACTTTAATAAATAAATAAATAAATAAATAAATAAATAAATAAGTATTTTTTATTTTGTATTTCTCGAGCCTCACCATGACTTTGCCGACGCTACCGTCCGGTGTCAGTTTCAAAAGGTCGCATCTCATTCTGACCGCGCGTGAGTTCTACACGACATGATGATTGTAAAGTTCATTTGATTACTTCTACTTGTATAAAGAAATGACAGTCTGTTTCACAGTGGGTTCATGACTAGCCTTTAGTGTGCCTACATATTATATAACTCATCTTACTAATAGTATAAAATAGGTGTTGCTCCCGGCTTCACCCGCGTGAAAAGCCTTTACCGCTTCAAAAATACTAACTATCTATAGTGATTCATAGCGCCATCTGTACGAAGCCAGCGCTAACTAGTTAAAAAGTCAGATTAATTTGTATTAAATAGTAGCCTATATATAAAAAAGCGGCGATAGCCTAGTTGGGAGTGGAACGGACTGCCGAGACGAATGTCCGCAGGTTCAAAACCCAAGGACTAACACCTCCCACATTTCTAAAAAGTTATGTGTGTATTCTTTGTGAATTATCGCTCGCTTTAACGATGAAAGAAAACTTAGTGAGGAAACCTGCATACCTGAGAAGTTCTCTGAATTTCGAAGGTATGTGAAGTCCGCCAACTTGCATTAGGCCAGCGTGGTGGACTAAGGCTTTAACCCTCTCAGTTGTAGAGGAGGCCCGTGCTCAGCAGTGGGCAGTAGGTATATAATACAGGGCTGGTATGATGATGATGCTGATGAGTAGCCTATATGCTAACCCAGGACATGGTATATCTGAGTACCGAATTGCATCTAAATCCGTTCAGCGGTAGCTCCCTCTTACTTCTAACATACACATCCAAACATTTATATTTATAACATAAGACCACTGCTGAGCACTGGTTCCTCTTGCACTGAGTGGGTTTAGGCTTTAGTCCACCACGTTGGCCTAGTGCAGGTTGATAAGTTTCACTTACTTTCAAAAAAATTATAGAAAATTTTCATATAGGTTCCTCACTTTATTTTCCTTCACCGTCAACGCCCAAGCTAATTTCCTTATATAAATGGACACCGGTGTCCACCGCGGGCGTCCAAGGATTACAGCGCACGGTAATTGATAAACAATACACATAACTTGCAGAAGTCATGGGTGCCTTGGGTTTTGAACCCGTTAACCTTCGTCTTTGCCGTTCATTCCATTCCCTCCTAGCTATCGTACTACTGTATTACCACTGAATCCGCGTAGTACTGTGACGTCAACACTGGGATTAACACTGTCTAGCTTAAGACTGAAGACGTCACGTCGAGTTATCTTGGCTTGTTGAAAACCTCGTTATTCACACATAATTAGTGTTAAGGTGGATTTTCAGAAATTGATAGTACACACACACACATCCTTTATCCCCGAAGGGGTGGGCAGAGGCGCAACTAGTGCACCCACTTTTCGCCGTGCGTATTCCGTCCCATGATGTGATAGGGGGCGAGCCTATCGCCATATCGGGCACAAAATTCCAGACTCCGGGCTAATACTAAATAGAAAAACCCAATATAACTTTGCCCGACGTTGGGATCGAATCCAAGACCTCAGCATTGCAGTCGTACCGTAATACAACTACGCCACCGAGGCAGTCTATCTTACTAATATTATAAATGCGAAAGTTTGTGAAAATGTTTGTATGTTTGTTAGAAGTCAACGCAGAAACAACTAAACGAATTTGGATGAAATTTGGCACACGGGTAGATCATGTCCTGGATTAACAGTAACACATGGCCTACATTTTATCCCGGTAATTTGCTCCCATGGGAAATAATGGTCATTTTTAATCTGATTCTTTAAGCAGATGACGCTGGCGTCGACGAAAAGGTTTGTTTTTAATATCCTCTGCTTACTCCCCACAGGATAAAGGCGTGTATATATATGTGATAAGTTGTTAATTAAAACTGAAAGCTCATGTTATATACTGTGTTTTAATGGTGGTAGGTCTCTCATATGTAACAGACCGTCTGGGTGGGTACCACCGCAATGTCTATTTCTTCCGTCAAGCAGCAGTGTGCATGCCATGCACTGTTGTGTTTCGGTTTGAAGGACATTGTAGCCAGTGTAACTACTGGACATAATGAGACTTAACATCTTATGTCTCAGGATGACGAGCGCAGTGGAATGCCACACAGTACTTTGTAACTCAAGGTGCTGTATGGTGCTACTACTGTTTATGGGCGGTCGTATCGCTTACCATCAGGCGAACGGCATGCTCGTCTCGACATTCTATGCCATAAAAAAAAAAAAAATTATATGTTCCAAAGCCCCAGTCGAGCCCAAATAGTGAGCCCTGGTTAGGTTACATTGTAATTCTAGTGTATACTGCGAGAGCAGACAAGGATGAATCATGAATAGAAACTGTGGGATGTGACCAATTAATATGCAGCCTGCATGCCTGCAGGAATGGACTGGGCTTTTATTGAGACTTTATATGCAAATCAAATGATGGATGCGAGCTTGGGTGGAAATAGAAATGTATTTATATTTGGCCAAAAATTTACGTAAAACAGTTAATTCCTTTAAAATCTCACATTAGGACATGTTCCTAAATGAAAAGACTTACAATAAACAAAATTAAGTACAAATGTATTACAAGAGAAGCAATGTGTTGACCTGATGGCAAGCGCCACGATTGTCCATTATTAGTAGAAACACCACTTAGAATCTTGAATTGCAATAAGTAACCCACCATAGGGACCCATGTAAGTGTCACGTTTCGAAAAATGCTCAAATTAATCTCGGGGCCGATTTGGATGAAAACTAAAAGTGTATCATAGGATTTGTTAAAAGTGAATATTCCTAGCCAAGAATCGAACCTGTTGTTTGGTAGGTAACATAGGAAAAATAAAAAGTATTGGTTAAAAATTAGCTCTTTTCTATAGTTTGCCATATTTTTTTTATGTTGTAGGTGGCAAACGAGCAAACGGTTCACCTGATGGTAAGTGATCACCGCCGCCCATGAAGATCTGCAATACCAGGGGGCATAGAGATGCGTTGCCGGCCTTTTAGGTGGGAATAGAATATGTCAGTGACTGCCTCGGTGGCGTAGTTGTATTACGGTACAACTGCAAGGCTGAGGTCTCGGGTTCGATCCCCGGGTCGGGCAAAGTGATATTGGATTTTTCTATTCAGTATCAGCCCGGAGTCTGAAATTTGTGCCCGGTATGGCGATAGGCTCGCCCCCTATCACATCATGGGACGGAATACGCTTGGCGAAAAGTGGGTGCACTAGTTGCGCCTCTGCCTACCCCTTCGGGGATAAAAGGCGTGAGCATGCGTAGAATATGTCATTATTTCCCAGAATTAAATTCTTATTAGCGACACTATCGAATGATGTAACGATACAGTGTCTTTTTTTTAGCGAAATGAACGGGTTTGGTTCCTGGCTAGGAATATTCATTTTTCAAAATTCCGATGGTGCAGGTTTACTATTCCTCACAGTTTCAGATTTTGCCATCCACGCCCACTTGAAAAATTCGCCTGTATAAATTAAATTCATACATTTAAATTTTAAAAATGTTTCCATTAATTTAGCCAAAACAATATTCCGACGTCAATCTCCGTTAGCATAAATTATCGATAAACATGAATTTACCAAGCGTTATCGATAAAAGTAACATCATTACCCGCTGTCAAGCTCTATAATAAGTTTAGTTCGTGGAACAGTAACACGCCGTTTGTATAGAAATTGAGTTATCTTGATATATTACAGGGAATTTTCGAGATATATTTTTACAGAGTTAGTTTTTCAACGTAGTAATAATTTTAATGCAATGTGCGATTGTGGGATAGTGAGAAATTTTGAGACCTTTGTAGGTAGTTAGTAATTTTTTTTTTTTTTTTTGGATTTAGAAGACTTTATTTCTCATTAAGAATTACTTAAAATAATTCACGCACTGAGAAATTATAACCTAATATGTACAATCATTTAGGTGAGCGTACTAAACAGACACTGTATTAATATTAATCTTCGAGAGGGTATGCACAACTCAATTTTTTAGTACCTAAGTACAACGCAAGCCGAGAAGCTCGGATTCATAGTTGGTACAAGAAATATACAAACTTACTTCGAAAATGTACTTTATTTACTTAAAAAAAAATTAGATATAAGTTTAGACTTACATTTTTGATAGTTTTACCCTCTGAATTTTTCTTATTGCAATTGAATGATGAGACGAGCATGCAGCTCGCCTGATGATAAGCAGTAGCAAAACTATACGCACAGAACTTGACCCACTTCTTCTTTTACGTATGACAGGAGTTGGAGCTTTATTCATTTTTATGGCCCCCTGCCTGAAGGCAATTCCCTTTCTGGAAGGTTTCATCCAGTAAAGCTAGAAATATCCACAGAATCCTGGATTTCCAGGCCATAACACATGTACACTGTTATTACGCCAAAAAGGCGCCAAAAAGACCTTTAACGTCTTCTTATTTTCTTTTTAGACAGTTTAAAAAATTATCGTCGCTCGCCAGTCAACCAACACTCTATCTGGACCTTTAACACCAGGTATGGTGGAGTTACTTTGCCGTGTCAATATAAAAAGAAAAAATTATGATCAAGAAAAATAATTCAGAAGTATATACTAAACGCTCATGCCTCTATGTCTTAAAAATCACATCATAAACTATATCTTGCCACTTTATAAACTCCTATGAAAGTTGCACCACAGTATTATCTGCGTAAAAGAATTGAATTTCCAACAAAACGTGGATATTCGTGAGAGCAGCGAGATACATCAGAAATTACTTTGAATAAAGTGCTTACAACATAGAATACAAAATATCACATCATTGGACGGAATAAGCATGAAAATTTGATGCAATCTCGCGCCTCTTCCTACTCATTCATGTATAAAAGGCGTGAGTGTGTGAAAATTCCGGAACTGAATATATTTAATACCCTTGGATAAAGTATAAGCTTATTTGCATCCATAATCCATCAATCGTGCCTATATAAAATTTAATACCTTAGCTAAGCCGATACGTGTATTTTAGTATTCTACGGATTATTTAGATTTTTTGTGAATGTAAAGTATTATGATATTAACTTCAGTATTGGGGTTTGTAGCCCCTAAGGGTCTATAATGGTTTACTAGATTCCACGTAGGGTCCGTCTGGGTAGATAGAGTAATGTCTATTTCTACCACAAAGCAGTATGCGCGCATTGTCATCTTATGTCTCAGGATGACAAGCATAATGTTTTTTTTATGGCATTGAATGACGAGACGAGCATGCCGTTCGCCTGATGGTAAGCGATACGACCACCCATAAAAAGTAGCAACACCATCCAGCACCTTGAGTTACAAAGTACTGTGTGGCATTCCACTGCGCTCGTCATCTTGATACATAAGATGTTAAGTCTCGCTATGTCCAGTAGTTACACTGGCTACAATGTCCTTCAAACCGAAACACAACAGTGCATGCACACTGCTACTTGGCGATAGAAATAGGAATGTAGTAGTCCGTGGTGTTTATACACTAGCTAGATGAACGGAATAATAACTATTTGTATAGTTTTGAAGGACATTTGTCAATATTGTAAGTTCCTATTCTTTTGTAAAAGTTCAAATAAAAAAAAAAAAAAAAAAAAAACTCGATCGGTACCAACTAATCCGTGAAGTTTATTTGCCAATATAATGTCCAGCTCGAATTGTTAAATCAAAGTTCGTCAAAATTGCGCCAGTCTGTGTTATTGGATACTATATCTCGCGTGAATTAGTTTTTCAGGGATTAAAGTCCCGCTTTATATTTTCCCGGGATGAAAAGTAGCCTATATTACTCGCTGATAATATAGCTTTGTATTTTTTTTTAAATCGGTCTAGTAGTTTTTGATTTGAAACATACAAAAATACAATTCTTTCCGCTTTATAATATCAGTATAGAAGCACATCATGATATCTCGTACTTATTAAAAGAGAGCAGTATTTCATTATTA
Source organism: Sphinx pinastri (assembly GCA_947568825.1). Classification (NCBI taxonomy): domain Eukaryota; kingdom Metazoa; phylum Arthropoda; class Insecta; order Lepidoptera; family Sphingidae; genus Sphinx; species Sphinx pinastri. The sequence continues at coordinate 8,175,686 of OX387639.1, read as the reverse complement.
CATTAAAATACTTACAATTTTCCACAATTTATTTAGATAATAACAACCCTAAAATATTGGAAGTATATTTAAGAATTAATAAAGATTTTTTTTTGTAAAAATACGAAGGGTCAGTTACGATGTTCTTTCTGAAAATGCTCGATATAATATCTACTACGATAAACTGGGCGTGTACATTTTTCAAATCACGTCGTGCCAACCCTATTCCTCGTGGGTGTAGGGTTACATACGTTTTTACAACCCTTGGAGGCTTGTTATACCATTCGAGGAATTTGCATAATAATTGAGAACGCGTGGGCCGCGGAGCTCTCAATGGCTTCATTTCGCCCACACAGGCGGCTCCGGGATCCATAATTAGCGAGTTTTTGTATCCTTTACATTTATAAATGCAGGTCATGTAGGATTTATACTTATATGCTAGATAGAGATAAGTATCCTATTAATATTATAAACGCTAAAGTTTGTAAGAATGTATGGATGATGTTTGTTATTCTTTCACGCAAAAACTACTGAACGGATTTCGATGAAATTTGGCACACGGGTAGATCATGTCCTGTATAAAACATTGGCTACTTTTTATCCCGGGAAAATATAAAGCAGGATTTTAGCCCGGAAAAACTTTTTAACGCGGGCGGAGCCGCAAGCAAAAGCTAGTATGCTGTATAACAGTTGCTGCTCATAGTGGGATTGTTGTAGCCGCTTTGATAGCAGGGCCAGATTAGCCTAAAAGCAAACTAAGGAGACTGCCTAGGGGCCCAGCATCGGCCAGGGGCCCTTCGTCCCGAGAAAATAAATGAATATTATTATTTAATAAATCCGTTATCCGATGACAATATTGTTGCTTTGATTATCTTTTTATTATATTTCAATACGTTTAGGAACTTTTGTTTTACGCATATGCATACTCACGCCTTTTATCCCCGGAGGGGTAGGCAGAAGCGCAACTAGTGCACCCACTTTTCGCCGTGCGTATTCCGTCCAATGATGTGATAGGGGGTGAGCCTATCGCCATATAGCGCACAAATTCCAGATTCTGAGCTGATACTGATTAGAAAAATCCAATATAACTTTGCCCGACACGGGGATGGAACCCGAGACCTCAGCATTGCTGTCGTACCGTAATACAACTACGCCACCGAGGCAGTCAGAACTTATGTTTAGATCCAGAAAAATCCTGAGGTGGATCTTTATTCCACGAAAAGTCATGCGGAGCCGCAAGCGAATGATTTATAAAATTCGTGGAACAAGTTCTTAAGATTTTTACGTTTACAGACTTGTTTAAAGCCACGGTAACCTAGTTGGGAATGGAACGGACTGCTGGGACGAATATTTTTTTTTTATTCTGACACGACAAAGTGACTGCAACTCGCCTGATGGTAAGCGCGATGCCGTCCAGATAGGAATACGAATATCCGCAGGTTCGAAAGCCAAGGCACACACCTCTGACTTTTCGAAGTTACGTGTAAAGGAAAACATAGTCTTTAGGTTTTTTTTTTTATTGGCCCTACCGGCCAGTAGCCTGACGCAAAACATCGCGAGGCAACCTATATACTTGAGAATTCTTCATTAGAATTTCAAGGGTTTGTGCTAAAGCACAAACCAAACCCTGTCAGTAGTAGAGGAGCCCGGGCCTAGCAGTGGGCAGTGTATAAAACAATGCTATTATTAAATCGCTTTTAACATCTCAAGTTTAAAATTAATCCTAAGATCGTCTGAATGTTAGTCTGATCTTGAGAAGCCTTATTTAATGGATTTCTTTGACTTTAGTTACAATAGGATTACCGATAAAAATAGGTTATTTAAAGAATACCCTTGTTATTAAAATAATACTATGTTATTATAATAATATTTACTGGTGGTAGGTCTCTCATTATGTAAGAGGCCGTCTGGGTGGGTACCACCGCAATGTCTATTTCTACCGCCAAGCAACAGTGTGCATGCACTGTTGTGTTTCGGTTTGAAGGACATTGTAGCCAGTATAGCTACCGGACATAATGAAACTTAACATCTTATGTCTCAGGATGACGAGTGCAGTGGAATGCCACTCAGTACTTTGTAAGTCAAGGTGCTGGATGATGTTGCTACTGTTTATGGGTGGTCGTATCGCTTACCATCAGGCGAACGGCATGCTCGTCTCGTCATTCAATACAATAAAAAAAAACTAAAAATCTAGAATCATTCAGTACTTCTATACATTAAAGCCAGCAAATACTTACATGCTAGCCCTTGACGGAGGAGGCCATCTTTAGTGGAGACTTATGTTCAGCAGTGGACGTCATGTGGCTGGTGATGATGATATTTTTTTTTTGAACCTACATAATCTAACACAATTAAGTGGTTCTATGTTTTTAATTTCTTTACATTTATAATTTAGGCCCTTTTAATTTTACCAATGATATATAGTGCATCTCTCGAAAATCACTTTTATAAAAATAACCCTTTTCAAAATATCAGTTTTTGTTAAATTGTCTATGACGTAGCGTGTGTCTTTCAAAATCTTGTGCAAATTGTAGAGAACAAAAACAAGTCTCAAACTGGGGATTAGGCGGCTCATCGCTACGGAGCATACGTGCTTAAGTGCCTTTTGGGTGGTTACCAAACTTAGCAACTTTGTCTTAAGTCTGTTAAGTTGGTAATTAGCTTCACTCCATCCGATCTGTATCGTTTGAGTAGTTGAGAGCACGTACGTGAGTAGGGGATAAGTGGGCAGCTTAAGATAGAGGCAAATTAGGACATAGGTAATTAAAAAATCATATAGAAAAATTCTGCCCCTTAATGTATTAGTTTTTTTGCGTCAACAAATTATTCTATTTCTCTCGTCTTTCTTGTATTCAAATATAACATACGCTTAAAACAGAAAAAATGCTTTTTTTGTAAAAAAATGTTTCATAGTTGTCTTATTTTATGATAAGGCGAATTATTTTAAGCTCGAATGTCGCATAGAAAATGGGCGGGCTTTATATGACGTCATTCGTGAGTGGCAATGATCTTTTAATAAAAATGTCTAGATACGGCACCTATACTGTACTCGGCTCTCAAAAACGGCACATTATCCCACACATAGTTAATTTAATATTACAATAACAAACTATAATATGACACGTGAAAGTATTACGGCATATCATAATTCTCATTATTATCATATAGAAAATTTTATCGAACATTCTTTAGACTTCTAACTTCAACAGATTCTGTCACGATACTACGGCTGATTGGGCTAATTAGCTCAATTTTCGTGTGCCATTTGGAGACTGTTTATAACGCATCTACACCTTTTTCTTTAAACATCATTGATGAGTGGTCATTTAATTCAAAGCTAGCGACCCGTCCCGGCTGCGCCCGTAGAACTAGGAGTGGCTGATACAAATCGTATATAGATATTGAAACTATTCATTGATGCAATATCTTAAATCGGATATCAGTGTAATCTGAAACTATATACCGGGCAAAAAAATATATTGCTCCAAATCGAGTATGATTTTCGATACTATTATCATATAAACCAAAATTAGATGTGTTTCTGTTTAGAGTATAGACACTTCTGCTAAGCTAAAAAATTATATAGTTTCGATTTGATATTGAGAAAAATCGGTATTACCCACTTCTACGTAGAACTCACTTCACTTACCATCAGGTGAACCGTACGCTCGTTTGCCCCCTATATCATAAAAAAAAACTCATTATAATCTATAGCTATAAGTCAATGATGACACATAATAGTAAAATAAATATTTTATCCGATCTCTACCAAACTTCACATGATCATCCGCTGGGCTAATCTGAAGATTACCTAAAGATTTCATTTGGGCCATATTAAATCTCCATTACGTTAGTTGTACGCATGCTCACGCCTTTTGTCCCCGAAGGGGTAGGCATAGGCGCAACTAGTGCACCCACTTTTCGCCAAGCGTATTCCGTCCCATGATGTGATAGGGGGCGAGCCTATCGCCATATCGGGCTTAGTTTTAATAACGTGTCACATTAAGCTTACAAATTGTGAGATAAAACATTTTATCTAATTTGAATTTGAATTATTTACTTCTTCCCTTACAACATTGATGTATTAAGAACCCTAATACATCAATGCCTTACAAGAAAATTATTGTTACTTAACTGAGTCAATCCGCAATAAAAAAATACTTGATCAATTTGATTCGGATGGACAACTCATGCTTGACCAAAAAAAATACTATGTATAAATTGACTGCCTCGGTGGCGTAGTTGTATTACGGTACGACTGCAAGGCTGAGGTCTCGGGTTCGATCCCCGGGTCGGGCAAAGTGATATTGGATTTTTCTATTCAGTATCAGCCCGGAGTCTGGAATTTGTGCCCGGTATGGCGATAGGCTCGCCCCCTATCACATCATGGGACGGAATACGCTTGGCGAAAAGTGGGTGCACTAGTTGCGCCTCTGCCTACCCCTTCGGGGATAAAAGGCGTGAGCATGCGTTGAGCATGCGTATAAATTGTTTACACCCAAGAAGACTTTGGGCGGTAATAATAAATCAATCTCAAGTTAGAGTTACATCTCAAGTAGACATAATGTATTGAACTATTTATTAAAACCGCCCCTAGTGGTTCTTAAGACAGGTTCCGTGTATCCGCTTTGGTTTCGGATATCCTCATGCTGTCCAGTTAAAAAAAAACATTGTGTACAGGGTCATTTTGAGATTGCGTTACTAAATGAAACCACATAGGTACTTATGAAATAACAATTTCCATTAAGTTATTTTAACCATAGACGTAAAATAAAAGGTGTAAGTAACGAAAAAAATAAATATCAATAAAAAGTAGCTATAAGTTTACACGCCCTAATGCCACTACTACTACTCGAAGAGGATTTGTCGCAGCGCCTAAATTACACTTTCAGCCAGAAAAATACCCACGTACACGTCATATTCGCACTAAAATACAAAATGATAAAAAAAAAAACAGGAAAGTGAAATTGATATTTTTGGTGAAAATATTCGTTTTTCATGGATGATTTTTGGCATGATGTTAGCAGAGGCAAAGATGAGTATGTGGTTTCATTTATTAACGTAATGTCACAAAAACCCTGTATACTGGGAAAGTACACAAGTGAACTTTTATAAGGGCAAATTCCTTTCACGCGTTCGTTGATAGATAGATAGATAGATAGATAGATAAAAACGTTTATTTTGGCTACAAATAATATACTGTATATACATAGACAACAGACAAGTATACATCCATTTGTGAAATATTGTAGCCGCAATCAGGCCCCAAGATGCGCGAAACACACACACACACACACACACACACACCACACCCACCCACACACACCATGCTTTTATCTAGGCAGGCAGAGTTGCAACAATGGCACACATTTTTCATCAAGTGTGTCGCGTCCAATTATAGGGGCCGAGCCCATCGCCATATTGGGTAAATTCCAGACTCCGGGCTGATACTGAACAAAAATACCCAATGTCACTTTACCTAGGATTCGAACCCGGGACGTACCGCCCACGCGATACAATTACGACACCAACGCAGTCGTAGGCGACTCGGTGTTTTATTATTAAGACTAGCCTTTTCTCGCGTCGTCGCCTGCGTGTAAGAGTTTTTGTGGGATAAAAAGTAGCCCCTTCCCAAGGTCTCAAACTAGGTCCATACCAAATTTCATAGAAATCCATTCAGTAGTTTAGTTGATGTACGCTATCAAACAAACACAAAAACAAACAGGTGATTTTTGTTCAAATACTCTTCTTTAGTCCTCTCCTTACTTTTTTATTATTTTTCTTTTAATGTACAGTCAGCAGTATAAATATCTGTACAAAATCAAAATTTCAAATCGCCTATATACGCGTTAAGCTAAACTGAAATATTTTTTTCTTCGTTTGAAGTAAAGTAAATACCTTTTATTTTATTTTTGTGAAGAGAAAAACAAGATTAGTAAGAACACAAAAGTATGTAGCCAATTTGAAATTTTGAATTTGTTCATCTACTTATGCTGATAACTGTACAGACACACCGGACTATACTGCTTTATTATATGTATGGATAATAAGATATTTACTGGTGGTAGGTCTCTTATATGTAAGAGTCTATCTGGGTGGGTACCACCGTAATGTTTATTTCTACCGCCAAGCAGCAGTGTGCATGCCCTGTTGTGTTTCGGTTTGAAAGACATTGTAGCCAGTGTAACTACTGAACATAATGAGACTTAACATCTTATGTCTCAGGATGACGAGCGCAGTGGAATGCCACACGCCCACATGCCCACGTCTAGCAGCTGACGTGCGCAGTACCCAAAGACATTAAACAGTATAATTATAGACTGGACATCAAGACAAAATTTTTCGTCCAAAAGTTATTACCAATTGGTAATAAGTCGCTGTCGCCTGTCTTATCTGACATGTTCCTGTAACAAGACGTCTCGGTATGCTTAAATTTTGTAAAGAAAACAATATTTTGGAAGGAAATATGCCAATTTACGCATTACGACCATGTCAAAGTATGTTTTAATGAATTTTAGATAGGTACTTTGTTATTTCACGGTAGATTGAGTTACTGACGAACAGGCTCAAAATTGTTGTATGTCAATTTTCCCAATGTCCGCTCTATATAATTTTAGAACTCTTTGGCAGTACCTAAACAAATTGTAATTACATAAATTACATAATGATTTAGAATCTGTTTACATCTAGCTAAATACTTTAAAAGCTATATTCATGCTACATTTTCGTACGAAATAATTATTCATAGCCAAATTAATGTTTGCACAGAAGAAAGTTTTATTTTGTAATACATATACGTTAGGGTTAATGAGTTTTTCAATTAGGACGTCTGACTTAAAATGGAACGTATTAAATGTAACGCCACACGCTTGGCCCTTGCTTACATACTTTCGACCTTTTACAGACCACGTAGTACAAACGACACTGCGGCGATAGCCTAGTTGGGAATGGAACGGTCTGCAGGGACAATGTCCGGAGGTTCAAAACCCAGGGCCCACACCTCTGACTTTTCGAAGTGACGTGTGTATTGTTTATCAATAATCGTTCGCTTTAACGGTGAAGGAAAACATCGTGAGGTAACCTACATACGTAAGAATTGTCTTTAAGAATTTCGAGGGTATGTGAAGTCTGCCAACCCGCACTAGGCCAGCGTGGTGGACTAACGCCTAACCCCTCTCAGTAGTAGAGGAGGCCAGTGCTCAGCAGTGGGCAGTATATAATACAGGGCTGATAGCATAGCATAGTAGTACAAACGTGTGGCTGTGGGTTTAATATCGTCTCCTCGGTATGCTGTAGCGTATATTAGACTGCAAGGTGCAAGGTTTGATTCCAAGATCGGAAAGCTTTTTGTGTAGATCTTTGCTCAATTTGGCGGCGATGGCAACGTTAAAAGAGGATTGCGTTAAAATTAATTGAAATTGAAATGAAACATGCAATATTGCGTCAACCCTACATGATATTAGCTAGTAGAAGAAGGAGATTAAGTTATTAGACCCTTTTACAGCCAGAAAACCGAAACGCGTGTACAACACAACTTACAAAGTAATTTACTGTTGCCACTGAGTCGTGTCATCGTTTCGGTTCGAATTTTTTTTGCCGCCTCTGCAAAGCAAATTACATGAAATATGCATGAAGTGAAAGCAGCAACCGAGACTATAGAGCGACATTACATCACGCCTTATTTTAGGGGTAGGCAGAGACGTATTATTTTACCTATAAGGCTCGCTGAGCTTATTTCCATTAGCGAGAAGGAAGGGAACACCAGCGTGGTGGACTAAGGCCTAAACCCTCTCAGTTGTACAGGAAGCCCGTGTCCAGCAGTGGGCAGTATATACTACAGGGCTGGTATGGTATGGTATGGAGAAGCACATCCATACCTGACCCAGGGGTCGAACCCAAGACCTCAACAAGGCGATCGTATGTTAAAGTAAGGCACCGAGGAAGACGTAAAGTTCCACGCCTTGATCTCCTATTCAGGAGTAAATTTTATCTTACTTAATAAATTATTTGTATTTTAGTTAGTACCTAGTAATCGAAGAAACTGCTGGACAGATTTGGATGAACTTTGGCACACGGATAGAGTATGTCGCGAATCAACATTTAGTTTTTATTCCGTCAATTTTGTCTCGTATTTGGAGTTTTAATATTTCTAAATAGATGGCGCTGCGTCGCATAGATGGCCTTATGGATTGCCAGTGATTTAAGGTTCTTTCGGGCGAAACCGTGAGTAACACCTAGTAGTGGATATATATCTACATTAGATATTGGGGCATTTCATGTGAAGCGGACAACGAAAAAAATGTCAGGTTCTGGATTTTGTTCATAATTGGGTCAACTAGACATCTACGGGACCTGAATTAATTTACGTCATTATTTTATTTTTTTAGCCTAGTTACGAATTAACGCGACTTCAAAGAATTGTTCAAATTTGAAGAACAGATTTTTCGATAGCTATGAATTTAGTTACTTAACCATATGGATAAAACAATAAGTAAACAGTGTTTATTAGAGAATAATAATTGTTTTTCTTAGAAATTGATTAAAATATGAAATTTGTTTTATTCTTCGTATAGTAAACAGGAAGCTAATATTAAAAACTAGTATTTTCCAACTTCGCATTTTCTTATTTTTACCTGTGAAAAATAATATATTTTAAAAATAAATTAGGCCCTTTTGCCTCACCGACATTTTATTATAGAGAGAGTCCGGTAAACAATGCAACACAATGATGACAGTTATCGACATTGACAATAGATGGCGCTGTCAGCGGTTTGTATTTAATTATTTATTATCATAAATGATAACGTGGTTCATCTGATGGTATGTCAAAAACATCCACAATGCAGTAAGGATCGTCGCTTACATTAGCCAGTGGCGGTCTTAGGGGGAAGAAACCCGGGTGTGAGCAAAAAAAAAACAACGGCTTGCACTCCGGGAGTGCCGGCAGAAGTAAATTTTTTTTAATATTTTGGAATAGTTAGGGAATAATTTCGCACGCATTGCTTTATTTATCAGTATAAAATTACTACCATTTATGTAGTTAAATACAATATTTATTAATTGCGCTATCGTACACAAGAACGACAATTTATATTACATAAACTTCCTCTCCTACGCCGCGCCGGCGCTCCCTCCGTCTTACGAATTTTCGATCAAGTCACGTGTCCTGACGCGAGTTTAACATTTTATACCTATCCCAAGAAAAGTGCTCAACGCCGCTAAAGAAGTTTTCACTTCAACAATATTGTAAGTAAGATGTTTGAGATGCTTTTGTAAACAGGTTGGTTACCTAAAAAAATGGTTATCAGAAGGATATTGTGAGAGGCTCCGTAATGTACTGATCAAATGACCCTTACGACATTTGAAATATCCACCGATATTGTACAGTGAAGAAATCCCCTCCTTCCCCCTAGCCTTGTTCTAAAACTTATTAGATTAATTTAAATCCTTTGCGTCGCTTAGTGTTATTTATGCAGAGTTATTGTAGGTTATATCACATTTAATTACGTTTGGGTGAAAATTTATTGTAAGAACAGATTTAGTGCGACGCAAGAGGGCGTCGCTTAGGTACTTTACTATATTTAAAGCACCTACTTATTTGATATTTTTTTATAAGCCTGTAGTAAACGTACTATAGTCTATAATCTATATATAATAATATAATAAATTATGTTTCTATTACTTTTTGTGTTTTGTTGCAAAAGAGTCAAATTATTACAACGCCATCCTACATTAAAAATCATGTCAAATTGTATCATCATATACATTAGCCATAACAGCCTACATAAAAGTCACGAGCGTAAAAAGCGAAAGCGCCGAGCGCTCGCGAGCGTTCTGAGCGCAACGGTCCGTGAAAATGACGGGGCGTGGAGCACTCTGTATAACGAAGTGGGAGATAAAAATACACGCCCGTGATGGGAAGGTCATACTTTTGTTTGTGGATGTTTTAAACCGTAGGCAAAGGTAGGTAGGACTTGATAGTAATGACGTATTCCACAGTTGATTTAATTAGACATATCCGGTTTAAACAGGCCAGCATAGTTGTGTCGACTGACGACGACGGATAATCATCGCTCGTCAGTAGATTTGGACCCCCCTCCGCCATCAGATGCAGTGGGGTCAGTTAGCCGTGACCGTATAAAACAAAAAAAAAATCAACTTTTGTAGAATTTAGCAATGATGAGCCGATCAAGCCGTGTGAGTTGTGAAGGCCAGAAATAGAAGCAATTTCCCTAAATTTGAATTATAAAGCACTTTATAGCACAGCACTAGTATCCTTCAATATTAGGTGCTAGGTGTCATAACTGTTATTTTTATTTGCCAGTATAGGCAGAGGAGCTAGCGGCCCGCCTGATGGTAAGCGGCCACCGCTGCTCATGGACTTGGCAATTCCAGGGACAGAGACAAGCCGCTGCCTACCGTAGGGACAAAACTACTTTTTTTATCTGGCCACTAATGCCGATAGAGATATTTTCTTTAAACATAATTGCGCTTGCACAATATTCTTTGGTGGTAGAAATAGTCAATTTGCTATCTACTGAATAGGACTCATGCGTACCATAAAACTGTTATCTAGTAAAAGTTTTTAGGAAGGTCTCTAACTTTAATGGAAGAACGGGAATTACGAAAATGTAGTTTCAAAGTCCAAAAGACAGTACGACTGCTTATTCAAGGCCGTTGAAGTTGATCACGGGTGATGCTAAAACCTTAGTTCCTGGAGACTTGAGGGTGACGGCAGATTTAGAGGGCGGGTGTTCTGCCTTATTTCAAACCGACCACAACTTAGGCCGGGTTATTTCATCCGTGGTCAGGTGAAGTTGAGGCATTTATCACACTGGCGAATTGCAAGCGAATTCACAATTCCCACCTAAAAGGCCGGCAACGCATCTCTGTGCCCCATGGTGTTGCAGATGTTCATAGGCGGCGGTGATCACTTACCATCAGGTGAACCGTATGCTCGTTTGCCACCTATATCATAAAAAAAGCAACCAGACAAAGGCGCTGCTCGTCCAGTGTAATAACACCGTTAACTTGGCTTTACCATGAACGAAACAAAATGGGCATAGCGGCCATAGTCTACAAGTGAATAGCGATTTTTTACATAATTAATTGTAAGCGTTATTTTATAAACAAATTCAAAAGAAAATCTCGTATTCCATTTGTGTACTTGCCAGTGATTTTCTGAAAATAATTAAGACAATTTACAGGCCTTTATACAATTCACTGTTGTTTGTGTAAAATGTAAACCCAATGAACAAATAATTAGCATTCAGAACAGCGAGAAAGATTAATTAGTGCTTTAATTTTAAAAGGCAATTTGGGTTACAAAATATGTTTTAATTTGAAATGTTAATTAATAAGATATACATACACGGTGTTTAAAAATATCGGTATATATTATCTAGTTATTAAAAGTTTTGGGCGCTTATATTTTGCACTGTTGATATTTTACGTAACTATAATTTGTGGACGGAGTCTTGTATCGATTTTCGTCTCAAAATGATTGCGATGTATGATTTATATAAAACCAAACGTAGATTCTGCTCCCAATTATACTCTGTTTACCTGTAAAAACTAAATGATAATCGGTTCAACGGTTTCGGAGATGTGCGCTAACAGACAGAGAGCAAATATTTTTAAAAAATCGCTGATATGTGATATATCATTCTTCTTTAGTTAGTTTTCTTTTATTACTTTTCTTTAAATGTACAGACACAATGTTCTGTTTCTTGTTTTATTTTACGTATAGATAGACGAGCTAATTCCTTGTTCGACAATGTGTTCCTAAAAATTAGTTACATTTTTTATTTATATATTTTTTTTATTGCATTGAATGACGAGACGAGCGTGCCGTTCGCCTGATGGTAAGCGATACGACTACCCATAAACAGTAGCAACACCATCCAGCACCTTGACTTACAAAGTACTGTGTGGCATTCCACTGCGCTCGTCATCCTGAGGTCTCATTATGTCCAGTAGTTATACTGGCTACAATGTCCTTCAAACCGAAACACAACAGTGCATGCACACTGATGCTTGGCGGTAGAAATAGACATTGCGGTGGTACCCACCCAGACGGCCTCTTACATAATGAGAGACCTACCACCAGTAAATAATTATGTGCTATCCGCCACGACCACCTTTAAACAATAGTAACGCCACAATTGCGGCAGTTATTCAATTCGGAAACATATTAGTTCCTAAGCATTGGAATTTGTGCTCGTCATAGCGATAGATTTAACGATTGAGCGTACAATTTACCTTATTCCTAATCCGATCAAGATCGTGTGTGTAATTTCAGAGACTGATATCAAAAGTAGTATAAAGATGAAGGTGGAGGAAGCGAGAGAAGCATGCCAGAATCGAGCAAAGTGGCAATCCATAGTCTCTGCCGACCCCTAAGGGATAGAGACGTGATAATACGTATGTATGTAGTATAACTCGTCAAAATAAACCGTTTGAACAAGACACTACTCGCATTTCCCCATTTTCATTCAAGTGATTAGAGTAGACTTCCACTTGTTGCGGTTCCATTTACATAAGACCACGTGTCGTGAGTCGCCACCCCGCCCTCTGCCCATGCGATTTGCATTACAGAGGGGCTGGCGTACGTCAACACGGAGCTCTGGTTATATTGGCAGGTCGAGGATAGACGCGAATTAATTTAGAATCGCACAGCTTGTGTTACAAAATCTGTTGGTTACTCAATCACGGTTCTGGTTTTCATTTGGGTTTTTGGAACCTAGGAATTAAGTTTAACGAACATTTCAATTCGTCATAAGATATTTTTATACCTTGCTAGCTTAATTAATGTAATTCAACCCCATTTTGAGCGACGATATTGGACGATATTGGAGGTGGAACGGACTGCCGAGACGAATGACCGTATGTTTAAAACCCGAGATACCCCGGGGCCGTCTCTTATGCGCCGAAGAAGGCCACCGCGGGTTTTGGTTGGTATGCCAGTGTAGGGTGGGTGTATGTACAGTCAGCAGCATAAGTAGATGAACAAATTCAAAATTACAATGCCTACATACTTTTGTGTTCTTACTAATCTTTTTTTTCTCTTCACAAAAATAAAATAAAAGGTATTTACTTTACTTAAAACGAAGAAAAAAATATTTCAGTTTAGCTTAACGCGTATATAGGCGATTTGAAATTTTGAGTTTGTATAGATACTTATGCTGCTGACTGTACATAGTGTTAGGGTCTAGGGACTTGGTCCAATGCTCGCTCGGATGATGCTATACTCCCAAGTGTCAACATTGGGCCGTAAGACTGTGTGAAACCAACATAACCTTTCCGCTCGTCTCCCAGTGGTGGTAGCAATAACGCGTTTTTACCCCGCGAAAAAAAAAGGACACACATCTCTGAATTTTCTAAAATTACGTGTGTATTCTTTGAGAATATTCACTTGTTTTAACGGTGAAGGAAAAAATCGCGAGGAAACCTGCATATCTGAAAAGTTCTTCATAAGACTTTTCTAAGGTATGTGAAGTCTGCCAACCCGCACTAGGCCAGCGTAGTGGACTAAGGGTTAAAGCCTCTCAGTAGTAGAGGAGGCCCATGCCCAGTAGTGGGACACTATATAATACAGGGCTGGAATTATTTATTTTTATGCTAACCCTCATTTGGGGATGAGTTTTCAAAAAAACCTTTAGTGCTTACCGATGTGACGTGTCTTTAGGATAATATCATTAAGTGAAAAATAATCTTTTTGAAACAGATAAACCCAAATAATATGGATAAGGTAAAAAACACCCAAAAGCCAGTTATACTAATACGCCTTGTGACGCCAATAAAATAATAATATCAAAATCCCTTAAATATTTATGAATAGAAAAGCAAATAAATAATGTAAATGCCATTCATTATGCTTAAACCCAAAATCCTGGTGTTTATTAAAAGTGGATCAACAATAGAATACCCAAATGATTTTCTGAACTGTCGCTTAGTACATTCAGTCGGATATTCACGATCCGAAAAGCATGAAGAGATATTCGGCTGTATTATACTGAATATTTAAATGTGGTATCCGCCCACATTTCCCGTGCACTTGAGTACCTGAATACGTTTTTATGAATTATTCATGTATCGACTCAAAGGTAGGCTATTTCTATTTTTCGCTTCGTTACTACGAAAAATAATACGGAACTTCTATTTGTGAAGATAGTTTCTCGCCTTCTTAGTTTAAGAGCAATGTTTTTGGGTTGTAAATCGGGAGGTTCATGGTTCTATTCCCGATCAGCAAACACTGTGCGGGTTTTCCATTACGATTTCCCAGGACAAGATCATCTAAATTGTTACAGGGTCTTGCTGGGAAAGTGTGTTGCACCCAGGCGCGGTCGTATCAAATTTTGAACGGGGTCTCTAGTAAATCGCGGCTAGGGGCAGAAAATTGCTTGTTTATATTTTGTACAATTTTAATTTGATGCGTACGATTTGGGGGGGGGGGTGTCATGTCCCTGTGACCCTCTCCTTCGGACTGCGCCTGGTTGCACCAAACCCACAGCAGTGGGTTAATCCCTTATTACTCATTGCATTCATATACTAACTCACAGTGCTGCTAGTATACCTATACCTTCAATTTAGCATGAGCTTATTTATTCTATGATTAACCTAAAAAGTAAATTTCAAACACAAAGTTACTTTTTAAACAACAAACAACTGAACGAACTCAAATCCTTTTCCCATTGGATTAATGAAAGACAAATTAAACAATTCATATTTATACGCGACCTTTCAGATATTGATAAAGGTAAAACGAAATAAGTCAATATTGTCGTATAAATCCGCATATCCGAGCCATCTTGGGGCTTAGCGACGATGTATTGAGTCGGTTGTATCGGATATCTGACAAATCGTCGAGTCTCGGTTGAAATGTGTTTGCTTTGTAACAGTATAGTTACGTGTTATATATATTTGTATTTTGTACGCGCATGCTCACGACTTTTATCCCCGAAGGGGTAGACAGAGGCGCAACTAGTGCACCCACTTTTCGCCAAGCATATTCCGTCCCATGATGTGATCGGGGGCAATCCTATCGCCATATCGGGCACAAATTCCAGACTTCGGGCTGATACTGAATAGAAATACTCAATATCGCATGTCCCGACACGGGGATCGAACCCGAGACGTCAGCATTGCAGTCGTACCGTAATACAACTACGACACCGAGGCAGTCAGCTGAGACTGACTAGTTTATTTCCAATTTTGTCTGTAATAGCGTTCATATTTTATTATCTTCCTCATACCCCTTAATGAATTGCTAAGTGCAATTATGTCGGTGCTTCTGAGTTCCAAGCCGAGGCTACATTCTACATACTGATCTATACTATGCAAATATATATCGAATATTGGATAAATGCGATTAACCTCTTTAGTGTACAGTCAGCAGCATAAGTAGCTGAACAAATTCAAAATTTCAAATTGCTTACATACTTTTGTGTTCTTACATGCTTTCCGAACTGGTGGTAGAGTTAATATTGACGGACTCTAAATAATGTATAACATTTTATGGGTTCGAATAAATTATTTTATTTCATTTATTTTATTTATTTATTTCTTATTAATCATATTTTTCTCTTCACAAAAATAAAGTAACAGAGATTTACTGGACTTCAGACGAAGAAAAAAATGTTTCAGTTTAACTTAACGCATATATAGGCGATATGAAATTTTGATTTTGTACAGATATTTATGCTGCTGACTATACATTAGGGTAATACCGAATCACGAGGTCATCCCGTTGTTTCAAGATAACTGCTTAACCCGACATCATTTCCCAATATAGACAAAACAGCTTGAAGTGCTATTTTTCAATGTACCTCAATTGTTTGTCAACTGTAGGTTTTAGTTACAATTTAGGATTAATCATGAAATAGCGGGCTTACCCTATGATTCGGTACTACTCCAATGCACCCTATTACAAAATGATATCAAAATAGTAATTAAAATCGAGCTATGATAGACATAAAATCATATTTTTTTACTTTATTATATTAGGAGAAATAAAACTGAAATAGGTTAATATGACACAGGATAATAAATTAAAGCTCAGAATGCTAAATTATATATCCTTCCTTACATAGTATCAAACAAAGGCTTCCGATGCCTCCGTACGCGATAAACTCAAATACTACCGAACGGATCTCGATTAAATTTGGAATGGAGATAGTTTTGAGACCCTGGGAAGGTTTTAGGCTACTTTTTTTCCGGGGGAAATATACAGGGTCATTTTGACATTGCATTAATAAATGAAACCACATACTCGTCTTTGCTTTTGCTAACATTATGCGAAAAATTATACATGAGAAACTAATATTTTCACTAAAAATCTCAATTTTATTTTCCTGTTTTTTTTTTTTATAATTTTATAGTTTATAGCGAATACGGCGTGTGGGAGAGTGTTTTTCAGACTGAAAGTGTGATGTTGCTTCAGCGACGAATCCTTCTAGAGTAGTAGTAGTGGCAATATTGCATGTAAACTTAAAGTTACTTTTTATTGATATTTATTTTGTTCGAAATTTACACTTTTTTATCTTACGCCTATGGTTACAATAACTTAATGGAAAGTGTTCTTGTCAAGGAGATAAGTATGTGGTTTCATTTAGTAACGCAATGTCAAAATGACCCTGTATAGCGAGACCTTTATCCCGGAAAAACTCGAAGCCGCGAGCCGCGAGCTAGAAAAAACATAAATTAAAGAATCATAAAATGTGTCAGATAAATACTTAATACAAATAAAACCATTCAAACGAATTCACTGGCAGTAAAAAAGAAAAAAGGCTTTACATATTTACAGATATAATATCGTTCATGATTCCAAGCGTGGAAAATATTTAATATCTCTCATAAATTTATCCCTCGTAAGCTGTTATAAATTTCCAGGAATGCTAACTTTGAAATATGAAATATGGAAATTAAATGTTGCAAAACTTTTGCAGTTTGTTACGCGTTATGGAGTCGGGTCGAACATGAGTTGGGCTTGACGGTTCCGTATTCCTAATTTTGGTAATTTACATAAACGTGAGAAGTTGTAAGCGGCGATGGCCTAGTTGGTAGTGGAACGTACTGCCGAGACGAATGTCCGCAGGTTCAAAACCCAAAGGTACATACCTCTGACTTTTCTAAAAAAAAGTTATGTGTGCATTCTTTGTGAATTATCGCTCGCTTTAACGGTGAAGGAAAACATCGTGAGGAAACCTGCATACCTGAGAAGTTCTCTGAATTTCGAAGGTATGTGACGTCTGCCAACCCGCACTAGGGCAGCGTGGTGGACTAAGGCCTAAACCCTCTCAGTTGTAGAGGAGGCCCGTGCTCAGCAGTGGGCAGTATATAATACAGGGCTGGTATGGTATGGTATGGTATGGTATGGAGAAGTTGTAGGTTCATTAGCGACTAAATTATGGCTCAGATTGAAATATGAAATCACCAGTTGCTCTGTGTATTATCAATGATTTAAAAAAAAAGTATCGATTTTATAATAGAACAAGAGGACTGCCTCGGTGGCTTAGGTATTAATAAAACTTGCTAATACTGTAGTCGTACCGTAATCGGTATAACTGCAGTGCTGAGATCTCGGGTTCGATTCCCGGGTCGGGTAAAATTATATTGGGTTTTTCTACTCAGTATCAGCCCAGGGACTGGAAATGTTTTTTTTAAGGCATTGAATGACGAGACTAGAATGCCGTTCACCTGATGGTAAGCGATACGACCACCCATAAACAGTAGCAACACCATCCAGCACCTTGAGTAACAAAGTACTGTGTGGCATTCCACTGCGCTCGTCATCCTGAGACATAAGATGTTAAGTCTCATTATGTCCAGTAGTTACAGTAAAGTAAGTATTAGTAGTGTAAGTAGTGCCCGGTAAAGGCCCACCCACTATTACATGGGACCTAACATAGCTGGTAAAATGTGGGTGTCTTGCACCTCTGCCTATCCTTGAAAAGGGAAAAAGGCGTGATGCTATGTATTTATGTTAGTGGTATGTACAGTCAGCAGCATAAATATCTGTACAAAATCAAAATTTCAAATCGCCTATATAAGCATTAAGTTAAACTTATTTTTTTTTTCTTCGTTGGAAGTAAAGTTTATTTTTTTTAACCTTTATTTTATTTTTGTGAAGAGAAAAATAAGATTAGTAAGAACACACAAGTATGTAGGCAATTTGAAATTTTGAATTTGTTCATCTACTTATGCTGCTGACTGTACAAGGATTAGGGTTTTGGAGGTGTAGCGTGTATACAGGTGTAATACGATAAGGTGTACAACTGAAGCAGGTGTATACATATAAAAGAGATATTATATAGTTATTTAGATTTGCATATTTTTTTACGAAAGTCGACCTTAGGTAAGTAGGTAAGTTCCTTTATTATAGACCTTAAGTTATTTAGATTTGTATATATTTTTTATGAAAGTCGACCTTACGTAACACGTCCATTATTCTAGACCTACTTCAGCTAGAATCTATCGTGTTAAAGCATGTATATAGTATTAGGGACTCGGCCTAATGCTCGCTAGGATGATGCTATACTCCCAAGTGTCATTGGGCTGTAAGACCGGTGAATGCAATAAAACCGATCCACTCCCGTCCGCTCTACATTGGTGTTACCAATAACGCGGTTTTCCCCGCGAAAAAGATTTTTTTACAGGTTTACTCTTTCTACAGGTTTATTTTGTTAGGATATTTCTCAGTTCATTATGTTTGCATTCATTTTTTTATGAAACGAAAAGTACTAAAGCTTTAAGACGACCCTATCGGGGACTTCTAATTTCATTTCAAGCACGGATCTCCAAATAAGTCCTTTACAAGTAAAAAAAAAAAAACCTTCCCGTCGTTATATGAAGCCTGTTAAAGGTTAGCTTTGCAGTCTTCACCGGAACGATACAACTTTTCCACTAGTTTTGATGAAATTCTTGCTTTTTAATTCGTTCCAGAAAAAATATGCAACTACAAGTTATATGACGCTTCGGGCTATTTGATATTTTTTTGCTTTTTTTACATTATATTTGCATTTCTATCCTACAACGTCATTTGATTCATTTTTCTCTAACCAAAATTATACCCATCCACCACCATACCATACCAGCCTTGGCCTTAGTCCACCACGCTGGCCTACTGCGGGTTGGCAGACTTCACATACCTTCGAATTTTTTATAGAGAACTTCTCAGATATGCAGGTTTCCTCACGATGTTGTCTTTCACCGTCAAATCGAGCGATAATTCACAAAGAATACACACATAACTTTTTAGAAAAGTCAGGTGCGTGCGCTTGGATTTTGAACCTGCGGACATTCTTGGCAGGCCGTTCCACTCCTTACTAGGCTATCGCCACTTTCGATTATACCCATAATTCAATATAAATATTAATAATTAATTTTCTCTTTCTTTTATAACATTTATGAATACACAGTCTTGATAATAACTCGGTTAGTCTTCATTCCCTTGAATTCATTTTCTCTTTGATTTTTTCTTCCTTATACTTCAACGTTAAACTTTAAATAACTTTTCTAGTCAAAGCATGGAACTCGGCTCAGCTCTATAATATTATAAAGTGATGTATAATATGTACTTTATAAGTCTGATAAATGTTGGAGTTTATTGAAGTTAATATAGTGTATGTGCGGTCCACTAATTCTCTCAGCATACTCATTTTGTTATAAACTTAATGAATAAAGTTTGTATTTATACTATAGCGATACATGTAGGAATATATATGATTATTTGCGATTTGAAGTTGAACGTTTTGTAAATATGAAATATTTAGGTCCATTTATAATAGGTCTAATCCTAGTTTAGTACCAAATGAAAACGGAGACTCAAACACACTCAAGCCTTGACTAAACTTGAGTCCGAAAGGCAGACGTGTTTTTTTTGGTTTAGTGTTTATAGAAAAAGGCGACGGGTAGCGGATGCAATGGCGTAGCGTGGGTTTTTGCCGCCAAGGGCGGATCCAGAATTTCCTACTCCAAGACACCAAAAATAGCACACACACACACACACACTCACGCCTTTTATCCCCGAAGGGATAGGCAGAGGCGCTACTAGTGCACCCACTTTTCGCTGTGCGTATTCCGTCCCATGATGTGATAGGGGGCGAGCCTATCGCCATCTCAGGCACAAATTCCAGACTCCGGGCTGATACTGAATAGAAAAATCCAATACCACTTTACCCGACCCGGGGATTGATCCCGAGACCCCCTGCATTGCAGTCGTACCGTAATACAACTACGCCACCGAGGCAGTAAAAATACGTACATTTCAACAAATAAGTCACGCGAGCAAACCAAAAGTTTAATTTAGAGATATTTTTATTTTACTTTGCCGCCTCCTTGAAAGTGTCACCCGGGACATATATTTTTTCAACATGGCTACATTAGACTTAATGGTTATACAATACAGCTCAAACGCATCAACAACAAGAGATATTACGTCCTCAGTTTCCATAAATATTCTGAACTCCAATACCCTGCTCAATAAGACAATACCTGACAACAATAAATGCCAATACAAATGGTTAACACATTGTTATCCTGTTATGCTTTTTCCAACCGATGAATCTCCGCCCCCTAGGCAATTCTTGTGCTCTGGGTCTTCACACCCAATGCACGCCCATGCGCGGGGGGACATTAGTTGCGGGCCGAGGCACACAGTTCAGTGTGTATACCTCTTGGTTGCAAAACACATTGAGGCCTAAAAGGGCCCGCGAACATTTCCTGGCACCCTCTCTTTCCGGCCATTCCGGGAACCTTCCTCCCGTCCCCCACCTTTCCTTCCATATTCCTCTCCCACGTCCCCTCCAGGCCCCTGCAGTCGTCAAGCCGGGGGACTCCAGTATCCCATTCGCAGGTTTCCCCCGGTGTTGACTGCAGGATCGCCTATCCAAAAAAAAAAAACGATGAATCTCGGACTATCAAATGACCTTTACCAAGGTCCTAAACAAAGTAATATAAAGTTTTTACCACATGCGAGCTATTTCCTTCGGTAGATTGCGTCCCTTGGGCAAACAGTATTATTCATAGTTGATATGTGGGCGAGAATTGACTTAGGAAGGGTTCAAAATGATAGTTTATTTTTATACCCCTCTATCTGGTTGGCATAGTAACTGCAGTAATGAAGTAGGGAATATTTTCTTCAACCGCTAGGTACTGCAACTCCTGTAAACCAGGAATCAGGATTGACAGAGCCCGAAGACAGAAGCTCGGCGAAGCTGGCATTAATCTCTCTTAGACGTGGTAATTTCATCCGTGGTCAGGTTTTTTTATAATGCCTTCTAATGACAAGACGAGCATACCACTCGCCTGGTGGTAAGCGACACGACAGCCCATAAACAGTAGCAACACCATAGAGAACTTTTAATTACAAAATACTGCGTGGCACTCCACTGCGCTCGTCACCCTGAGACATTAGGTTTTAAGTCTCATAATGCCCAGTAATTACGCTGGCTACAATGTCCTTCAAACCGGAACACAACAGTGCATGCACACTGCTGCTTAGCGGATGAAATAGACATTGCGGTGGTACCTACCCAGACGGCCTCTCGCATACGAGAGACCTACCACCAGTAAAAGACGTTAAGGCTCTTATCACACTGGCGAATTGCAAGCGAATTTACAGCGATGCGAAAGCGCTCGACCAGTGTAATAAGACCGCTAACTTTACTAGACTACTGATGAAACAACAGGCTTAGTGTGGGGTCTAACACTTCTTCAAGCAAGTAACGGTTTAGTTTTTTCAACTTCTTGCTTGGGGCTAGAATTTTTTGATCCAATCACATTATCGATGGCACCAACTAACATCTATAATGTAAAAATGAATCGCTGAATGTGTTGCTAAGCGCAAATTTCGAGAGTAGATGAACCGATTCTGCTAATTCTTTTTTTAGAATATTCCTTGAAGTACGAGGATGGTTCTTACGGAGAGAAAATTTAAAAAAATTGCCTGAAAAAGTCTAAAAACAACACTTTTTTCTATACTCCCTTACAATCGATTCATAATATTACTTAAAAGTCAATTTGAACTTTAATACCATACCATAAAGTTTAAGTGTTAGTGGAGAGGTTCCGGGAAGGCAAAACAATTGAGTGACGTTAGTATCGTATAAATATTAATGTCGAGAGTTTTGGCGGGAACTTGGAAGTGTCAAACAAGAGCATTGTTTTAATTCATTATTTTGGTGATATTTAGTATTATATTGCATAATTATGGTGGTATATTATCCAATATAGTTCTATTAAAGAGCTCAAATGAAGTGAATTGAAATAATTGTGCTAATCAAGTGTTTTTTTTTGTTGCCGCCAAAACTCCTCGATAAAGTCTTGGTAAGGTAGCCACTGCTTTACGTCGACATAGTATAGATAATAAAATAGACAAACCAAACTTGACATTGGCAAAATGTGATCACAAATGCCATTATAAAAATAAAAAAAAAATGACAATATTTGTCAATATTTATACGATGATAACATTATTAAAAAAAAAATGGTTTAGATTAACAATTGGATCCGGTAGGTGGCGCCGTACTAGGGTTCTAGGATTTTATTTCCTTTTTAGGGCAGGACAACGTCTGTCGGGGCCGCTAGTTTTTAATAAAATATTCGTCATGTCCTTTATCACTTTGTGTCTCAAGCTATAACATATAATGAGACATAACAATGATTAATTTTGCTGGTGGTAGGTCATTTTTTGTATCTGCCCGGATAGCGACCATCGTACATAAATATAATGCTAAGACCCGCCATAGTGGCCCACGTACATGACCCTAGCTAGACTTGAATTTAAGGTAGGACAGCTGTGGTTACAGGTGGAAGTAAAAATGTTACTTGATCTGTTGTGGTTATGTTCTGGTCAATCGATTTTTGTCTTTCTTGACCTGTAAACATGTGTGAATCAGGTTAATACTTATGTTATTGTTTGGGTGATATACAGGGTGTATCAAAATTCCCTTAAATCCGTCAATCCATATTCCATATCCGACATAATCTTTGGGGGGGTCAATCGCCTCGAGTAAGCCAGTTCGCCAAGCTGGTCTAATTTGGCATTCTGGGAGTAATCATCATTGTCCGTCATAATCTGCTTTACAGTCCTTTGCTTATTCTTAGTTAGGAAGGCAGTTCAGACGTTGGGAAGATGAAATAAAAAAGACAGCAGGGAATTTATGGACAAGAACAGCAAGCAACAGGGCAGAATGGAAAATGTTGGAGGAGGCCTTTGCCAAAGTTGGGCAAACAGACGAAGTTGTCGATGTCATTAGTAATAAGTGATTAGTTATTAAGAACTGAACAATTGTTAACGTCTCTGAATAAAGGCTTTTATTATTATTAGTTGATTATCAAGATAGGGCATTGGTATTTTAAAGTAAGGCATTGCCCCACAATACTCCCTCTTCGCTACGGCCTGCCCGCGTATGTGTGTCGCGTTCCGGAATCAGCCTGTGTATATCCAGTTCAAACAGGCCGGCATAATTGCAACTGGCAAGGGATAATCATCTCTGGTCAGTCGACACTGTCTGGACCTCTCTCTGCTTACCATCAGGTGCAGTGGGGTCACTATGCCGTGCCCGCAATGTTTTTCATCATAATCGCAGCTTTAGAACAAAAACGACACAATTAAAAAAAATATTGAGTTATCGTTGTAAAATTACTTAAAACGAAGTTCTCAATACAACAATAGTTTAAGCTTGTTGCCATACTTACACAGCCATATTCAAGTGGGAACAGGACTAAACTATAATATCGGTTCTTATTTATTATATTTTTATAAAAAAAGGACCAGTTTTAAGTAATTTCATGACGATAATTCAATTTTCGATTTCTTTGAATTGTGTCGTTTTCGTTTTAAAGGTGCGATTAATGAATTTGGTAGAATTGAATTTATCATTTTCTAATTTGAATGGATTTCTCATTTTGTCTATTTTGCATGCTGACAACTTGTAATTAAAACAACATTTAGCCTATTTTACGAAACCCTACTGTAACTAACTAGTAAAAATGTTTTGTAAGTTGTTCTATATCAAAATAAATATAAAAAAAAACCTCGCCTATTTGTAACATGCTGTAGTGCTATTGTTTCTTCTTATCTTAGTAATTTAAGGGCAGAAACAAACTATCAGACTAGCATCAGTCTTCAAATCTTATTTGACACAAGCCTACTGCAAAGCCGTCTAGGCTACAAAGCTTTATGTTTATGAAAAATGTTTTAAGGCCGCGCTCGAGATGAGAAAACAAAATGTCAGTCGCCATGTTGTCTTCAGTTTATGTTGATACGTTTCGGTATTGCGCAGTTTCATTGGATTTCTTGAGATTGAAAGTTTCGATTCAAATAGTATTGGAGGTGATTTTGTTTGGAAAAGTATAACGTTTTTAAATTTGTGTTCGGGGTTTTCAAAAATGGGGGAGGTTCTCAAATACGACGTAAATTTTTTTTTGTTTGTTATCTCACTTTTATGCATGGTATATTTCAGGATGGCTGATAAACATTGTAGCAGGACAGGACAGGACATTGTAGCCAGTATAACTACTGGACATAATGAGACTTAACATCTTATGTCTCAGGATGACGAGCGCAGTGGAATGCCACACAGTACTTTGTAAGACAAGTTGCTGGATGGTGTTGCTACTGTTTATGGGTGGTCGTATCGCTTACCATCAGGCGAACGGCATGCTCGTCTCGTCATTCTATGCTGTAAAAAAAAAAAAAAAACAAAGCACTGCATGACATTGCCCTGCGCTCGTCATCTTGCGACATTAGACTTAAGTCTCATAATGCTCAGTAATATACTGGCTATAATTTCCTTCAAAAACACTTTTTGTGCAAAACTCGTCTAATAATGACTACTTGTATATAGTAGTAACACCTTGAACCCAGAAATAAAAAAAAATGTAAAAAAATCGCCCTGCATATTCGACGATCAGCGTTTACTCAATCATTACGAAACAAGCTCTAAACCGTAATCCTGGATAGCAGAGGTTGATATAATTCCCACCCACATAAATAAATCAAAGTTAATTGAATTCATTTATTTCAGACTAACAAAGCTGCAATCAATTAGGCAGATAGCTGTTTGCAATCAATTTTCATCGTAACACGACTTATCTTTGTCATAGTTTAATTTGTGGTTAGGTTTTGATAGATTAAACCCTATAATTATTAATTGTTAAAATAAAATTATCATAATATCAGCCCTGTATTGTATTCGGTCCCCCAGCTGGGCACGGGCCTTCTCTACTACTGAGAGGGTTTATGTCTTAGTCACCTATGCTGGCCTAGTGTGGGTTGACAGACTTTACATACCTTCGAAATTCTTAATGAATTGTCAGGAATGTAAGTTTCTTCATGAATTTTCCTTCATTGTTAAAGCGAATGATAATTGATTTACAATACACACGTAACTTCGAAAAGTCAGAGGTGTGTGCCTTGGGTTTTAAACCTCCGGACATTGTTTCGGCAGACCGTTCCATTCCCAACTAACCTACCGTGCACTACATGAAGAAGAGTAGGTTCTTCAAAAAGATAAATTCACAGACTTTAATAACATCGCAGAAATTATGTAATAAAAGACTCATTTAATTTGAAATGCCAACACTAACGGACATTCTGTGGTGTGAGGTGTAAATCACGAATTCCCGGCTGTCCCTGGAATCTTCACTATTCCAACTAAATTTAGTTTATAATTTGTCCCTCATTTCACCTAGATTTTGAAGGGCATGCTGTATTATATGGAGACTAAAATACGAGTTAATTAAGATAGTTTTTGATTATATTCTGTTTTAGGTGCCTTTTAATTTAGTTTGAGGATTGTTCGACTAATTCCGATTTTTATTACGTGAAAGTTTGTTATTGCATTATATATTTCCTTTGGCACCTACGTGATGTAGTGGTATTTAGGTACGACTGCAGTGCTGAGATTTCTGGTTCGATCCCCAAGTCGGGTAAAGTGATATTGGATTTTTCTACTCAGTATCACTCGGGATCTTGAATTTGTGCCCGATATGGCGATAGTTTTGCCTTCTATCACATCATGAGACAAAATCATCATCATCATCATCATCATCAGCCACATGACGTCCACTGCTGAACATAGGCCTCTCCCATAGATTTCCAGACGGACCTGTCAAAGGCGGCCCGCATCCAGCATGTTCCTGCGACTTTTATGCACAACGCCTTGCAGAATATGCACGACGAAAAGTGGGTGCACTAGTTGCTACTCTGCCTTCCGGGATAAAAGGCGTGGTTGTGTGTGTATTTTCTTTGGAGTATAACGTCAGATTTAATTCTTGACAGCATTCTATGCCAGACTATCATATATCTTTACTTATCCTTGAGGACTTAGATATACAACCCTACAATCGCATTTCGCTGATATCTTCACCCCATGATGTGTCTGTATGTTCCCTATGGAATCCAAAACGGCTGCAGCGACTTTAATGTAATTTTTAGGTAATGTTCAGATTAGCTCAGCGGGTGATCCTGTGAGGTTTGGTAACGATCGGAGCAATTTCTTTTGGCTTTTTGGCAGTTTTGTCTTCATCGGCATCTGGCTATAGATTATTAGTGCTACCCATGCTGGTTCCGAAGTTAAGTATGTGTTGTATATCAACTGTCGTTCGCTTTAACGGTGCGGGAAAACATCGTGAGGAAACCTACATACCTGAGAATTTTCCATAAGAATGTGGGTATGTGAAGTCTGCCAACCCGCACTATGCCACCGTGGTGGACTAAGGCCTAAACCCTGTCAGTAGAGGCCAGTGCTCAGCAGTAGGCAGTATATAATACAGCGCTGATTGCATTGCGTTGCAGACCGGGTAATTTAGAATCTTTCCAAATTCGCAAATGACGAAGAAAACCAAGCATAAGTAAATTGAATTGCAACCATAATATGCATAAGACTTATGCATATAAGCCAACTTCTAAATACCAGTTAAGCTTAACCGAAGTTTAAGACATTTGTCAAAGGGTGGTTCCAATTGGATTTCAAGTTAACTGCAGATGCAGTATCGATAAGACCCAAGTTCTGTTTCGCGGAGTTATGCTAAATATCTTAGTGATTGGTGGACTGCATTATAATTCAATATCGTAAGGCGCAGCGCCCCTGGTGGAATAGCATGGCAAAGTGTCTGGAGATCTCTCGTATGCGAGGGGCCGTTTGGGAAGGTACCACCACAATGTCTATTTGTACCACACACCATTGTGTGTGCACTGTTGTTTTTTGGTTTGAATGACATTATAGTCAGTTACTGGGCATACGGACTTAATATCTAATGTGTCAGGGTGACCAGCGCAGTGGTGCCACGTAGTACTTTTTAATTAAAAGTTATGTATGGTGTTGCTACTGTTTATGGGCGGTCGTATCATTTTTAGATAAAACACAATTGTTCTTAAGTAGTAGCAGCGTCAGCCAGAACTTTACAAAGCATTGCACGGTAATACACTGCCTTCAACACTCTGAGACAAAACATACATTACGCCTTTTACCTCCAAAAGGGTAGGCAGTAGTGCAACTAGGGCACCCAGTTTTTGCCATGTGTGTTCAGCACAAATTTAAGAATCCGAGATGATACTGAGCAGAAAACCCAATATCACTTTGCTCCACCCGGTACCTCAGAACGGTGGTCATATCGCGCTCGCAAGACAACTAAGCCACCGAGGCAGTCTACTCTGAGACGTTCATCTATATATTCGAGAAGAAAACACTTTGTCCCCTTTTTAAACTCATTGCGTACCCAGACAGACAACCTTTCCAATAAATCCATTTACAGAGACGCACACGGGACATTGTGTCTTATTTTACAATGCTAAAAATAAACGTATAATAAACTCTTCATACATTAAAAATATATGAGATATCATGTGAACACAGAACGAAATCTCTTTGATCATTTCTCTGTATAAGCTGTCTTGTACGCTTTGTTATTTGTATGGTGAATTTTATTTTTGTAAAGAAAATATAAAATATATTTTTATTCAGCACATTAGACTGTCTCGTTGGCGTAGTTATGTGCTGGGTAGGGCTACCGATTTGAGGTCTGGGGTTCAAATCCCTTAAGGCTCAATCCGTGTACATCCTTCAGTGGAGATTAATGGTTTTAAATTAAAAAAAAATATAGCATAGCATGACGAGACGAGCATGCCGTGCGCTTGATGGTAAGCGATATGACCGCCCATAAACAGTAGCAACACCATCCAGCACCTTGACTTACAAAGTACTGTGTGGCATCCCAGTGCGCTCGTCATCCTGAGACATACATGTTAAGTCTCATTATTTCCAGTAGTTATACTGGCTACAATGTCCTTTAAACCGAAACACAACAGTGCATGCACACTGTTGCTTGGCAGTAGAAATAGACATTACGGTGGTACCCACCCAGACGGCCTCTTACATAATGAGAGACCTACCACCAGTAAAAGAATTTACAGCTTTTATGATTAAGAAACTGAATAATCAAACAAGAAAACCGCTTCAAAATCAGTCCATTCATTTGAGAGCTAAGATGCCACAGACAAACAAACAGATACACAGATACACACCCTAAACTTATAACAACCCTCCTTTTCTGTCGGGAGTTAAAAAGTATTAATCTAAACTATTATTAGGTTTTTTCAGTATCAGCCTGGAGTTTGGAATATGTGCCCATATGGCAATAGGCTCGCCCCCGTATCATGAGACGGAATACATTAGGTGAAAAGTGGGTGCATTAGTTACACTTCTGTCTAAATAATAAATACTTCGGCCCAATTTCACCACTTGCTGATGAATGCTACTCGTTACATAAATGTATAAGCCTAAACAAATACAAACCTGCAAGGAGGACGGACGACTTGATAAAGGTCGCAGGAACACGCTGGATGCAGACCGCTTTTGACAGGTACGTTTGGAAATCTTTGGGGGAGGCCTATGTTCAGCAGTGGACGTCATGTGGCTGATGATGATGATGATGAAACAAATACGAGAGTCACACTCTCTCTATGCTCCCAAACAAGTTGTAATAAAATTAGTACTATCTACTTTAGCTGCTTAATCCGAAAACTGACAAATAATATTTCCTGTGAAACTCGTTACGCTGATAAGTTAAGAATTCTTTGCAAATTCTAGAACATTCTCATGAGGGTAGTTCCATTATTATCGCAAGTAATAAATTATAATGTTTTTATCGGCCCTAGCCTATCTCACGGGACGCAATGTATGGTCGTTAAGGATTTTACAGTCTCGCATCGGCGTTCGGTCGAGGCGCTTGTGCGAAAGAAATATAATAAGTGTATTTTTACTCGGCTTTGCGTCGCGCGCTCGGGCCGTACATGCGTGCACGGCCACCGCAGCGTAGTTATAACTGCGGGGCCGGCTGGCCGGGCGACTACCTGCATTATGAACACTGAAGATGGGATGAGCGGTACAATAGATATAAACCGTAGGAGTTCTATAAGTGAACATGATATGATAGAAGTGACAGAAAACTTGAGACAGGAGGAGGAAGGGGATAAAGAGTTTACGAGGCCAAATAAAAGAGGAAGAGAAGATGATGATGAAGGCGAATGGACAGTAGTAAGAAACAAAGAGAAGAAGAATACCCAAGAAAGAAATAATATAATTGAAATTTATATATCAAGTAACGAACGTTTACCTAAACAGTTTTGTCTAGCAAAAATTTTTAAGTCTGCCAGCATAATAGACATCGAACACTTGAAATATGTCAACCCTTTCAAGGTGCGTGTAGATGTTACGAATGAAAACGCCGCCGCTAAAATTACAACGAGCTCCAGTTTGATAGAAAGAGGATGGAAGATCCAACGGGCTATGGAGAAAAATATATCTTATGGCGTCATTAGAGGTGTAGACTTGGAAATGAAGGAAGAAGACATTTTGAATAGCATTTTCTGCATAAAACCAGCAGAATTAATATCCGTTCATCGTCTCAAGCGTCGCAGTTCCGAGGGGGATGGTTGGGAAGAGAGTGAAGCCGTACGCCTTGGCTTTAAGGGATCATTTTTGCCACCGTATATTCTGGTGCATGAATTAAAAATCAAAGTAGACCCGTACGTGTTCCCCGTTTCGCAGTGCGGAAAGTGTTGGAAGTTAGGCCACGTTACCAAAAGATGTCCGTCAAATAAAGTAATTTGTCCGAAATGCGCAGATGATCACCCTAATTGTCAAACCACAATCTTCAAATGTGTCAACTGCACTGGCCGCCATATGGCTTTATCTCGTACCTGTCCATTCTTTCTCAAGGAGAAAAAGTTGAGGGATCTTATGGCAGAATACAATTGCACTTATAGACAAGCCTTGAAGTTATATGTCTCCCCTTATGATGATGAATTTAATACTCCCAAAGAGAGAACTAACACGACAGAAAATAAGATAAATAATATTGATCCTAGTCCTATCGAAAATATGGACATTAATCCACTTACGCCATATAGTGGGCGAACTTATGCAGAAATAACTACCGAGGCCATTATTCACCAGGAACGTAAAAAGAAACGTATACCACGTCCCCATAAGGGAAAACATTCAGAAAAAGAGGCAGAAACAGCAATTTATGATGAATTTAGCCAAGATAATCGAAATTCCCGTGCAAATATTGAAGAGGAGGGAACAAAAGACAAAAGTGTTAACTTTTCTGAGTTATTAGATAGAGTAAGAGAGATTGTATTTTTTAGAGGAGCTTCTTTAAAAGATAAAATGCATAGTTTACTTAAGTGCTGTGTAGAGTGGATAATTTTATTAGTGGTAGATAATATTTCTGACTGGCCGATTCTGAAGACATTAGTAGATTATTTAGGTTTTTATAATGGATAAGAATCAGAAAAAGATAAAGCTCAATGTAATTCAATGGAATGCACAAAGTGTTCGACCTAAAATTACCGAATTTGAACAACTACTATATCATGAGAGAATTCACATTGCTGCACTCAACGAAACTTGGTTGGAACCTGGCAGTGATCTTAAAGTTAGTGGGTATACTATCTATCGTAAGGATAGATCAGATTCGTATGGTGGGGTTGCGATTCTTATTCACAATTCCGTAAAGAGTTGCATTTCTAATATTAGCAGTTTAAACACAGGTATAGAAATTCTAAGTGTTAAAGTATATTATTGTGAACAAATTGAATATGTTACTTCTGTGTATTGTGCCCCATCTGTACATACGTCCCAAGCGGATTGGGACTTTATTTTTGGACAAATTAATAAAAAATCTATTGTTCTAGGTGATTTTAACGCACATCATACCAATTGGTCTTACAAAATAGATTCCAGAGGGTCACTTATAATTGACGCAATTTTAGAAAATTCATTAGTTAGCTTAAATGATGGTAGACCAACACGAATTAAGTTAGTCAATAATGTAATAAAACAATCTTCTCCAGATATTTCACTAGCTTCAGCGGATATTGCTATTAAACTTTATTGGACTACGCTGAATGAAACGTTGGGTAGTGACCATGTTATTATCAAAATTTCAACTCATGTTAAAACCAATAACAACCGCGTTTTTCTACGCCGAAACTACAAAAAAGCTGATTGGTCTGCTTACAGGGAGGAATTAAATAATCTATTTAGTAATTTTACATACACAGATAGTCCACAAAATTTATATAACAATTTCATATCTTGTCTCAATATAGCTGCAGATCGTTCCATCCCCTACATAAAAGTGAATTACAACCCTAATAATGGTTTTAAAGCTAAACCATATTGGAACCCGATACTATCAAAATCCGTGGCTGAGCGTCGCCTCGCACTTACTAAATTCAGACGTAATCCTACACCACAAAATTTTACATTACTGAAAGAAAAAATCTTTGAAACACAAAAAAATATCCGTCGCGCTAAAAGTGAATCATGGCATGATTTCTGCTCTTCTATTGATGGAACAATCTCTCAAAGTGACATGTGGAAGAAAATTAAATGGTTTAAGGGTTATAAGATAAATACATCAAATGTAAGCGAAGAAGGAACTAATAAACTCTTACGTAGTTTAACACCGGACTGCGTAGTTCCCGATAATCCTTGCTTTACCTCCGCTAATTTGAAGTTAGATATGCCTATCACAAAACAAGAGCTAGACCGATGTTTTCGTCATAAAGATACTTCACCAGGTAACGACAACATCTCATACTCTATGTTGAGTCACTTACCTACCAATGGAAAGTATATTTTAGTGCGGTTATTTAATATCTTTTATACAAAGAGCTATATCCCTGAGCAGTGGAGGTATATCAATATAGTACCTATACCTAAATGTAGTCATGATTCTGAATCTCCTGTCTCTTATCGGCCTATTTCAATGATGTCTTGTCTCTGTAAAGCTTTTCATTGCATACTATCCAAGCGACTGGAATGGTTCATCGAGAAAAATAATGTGCTATCGCCAAATACTACTGGCTTTAGAAGATGTCATTCTACTGGAGAAAATTTAACAAGCTTAGTTTCTAGGATTCAAACCGGCTTTCTAAACAACGAAATTACCATAGCGAGTTTTATAGACTTAGAAAATGCGTACAATAATGTTGATATTAACTATTTATTATGTGTAATGGATAGGTTGGGGGTAGGTACGAATATGTGTAGATACTTATGTAGTTTTTTAAAAGAAAGATATCTACAGATTATAAATTCTAATGTCCATAGTCGTAGGACTACGTGTCGCGGTCTAGCTCAGGGTGATCCTCTTTCCCCGTTGCTTTTTAATATAGCAACATATAATATATGTAAAGAAGTGAGTAACGTATTTATATCCCAGTACGCAGATGATTTTGTGTTGTACATTACGTGTAGTAATAAAGAGGAAGGGCGTAGGCAGTTACAGTTAGCAGTAAATAAATTTTCTAGTCTAGTTAGCAATATCGGACTAGATGTGTCTGCAACGAAAAGTAAATTATGTATTTTCAAACGAGGGTATCAAAGAGAACTAATTAATATATTTGTTAACAGTACCCAGCTGGAAATCGTAGATAATGTTAAGTATTTAGGGTTATGGTTAGACAGATCGTTGCGTTGGGCAAAACACATAAATGTACTGAGAGATAAATGTTTAAAGTTTGTAAATATTTTTAAGGCATTAGCAGGTTCTGGTTGGGGTGTACATCCTACAAATCTCCGACGTATTTATATTTCTATGATTCGCAGTCGAATGGACTACGTTAGTTACATTTATGGCGACAGTAGTATGATACACTTGGGAAAATTAAATAAGGTTCAGAATCAATGTATGCGTATTATCGGTAGTTTTCTTAGAAGCACAGCGATCCATGTCATGGAAAGCGAGCTACATTTGCAACCTTTATGGATACGTAGGTGTTGGCTTGCAGGAAAATTCTGGATGAAATTAAACTCTTTTTCAAATAATCCACTAATTAAAATCTTAGATAATCTTAGCAATCTCTGTCAAAACGCTAATTGGAGACGCAAGAATAAAGCACTTTTAGTAGAAAGTCATGAGCAATTTAAAAATGTGACTATGCATAAGAGCACACAACTGGAAATGTTTTCTCTGGATACTTGGGTCAGCAATGTGGATTTGTCATCAATATTAGTTACAGATATAGAAACTATTAACAAACCGAAAGCGAAATATAGACCAGAAGAACTTATTAAATTATGTGTGAATTACATTGAGCTCAAATATTCGGATTTTTATAAAATATATACAGATGGATCTAAAAGCAGTAGCGGTTGCGGCTTAGCAATTTTTGATGAACAAACAAAAAGTTCAGTCACACTGCAGATCGGAGTTCGCGTGTCGGTCATGTTCATTGAGCTGGTGGCTATAGCAGAAGCAATATCGTATGTGGACTCTTTTGAGGCGGGGAGGTACGTTATTTTAACAGACTCTAAAAGTGCCCTTTTTCATATGGCTCGGTGCACCTCGAATTTTCGAGGTATTCCGATAGCCTATTGTATACTGGATTCATTGCAAAAGTTATCGGCAAAAGACAAGTTTGTTAAAATCCAGTGGATACCGTCTCACATTGGTCTACCGGGCAATGAAGAAGCCGACCGACTGGCGAAAAATGCTGTATATAACGGAATGCTGACCTCCTATGTGCCCTTCTTTAGTGACTGTCTGTTCATTGTAAGAGGCAAATGTGACCAACTCTGGAAGGAATATTTTGACGAGCGATCTTTGATGAAGGGAATTTGGTATAAGACCATACAGCCATGTCCGACGCGCTCCCTCTGGTTCGCTGGCTCCAGATTGTCTAGGTCAGACTTAGTTATTCCTTTTAGAATTCGAGCCGGACACATTCCACTGAACAGTTTTAAATTTCTTATGGGAAAATCTAATTCACCGAATTGTACATTATGTGGAGTAAGGGAAGATGTGTATCATGTTCTGGTGGAGTGTGTTCGGAATGACGTAGAAAGACAACTGTTACGTGAGAAGGGTGTAAATGTACAACAACTGGGTGTGTGTAATAGTATTTTGGCATACCCACAATCAGAAGAGGCAAAATTGTTGTATAGGATGTTGATTGTATATAACAAGCGTTGTTCATAAGGATGCATGTACACTATGAGGGTGACATTATCATTTGTGATAAAACCCTCTATAAATAAATAAAGAAAAAAAAAAAAAAAAAAAGGATTTTAATTTTCCTTGAGTATTTCTTATGTGGTAAGTCAATGAAAATATTTTCGTTTATTATAATGTAAAGTATTTTGTTCCTTTTATATGTTAAATATTTAAATGAAATTTAGTAAGACAATACCAATGTTATGAACAATAACCTTGGTGGTGGTGGTTGGTTTTGAAATATTTTTTTCTTAAAAATGTTCGTTTAATTTTTTTCATCATCATCGTCATCATCAGCCATAATATGATGTCCACTGCTGAACATAGTTTTATTTACGAAGTTATTTATTTATAAAATTTAACAGGTTATTCAGCAAGTATAAAGTTATGTTAGTTAATATAAGTTATATAATATAATATAATTATAAGTTAGTAGCTAATAAGTTATTGATGTCTTGTTAATTTGTTTTTTAATATACATGGATTATGCTTTCTGAATGCAATATATAAAAAAAAGGATTTTCAAAATATAGTTTTAGTTAACAATTGTACTTAAAAATATTGTATTTTTAATTTTTTTATATTGTACTAAACTGAACAAAATTAAGAAGTTAGAGAAACTTCTTAACAATAAGCTGAATGAACAAAGAACTGAATAAAGGAGAATAAACCAGTAATAAATCTAAATTTAGGACTTTTTAAATGGCAACGGAGCGTGTGAAACGACAACTAACCAGTGTATAGGCAAACAAATAAAGAACTAAAGGTCAAGAGATATTGTTATTGAGAAAATGGAACTCAATGAATGTTATACGCGAGAAATGAAGGGAAGGAAATGAAACGATACCCATGCGAGGTGACTACTGATGACAACTCACTTTGACTTAAACAAATGTATCTTTATAATATGATCTTTCTTTGTATTATGGAATGTAATATTAATAATATTATAAATGAGAAAGTTTGTGAAAATGATTGGATGTTTGCTAGAAGTAAAGGCAGAAACTACTAAACAGATTTGGATGAAATTTGGCACACGGGTAGATCATGTCCTGGATTAACTTACTTTTTGTCCCGGTAATTTGTTTCCATGGGAAATAATGGATATTTTAATCTCATTCTTTAAGTAGATGGCGCTGGCGTCGTACTGTGTTTTTGGGAATTTGTAACGGGAAAGGCTTTTCTCGCGGTCGAAGCTGCGCGCAACACTCAGTGTTGAAACAGATTGGATGTTACGGGTCAGTTTCCTGATAAAGTTCCAGATTACTCTGACATGTAACGCTAACAAATAAATCTGACAGATTACTAATGCATACAAATATATATATAGATATATACATATATACGTGGATACCCGCTTATATATAGATATATACGTGGTTGCCCTATATACCCGGACGCCGGCGTCCGCCGCGGGCGTTGACGAGTCAAATTCAAAGAGTTCTGAGATTATATAGAGCGGACATTGGGAAAATTGTCATACAAAAATTTTGAGCCTGTTCGTCAGTAACTCAATCTACCGTGAAATAACAAAATACCTATGTAAATTTTATTAGAACATATTTTGACATGGTCGTAATGTATCTCTCTCTCTCTTCCAAGCTATATATCGCATATGGTGATGGGGTCAGCTTTCCTCGTTTTTCTTCTCCACTTCGTTCTATCAAAGATGTCGTCTTCGGAAACTTGACATTCTCTCATATCCCTCAGCATTACATCTTTCCACCTTGTCTTCGGCCTGCCTCTGGATCTTTGACCGGGGATGGATAATTGCAGTGCTAAGTTTCCTATATAGTCATGCGGCCTCCTCTTGACATGTCCATACCAACGCAGCCTACTCTCTTGCATTGTATTGGTCGTAATGTATATATTGGCATATTATATCCGTCCAAAATATTTTTTTCTTTACAAAATTTAAGCATACCGCGAAGTCTTGTTACACGGACATGTTAGATATACAGCGACTTATATCAATTTGTAATAACTTTAGGATGAAAAATTTGTTCCTCATGTCTAGTCTATAATTATACTGTTTATTGTCTTTGATTAAATTAGACCAGCAAAAGATTCATCGTTTTCAAACGTCTCAAGAATCTACTTGTAAAAAGATGTATAATTGTACAAGTGACATTAAATTTTTCGATTATAATTGACAATTTTTTTTTCTAATAACTCCAAATCTCATAAATGCTAATAACTTCAATGACGTAAACCAAGGCCATAACAAACGTAACTTCGAATATAATCTCGAATCAATTCGAATATCGATCGATCACGAAACAGACGTGGAACTCGATTAATATTTTAATTAAAACGTCGACAGCTGACGGAGCTAGGCGCGATAAAGGCAAATAATGGATTAGCCTTACTTCAGAACTTCCCCCATTTTTACAAATGGAAATCGGAAACGCGATCTTGACGGTGTTCATTGTTTTATTCAAGAGTATCTACCATACAACTCGAATGTCTGCCTCGGTGGCGTAGTTGTCTTACGGTACGACTGCAGTGCTGAGATCTCCGGTTCGAGCCCCGGGTCGGGCAAAGTGTTAAGTATTGGGTTTTACTACTTAGTATCACCCCAGAGACTCGAATTTGTGCCCGATATGGCGATATGCTCGCGCCCTATCACATCATGGGACGGGATACACACGGCGAAAAGTGGGTGCATTTAGCTGCGCCTCTGCCTCCCCCTTGGGGGACAAAAGGCGTGAATGTGTGTGTATTAAAATAACTAAAAATATTTTTAAATTATAGTCATTTGAAAAACGCGATAAAATCGACAAACACTTTTTTCAATCGCTGCCATTGGCTTTAACATACCATACATACATACATAAACTCACGCCTTTCTCCCATTGGGGTAGGCAGAGACTATGGAGCGCCAAGTGCTACGATCCAAGCATACCTCTTTCGCTTCTTCTACAGTCATCAGTCTCTTCATACATGCTCGTCGGTTACGAGCACTCCTTATTTGGCCCTTCCTTACCAAATACCAAACCATTACATTATATCTGTTTTCAGTCAGGCATAAAATATAATTTATGTTATAACCTCTTACCTTTATACTAGATGCTTCAACATACTGCTGCTGTTCAATTTTCAAGTAAATAAATCATACTTTATTTATATTGAACTAAAATATACTTTTAAGTAATATGTTGCTTTGATCCACTGAATTGCAAAGTAACTCTTTTTGCTACCAATATATTATGTTAGCAAGAGGTAAATATTATTAAATTCTATTCGTTCTTTTAACTGCAGCGAAGAAATTAATATCTGGGAGCTGTGAAGGGTAAAAATATCTTGGCTTTTATTTGAATTGCAGTGAAGAAAATGAACGTTGACCTCCCCTAACGATTTCCAGACGGACCTGTCAAAAGCGGCCTACATCGAGCGTGTTCTACAGTGGACATGATGTGGTTGATGATGAAGAAGATGAGCATCTTAGAGACAGAATGTCGAAGTATTTCGGAATTGCTGTTTCTACTTAGCTTTGACGAAAATTTTCAAAGATTATACGATTGAGTCGAGCTTTAGTAGAAAATCATCGTAGTTAACTGTTTTTAACCCTCGACAGAAAAAGAGGGGTGTTATTTCCACTTACTAAAGCGTTATTTTTGTTACTATTTAAAAAATATTTATGGGATATTTACAATGTTTTGTTACGAAAATTACCATACTATAAAAATACTGGAAATATTTTAGAATAAAGAAATAGTTGTTTAGCAAAAAGTGCGATATGCCGGTTACGATCTTCTTCTGATAAGGCTCGGAATGTTCAAACGAACCAGTTGTTTGCCTGACTTTAAATAGTGCCTCTAAACAGTTATAATACATAGCACTTCGAACTACACTGTAACGTGCATGAGGCATTGGATGTAGTTTTATATTGGTTAAAAATTACACTTGCTACAATGTAATTCAAATCAAAAAAGTAGTGCATACTGCTGCTTGGCGATGGACAAAGACAAAGCGGTAGTACGTATCCAGACTGATTTTTGCTAAGAACCTAAAGATAGTTAATATATAATAAAGTCCAATAAACGTTTATTGCAATCGAATTATGCATTATTTTCTAGAGCCGATGTAAAGTACATATATTCATAATAAATACCTTTGAATAGTAACTGTTCATTTTAAAATCACTTTCAATAGGATTAAAGCTCATAGTTGAGTGAATGTGGTAGTTACAAAGGGGTTATTATGCGAAATATCCGACACCACCAGGAATATCCGACTGCCAGTCGGCGTATTGCGGGATTGTTGGAATACTCGGATAAAGCTTTGAGTTAACTACGGGAAATTTGTGATTCCACTGTCGCATTTTGCAGACTCGAAACGATTCGATGCAAATATTTCTCTTTACTGAATGTTTTACCATGTTATTTAGTAATTTATAATTTTGGTTTGTTTTCTTTATCTGTAGCGTTGAAATTTTTGCAGTAAAAACTTTTACTTCTTTTTTTATTTGCAGAAGAAAGAAGAAAGAAACAGGTGCGCCAAAACTTCACTTGATTTAAATTTGTCTTAAAATAGTATCCGACCTTGTGTATTACACAAGAATATACTGAATATATTTTGTTAAGATTTATTTTACTGGTGTTAGAGACTAAGGTCCAACGGCAATAGCTGTCACATTATGCGAAATGCGTAGGTGTTATCGTAATGCGATTAATACATATTGGAATTAATTGTGTTAGATATTGGATACATGACAGTCGATTTGACATTTGTGATTTATCGCAGTATTTTTATACACATAAGTAGCATCACGTATTTTACCTTTTCAGGGGAAGGCAGAGGTGTATCACACCCATATTTCGCCAGCTATTATAGGTTTCATGTAATAGAGGGCGGGTCTATTGCTATTTACCGGCCACATTTCTAGACTCCGGGCTGATACCGAGTAGAAAAACCCAATATCACTTTGCCCGACCCAGGGATTGAACCCGAGACCTCAGTACGCAGCCGTACCGTAATATAACCACGCTACCGAGGCAGTTTTAGTCTAATTAGGTGTACTTTATCGTGATTAATTGACATAGGACATAATTGTGTTAGATATTGGATTTATTATAGTCGATTTGACATTTCATTTTGATGTATCGCAGTATTTTTACTTTTTATTAATTGCTATAATGGGTGTGAGACATTAAATTTAGTGTCGTCTGTGACTAAAACTAAATTTACTTACTCCCTTAGTAACTTGACTCTAATTATAAATTCTGCCAGGCTATATGATCTATAAGATGTGACGGGCCCGTCCGTCGAAATTGGGTTAGCCGCCTCGTGTTACCTACTCGCGCGCGATATCCGATCGGATTATGATTTATTGTGAATATTGTCGGATATTGAGCCAAACGTTTACATTTTTAAAATACGAACGTGATTTTGCATTTGAACGAATAAATATTGTTAAATAAAGTTGCGCATATCAACTGTTATTTTTTTTTCTAATATGAATAAAAATGAAAATAAAAACTCGATAGCATAAAAATATTATTTGTAACTTCCGTTTGTATTTTAGACCATAATAAGCGATGATAGTTTACTATTAGGTGACCCATAAATTCCTTTGCTATCATTTTCTTTGAAAGAAATTTGTATCGACGCGGAAATTTTAAAGTTTAACTTTTAATTTATTACCAATAAACTTCACTGTCATCCTTGAATATTCTGTCTATTAAAATAAAAAAGCTATTTAGTCCAAATCTTGATTAGATCACTTTTTAAAAATGCTAAACAAGAACATCGACACTAAAAAAACGATTTTGTTTTACATTAAAACCTAAAACGTAGCCTTAATCTACTGAAATTACGTTGTAAAATAATCTAGAAAACTCCATACTCAAAGATTAAGTCTAGACGCAGCTCAGTGTCATAAATAACGAGTAATTAATCTTTAATCACTAACTCATCGCTGCATTAAGACGCTAAGCGACGGCAAAAATTAACAACGTAGATTAAACGGTAAGACGCGTTGGGTAACCGTTTATGACGGTTATGCGTTTTATGGGCCGTATTTAGGGATTTCTTTTGGGGCCGATATCGGTCGGGTGTGGAATTAAACAGGCATTGTAACACGAGTATAAATATTTTATGATCACGCTGGAAGCAGGCCGCTTTTGGACTTCATGAGCATGATGATGATGTAACGTGAGTTGCTATTGTGTGTTGGAGAAAGTTAGATATAATATAGTTTTGTTGATAATTCGCATAAGTGAAAAACCTTCTATAAAGTGATAATTTACACTTGTATATCGCAGTTTATGAACCAAAAAGAACCGGACAAGTGCAAGTTGGACTCACGTACCGAGAATTCCTAACAAACTTGTAGGTAAGGTATCTAAGTATACAAGTGCAATAGTTTGTCAAAATTAAGTAACAAATTAATAAAATTTGTAAATTAGCTTTTTTTCTTATTAAAGTATACATTTACTGTTTCCAGATATTTTCCTTTACATGTGCTATAAAAACTTGCTTCTTGCCAAATTTCATGATTCTAGGTCAAGGGGAAGTACCCTATAGGTTTTGATTCCCTTGTGAAATCGCAAAATATGAGAAATAAAAGGTCATATCTTTTGATTACGTTGACTTACAAGTTTGATTTTTTCATAGATGAAAGAGATTGTAGACCCAAGTATTTGATATTAATTTCAGCTTGATATCTTTACGCATTCCTGAGGAAAAGGGTGTTGACAGACAGATAGACAGACGGAAAAAAAGTAGTCCTATAAGGGTTCTTTTTTTTTCTTTTGCGGTACGGAACCCTAAAAATAACTTTACAGCAGAAAAAATCATTTCACTGTCGAGAAAAGAAATAAATTTAAAGTGTTGAAATGAATATTTTATGTTTAAATAAAAAGGCTGAAATACGATAGTTATAATATATTTTTTATAAAATTAGCGTTAATGAAGATAGAAATCCTAAAGTAAAAACCATAAAAAAAAATGTTAAAAAGCTAATGTTAATTTTTGGTTCTTACCCCGCGAAAGATGAAAAACGAGTGTAAAGTTTAAGCAGCCTTGTCTGATAATTAAACAGTCGTGATAATACGCTGGCACTTAAAATAGACGGTTCATAAAATAACTACGCAAAACCTCGACGCATCGTTTTTTAAACCGACAATTCCTCGGGGGTATAACCTTAACTCGCAGAGTTAAGTTCGGCTCTGTGAAAAAAAATGTTAAAAAGGACTTTGTGAAGCAAGTTACGGAAGGGTTGGCTTAAAACCCACCCTGAAGGTCGGGATGATTGAATTGGAAATTATTTGCAAACCTTAGAATATGTCGGCCTTTGGAAATGTATGGTAATAATATTATTACGTAATAAAACGGGATTGAGAGCAAGATTGGGTCCAATATCCCAATATTAAATACGTTTGGCCCATCAAATGTATTTAATTTTCACAATGCGAATAAAATATATTTATAAGTACGTCTGTCGGTTATATTTTGGTAGATATTTTGAAATCTTAGTTAGGTATTATGAGTTCTTTTTTCGAATTCAAATTTCGATTTAAAAGAAAACCGTTGCAGTTCTATTGTATGTAAACGACAGTAATGGCATTAGGCAAGGTCTTTTAAAATTATTTTTTTCGTTATCATTAAACGGTTTTTTTTTTATTTTATAGAAGAGGATTTAAACGAATCATTAAGCCATGGCTCCTTATCAAGGTTGGGAATACGCTCTTCTATTTAAGAATTTTAATTCAATGTGGTTAGAAAACAAATTTATAACTTCCTAAGTCATTTCTCCCAATTTGCATCAATTGCCTTAAAATAAATTGCATTATTTGATTTTAAAAAGATCAACACTAGAGTTTCTTGCCCGTTATTCTCTGGTAGTTACTGCTTTCCGAACTGGTGGTAAAGAAAAATTTTACTCAATCAAAACAATGACGACATGATTAACGTCGAGACACATGCTGGATACAGGCCGCTTTTGACAGGTCCGTTTGGAAATATTTAGGGGAAGCCTATATTCAGCAGTGGACTATGTGGACGATGATAATGAAATAATATTTAATATGATAGATGTAAATTAATTATTTAAATGAATTTATTTGTCAGTATTAAAAGACGCTGGAACGTAAACTAATGCTGACTTTCACAACAGTAAACTGAGTCTAAACCACAGATTGCTAACAGTTTAGTTCGGTACAAAACGTCTAACTGAACTGTTGAACTTTACGCTGCAATTACCCCATAAAGCCGCTTCAAGCGAATGTACACTGAAGATAAAGCGCTGAAATGTTAGTTTCAATTTAAACAGATTATATAATAATATAGCTTCATAAAGTATGAAACACACGGGGGCGTGTTTTTGCCGCACCCGCTGCGGTTTATTCATAGCATAAGTGTAAGGGCATAAAGGCCCAAAAGGTTAGCGCAACTAGTGCGCCCAAATTTCACACAGATAATACGTACTAGAGTAGGATGGGTAAAATTTATTCCTATTTAACATACGTTCGAGTCTCGGAAAAAAAAATTCAACTTGTTAGAATCGACCAACTTACAGATTTAGCCCGTTACCGGCCTTAGTTACTTCTATTCCCAGATATGAGAATCGAATCTACAACTACTATCTAAAATATGCTGCAACTTTGAAATTCATGAAAATCCAGTACTTTATTTCAGTTTCGAAACATTAAGGTTTCCATTATTGATGATTAAATTACTTGGTGCTTTGTCTTTTAAAGCTATCTGATGCAAGGCACAACAGATAATACAGTGATATATACACAATTAAAAAAAATAGAACTAAAATTAGATATTAAAAATAATCTTGTCAGTTATGAAACTCCCGTATAGTTAAGCAATGTGCATATAGTACTCCAATATGAAGAGGTAGTAAATGTTTCAATTTATGTGGATTACAGCCAGTACAGCTTCATAAAATTTTAAAATACTGCAATGTATTACAGTCACGCCCGTCGCGGTTTACCGCACGTGATATTTATAATAAAGTTTACAGACGTGTGTCTATAAAGCTTAGTGGATTTATGAGGATTCAAGATGGTTGTCTCGTAAAATGTAAGGAAAAGTGCATCTATTTTAAAGTTCGTAAATATTATGACAGTTTTGCTATGCTTATAACTTTTTAAAGTGAATCTAGGTGGAATATATTTAATGTACAAGTTAAAAGTGAAATTGGAGCAATGACTATCTTAATATATATAAATCTCGTGTCACAATGTTTGTCCTCAATGGACTCCTAAACCACTTAACCGATTAT
Source organism: Sphinx pinastri (assembly GCA_947568825.1). Taxonomy (NCBI): domain Eukaryota; kingdom Metazoa; phylum Arthropoda; class Insecta; order Lepidoptera; family Sphingidae; genus Sphinx; species Sphinx pinastri. The sequence continues at coordinate 8,131,954 of OX387639.1, read as the reverse complement.
AATAAAATTCGCACACCATGTGCAGTTCGATCCAACTTGAGAGATAGGATAGTTTAAATCTCAAATTATAGTCGCAATTTTAATTTATTGCTAATTATTTGTCTGTTATTATTTGACAGTCACAATTATCTTAACTCCAAATGATTCTAACAGATGTCGATACCTTTCGACTGGGTTGAGTAAGTAATCAATAGATGGCGCTGCTATGGTAATGATAAAAGATGTCGATACCTTTCGACTGGGTTGAGTAAGTAATCAATAGATGGCGCTGCTATGGTAAATCTACGAACGTGTCATATAAGCTACGGGTAGATTATGTATACTTTTTATACCGGGAAAATATAAAGCGGGACTTTTATACCGGGAAAACTCATTCACGCGGGCGGAGCCGCGGGCAAAAGCTATTATATTATAAAGATTGACTATTTCGTAAAGAAAACCAATAAAAATAGTCAGCATAGATAAACAAACATCAATTATTGTAAGACAGTTAAAATTATAAAATCAAAATACTTTCCAACAAAAAATAAATTAATCCGAGCATATACATCATACATCATATCATCATACCAGCCCTGTATTATATACTGCCCACTGCTGAGCACGGGTTACTACTGAGAGGGTTCTTTTAGGCCTTAGTCCACCACGCTGGCCTAGTGCGGGTTGGCGGACTTCACATACCTTCGAAATTCAGAGAACTTCTCAGGTATGCAGGTTTCCTCACGATGTTTTCCTTCACCGTTAAAGCGAGCGATAATTCACAAAGAATACACACATAACTTTTTAGAAAAGTCAGAGGTGTGTGCCCTTGGGTTTTGAACCTGCGGACATTCGTCTCGGCAGTCCGTTCCACTCCCAACTAGGCTATCGCCGCTTATACGCTCGAGCGTATACGCATATCTGAAACCGTTTCCGATGCGGGCGTGCGCGTGACATGCGCCCGTGTGTTTCCACCACGTCACAAAGTAGCGAGCGTGGACGGAATAATGTTTTACTTGACATCACGTTAATATGCTTGCAAATCTTCACTGATGTCTCATGTCCTCTGCAAAATGGCAGGATGTTTGCCTTTTAAGATTTAAGGTGAATTTTGTTTTATTAATGTTTGTAAAGCTTTCGCCTATTTCATTTATTGTATGTTGGTTGTACTAGGTTTTGGGTTCGAAACCTAACCATTTACTGGTGGTAGGTCTCTCGTACGCAAAGGGCCGTTTGGGTAGGTACCACCGCAACGTCTATTTCTAGCTCCAAGCTGTAGTGTGTAAACACAGTTGTGTTTCGGTTTGAAGTACATTGTAGCCACTGGCATTGTGAGACATAACATCTTATGTCTCAGGATGACGAGCGCAGTGGAATGCCACGCAGTATTTGGTAATTCAAGATTCTGTACGGTGTTGCTACTGTTTATGGGCGGTCGTATCACTTACCATCAGGCGAGCGACTTGCTCGTCTCGTCATTAAATGCAATAAAAAAAATGTCAGTTGTAGGTTAGTTTTTTTTGGGAACGGAATTTTACACGCCAGGAGCCCTTAATACACCTAATGCCTTTATAACCCAACAAAAGGCTAAGAGGTAAACTCTATACACGATAAAATACGTGCCAGTTTGTATATGACATTTTCAAAGCTCCAAATAATAAAGCTTAAAGTCGCTCAACGTGCTTTGGAAAGAGCTATGCTCGGAGTCTCTCTGAAGGACAAAATTCGGAACGAAGTGATCCGTCGGAGAACCAAGCTCAGAGGGTTAGTAGGTTGAGGTGGCAATGGGCTGGCCACATATGTCACAGAACAGATAACCGCTGGAGTAAGCGTGTTCTGGAGTGGAGACCGCTTCTTGGCAAACGTAGCGTGGGACACCCTCTGGCCAGATGGCGGGACGACTTGCACAAGAGGGCCGGCAGCAACTGGATCAATAAAGCAGCAGACCGGGCTCTGTGGCGTATCTTGGGAGAGGCATATGTCCAACAGTTGGCTGCAACGGGCTGATGATGATGATGATGAAATAATAAAAAAAGGAGGACTTGCTCGACTATATCGTCATTCATACATCTCCACACACACCAGGCACCCTCTCTTCACCAAGTGTGTTCCATCTCATACTACGGTATGTTATCGCCTAATCGGACACATATTCCAATCTTCGAGCTGATACTGAGTAGAAAAACCCAATATCTTTGCCCGGAAGAACCTAGGTTCTCACAGCGGCGTCGTACCGCAATACAACTACGCGACCGAAGCAATTTACATATTTATTTATACGGAATTGAATAGATATAATTGATTATTGAACTAACTCAGACTACTTGCAGAGAAATGTTTGAATTTCTCTTTATAAAAAACTCAAATGCCGCAATAAGTTAGGATTACTCGTCGCTAGAGAAATTTAAATTCTGCAATTTCTACGTAGAGCTCTGCACAGGTTATTTGATGTGGATGTTCGTCATTTATCTCTGCCTACACATTGCAATTTCCACATAATATGATTTCCTAGATGTGTTGGTGTACTTTGCATAATAGTTACAGTTTTTTATTGCATTCAATTGCATAATTAAGATTTGGATAAATATATAGTTATAACATTTTTTTACATCGATTACGTCGCCAATCTATAAATAAGTTATATTTTTAAACTTTATTGTTTTTTTATAATGTGGTAGTTTTCGTGACCTCTTGCGACCCCTATAGAGGCTTCGCGACCCCCCAGGGGGTCGCCACGCACACGTGAAACACTACTCTAGAACACTATACAAAATGGCTAGATCGAGCTGTCAATTCGCTTTCATTAAAAGCCTATGAAACCGGCAATCGCTTCAACTTAATTGTTAAAGTAATCAACAGTCAACTTCATTCATTAGTTCAGTAACTTAATTGAAACAAGTCACCTAGCACATAAATATAAGTTTATTTCTGAAAAAGTTCCCTATTACAAGTACTCTCCGAACAGCGTACTAGAAAACGACGAACACAGACTCTACTGGGACCGAACCATAATAACCGATAAAACTATTCATTTCAACCGCCCCGACATTACTATTTTTCTTAAACCTAGCAAAACTGTATACCTAATCGACATAGCTATCTGCAACACACACAACTTACAATCCACCCACACTGAAAAAATTGCTAAATACACCGACTTATGTATAGAATTACAAACACAATGGAACGCAACTACAGTTAAAACCATACCTATTGTAATATCTTCAACAGGAGTAATTCCTAAAACCCTACACACTAGCCTAGGAACACTCGACCTTCATAAAAACGCTTACACGCTTCTACAAAAAGCAACAATATTAAACACTTGCCGTATTGTCCGAAAATTCTTATCATTACCAACACATTAATTTATCTATTGCACTTGGCTTCGGCCCGTGCCCTCAATACCTCCAAAGAGGAGAGATACAAAATACACATGATATATAATAATAATAAATCCGCAGGGGCGGCTTTGTGGCGAGCCGACGGTGAGTGGCGACACCGCGTGCCCCGTTTCCGTGGGGGCTAAATAGGACCCCCTGACCCTTGTTTTGCCTTAACTGGCCGGCTAGGGGTGGAAATCGCAAGAGCTAAGAACCAGGGTGGAAGTGCTCAAGCTGCAGATTAGCGAGGAAACTCGCTCCGGGACGCGTCAGCGACCCGCGATGGTGAAATCGGTGCACACCTCTCGACACCCTTTAGCCACCGACACCGATGTTGCGTCCTTGGCTTGCGCCACTTTTTGGGATGCCCATCTAGGGGGGGGGCAAGTCACCATCTGCCTTGATTACAAATTATTGAGTCATTTTACTTGGCAGGCGTCCCGTTGTCTCAATCCATGGAGGATAGATATAAGATGGAGAGACAATAGCATCAATTTACTAAGAAAACCAGTGTCGCCAAACTCACACATGCATATTATTCACATACTATCATCTCTTCATTATGATTGGCCGAAATGAGCAATGGCAAAAAAACTTATAACACAAAATAATTTGCATTAAATTAAACGTTATTCCCATTGCATAAAATTCATATTATAAAAATCAACACGAGTTCGTAGGACATTTTTTCTTCTGTGTGAAATTTTGATTTTAATTCGTTTTAATACCGCTATTCCACGCTAGATGGCGTTTATCATAAAAGCTCTTATAGTCTTTGAAATAAGAGATGTTATTGAATGACACACAGTGCGCTAGCATGTCGGTAATAGTGTTGCACCCATACGATACATTCTTGTATACGTATCAATGGTGCTTGTTTTATAACTATAAAACTTTAATAACATTAATAAAAGAAATGGACTTATCCCAAAATTATATTAATTTTATAAGCGCTAGAAAAGTTGTTGGTACTGTTTTTTAAAAAATATAATTCAGTAATTAATTTATTTAAATTTTAAGTACAGATTTAAAATTCATAATTTAGGCTTTCAATACTGTAGATATGTTAGATTACAATATCAGCTATACAGCTAATATAGCTAATATACAGGGAGTCCCACTGAGGGAAACACATGGCACAATATATAGTATTTTTGAAGGAAACCTATTTAGCCTTCTCGTAGTGTTGATCATTCACTGGTGGTAGGTCTCTCATATGTAAGAGTCCGTCTGGGTGGGTACCACCGCAATGTCTATTTCTACCGCCAAGCAGCAGTGTGCATGCACTGTTGTGTTTCGGTTTGAAGGACATTGTAGTAGCCAGTGTAACTACTGGACATAATGAGACATCTTATGTCTCAGGATGACGAGCGCAGTGGAATGCCACACATTACTTTGTAACTCAAGGTGCTGTATGGTGTTACTACTGTTTATGGGCGGTTCGTATCGCTTATCATCAGTCGAACGGCATGCTCGTCTCGTCATTCAATGACATTAAAAAAAATCGGTTACCTATAAATGGATCTTTTGGGGAAAATGAAAATAAAAAATTTTGTACTGTTGCATAAATAAATTATAGAGACCATAGGTTGCATCACAAGTGGATCATGCATAGACAACTGTTTTGTATTTTTCGTATTAAAACATAGCGTATCAGTGAATAATAATTATCGATAATATTTTATCGACCATGTATGCACTAATCGAGTAGCGGTGACATTATAAATGTGTAACAAATCATTCTAGAACAACTGATTTGCGTGTACGAAAATTAATCATATGTCGAGAACAATAAGGAACACTTTAAATTGAAATTTTTGTGCCATATTTGACATAGAAAATCAATAGATATTATTCAATTAAATTGCAATAAACCAGAAAATATTGCTTACCGATGGTAGGAAATACATCAGTGGGACATATTCTTACTATGGCTATGATTTTTGCGATCCAGAATTGCATAATAGGGCATTTTAATATTATTAAATATTTTTTCAAATTATTTACGCTTTGACAGTGCGCAATAACGACTGAGACCGCTCCAACGGTGAGTTAGTAATGCAGTACTAACTAGGGGATAAAAGGTTACGCCCACTTAATAGTTCTACTGTTTTCTTTTTTCTGTGTCTCAATCAATAGCCCAGCAACCAGTCCAGCTAGATCCCATCCATAGACCCGGTATAATTCCCATCTTCTCTGCAATAGTCCTTGCACCTTCCGGGCGCTGTCTTTGGCTGTATTTCGTCTATGAGTACAGGCAGAGAAAGCACAAGAGTACAAGGTATACACACTCCAACTAGAGTAATGTATCTTAAAGTATCTCTACGTATTGGATCCATATCCCCACGCAAGCCTCCCAAAAGGCCTTTGTGCCGTGATTTCCCGCAGGAAAGATACATAATAATAATCCATTTATTTCAGGAATTCAACATTCTATAGTATAATATTAATATTATGTATACCTAGTTAGTAACAATGACACTTATTACCTATGTTAGTACCTACGTGATGCAATCTGCTTAGAGAATTAACTAGAGGACAATCAATTTTTTCAGCAATGACCAATAGGAGACTGTTAGTACTGCCCCCAAAGAGATTATAATACTACGGAAAACTGCCGCGTAGTCTATGCAGTAAAGATGCTGCACGCTTACGTCTAATCGCTGTAAATCCGTCAGTATTTAAGTCTGCAAACATCTAGGAAGCACTAGAGAAGCGAGGCAGGCCCAACAGCATCCTAAATGCATTGTTATATTGAATCCGAAGAGCGTTGATGGCTTTCTGTGTGTAATTTGTTCAAAGGCTATTGTGTTATTATTCTAAGGCTACAAGTATAAAACACCTGAAAATCTTCTTTAAAAACAGTCAGTTTGACTTCAGATGTGCAGCAATTTAAAAAAGCACATACAAAAAAGTGGACAATCGTTTTGACTAAAAAGTTTCTATTGAAACCGTAAAAGAGGTTCTATATTTGAATTCTTAAATCACATTATACGGTCAGCACATTCAGCCAGTAACATCAGAGGAGACGACGGCCTATAATTTTAATCCATTCATACTAGCCGACTACAAAGTGCAATTGTGTGGCTGATGCATTGTTACTAATCTTTTGGATGTCTGAATCCAAGTGAATACTGAGTGGGAACTTTGTAATCTAGAAATGAAGACCTAACCGTTTTGAATCAGTTGAATTTGGAACGCTTTTGAAATTCGGGCTTCTAAGAAATTGGAGTAGGTAATTTTTTTTTGCGCAGCAACTGAATATCTGATATGTAAAGGTGGCTTAGGGAATCTATAGTTAAACCCCAACAATAAATATCATTATTTCTTATTAAAGTACATACATCAAGGACTTGATTGAATTGACTTGACTTGAAAAACTGACGGTTATAAACTTATATAATGAGAGTTCAATATGTTATAATAGCTATTGCTCCCGGCTTCGGCCGCGTAAAAAGATTATTCCGGGATACATGGAATTTATAACATAGTATGTGGTGGCACATTAAGTGACTAGATCATGGTTAATGCATTTAAGATTTTAATGCAAATTATCATAACCTCTTGCCTTGAAATCTGAATGAAAAAGGAAATATAGAGTTGTAACGGTATGCAGAGAATCTGTCAGAGATCGGAAATACATAAATATTTGAGACATTCAGCGAGGCAGAAACAGAATTCCGAATATGCTAAAGGCACCTCGGACTCAATTTATTCCACTTATTTATATTTTAGAATTGGCGTGACTATTTTTCTTGGAAATTCAATTTCATTGGCTTATTATTTGGCAGTTTTTAGTTAGTAAACTTTTCTTACGATTAATAGGGGAGTTTCCTATGTTTTATCTTGTACATTATTTAATATATCCCAGAAAATAATATTAAAAAGAAATTATTCTGTGAAATCAGCATTAAAATTGGTTGAAAAATAGGGCAGTTGTTCCTATTTAAAAATTTGTTGTGAGCAAAAGTGGGGACGTGGTGGGGTTATCACCCTATCTCTTTCTCACGCACGATATGTAATGGACGGTGACACTCAGTGACGTCACAATCTATTGCTTCCGTTATTTGACAGATACCCCTTCCACAAAATTTCAGAGTTTCATAAATCATTTATTATTGCGTGGATTTTGAAAATTATTTTTCCCGAATATTTTGAATAATTTTTGATAAATGTATTTAAAAAAAATCATATTTCATCAGTATGTAAAACGTATTTAAATATAATTTCTAAAAAACACAATTTACAAAAAAGTGCCGAGCAAAACCGGTCATCTAGGTACTACTAGCTTTTAAAGCAAAATGGTGTATTTACACATACTTTTTAAAGCAAAGTTGTTAACAAACTAAAACACTATGATGCAATTGTTGTTTCTTAGTACACGTACTCGGTTGCCCCATAATTTGTTCACACAAGTTTCAGTTTTGCTAAAGTTATATCATAAATGCTCTCGAGTCTCAGAAATTGTTATATTATGTTCATAAGGGAAACTATGTTCGTCAAAGGTATTTTAATATATTGTTCCTTTGAGTGACATTATGTAGTAAGAGAGGGTAGGTAGGTTACATTCTCGTTTATTTATGCTGCTAAATATTATGTTTAGACTACCATGTAAATTCTTAATCTTCCAATAAAAAAAATTAAAACTACTGTCAAAGAACGTCTTTGCAAAAAAGGTTATTACAGTATAAGAGACTATCTTGAAGATACAAATGCTTGGGATTAGGTTGCTCAGATTCACACATGTTTATACGTTACAAACAAACTTACATACAAATCTTTCCTCTTTATAATATTAGTATAGATAAGATAAGTAGGTAAACGCGCAATAAAACATTAGAAACGGGCTTTGACAGTTTTATATTTATTTTCAAGGAGTTTAGTTGTTAGATAACTGTAAGTAGTGTTGTTGATTATGTATCGTTTTATTGCTGTTGATTATGTATGTTGCTATGTTGATTATTGATGACGTATCGTATGTTTTACCGTTAAATAAAATATTTTCTCGTTTTATCATTGACTCGTATATAAAAAACTAGCTTTTGCGCGCGGCTCCGCCCGTGTGGAAAAGTTTTTCCGGGATAAAACGTAGCCCATAGCACTCAGGAGTAATGTAGCTTCCTATTAGTGAAATAATTTTCAAAATCGGTCCAGTAGTTCCTGAGATTAGCGCGTTCAAACAAACAAACTCTTCAGCTTTATAATATTATATCTACCGAACAAAACTTGATTTTCCTTACATTTATCTGACGTCATAAAATGGAGCACATTTAAATAGCCTTTGCTACTCACCTTATTAAAGATATTTCCGCCCCATGATATCTAGGAAGCTCCGTGCTCATCGTCAAAATATTCCTTACAGATATCAAATGCGTGTGTTCCGGTCTGGTTGGGGTGGGGTGGTTATATCCTAAGAGGGTTTGACACGACTGCGATTCCCGAAAATGTTTTGTTGCGGCTACAGTCATAATGTTAAATTTAGTTGACTATATTATAGTGTCTTTTATTTTTATTGAATTGAATGACGAGACGACCATGCCGTTCGCCTGATGGTAAGTGATACGACTATCCATAAACAGTAGCAATACCATCCAGCACTTTGAGTTACAAAGCACTGTGTGGCATTCCACTGCGCTCGTCATCCTGAGACATAAGATGTTAAGTCTTATTATGTCCAGTAGTTTTACTGGCTACAATATCCTTCAAACCGAAACACAACAGTGCATGCATAATGCTGCTTGGCGGTAGAAATAGACATTGCGGTGGTACCCACCCAGACGGACTCTTACATATGAGAGACCTACCACCAAAAAAAAACTTTGTCCGTGTTAGGAAATACACACACACACACTCTCTCACTTTTTATCCCCGAAAGGGTACGCAGAGGCACAACTAGTGCACCCACTTTTCGCCGTGCGTATTCCGTCCCATGATGTGATAGGGGGCGAGCCTATCGCCATATCGGGCACAAATTCCAGACTCCGCGCCGATACTGATGGGAAAAACCCAATATCACTTTGCCTGATCCGGGGATCGAACCCAAGACCTCAGCACTGCAGTCGTACCGTAATACAACTACGCCACCGAGGTAGTCAGTGTTAGGAAATAAATTGTATAATAGAGGTTTTAATATTTGTAGTGGCCTTTGTGTTCGGTTACATTTAAAAACGGAAAAAGTGGTATTGATTCTATCAGTAAGGTCGGTATTTTTTGTTCTCTCTGTGAAATACGATATATTGAACTTACGGCTTTTGTTGCACTAATAAAATACATAGAAATATTACTCAATCCTAATTTATTTGAAACCCGTAGCCCAATAGACTGACGTAAGAATTTTAAAGATATGAAAAGTTTGCCGAGTGACACTAGATCAGTGAGGTAGACCAATTTCTAAATCATCTCAGCCCTGTGCCCAGCATTGGAATACATTTTACTGGGCTGGTACTATAGATTGTAGCAGCAGGAGAGACACAGTTGGTAAATGGCTAGTACTATACAATATTATATCTATACTACATCTAAAGCGATCTACGTTAAGATCCTGGTATTAACCAACAACGCAATAATCGCCTTAACGTAAACATCTCGACGTCCACCGGCGAGACAGAAGCCATTTCATTATTGCCGTGCTCTGTAGCAAATGAGACCTTTATTGTTTTCTTTAACGTCCAGACAGATCGAGATATCTTAGAACTAAATTAAATTCAGGTTTTTATAGGGATAGGTACTAAAAGTATATTTTTATAAAGCTGAATAGATGAGCAAGCCACTCACGTGATGATAAGCGTATAACAACGCCTTTACTGCACGGCAGCTTAAGCTATACATATAGTATTACGCCTTTCCCCCTTTTTCAGGAGTAGTCAGATGTATAACAAACCCACACTTTGCCAGTTATATTTTTTTTATATGGTTATACAAAATGGTTTCTTGTTATTAACATTATGAGTAGTGGCTTCGATTTGTTGCAAATATGATACTACTATCTTATTCTACCTTAATTCAAAGTGACATTTAAAGTTTTCCAGTTATATTAAGTCCAAACTCTACAAAAACCCAATATAATTTTGCTCGATCCGGTAGTCAAACATGAGTCCTCCGCCTAAGACAGGCCCAAATATAGCAGTCAGACATTGTTGATTGAGAGCTGATCCTACCAAATAGATATAATAACGTTTTTAAAAATAGGTAAAATTACGCATGCTCACGCCTTTTATCCCCGAAGGGGTAGGCAGAGGCGCAACTAGTGCACCCACTTTTCGCCGTTATTCCGTCCCATGATGTGATAGGAGGCGAGCCTATCGCCATATCGGGCACCAATTCCAGACTCCGGGCTGATACTGAGTAGAAAAACTCAATATCACTTTGCCCGACCCGGGGATCGAACCCGAGACCTCAGCGTTGCAGTCGTACCGTAATACAACTACGCCACCGAGGCAGTCGGTTTTACCCCACAAATGAGTATAAAAAAGTCAAACACTTAATACCACCGGGTGACACCGTTCTCAAGTTAAACGATGTAATCTTTGATAAACAATGGAAAATAAGAAAACTCCATTAAATTAGAACAATGGTGCCAAGAAGATTTAATTTGTCGAGCGCCCATTGAAGACTTGTACAATTGTATTGTGGTTAATGAATGGGCAGTCATTCAGGGTTTTTACATTATTCGATACGTTTGAAAAATAAACTGTATGTAGATATTTTGAATGGGGTATCAAAATCATTCATAAATATTATGTTTTGCTACGAATTATTTAAATAAAAATCATAGCAGAACATAATATTTGTGATCTTAATGAGGTTAATTAACATGTAAAAACGATGATGGGGTAAAACATCATAAAATTTATTTCAAATACTTTCATAAAAACTTTATGTATCTAAGTAATGCATTTTTATCGGGCTAAGATGAAATTTAATGAAGACTTTAAAAATACTATATTAGGTAGCATGATATTAAAACGATGGGGTGAAATATCAAAAAATAACGTAGTTTTTAGGTATTTTTATAAAATTTGATGTATTGTCATTTATTTCAACTAAGACGGAGCGTCGTTTTAATTCGTCAAAATAATAATACTAGATGCTCAGTGGCTACCCCTGGTTGACATGCCAGAACAAGCATTAGAGATTGCTTGACGGGTACAAAATATCACATACACTCCAGAAAATATAATAGATACCCCAGTGTGTACTCATCATTGGCTATACTCATAACAAACGCTTAAGTTTTAATCCCCAAAGTGTTTCAACTAATATTAAACGTTACAAAACGTCCATCAAGTTCTCTAGAAGTTCCAAGTTCTAAGTACTTTGCAAAATATAGCCCACTTATAAAGATGAGTGATTTGGGGCGTCTTCGCGGTTTCAGTCGCTTCCTTGTCCTTGTCAAGTTTGGATGTTATTACAAGAAATAAGGACAAGTTTCTGTATAATAGAATGACGAGACGAGCAAGTTGATCGTTTGATACGCATCTCGAGTATGAATAGGAGAAACATCGATTAGAATTGATGACTAAACTGAAGATGAAATGGCAATTGGATTTGTAGTACTAACGTGAAATGAAACAGTATGATCGAATAACAAGCTCCCTTATTAAAAATCAATATTATTTATTTATTTATTTTATTTTATTGTAGTACAGGAAACAAACAGTAGAATATACACAAACAAATCAATACAAAGCAACTTAACACATAATACCAAAAAAGTTTCCAACATCTAAAAAGAACTGTTATATGTCTCGTCGGCAGAAAAGTAGCCTTATTTTGTCACAAGACTATCAACACAAATGAATAATGAGGAGTTAAATATTACACAGCAACTAGTTGAAACTAAATATAACAAATACATAATTGATTGATAATACCTATACGAGGCATCTACCTATTCACAGTTCACAGTGACAACTTTTAGTGTTGCAAAAATTAAAGATCTAAACTTATTTATATTCTCATGAAAAATATCGATAAGGTTGAAATTCTTATTGTAGCAATTGCAGGCCCGTACAATAAATCTATTTTTGCCATGCACCGTTCTTGTATAGGGAACGACCAACACATCTCTACATCTAGAAGTTGGTTTTCTACACCGCAATCCTATATTGTTTAAGAGATAGGATATAATTTTATTGTGCAAAATTTTATATAAAAATATCATATCTCTAAGCTCTCGACGCTTTTCCAAGGTTACTAAGTCGGTGCAAAAATCAACGCAGTTATCTGAATGTTGTACGTAATCTAGTATTATTTGGGCTATACTTCTTGCCACTATAATGCATAATAAATATGTAGGGATTTAAATAGCTTTTACTATTAATAAAATTTTATCTTTAATTCGAAGGCATTAACAATTAAATTCCTTTTATTCAGTCAATCAGATTCCACCAAGTGTTTTGGTGTCAATAATATTATATTGAATTTTATAGCGTTTGGAACGCACGTGTTGTAAGCGGTTTCTGGCGTTCGAAAATCAAATCAACCAATAACAAAGGCCGAAATTCCAACCGGCCAGCATTAACGCTCGGGGATTTATTCAGCCAGTATTTGTAAAAGATTTTAATTAAACTATCGATTTGTTACAAACATTACAATACTACATGAAAGACGACGCGATAGTGGCTTGATTCAAGCACTGTCAACTTTACCGAGAAGCACTATAATTAAATTAAAGTCGTTGAAGTTGTTAAAGCAAATTAATTTAACAAATTAATAAATTAATGAATAGTCAATTTTATAGTAGAGTAGTGTTATTCGACAAATTGGCAGCATCTTTGCAATGCCTAAAAATGTTCTCCTATGTAGCATCAGGAAGTATGCACATTAATTTCTTCCAAATTTACCATTTTAAGCTGTGCTGTTGTCATCTAATATTAATAATTTAGATATGTGGTTATCTTATACACTTTTTAAAGTTATTAATTATCAGTCGTTAATGGTAAAGGAAAACACCATAAAGAAAACTGGAAGGTATGTAAATTCGGCTGACATATACTAGGCCAGCGTGGACTAAGAACTAGACCCTCTTAGTAATACAGGAGGCCCGTGCCCACGGGCGTAGCTATAGCTTTCTAATAGGGGGGGGGGTCCAAAATGTCGGCGCGGGTTATTGCCGCCTCATGACACAAAAATAAAACCTTCTTTCAAGAAATGTCACGTATACACTCCCCCGGCCCGTCGCCAAAAGTTTATGTGATCATGTTTTGTGGCCCGGATTATTATGTTGTAAGCTAAGGGGGGGTCCTCCCCCCTTCTTATATACGCCCATGCCCGTGCCCAATGGTAGGGCAATATACCAAACAGAGTTTTCTTGAAACCTCGGAGTATTCTGATATTTTTTACATACTTAAAAAGATTTAATTAAAATATCGTGGGCATAAACAATACGTGGTTCAAGTCATGTTTCTATCATGATCTTGCGCGCAAAAATAGACCCAACACGTACAGTCGACCACATAAGTAGCTGAACAAATTCAAAACTTCAAATCGCCCCTACACTTTTCTGTTCTCACCAATTTTCATTTTCTCTTGACAGAAATAAAATAAAAGATATTCACTTTACTTCACACAAAGAAAAAAAGGGTTTTAATTGAACTGAACGCGTATAGGCGGTTTGAAATTTTGAATTTGTTCAGCTACTTATGTGGCTGACTGTACCTCCTTTTCGATTTCAAGTACTATAAGTCAGATGAACGACTAATAATTTATTATACTGGGTGATAGGAGCAGAAATGCATCAGTAACCCATCATAAATAAAGGGCAAGGTATACAAAAGACTGACACGTCATCCCACTGAAATATTTTTTTTAAATTATATCGATGAAAAATGTATAGGTATTGTAATAAAGATTAACAGTATACTACTAAAGAAAGTCTTTTTAAAATAAATTATCTTTATTTTTTGGAACCTTAAAAAACATCGAAAATAACTGTTCAAAAATCCCTACTTGCGCTTTTGAGCGGATGCCATTGAAAATAAAAAAGTTATTTGGAGCTGGTACAGAAATTTTATATTGGGACTGGTTGACTACCTAAAAAATGGACTACATAGTAATCTAAATATTCTTCACATGGAATAAAGTGAGTTTTTTTGTAAATTTTATCAAGTTTGTTATTTCAAAACCATTTGGATTTATAAAAGAACAAATAATCGAAACAGTAAACCCTCTGCTGGTGGTAGAATTTTTGTTTCCGCCCCCATAACGAATATCGTACAAAAAATGAGAAATTATATGTTTATTATGTAAATGTTAATGGTATTTTGTCTCAATAAGGCACATTGATAATAGTAAATAAGTACTTGTGGTATTTTCTTTTATTTTATTGCCGTTTTTTATACGAATTACTTCGAAGGTCAATTTGCCCCAAGTGAATAGTCCACCAACCCCAGGCATGCGGTAGGTTGACTTGATTTTCTCGTTCCACAAAATGGCTTTTGTACACTATGTTATAAACAATCGCGAGGTTTTTGGCATTTATTTAGAAAGCTTATTAGTGCACCTATCGAACCTATAGGTTTTTTGACATTATATACTAAAACAAAAAAAATAAAAGCGTCCGAGCTGAAATTGGGTCAACTGTCCCCAGTCTTCCCTATTAATAAATAATAACTGATTAAATTCTTCGTCTTAAGTTTCTGAACAGTAAATAGGTGCGGTTTCAAAGAATTCGCTCAGTTTTAAAAGAAATTTCAATTTGGGTATTTATAACGCTAATGACCAAACAGAGGCAATATAATTTCAAATCTTACTAAGGTTTTCTTTATCTCATTAGGAGTTTTTATATTTGTTTTAGAACACGGAGCATTCCACGCAAAAGAAGAAAATCTCGAAATTGTTGAAGATTTTTAAATTATCTATAATTTAGTAATAAACAATAGTTAAACAAATACGTAATGTTTGAAATCATAATATCAAAATTGATTTAAAAATCGATGTATTATTGATCCATTTAAAACACGTTTGATAATATTTCTGTAACTGTTTTCTCTACGAAAACAATTGTCCGCCTGTCAAATGTGACTGATGGGTCACAAACTCATAGTTAATTTAAAACTTAATTTTATGAAGTAGCGTCAAGTATGGCGTTATTTACTGTAATTAACCAAATTGAACGATTTACGCTACTTTTTCCCTTAAAAGAAGCAAAAAATGTACCATGAAACATCTCTACTTTAAATTTCAAGGAGACAACTTCAACACCATGTACATTTTCTAAGTTTAAAAGGTTTTTTTATGATACACAATGGAAAATTAAAATATTCCAATCGATTTAAGCATCAAGGAGCATAAATAAAATCCTAATTGCAATGCAATTAGCCCTGTATTATACACTGCCAACTGCTGAGTACGGGCCTCCTCTACTACTGAGAGGAGTTAGGCCTTAGTCCACCACGCTGGCCTAGTGCGGGTTGGCAGACTTCACATACTGTCGAAATTCTTATAGAGAATTCTCAGTTATGTTAGGTTTACTCACGATGTTTTCCTTCACCGTTAAAGCGAACGATAATTGATAAATAATACACACATAACTTCGAAAAGCCAGAGGTGTGTGCCTTGGGTTTCGAACCTACGGACATTTTCTCGGCAGGCCGTTCCATTCCCAATTAGGCTGTCGTCCTCCAAATACGTAATTACTTTCGCATATTTTTGACTTGTCCCGCCAGTCACAGTTTTGAATATTATTTTATTTTGTTTTGTAATAGCTACCTTAATTATTATTAATTGCAACAGAGGCTTACATACTACATTTTAGGACAATGAAAAAGCTTACTTTAAAAGTAAGTAGTTTATTTTAAATCGAATTTTCTTACCTAATTTAATTAAAATATATTGAATTTTCGTAGATCTGTACGTTTTACGCTAAAAGCAGTATTTCTTTGAATCTTGCATAATGCTTTATTTTGGCAAAAAGATTATTGAAATCATAGAAATATGTCAGAATGCTTATTTTATTTTCTCTTGTTTAGAATTTACTAAGGTATTGTACCATATAAAACAATAAGTGATAGATCATGCTGTATATGTAATATTTGAACTTATATTAAAGCCCAATAATATGAAATATATACGATGTTTTGCTAAATACCTATATAAAACCTTAACAATTTAATGGGATGAACGAAAACGTTTCCTTTGACTTTAAAAAAAAAGTTACAGACGCGATGTTCTTTTTATGAAAAAATAGGGAAAGATACTTCTTTGTTTTACATTAAAGAATCTTCAAAGTTACATAAATTATTATTGAAGTACCACAAAATACTTATTTTTATGGCGAGCGGAATTGTTACGAACGTAATAAGATTTTTCTGTAAGAAAATTATTGGCTATTTGTTCGGTATGATTGGTAGTTTTGGAGTAACATTTTTGCGTTATTAAAAGATGTAATTATATCGACAAATTCCGTTTGATTTTTTTATTTCAATTGTAAATTTTATTTGTCATCTATATACAATAGTAAGAATGTAAAAGTTCGTTATAATATATGTATGGTTTATTAATTTAGTACTTTGTTGTCCATTCAGACTTTCGAAAATTGTTGTCTTTTATAGGGATAATAATAATATGAATAAAATTGTAATAACGTCGATAATTTGATGTTGAATGACGATAAATACAATTCACAAGGTAGTCTATTATAGATACAAACTCATAAATTGATTTAATACTAGAAACCTATTCACTAGAGTTCCCTTAAACATAATTTTCGTCGAAATCAGTTCAACCGTTTATGATAGACAAAGAAATTATCAAACAACTCTTTTAAGACTCTTAACGGTACCGTAGTATGTTATATATATAAAATGCTTTTTTTGGTTAGATTTGCAATCGTAATTCATAAATCCTTATCTCCCTACTGGTTCTTCTATGTGGTTTAGAATTATTGAGAAAGGGTTTTACAAATCTTGCAGGATTCTTTAATGAACGGCTGCTTGCCTTATGCTCTTCTTTCGAGGGCTCCCTTTTGGACTCTGGTTACTTAGTTCTCACGGAACATAAAATAAATATTACGCACCGTTTTTCCAGATCTGGGAATCAAACCTATAATATCGCTTAAGCACAAGTAAAATAAATTGGTAAACTACAAAAAATAATTATAGTATGCTAGTGTTTTAGAAATTTTGTCACACAAATAATTGCAACAAAACTACTTAACGAAAATTAGTTTTTTTTTTAATTACATAAAAAAATAGTTATAATTAAAAAATGAAGGAACATCAACTTTTCGGACGACCAACACCTCAGTCCTCGCCGTGATCATGAAAGCTGAAGTCTTAGAAATGGGTGAAAAAATTAAACAAATCGTGAAAAAAATCGTTGTGGTTTTTCTAAATGTCAAATTGTAAAAAAAACTCGTTGCCTTTTAAATATAATATATTTAGGCACAAATTTAAGATTTTAAATAAATAGAGGCATACGGAATAAGGTGTCTCAATAATGTGTTTTCAAACTTACCTCATTTATTAAATTTATAATTATAATCATAAAATAAAAAAAACGTTTTTTCAAAATTTTAAAATCATTACATCATACGCGATATTTAAAAAAAATGCTATGAAAGTAATTTTAAACTATAAAAAAAACACACTCACCTGTTGTGCTTTGTCGCCCGCCGAAAACACCTCAAGTAACCCAATACCCCAGTTCAAAAATTACAGGCCTGCGACGGGGTACCCCAAAACCTGTGACGTAGTAACCACCGCGGCGCGAGACCTAAAATCCGCGTTCGAAATTCAAAAAAATAGTCTGGCTCGTAGAGTCTCGAACGTGTGTTGAGCAAGCCGCCGAGGGCAAGACTGAAATGTGGGCAGAAAACAGGGGCTGATCCGAGTGGGTGTGTAGACAGGGACAGCATATCGTCCACCCTGAACGTGCGATAGAGACAGACGCTAGCCCAAGGGGAGAGCTCACGTACTCGAATGTCAGGAAGAATTTGTAGGCGAGCGTAATTGTTCTTTTGATTGAGGTTTTCCGAATTTAATAAGTGAATGTCTTTACGTCATACCGATGTTAGAAATTGCTCTGGTCAATTAAATATAATACTTTGCGATCGAGGATTAACTTCAAATACATATAGGAATTTTAATAGGCTAAAATAGATATTTAATTGGGTTTTTTACATCAATGTTAATTGTAACATAAGAAAAACATCATGCCTTTGGGAAATGCAAAATGGAATAACAAGCGGGATACTTTCAAGGTTGTTACATTAATTTTTAACCAGCTATGTTTGTTCCATGTAAAACGCAGAGTCTATTGCCACTTATCGAACACAATTTCAGACTCCGAGCTGATATTGAGCGAAAATATCGCCGGGCACAGGAATTGAATCTGAGAACTCAGTACGACAGTCGCGTACATAAATACTGTGTGCAGGTCAAATATAACTATATAATTTGTAATATTAATAAAAAAATAAGATAGAGTTTTAAGTGTCATAGAAAAACGATAATTTGTAAGACTCGTCAAAACGAATATTAATTACCATTTTACCTTAAAGTTATCAAAATGAAAATATTGTATTACTTAGGAACAGTGTAGTTTTTTATTTGTGGAAAATAATGTATTTACTTCAATACTCGAGCTCTTCCAATATGGCAGATTCCTGTAAAAGCCTTATATCACGATCTCAAGAATTACTAACATAAGTTGTTAAATGTAAGGATTTTACAAACAAGAGACACTGACTTTTACCATTAAATTTTGATTCATATTAGATTTTAACAATAAACTTTCGGAATCCTTGATTCCGATGTCTATTCTACCGCCAAGCAGCAGTGTATGTACTGTTGTGTTCTGGTTTGAAGGACATTGTAGCCAGCTTAATTACTGGGCATTATGAGACTTAACAGCTAATGTCTCAGGGTGACGAGCGCAGTGGAGTGCCATGCAGTAATTTGCAGTTCAAAGTTATGTGTGGCATTGCTACTTTTTATGGGCGGTCGTACATTTATAGGCTCCGGGTTGAGCATAAAAAACCCAATATCACTTTGCCCGACCCGGGATTCGAATCTGATACCTCAACGCTATTATCGTACCGCCCAGGAAATTATAGCTACGCCACCGAGGCAGTCTTGTAGTTTCAGTTTTGTATTACAGACAAACCAAATCTTTTTTTAAACTTGATTTTGACGAATTGCGTTTTTTTACGTAAGTCACGTAGAGCATTGAATTCATCTTCATTTAACACGTGTTCTGTGAATGTAAAAAAAATATATTTTTATTTATGAAAGGACGTGACCCGAGAGCACCTTTAGGAAAATAAGAAAACTTGTTATTGGCTTTTTGACACCTAAATTGTTGCTATTCCTAATATAATTATTAGCTGTAAGTTTTCCATGCTGTAAATAAATAAATAAATAAATGAAAAATTCAATACCTTTATTTTACTATACTATATTGATAAAAAAATGTTTTGCCTGGTTTAATTGTTGCGCAGATTGTACTGATGTCTAGGGTTTGGTTCTCGAGTAAGGCAACACTTTGATTAGTATTTCTATTTGCCCAGGATTCCTTAATTTTCGTCAAATGCTGACCGGTCGGAATGCTTCCTTAAACATATTTAAAAATGTTGCACATCTATACTAATATTATAAAGAAGAAAGATTTGTTTGTTTGTAATGGATAAACTCAAAAACTACAGGACTGATTTTGAAAATTCTTTCACTAATAGGAAGCTACATTACTCCTGAGTGCTATAGGCTACTTTTTATCCCGGGAAAATATTTTTATCCCGGAAAAACTTTTTCACGCGGTCGGAGCCTCGAGCAGAAGTCTAGTGCCTCATAAGATGCTACAAACAGGACAGTAAATGAGTATTTTTCTTAGAAGCTACGCTACAATCTTTAATAACATCAACTTTTTTTTAATTGCAAATTTTTTGACGAGACACGCGTGCCGTTCGTCTGATTGTAAGCAATACGACCGCCCATAAACAGTTACACCATATAGAACTTTGAATTACACAGTACTGCGTGGACTCCACTGCGCTCGTCACCTTGAGACATTAGATGCTGTCTCATAATGCCTAGTAATTATTGGCTACATTGTCCTTCAAACGGGAACACAACACACTGGTAGGCGATAGTAATGGTCGTTGCAGTTGTATCTACCCAGACGACCTCTCGCATAAGAGACTTTGTATTTTTCACGGGGAAAAAACGAGTTATTGCTTCCACCACTGGGGGGTGGAACGGTTATGTTGGTTTCACACAGTCTTACGGCCCAATGTCGACACTCGGGAGTATAACATCATCCGAGAGAGCAATTTTTTTTTTTTTATGATATAGGGGGCAAACAAGCATACGGTTCACCTGATGGTAAGTGATCACCGCCGCCCATGAACATCTGCAATACCAGGGGGCACACAGATGCGTTGCCGGCCTTTTAGGTGGGAATACGCTCTTTGAACATTTGAACATCTTAGAGCATTGTAACGAGTCCCTAACGCTATGTACACCCTACATCGGCATACCAACCAAAAACCGCGGTGGCCTTCTTCGGCGCATACGAGACGGCCCCGGGGTATCTTGTTGCACTAAGATAGCTGCACGGTACCGACTCTGATAAGAGAGACCTACCAGTGTTAAAATATATATGTAAGCATAGACAACGTCATAGATATGTACTTCTACAGTCACACAGACAACTAGCTGAACAAATTAAAAGTTTCAAGTCGCCTATACACTTTTGAGTTCTTACCAAATTTTTTTCACGGAAATAAAGGAAATGAGATTTACTTGGCTTTAACTTAACGTGTATAGTCAATTGGATTTTTTTAATTATTTCAGCTATTTTCGTTGCTGACTGTACATTGTAATTTACTGTACAATCAGCAACATAAATGTCTGTACAAAATCAAAATTTCAAATCGCCTATATACGCGTTAAGTTAAACTAAAACATTTTTTTTCTTCGTTTGAAGTAAAGTAAATCTCTTTTATTTTATTTTTGTGAAGAGATAAAAAAGATTAGTAAGAACACAAAAGTGTGTAGGCAATTTGAAGTTTTGAATTTGTTCATCTACTTATGCTGCTGACTGTACATGGCGTTGTTTATAGAAAAGCTAGCTTATCATCAAGCAAGATGACAAATAAGCAAGTGCTTATATTATCAATTCAATTATAAGGAATCGACTGTGGGCAACATGAAAGTCATGTTACACAACTCTGCTCAATAGAATCTATTTATTCTTATTGAATTGGTTTGATTTATTTGAATAGTCTGTTGGCGTAGTGGGTTGTATGTAGGCTGATCGCGTGGGGGGAGACCGTACACGACCTGGTAAAGTTCATAGGCGAACTGTCTTACTAGCTTGTGAAAAGTCAAAGTGCAGTTTACTTTGTGATATTTCTCGATTTTATTTACGGCCTATAATACTGATGACTATTGCAATACAATCAGCCTTATATTATATACTGCCCACTGCTCAGCACGGGTCTCCTCTACTACTGAGAGGGGTTAGGCGTTAGTCCACCACGCTGGCCTAGTGCGAGTTGGCAGACTTCACATACCCTTGAAATTCTTATGGAGAATTCTCAGGTATGTAGGTTTCTCACGATGTTTTCCTTCACCGTTAAAGCGAACGATAATTGATAAACAATACACACGTAACTTCGAAAAGTCAGAGGTGTGTGCCTTGGGTTTTGAACCACCGGACATTGTCTCCGCAGACCGTTCCATTCCCAACTAGGCTATCATCCACTGATGAGTATTGAGAGATGATAATCCTTCACCAGTTGACACAATCATGTCGGTCGGTTAGATTTTTTTTTATTGCATTGAATGACGAGACGAGCATGCCGTTCGCCTGATGGTAAGCGATACGACCGCCCATAAACAGTAGCAACACCATCCAGCACCTTGAGTTACAAAGTACTGTGTGGCATTCCACTGCACTAGTCATCCTGATAAATAAGATATTAAGTCTCACTATGTCCTGTAGTTACACTGGCTACAATGTCCTTCAAACCGAAACACAACAGTGCATGCACACTGCTACTTGGCGGTAGAAATAGACATTGCGGTGGTACCCACCCAGACGGACTCTTACGTATGAGAGACCTACCACCAGTTATGTCTAGTTTTTGTCGGTCGGTTAGAAATATTTATATAACTAAATTAATTTAAAATATATAACTACTTATTTATCCTAAGATATTATAAATAAATTGTCCACCGCCCGCTCCGTCTATCTGTCTAAACGCAATAAACTACTATTTCGATAAAATTATATCGCGTGACTTTTATTCCGGAAAAACTCTTTCACGCGAACGAAACCGGGAGCATAAGCTATTTTAGTAATAGAATTATGCTAGTAAACCTGCACTTTACGGTTTCCAATCATCATGACGTCCACTGATGAACAAAGGCCTCCCCTAAAGATTTCCAGGCGGACTTGTCAAAAGCGGTCTGCAGTGTGTTCCTGCTACCTTTATCAAGTCGTCTGTTCTCCTTGCAGGTGAACGTCCGACGCTGCGCTTGCCTGTACGTTTTCTAATAGGCTGGGATAATTGTATCAGCTGGTGAGATATCATCTCTAATGGCACTTTATCCGGACTTTTCTCCAAGTATCATCAGCTGCAGTGACGTCACCTAACCGTACCCGTATATTATATTTAAAAAAAAACTCTACACTCTCGATATTGTATGTATCAAGTCTGCTAACTTCTATATTTCAAGCGTTGATATGTTTGCATAAAGGAGCTTGGAAGATTCATACATACCCACATACACTGACGCCTTTTGTCCCCGAAGGGGTAGACAGAGGCGCAACTAGTTGCACCCACTTTTCGCCGAGCGTATTCCGTCCCATGATGTGATAGGGGGCGAGCCTATCGCCATATCGGGCATAAACTCCAGACTCCGAGCTGATACTGAATAGAAAAATCAAATATCACTTTGCCCGACCCGGGTATCGAACCCCAGCATTGCAGTCGTACCTTAATACAACTACGCTTCCGAGGCAGTCTTCTTTAGAAGATTCAATTTCGTAGATAACGCATTCCAAAGAGCTATTTGCTTTAGGAATCCCCTGTCTCAGGAGGGTGGGTAAAATTTTTCACCAAGTGCATTGTCTCTTGTGTCAAATCCCAAGATAAAATACATTCTTAAATCCATGAAAAAACTACAAAAGACGTTCCATTCTTCAGATCTGAATGAACAGGGAAATGATTCATTCAGATTTCATTCACTCGCTACGAATCGAATATTGGAGAAAGTTTTCAACAAAGCTATATCGAAGTTCGGAAAACGCGTATTTTTAAATGTGCACTCATTAACTTTTTGTACCGAATTTATTGAGTTAATCCCTTCATTAGTTTAAAGTTAGTCTGTGAAAGCGATACTTTAGGATTAAAGACCTGTGAAACGAAAAAAATCCGATATGGCGATAGGTTTGCCCCCTATCACATCATGGAACGGAATACGCTTGGCGAAAAGTGGGTGCACTAGTTGCGCCTCTGCCTACCCCTTCGGGGATAAAAAGCGTGAGCATGCATGCGAAACGAAAAAAAAAATTGAAAGGAAATGGAAATCAAAATAAAACCCATTTAATTATTAACGTAGAGTTGACTAGTGGCTAGAGATTTTCCATCCAGTAGCCATTCTCTGTGACAATGTTAGCCCGTAACATGGCTGAGTTACGTTATCTTCATGAAATTAGCGTGGAATGGTATTCAGTATGCCAATTTTAATTCATAAACGCGATGAGGTACGTCGTATACTTGTTATGAACTGTTAAAATAACTTGTGCCACAATGAATCAGGGGTCTGACTATTGCTTATCATCACCATCGTCATCAGCCACATGACGTCCACTGCTGAACATAGGCCTCCCGTAAAGATTTCCAGACGGACCTGTCAAAAGCGGCCTGCATCCAGCGTGTTCCTGCGACCTTTATCATGTCCTTATGCCACACGTTATTTAGCAAATTACAGTACAAACCAAATAATACCTGATACATACTACAGGAAGACATTGAATCGTTCGATGATCGCAGAAATTATACGTTTTCTTACTACATGGGAAGGCCGGCCCGAATAACCGGGAACTACACATGGAATTTCTTTACCAATAAATATCAACATGTTCAGTCTTCGGCTTATACGTTAACCAATAACAAGAATAGCCAAAATACCCCACGTCGGTACACGAATCCCAAACATGCAGGAATTCTCGGAAATATGGCGGAATTTTAGTTCGTGGCCGCAATGCATCGCCATAACTCGATTGGCTGGGATAACAATTTAGCTTGTCAGGTTATACTGCTGACAGACGTACTACAGTAAAACTAATAATAACGCGAAAGCTATTTTCGGTTGTTAGATAAACAGACATTGATAATATATACGCATACTCACGCTTTTTATCCCCGAAGGGGTAGGCAGAGGCGCAACTAGTGCACCCACGTTTCGCCGTGCGTATTCCGTCCCATGATGTGATAGGTGGCGATCCTATCGCCATATCGGGCACAAATTCCAGACTCCAGGCTGATAGGTACTGAATAGAAAAATCCAATATCACTTTGCCCGACCCGAGACCCACTTCATCGAACCCGAGACCTCAGCATTGCAGTCGTACCGTAATACAACTACGCCACCGAGGCAGGATAATATTTAACTTGGCATAAGTTATGAGCGTCGCCAGCCGATGGTTAAGGGGGAAGGGGGAGTTGATATATAAATTGTAGGTACAGTCAAGAACACATGAAGCTTTACAATGCATTGCGAGTCAAATTTCTACGGTATTTTTATACGGGCCCAGCAATGTGTGCCCACTGTACTTGATGGTAAACGGAGAGGGGTCTAGATAGTGTCGACTGACGAGCGATGATTATCCGTCGCTAGTCGACACAATTATGCCGGCCTGTTTGAGCCGGGTATACACAGGCAGATCTCGGAACGCGACACACTTACATAAGCCACTATGGCAGGTTTAACACTTTATGTACGATGGTCGCTATCCGGGCGGATACAATCCTAGAATCACCAAAATAAGTTATCCTCCTAGTCAGTTTCGGCCACGGCGGCCAATGTCAACGGAGATCAGCCAGGTACGCAGGAGATATTATAGTGCAAAAGTGTGTGCGCCATAGACAGGTGCACTCGCTATTCCTTCACTCTCATAGTCCGGTGAGACGGCAATCTGACATGACCGGAGAGAGATCAGGTGCAGGACTAGCGGCTTTACGTGCTTTCCGAGGCACGGGGGTATCACACCGCCAACTTCCTGACTCCAAGCTGCGACTGAGTAATTTTTAAGATGGAAAAACCCAGTCACAATATTTTTGTGACTGGATTAAGTGGGCAAAATAATTAATTGTACTATGAACGGTACAAAGTCCAATGTGTAAAGCCACATACCACGGAAAATTTCATTGATAATACAATATGTTGAAAATCAATATTGCGACACAATGTCATATTTTAAGAGTGAATAAGAAATTCCGCAGATTCCCCCCGAGCCTGGAGGAATCGCGTCGCGTTCACACGTGCCGGCGTAATGACGCTCGTTTGTTACGGTTAGGGGTCGCTTCTATAGCAGTAGATATCGCGGCGTTTTAAAAGCCGACGAAAAGAGCATTTTTCACATCTGTAAAATCATAAATGTAAAGAAAGCACATGTTCTGTTCAATGTCGAGGAGATTATAGGCATTTTGATACATATTTTACAATATTTGTCTTCAAGAATAAAGATGCCTGATTATAATAATTAATAATGAACCGTCGTTCGTCGCTTTGGAGCGCCTAATTTGTTACTACATAATATTTTACATATAGGCACAAATGACAGTAGATTAGTTACATAAAATAAATTCACAGTTAAAATAACCACCGGTAATGTATCATTGCAGTTTGCATTTTCGCATGAGTATTGCGAAACAAGTTAACCACATCTACTTTATAAACATGTGGTAAAATAGAAAATTAATTTTATTATATATAAAAACGTGGTTAATTAACGCTGCGGTTCATGTTTTAGTGGAAATAGACCCTTATACGGAGGCTTTTTAAACGTATTTTTATTTTAGTCTGGTATTTACCTAATTTAAACTCCTTAATGGTGATTTTGTTCGAATGCTTGATAAAATTGGGTAAGGAGTTTTGTTACATATATTTTCCGTTATTTTCCAAGTTTAATTTTAGTTTAGTGTTTTGTACGTTTTTGCTAAATCACTTTCTATGAAATATATAGACCTTATTACCTATATTTGAAAGGTTAGGCAGCGGTATAACAAGAAATTCTGGGCTTTTCGAATCACGAAATTAAATTTTCACTACCCATTTATTGATATTTTTATATACTGCTGAATAATGATCACGCCTCTCACCTGAATAAATAACTAGTAAGTAGATAACTAGTAGTAACATCAGCCAAACTTTCCAATTTAAAGTTTGAATTGCGAAAGAACTTTGCGGTCTTAGAATGTGACAAAAACTCGCAGCTCGTAAGACTAATTACTAGTAATTCTGATGTTTGTGATTGAGAGACCAATACGTCAGTCACGTGTTAGTCTCACAACCAATCCAATAAAACGAAACGGAGTCGACTTGTGTTTTTTTCGCATTCTAAGCCCACTATATATTTTCTTTTTGTTTTTCGCGGGGAAAAACGCCTTATCGCTACCACCACTGAGGGATCAATGGAACGGTCATGTTGGTTTCACTGGTCTTACGGCTCAATGTCGCCTTCTAGTAAGATTTCAATAATTAACAGTCTCTCAAGTTATTAAATGAGAAGACACCTTGCCGAAACTGATTTCACGATAAAAATCGTTTGCGAGAGATGACTTCTGCAGTGCTAACCTAAGACTCGCTTTAGTTGCTAATGCCCCATAATTAATTCTAACTAGAACTCGAACTAATGTAGTAAAGTGTAGTGCATAATTACAGCGAACAAATAATAGTGTCAGTGCTAAGTATATATAACACACGAACAAAGTGTTTTTTATGTTATCAGACTCTAAGAAAGTTCCTAGAACATTATTCTTAGTTGTAGGAAATTTATCACCTAGAAAATCAAGTCAGAATAATATTACTTATTAGTCTTATACACTAGATTGTAATTTATTGCTAAGAACCTAGTTCTTACAACAAATGATAAAAAAAAACTCTAAAATGTCCTTCAAACCTAAATACATTTTTCTGGTACCATGCTTTGATTAATTATATACCTAGATAGACACTGAACGTTTCAATCGCGTCGAAAAAAATAGAGGCGAATTGTTTCCCTCTAAGGCTGGTTTTAGAATCACGCTGTCCATCGGCGCTGACAGCTCAGCATGTAGTTTATCAGCGCTGAGGGTCAGCGCGAGACGTTCCAGTATCGTGCTGATCGCCGTAGGGTACAGACGCACAAAAAATGCGGAGAGCATTGATCACTCGACTTGTGTCCACATCACGATTCGACATGTCTGTACACGCTGACGGCGTGCGCTCTGCTCGTCACTAAAACGCTCGCTCAAGGCAGAGGCGCGCGTGCGATGGTCTGCGCTGACCGCTCAGCGGCGCCGACGCGCGGCGCGTACGGACGCGCACGGCTCAGCGCCGACGCTCCTCAGCGCTGAGGGGTCGGCTTTATTCTAAAACGCCTGTATAGCAACCATACATATTGTCCCGTCAGCACCGATGGTCAGCGTGACACTAAAACCCGCCTAAATGAGTTCGAGTGAATTATTTTTTGTTGTTTTTCATGGATATATTTGGTATCCGTATTAATAATTGGTATCCGTATGCGCGCACACAAGGATACGCAGAATGATGCATATGATAGCGTATGACACAGCTGCCACGCATACAAGCTTAAGAAAAGTTGGCCTGTTTGTTTTAATTTCATTGCAGCGCGTCACTCTATCTACGTATATAATTAATCAAAGGCACCATGCTTGGTGGTACAAATAGACATTGCGGTACCTACGCGTTTTCTCCCATACGAGTATCTCCAAGTAAATATACGTCATGAGTAATAACTCATTACGTCGAATAAAGTCCCCCACAAAGTGTTCTCCGTTGAGAGCCCATTTGCAGGGATAATACAATTACCCTAGTAATTCATGTTTAATACTCAGAAAGCGTTGATGGTTCGTTTTAATATGTCATGTACTAGCGAATATTTCGGGATTGCGCAGATTTGAAGGGAAAATGGTACCTACTTCTTCTATTATACTACTTATAATTGATGTATGTTTAATGGTATAAAAGCGGCGATAGGCTAGTTGGAAGAGGAACGGACTGCCGAGACGAATGTCTGCAGGTTCAAAACCCAAGGGCACACACCTCTGACTTTTCTAATAGTTATGTGTGTATACTTTGTGAATTATCGCTCGCTTTAACGGTGAAGGAAAACCTCGTGAGGAAACCTGCATACCTGAGAAGTTCTCTGAATTTCGAAGGTACGTGAAGTCTGCCAACCCGCACTAGGCCAGCGTGGTGGACTAAGGCCTTAACCCTCTCAGTTGTAGAGAAGGCCCGTGCTCAGCAGTGGGCAGTATATAATACAGGGCTGGTATGATAATGTTATAAGTTAGTATGATATTATACAGTAACCATTGAACGAATTTGGATGAAATTTGGCACACAGATAGATCATGTCCTTGACTAACATCTACTTTTTAACTTGGATCATAAATCAGTGGGATATACAAAATGAGACGTATTTTAATAAAGTCTTTTAGGTGTCAAATTTTTGTGTATTCACTTACTTGAGTTCAATAAAATTGTCTTTTCCAATAATATGTTCGTGTTTTAACATAATAAAAATAAGTTCTTTATCGTGTTAACGTTTTTATCTACTTAAAAATATTTTTTTTCAAAGGCACTAAATAATGAGACCTAAGAACCTTAAAGAGAGTCCGTGGCAGATTCCCTTATTTTTTATTAAAACAGATCTTTTTTTAAACTTATTTATACAAAGTAATGAATTAAATTCATAATAATATTCTAGCTGTTACTCGTGGCTCCGCCATCTTGAAAGATTTTTTCCGGAATAAAAGTCCCGCTATGTATTTTCTAAGGATAAACAGCAGCATATGTCCGTCCCAGTCTCAAACTGTCACCATTTTAAATATCACCGAAATTTCTTCGGTACTTTTTGAGTTTATCGCGTTCAGTTAGACAGGCAGACGCGACGGGGGACTTTGTTTTACAATATACTAGCATTGCGCGTGGCTCCGCCCGCGTGGAAAAGTTTTTCCGGGATAAAAAGTAGCATATAGAACTCAGGAGTAATGTAGCCTCCTATTTTGAAAGAATTTTCAAAATCGGTCCAGTAGTTCCTGAGATTAGCGCGTTCAAACAAACAAACAAACTCTTCAGCTTTATAATATTAGTATAGATATATAGATAAGGATTCTAATATTATTAATGTATGGGTGCTAATGTTAATGCCGCTTTTGACAGGTCCGTCTGGAAAATCTTTAAGGGAGGCCTACGTTCAGGAGTGGCCGTCCTGTGGCTGATGATGATGATGATGATGATGGGTGTTAAAGATTGTGTAGTTGCATGTGTGCTACAAACGCATTTAAACAGCTGACTAAGAGAGATCGCTCATTGCGTTTTTTGCAGCAATGCAATCGCAAAACGGCCACGATAACCACCCACCTTCACTGAGTTTCATTCTGTTCCCTTATAATAGGGCAAAAAACATATCTATCCTCCATGCAAAAAATTGACACGAGACTGTCGTTTTATTGTGATTGGCCGGGAGTAACACGTGACTGACTGGTTGAGAGAATAATATGTGACTGGCGCATTGGTTTCTTGATAAATCACAAACATCACAATTGAACAACATCGACTTTCGTGCCGGGTTTATATACCACATTCTCGTAGTAACGAAACGGCCAAGCCACATATTTTGACTAAGGAGTAGAATTTGTGAAGTTAGAGCTTGTAGAGTTAGGGCGTGTAGTTAGAAGCTTGGCTCTACATGAGATCCGATAACTTTTTAACAGAGCGAGCTATTATGATCTCGTTTTGTCAAATTTTATTTTCTTTTATTTTTTATTGCATTGAATGACGAGACGAGCACCTTCGCCTGATGGTAAGCGATACGACCACCCATAAACAGTAGCAACACCATCCAGCACCTTGAGTTACAAAGTACTGTGTGGTTCCACTGCGCTCGTCATCCTGAGACATAAGGTGTTTAGTCTCATTATATCCAGTAGTTACACTGGCTACAATGTCCTTCAAACCGAAACACAACAGTGCATGCACACTGCTGCTTGGCGGTAGAAATAGACATTGCGGTGGTACCCACCCAGACGGACTCTCTCATATAAGAGACCTACCACCAGTTGAAAATGTTTTTGGTGGGATTAATTATCCAGCATAAGTGATGAATTATTGGATCGCAACCTCTTACGTTTGTAGTTCCGTTGCCTTATGTTTCCATTGTCTATGAAAAAGGTCTATGTTCATTCTATTGATCTCTTTGGTTGTGTCATAATTTTGCTGTGCGCAATAAATCGTTACTCTATAAATAAAAGTGTATTTTATTATACCACGAAAATATATTTACAATAAGTAAGAAAGAGTCAAACACTATATACTTTATTTTATTTTATTTATTCGGGATAAAAAAACAATTGTACAATAAGTTTTATACAAGAAAGATTACATATAGGTACATAGGAGATAATTGTACAACTAACTACATTATCCACAGTTTATACATTCGTATTTACGAATATTGGGAGCACATGCACCCGGTGAAACAAGACTTAACATAATTATTACAGATCGAAATTACATTAAACAACTAATAAGTGTAAGTAGGAAGATATGAATAAAGCTAGTTATCTTTGTGTTCTGTACTGTTAACGGTATTGTTAACAATGTTAAGAGCCAAATATTTAAATACAATTGGTGTGAGCGAAAACAAATCCAAGTCGTTATAACTGTTATTATTTAGTTAGTCATAAGACGTCGCAGAGGCGCTCGCAAGCCAGCATTAGTCCTGCATGAACTCACGGCAAAAAGTGGTCTTCCGCGCGCCTCACGTCTTAATACGGCCTAGGTACTATATAAGATATACTTAAAACGACTTATACTTAAAACGTTGATTAATATGATTGGAACTGGGTGCATCTATTTGTAAGACGTACTAACACTTTTTCAACCTCTAAGGTCTAAACTCATCGATTACAAAAACTTTCGCTACCATAAAATAGTTCAGAATAACCCCATCTTCCCCTTCTAGTGTGTTATTTGAACAGCTACAGATATAGCGAGTTGGCCCTGTGGCGCAATGGATAACGCGTCTGACTACGGATCAGAAGATTCCAGGTTCGAATCCTGGCAGGGTCGCTTCTTTTTAATTTTTCTATTCGAATATTATGTTTAAGATTATTTTGCCTTTCATTTAAGCACATTACTTCTTTTGAATAGGGTTTTGTGTCCCCAATCTCCTCCCTTTCAGTGTTGCGGTTGTTTCCATCCTCAACAATAAGTTTTTATGTAAGTACAGTCAGCAGCATAAGTATCTGTACAAAATCAAAATTTCAATTCGCCTATGTACGCGTCAAGTTAAACTGAAATTTTTGAAGATATCTTTTGGCGCATTAGGGAAAAATTATGGGAGTAAATTTTTACGATGCGCACACCATCACGAAATGCCGACACCTTGAAGTTAGCTATAGTCAACATTTTAGCTTTGAATTTTGAACGTAGAATAAGGCGAAATATATTGAAGTTATACTTCTTTTGGCGCGTTATTTAAAAAGATTTTATCTTGTTACGCCAAAGAAGTATAACTTCTAACGAGTGTACATAAGTACACACACACTTATTTTTTCTTCGTTTGAAGTAAAGTAAATCACTTTTATTTTATTTTTGTGAAGAGAAAAACAAGATTAGTAAGAACACAAAAGTATGTAGGCAATTTGAAATTTTGAATTTGTTCATCTACTTATGCTGCTGACTGTACCTACCTTACCACACCAACGACAGTAGGTATGCGCTAAATACATAATTCGAAAGTAAATCTTTTTCTGTTTGTTACGCTTTCTCAACTTAACAATTAAACCACACACACACACACACACACTCATGCCTTTTACCACCCAAAGGGGTAGGTAGAGGCGCAACTGGTGCATCCACTTTTTGCCGTGCGTATTCCGTCCCATGATGTGATAAAGGGGCGATCGACATATCGGGCACACAATCCAGACTCCGAGCTGATACCGATTAGAAAAATCCAATGTCACTTTGCCCGACCCGGGGATCGAACCCGAGACCTCAGCACTGCAGTCGTACCGTAATACAACTACGCCACCGAGGCAGTCATCACGTCATTTAATCTATACTAATATTATAAAGAGGAAAGATTTGTATGTAAGTATGTTTGTAACGAATAAACTCAAAAACTACTGAACGGATTTCGATGAAATTTGGCACACGGGTAGATCATGTCCTGGATTAACACATAGGCTAATTTTTATCCCGGGAAAATATTTTTAACCCGGAAAAACTTTTTCACGCGGGCGAAGCCGCGAGCAGAAGTCTAGTTGCGATATCAATCAATCCAGGACTGCCTAAAACACAACTGTACATACTGCTTAGAATTAAGATCGAGGAGACGGTACGTTTAACGTAAACGTTTTCTTTATTCGAGCGC
The DNA here is from genome assembly GCA_947568825.1 of Sphinx pinastri. NCBI lineage: Eukaryota > Metazoa > Arthropoda > Insecta > Lepidoptera > Sphingidae > Sphinx > Sphinx pinastri. The sequence goes on along the minus strand of OX387639.1, from coordinate 8,098,973 downwards.
GGCAAAGTGACTAGTAGTAAGCAGAGAGGGTACAGAGAGTGTCGACTGACAAGCGAGGAGTCTCCCTGCCGGCCCGTTTGAACCGGGTATACACAGACTGATCCCGGAACGCGACTCACGTAGGCCTCTTTTTTTTTATTGCTTTGAATGACGAGACGAGCATGCCGTTCGCCTGATGGTAAGCGATACGACTACCCATAAACAGTAGGAACACCATCCAGCACCTTGAGTTACAAAGTACTGTGTGGCTTTCCACTGCGCTCGTCATCCTGACATATAAGATGTTAAGTCTCATTATATCCAGTCCAATATGTCCTTCAAATCGAAACACAACAGTGCATGAACACTGCTGCTTGGCGGTAGAAAATCTTCAAAGTATACCTTCATTAATTTCCTTCATTCTTCATTCACGTGGGCGACTGTGTCCTCACTTACTATTTTTTATCTCCGCGCCCACGTTTATTAACATACTGACTGCCTCGGTGGCGTAGTTGTATTGCGTACGCGTTACGAGTACAATTTGCGCGCTGAGGTCCTGGGTTCGAATCCTCGGTCGGGCCAAAAACATTATGACTGGGTTTTTCCATCTTTAAAATTACTCAGTCGCAGCTCGGAGTCAGGAAGTTGGCGGTGTGATACCCCCGTGCCTCGGAAAGCACGTAAAGCCGTTGGTCCTGCGCCTGATCTCTCTCCGGTCATGTCGGATTGCCGTCTCACCGGACTATGAGAGTAAAGGAATAGCGAGTGCACCCTGTGTATTGCGCACAGACTTGTGCACTATAATATCTCCTGCGTATCTGACTGATCTCTGTTGAGATTGGTCGCCGTGGCCGAAATCGGCTAGAAAGGGTATTTTTTTTTTTAACATAAAATAATTATTAATGTTGAAGCTATGTTTTCGTTTTTCTTAGTAGTAAGGGTGAATCAAATGAGGTCAGGAACGCTGTGTCAAAAAAATGCTGTTAGTGTTGCTACTGTCAAGCAACGCGAGAAAAATACTAGTACGGTACTTACGCCAGCAATAAATAGTAAACTGGAATTTGCACTAAAAATAAAGAAAAATAAGAATACACGTAATTTCTAAGTCCTATGACTCTATCACACCCTGTGTCTATCCATACCAGCCCTGTATACATACTGCCCATATATACTGCCCACTGCTGAGCACGGGCCTCCTCTACAACTGAGAGGGTTAAAGCCTTAGTCCACCACGCTGGCCTAGTGCGGGTTGGGAATGGGAAATGGGAATGATATTCTATCTATTCTACCTTGTAAAGGTCGCATGAATCCGCTGGACGCAGGCCGCTTCTAACAGGTTGGTCCGGAAAATTTTTGGGGGAGGCCTATGCTCAGTATTGGACTTTCAAAGCCTGAAGAAGAAGACGATATTCTATTGATTATAATTAGTGTATAACAGGATATGTCATTCTGATACATAACATAACTTTGGCGTTAACGATTGTAACAAGGCGTCTCCATTACGACCTTAGATAGTAAATTCCGCCGTAGTACTTGCAACTTTACTATACTTTCAACATCTTCAGTAATCTCTTTCGATTTTCCACACGAGTGTGGAACAAGCAAGTGCTTTTGAACAGTTAAAAACTTTCCTAATGCCATAAAAAGGTATAAACCTTGAATCCGTGAAATTTCTCCAAATCTCGCACTACATTTTAGACGTTCTGACTTTACGACTTAAAACGTCAGATATCAGATCTAACGGAATGGGCTATTGTAATAATGAAGTTGGAGCTATGAATTAAGCAGGTTTTACAGCTTTATTTGAAGCTGCTGGGCTGGTGGACTGCTGAGACTTTGGTCGAGGGTTTGATCCCACCAGCACTAAGATACTATTTAAGCAGAGGCTCACGCCTTTTATCCCTGAAGAAGTAGGTAGAGGAGCAACTAGAGTACCCACTTTTCCGTGTTTCTTCCGTCCCATGATGTAATAGAGTGTAAGCCTATCGCCATAACAGGCACAAATAGGCTATTGTACTCATTTTGGTTTTCTCTTTTATAAAACGTTAACGTCATATAAACTGTAACACAGAAAGAATCATGGATATCCGGTAAAATTTGGTAGAAGTGGTAATCGTCAAGAAGCAAACTGGAGTCGAAATATAGACACGTGACGTCATCGGGAACTGAGTGCGAAAGAAAAAGATGGAGCGATATCCCCACTACGCGCCCGCTCCTGTACATGATAAAATTTTAAATATGAATTACTATCTCATTTCTTAGCCAATTTTAATATCGCAACCGTGGAATCGCAATCAGCCCTGTATTATATGCTGCCCACTGCTGAGCACGGGCCTCCTCTACTAATGAGAGGGGTTAGGCGTTCTAGAAAAAAATGTGCAACTACAAGATATTATATTATGAAGCTTCGAGCTATTTGATACATTTTCGCTTTATGTTTACATTATATTTGCATTTCTATACTACAATGTCATTAGATTCATTTTTCATTAAGCAAAATTATACCCATCCACCGCCATACCATACCAGCCTTGTATTATATACTGCCCACTGCTGAGCACGGGCCTCCTCTACAACTGAGAGAGGTTAGGCCTTAGTCCACCACGCTGGCCTAGTGTGGGTTGGCAGACGTCACCTACCCTCGAGATTCTTATGGAGAATTCTCAGGTATGTAGGTTTCCTGACGATGTTTTCCTTCATCGTTAAAGCGAATGATAATTGATAAACAATACACACGTAACATCGAAAAGTCAGAGATGTGTTGTGTGCCTTGGGTTTGAACCTCCGGACATTGTCTCGGCAGATCGTTCCATTCCCAACTAGGCTATCGTCCACTAATTTTAATATATTTTCATAAAAAGGACACTTTTTTTGTATTATTTGGTATTATATTTCGTTATACATATAAAATAATGCGTAAAATCAAATATAGACAAATACCCTACTTAAGTCTTGGGCTGAAACTGAGCAGAAAAACTAACACCCGTATTCACAAACAATACTTGGAGGACGCATAGTGCTCCCGAACGCATAGTGTCGGTTGTTTTATCGTTTTCTTTGGCCTTGTTCAGCTTTGTTTAAATGACAGCCAACTGATGTAAAGTTGTATCTCAATATTAGCCAATCACAGCGCCCCTTGGCCTACGAAGTGCGTAGGCTGTCATGCCCAAACACTCAGCCCGAGGACGCATAGTATTCTCGAACGCACAGGGTCCGTCAAACTTATTCTTAAACAATACTTAAGGGAAGAATGACAGTATGCATTTAGGAAAATGAACGCACAGCAAAAGGAGCTCGCGAGCTATTTTACACAACGCATAGTGTGACAAATCAACACAAACGTCAATCTAGCACCGGGTTTTACAGACCACGTAAGTTAGGTTTGTAAATTCGTGTGATTTTCTTGATTTGATCCGTTAACTTGCGATGGACTGCAGTAGCGAAATGATTATATCCTTGAAAGAGACCTATAGAGAACGAATAACATTAGAAAAGTGATCCAGATTTTCAAATCTCACAGTATCACAACCAGGCAATATTTCCAAAGAAAATTACAATAAAGCTAACATAAAAACTAGAAACACAGTAGAGCGTACAATAGGGGATTCAAAGAGGATTTGATCCTTGTTTGACCAAAAAGTTGGCTACGAGTCTCATAACAACGTGCCATGTGATTGTAGCAACTTCGATTTTATACAATACTAGTATTGCTCGAGGCTTCACCCGCATGAATAAGTTGTTCCGGGATAAAAATATTTTCCCGGGATAAAAATTAGCTTATAGCACTCAGGAGTAATGTAGCTTCCTATTAGTGAAAGATAGTTTAGATTAGTACATCCAATGGCATCATTATCGAAGATATAAATGATAATAATATAAATTATAAAATAACTACATACCGAGGCGCTCCGATACAGGAGATTATTTATAACACAGCATTTTTAGTTAATTTGGTCGGATAAAATAAAACAAATATATTTAAATTTTCAAGATGTATTTTTTATCGTTCTATTTCTAATTATTTTTTTTAATTGTAAAGAATGGAGCTGTTTTTATAATCTAATATTTTTTCTATACGCATCATACTCATTGACTCTTGAGAGAGCTCCTTCTTTCTATAAGTTTTATATTTTGCCCAACATCTTTTCAACTGTACATTGTCCCTGGGTGTAACATACGACTGTGCATTATAAGCTATTGTCAGTTTATCCCAAGACTTCTTCTTTGGCTCTATATTTTGAGCATGCGTACGGTATCTTCAATAATAATCCGTTCCCGCATCAAAGCCACGATTAATTCCCTCTCTGAAGAAGTAAAATATGGTAACTTCTTTGAACTAAAAGAAATCAACTTCTGTTATTCGTCTTATCATTTTATATTATTGTAATATATATAACCAGGAAACAAACTGGAAAACATCATACTTACCACATTTTAGGAGATTTTTACTCAATAAAGGCGCGAAACTTGTGTCCATAATGCAAATGGGAACATAATATTATTTTAACTAAAAATTTTACAAGTTGTCTCCTTCTTTCGTGTTGTGGTTTCTACCAAGAATTTATCGGTGATGTCGCATGTATATAATGTATTTTTACTATTTGAAATCCGTGTCATTTTTAATACCTATTGATAATTTCCGATAATTTCCATCAAAATCAAAATTTCAAAGTCAATGTTTGATGTTTTCTGTCAATCTACTCGAGGAAGTTTCATTACAAAATAAACCAATCACAATGCTATGGGAACGCACAGCAAAGAGTCCCTTGAGTATCGTTTATGAAATGAATGGCTTGCCAGTGTTACTTCTATACTTATGCAAGTAATGTTAACGAAAACAGACTTATTATCATAGCATTGGGCTGTCCTTAGCTAAGTATCGTTTGTGAATACGGGCCAATATCTCATAGTTATGTAAGATTCTGCCGTTTCTATTACACAATTATAACTGAGGCTCTAATAATAAATCTCTTCTTCAATCCTTGTGTATTTCTTTAAGGTCGACAATGCATTAATGTTTCTTCTGATTTAGGTGTTCATGGTTAATGGAGACCACTTTACGTCAGATTACCCATTTACTCGAATACAGCCGATACTATCTTATTTCATCTTCCTTATATGTGGGAATGTTTTGATGTTTGTTAAATAGAAACCGCTGTACGGAATTGGATGAAATTCGGCACACTGATAGACCATATCCTGGCTTAACATAAAGTCTCGTTATATCTCAGTAATTTGCACTCGTAGGAAATATCAGACACACACTCAAGCCTTTTATCCCCGAAGGGGTAGGCAGAGCTCAACCAGTGCACCCACTTTTCGCCGTGCGTATTCCGTCCCATGATGTGATAGGGGGCGAGCCTATCGCCATATCGGGCACAAATTCCAGACTCCGGGCTGTTACTGAATTTAAAACCTAATATCACTTTGCCCGACCCGGGAATCGAACCCGAGACCTCAGCATTGCAGTCATACCGTAATACAACTACGCCACCGATGCAGTCAGGCACCGTAGGAAATATGTGAACATTTAATTATATTCTTCAAAGATGTGGATCGCTACAATGATTTAGGCAAATTTGTCGCTGGAAAGGTTTTTTTTTTTTTTTTTTTTTTTTATTTATTTAACATGAATCCCCTTGAAATTGTCAAGGGACCTTGTATCATTAATAATTATTAATTAATTACTTAATTGCTAACAGTTCAATATAATTAATAATTAATTAAATTATTTATAACTACACACACAATTATTTATACTATATATATAAATATTACGTTATTGAGATGATTTAATTATTAGATTAAAGATTAAGAATTATTACATTTAATTTCTCCTTTCTTTTTTTTTTAGTCCAGAGACCATGTCGCCGTGCTACCGTTCTCCCGGCAAACCTTCAGCATTATTATTTTGCAATATTTAAAAAAAAAATTCTTTGTATCTTTGGAGCTAATTAGATAAGGAAAGTTTGCCGGAACAACGACAGTGTTCGTCTCGCATTCTAACTGATAACGAGCCAGGCAGTAACGTGGACATTCAGCCAGAACGTGGACGACATCCTGCACAACCTCTGATTCACATGTACACCATGCATTATCGCGGAGCCCAAACCTATGGAGGTACTGTCCCGTTCCACCATGTCCCGTCAGAATCTGACTCATCAGCGCATTGGGTTTCGACAGCCTCGCATACGCATACGCAGAGAGGGCATCAGGGAAGAATATCTTGATTGTCTTGTCAGAAGGAATACTTTCATATTCCTCCCGCCACCTGCACAAACTTCTATCCCTGATAATACCCCTAGCGCATGCTAGCGTAAATCTGTCGTAATCAACAACAGTATTCCCGTTCCTGGCCGCACGCTTTGCTAGCTCATCTGCACGCTCGTTGCCAGGGATACCAACATGAGCCCGCAGCCATAACATCCGTACATCCACACCCGCAGAAGCCAGTTTTCGGATATTGTGTTTAATCTTGCTGGCAACGGGGCTAGTGGTGCATATACTCTGCAGTAGGTCAACAGATGACCTGCTATCTGTAAGAATGTTGACCACTTGTTCTTTATATAATTCCACTAACTCCGTCGCCTTCAAGATCGCAAACATCTCGGCCTGAAAAACGGTGCAGTAAGTTTCCAGACTAAAAAGTCTGAAGTTTATCTCCGCATCGTCCCTCCAGACCGAGAGTGCCGCACCAACCTTCCCTTCTATCTTGCTCCCATCCGTGTAGACGCACAGTCCGGCCACCCCCGACCCATCCAACGCGGAGTACGCAATCGACTGCCATGAGGCTGGGTGCGGCATATCTCCCGGTTTCACCTTTCCTTCAAATATCTTCCCATATAGTTCTTCCAGGGGGCCCCCACGTTTCACCTGGTAGAGTGATGCCGCCTCCTCGACCCGCAGCTCAATAGGTATCAGACCCGCCATAGCGATAGCAGACACATGCGATACTGTCCTATATGCTTTTATAATTTTTTTAGCAAGGAGCATTGTACCGCACGCATCCTTGCCACCACATAACGCAGACCTACGGCACCAACCCAGGCGCTCGCCGCATACAATATCACCGGCTCCACGACCGCCTGATAGATCGTGCGGACAATTTCCGGATTCAGACCCCACGTTACTCTGGCTGCTCTCTCAAGTTGCTTAAAAAAATTAATAACTTTTTTACTTACCATTTCCACGTGTGGCCCGAAACTCAGTCGATCGTCCAACACGACCCCCAGAAGTTTGACCTGTTTGACCATAGCTAAGGTCTGCCCTGCCATGCGCACCACCGGGGTACCAACACACCTCTTTCTGGTTATTACGACACAATTTGTTTTGTGTGGTGCAAACCGTAACCTGTTGTTTGCGCCCCATTCGCACACACGGTCAAGCACCCGATTCGCCTGATCCTCAAGGTCCCCCAACTGGTCGCCCGTGAAAACCAGCACAATGTCGTCGGCAAACGCCTGGCAATAGACGCCACATCCCCATAGGTCCCGAATAAGCGGATCCAGCACCAGGTTCCACATAGTAGGCCCCGCAATTGAGCCCTGAATGCATCCCCGGTTCGTGTGCCTTTCCAGGCGCACCCCCGCGTAAAACACCTCTACGCTCCGGTCCTGCAGGTAAGAACTGACTAGAGCAAACAGGTTCCTTGGGCACCCTCGGCCAGCCATCTGTTTCCTTATTACAGGCCACCAAGCATTATCAAAGGCGCCCTCTATGTCCAGCGACACCAAGATGTTAATCTTTTTATTATTTAGTTTTTTTTTATATGGTTTACTAGGTCATAGAGGGCATCCTCCGTCCCCCGCTGGGGCATAAAGCCATATTGCTTTGGATGAATGGTTGGCAAAAGGTGCCACCGGATCCTGTTCACCATCATTTTTTCTATAATCTTACCCAGAACCGGTAACAGCCCAATAGGTCGGTACGAGCGCGGTTGTGCAGGGTCTTTACCACCCGGCTTAGGGAGGACGCATACAGCCGCCCGCTTCCACTGTCGCGGGAAATATGCCAGGCGAAGCGTCGCGTTCGCCAGGGCCAGAAAACATCCTCTGTCCCCAGAGATTGCCGCTGTACACACATCAGCAGTGAGGTGGTCCGGCCCGGGTGCCTTCTTCGGTGAGAAAGACAGCATAGCCCATTCTAGCTCAGATGCCGTGAAATCCGGGTCGTCAGGCCCACATTCATCCCATAACGCTTCGGGTTGAGCTGCTTCTCTCAACTCCGCTTGCTCCCGAGTGTCTTGCCTGAAATCGTCTTCCGGGAAAAATTCGTTCAGTAGCAACTGAGCCGACTCAGCTGGTGTACACACATGACCATCCCCCCCACGCAGCAGACACTCAGGGCGACGGCACTCCGTACCCCGCAAAACGCGGTACACTCCGTCCCACATACTCTCCCCCTCAGCAGCAGTACAATATTTCTTCCAACTAGCCGTCTGCGCGGCCCGTACGGCCTCACGGTACTCCTGGAGTGCCGCAAGGTACAGTTGGACGACATACTCCCTCCGCCTGGGTGCAGCGCATCTGATTCGTCTCCTCCTTGTGGCAACGTTTTTCTTCATACTCTGAAGTTCACTGCTCCACCAAGGAGGATTCCGCTTCAGATGCGGCGGACGTATCGGGGGAATCGCTGCCTCACAAGCCGCGACGACCGCCTCCGTGTAGACCAACGCGGCAGCCTCCACTCCGTCCTGTGTAGTCAGCTCACTCATACCAATCGCACTGATGCCTTTCCTATTCATTTCATCTCCCAGCGCCTCCCGGAAAACCGTCCAATTTGCCTTAGCAGTGTTATAGCGACGCGTTCGTGAGCGTGGTGTCATTGTTAAGGCGATGGCTTCGAAATTTATGACCAGTGTCTTATGCTGTGACGTCGTAATCGACGAATTGACTTTCCAATCCGTGAAACGCGGTAACAGACCCGCGCCACATGCAGTCACATCAATGTGGCTACAACAAACACGGCCTTGCCTCCACGCCTCGAAGGTCGGTTCGTCCCCCCCATTTAACACCGTCATGTTGCACCGATCGAATAGATCAGCCATCGCCTCTCCTCGTTCATCACTGTGAATACTGCCCCACCAGACATTCCAGGCATTGAAGTCACCTCCCACCACCACACGCCCTGTACCCAGCGCCGTGATTACCCTCTCTAGATCAGTGACCTGATGTCTGAAGGCAACCATGGCGTCATGGTCCGTTCCGGGCTCAAAGTAGGCCGAGACAACTCCAATCCGGCCCTCACCGGTCTCGAGGTGCGCACTCGCTATATTTTCTGTTTGCCTCATGGGGTCCATATGAAGCCTAAGAGCACCATCCAAGACGACAATCGCTGCCTTATTAGGTCCACGGCGCCAAGGAGGGTATGCTTGTACAACTCTTCCATGCACCGTATCCGCCAACTCTCCCCTGGTCCCGACATAAGGCTCCTGCACCAATAACAGTGTCGCCCGACGACCTACACCCGCCATCACAATCTCTGCAGTAGCAATCCTAGACCGATCTAGGTTTGCCTGCAGGATCCGAAGCTCGCTGGGGCCGCCCAGAGCGCCTTTAGTGGTACGCCACTCTCGATCGCGCTATGGCGTCCCACTTTTGGCGCACAGGGCATGCTACGGAAAACGCCGAATGCTGGCCGTCAGTCCGCGCCCCTTCCCTTCTGCCACAATTGACACATTGCGGCGGGTCACCCCTTGCTCTCGCAGGGCACTCCTCTCCATGGTGCCCACCACAATGTGCACATGTCCTCGCCGTCTCGGTGCAAACCTTACGCATGTGTCCATATCCCAGGCATTGGGAACATTGAACCAGAGGCGACCTGTCACCCACATAACAACGTTGAAGCCCCACATAGATACGTGCAACCCCGATTATCTTGTTCCATAGCCCTGGAGTTACCTCTAGTACTATGTGGTTCTCTAGGGGATTCCTGGCACGTCTTCGGAACAGCACTCTGGCCTTCTCCGATGTCCTTTGTAGTCCCTCAACGATGTGGGTGTTTTGGGTCCAGAGTGACTCCACAACCTCCTCATCTTTGTTAAAGGCGAGAACGTTCCGGATTTCGACCATAGGCAACCGCGGCGGCGCATCCGATACCGCAAGGTCCACAGTCCTTAACCTCGCAGCAACTCTGTCCGCCTCGCCCCTGTCAGCCAGCCCCAACACAATCTTGCCATTCCCAACCCTGCGGCACTTGTCAACTCGTATACACTCCTTCCTCGGGTCAACAGCGCACTGCACCTTCCTTATCACATCATCCGAGGTTGCTCTAGGATCCTTGGACGATACAATAAGGGTGCGAGCCGGCGCCCCAATGTCAGACCCGGCAGCTATACTTCCGACCCCGACCGCCCGCGGCGCACTGCATGCTTCCGCATATGTCCTTTTAAACCCCTCCCTTATTACTTCTTTGATTTCCATAACGGCCTGTTTCAACGAGTCCTCCATCACGCACTCCCGAGCCGGAACGAGTGCCATGTCTTCCATTATTGCTTTCCCCACAGCACCTAGCTCCTCCCGCAGCTGCGCCGTGAGGTCCTTTGGCTGCCTCTTCATGATGAGTGACCGTGTCTCGTCAAGCGCTGACAAAACGTCATGGGCAACTACTTGACGAGCCGCCTCCACCTCCTTGTGAAGGGCAGCCAGCTTCACACCCACTTCCCTAGTGGCCGCATCATAGTCCGCCGCCAACCGTTCAACCGCCGCAGTATGCTTCCTCGCAGCCTCCTCCGACGCCCGCAGCGTGGCAACTTTCGCCGAATCTGCATCCGCTCGCATGGTCACTCGAAGCTCTGAGAGCTCCAGTATTAAACTGTACAACCGATGAAGTTTATCCACCACCAACTCTCGGACCTCCCTTTTAAGGTTACTGGCCGACCTTGACTCCAGCGCTTCTTTCGCCTCCTGTACTATGTGGTTGGCTCTTGAGGGAAAATCTAACCCGGCTCCGAGCCTAACGTTAGTCATTACAATACGTTCCTCGATGGGGGCATTTACTAATGAACCCTGCTCTTCACTCACCCCATCCTCCTTAGTCCCAACCCTACCCGCATCCACCGGCAGCTCAAGCTCACGTTCATGTGTCTCCCGCAACTCATCTACTAGAGAGAGCCGCTGTGTCGACATAAATCCGCTTGCCTGCACCGATATGAAGCCCTCGGTGTCTTCCCCACACCTCCCAGATTCCACTTCAACCGATACTAAAGACGGTAGTGAGGACGGCTGCGACAAAGGCTGCATAGCCTGCGCCCCCCTTACACTTCTGTGCGGCCTTCGGGGCAATGCCCACTGTTTTGAACTACCCGACTTTCCCGACATTCTAACGGTAGTAATTTACCCTCGTTATCTCGACAGGGAAGAAGCAGTACCCACTACAAGCACATACAGTTAAACAGCCACACTGCACTTAATTCATCAGTTTAGTAAATTGTAAATAAGTATAATATTTGCTGAGTAGCAATATAGACACTTATAAAATATATTTAAAGGTGACAATTATGTATGCACTAATTATAATAGGCGCCCTGATACCAACTGTTGACATCAACGGTAAGACTCTAAATTTGAGTTCACAATTTTGAATAAATTAATAAATATTGATTCATCACGCGCAACCAGTCCGACCGCCAGCCATCAATCTATTTTATTTAAGACAGTTTAACGTATTCAATCGCATGCTCACCGTCAGACCAATCGCTGTGACGTAATTTGTTTACTCGCTGCGTCGGCCCCGTGTCAGCTTGTACCTAGCGCCTTTCTTACGACCGCTGTGACTGCGAACTTCGCAGTCTTTACACCGTTTCAAGAAGCCACTCTTTTAATATTTCTCTACACTTATTTATATTAACATTTTATTCTAATTAATGTACTAGTGTGCGTGTGTAATGTGTAATTATATGTATTAGTTAAATAATATTGTTAATTTATTTAATTTTGATTTAATTTTCTTTTGATTTAATTTTAATTATATTTAATTTGATTATATAATTTATAAATATATTTGTTTTTTCCTACATTCCCTATATACATCTATCCTGGTTAAAGTCTCTAAACTTGGAGTAATGATATTTTATAACAATTATGTAACTTAATAATAATTATTTTAAATTGTCCCTAGTCCACACTTAGTAAGTCTCATTCCGTCGCGGTACCTCACTTGCACTGCCTTCAGATGTAATTTCGTTTTCTACCTCAGTCTTCTGGTAGAAAAATCTGATTTTTTGACAATAGTTGGTCCAACAGTGATGCAACCAAAAACGCAATAAATAACCAGGTGTTGCAGATCGCTCTTGGGAGTTATAGGAGCGAGAATGTAAATTCCACGATTTTGGTCCAATTTTCGAGGGTTTTTTGTTCACTGCACCGTCGCTTCAAGTCAGAAAAATCGGACTCCCGATCAACTTGTATACTGGCTAGTTCCACATCGAACTGCAGTTCTAAAACACCAGGTCACAGATCGCACCACGCAGCTATACGCACTTTTTCGACCGCGCGCACGCTACTTTTTAGGGTTTTTGAGGATAACTCACAAAGTATTATAGTTATCACTCTCTGGATTCCACTCTCTTGTATGGTGTCACAGCGCGCATCCTTGGCGTATAACACACTATTAATATCTCGAGGAAACTTATTTTTTATAGCTTTTTACAACTGGAGCGCGCGAAAACACTGTCACTGGTTTGACTGCCGACTTTATCGTTCCTTTACGACTTTACGCTGGAAAGGTTGCAGCCGGGTGAAGCCGTGATCAACACTTAGTATATAAATATCTCTAAATACTAACTACAGAACTAAAACAGACCTAAAAATCACTTAATAAATAAAGCAAATTCAGAAACTGTTCTGAATTTGCTTTATTTATTTGAAATAATTATATCCTTTGCAGAAAAAAACATGAATGAAGCCGCAAGCAAAAGCTAGTTGTTACAAACTCTACACTACTATAGTTTCTTGTGAATTTTAATACTTTTCATTGCGGTTAGTATTCTCTATTTTGTGTAAAGAGCTTGAAACGATTGTACTCGCCTGGCAAAGCTCTAGAGAACGTTCTTTACAGCGCAAAGCGAGCTGAGTTAAATCGTATTTGTATAGAAAACTACGTTGTAAAGGATTTAGTACTATTATTGTGAACTAAATAATATATTATTATATGGTACTAGCTGACCCGGCAAACGTTGTTTTGCCTTATAAATTCTTTTTAGAGATTATTTTGGTAGATTTTTTTAATTAATTATTGTAAGTACACGAAGATGTAGTGTATGAGTGGAAGAAGCACAGGTGACCGGCACTTCGGTCTCATCCCTACTCCAAACTGTTCACTGAATCAGAAGTGACACCGGCAGACGCCTAGCTATAACTGATCAGAGATAATTGATCAGTTACCGACCGGGGCTAAAAGTTATTCAATTACTAATATCGCTATTAAAAAATAGGGGATGATGGAAGAAGGTAGAAAATTTAGGGTTGTATGTATTTTTTAATGCCACATCATAAAAAACGAAAAAAAATCTGTTCGAAAAAATAAAAATAAAAAATTTTGGGTGGGCTACCCTTATCACTTAGGGGGATGAAAAATAGACAAAAACCTATTCTCAGACCTACCAAGTGTGAATATAAAATTTCATCAAAATCGGTTCAGCCGTTTCGGAGGAGTATGGTAACAAACACTGTGACTCAAAATTTTTATATATAATAGCGGACCCGACAGACGTTGTCCTGCCCTAATAAAAAAATAAAATCCTAGAACCCGAGTACAGCGCCACCTACCGGACCCAATTATTAATATAAACCATTCTCTAATCCACCTGAAGACACACAAAAAATGTTGTCCTGCCCTAAAAAGGCAATAAAATCCTAGAACCCGAGTACAGCGCCACCTACCGGATCCAATTGTTAATCTAAACCATTCTCTAATCCACCTGAAGACACACGAAAAATGTTGTCCTGCCCTAAAAAGGAAATAAAATCCTAGAACCCGAGTACAGCGCCACCTACCGAATCCAAGTGTTAATCTAAACGATTCTCGAATCCACCTGAACACACACAAAATAATCATTAATATCGGTCCAGCCGTTTAGTAGTTCAGTGACATACACACGCAATGAAGAATTATATATACAACCTCTTTGACGATATTTGCAGCACGCATTATGTCAATGTTATGTCAAACGCCATAAGGTTGAATTAAAAAAGTTTATATTGTCAAAAGCGCTAAAGTTACATTTTTAATAATATGGTGATTATGTATTCTTAAATTTTCTATTTTTCCGCGCATATTTCTTATTTTTTTCTTTCATAAGAACCTTCTCCTGACAATAACAAACACATAAAAAAAAACGAAATCGGTCCAGCCGTTCACGCGTGATGCCGTGACCAAGGGATAGCCGACCCCGCAAACGTCGTTATCCATCAGTTACCGATCGGGGTTAAAATTTATTAAAAAAATAGGGGCTGATCGTAGAGGGTTGAAAATTTAGAGTTGTATGTATTTTTTAATGTTGTATCATAAAAAAATTAAAACAAACATTTTTATCTAAAAATTAAAAAATAAAATTTAGGGGTGAACTACCCTTAACATTTAGGGGGATGAAAAATAGATGTTTGATTCTCGGACCTACCCGATATGTACACAAAATTTCATGAGAATCGGTTGAGCCGTTTCGGAGGAGTTTAACTACAAACACCGTGACACGAGAATTTTATATATTAGATTATTATCTAGAAATATGGAAGCCTATGTTCAGCGGTGGGCTTCATGTAGTTGCTTAACCAAAGAGTTCTAAGATTATATAGAGCGGACATTCGGGAAATTTTCATACAAAAATTTTGAGCCTGTTCGTCAGTAACTCAATCTACCTTGAAATAGCAAAACGCCTATGTAAAATGCATTAGAACATTCTTTAACATGATCGAGTTTATGATCTACGCATGGATGTGTCATATAAGACAGCGACTTATTAGTTATTACAAATTGGTAATAACTTTTGGACGAAAAATTTGAGCCTGATGTCCGGTATATAACTATCTCTACTGCTGAATGTCTTTGATTATAACCTAATATTTCTTACAAGAGAATAACGAGACGACCATTCACACTTTCAGGCCAACGCCGCCCTAGCCAGATACTCATAATTTGACCCAATACCATAAATACAATGCACATTTAACGTAGACGTGGTAAGACGTTGTGTTAATTTTGTTTGCAAAAAAATGACGTTATTAAACGTCGTTGGGCCAAACGTGTAAGCTAATTAGTTGTTTAAACTAAGCCAAAAACATTACGCGCAAGTATTTTAATTTTTTTTATAAGTCTGTCTCGGTGGCATAATTGTATTACGGTACGACAGCAATGCTGAGGTCTCGGGTACGAGCCCCGGGTCGGTCAAAGTGATATTGGGTTATTCTACTTAGTATCAGTCCGAAGTCTGGAATTTGTGCCCGATAGTGCGCCAGGCTCTCCCCCTATCACATCATGAGACGGAATACGCCCGGCGAACAGTGGATGCAGTAGCCTCTGCCTACCCTTTCGGGGATATAAGGTGTGAGTATGTATGTATATGAATAAGTCAGTTTTGAAAAAAAACATCAAATATTGGACTCCTATAGGACCGACATGTTATGAAGGCCGTGTTGACACATTAAAAAAGTGAGGGCAAATTATATTTTTGAAATTTCGAATATCTAAAAACAAATGCTTAGTTGTGTCGTAAAATTCCATATATTTGACTGCACGTCACTATCCTACTATAATATTATAAACGCGAAAGTTTGTAAGTATGGATGTATGGATGTTTGTTACTCTTTCACGCAAAAACTACTGAACAGATTTCGATGAAATTTGGCACACGGGTAGATCATGTCCTGGATTAACACATAAGCTACTTTTTATCCCGGGAAAATATAAAGCGGGACTTTTATCCCGGGAAAACTCATTCACGTGGGCGAAGCCGCTGGCAAAAGCTCTTTGACAATAATGAATAGAAATTAGCTCCTTCAACGTAGTTATGAATTACTACGAAGCTTCAAGAGCGGACAAACGTCAAAACCACCATCATAGCGTGCTGGTACTATAAGCATGTAAAATATCACTACGACAATGAATATAGAACTTCGAACGCCAAAGGGCAAACCACAGAAAAGATAAAACTTGTACAATACAAAATGAGTAACAAGTCCGCACTGCACGGAATCCAATAAGTTGAAAGCATTGTCTGTGGTCATTGTTCGATGCTTCGTGTTTTTGTTCTGTATTTGTTATATTGATACTTGATTATTGATTCAAACTACCTCAGTGGCGTAGTTGTATTGCGTACGTGTTCCGAGTACGATTAGCGCGTTGAGGCCCTGGCTTCGAATCCGGGGTCGAGCCAAAAATATTGTGACTGGGTTTTTCCATTTTATAAATTACTCAGTCGCAGCTCGGAGTCAGGAAGTTGGCGGTGTGATACCCCCGTGCCTTGGAAAGCACGTAAAGCCGTTGGTCCTGCGCCTGATCTCTCTCCGGTCATGTCGGATTGGCGTCTCACCGGACTATGAGAGTGAAGGAATAGCGAGTGCAGCTGTGTATCGCGCACACACTTGTGCACTATAATATCTCATGCGAATCTGGCTGATCTCCGTTGAGTTTACTGGTGGTAGGTCTTTCATTATGTAAGAGGCCGTCTGGGTGGGTACCACCGCAATGTCTATTTCTACCGCCAAGCAGCAGTGTGCATGCACTGTTGTGTTTCGGTTTGAAGGACTTTGTAGTCAGTGTAACTACTGGGACATAATGAGACTTAACATCTTATGTCTCAGGATGACGAGCGCAGTGGAATGCCACACAGTACTTTGTAACTCAAGGTGCTGGATGGTGTGGCTACTGTTTATGGCTGGCCGTATCGCTTACCATCAGGCGAACGGCATGCTCGTTTCGTCATTCAATGCAATAAAAAAAACACACACACATAATATATGTAATATTATTATGACGTTATTTTCTTCGTAAAAGCATACGAAAATCTCTTAACAATTGCAAAGGGTTTGATGTTAAAACCTTTTAAACTTAGTCACGTTCGCATCTAGAACGTTCCGTTTTGTACACCCCAAGACTCATTCAATTCAATATAATAAAGTTGCTTCTGTAGCGTCAGATATTGTGATAAAAATATACTGTTTTATAAAAATATATATTAGTTTTTGTAAAAAGAATTTTTACGGTAAAATTTGAGATATTTTCAAGGTAACGCCACGCTTTTGACCTTTTGTCTAAAAGACCTGTCAATCTGTATTGACAGGTTATTGTGTTTTACATGGAAGGTGAATTTTGGGGACTAAGGACCCGTTTTCTTCCCTTCCTGTTCCTCTCCATATTTTATGTGCACTGTAAAGTGACCCTACTGCATCTGACATAGAGTGGCTTCCAGATTGAGTGCCGATTGAGAATAGATGTTTATCCTTCGTTAGTAGACAACTTTTTTTAAACGTATCGTAAATTAATTCAAAACCAGCAACACTATCCTACATTTTTAAGAAAGGAGATGTCCGCTTTTTGTATGGGTGCTCGGCCTCAAAATCTAACCAGGCTCAAACTTAAGGGATATTAAATGGGCAAAATATGGAATTTGGATCCTTTAAAAAATAATTTAGACTCCTCCATTTATAACTAACTTTTTGAAAAACGTTCATATTAAGTGTAGTTTTTAAACTAAATGCAATTACATAAATCTCGAAAGCGGAGGTCTTTAAAATTAAACTATTTATTGTAAAAGGCTAGTTTTTAGGAGTTCTATTCAAATATATATAAACTGTCTTCATTAGAATTTCAGGCCAGTTTTTGGACGTGTCCTTTAGCACTTTTTATAACAATTATAGAATTAACTGGTCCGGACATGAGTCGGACAGGTTATTTCGCTGCAGTTGACAGCCGCAATTCATTTTGCGCTTGTATTAATTTGTTCTTTTGTTGAGTACTCCATTCAAAGTAACAGCAGGGCATTTCGCGTGGGATGTTGTGACGTCAGACTAGTTTTACGTTCCGGAATTTTGACCGCCATTTTGAAATGTTGAATATCGATTGCTTTGTATTACGGTACGATTGCAATGCTGAGGTCTTGGGTTTGATCCCCGGGTCGGGCAAAATAATATTGGGATTTTCTAATCAGTAACAGCCTGGTTTCTCAAATTTGTGCCCGATATGGCGATAGGGTCGCTACCTATCACATTATGGGACGGAAAACGCACGGCGAAAAGTCGATGCACAAGTTGCCCCTCTGTCTACCTCTTCGGGCATAAAAGGAGCGTGTGTGCGTGTGTGTGTGTATGTGTTTGAATGCGTCGTAACTGAAAAGTAGCAACTTCACTCGAACTTGATAAAGTACTGCGTTGCCACTGCGTTCAATTTGTGACGCAATAGCACTGGATAAAATATCCTTCAAACCGAAATACGGAATACAATAAATACTGGGTGGTGAATGCACCGCAGTGCTTTGTAAATCAGCCGGAGAGTTATGCTACTGTAAACAGCAGTCAGATCACCATCACGCGAACGGATTGCTTGTTTTATCATCATCACCATCATCACCCTTTGGCAGTAGTTAATCAACATATCCATACCATACCAGCCGTGTATTATTATTATACTGTCCACTGCTGAGCACGGGCCTCCCCTACTACTGAGAGGGTTTAGGCCTTAGTCCACCACGCTGGCCTAGTGCGGGTTGGCAGACTTCACACACCTTTGAAATTATTTTTGGGGAATTCTCAGGTACTCAAACCTCCTCTAATTCCAAACCAACCTATTAGAATCCTGCATCCAGCGAATCCCGTCCTAGCTTCTTATATTGTACTAAAAAAATCCAAGTACATAATAACAATTTGTTGGCTTGCTCGTTATTGTTACGTCTAACATTGTAAGCACGGGTCACTTGTTTTCACATTAGACTGGTCACTAGTAGATTACCGCCCACTGACGGGATTACAGCCCTTGTGAAGGGACGTGTAACTTATGCCCACGCGATCCTTGGAACTTTGATTATTGTATTTATTTTAAATTATAACCTTTTTGGATTTGGATTGTCAGTGAGGTCTTGGGTGTATGTCTGTCGCTAGGAAAAGGTTTATAGCATCTTGGATTAATTATATACCTAGATAGAGTGACGCACTGCAATGAAACTAAAACATACAGGCCAACTTTTCTTAAGCTAGTATGCGTGAAAGCTGTGTCATAGCTATCGCTGCATCTTTTTGTGTATCCTTATGTGCGCGCATAATGATACCAGTTATTACATGGTTTCTATTAAAACGGGGAAAAAATTATATCCATGAAAAACAACAAAAAATAATTGAAAATAAGTGGGGGACAATCCGCCTCTATTTTTTTCGACGCGTTTGAAACGTTCAGTGTCTATCTAGGTATATAATTAATCAAAGTATAGCATAGTGAACACACATCACGCCTTTTATATGAAAAGGGGTACGCAGAGGTGCAACTAAGGCACCCACTGGTGCTCGTGTGTTTTCCATCCCATGATGCTATAAGGGGCGAATCTATCGCATTACCGGACACAAATTCCAGACTTCTGGGCTGATACTGAGAAAAACTCTATTGGCAGCCAGTTTAATTGACATAATTGTGTACTTTTTTCCAGTTTGAAGGATATTGGAGCCCGTGTAACTACCAGGTAGGACACAAACATATATCATTATTTCTCGATGTCGATCTTACTGCTATTTGCTCTTTCTTACTATTTGTTCTGGCCAGAGATGACTATCCCACGCCTGTCGACACAATCTCGCCCTCTTTGAATTCTTGATACAATTGCTATTGTTTAATATTTATAGAAAATTCGTTTTAAAAAAAAAAAAAAACTGCCAAAAAAAATGAAATTCAAAAAATAATAAATATTTTTTATTTACCCTTAATAACTAAGTTCTTAAACTAATAAAATAAGTATTACTTCGTAATTTTTGGTTGGCGCCAAACAATCAATGAACAAAAATCACTAAATTACCTTGAATTTAAAGAAATAACCAAAATCTTCAGCGAGAAACGCTCTGCATTTTCCGGCGAAGGGGCGTGTCGCGCCGCGCATCACGCTTTACGTTATTATTAAAATGACGTAGATATACTTAAATTAGTTTAAGAACCTAGTTATTAAGGTTAAATAGAAAATATTTATTATTTTTTGGTTTTCAGTTCTGTCGGCGGTTGAATTTTTTTGTTTAAAAGTTTTTATTCTATAATTTTTTGTGGCTATAACAGCTTAATTTTTAATACACAACTCAGCATTAAAATCTGTGAGTAAACAATAAATTACCTCTTTTTTCCCACCCTTAGGGTAGATTTTTTTTCTAAATTTACATGGCATCAAATTCGAGGTATACCCTATCCAATAAAAAAAAGAGTTATTAGAATCGGGCTACTCTGTAAAAAGTTATGCGTCACACGTCGACTTGAGAACCTCCTCCGTTTTTTTTCGTCGGTTAAAAAAAGTTTCTATTCCCTGCCCTATTCGCTTCACATGGCCGTTTTATTTTTATCGTTTCAAAAATGGAACGATCCATTTTCGCGCACCGAACCGATCACTCAGAAAGCTGAATGAAAGACCGAACGAGATGACTGATTCTCCCTGATAACACTTTTATATTCTTTTTATTTACTTAAATTACTTCTACGGTTCCTTAGGAAAGAGAAATAACATGTTGACCTATACTTTTTTGCTATTTATACGATATTATTGATGTGTATAATAAAAAAAGTGTTTTTTTTTTTATAGCAAATTTCGTGTAAGTGTTTAGAACTTAACGAATAACGAATTTTGATTATTCTATTATTATGTTAATTAAAACTCACATTGACATATTAAGCGTATTAGCCTAGCCCGCGACTTCGTCTGTGTAGACAGTCTATGCTCGCTGAGTTATATTATGTATGCGTTAGCCGGCCTATCGTATAGAAACGTCTCTGGACTCTCCCATAAAATAATATAAAAACCGTTAGTATTCAGGCAATGTAAAAAAGTGGACGATAGCCTAGTTGGGAATGGAACGGTCTGCCGAGACAATGTCCGCAGGTTAAAAAACCCAAGGAACACACCTCTGAGTTTTCGAAGTTACGTCTGTATTGTTTATCAATTATCGTTCGCTTTAACGGTGAAGGATAACATCGTGAGGAAACCTACATACCTGAGAATTCTCCATAAGAATTTCGAGGGTATGTGAAGTCTGCCAACCCGCACTATACCAGCGTGGTGGACTAAGACCTTAACCCCTCTCAGTAGTAGAGGAGGCCCGTGCTCAGCAGTGGGCAGTATATAATACAGGGCTGGTATGTTGATGATGATGATGTATTAATGGTTTTTAAAGCATCTTAGATGTTTATAGACGGTGATTTGACCCAACGCCGCTCTCAACACAACTCACGATATTATGACAGTACATTTCGCCATACAAAAATGTTTGTTACAAAACGTTTTATTACGTTGTGGCTCTAAATATTTTACACTTTTACGTATACGGTACAGGAATTTGTCAATTAGAGTGTACTCTCGGCTGTTGGCTATGTAAAACGTAGTGCAATTGGAACCAGCGTGTCTACCATGAAACCACTTTACGAAATTTCGGATCGAAGTTTCGTTCAATTCCTACCATGAAACACTTTCAATCCGAAATCGGTCCCGCAAACGGGCAAGTGACATTTCCTTCGCACCATAAAGTGATCCGTCCGAACGAAATAACGTTACTTTGACAGCATTTCTTTAGGATTTTAACTAATAATTCAAAATAATTTGTATGCTTAAAAGTACTTCTAGGGTCATAACTGTTGGTTTATTGCAATTATGTTGATGTATCACAGCAACAAATGTGATTAAACCAAATAAGAGATTATAATACAAACTACTATACAACACATTTGCTAAGTTTCGGATTGAATGAATGAATTCACTCGCATTATGATAGACGTTCATTCCGAAAACGGGCACTTGACGTTTTCTTCGTGCTAAATGCTACCACGAAGTTGTCCGTCCGAACGAAATATCGGCATTTTGACAACACTTCTTTCGGATTTTCACCGTAAATGACGCGAAAGTGCAAAAGGTAACTTTTTATTTGCGGAAATATAAATTATTATAGTTAAAAGTACTTTTATGGTCGTATGCGATGTCTTTTCACAAATTATAACTTACATACGTGCTAACAGGCATCAATATTATACTTATTGAATATTGATCTTGATTCTAGGAGCATCTCCAAGAGCATCATTTTTTGTAAGAAAAATGTATCTGTTACCTCGGTCCTTACAGTATTATCGCAATATTTTACTTTTGAATATAACTTAGGTGAAACTTAAAAACTTCATTTATAATTTCATAGAATATGTAATATGTGTACATAGTAATATTAATGTGAATCCCACAAACACGGAGCTGGGCGCTGTTAACTGCGACACAGTTAGATTAACTAACTATTGCAGTTAGCAACTATCTATTGTACCTTCTTTATGTATGTTTTGTACCAAATAAAGATTATTCTATTCTATAAGGATACGAATTGAATAGGCCGGTTCGACAGTCTCACAGAGAATAAACGTGATGTGACTCCTCGTTGTCATGTTTCGCGCTCATGATGAGTGCGATTTCGGAGGAGTAAACTTTGAGCTCATACTGAGCTGAAAACTTAATATCACTGCCCGCCCCGGGATTCGACCCCGAGACCTCAGAGTGGTAGTCGTACAGCGCATGCAATACAACTACATCACCGAGGCAGCCAATAAAGTAACACTTATGATAAAGGAACTATTGAAATACAATTTTTATTATTACTTATATTTAATTACTTAACACAAGATGAGGTGCAAGAAGATCAGAAACAGCTCTACAAGTACAATAAGCTATTCGTGTTATTCTCCTAATTTTCTTAGCACGTCTTGGAACTACTTCTCTAATCTCTTATGAGTGTTTATTCTTAGTTGCGTGGAGCTTCTGCAGCCACACTTGTCTCTGAGGAAAGACATATGCTATCGGATATCTTGTTGGAATACAAAACATGCAAATCCCTCCGTACTCTTTTCTATGTGGACTCGCTGCTCTTGAAGAGCTGTAAAAATAACAATAAGCAAACATTAGAATAATTTCTACTAAGTAAATAATAAAATATGTTGATATTTCTTACTAACAATGGCAATAGCATCAGAGTTAGTGTAGAAAATAAATTAATAAATCGTTATAAATTAAAATAGTATTCAATGAGAAATGCCTATTAGTATTAAATTAATAATTAATCAATAATAATACTTACCAAAAAAAATATACTTCGCGTGAAAATTGAACGACATTGTAGAAAATTAATATGTAATAACAAAATAAGGCTGTGGTCAGAACGTCGTGTTGACGACAAGGAACACGGGACTCGCAGCGGGATAGTCTACGACGCGAAACTAGTCGTACAGACCGGTGCGACTACAGCGCGTCGCAGGACCCTCATTTATATGCGTTATTTCATTGCCAATTGTAATTTCGTTAAAGCTATATTTTACAAAGTATAGGCGCATGTATGCTGCTTCAGTGGACGCTATGACCCTGCGTTGGTCGCGTAAGTGTGCAAAGCGATTTAATCTCCCGCTTCGCGTCCGGGGTCCCGCGTCTCCGACGCAATGGTCTAGCCGCAGCCTTATTGTTTGTATAAAATTGACGAAACATTGCGACATTGTCATAAATACTTGACATTTTTATTCGACTTATTGACATAGTATACGATTTACTATAGTCTTAAACTACAAAGAAAATCTTTTATAATATGTTGGTTTATACCACTTCATTTATTAACCTAGCGGTATTGTACGAAAACGCACTTGTCATCTTTGGTTCATTCACGAAACAAACTCTATGGTACCCGAACGAGAGAAATAAATCCGAAGTAACTTCATGGTAGCTATTCATTTCGTCTTTCGGACGTGTGTCGTTCGGCCCGTAATTTCGGATGGAAGTTTTCATAGATTCAACACTTAAAATTGTTGGGACTACGTATGTGAGATAATCGAAATCTTTTTTAGTATGTATTCACTGGGTGCCTACGAATTTTTAATTAAAATAAAATATGTTCGGACAAGAGCAAGCCGCTTGTCGGATGGTATGCGATACGTTTACCCATAAACCCATCCATAATCATTTTACAAACACACACCTACTTCCACCACCACCATCACCAAACCAGCCCTGTATTATATACTGCCCACTGCTGAGCACGGGCCTCCTCTACAACTGAGGGGGTTTAGGCCTTAGTCCACCACGCCGGCCTAGTGCGGGTTGGCGGACTTCATATACCTTCTAAATTCAGAGAACTTCTCAGGTATGCAGGTTTCCTCACGATGTTTTCCTTCACCGTTAAAGCGAGCGATAATTCACAAAGAATACACACATAACAAGTCAGAGGTATGTGTCCTTGGGTTTTGAACCTGCGGACATTCGTCTCGGCAGTCCGTTCCACTCTCAACTAGGCTATCGCCGCTTCCGCCGCGCACATCTACTAATGTATCTTTACGCATACGCATACTCACGCCTTTTATCCCCGAAGGGGTAGGCAGAGGCGCAACTAATGCACACACTTTTCGCCATTTTTATTCCGTCCCATGATGTGATAGGGGGCGAGAGCCTATCGCCATATCGGGCACAAATTCCAGACTCCGGGCTGATACTGAATAGAAAAACCCAATATCACTTTGCCCGACCCGGGGATCGAACCCGAGACCTCAGCATTGCAGTCGTACCGTAATACAACTACGCCACCGAGGCAGTCTAATGTATCTTTATTTTGCTTATAAAATAAGGAAAATAAAGATACATCTTACTAAGATGTATCTTTCATTAACACGAAATCTACATTTATTTTACGTGTTTTGAGGTAAATAATAGTCTATAGTACGTCGCTTCCTCGAAGGCGCGGCGCGGTCGTGAGGCAAGTGCCTTATATCGATAGTCGTGCCGCACACGCCATGCAACAACGCTACCGAGGCAGGCATCATTTTATTGTATAAAATACTCTATACTTTTGGTGCTTGTATAGTTTTATTTTTGTTTGAGATCTAGACTTTAGAAGAAAATTATGGAGTAAAAGATGGTGAAATATATTTTTTATTATAATATTAAGTTACAAGAGCTACAGCAATAAGTGCGTAAAACATATTTATGTGCTATACACATACATATGGGATGTATAAAAAAATCAACTATTCTCTTGGTGTTTGTCGTATTATATTTCTGCAACCATTTCTTCCCTCTTTATGAGGAACAAATATTGATCCCCGTCTTGCTTACGCCAAACATGCAAGTCCATCCATTATAGTTATTTCTGTGGATACGCTGCCACTCATTAGCTGTAAATATAATAATCGAACTTTAGGAAAACATCTATATAGTTAACAATATAATAAGTTGATATTAGTAACAATGAGGATTGAGAGCGAGTCTAGAAATACAATTATTGGTAATGCTCAAAGAAAAATAACTAATAGTAGGTATTAAATTAATAAATTATACACTTCATAAACGGTAAGTTCTTCATTGAGTATACAATATAATACTTATACTATACTTAGAAGTAATTAAAGAATATTCAATAAAAAATACTTACACGAGAATCAACCATGTTCCTTTTCCGACAAAAAATTACTCTGCGTGCATATAGAACGATCCAAAGCAATTATAATAAATAACTTTCCAAAGCAATTATAACAAATAACTTGTAGACAAACGTATTTAATATAAGATAATAACATTGTTTATATTTTGCAGAAAAATGACATAACGTTGTGACAATGACATAAATATTTGACATTATAATTTGACTTATTTTAGTGGTACACGTTTTACTTTTGGTCTAAAGTACAAAGAATGTGCTTAATAATAAGTTGGTTTATACCTCTACATTTATCACAACGCAGTATGCGAAAACGCACTATCATCTTTGGTTCATTCACGAAACAAACACTATGAACCCGAACGAAAGAAAAACATCCGACGTAACCAACTTGTAGCGGGACATTTTCGTTCGGGCCCGCAATTTCGGGTGGATGTTTCATGGTAGACTAGCAGGTTTACGGTAGACGTGATTAGACGTCGTGTTGATATATTGGGAACAAAAATGACGTCATTAAGCGTGACTGCCTCGGTGGCGTAGTTTTATTACGGTAAGACATTGCATGCTGTGGTCTCGGGTTCGATCTCCGGGTCGGGCAAGTGATATTGGATTTTTCTATTCAGTATCAGCCCGAAGTCTGGAATTTGTGCCCGATATGGCGATAGGCTCGCCCCCTATCATATAATGGGACGGAATACGCGGCGAAAAGTAGGTGCACTAGTTGCGCCTCTGCCTACCTCTTCGGGGATAAAAGGCGTGAGTATGCGTATTAAGCGTTGGTGGGCCGAACGTGTTAACAGATGACCCATTCGCTTGTTGGTATACCTAACCTAAAACTACACGAGTTCGATACAAAAACTGATAATACACTCAGATCCACTCGCGTTCAATGTTTGCATTTCAAACGTATAGGGGATAAAAGCGGCGTGTGTTTCCTTTAGGGCTTATTCCAACAGATTTATAAAATTGTATTGTCGTAGTTCTAAGAAATATATTTTTAGAATATCATACGTCAATGATATTTCAAGCTTCAATGTCTCGTAGTTATATTGTACGGCTGCGATGCGAGGTTTCGGGTTCGATCTCCGGCGAGGGATATTTGGTTTTACTGCTCACTGTCAGTTCGCTGTCTTACTATTTGACGGCAGTTATATATCTATTAATTATCCTATCTTGTTATTTAGTTATATTAAAAACAATATTATTGTAACTCATTTATTGATCTGTTTTTACCGAAGAGTTCCAATATTATAATATAGAGCGGACATTAAGAAAATTTACATACAAAAAAATTGAGCCTGTTTGTCAGTAACTCAATCAAACGTGAAATACCAAAACACCTTGTAAAATGCCTTAGAACATATTATGATATGATCGTAATGCGCAAATTGGCATATTTCCTTCCAAAATATTGTTTTTTACAAAATTTCACACGGATGTGTTGACAGCGACTTATTATCAATTGGTAATAAATTGGGTCTTGATGTCCGGTCTATAACTATACTGTTTAAACTTGGTTTTTACACTCTTAACGAAATGTAGAATTTAGCATGTCATAGTACCTATAGGGAACGTGCATGTCGTAAGCACTGCCATCTAGTGGCGCAATCTGACTCATTTTCAACCCATCGATACTTGGCATCTACGTACAATATTCATTAAAAGGATGAAAAATAACATTTAATTTGTAGTAATGTATCGCTGTGTATCTCGATGCTCCAAAACATAAAAATAAACAAATCAAATGGTGTGAAATTGTATAATGTTCCCAAGAATAGTACCTAAGTATATACTTACATTCCATGGTTGTGTGAAAATCGACAAAAATAATAAGAGCTGTAAAAAACATACATACTTATGAGTTCCAAAAGCATTTAGAAATGTTTCGTTAAGTAATTTATAAAAATAAATATGTTTTGAAGATAATGTTCAATACAAAAAAAAATGTAATTAAAGTAACATAACCTCCTAATTTTGCTGAAATAACTAGCTCCCTTCTAAAAAATAGTATATTCTGGACACGCTGGGTATCAATAACATTCGGCCGGAACACATATTTTATCATTTTTATCATATTAAGAGAAAATATAAACAAATTATTGTTCTAGTTTCTTTTTTTATCCACATGTGGCTCTTGTGTCTATTTTGTGCTGCCCCCTATGGTTCGTGCACGCTCCCTATAGTGGACGATTGTCTATAAAAACCTTACAAAACTATAAATAACACTATACCACGTTATTTTCCCTGACATATCACAATATGATAAATTCAAAATGGCCAGTCGGTACTTTTGAGATTTCTGGTGAAAGCGCGGTGGTCGTATTTCCAAATGTTATTTCAACAGTTTTGGGTATTTATAAATATGCCCACGTAAAATTGTTGTATTTCAGAGAATTTGCTACTCTTAAATATCGTAGATCAATATGATACTGTATCACACCTTTTTCTCTATTTAGCGGTAAGCAGAACATTATCACCCACATTTTATCAGCTATGTAAATCTCATGTAATGGGGGACTGTTGTTATTCTGGCAAAATTTCAGAGGGCTTATACTGGAAATTCAATATCACTTTATCTGATAATTATATACAAAAAATATAAAATAGGTAATCGGCGCGCTGGCCATAACAATATAATACTGAGAAATTCAGTATTTGTTCATTTATTTATAGAAATGGCTCTTGTGAATTTTCTGAAACTGACAATTTGGAAAAACACTTTTTGTATTTAGGCGAAAATTAGATTAGCAGTCAAGTGTCGTAACAAAGTAATTAAAAATATTAATATTACAAACGCGAAAGTTTGTTAGTATGGATGTCTGGATGTATGGATGTTTGTGACTCTTTCACGCAAAAACTACTGAACGGATTTCGATGAAATTTGGCACGCGGGTAGATTATGTCCTGGATTAACACATAGGCTCCTTTTTATTCCGGGAAAATATAAAGCGGGACTTTTATCCCGGGAAAACTCATTCACGCGGGCGGAGCCTCGGGCAAAACTTGTTAAAAATATATTATGATGTATATTGAAATACCAACACGTCCATTTTAAGGTAAAGAATGGTTCATTTTTAAGCCTCCGACACTGTGCAGTATGGCTAGACCCCTTTTTAAAGGTGAGCAGAGTTTGCGTCGGTCATATCTTAAATGTGTTTCTCTCCGCAAAAACTCAATAAGAACGACAATCATATAAGACAGTACCATGGCTGTTAGTATTCTAAACATGTCACTACTGTGTATAAAAAACTTTGGCGTGACATTCTGTTTAATATTTAAAAATCGAATGAATAATAATAAATCTGTCGCTAGCAATTTCACTCGATATTCTAAAAATTTGAAACCAAATTCCGAACGATCTATTAATAACTTTAAAATAAAAATTAGAAAGCAATCTGATGGGAAAAATCATTTCAATTAATTATATTTTTTCTCGTTTCACATTCCTGCCAGCTCTTCGTTGGAAGCCGCGTCTGAAATTAAAACTAAATAAGGCGGGCAATTTATCAAGTGTCGGTGGCGGACAGATGGGCGAACTTGTTGATTCAGTTGTGTGTACAATTTATTATGAGAAAATAATTTTCTGAGCTTTATGACTACGTCTGTACGTGGTTTTATGAGTTTCGAAACTGCTTTTTTAAACATGCAGTCTGTGTTCTACTTTACAAATTTGAATTTGGAATTCATGGATTTATAATTTTTTGTGGAACGGTTTTATCACATGCGACCTATTTTAGTTGATTTCTCGAAAGTTAGTACCTATAATTCTTTTTGGTTAGTACGGTCTGTATGATTTGTCGTACACCTTTCAAGAGTAAATGAAACAATGTAGACTGTTTCATATAGCTGATATAATATATTCCGTTCACTAATGCTAATGCTAATGATAATTGATAAATGTGCGTTGCGAATGCGGTTTTATGGTGAACTGATTGTATTTTACAAAGAGTTCTAAGGTGAGAGAGCGGACATTGGGAAAATTGTCATACAAAATATTTGAGCCTGTTCGTCAGTAACTCAATCTACCGTGAAATAACAAAATACCTATCTAAAATTCATTAGAACATACTTTGACATGGTCGTAATGCGTATATTGGCATATTTCCTTCCGAAATATTGTTTTCTTTACAAAATTTAAGCATACCGAGACGTCTTGTTACACGGACATGTCAGATAAGACAGCGACTTATTACCAATTGGTAATAACTTTTGAACGAAAAATTTGGTCCTGATGTCCGGTCTATAATTATACTGTTTAATGTCTTTCTTCTTCTAACCACTGGTGGTAGGTCGCTCATATGTAAGAGTCCGTCTGGGTGAGTACCACCGCAATGTCTATTTCTACCGCCAAGCAGCAATATGCATGCACTGCTGTGTTTCTGTTTTAAAGACATTGTAGCCAGTGTAACTACTGGACATAATGAGACTTAACATCTTATGTCTCAGGATGACGAGCGCAGTTGAATGCCAAACAGTACTTTGGTGGTGGTCGTATCGCTTACCATCAGGCGAACGGCATGGTCGTCTCGGCATTCAAGGCAATAAAGAAAAAAATAAAGATTATTTTGACTTTGACTTTTATTACATGCATATAGGCTCATATGAACTCCAAAACAGCTGGAGCGGTTTTAATTGAATTTTTAGGTAATCTTCAGTTTAATCCAGCGGGTGATCCTGTGAAGCGTGGTAGATATCGAACCACCAGAGGTTATATAATAAACAATACACACGTAACTTCGAAAAGTCAGAGGTGCCTTGGGTTTTGAACCTGCGGACACCGCTAGACCGTTCTATTCCCAACTAGACTAATATGGACACACAGTCACGCATTCTTATTAATTCAAATTAATAATGTCTTCTTTTACATCAATTCTGCAGCTAAACACGACCACTAGTCAAACAAAACATTGCTTGCTAATTAATATTAATTATTGCCATATGGCAATCATGTCAGAAAATTTCAAGTAATTGAGGACTTCTCAACTGCCTTGTAAAATGTCACAGCGATTAAATTTCTTCAGAAAGGCGCAGCGTCTCGCTGTCACCCTCAATGTCGATCTATACAGGAGATGCATGTGTAGGCGCTATTGTCTAAACTCAATTAAATGTCTCTGCTAATTGATTTGGAAAGCGAATTAGAGTTAGAAAATGGGGATCACATGGATAAATTTCTCGCAAAATAGAAGGGACTTTCTTTCAAACATTAATTTCATCGAATAATTTTTTTATGTTTTTAATTAGCTGGTACAGATTTGTAAAGATATTTTTTTTAATTTTCTGTGATTTTAATATGCAAGGAGTTTTTGTGATGATAAGGTTTTATTGTGAATAGCTGAATGATTGAAAGACAAAATCGGCGATCTCAAGACATTGTGTGCTCCTAGATGGATCGCCTCGACTACCTCGGTGGCGTAGTTGTATTACGGTACGACTGCAATGCTGAGGCCTCGAGTTCGATCCCCGGGACGGGCAAAGTGATTTTTTTTATTGCATTGAATGACGAGACGATCGTGCCGTATGCCTGATGGTAAGCGATACGACCACCCACAAACAGTAACAACACCATCCAGCACCTTGAGTTACAAAGTACTGCGTGGCATTCCACTGCGCTCGTCACCCTGAGGCATAAGATGTTAAGTCTCATTATGTCCTGTAGTTACACTGGCTACAATGTCCTTCAAACCGAAACACAACTGTGCATGCACACTGCTGCTTGGCGGTAGAAATAGACATTGCGGTGGTACCTACCCAGACGGACTCTCACATATGAGAGACCTATTACCAGTAAATATTGATTGATATTTGATTTTTCTAATTAGTATCAACTCGGAGTCTGGAATTTGTGTCCGATATGGCGATAGGCTCGCCCCTGTCACGTCATGGCGGAATACGCATGGCAAAAAGTGGGTGCACTATTTGCGCCTCTGCCTACCCATTCGGGGATAAAAGGCGTGAGTATGCGTATGTGTGCGTCAGATGGATCGAACCGTCAAGAAATAGTTTTAAAAAAATATGTTAGTATAATTTTAAAATAAATATACCTACCTATTTTACCGCCACGCTATGATACCCTTTTGACATATTATAATAGTAAAATCTCAATTCAATATCGAAGAAAATATACTAGCCAGCGATCCTATAAGTGAAGATTAGATTTCATTTTTTAAAATTTCGTACTTTGAAAAACAAATGTCGAGTTTTGCCGCAAATTATACATTCCAATAAATTTTACTGCACGTCACTATTGACAATAATGTACAGCAATTAGCTCCTTCATCGTAGCTATGAATTAATACGAAACTTGATGAGCGAACAAACGTCAAAACGGCTATCATACCGTGCCAGTACTATAATGATTGTAACATTATCTTTTTGAACGACCAACATCTCAGTTTAATCCGTGATCATGAAGGCTCCAAAGAAACGTTGGGAGTGAAAATTAATCAAATTATTGCGAAAAAAATCGTTTAGTAATTTTATTTGAGTGTGACTAACCATGTGCCTCGTATGAGTGTATTTCCAAAAACACTTCCTTTTAATACTCACGTGTCAAAAATTTCATGCTTATTCCAGTCACGGCAGTGCGTTACATATCAGTATAAAAAAATAAATTAAGTAGATACGTAAGCTACTTGAGTGCATACAATATTAAACCCTTAACTCAAACTGCTTGGTCTGTAAAGGAGGCACTTTTGCATAAAAATCAATATACCTAATGCTTACAATCAAAAGTGAGGTGTACATAAATATAATACCAAAATCACAATCACGTGATGATTTTTCAAAACAATAAATAAATAATCCCTCCCTTTCTTTATTTATTTAAACGAATTACAATAAATCTATTTATTATTTCACTTTTTATCATTAATAGTCACTCTTCAATTTAAGTAAACACGCATGGCGCTGTGACGGTCCAAAGTGACAGAAAATGTGACGATTTTTTTCAAGATGGCGACGGAAAGTGTGACGCGTTTTTTCTAACATTGCTATAAGATTTCTCCCATACGTCGATAAAGAAGTTTCGCTTCTAAAATATATTATGATTATATATGTTTACCTTTTATCCGAAATTCATAAGTATTTTTTTAGAAATCCAACTTATATCTATTAGGACCTAGTCTGCAATTCGGTTACATTTATTGACTCTTAATGGTTATAATAAAATTTTAAATTTAGAAAAGTAATCATAAAACTTTTAAACTTAGATCGTTAATTTGAATTTGGAACTTTGCAATTTCATTTTACTTAAGCATATTTCGGTAATAAATGGCAAAATAATCTTCTCATCTCTGAATCGTTTGCAAATGGCATAAGCCATAACTCATAAGCCAATCATAAGTCTACTTTCAAATTTGGAACGTTGTGATTGCACATTGTTCGGATAATAAAACCGATTTAATACTAGCATTATTGTTTAGTGAAAGATATTTTATTTATTCTTGTTTTTTTGATAGTTAAAAAAAGTATTTCTGATTTTGTAATTCTATTTTAAGGTGCTTTGATTCGCTACATGTTTGGTAATATTCAATATAGAGAACAGAACTGTATATTTAACACCATCATGTCAGAATGCTATGAAGGATAATTTGATATTTTTTTTCATTTAGTTTGAATTTCCTATAACCCGAATGCCGTACATATTATATGTATAACTAATGGCGAATATATATACCAGTTATCTTAAATATAATACATATTATATTATTGAAACTACACCTGATGAGGTGTATAGTGTAGCACATATTTAGAAAATAAATATATTATAATTATAGTTTGTAATGTTTAACGGCAGAAATAACAAAATTAAATGAACATCTAAAGATTATTATTAGAATCAAAGACTAAACTTAAAATTTTATATCTATAATATTATTTTATACTGTAACGTGACCTTTCTTGATAAAATCCGGGATGACGATTAAAACTTTAAGCTTCATTCAACTTTAGAATACCTAAATTCAAAAATAGAACGTAGCCCAATCAAATTTAAAACGGGCAACCGTCTGACATCGTATTTGGAGCATTAATTTTGAATTTGGAACTTGGTGGCCGTCGTTGCACGCCTACGTGGCGGTGCGGGGTAGCGTATATAAGTTTGTATACCTCTCGATTCATTCTAGAGGCACCAGTTGCTCTATGAATGAGCTCATTCAATACTGTGGTTCGTGCTACGCTTGCGCGGGATCGATCCGTCGGCGCGGTGTAGGAGGGACGCATCTCCGTGTTTTCCAATGGTGTCGACTTTAAAATTCCTTTAAAGTCGATACACTATATTAAGGATTATTTGGCGACTTGGCAATAAAATAAGTTACTGCTGGATTGACTTACTTTAAGCTACTTGTTGCCAGAAAAGTGTACAGTCAGCAGCATAAGTACCTGAACAAAATCAAAATTTCAAATCGCCTATATACGCGTTAAGTTAAACTGAAACATTTTTTTCTTCGTTTGAAGTAAAGTTAATCTCTATTATTTTATTTTTGTAAAGAGAAAACAAAAAATTGTAAGAACACAAAAGTATGTAGGCAATTTGAAATTTTGAATTTGTTCAGCTACTTATGCCGCTGACCGTACATGGTAATTCTATTTTTGCTAAAGACATTCTACGGCGGAGTAGCGAGCAAATTCAAGATTTAAGCAAGTGAAACTTAAGTCCAGTACAACGATACAATATGGACTTAATCGAAAAGGAAGATACAGAAGAAAGGAACGGAATGAAAACCATAAAGATAGACAGGACTTAATCAACGATATGGAGGAATAGAAAGCGAAAGGGGGATTGGATTAAGAAAAATAATACAGGAAATGCTGTGTTGCTGTTAAGGAAACATGTATAGATTGATAATCTGAATACATAGTGATACAAATGAGATTAATGCTTATAGGAATGGAGTTGCGAGCAACATGTTTTTACTGATAACTATGGCCGGATTATTTCATCCGTTATGAGGTAAATTTAACAAATCACTATTCGGTACTTCGACAGCTGTCATTTTTTTTTACTAGAATCTTATGCGCCGCTGCGTAAAATCGATGTCCGCTTAATTGACAGGTGACGTCATGGCCGAATCTGACCAAACGAATAATGACCGGTTAAGGCTCTTATCACACTGGCGAATTGCAAGCGAATTCACAGTTAGGCGAAGGCACTGTGCTCATCTAGCGCAATAAAACCGACTACGGACGAAACAACACGGGCTATTTATGAAACCAGCGAGCAACTCGCATGACAAGCACTACAACTTAATTTTCTTTTTCTTTTCTTTTTTTTATGGCATTGAATGACGAGACGAGCATGCCGTTCGCCTGACGGTAAGCGATACGATCACCCATAAACAGTAGCAACACCATCCAGCACCTTGAGTAACAAAGTACTGTGTGGCATTCTACTGAGCTCGTCATCCTGAGACATAAGATGTTAAGTCACACTATGTACTGTAGTTACACTGGCTACAATGTCCTTCAAACCGAAACACAACAGTGCATGCTCACTGCTGCTTGGCGGCAGAAATAGACATTGCGGTGGTACCCACCCAAACGGACTCTTACATATGAGAGACTGGTGGCAGACCAGTAAAATTAATGTTATAACAAAACGATTAATTGTTCAAGTAACCGTTGGACGTATTTTTTAAATAATAATATAACTGCTTTTCCGCTACAAATTGGCACTAAAGAATATTGTAAGTTAGTATAGGTAGATGGACTAGCATAAGAAGACCTATTTGGTTTTTAAAGAGGAGAGAGTCCCGGCAAGTTGACCACTTATTTAACAAAGTGATCATCGCCGTTCATAATACCAGAAGAATCGTCAGTCATTGTATAGCCGAGTTTTATAATTGGGCAAATTGATATTGGGTTTTCTGCTCAGTAACAGCGTGGAGTCTGAATTTGTATCGGGTATGGCGATAGATTCGCCCTCTATCAAATAATCCGAAAACACTTGGCGAAAAGTGGGTACCATGGTTACATCTCTGCCTACACCTTCGATGATATTGGCGTGATATCAGTTTGTTTGTATCTTAAAGTAAAAATATATTGTTTTCTCAATCCTCTCTTTTTTGGTCTAGAATAACACGAATCTTTTACTTATCCTCATCTCACACTAATGTGGGGTCGGTGCATCACTTTTTCCAAATATCTTGCAGGAATGTTTTAGTTTACTTTGTCGTATCTGAGGCCGCTCTTAGGGATCCAGTCCAAGGCACATAACGCTAATAAACTAAGTGTTGCCTGGTCTAGGTACGACTACCTTCCAATCGGCCCACATGCTGCGGCTAGACTAAGGATTCGACAAATCTACTCTGTATATTATGTAATTTTCCGATCCGCGTCAACAGTGGAAAGCTACCGCTATCCGGCATGTTACGTTTTCACAAAATACTATATCTATATGAACTTATTTGTATGTTAGTTATATTGTGAACTATAAATAGAAACACTCTTAAAACCCCCATTTTCAATATCTGTCCGTGATTTAATATGTTTTCGACGGTTACAGTTTTGGTGTTGAGAAATATAAACTTATTTACTGCCTAAAGGTGTATACTTGACCCAGGAATCTTGAAATATGTTCAGAAATTACTAGATAGTAGGTCTCCCTATGTGTCAGTCCGTCTTGGTAGATACCTCTTCTTCTTCAGGTTCACACACACACTCACGCCTTTTATCCCCGAAGGGGTAAGCAGAGGTGCAACTAACGAGACTATCCCTCCCTCACACCCGCCACTGCAACTCCTGTAAGCCAAGGTCGGCAGAGAGGTGAAACTAGTGCACCCACTTTTCGCCGTGCGTATTCCGTCCCATGATGTGATAGGGGGCGTCGCCATATCAGGCTCAAATTCCAGACTCCGGGCTGATATTGAATAGAAAAACCCAATATCACTTTGCCCGACCTGGAGATCGAACCCGAGACCTCAGCATTGTAGTCATACAATACAACTACGCCACCAAGGCAGTCAGTTCTTCAGGTGCCTCTCCATTCATGTATGTTTGCAGTCTGTTCCTCCAACATTTTCTTGTCCTTGGCTTGTCGGAACAGTTCTTCAACCGTTTTTATTCCTGTCTCGTACATTGCAAAGCAACGTCTTTCTTCTCCTTCCTATAAATCTTTTCCACAAAGAAGATGTCCGCTTTTTGTATGGGTGGTGGGCCTCAAAATGTAACCAGGCTCAAACTTAGGGATATCAAAGGGGCAAAATATGGATCTTGGATCCATTAAAAAAATATTTTTAGACCCCTCCATTTATAACAAACTTTTTAAAAAGTGTGCTTTTCAAGCAAAATACAATTACGTAAATGTAAAAATCGGTGGTGTTTAAAATTAAACGTTTTATTGTAAAAGGCTTGTTTTTGGTTAGAATTTTAGGCCCGTTTTTGGACATGTTCTTTCCCCATCACCACAATGTTGACGATATGATTATCCCTCAATCGACATAATTATGCCGGCCTGTTTAAAACGGGTACCAGGTTAATAACACCCGGACAAAAAGATAACGGTTGAAAAACGGGGCTTTGTGTCCGTATTTCACCTTGGGAACCCCATTGAAAATCAGCGCTGCAGTATTGCTCAGGCTGTACTTCAGCCAGAATCTGAATGAGGGTTCCCGTTGTTGGCTTGAATCAATGTTGTAACTAGTGTATTTTATTATAAGTATGCAAGTTGTTCCAACAATAAATCTAATTTTCTTCTGTTCTTACTTTCTTCATTATAATATGAACTTAACTGTGTGTGCGATAATGCGGCATTTTGACAGCCGAATGCAATATAGTTGACACGGATAAGTGACCCCACTGCGTCTCATGATAAGCAGAGTGGGATCCAGATGTCGACTGTCAAGTGATGATTACCCCTCGTCAGTCGATATAATTATGCCGGCTTGTTTGACCTGGATATATACAGGCTGGTCCCGGAACGAGACACTTATGTGGGCTCTACGGACACTAATTTCCATTGGAAACAACTTAGGCATAATACTTGCTTGTCATGCGTCGATAAAAAATAACTTTTCAATAATTAGAGGAATTTATCCAGCACAAATAATTCTTTTAGATGTAAACTAAAATATGAAATTTTAAAATTAGTTATTTTATTTTGGCCAAAGTTTTTCAAATTTCAATTATCGTTCGCTTTATCGGTGAAGGAAAACATCAGAAGGAAACCTACATACCTTAGAATGCTCCACAAGAATCCTCCATAAGAATCTCGAGGGCATGTAAAGTCTGCCCACCCGCACTAGGACAGCGTGATGGACTAACCCTTCTCAATAGTAGAGGAGGCCCATGCTCAGCAGTTGGCAGTATAGTAGTATAATACAGGGCTGATTGCATTTTAATCAATGCTTAATTCAGGTGAAGTGCATGATAGCCTACTTGGGAATGAAATTGTCTGCTGAGACGGATGTCCACAGGGTTAAAACCCAAGGCATACATCTCTGACTTTTCGAAGTTATGTGAATATTGTTTATAAATTATCGCACGCTTTAACGGTGAAGGAAAACATCGTGAGGAAACCTGCATATCTGAGAAGTTCTCTGAATTTCGAAGGTATGTGAAGTCTGCCAACCCGCACTAGGCCAGCGTGGCGGACTAAGGACGGTATTGATAAATCAATCTCAAGTTTGAGTTACATCTCAAATATTGATAGTTCAATACATTATACTCTACTTGAGATGTAACTCAAACATGAGATTAATTTATTAATACCACTCTAAGGCCTTTTTTTTTATCGCGGGGAAAGACGCGTTATCGCTACCACCACTGGGGGGTGAGTGGAACGGTTATGTTGGTTTCACACGGTCTTACGGCCCAATGTCGACACTCGGGAGTATGGCATCATCCGAGCGAGCATTGGACCGAGTCCCTAACACTATGTACACCCTACACCGGCATACCAACCAAAACCCGCGGTGGCCTTCTTCGGCGCCTACGGGACGGTCCCGGGGTATCTTGTTGCACAAAGATAGCTGCACGGAACCGCCCCTGCGCGATGCCGCATTGCGGCCCCTCTCTAAATGAGGAGTCTGAGAAGCCTCCGAACTCTAAAGCACGCTTTTTGTGTCTACGACTGCAGGAGACCGACCACCCGCATTGTCGTCCAACTCGTAGTCGCTTACATTGGAGTACTTGAGCAAGCAGATCCCCACTGCTCACCCCGCGACTCTCGTCACCCCATTTAGTCGCCTCTTACGACAGGCAGGGGATGCCGTGGCGAAATTCGTTAGATGCCCCCGGACCACAGGGCACGCCACTCTAAGGCCTACACTTTCATTAGAAGAGAAGCTCAGCAGTGGGCAGTGTATTCATACAGGGCTCTTTTTATTATTTATTTTTATAACGCTTAAATAGTAAATGTCTGGATAATCTAATAAGCCCGAAGTCAACTCCTTCGGTCAAGTATAAACAATTTAGTTCCTAGTAAAATTATATTAGAGCTGAAACTGTTTTAAACTCCATCTAATAATTTATCATAGATATATAATCAAAGATATAATATAATGATTGTATCAGAGTCTGAACAGCTACCACCGTTAACTTTGTTTATATCAATCACCAAGCACCAGTAATGAGTTGCTAAAGAAATTGTAGTGAATAAAATTGTTAAGCATTATTTGAAAACTGGGGTTATCAGTGTTTAATAAACTTTGTAATAACATATCACTCGACTGCCTCGGTGGCGTAGTTGTGTTACGGTACGACTGCAATCCCGAGGTCTCGGGTTCGATCCCCGGGTCGGGCAAAGTGATATTGGATTTTTCTATTCAGTATCAGCCCGAATCTGGAATTTGTGCCCGGTATGGTGATAGGCTCGCCCCCTATCACATCATGGGACGGAATACGCTTGGCGAAAAGTGGGTGCACTAGTTGCGCCTCTGCCTACCCCTTCGGGGATAAAAGGCGTGAGCATGCGTTCACATCTCGATCTCAAATTAAGAAGTATTTGGTTCTTTAGATCCCTATTGCATACTTAGATTTTAATTTTAATTTCTTGTGTATGGTATTAAAGTTTGGAATTGAAAGAGCCTAGTATGCTAATATACTCGCCTCTCTGTCATAATATAATTCGACGAAACATAAGCTCCGTGTAAATGGGATGCACCAACTGCACCTCTGCTTACCCCTTTAGGCATAAAAGGAAAGTGTGTGTGTTCTTAACTTAAATATAGTAAATAAGATCTCATTTTATCTTTCAAAGAACTATTGTGTAAGTGTGGTTGAAAGAAACCCTGAGTGATCACACGGGACCCCACGATACAGGCTTGCCTAGTGTGGGGACCGTTGTCAATACATTCGTTAAGTTCCAACACTGTTAACTCCAAACTTTGTATTTTCCTTGTGTATAGCAGATTTTCTATGTCAAATAAACATTTTTTCATTTTTCAACTATAATCAGGAAGGATTTTGTGGTAAATAAATAAAATGTCATTAATAAAGGATATTGTTGTTTAATTCCTAGAACTCATGAGGTAAACAAAACTAAATATATTTTTAATACCAATTTTCTTCACAAACGTCTAAGTGTTCGTATTCCAAACTTATTTAAAATCTAAAAGAAATTTTGTACGACACACATGATTTCGGAGAAATCAGAATACTCCATAATACTCATTACTCGTGCTAACACAATACTGTGAGGAGATATTGTATTCTAAAATTAAAGCTAAAAATCTAAATACATAAATATGCGATTAAATTAGGATTTTTAATTATATATATTAAAGAGTTTGCGAGAGAAAACTTAAAGAGTTCGAAAAAAAAACATGAACGTAAAATTAAATAACAAAACAATACATAACAATAAAAGCGGATGATGCGCTTCTTGTGACCAATTTCATGCCAAATTTGAATGTGCTGATTACATTAATTATAATTATTGTTATGGCACCGACTATTTCGAAAAATAAGGGGATCTCTAAATATTTTTTCGAAAAAAGAGTTTAACGCTATAATATCAATTTATTTCTACCGCGATAGGTTGCTGGCAACATTAATTTTGCAATTTGTACAGATTGATCGATGTCACCGTTTATTGTTTGTACAATTTGTAAAATTAAATGTCTGAATCACCAAAAAAATTAAAACCGTCTAAAAACACACATTTTTAGAGTTACCAACATTAAATCTGAATCCTGATTCGTTCTACGTAACATACTGACTGAGTGTTGCCACTGGCGGAAAAATCTACCAGTCCCTAAAATAAAATTAAAAATACATTGTAGAAAATGACGTCATAGGAACAATCGGACAGCTTACGCTACAAATACTGATGTGCTATAGGAAATAGGGTTCAAATGTTTTGGTCACGAAAAAAATGGTAGGAGACCATTTCTATACAACTAAATGGCTAACGGACGCCAGGAATCAAATAACAGGAATGCAAAAGGTTTTTAGAAGGATGATCTGCCTTAATACTGACTGATAGAATTAAATTACTTAAATATGAAATTTATGGCATATTATGGCTACCTCATGGATCCACATTAGCATTTCATTATCTGTACACTAATGTTCAATGTAAAATTTATACATTAATTTTTGTATACCAATATTCTCGTAACAAGTTTTTCTATATATCTCTATATCTATTCTTATTTACAAATGTTTTTTATAGAATTGACATTTTTTTTTATAAAATATTTTTATATAGACTGGGTTTATGGCTCTTTGCTAATTTAGGATTGCCAGTCAATAAATTTCTACTGTTTTGTAATTATTTTGAGAGCTATCTTATTTTTAGTAGAAACGAGTGATCAATCAGAAACTATTTCGACGCTAATATTATATTGTCATTCAACAGGCACAAGATGGCGTTTTTAACCCAAACATTATTGCCTTATTTTTGTGAAATCTACATTAATAATACTATTCGTAAAAATGTCTTTTTTCAATGGGAAGTAATAAATATAAATATATATTTTTTATCATCTAACATCTACGATTGGTCAGGATTTAGGTAATACACACATTATATAATAAACATGCTCTATACATATCTATACTTTTCAAGAATAGCGATAGAATGTATAAAAATCGACTATTTGAATTTTATTGAAATAAGTCGTATATTGATCGTATTTTTTTTGAGTAAAAATACGTTTTTCTTTTACAATTTTTTTTTTGGAATTGTATCACTATTCTTAAACTGTAACGATGTGTTTAAATTACATTTGTTCGTACATATCGTAGGAAAATACCTAATTCGGTCATTAACTCTTAAATACAGAGCACACATTTCATAAAGTTTAAAATTTTAACTTGCGTATAAACTATACTAAAAATCTTTTGGCACGTTTTTGCCACAATTTCGTTCCAAAATCATTTGCGTGTAAGGCACAATTATTGTGGGACACACTTTTGTCGTAATCAGAAATCTACCATTTTGGTAGTTTATGGTAGAAATTTTAATTACTACCACATTACAGTCAGACTTGAACGACTTGATTGAACACTACATCATAAAGTCACAAGTCCGTCATTCTATAGTGAATCTTAATTCAAAGTATTGTCATTCACAAAGTCCACATCATTTCTCACTTGTAATACTATATACAGTAACTGTGTATGATTATGTACATGAGTGGTCGTCAGTTGGTGCCGCTGGTGGAAGGTCCCAGGTTCGCTTCCTGGTGCTTGTACTTGTGTGACGTCATCTGCGAGAGGCCAAGGACAGCGAACCCACACTGCAGGCAGTGGTAGTGGGTCTGCTTCTTGCTGTGGATGCATTGGGGCTCGAAGCCGCAACCTGGTGGAAGAGAATTTTCATGATAATTTCAAATGAGATATCGTTATTATAATATGTATAGCAATAGGAACTTAATCAGAAATTTTCCAGAATGGTTGAACTAAATCGGTTTAATAGACCATTTGGGATCTTTAATCTACTACTTCTTTGATCTT
The DNA here is from genome assembly GCA_947568825.1 of Sphinx pinastri. Lineage (NCBI taxonomy): Eukaryota > Metazoa > Arthropoda > Insecta > Lepidoptera > Sphingidae > Sphinx > Sphinx pinastri. Next base: position 8,056,485 of record OX387639.1, on the reverse strand, counting down.
TTTGTGATTTTCTACTACGCTTTTCAATATTCGATGATACTTAATTGATTGGTTTCACTTAGAATTTTATTTCCATCTAAATCTTCGAGAATATTCTGTGGCGGCATAATTAGCAACACCGCCACCTATCAACATGGCTGGAAACTACCTCAGTAAATTGTCAATTAGATGACCCGACACTCATCGATCAGACATCGAAGTGGTATCGACGATTGACAGATGGCGCCACACGATCCAGAATTGCGATGACAATATTCGCGCGAAGCGAAACATATATACCACCTCCGAGTAGGATCCATCGGAGGGGCCGCGGCCGGTCAGGCGCAACATCTGCCTGATTGGGAATTTTCCCCTTCCATAGAGGAACGTATCCATCTGTTCCTCTACAGCGGCGACGCTCTTTCGCCGCTAAAATTCTATTCCAAGAAGATTTTGAACATCTCTCGCATTTCTTTCAAAAATTCACACGGAGCATAGAAGATGAAAAATGACTTTTACTAATAAAAACATTCAAAAATGACTGGTACGGAATGAAAATTATAGAGTCCTACTAATATTATAAACGCGAAAGTAAGTATGGATGTTTGTTACTCTTTCACGCAAAAACTGCTGAATGGATTTCGATGAAATTTGGCACACGGTTAGATCATGTCCTGGATTAACACATAGGCTACTTTTTTTCCAGGAAAACTCATTCACGCGGGCGGAGCTGCGGACAGAAGCTGGTAGAAGATAATAGAATGCTTACCTTTGCTAGGCGGGAACTTCTCGAAGCCAGCGGCCTGGATGGAGTCGAGTTTCTGATGCTGCCGCCGATGCGCGACCACCTTGTTGGTGTCGGTGCACACGAAGTCGCACTTGAGGCAGTGGAAGTGGGACGCCTTGTTCTGGCCTGTACCTGACACAGCAGGGTCGTTAATAAGAGATGCCAAGATTTTGTACTGATTGTTAAGATAGATGAAAAATTCGTTATCATCATCATACCAGCCCTGTATTATATACTGCTGACTGCTGAGCACGGGCCTCCTCTACTACTGAGAGGGTTTAGGCCTTAGTCCACCAAAAATTCGTTATAGTTAAATATAATGATAAAAGTAATGACAAAATGAAATTTATACCCCACAAAAATGCATTATTTCATAAAAGTCTACTTAACTTAATTCCTGAGATATATAATAAATTGCCAAAATTTATTAGAGATCTAAACGAATTTAATGAATATAAAAGTAAATTGTTTCGAATTTTTGCATGATAAATGTTATTACACTTTAAATGATTATCTTAATGATGTTAAGATGTAGAATGTATTTAGTTTTTTTTTTTAATTGCCTTCGAAGGCAGACGAGCATACGGTTCACCTGATGGTAAGTGATCACCGCCGCCCATGAACATCTGCAATACCAGGGGGCACAGAGATGCGTTGCCGGCCTAAGTATCATGAAAACTAGTCTCTATTAACAATAATTAGATTACTCACCAAATGTAGACGCATGAGGACAGTCAGGTCTCTGACAGTATACATTGGCACGGTACTGCTGGAAGTCACCACCCATTAGTGTATCCAGTCTGAAAATAATACATTACATTTACTGGTGGTAGGTCTCTCAAATGTAAGAGTTTGGGTGGGTACCACCGCAATGTCTATTTCTACCGCCAAGCAGCAGTGTGCATGCACTGTTGTTTCGGTTTGAAGGACATTGTAGCCAGTGGAACTATTGGACATAATGAGACTTAACACCTTATGTCTCAGGATGACGAGCGCAGTGGAATGCCACACAGTACTTTGTAAGTCAAGGTGCTGGATGGTGTTGCTACTGTTTATGGGTGGTCGTATCGCTTACCATCAGGCGAACGGCATGCTCGTCTCGTCATTCAATGCAATAAAAAAAACAATATTTATACTGTTTTAAGAATATATTCGATTTAATGAGTCCCATTAAGACAATTAGGAGAAAACATCATGAATAAAGATTTTATAGTCTCTAGAGAATCGTGTATCTTAAAATGGTGACTTTCTTTCGCAAAAACACAGTAGTCAATTAAGCATTGGTACTATATGCGACGTTCTTCAAACAGAAATACGTTCGGAAATAGAAACCTTCCCATTTGGTTAAATATGGCTTATAAATCAAATTGAACCAGATTCCCAATAGGCTCCATCTTTCTCCAAATTAAATGTATTTCGAAGCACTTCTGCCTACCCTTTTTAGATCCATATTTTATTAATGTTTACCTCTCATGTCTAGCGGTGTGTTGAACGAATCTAGTTTTATCGCAGAACGAGTAGCCACAGTCCTTGCGAGTGCAGTGGAAGTGGGTTTGATGCTCCCTGCAAATAAAAATCAATCATTAATATCCTCTTAATATAAGCGATATTTCCTATATTATCATTTTTCTATTCAAATATTTTTGTTGAAATATTGAAATGAAATGAAATAATTTATTCGAACCCATAAAATGTTATGCATTATTTAGATTCCGTCAATATTAACTCTACCACCAGTTCGGAAAGCAGTTCTCACTAGAGAAGAACGGGCAAGAAACTCTAGTGTTGCTCTTTTCAAAATCAGTTCAAGGTATAAAATACAATGCATTATGTAGAAAAAAAAAATACAATTCAGTATTTGTTTACTTATGTTTAGAGCAGTTCATTTATATACTCGCAAAATAGGTAATAAATTTTTAAATTCCAACACTAGTGCATAACTATCTCAGGAATCATGTAATAATTTGATCTGAAATGTTCAAGATGTCGCTATTAATCTAAGTTCAAGATATACCCCTAATACTTAGATATAGTAAGCGAAAAGGGCAGACCAGTCCACACAAGCAGCACTCGTTCACGAGTATGTCGCATGTGCCAGCCATCGGCCTCCTCAACCATATTACAGACATAGTGGCCGACACACCGGCCGGCACACGACGCCGCCGCAGGCACAGACAGTTAAGGAGTATGTCATACCCAAGCCGCTCACAGATGGAAACAAAGAAACTTTATTGAAACGAAAAACATGATTCCAAAGAAAATCATATGAAAAAATTTAATCCCAGGCTTTTTTATCCTCTATGTATTCTGAAATCTTGTAATAAGCTTTATTACATAACTTTCGCTTAATAGTTGTTTGGAATTTACCAATGTTTAAACACTTAATTTCAGTGGGAACTTTGTTATAAAAATTTTACTTTGTTATATTTAGAACTTTGTTATTTTTTTGAGACTGATAGCGCCATCTATGAATCACATTTGTTATTAATTCGCTATGTATTAGTTCTTCGTTTTTACGTTGTAAAAATTAGTATGTATCAAGTTAGATGAAGATGGTGCTTTGATAAGTATGCTGCAAATGGAAGATTGATCACTGCCTTGGTGGTGTAGTTGTATTACGGTACGACTGCAATGCTGAGGTCTCGGGTTCGATCCCCGGGTCGGGCAAAGTCATATTGGATTTTTATATTCAGTATCTGAAGAGTCTGGAATTTGTTTCCCGATACGGCGATAGGCTCGCCCTCTATCACATCATGGGACGGAATACGCACGGCGAAAAGTGGGTGCACTAGTTGCGCCTCTGCCTACCCCTTCGGGGATAAAAGGCGTGAGTATGCGTAAATGGAAGATTATTTAGGAAAAATCAAAATCCCCTTTTAAATGTAAATTACAAAGAACAGTCTAAACTCTCAGGGTGACGAGCACTGTGCCATAGCTTTGCTTATCAAAGCTCGGGTGGTATTGCTTCTGTTTGTGGGTACTCGTATCACTTATCATGAGGCGAGCAGCTCGTCTCATCATCCACTGGCATAAAGAAAGCTGATAGTTATAAAAAACCGCGTCAAAATAAGAAAGAAAGAAAAACATTTATTGGCAACCATTGGGTGGTAACAGTTTTACAATAATAATAATATATAGAAATAGAGACAAAAAAAAGACAATTAAAAAAACAACAAATTCTATTTTAAATAAGAACTAATCCACCACGTGTGGACGGTATATATCCCACTACAACAGTGCTAAGAGGTTCTAGATCAGCATAATGCCAAACGGAGAATTATTTGGCGCTGATTTTCATCTAGAACCTGGGCCAGGGGAACGTCATCTCAAAACACATAAAAAAGAAAAATCGGTCCATTCGTTTGGGAGCTACGATGCCACAGACATACATATACACACCCTAATCTTATAAAACCCCTCTTTTTCTGTCGGTGGTTAAAAAGAAAGCTAAAGAACGTAAAGTCATGGTTGCATTACCTGTATCCACAGTTCTGGTAAGCACAGTCTTCGTTGAACCGGAATCTTAGGTATCCCTCGGGGATCGGCTCGTCCTTCAGGACGCGCATGTGGGGTCCACGAGTCGCCTGCGTACGTCTCCTGAGGAAAAGACATAAATACTGTTTGTAAGACTGGATGAGGTTGTTTATTTTTTATACAGGCACGGTAAAGCGATCCCACTGCACTTGATGGTAAGAGAGGTCCAGATTTTTCTTTTTTATGCTTTGTTGTAAGAACTAGGTTCTTAGCAATAAATTACAATCTAGTATTTAAGAATAATAAGCAATATTATTCTAACTTAATTTTCTAGGTGATAAGTTTACTACAACTAAGAATAATGATCTAGGCACTTTATTAGAGTCTGATAACATAAAAAACACTTTGTTCGTGTGTTATATATACTTAGCACTGACACTATTATTTGTTCGCTGTTATTATGCACTACACTTTACTACACTAGTTCGAAAGGTTTAGTTCTTTTTAGTCTTCGCACAAGCTTCGTGTTATCGAGTCAAGAGAGGTCCAGATAGAGACTATCCCGCCCTCACACCCGCCACTGCAACTCCTGTAAGCCAGGATCAGCAGTGGCACGCATTTTATGACACCGAGCGGTGAAGCTCGGCGAGTCTCAGGGAACACTAATCTGTCTAACCCGCAACGAAATTAACCAAATAGAAAGGTAGGGAGGAGTTGGAAATATTAATTGTCCACTTCCCTCCATAGCAAAGGGGGAGACAAAATAATGAACTAACGAGGTATTTTAACCTCAAGTTTAGAGACGTTTACAACTAGAAAAGCCATAATGATACTACTACCAAACTACTGACTACAGAATTTTTCTATAGCAAAATGATCATGATTCTAATTACTATTTAAAGAGAAAAAGGGAATACTTACGATTTAGCGATCATTTCAGCCTCTTTGTCCATTCCTGGAGGAAGTCCGTGACCTTGCAGCAGACTTTGTTCCAGTAACAGCTCTGGTGGGTACAGCATTGTTGGGTACAGAGGGAAGGGAGATCCACTGTGAAGAGAAAACTATATTTAATAATGCTTAAACTCTAATCATAATAGATAACATAATAGCAACAATCAGAGTGTCTGGAGACGAAAAACAAATTTAAGTTGAGGTTTTTTTTTTATTGCATTGAATGACGTTCGCCTGATGGTAAGCGATACGACCACCCATAAACAGTAACAACACCATCCAGCACCTTGAGTTACAAAGTACTGTGTGGCATTCCACTGCGCTCGTCATCCTGAGACATAAGATGTTAAGTCTCATTATGTCCAGTAGTTACACTGGCTACAATGTTCTTCAAACCGAAACACAACAGTGCATGCACGCTGTTGCTTGGCGGTAGAAATAGACATTCCGGTGGTACCCACCCAGACGGCCTCTTACATAATGAGAGACCTACCACCAGTAAAAACCAGTAAGTGATGTATCTAATATTGTTGATTATAATTTATCAAGTCTAAAGATTGATATTATAAATGGAGTAAGAGGATTTGCCAATAACCCGGCATCAGAGCATATCTATCCTCAATACCATATAATCATCGCAGTCCTATATCTATACTAATATTATAAAGCTGAAGAGTTTGTTTGTTTGTTTGAACGCGCTAATCTCAGGAACTACTGGACCGATTTTGAAAATTCTTTCACTAATAGGAAGCTACATTACTCCTGAGTGCTATAGGCTACTTTTTATCCCGGAAAAATTTTTTCACGCGGGCGGAGCCGCGCGCAATTTTGTATATAGAGCTCTAAATGATTATCTTATCACTTACCCTTGCGAAAAGAGAGCGACTTGCGCCAATCCCGGCAGACCAGCTAAGGACGCCGTGTATTGCTGCTGTATCTTCAACTGCTCCTGAAGGCTTCCCTTTCTTCCACCAGCTAGATATTGCTGGAGAAGTAGGCTTTGCACCGCTTGCACCTATAAATAAGCATTGATTTACTATACACGAAGCGAAAATTTTGGATTTTTTATTATTCTTGTAGGATTACTAAATAATTTAACTAAATTGTATATTTCGCAGAATGTAAAGGATACAGATGGTCATGAAATTTATCGTGAAAGACTCAAATGAGTTTTAGATAGAAGGAACGAAGAAAATTATCCATTAAGCAAAATAAATAATTAGTACCTTAGCCAAAATTACAGATTTGTACGCTAAAAAAATAGATTTTGGAAAGGTTACCTGATCAGCAGGGTTAGGCGGTCTCTGGCTGGGTGACGGCGCTTGGCTCACGGACGAGGAGGACGCGGTGGACGGTAATATCGATATCTCTGGATACTCTCGTTCCAGGGTCTCCTGTTCACAACCATGACATATTCATGTGTGTTTCCATGTTGGAAGTTAGCTAATAAGGATATGTGAATCGACGTTTTTTTTATGGCATTGAATGACGAGACGAGCATGCCGTTCGCTTGATGGTAAGCGATACGACCACCCATAAACAGTAGCAACGCCATCCAGCACCTTGACTTACAAAGTACTGTGTGGCATTGCACTGCGCTCGTCATCCTGAGACATAAGATGTTATGTCTTATTATGTTCAGTAGTTACACTGGCTACAATGTCCTTCAAACCGAAACAAAACAGTGCATGCACACTGCTGCTTGGCGGTAGAAATAGACATTGCGGTGGTACCTACCCAGACGGACTCATACATATGAGAGACCTACCACCAGTGAACATTATCTTGTTGATTTATTTGGCTACAGAAATTTATGTTCAGACCCGTAAATTTTTCAATAAATAAATTGTTATTTGAAATGATTTCATAAACAGACATTCCTTAAGATCTATTGTTATCTATTATTCTCAACCAAGAACCAGACTTAAGACCAAACAATTTTTTTCCCAAATTTCTTCAATATTCCTCAAGTTTATCCATAATCTTTATTAATATTTTATCTGCATCTGCTGTTTGAGCTAACGTTACGATATATCCTTTCATATCTCAAACTACACTCACCTTAGTAGCAGCCAATCCAGCAGATCCAGTATCAGAAGTATTACTATGTTTCTTCACCATATGACTGAAGAGCAACTTCAAATCCACATAAGCCTGGCTGCAATGTGGACAGTGATAGTGTAAATTCATGCCCCCAGCGTTCTTATTAAGGGGGCAAGCCTGGTCATGACAAGAGGGGGGGATGGTCGGCCCACTTGTCTTCTGATCGTACTTCTTCTCGAAGTCCATGCGAAGTTTGAAGTCCTTGGAGGGAGAGGCGTCGTAAATGCTGCGTGGGGAGGGCGAGGAGTTGCTCCTGAGGTGAGAGGACGGGTAAAACGTGCCCGTCGCTTTTACTACTGGAAAGAAGATGATTGTTTGTGATTAGTTGACTGCAGTTTTAGATTGCTTGATATGCAAAAGCTGCTAGACCATAAACTTAACTTATCTATACATATAAATAAAATTGGAGTGTCTGTTTGTAATATTGAAATAACCGTTTTTTACTACATGTATATGAATATATATACGGTGCATACACCAAAAAAAATTTTTACAATTTTTGTCTGTCTGTCTGTTTGTTCCGGCTAATCTCTGAAATGGCTGGACCGATTTTGACGGGACTTTTATTGGCAGGTAGCTAATGTAATAAGGAGTAAATTAGGCTACTTTTTATTCCGGGAAAATATAAAGCAGGTCTTTTATCCCGGGAAAACTCATTCACGCGGGCGGAGCCGCGGGCAACAGGTAGTTTAGAAATATAATATGTTCTTATATAACAGCATGTCAGGACGTGCTAGATGCAGCTACTTCAAAAGTAATTAAATTTCATAGTTTTGTTTTGTAATTTTTAGGTACGTATAATTTTTATTTTTTATAGCGCATACGCATGCTCACGCCTTTTATCCCCGAAGGGGTAGGCAGAGGCGCAACTACACCCACTTTTCGCCAAGCGTATTCCGTCCCATGATGTGATAGGGGGCGAGCCTATCGCCATACCGGCCACAAATTCCAGACTCCGGGCTGATACTGAATAGAAAAATCCAATATCACTTTGCCCGACCCGGGGATCGAACCCGAGACCTCAGCCTTGCAGTCGTACCGTAATACAACTACGCCACCGAGGCAGTCATATTTATTTTATATTTTATAGCATTAAAAAAATATCGCTAAGAAACAACACTCACCAGAAACATTATCCTGTTCTCTCTCAAACTCACTCTTAATAGAGAAGTTAGCAGGAGTGTACTCCGGCTCCTTCATAGAACTGATGCTGTCCGCCGAAGCTCGTTCCTTCAACGAATAGTCTTTGGCTTCCTCATACTGCCTCTCTTGGTCCTCACTTTTGATCACTGGAGTTCCCCTACCATGCTTATGTGTGGCCAATACCGAATATTGTGTCAAAATTGCTGGACAATTGTTCCCTTGCGCACAGTGGAAGTGAGATCTCAGTTGGTTTTTGAAGCAACTCTTGCCACCGCATTGATCGTAGGATGTGAAGTAGTCGAATCCCTCCAATAGAGGTGCGATGGAGTGGGATTCCCTCATGTGGGTTTCCATGATGGAGTGGGTTTCGCCAGCGAAGCTGCAGTTGAAGCAGTGAAGGTGCAGCCTAGTCATGCGTAGTTGGCAGTTGGGATACGAAGATACACAGGTGTCTTGCATGGTGAAGACTTCGAAGTGTTGGAATTTGATGCGCTGTAGACAAAGAAATATGGATTATGTCAAACTTACTTCATAAAATTCGTTTTTGGATAGTCTTGACTAATTAAAATGGCTAGAAACCCTGAAGGTTACCTTCAAAAAAGTTTTGATATTAACTATCTTCGGAAAAATACTTTGTTGACTGAAAATACTTACAGGAAATTCTTCGACCGTAGCTATGACTGGGGACTGAACGACAGGCGGCAGTTGATTGCTTTTCGGTAGTTTGAACGATGTGAAAATAGCCTGTGGTGTTATCTGAAATATAAAGACAATGTTAGTACACTTTTATAACCCTATTAAGAGACGAAAGGCAATATTATTATAGTTTATTTTAGATTAAGTAGTCAACATCTAAATTGAATATATAGATAATTGAACATGATCTAGAACAATAATATTATGATTTTTAAAACTTACATTATCGGTCCAAACTTCGACAACCCTATTCTTCGGTGGTCTTCCTCTCTTCCTGCTAAACATCTCGTCCAGCGAACTTGAAGGGTTCACTTGCTGAGGCACTACATTAGGGTTGGGTCCAAGGTTCAGCTGGGCTTGCAGGTTCGGCGTCAACTGCGAGCTAAGGCTTGGTGCCATTTGTGCCAACTGGGCCAAGTTTGGTGGAAGGTTTGGCAAACTTGGCACTTGGCCTAACTGTGCTGCCATATTGGGGTGCAGCTGGGCGGAGAGCTGCGGAGCAAAGTTTGGTGCAAATCTCGCTGCTAAGTTCGGAGACATAGGGCTGAGTATTGCGTGCTGACGGTGATGCTCGAGACGTTTGAAGGGATGTTCTTCTGATGATAGGATGACTGTGCCGCAGTTTTCCTAGAGAGAAAATAACTATTTGAATATTTGTAGTAATATTCTTTTTCTATTGATCGTGTTTGCGAAACTTTTAGTTGGTGTTTCTAAAAGCTTTTATTTTTCGAAAAAGTGATTCTACTGTTAGTCAACTTAAGATTATTTGCTTGACTTCGGCTATTTGTCTCGCTTTTAAATTAACTTTCCCTGATTTACCTTAAAACACTTCTAAATATTAGCAAAAGACAGATCAACTGAACCCATACTTCATCATCATCATCATCAGCCACACGACGTCCACTGCTGAACATAGGCCTACCCTAAAAAATTCCAGACGAACCTGTCAAAAACGGCCTGCATCCATTGCGGATTAGCAAGCTGAAGTGGCAGTGGGCAGGACATATAGTTCGAAGAACTGACGGCAGATGGGGCAAAAAGGTTCTTGAGTGGAGACCATGTACTGGCAAGCGCAGCGTCGGCCGTCCACTTGCAAGGTGGACAGACAACTTGATAAAGGTCGCAGGAACCCATACTTACCCAAGTGCAATGGTAGTGCGTGATGTCTCTTATATGCTGGCAGGCGGAGTTCGCACAAGGGTTGTTCCGCGTGTACGTCACGAAGTAAGCCTCCGTCACTTGGTTCTGTTGTTCGTGCTCTATGGCGTGTTTGGCCATCGTTGTGTGGCAGCTGTAAAGGCAAATGAGGATTGTTTCTTTATCAGACTCAAAGTCAAAATCAGAAGGATAGTAATTGCTTTTTATGTAAGAGTTTCGGTATAGATGCTAGTTGGTATTGATACTATGTTAAATGTAAGTCCAGGTCTGGACGTATGTTAGACTACTGCCTTTTTTTATTGCATTGAATAACGAGACGAGCATGCCGTTCGCCTGATGGTAAGCGATACGACAAGCCGTAAACAGTAGCAACACCATACAGCACCTTGAGTTACAAAGCACTGTGTGGCATTCCACTGCGCTCGTCATCCTGAGACGTAAGATGTTAAGTCTCATTACGTCCAGTAGTTACACTGGCTACAATGTCCTTAAAACCGAAATACAACAGTGCATGCACACTGCTGCTTGGCGGTAGAAATATACATATGAGAGACCTACCACCAGTAAAGCTACTACTAGCTTAGTACTCTTTTTCTAGGCTGTTATGGTCAGAGCATTAAAAAAAAGAATCTTTGGTGCACTAGTTTTTCCTATGTCTTTTCCTACAGTGTGTTTTTTATACTTACCTATGCGCCATTTTGCATCCATCTGCCAAACAGTGGTAGTGCTTGTTAAAAGCACTACATTTACTGCACTTGTCGTCAGCATCCTTGCCACCGTTGAACGTTTCTACGTATCTTCTGGTTATTTCTTCCACCATGGCTGGGTTCTAGAAGGAAAGAGAGGATTAAATATTATAAAATATAACCTGTTGTATTTATCTAAGTTCGCTTTTAATTTACTAGTGTTTCGAAGTACTTTGCACAAATTGAAATGAGCAAACGTACAATAATTTGGAGATGAATATAAAGAGAGATATATCAACTATATGAATTGTTGATGTGTTGTTCATCATACTATTTTAATAAATATATACAAATACCTGAAGCGGCGATAGCCTAGTTGGGTGTGGAACGGACTGCAGAGACGAATGTCCGCAGGTTCAAAACCCAAGGGCACACACCTCTGACTTTTTTAAAAAGTTATGTGTGTATTCTTTGTGCATTATCACTCATTTTAACGGTGAAGGAAAACATCGTGAGGAAACCTGCATACCTGAGAAGTTCTCTGAATTTCGAAGGTATATGAAGTCTGCCAACCCGCACTAGGCCAGCGTGGTGGACTAAGGCCTTAACCCTCTCAGTTGTAGAGGAGGCCCGTGCTCAACAGTGGGCAGTATATAATACAGGGCTGGTATGGTATACAAATACCTGATAATTACAATGAAAACAATACTTACAAATTGATGCGGGTAGTCTGTATCGAGCATGGAGTTAGACATATCATCGTCGATGTGGAGGTTGCTCCCGGGTGAGTATATACTCAAGTCGGCGCCTTGCTGCTGCAGCAGGGCATTCTGGATCACTGACGTTGGAAGACTGGAGCAACGAAGAAATATCAGTAGGTATATTGAACATTTTCCAACAGATTATAATACATTGAACCTGATTTCAGAAGAGATCGTAAAAGTGGAAAATATATTTCTGCTGCTTGAACGAACTTTAATAATTTGAAGTTTAAAGTCCAGAGAATGTGATAATGCAAATGCAAAAGTTAATTAATAAAATAGCAATGTTGCATTAATATTTTTAACTTGCAACGAATAGAAATTTAACCGATAATGATAATTCTACTGCTAATTACTCTCATTGGCCTAATAATCGGCTACTTTCGAGACATGGATTAAATCACACACACACACACACACTCATGCCTTTTATCCCAGAAGGGGTAGGCAGAGGCACAACTATTGCACCCACTTTTCGCCGTGCGTATTCCGTCCCATGATGTGATAGGTGGCGAGCCCATCGCCATATCGGACACAAATTCCAGACTTCGGGCTGATACTGAATAGAAAAATCCAACATCACTTTGCCCGACCCGCATATCGAACCCGAGGCATTGCAGTCGTACCGTAATAGGTACAACTACGCCACCGAGGCAGTCATCATAAAACCATCTTGTTACAATTCAACTACACTCACCCAAAATTAATCTCCTGCTCTTTCCTCTCGTGCTTCCGCTTATGAGTGAAGATTTGGCTGCTGGAGTGCAGCACGTAGTTGCAGTGTGGTCTGATGCAGTGGATGTGGTTGCAAGTCCTGCTGAACCGGCAGTCGCGATACGGGCAGGCTTCGTTCTTCATGTACTTCTTAAAGCCGTCTTTGGAGAGAGCCTCGTCTTTGATGTGGTAGGTTTTGTGTTTTTCTGTAGAGAGGGGAATATTATAACTTTGGTAGACTTAGTTTGGTTATAATATATGTACGTTTCTAGATAATTTAAGAAGATAGAAAACCAACTATATTAGTAGCACTGTGAGTCACGAAAAAGACTAGTAGCCGTTTTCAATTATTTTGGTAGCAACAATTGCTAAAAGTTAGTCTTTTTTTCTTTGCCTGCCTTTACCAGCTATTTCATAGTCTTTTATATCATAAACAAATTGAAGTTCTCACCCATATCAGCCTTATTTTTGAATGTATATGTGCAGCCAGGTCGCCGGCAATGAAAGTGGGTGGTCCTCTGCCCCGCGAAGATGCAGTGGGGGGCCGAGCAGCTCTCCGTCGCGCGGAACCTCTGGAATCCCTCCTGGAGGATCGCGGAATCCTTCCTGTGGTAGTTCGCGTGCATTTGCACGTCTGATGTTGATATGTACACCTAAAAAGTACAAGTTATTATAATATGATGTTCAAAATGGATGGAGATGTTGGTACTGAGTGTAAGAATAAATTTGCAACTAGTTAAACAAGAAAGTCAATAGGAAGAATTTTGAATATCAGATCCAATGTAGTTTATAATTAAATACACTAGATATTAGAAAATAGTCAGTGTGCTTAGAATCTGGCAAAATACACGACACGACTCCGTTTAGATTTATCGGGATTGGTTGAGAAACAAACACGTGACTGACGTATTGGTCTCTTGGTCGATCACAAACATCAATTTAAACGACTTGGACTTACGAGTTGCGTTTTTGGAGACATTCTAAGCATAATGTACTGTGATTTAAACAGTCGTCATTTAGGCCTATAATGACAGTTTTATACAAAAACTAGGCTCCATCACAGAGATTAATATTTTCGCTCCTAAATAAAGCATCAAACACTACTCACCTTATCACAGCCATCCTGTATGCAATGGTAGTGCGTTTGGCTTCGATTGTGAGGACAGTCGCTGAATCTCTCTGAACAGTCATCCAGCGGAGAGTACCGCATGAATCCGTGGGCTAAGGACTCGTCGCGTTTCTTATGCCACTATAAAAGTAATTAAATTTGAGCTTAAGGGTCTTAGCAATAAGTACTGTATTAGCGTATCTGTCAACCCCGTACCAGGCCAGCGTGGTGAACTAAGGTCTAAGTAGAAGGGGAGGCTTGTGTCCCATAATGGGATAGTATATAGTAATGTAGGGTTGGTACTATTATTTGTCGAATTCAACAAGAAAATGACGACACTTATAAATATATTATGGTAATATGTAGTTATTTTGAATCTCCCAAAGTGTTTGGTATTTAATTTTTAAACCATTTGACAGGAGGAAGGAAATGTCAAAACAGTTTTTGAACAACTTATTAATAATGTTTATTAGATGTTAATTATTTGCGGACAAGTAATCTATAGAATATTGGTCCTTCAAGCCGGATATCATGGCATTATCGAAATATATTGACAAGCTGACAAGTGATAACTTATTTCAATCTTAGGTTACCTTAAAATGCCTGATCATCTCTTCTTTTTTGCAGAACACCCTGGCTGTGCAGTCCATGCAGTGGAAGTGTTCCCGGTAACCCAAATCCTTACAGTAGGAAGACCCGCACTCCAACGTTGAACTGTACCTAATGGAATGTACGAAGAAATATTTGATTAACGTTTTTTTGCGTTTAGATTTCAATAATTTTTGCTTTATTTTATTAGAACTGACGACATACCAATATCATGGTAAATGATAATCGTTTACAATTTGGTAATGTTAAACCAAAAACTGAAAGTGTTTATTTATCAAAAGAAAACATGCTTGATTTTTTGTGACTACCTAAATATTATGCTACAATGACTAAATACGAAAATACGTTTGTAAAATTTCTTTACAGGAAAAGCGACAAAAATAGATTCGAAAGAGAGCAAAAAATAAATATGAATATTGTTGCTATGCAATCTACAGATTCATATCTCATTCGCAAAAATTGTATCAGTTTTTTGCTCTATGAGTAAACTAATATTATATTTCACTGGTTATAATCCAGTAAAAAAGGCAAGAGCATTAGCCGTATCTAATCCATCTAAACATGATTAAGACAAACCAAAGATAGAATCAGGTTCTGATCCAACAGTTTGTTTAAATTAATGACTCCACAAAAAATTATGTACGTTTAATACGAAATTAAGTTACTTAAACTAAAAAATTACCTTTTAACGTATCTGGAGTAGTCAACCGTCGTCTGCATGGAGTTTTTACGCGCCTGGTCCAAATGATTCAAAGCGGTAAGCAGGCCTTAACAAAAAATAAAATTACACTTAGACACAAAAACTTATAATATGCTAATACGTCGAACAATCAAAACTAACGATACATTCATCCATTCCTTTTTCGTAAAGTTATTCTTTTGTTTGGAACAGCCAAATCACCTCCATGCATCATATTCCGACGAACAATATACTGTTTTCATCGTGTTGTAAATATATTTAAGTCTGTAAGTCGGTTGCGGTGGGTTTACGTTACCGTCTCTATCGTGAACGGTTTTTAGTTCCAAAAGAACGTAAACGTCGGCGGTGCCGCCCCACCCCGTATCAAGTTTTGGTGTATCAAATAAATTATTATGGTAATTAATCAATCTTTTCTCCAAGTCACTCCGGAGCGGTCCATTGTGAGTGATCGTTGACTCTACGTCTAAGTACATTGCGTCACGAAAGTGTTTTTGTTCGTCGTCTATTTTTTTTCCACGTACAAAGATCGTATCACTTAAATAGAAATATGTTTGAGTTGAAAAAGTAATGTCTACGTATGGCAGGCCTTTTGTAGACCATTTTTTACTTATTTGATGTGATTGAGGGTATCCAATCACGCGCTTGATGGTAAAGAGTCACGTTTGATAGAAAACAACAATTCTTTTAAGACCAGCGCTAACAATGGAGAAAATACTACAAAACATTCATAATTGAAATTCGTAGAAAATTTGCATTTAATTTAATCAACTGTTAGTCTTACAAAAACACGTGTAAGAAATGACGTCAAACGAAAAATATCAGATAAGAAGTGAAATAGATTATACCGCTAAATTACGCACAAAGCATTGATACAAGTGCGTTAAGTAGTCCGTTACGTACGAAGTACTTTTAGTTGTAATCATTCCTCAACAAAGCCTATGTCCATAAATAGAAAACCAACTAAATTTTTTATCATCCAATCAACAAATTCGTTCAACAAAAACCTATAAATAAAACGAGGTAAACGACACGTAAGAGTTTTCCGCCCGCCTGTACACGATCTAGATATGAACACACACTACAATGTATTGTATTGAAAAATGCGGATTTGGGAGTACCGTTTTAGAGAGATTAAACTCAAGACATGTCGAAACGTCGACCGTTTTTTATACGAAATGTTTTTGAAAAATTAATACCTGTACTTAACAATGGGTTACATATTGCTTGATAATTTCAAGTTGAGCTTGTAATAACAGGAGAGTAGTAATATTATTAATGGATCTACAAAATCACTTATTTCACGTTGTTGAGCGATAATGGCTCACGTTTGCAGTGCTAAGTCTAACGTGTTGTTACGAGTAGTGGAATCGTGTACAGCTGATAATATTGGAGATTATTTGAAATGATACGAAAATCGGAACGAGCGAATGGTTTTTTCGTGATGCGTTTTTGACAATGTGATTGTGAACCATGAACTTTCACATGTAAGACATCAAATACTTAACAATTCTTTATAAAAACAAATCGAAAACACCACAAAAATAACAATAATGGAACCCAATCAAGATGTAAATCACATTTGAAGCGAGGGCACAAGAAGACAATGAACGTAACAATATACATTTATAATACTAACGTGGTTTTTTAGGAAATTTCGTAAGATTGTGTCGGTTCATTCGGCTGAGACAATGGGCTGGCATAATGTTCAACATAATGGGTTTTTGAACTCGTTCAGCGGAACCAGCGATCGACGAAAGTTCCTCGTAATCGGATTTATGATTCACAGATCTGGGTGGGACTTCCTTTGCATGTAGGAAGAGTACGTAGGAGTTGAGGTCAAATATTGATGGTGATGGATCAATAATATTTTGGATTAAGGCTACTGTTATAAGTCTGTAAGTGGTATTTTAATCCATTCAAAACCCGTCATCGCAAATCGCTGATATCTCACATTGCTAGAATGCAAATAATATTTTGGTGGTATTAGGATTCAAATATCATGAATAATGTTAGATTAAAATTATCTAATTTAATGAAATCATAGCAAAATCTTATGCGACTAAAATATTAAGGTCTGCGAGGTGCTGCAGTTTCTTCTCTATCTACACTTCCGACTAATATTATAAACGCGAAAGTTTGTAAGAATGGATGTATGTTTGATACTCTTTCATGCAAAAACTACTGAACGGATTACGATGAAATTTGGCGCACGGGTAGATCATGTCTTGGATTATTACATAGGCTACTTTTTATCCCGGGAAAATATAAATCTGGACTTTTATCTCAGAAAAACTTTTTAAGACGGGCGGAGCCGCGAGCGAAAGCTAGTTTAGATATGAATACGTTAACTTAACATGTGTACCATGCAGCGATTATATAGCATCATGTAAATATAATAAAATCTATAGCTATGAAACTACCGTTACTAAAACAAACTAAACTGATTCGCGCCTATTATAATTGGACTATATTCAATAATTAAGCAATTCTGTCCATCTTCAGCAATAAAAGCGCTTTATTCGATGAAATGACGTAAGCCTCTAATGGAATCTTTGATATCAGAAATAATGATGACGATAATCTAAGAAAAAAACGTGATAAAAAATTTGAACCAATTGTTAAAAACATCTCAGATGTGTTTCCCACGATATTGATTTTGATATTATGTTGCGGTTAATGGGTTGGAGGTGTCGGAATTCAAAGTTTAGGAAATGTGTTCTTTGATATTTTGTGGATTGAGTTGATGTTGGTTCTTTGTTACTTTGATAAAAATGAGTACAAAGATCTTTTACATAATGTCAATTAAGCATTGTGCCGTAAACTTTGAGCGTTCTGGATACGGTTTCAGAAATCTCATTAAATTTGATTCGTGTTATTAGAATTAAAAATGGAGATTAGATTAGGTTCTCACAATAGTCGATATTTGTAGATGCCTTTATGTATTTAATTAGTACGTCCACTGTATCCAGTTTAAAAAGAAAAAGAGTGCAGTTACACCACTGACATTTAAGACAAAATCTCAAGATCCGATGACGTACACGGGAATGCGAGTAATCCACTTCTGGCATTTCGTTGGATGAAAAATCTAAATGCCAACGCTTATCTCGAAACTAATACAAATTAAATGTCATTTAGATGAAATGATCTTGTCCGATTTGTGTTGAGTAATTAAATTTTAATGGTTTTATTTCATAGCCATTTGTATGAACGTAGAGTTCCGTAGACGCATACGCATACTCATGCCTTTCATCCTCGAAGAGGTAAGCAGAGGCGCAACTAGTGCGCCCACTTTTCGCTGTGCGTATTCCGTTCCATGATGTGATAGGGGCGAGCCTATCGCCATATCGGGCACAAATTCCAGACCCCGGGCTGATATTGAATTTAAAAACTCCATATCAATTAGATTTTTTATGAATTACGTTTGTAGCCTCATGACTACAAACAGTAGCAAAAATACCCAGAATTTAGAATTGAAAAGTACTGCGTGGCACAGCACTGCATCAAGGATTTTACAATAAGAGGTTTCTCTCAGCTGATATTTTTAATGCTAGAAAAAAATAATTAAATGTGATGTTTTAAAAATCCTTCACGAAAACAATGACAAACAACAATTATATACACACACACTTACATACATGGGCACACACACGCTCTTCAAAAAAACTCTCTCACTTTTGACTGCCTGTTATTTAATTGTGTTAATAAAATGTAAATCCCTTATTGGCCGTAAGATATATCTATCAGTTTGTATCACTCTAGTATTAAGTGCTGTGGACTTTAATAAATAAATAAATCACTTTAAGGCCTAAGGGATGGGATTGAACCGATGACTTTCGTCACAATAGGATGTTCTATCAACTAAACTATAGCTATAGATACTATGGTTAAATACTGATACAAATAAGAATGCTAAGAATGAAAAATAAGCTTTAAAGGAATTAATTTTGAATGTACTAAGCTAACCTGACTTAATGAGCTTAGTCGGAAAACAATCTTCGATTTAATATCGCAGCTTTGAAACATTGTGAGAACGATATGTATTGGCTTCATTTGTTACTTTCCCTATGTTACGGAAATTATATTAATTCTTTACTATTACATTGATATACACACACACTCGCGCCTTTTATCCCCGAAGGGGTAGGCAGAGGCGCAACTAGTGCTCACACTTTTCGCGGTGCGTATTCCGTCCCATGATGTGATAGGGGGCGAGTCTATATCGGCAATAAATTGAATCATTGAAAATTATGCTTTAAGTTCACGGTTTTTTGACTGGAAGTCTTAATAAACATCAATTTAAATAATTAAGTGAATGCAATAACAATTGCTTTGATTCCACTTCTGGAAACTTTGTGATTCATTCAATAAATTATAGGAAAAATGAAGGATGTACCTAATCAGAGATCCAAACAATTAGAATTTCGAAGTGACAACACGTTTTATTAAATTCTTTTCCCCCTACGTTGAACAATCATATTCCAAGCTCGTAAAATGAAAATCCATCCATTAATATAGACCATTGTCTCTCTCCAACGGATCGTCAACTCTGAGTTCAATAACTGCATCAATTCCCTACATCGGTGCCCGTCTTCCATCTAAATTGACGTTTACTCTACAAGTATGTCTAAAATGTAAATGTGGTTACTACACACACCAATTCATAACACACAAACTTATCTTTACATCAGTACAACAAAGAAAATTCAAAAATGAACCTTAATTCATGCAAGGAAGATCGAAAGCAAATTTGATGACGGCAAAGCTGAATTGTTCACAATCACCGTCCAACATAACCAGACACGCGATGCTGATTAAATTATTAATGTTTTTATTGAAACGGGAGATCAGATAGAAATGGATTGTGGAGTCAATGTGATAGTACATTTGAGTGAAGCTGTAGACGCATAGAGGAGGTAATAAGGCGGGGCGATGGGTGTATGAACGGACAAAGATCTCACCGATGGAATATACTAACATATCTGGTTAGGATTCTTGTGATTAACAAGTTATGATGTCGACCCGTTTTGTGACATGTTAAAATATTGAAACGGGCAAAAAGTTAATACGGAATGCGCAGTTGAAACAAGCACGTAATGATATTTGATGATACGCTGTGGCTTTTCTGTTTTGTGCTCATTATTGTGCCTGTTTTATATATTGTAAAAACTATTCAATTGGGAATTGTTTTCTTTTGTTGTACTGGTTAAGTATGCATTTACTGTAACTATTCGTAGAACTAGGTATTGACTTCTCATTCTTCCCAGTATTCGATAAAATTTCCGATGATTCATTCAATTTCAGACAAAAAATTTCAAGAACCCACTTGAAAACTCGAGATCCAATCAAACATCTAAATTTAAAAGCAATTAAAACAGCTGTGAGATATACAAATTAAATTACTCATTCAGTTACAGCGGCTCAATTCATTAGTAACTATTTCTAAGAAAAAATCGAAACGCATTAAACGTTACAAAATACGTCTATTAACGTAAATTACTTGAAGAATAAAAACATAGAATCAAATCTAATCAAGCCTACTTCGAAATAGCCAGATGCCTTAATAATCATAATCATTAATGTATAATAATACAGAATCTCAAGGCTTGTATAAATAAGAGAGTCAAACTTAATCTTGCATAAAAACGTGTTATTGAATACACGACGTATATGGACGTTCCCGTGTAACTAATTGAATAAAAATTTGAATCTTGCATCCCAATTTGTAACAGTGGATGATTCACATTGTGTATGTTGTAATGTACGTCGAGCGTACGGGCTGAATACAACTTGGTTTCATTGTGTGTTATTTTAAGAAGGTTTAATTGCGATCGGTGTTTGTAGTTTTTATAATAATAGTTAAGAATTATCTTTATCTAATGCAATAGCAGTTTCATGTTATTGTTGAGAAATATTTATCGTTTTCCTGTATTTCTATTATCACAGGAATCTCTTTGTTGTGTTAAGTTTTTCTCGGCAAAATTAATGCGACGTTCCTTTTGATTGTACTGATAACAAAAAGTCAAGTAACGTTCTCGTACATTTCTTTAAATAAGTAGAAAAGGAAGACGAATTCGTTCAAAGGAATAAATGAATTCTTAAATTATTTCTACATTCCAATAATGAATGAGTTCAAATGAATGAAAGTGATGGTAGGTCTCGCATATCTAAGAGTCCGTCTGGGTGGGTACCACCACAATGTCTATTTCTACCGCCAAGCAGCAGTGTACATGCACTGTTGTGTTTCGGTTTGAAGGACATTGTAGCCAATGTAACTACTGGACATAATGGGACTTAACATCTTATGTCTCAGGATGACGAGCACAGTGGAATGCCACACAGTACTTTGTAACTCAAAGTGCTGAATGGTGTTGCTAATGTTTATGGGTGGTCGTATCGCTTACCATCAGGCGAACGGCATGCTCGTCTGGTCATTCAATGCAATAAAAAAAAATAGAAAGAATAATCCAATGCATGAAAATCACGAATCAAATTATATTACAAAACAAAAACAAACAATAATGTGGATTATAAAATAACCAGAGTTGTCTTGATTAATTATCCAATTTGGTGTTTCTCTAAAAGCAGATCAAGTTTTTTAGAGAAAGTCTTCCAGTCCACCAACATTTATACGAGAGATTTAATTAAAACTACAGTATGTTAATCTACTTATTATCTTATAAATCATATCGTGAACAAATTAGTTTGAAAAACGTTAAACGCAAAAACTGAGGTCACCGACGCAACTTCGGTACACTTTTTCATTTGCAATCCGTTATCTATTAATATTAATTCATTTACTTGTCAGTGGCTAATACCATTTATTTCTCCGATAACGGTGAAGCGTATTACGTCGATAGTAATTACTCGTTATTATCATAGGGCTGATATTAAGTAATACTTTATGTACTAATAGCAACTAAATAGGGTATTTTGCAGAGAACTTTATATTATTCGTATCAATTAAGGTCTGAACTGATGATAACAAAGACGTTGTAATTCTTTAAATAATTTTAAATTTAAATTTAGAACAGAAAAAAAAACTATAGGTTTTTTGGACAGAACTTTACATCATCTGTTTTAGTTAACTGAAATAATGACACCAAAGACGTTACAATTCTTAAAGGAATTTCAAATTCAAATTAAGAACAGAAAAAATAGTAACAGGTTTATGTCATATCAAAAAAGAATGCTAATCTTAATGAGTTCTTAAACTTCCTAATCCATAGACTATGGTAAGCAAAGGCACACGAGCCGATAACGCCATGTTAATTCTCGATGCATAAGTATGTAATCCATTAATTGTACTGAGTATGATTGGACGTTTACACGGGGCTCGCGGTCATAAACTTTCAGCGGCGGATGAAAGAGCGCAGATAATTATTGACGTACGCATGCGTAGATCAAATCAGGATCCATCGATAAGCCATCTAGATGTGTTGCCGGCGATCGTTTGTTTACATCACGTGTTGTGTTGGGAATCGCGAACGTTTTCTTGTTAGGGGTTGGTTTGTGTGATTTCAGTCTTGCATGTATAGTGATTAAGCACATAGTCTATTGTTTCATCTGCTTCATATCAAATGCCTTCATTAATGATATTGGTATTGACGATGTTTATAGACTGTGGAGATTAAAAACTATCAGTTGACCTTCTTACTAATTTAATTCCTTTACTACAAAAATGATTTTAGAAAATATTCCCCTTATAAATTTAAAGAAATTTTATTTACGATTTTAACCCAGCTCCAAAACCAAATCAACCTTTCTAAATCGATAGCCGATCAATCTCTATCATCAATCGCCATCACGACACGTAATGTCGCATCCGTTTGGCTTTGTTCATCTCCGCTCCCTTCAGTGATTGCAGTAAATGATTCCGCATGATCTTGTTTACTTTTTGCTCTGCTTACTCTGTCGTTTGATGGTGGGCCCTTTTTCTTTTACTGGTAGTCAATTAGCGCGCAGATACGCTGTTAACGACATACGCGGATGTTTTTTTTGTTTTGGGATTATTTGGTTTTGGATTGTTAGTTTTAGATACGGTAATTTTATGTATCCATCAGTTTTGATTCTACAGGAGGCCTTGTTTTGTAGATTATGGGAGCTAAGAAACATTTGATGACGCACCACAAAAATAATTATTATCTAGTTTCAGTAATTAAATACTCAGCAGAGGTTTCATTGCGCGGCAGGGTTGAAGAGGTATTTTCCTCATTGACTTGTGTAGTAAAACCATTTCTAACTTTCATTTAAGTGAATTCAAAGACTGACCTAATCAACATCACGGGTATTCGAAATACTATAAAAATTTTGATTCATAAAGTTTAAAAAACCTATTGAATTGAGTACATGCAGATACATGATTTTTTTCCCACTCAAGGAGCCCTAAATGAACACAATAGACCTTAGAAGGTCACATGCCCTGCGGAAATAACGTGTCTATATACGTGGTTCAATTATGTTGTGCTAAATTTTTTACGGCTTCAAGTTTGGTTTAGCTAAGATGGTTTGTATTTATACATTCTATATGTAATTACCTACATACTAACAAGTGTTAATCAGTAGTAGATAATCAATGTTGTTTTCTCAGTTGCCTTAGGTGACTGCCTTGGTGGCGTAGTTTTATTGCGTGCGGTACGACACCGCTCTAAGGTCCATGGTTCGCATACCAGGTCGGGCAAAGCGTTTTTGAGAGTTTCTGCTTAGAATCAGTCCGGAGTCTCGAAGTTATGGCCGATATGGAGATAGGCTCACCCCCTATCACATTATGGGACGGAACATATATGGCGAAAAATGGGTTACACCTCTGTGTCTCTTAAAGCCGTGATGTGCGTTTGGTGTTTCTGTTGTCTAAGGTCAAATACATTGATGTATTATTTAATATATTATTTATTTATTTTATTATTATACATCAATGATCAAATATTAGGAAGGTAAATAAACAGTGCTGATTAGGTTACTAACTAAATAGAAATGTCTGTTGGTCTCTCTGCTGCCGTCATCCCAACATAATGTGGGGTTGGTAGTCAAAATATCATGCATATTGCAGTAACGAATTCGTTTAAGTTATACGACCAGATGCCGTACATAAACCAGCTCGGAAAGAAAAGGCGAGGGAAAAAAATATCGGTAACATATTTTAAGACGTTTATATATTTATTATTTCGACATTATTTATTACTAGCATTGCGCGCAGCTCCGCCCGCGTGGAAAAAAGTAAAAAATAAAACATATAAAAAGTAGCCTATAGCACTCAGGAGTAATGTAGCTTCCTACTAGTGAAAGAATTTACAATATCGGTCAAGTAGTTCCTGAGATTAGCGCGTTCAAACAAACAAACTCTTCAGCTTTATAATATTAGTATAGATAATACGTGGTCAGGTAAAGTTAAGGCTCTCATCAAACTGGTAAATTGCAAGCGAATTCATAGCGAGGTGAAGGCGCTGACAACCAGTGTAATAAGACCGTTGACTTGACCACGGATGCAATACACGGGCTTAAACTGCGCAAATCTTTAATCATAGCAATTAATTGCCTTTCTATTAGGCATTTCAAAAATCTAATTAAAAATACAAGTCCAGTTTGGGCGTGCCGTCATTAGACAATCGTTTAATTCGCGGATATCATTCAAACAGATTTATGGTCCACACTAAGGATGCTGCGCGGCATTTTTATTATTCCAATTCAATTTCTTAGTGCGGAAATTGATGTTCCGGCAAAATAAATAACTGTAACTCTTTTTAGTTTTGATGTAAATATTTTGTTCCGGTTAGAGGTAATTTGGGTTGGATTGGGTAATCTTAGTTGAAGGCGTTTGCCGGTAGATGGCGTTATGATGCGCGCAAGATAATTAATTTAGATGTATACTTAATTACGAGCAGTTTAGTAGGAGAAGCGAAGTGCTATGGAATTAAATACAGATAAAACTGAGCCAAATAATAATGCTGGTAGGACATATTTCATAAGTTGTTAAAACCCACTATAATGGCCCGTAAGTGTGCCGCGTTCCGGGGTCAGCCTGTGTACATCTGGTTTAAGCAGGCCGGCATAATTGAGTCGACTGGCGACGGATACCTAATCATCGCTCATCAGTCGACATTCATCTGGGGCTCTCTCCGCTTACCATCACTTTGTCGCGGGTCAATTTGTCGTACCAGTATAAAAAAAAAGTGTGTGTGTACTTATGTACACGCGTTAGAAGTTATACTTCTTTGGCGTAACAAGATAAAAATCTTTTTTAAATAACGCGCCAAAAGAAGTATAACTTCAATATCTTTCGCCTTATTCTACGTTCAAAATTCAAAACTAAAATGTTGACTATAGCTAACTTCAGGGTGTCGGTTTCTCGTGACGGTGTGCGCGCGCATCGTAAAAATTTACTCTCATCATTTTTCCCTAACGCGCCAAAAGAAGTATAACTTCAAAAATATAGCAAAGAATTACATAACTCAAACTCAAAATTTTCTTTATTTAAATAGTCTCTCTCAAGCTTTTTTGAATCGTCATGAATCTACCACCGCTTTGGAACGTGTTATCGCTGTGAAGAAGAAGCGGCGCAAGAAACTCCCTCAGGGGAGTTTTGGCGGGAACTTGCAAGTGTCATGAGGTGCACTTGTTTTAATTTATTATTTTGGTTATATTTAGTGTTACATTGCATAATTATGGTGGTATATTATCCAATATAGTTCTATTAAAGAGCTCAAATGAAGTGAATTGAAATAATTGTGCTAATCAAGTGTTTTTTTTGTTGCCGCCAAAACTCCTCGATAAAGTCTTGGTAAGGAAGCCACTGCTTTACTTCGACATACTACAGATAATAAAAAAGACAGCCCAAACTTGACATTGGCAAAATGTGAACACAAATGCCATTAAAAAAAAAAAAATTGACAGATCGTGTTGCTGAGGGAGTTTTTTTTTATATCGGATAATATACCACCATAATTAAGCAATATAACACTAAGTATCACCAAAATAATAAATTAAAACAAGAGCACCTCATGACACTTCCAAGTTCCCGCCAAAACTCTGTCAAAATGTTATATATTTTTTCCAGCAATTTCATAGTACTTTTTTAAAATTAATTTTTTTAGCATTTACAACAAATACTATCAATAAATAACATAATAGACACAATTTAATTTTATAACATGTGTGAATCTGAGCAACCTAATCCCAAGCATTTGTATGTTCCAGATAATCTCTTATACTGTAATAACCTTTTTTGCAAAGACGTTCTTAAACAGTCGTTTTGAATTTTTTTATTGGAAAATTAACAAGGAATAGGAAGTTTATTGACCTATATTTCTTATTTAACAATACAACATGTATTGTGTGAACTTTAGAAGGACTTTCGGGCCCAGAACACTCATTGCAAAACAAGTATTTGAGTACCAAATTCCTCTTTGGATAAATCGGGATAATCGAACGGCTTCTCGGTACTAAGCATATCGCAGCCACGGAAAGAAAAAAGGAAGATGGAAGTCATATATTGAAATAAAAGTCATATAATAGTATCGTAAACTATCCGTGTCTGTGCATTAACTATTTTTGCAAAAAGCAACTGGGAGTCACGAAGAAAATAAATAATAAAATAATTTTACTCTACACATAATATCTTTCTGTCAATTCGATTCGATGGCGTTCATTAGCCATCAAAAACATTTTCTTAGAACCTCTCATTAAAACTAGAAACTAAAAACTCCAACATGATGGATGGACGTGCGCTTATCGACATCGCGAATCGATACCGATTGAAGTATCGATAATCGATGCTTTATTTTCAACGATTCCACGGGCAGCTGTACGCGAGCCGATTATTTTAAATGAATTTTATTGATCCGATTATTGACTTGTCTCGTATTTATTTATGTTGGGGATTTTTGATGTCTTTATGTGGGGAAATGTGTAAATGAAATCCAATCAATAAGCACTCTTTAATATTAAAATTAAACACATAAATAGAAAATATTTACTAATTTGTTTGTTAAATCAAGTTGTATCTCAATAAATAATAAATTTATGAAAAATAATCTTGTAACGAAAACATAGATTTAATAGACGATTTAAATTCACCGGGTGTAAAAAAAGGTCAAAGCAAATATTCCGTTATTCAAACAAAGAACAATATTGACGGAAACTTCGCAATGGCACAATAGGAATCTTAATGCATTAATAGAATCCATGACACGTAAAATGCATAATATAGGAATAAAGGTGCGAGTACTTTCATGTTATGACCCTATTGTGTCGAGAATTTAAACTGTGAACGCATATCAATGGCATTTTGCTAAATAAGGAAAAATTACGCAATTTTTTATTATCCATTGTAGATTGTCGTAGAGACAGTGTTTTTCCTGATGGAATATACTATTGGATACACGGTATTGAATGGATGGTATACTTTTGGAATGTATTGTTAAATGAATACAAAAAAGTATGTACCTAAACTTAACTTTTTTAAATTCTCTACCAATGGATTAAAGAAACTGCGCCCTTTTATTTATTTATTTAAGGATCTCCAACAAATTATAGGAAATCACAGCCACAGTGAATGAAGAGTACAATATTAAAATATAATAACAGTAAATAGCATCCACGTATTCAAAGATATCAAAAAGTATCACGTTGTATACTAGGATTCCAATTCGCAAGTCATCCGGCTTCGACCAACGACCAGTCCATCAGTGGATACACCAAACACGGCACAGGAAGTGCACAATAGAAATTCATAAAATAGTGCCAACGCACCTATATACCTTTTACCATTTATATCTTAAAAACGACGAGTACCGAGGTCACATAATGCATTATAATTTTATACAATGATACAAACTGCAAGGGCCAAATGAATATGCAAAGGACGTGCGTGTAGTACGATTGAGTTATTGTGCTGGTGCGTGTGTGTGTGCGCAGGTTGTACAGTGTGTGTGCGTGCCGATGAACGCACGCATCCAAAGAAATGCATATTTTATGACGTCTGTTCACATTCTGCCGCGGTGCCACAAAGAAATTATACGCGCATTAAATCCGTGGAGGTGTGATCGTCTTTTTTCTTTTGCATGAGTTTAAATACATTTTTGAACGGGTATGGCAGGCAAAATTATGTTGAATGTTGAAAATTAAGAATTGTTGACTCATGTGAGATATAAAAATGGACATGTTTTGTTGTATGTGGTTTTGTTCGCTTTATATACGTATCTTGTGATTTTATTTAAGCAAGGCTCCGTATATACTAAATATTAACCCATCCATTAATTACAACACGTCACATAATTTATTCCTTGAAATCTTCGCGATCATCTCCACCGTTTCCTCTATCCATTCTCAGGATGCAAAAGTCAGAGTTAAGTTAATTAACAAAAGGCTCGGCGCAGACGCCATGTGTGAGGATATGAATGCCCCGTCTGTTCCGCGCCTTACTCGCTTCCCTTTGTGCCGGGTCGTTAGATGCGAATGAAATTGTCCTTTCATTCGAATTGTAAGAAATCTGAACGTCTTTTAAATTACGACGACTTGATTAGTCAATGTAAATTCCCGATTACGATGTAAATCATTAATTATTATAACGCTACGCCCATTTCAAAGGAGTAGGTTAAAGTATATAAGCTCTCGCCTTTAAGATAAAAGTCTCGCGTTATATTTTCCCGGGATAAAAAGTAGCCTATCGTCAGGGATAGTGAAAAACCGCGTAACTAACATTGGTAAATACCGAGTAAGTGACGAAAAAAGTTTAATTGAAATTGATACTTACGAAACTAAACTTATGATTGTTAATACTATACTTTTATCACTTACGTGGTATTTACCAATGTTAGTTACGCGGTATTGCACTATCCCCGACGCTATGTTACTCACTGATAATGTAGCTTTATATTGGTGAAAGAATTTTTAAAATCGATCGAGTTGTTTTTGAGTTTATTCGTAACATACAAAAATACAATCAAAAATAAATCTTTCCTGTTTATAATATGATAGTGTAGAAGAGCTACATAGATTTGGTTCGCGAGATCGAACCCAGAAACTAGATTTCATAGCCCAAGCTCGCTACCACCAAACTAAAGACGTTACAATAAATTTTAAACATGCTTAATTTATGGTGCAAAAACTGAGACAAAAGACACCGTCAACATCAAAGACATTTTATATGTTAATAAACACAATAATTGGTTACAAATAAAGCGATCAATCGAATAGAAATCTAATTAAAGAGCGAGTTAATCGCGTAATCATTCGATTACATCCGATACGAGGCAATCTCGTACACTGAATTGGAACATGTGTTCTAATCATCGGGTATTTTTATTAAAATTATGACTTCGGAGAGAAACATTTCTTGTGGTTCCGTAGATTTATTTTAGGAAACAAACGACTGGTGTCCTGATTGTAAGTGATCAGAATTGTGAAGAACCGTTCCCCCGACGGTTTTCTGAAGTTTGGTATTATCCCGTTCGTGTTATCAATTCCAAAGGACATGTCCAAAAACGGGACTGAAATTTTAAACAAGACAATTTATATATATTTGGATAGAACTCCTAAAAACTAACCTTTTGCAATAAATCGTTTAATTTTAAAGACCTCCGATTTTGAGATTTATGTAATTTTGTTTGGCTTGAAAACTACACTTAATATGAACGTTTTTAAAAAACTTGGTTATGAATGGAGGGGTCTAAAAATATTTTTTTAATGGATCTAAGTTCCATATTTTGCACTTTTAATATCCCTAAAGTTTGAGCCTTGTTAGATTTTGAGGCCCAGCACTCATACAAAAAGCGGACATCTCCTTTGTATATTAAACTGTTTACAGAGTTATATTATAAGAACTTAGAATGAAAAGTAGTTCCACGAAGCCAAGATTTAAAGGCGAAATCAGTAATTTCGCCTTAGAATTTTTTGTTAAGGATATTGTTTGTGACCGTCTTGTACTTACTTTATCCAGTGGTAAATAGCTGCCTAACCTTACTAATGCTACAATTTAATTACCAATTGACTTACAACTTAATGCAGTTATTAATAACGGTACTGCCAATTGCAAGCTATCGTTTTTGATCGTTGCGAACGAGGAAAACCGCCTTTTTTACCCACGTCAAGATTGTTTTAGTTTTGTTTTACTTGTAAGTATTTGTTTTACCGTTTATCGGTATTTGATTTGTGATAAACGTCTCAGCCTCTGCAATATTTAGGCATTGTTAATCAGTCTGCAGGTTCAGGTTTCAAAGTGGAAAATTAATTTCCAACTTCTTTCTATTTGATCAAGTTAGGTGTGGTCCAACGATGGTGAATTATTATGGTCTATTTTTTTGGTAATTGGAAACTATTTATGTCTAATTATAAAGAAAGTATTATTTTGTTCAAAACTTCAATTATATAATACGTCATGACTAATCTTTCGTGTTTTTATTTGATCCTTCTGTGTGTCGCTCACTTATGAGATTAAAAACTTCTGTATTCCAAAACTGTATAACGTATTGCCCACAATTCCAGCGACGGATCCCCAAAATCCAAACATAACTAATACGTAATCCACAGATATTGATAAATATTAACAATCACATTATAAAGAATGGAAACGTCGAAACAAACCGACTAAATTACTGTAATTAAACTATTTTTTACTTTATAAATTATATATAGCCTCCGGTGACCACGGACTAATAAAATTATGTCAAAAAGAGATAGAGACAATTCCGTATCGCGGAAGAATGGGACGGAAGACGTAGAAAACATTTTAATCGATGATTTTTATCGAACAATCGGCGTGTGTCATTTTTTTTAATTTATATTTGTGTTGGTGTAAAAGCGGATGTGTTTGAAATAAGTTACTGTTTCTTTTTAGTTGTTTGGTTGATCGTCTTTTATGTTCACGGTAGCTGGTAACCGTTATTTTAACGTTTGTAACACTTACATCTTCAGTTGTGTGTGGTTTCAAAATGATTGTTATAACTATATTCTAGACCGTTTCATAGAAGAGACCCAATAATAATAATAATTTAATTAAACAAACTAACGAGAAAGACTTCCATCAAAAAATAACAAAGCATTTATGAATATTGTTCTTCCGAATATTCATCCGAGTAACATCTAAGAACTAAAAATTTGTAATATTCAAAAACGTTTTGAAATTAGATCTTAAAATGAGTAACATCCACAAACAGTTTGAAATTAGAACCAAATATGAGTAACATTTAAACAAAGTATAAAATTAGAACCAATTATGAGACACATCAAAAAACCGTATGAAATCAGTCATAAATGCAAAACAGTCGAAAGGCGTAACATTTTACGAACAACCGAAATTCCGTAACACCGTCCTGTCACAGTTCATTATACTAAAAGCAAATATTTACTATCGAATAGTTAATTAAGAACAGAAAGATCCGAAATAACCGATCATTGAATAAATTACTGACGTGTCACATTTCACAGACACTTGTAAAGAATCCACCATTTTTGTGGCAGATACAAGTTTTCTTGGTTTAACGTTCTATGGAAATTATGTTTGGTTATAATTATCTATGCTTATGAAACTTTGTATTTTGCTTTAATTTGTAGACGAACAATTCATTTATGATGATAACGATTGCAGTGTCCAAGAATATCCACAAAATCTGTTTAAGTAAAAATTTGGAACGGATTTTTTGGCTTATGGTATAATTTTAAATTTTCATGTAATGAATTGAGGACTTAATACTAGAAGCATTTCACCAATCAATCCATGATGAGACAATGGATCACCAAAGAGAAAATTTCCCATTTTTTTATTGCTTTTGAATGACGAGAAGAGCATGCCGCTCGCCTGATGGTAAGCGATACGACTGCCCATAAACAGTGGCAACACCATATAGAACTTTTAATTAGAAAGCACTGCGTTGCACTCACATGCGCCCGTCATTCTAAGAAATTAGATGTTAAGCCTCATAATACCCAGTACATACACACACACTCACGCCTTCCATTCCCCAAAGGGGTAGGCAGAGGCCCAACTAATGCATCTACCCTTCGACGTGCGCATTCCGTCCCATGATGTAATAAGGGGCGAGCCCATCGCCATATCGGGCACAAATTCCAGACAGATACTAAACAGAAAACTCCAATATCACTTTGCCCGACCCGGGATCGAACCCGAGACCTCAGCATAGCAGTTGCACTGTAACACAACTACGCCAACGTGACAGTACAGTAGTAGCAGTATAATACCCAATAAAACGAATAAAATGACGAAAAAAATTAACCACATTTAAATTATTAAAACCAAAGATCAAATTTCAAAAACCGCGTCCAAACTCCGCTTTTAGGTAACAATCAGTGCGACGCATCCTGATGGTCCCCCACCAGTAATTGTAGAAGCCTCGGCTCTAATCTGCTCCAATAGAGGCGAATTCAGTCAATTGCCGACGGACCCTGGGAGCGGTGGATAGCGTTTATCGCTTGTTTGTATGTACTTAGTGTCAGTACCTATGTGTGTTCTTTTTAGTACCTATATATTTGATAGGGGGGATTTTTAACGTGCGATCATTGTAATACATTTAGGAAATTAAAATTGGTATCTAAACTAGGTAGCGTATTTAGGATGAAGTCCATCCATCCATCCATATCAGCCCTGTATTATATACTGCTCACTACTGAGCACGAGCCTCCTCTACAACTGAGAGGGAACTGAGAGGATGAAAAAATATGCCTTAGATTGGAAATTACCTAAATAGCAATCAGCTTGCTCCTTTGATAAGCAAAGACAAATGTTAGTTAGTGCTTCAGTTACACTGCTATCTACCCATAGGACGAAGTTATATTATAGGATTTTAAAACTTATGTAAATACATACAACGCTAAACCAAGTATTGTCAACAAATCTGAAAACAAAACAGAAAACGCACAAGAACTATAATCCAGTACACCCGAATCGTTCATTAGACTTTAGTACTAGTACATTTAACCCAGTTCCCAAAACAAATCATCCTACCAACCGAAAGAATCATTGAGATATATCGTCGCACGGGAGGGGCCTATCAAATAGGCAAATAGCGTTTCCCATTTATTGTGTAATGGAGTAGTTCTGTCGCCCGGAGAAGGACGATTTGCGTTTATTGTCGTGCGACTGAGATTGCGAGTGGTGCCGTTTTGGTGTTTGTTAACCTGTTTAGTACTGTGATTGTTTGATTGCTTGCACTTTGGACCTATGCGGGAGTAGGATAATTTAGTTTTTTTTGATTTATGACACAATTACTAGTATTACGCTCGAAAGGCTACAGTAATAAGTACGATTTTAGAGTTATAAAGCTTGGCAATGTATAGTGGAAATAGAAAAATCAGTTCTATCCTGAGTCTAGTCTAGAAATTTACAGCTGAATTATGTTTTAAAGGATAAACTTTGTCATTGGAACGGAACCTTATGCCAAAGCAAGTTTCTTACGTAATCCAGCCCATATTCATTGCAATAATAGA
Source organism: Sphinx pinastri (assembly GCA_947568825.1). Taxonomy (NCBI): domain Eukaryota; kingdom Metazoa; phylum Arthropoda; class Insecta; order Lepidoptera; family Sphingidae; genus Sphinx; species Sphinx pinastri. The sequence continues at coordinate 8,023,181 of OX387639.1, read as the reverse complement.
GTCATAATGGCCTGTAACCATAAACATTAATTTGTATTACAAATTAATGCGTAGACACGACTATATTATGGTATGACAATGCTATATGATCCTATATCTATACTCAAGGAATTTGAGTTCTAATTCAAGGGATAAATTGTTTGAATATTATAGCATATTGCCAGATTGTTTATTGCCTTGAATGACGAGACGAACATACCGTTCGCCTAATGGTAAGCGATACGACCACCCATAAACAGTAGCAGCACCATCCAGCACCTTGAGTTACAAAGTACTGTGTGGCATTCCACTGCGCTCGGCATCCTGAGACATAAGATGTTAAGTCTCATTATGTCCAATAGCTACACTGGCTACTATGTCCTTCAAATCGAAACACAACAGTGCATGCTCACTGCTGCTTGGCGGTAGAAATATACATTGCGGTGGTACCCACCCAGACGGACTCTTACGTATGAGAGACCTACCACCAGTAAAATAAGCAACTTGGACACATACTAAGGTCACATACAAGTAATGTTATAACAGAAATCGCTTGTGAGATATTGGCCTAAAGGTATGGGAAACAATGAAATTTGTATCTTTTGGCACTTAACAAAAAAGCTAATTACGCTGGTAATTTCCGCTGGTATTCCGAGACAGAAAAGTACCATCCCAGTGAGATAGACCTATTTTTACTAAAGACACATTTGACAGAACGATAAAAAGGAAAATATATGCAAGTAATATTTAACAGGCACAAAAAATTAACTAAAGCAACTCAAAGAATGAATTGTGGAATGAAAATCGATTTAACAAATAGCACTGGTAAAAAACAAAATAGACAATCGTTCGAACTGTTTAAGCTAAGATTAGTACGAAATAAAAGTAACGTATCCGGATGTCATTCGAATGAATTTTGAATTTGGAATCGAATGAGTCGCTCGTTGAGCGTTGATTTAAATATAGAAGAATGATTTCGTGAATGATGAACTCAAATGTTATGAACGGCTCATGTCTCTTGGGGTTACTATACTTTGAAATGGATTTATTTATGATGACATGCACATAAAAAAAGACAAAATGTTTGATACATTTTTAGACAAAAGTAACTATATTTTCCTTTCTATAATTCAACGAGCTTTTGCCCGCGGCTGCGCCCGCGTGAATGAGTTTTCCCGGGTTAAAGTCCCGCTTTATATTTTCCCGGGACATAAAGTAGTGTAATATGTGTTAATCCAGGACATAATCAACCCGTGTGCCAAATTTCATCGAATTCCCTTCAGTAGTTGTTGCGTGAAAGAGTAACAAACATCCATACATCCATACTTACAAATTTTCGCGTTTATAATATTAGTAGGATAAACTACACAGGAATCAAATATGTAGGATCTATGAGATTTTTAAAATATCGATATTTATTCCCATTTTCGTTATTTCAAGAGTATTTAATTTCGAAGGTATGTGAAGTCTGTCAACCTACACTAGGCCAGCGTGGTGGTAAGCCTTAACCCTTTCAGTTGTAGAGGAGGCCCGTGCTCAACAGTGGGCAGTATATAATACAGGGCTGGTATGGTATGGTGGTATGGTAAGAGTATTTACACAAGTTTAACATCTTTACGTGTAAAATGACATTATGAAACCGAGTGAAACCTGTTCTAATAGTAGCTAATTAGTTGCCGAGAAACCTACGTTTAGCCATACTGTGTTAAATGCTCTAGTTTCTGAAAAACACTTTTCATGCAATCTAACGAGGGTATGATATCATAATAGGTATATATATATGATATCTTCAAACGAGGCTTAAAAAAAGTTTTTTACGGTAGGCAGCGGCTTAGCTGTGCCCTTGGCATTGCTGACGTCCATGGGTGACGGTAACCACTTACCGTGGGCCGTTAGCTCGTCTGCCTTCGAAGGCAATAAATAAAAAAAAAAAAAAAAGGTAGGGGAAAAAGTCTTTTCGCACTTAGTGTGTATAATCATCATCATTATCATCAGCCACATGACGTCCACTGCTGAACATAGGCCTCCCCCAAAGATTTCCAGACGGACCTATCAAAAGCTAAAAGTAAAAGTATGTATAAACTTGTAATAAAATCACTTTGGTTGTACTATTTACATCTGTCTGGTTTTGATGACATTAAAAAGGTTACATTTGAAAAAGGTCGTGGTCAAAGGTCGGTTAGGCTTCACAGACTTTGGCAAAACCTGGGTTAACTCGCAATAAGGTGATGCTGAGTGTATGGTGGGATCGGAAGGGCATTGTTCAATAGGCAGAACCATCGATTTGGATCTCTAGTGCCGACAACTAATGAGACTAAAGTAAGAAGTTGAGAGAAAGCGGCCGGAATTGATCAATAGAAAGGGTGTGGTCTTGCAACACGATAAAGCTAGACCACACACATCTCTAACCACTCAGCAAAAATTAGGAGAGTTTGACTGGGAGGTGTTAATGGATCCACCATATAGCCTAGACCTTTAGATTTCCACCTGTTTCGGTCTCTTCAGAATTCTTTAGGCAGTGTCAGGTTAACATTAAGAGAGGACTGCCAAAACTACCTGTTGCGTTTTTTTTATCAGAAGTCCCTAAATTTCTACAGTAACTGGGTCATGGCACTACCTATAAGATGGCAGAAAGGCATCGAACAAAATGGCACCTATATACTGTAATTAAATACAAATTACTTTGAACAAAGAAGTTTTGAGTTTTCATATAAAATGCGAAGAAAATTTTTCCCCAACCAAATAATTTTCCGTTTTTCGTGATATTATATTGTTAAAAGGGATAATTACAATTTATTGGTCAAAGAAAATGATGCTTGAAGATTCTTGTATTTTTTTTAAACCTAATATTTTTTCGATTCTATAGATTAAAAACAAATCATTAATTGATTGATGACTTACCGCTTGCATGGAGTTTCCTTTCCTGTGAATCATCTCCATCCATTGATTGTTTTTGGAAGTAGCCCTGGTGGAAAATATTTATTATTAATGATTATAAACACGGATCTAATAAATTCGAAAACCGAGTGGTTTAAAATAGTGGAGAATTATCTTTTATGTCGGAATTTGTTTTTAAAATAGATATTACTTAAGTCGTAATCATTTAAATGTGCATACGTTTAAAAAATGTTTTTTGAGCCAATCGAGAACTTTTTCTAGTAAAACTTTATTTTTTTACGTAATTTGCAAACAAAAAATTTACGCAGTTGTTATAAAAAACATTCAAAACAAATATCGATCAAACTTCTCTCAGTGCTCGTTGACATTTATATCAAAGATAATTAACGCGAAATATTCATTGGAAAAACAACTGTTTGACTACATTTTATTTTTATGTCGATAAGTGGTTTTATGACCTTGTTATTTTCTAATAACTAAACGCAATCACGCGAGGTAAGCGAGGTAGTTTGGATGTTTTATTAATAAAGGTGTAAATCATATCAGGCGGTGCAGTTGATTATGTAAAAGCCAAAATTCTATAATTTATAAATTGCCTAACTACTTTATTATTAAAAAAATCTATACCAGCCGCTTTAACTGCTATATGTAGATTCTAGAGTCAAAGAAGTTACGGCAAGAAAGGTTTTTATACTTTTATTAGAATTGAATGAATAAAAATATCTAATTGTCATAACGAAACATATTCCATTGAGCGTTGTGAGACGTCATTACACGTCAACAGGATACTCACTTGCATTTGTAAATGAGCCAAATCCTCCAGATTCTTTCGCATTATAATATTCTGTTGTTCGAACTCGGACACGCTGTTGCCGGCGCTCGAGGTCGTCGATTGTTCCTTGTAAAAAAATAACAATCTATATACGGATCTCGAATTTCTAAGAAAAACTAATTTTTATATCGTGAATACGTTCTTTTATTCGTATGATTACGTTCTTTTATAGTACAATGATGTGCGTCTAAAGTTAGGTAAAATATTATATTATTATTTGGTTATAATATGACCACAAATTAAAAACAGTTTTATTTTCATTTAATTTCATATTATTACTGTATTAAGAAGAAAAGACTGCCTCGGTGGCGTAGTTGTACTACGGTACGACTGCAATGCTGGGGTCTCGGGTTCGATCCTCGGGCAAAGTGATATTGGATTTTTCTATTCAGCATCAGCCCGGAGTCTGGAATTTGTGCCCGATATGGCGATAGGCTCGCCCCCTATCACATCATGGGACGGGATACGCACGGCGAAAAGTGGGAGCATTAGTTGCGCCTCTGCCTACCTCTTCGGGGATAAAAGGCGAGTGCGTGTGTGTGTGTAAAGAAGAAAATTCCAACAATTCGTAAAGAATCTAAACAGAGTACAATATTAAATCATAAACGGAAGCTTTTAAATTATTCCAAGAATAACGTTTTTTTTTCAAAAGCGGGCTTTCGATACTAATTTCGCATAAACCTTATATTTTGGCATAATTATCGAGCATTACATTAAAAATATTTGATCGATATAAGAAGATTATAATTTAAATTTGCTCTTCCCAATTTCATTAAGTTAACAATTTTACGCCATTATGTTTTCCTCCTCGACTTAACTGTCAAAAAGGCTATGATTATAGAATGAATCCAAAAACAAAAACTAATCAAACAAGATAAAAAATATCAAGAAACGAACATTTTTAAACAAAACGGCATAACACGTCAAACTGTAATGTCGCGGTTAGCTGCTGCTTACCTGTCCATCAGTGTCCCTTGACACGCTGAGGTCGAGGGTCTGGTCTCCATCATCAGAGCCACTGCCATCTTCCTCTTGGGATCTGTTGAACAGCCTCATCGATTGCTGGTTGTGTATTTGTAGAGCTCTTTGTCTGTAACGAAATTATTTGTTAGATTGCGTAAAAAAATACAAAATTTCATTGAACAGAAAGGTCATGCACGCAAAAGATTTCTAAATTCCATTCCTTAATTCAAATAAATTATTTAATAAGTTCATGGAATACTTTGCAGGTCAAAAATATTTTTCAATAACTGTGATGAACTGACCTCTGTGCTTCTAAGTCGTTATCAGGAGTTTTCGGTGGAGTAATGTTGGTTGAACCCTCGTCCTCAGTTGCTGACGAGGACCTTCGAAGACTTCTCTCAGTACCATCCTCGATAGTAGAGTCATGCCGTCTCTTCAGACTTAGAGGAAGCTGGGTGAACGGTTTGCCTGAGGGAAAAAATAGTTATAGATGCTATTTGAATATGCGAAATCATTGTTTTTAAAATTCAAATTAACTAAGTGTAGAATAATAATCTACATGTAAAACACTTTGAATAAGTCAAAATCATTAACATTTCTCAATTGGATAATGATTTATATTATAAACGATGGCATTATTTGATATTATAAAGAATGTGTAATCAGATATACAGTTACATATTAGTCTTAAACAATTTAAATGGCAATGACATTCAATAACAATTCAAAATTACCTTGAAGTGCTTCCAGAGCTCTAATCTGGCCCGTGATAGCATCAGCCACTTCATTCGACGACAAACCGTAGATCCCAAGCAGCTCCTTCATAGTATTCATTGCGTAATCCCTTAATATTCTATTAGTAGCGTTACTTGCATCACCATTTTGAGGAACATCAAGTTCCAGAGGCTCTTGGCCTTCTAATCTCTCGTTAGAGTTCAAATCCCGACCTTTATCATCGTCGGATTCAGAATCCCTTCTCCTAGGAGGGGAATTCGTCTTAATAAGTTGCGATATAGCGAAAGGATTTTTGGCACAAAATGATTTGTTTTGTAAATTGCTAAAGTTCAAGATCGTTCTGTCGTTATCGCCCTCCTGATTCATTTGTAGGCTGTGGATGTAGGACCGTTGGAAGGTATCCACCTTTTTATCCTCCTGTAACCTGTTTTGGTAATTTGACTCTATGTTCTCGTTGGAATCTGTGCTTAGTCTCCTGCTGAGGTCAACTGCGCCTCCTTTCAGAAGACTGAAGTTTTTGACTCCTATTTTTGGATAATCGTCCTTATCATCCATTCTTTCTGGAGTTGTTCTGTCATTACCGTTTACAGGGCTGCCATTATCTTCGTAGTTAGCACCATTCGACTCGTCAGAAAAGGCAGATGCATTCGGAGCGCATCTGGGTTTGAAGTTTTTCCTTTTGTTCCTTTTTGGCATGTTGTAGTAGGGAGACATGTCGGTGCTGTGTTCTTCCTGGTGGTCGCTGGCCTCAGGCCACGAGGCCGGGCCATGGTGAAGATAGATGGGGTCCTCGGTGGCCGGCTGTAATCTCTCGTGTATAGATTCTTGATGCGCGGCCATCGCAGTAGTCATTGCAGTGTTTGGACTCTTTCGAGGACCATAACCTGAAACGAGTCCGTTCTGGGAACAAAATAAAGTTCAAATTACAATGCAGTATGTATTTTTATTATTTTTAACTAACATTTATTTACCAAGAAGCTACTAATCGTACCACCTACAAGATGTAACGTTTCAGCCGAACTCTAGACATTCACAAATCGTACAAATATGCAAATATTATAGCAACATATTAAAAACTGCACTATATTTATAAATACGACGTGCGAGCCGTGGACAGTTTATTTAACGACTTATAAACAATCAAAAAACTCAATACAATTTAAGTGTTATATCAAAACAGTGATTCATTTTCGATATGAGCCGAAACAATGTGTGAGATACAATGGTCTTTGTGGACGGTGAGATTAGCTGAATGCTGCGGAATGTTTTCTGTTTATACTAACATATTGTATTGTTTTCGAAATTTAAAAATTAACCCGCGTTATTTTGTATTCGACCTTCTTGCGGGCCATTACTTATTGCTGGCCAGATGTATTTTAAAAACGTTCGATTAGGATTTAGAGAAAATTTTGTATGTGTAATTTTTTACACTATTCATTTCCGTTAGAAATAAATTAAATATTAATTCATTTTACAGCTATCAAAATTAATATAACAAGCAATATACTGTTAGTTAGTCACTTTACCTAGGAAGAAACTTCATGGATCCATCATTTCTTAAATCTTCTAATAAATATTTTAATCAGTCTTCGTGATCAGCCAAAGCATCTGTAACAAAAAATAACATACGTCAGAAAAAATCACCTCATAAAAGTAACGGGCAAACGAGTTTGTAACAAAATTGTGTAAAATTACATATTATCGGATATATACGCGGCGTATCGTGGTCTAGTCTCATTAATTCTATATTATTATAACAAAATTACTTTTATAATAAAACGTATGCTAAATACATGTTCAACGAGAACAAGTATGCTTAAATACTTAAAAAGCGAGTCACGGAACGCACCTTCCAAATTCAAAAATTTCGCGTTACCACAAACATTCTGTTTTCACTAAATTACGCAATACGGTAATTTAAAAATAATGATAGTCAAAAAGAACACGCATCGATCATGCCGGTATGATATTAATTATATTCAACATATTAGATCTATTTTCGAGAAAACGAGATTGCTGCGAGGCGTGTGGAAAAAAACGTGTATTCATGACGAAATTGGTACGGTTTGGTGTACAATTACTTATTAAAAGCTAATACAAAACGGCCTTCACGCACGAGTCAGTTATTGGGCTATCGCTACTATGAAACGGAACGTCAATTATTGTTTTAAAACAAAAACACAGACTTTTACTATTGTAATGCAATGCCTAGACAATAGTTAGGACTAAATGTACTTGATTGAATTTTAGGATACTTAATGCGATAATTTTAATCGGTTCCTAAGTAATTGTTTAGCATTGACCTATTTTGAGAAGCTCTATACTGAAATGAAATACGAGCTAACAGTCCTATTTTCCTAGTACAAGAATCAATGATTTTATGTAGGTACATCATGGGAGGATGTTGCTTAATTTGCGTTCTTACAAAACATAATATTCTTTATGGCATTTTTCGAAATTGATCCCTCATTATCTTGTCAAGGTGGAAATTAATCTTAAATTACAACCAATTTATATATATAAAAATTGTACGAAGGTTTCTACATCTAATGTAAAACCGCAGAAATAATTTTTATTCGAATATTTTTTGAAAACCTAAGGTCATGTTAAAACCTTTGGTGAAATAAGTAAATGCATTCTTAATTCAATCGTTTTTATTTTAATTCACCGCATTCTTAATTTAAATGTATCTTAACAGACTTAGTAAGTCAATGTGACCTTTATCACAATGAAGTATATACCTAGATAACTGTATAGGCATATAAACGACATAAAAATTAAGCATACATAAAAAAATATTTACAAAAACTGTCATATGATTTTTTTATCATGTGCCTTAACTTTTCAGCGTTGAATATTTTCTGTCATCCGGTTTGTCTCCGGTTTTTAAATTAAAGTGAATGATCTAATAACACGAACACATGTCCGTAAGTCCGTGTTCGAGTGAAACAGCAAAAAAATCTGCTTTGTACATTACAATTTGAATATCAAATCTTGGTGATACGGTACATGCTTGTATTTATGATTGACGTGTTTTCGTCGCTTTGAGACTTCTTTGGTGACTTTGATGTCACGTGGTAAGACTAAGGAATGTCATTACATAATAATAATAATACGATTTCGGCCACGGCGGCCAATCCCAACGGAGATCAGCCAGGTACGCAGGAGATATTATAGTGCACAAGTGTGTGCGCAATACACAGGTGCACTAGCTATTCCTTCACTCTCATAGTCCGATGAGACGGCAATCCGACATGACCAGAGAGAGATCAGGCGCAGGACCAACGGCTTTACGTGCTTAAAGTACATAATATGTAATCCAAAGGGTAAGTAGAGGTGCACAAGTTGCAATTATGCCAAACTTTTCTGCTTCTGTGATAGAGAGCGATCGTATCACTATATGGATAACAAATTCCAGGTAACACAGATGTTTTATTAATCGAGAAGCTCACAAAGATTTGGTTGTTCAGCCTGAGAATCGAACCCAGACAAATATTTTTACTCATAGTTAAGACAAAAGTGATTCTAAATACGCAAAAAATAAAAACAAGCAGATCCAGATATCAATAATAGTGTAATAGTGTTGTAACGCATTCGAAGGATAAAGCGAACTTTTGCGTTGATTCTAAGAAAAACGTCTCGCGTGTCATTTTTTACGTTCCATTATAATGTCATGTTTGGATTATTGATATTTTAACTTGTGCATTTTAATGAAATGCCAGCGAAGAATTATCTTTGAAATGTAATTTACGTTGAGAATATTTTAGTTTTAAATGCTCTTTAGATTTGAGGTAAAGCAATCTGCAAAGCATATCTAATGCGTACTCAAATTTAGTAGAATAGATCGATTAAATATTGTCAAAATCGGAATAATTACTGCGTAATTTGGTAAATTATATTCCTCTATATTTTTCTAGCAAACACAGCCCATCTCTATATACATATAAAGTCTATACTTTGCTAAAAAAATACTTATAAAGTAAACTAGCCTGAGGCTTTTATTCTTGTATCTAACCAAAGGCATAACGCAGGTCGACGCTCTGTATTTACAAAAAATTTAAACCAAATTACCGTATAATAGGCACGTGACACATCGATATAACGATAACTAGAGGTGACAGAGTCGGGAGCTTTATCGATGGCTGTTGATCGAATTTCGAGATTCGAATTGTTGGCCTTATTTCGACATACATACATGTATTGTGACATGTTATGGGAGGTGGTTCTGTTCGGAGCAGTGGATGTATGGAGAAACTAAATCTATTTAACATGTGTAAAAATGTGAATAAAAATACTAATTCCTTTTTAAAATTCCCGAACACACCTTTAACGTTTGAGTCCACGTACTGGCTATTACGGCATATTCAATCAATTTTTTAAATTTAAAATAAGAAACCTAGTTCTCATATTGTTTTATCTTATCATAGGTTTTTAGCTTTACGTCATTAAAAACATTTCAGTTTTTTTTTATCTGATACGTGCCAGCCAGCACGCTTTAGTTTATTGATTCCTCACATCGTTCTAGAAGTGTCTCCTTGACCACATCGTAAAGGCACATAAAGGGTGACATTATCCTCAGGCGTGCGTCGAGTACGGCCGCCATAAATGTGAAACATACCGTTTTTGGCGCAGCCTTGTGTGGAACAATATCCAATAATAACAATAAAGGTGCATATTATTACATGTGTGCGTAATATTAATATGAAGACGGGTTGGTCTGTTTGTTGTGGGTTAAAGGTATTGATATTGTTGGATAGATTTAGTTAATGATTTTGGATTAAAATTATTTTTAAACAAGACGAGCAATTACCTGATGGTGAACATCACGACTTAAGTATTTAAACAGCAGCAACCCAAATTTTAGTTATAAGCCGTTAGACTGTTTCTGTTCGCTTGAGAATAACTAATAACTGCTTAAAATCTCCTTTAGTTTAAATCAAAACAATTTTTTTTCCAGTAGGTAGGTACTTCCAAAGGTTAAAAATAGACAATCAAGGGCTTGCAGTTAACAGATAGACTCACAAACGAAAGCACTTTAATAATGTAATTTATTTTATAAATCCTACTTATCCTACTAATATTATAAACGCGAAAGTTTGTAAGTATGGATGTATGGATGTTTGTTACTCTTTCACGCAAAAACTACCGAACGGATTTCGATGAAATTTGGCACACGGGTAGATTATGTCCTGGATTAACACATAGGATAAAATATAAAGCGGAACTTTTATCTCTGGAAAACTCATTCACGCGGTCGGAGCCGAGGGCAAAAGCTAGTATGAATTAAAGTTAACCTACTATCTCATCTTCAACTATGTATTCATAGAGGCACGTTCCTAATGTGTCCTGGCGATGTTTAAAGAATAATATTTTCAATACTAGTCCAAAGATGGCGCTGGTCATCTAACGCCATTTACGTTCAGTAAAAAGTTTATTATTTTTATCGATATGATTTTATAGATATTATAGGGATATCCTAGGAATTTAAGGCGCAGAGTACATTTTAAATAATAGCAATATTAAGAAGTCAGAATTATAAGTGACGCACAGACAAAATAACTTTTCTAGAACAATAGTAAGCCTGGAATTATGAATGCCAAAAATGATCTTAGATAAAAAAGTAATAAACCGATATGTGATTAAAAGTAATTATTTAAGTAAAACCATAGAAACCATTAATGTAATTACATAAGAAAACATAATCAGGTCAATTCATTGGTAATTGTGAATAGTTACAAAAGATCACGACACTGCCCGCCCCATCAGGACAAAGCGTTATGAAACCTCTTTTGTACCTTTTATATCTTTACAAAATGTTTTATCTTATAATTACATTCGTTACACAATTCTAAAACTTAGAAGTGACTTAATTGAGTTTAAGTGACCTTTGCCACCGAACAATACTAGTAGCTTTACTCGGATTGCATTGCTTTATAAAGAGGCTTAGTTGGTAAATTTTGTATTTGAATAACACATTAAGATGGCATACACCACCTTTCATCATAATATCATCAGCCTTTCTCTCTTTTCAGGGTAAGCTGAAGTGTTACACATCCGCAATGCAGATTTTGGATTGGTTACAAAACCACCCAATTTTAAAGGATCGAACCCGAAATCATACGCAATATTACAACAGATAGTCAGCACTACGTTTATTATAGTTATTATGTTATTTTACTATATAAAACATATACCTATATACAGATAAATAACAATTTTAGCGTCACGTTCAATTGTCTTATGATTAGACATTGAGTTCTGATTGAACAATGGGCGTCGTTGTGGCGAATTTTTTAACAAGGTCTTTGGTAAAATTTTAACATAATCATGACTCTCAGAATCGGCTATAAGGCCCCAATCGCTACCTTCAACTGATAGTTAAAATTGACGAATCAGAACAATTAGACAGGTGACTTTTATGACCCGCTGTAAATGGCAATTGAAGTCAGCCGTAAATAAATCCATATGTAGGTAATTTTCTCACTCACTCAAAGGAATCAAGTTTATAAAATCGCTTCACGTGACCTCAAAAATACTGCAAGCAATGGCCGTTAATTTGCGCACAAAAAGCAATATTTATTCATACACACCTACATGCGAGGGATTTAATAAAAATACATAATTATAATCGACTAGAGGTAAACAAAAAATCGCCTCGAGCGATAAAATAATTTATAACAGAAACATGGCAATTCGAAATTACTTTAATGTATGAAAAATAAGATAAGACGTTGCACCCACGCGACCAGTTCTCAAACTAATTTAATTATTATCTCGATAAATAGGCTGTTGAGTCGATTATGTAACGATAAAATGTTGATTTAATCGATTTCGAAACGATATGATTAGCATATACGGAACAGCCGTTTTACTAGCATTTTTACGATTTACTTGCGTGTCCGTCATTGAACTAAACAAATAGTTTTTATGTCAATATTAATACTGCGATGCATTTACATTTTATTTGTCTGTCTTTTATATTTTCCGCTTCGTAAGACATTTAAGTAAAGGTGTTTATTACTCTTACATCTAGTAGAAAAATAATAAATTGACATAGATACTTGTCTAAAAACAAATGAACTATTGTTTTTAATACGGGTTTGCAAAGAGCATTTTTTGTAAAAAAAAGTAATTAATACTGGCAGTATAATTGTACACCGTTGCCAATGTAAAAAATATAAAAAGGTATAAAAATGTCAAAGCTAGAAATGGAACGAATTTGAAATGATCGAGCATCGTCGTCGCCATACGTTTCGGAAGTTGAAACAACTTTAAAGATTTACAGTCCAGCGAGAGTATCTGAGGTGGTTGCGGCTATATTCTATATTAAAATGTAATAGTATGATTGCAAACTATATTAATGTATTTAGTGCATGTATGTACTATATAATATGATTAAATTTATGTAAAGGAGTCAAGTATGCTGGAAATTTTATGTTACTTTTTGTATAAACGTGTAATTTAGAGCATTAAAAAATAAAAGTTCTTAGACTTTAGGTAATCTTCCTGACATACAAAACAGTACAGCATTAAGTGCATTAATCAATATGCGTGCACACAATGCGTTTATACTAATTAATAGCCTTTATTTCTTTTGTATTGACACTTTCATAAAATAATGTTAGGTTTGTCCAATGCGCGTATTCGACCAGTTATCATTATAGGCCGTAAAGTGACCAATAAAAACGATTAGCGCTGCATTTGAATATTCAAATATCGAACCGCTTCCAAATAGTGAATGAAATTGGTTAGAAGCAGTGTTGAGATATGAATTCAATAGACTTGGCGTTTTATTTATTCTGCACTAATTCTTCAGATGATAAATTATATTAATTCGATTTTTCTTGTTATATTTAAACAATTTTAAGTCAGTAATAAAATTGATTAGCGCACTAAATTGAAACACGTGAAAAAGTTATAAATTAATAAATAAGTAAAAATATAAAAAAGAAAAACAAAATTAATGTTTTCCGTGCTACGCTTCCGCCCTACGTGCGTAGCGTGTCGCACAGTTCGTAGCTCTACGCGCCAGAAGCGGAACTGCGCGCGCTTTCTCGGCTATTACACGATTGCTCTATCTTTTCGTCCGTGTTATTGAATTAGCATAATATTTTATTATTTATGTTAGTAAAAATGTGCGTGTAAATAATCGCTACATTAATCATTGGATCGAGATTGACGTGAAAATTACGGAATTTAAAAAAACCAGTAATTGAACTGTTGAACTAACAACATAAAAAGTAGATTTGCTTAAATTATGCGAGTGGATGTAAACTAGGTAAACCACTCGTAGTACGTAACAGTTTTTTTTTATAAAAGGTGTAATATCCGTGTTACAGTGTTTTGTATAATTAGGTTGTTTATCATTTAATACCACACCATACTGGTCCTGTATCATATATACTACCCACTGCTCAGCACGGGCCTCCTCTACTACTGAGAGGGTTTAGACCTTAGTCCACCTCGCTGGCCTAGTGCAGGTTGTAGTAGGTTGATTATTTACCAGGAATTAATAAAGCCAATTAAATTTCTAAGATTTATGAGATAAAACGCCATTTTTAAAAATTTTGAAGCAGAAGAAGAATAGATGTAATTTGTGATTTAATACATATTATTATATTTATGGGTAAGCTGACTATCACGCTAGCGATGTGCTCGTCTCGTCATTCAGTTGTATAAAAAAATCTATAGCTACATTGTGGTCTTCTATTTACATCCGATAATATTGTTTATGGACAGATAAGTTTAACATATAACGTCCTAAATTAATAATACATCATTAGAAACTGCTCCCAACGTTTAAGCTCTACGGTAAACTCTGTCCATTACCATCCAAGTGGAAGTAAAAAAAAACCTAAAAAGTCAATGTTCTAAATTCAAAACGGCGTTCGAATTATGATTTAAAACGTGTTCCGGAGAAACTGGCCGAACGTAAAAACGTATATCTAGCGGCGACCGAGCGTCATTATACATACGAGTAATGAGTGGTACACACTTCAGCAATGCGGACATTATCTATTGTCAGTTTAAAATGTATATTTAATTTGTTTTTGTATTATTCAGCTTTTATTATTACATATTTACAATGAAAAGCATTTTGAAGATGAACAAAATCATTGAGCTATTTGATACTATTTTTTTATTCCGTCTGGGTGGGTACCACCGCAATGTCTACTTCTACCGCTAAGCAGCAGTGTGCATGCACTATTGTGTTTCGGTTTGAAGGACATTGTAGCCAGTGTAACTACTGGACATAATGAGACTTAACATCTTGTGTCTCAGGATGACGAGCACAGTGGAAAGCCACACAGTACTTTGCAACTCAAAGTGCTGGACGGTGTTGGTACTGTTTATGGGTGGTCGTATCACTTACCAGCAGGCGAACGGCACGCTCGTCTCGTCATTCAATGCAATAAAAACAATACAAATTTAATGTAGCTATACTTATAATAAAAGACATTTTCTAAAAATTATGACAAAAGTTAAGTGCTATTCATCTCTTTCACTAGACTCTCAATAAAATTAGCAAGCATCGCTAATCCAGCATACACGATTCTATACATGGAAATTATAATTAATCACAATAAACGCTTTATAATTATAATTCTCTACACTTATTAATCAACAAACCTAAGCCATTATCATTTATAACTTAAAGCGTAAAAAGTAGTTTCTGCGTAGGTTTGATGGAAACAGCTTTTTGAAGTTCTGCGAAATAATTAATTAAAGTCAACACATAATAAATTTTAATAGCCATTATTTATGGGCGCAATAAAATATTAATAACACGTTTGTGTATTGTTCACAAATATGCATTGTGCGTGAACTGGGGGTTCGAAACAGCTCGGCAAAAATATATTCATACAATTGTTATAAATATAAAATATTACTATAAAAGCAATAAAATGGGTTAAAATTATTAACACTTTTATTGAACCAGAAAGAATAGCATAAGTCATTTAACGGCTCTATTTTTATAGTAACTTCTAAAGCTCCCAATCTAATGTCCGCAACACTCGCGTGTACGCCGAAGATAGTGTACTTTATAATAATATAATGTTTCAAATATTTCAAGGCTAACCGTTCTCAGCTGTCAATCATAATAAGCTATTTGTCTCTGTCTAACTCGTCATTACGTAGATTTATCCATTTCGCTCGCACCCATGAGCCCGATCGACGGCCGCGAGTTCTTTATTTGAAAATTTGATTTTAAATGTGGAATGAATAAGCATTATCTTAAGGAACGCTCTTTTATTTGAATTTTTAATTTCTTTTTTAATCCATCGACTACCGTAGGTACTGGCTTTGTTGCGTTTTTATTCATTTTCGAGCTGGATTTTTGTTTTTATTCATTTACAGCCAGGATTTGTGTTCTTTAAGATTTATTGGAAGATGTAAATGTGTTCTTTGAGTTGTGGAACATGTGTTCTTGGCTTTATTTTAATTGTACGTCGGTGCTTTGAGTGAGAAATATTTTATTACGTCCACGTTATTATTTATATTATTGTGATTCCCGAAACTGTTTATTAATACGCCATCAGTAACGACTTTATTCTAGTTTTAAAAATTCGATATCGCATAGTGCAACTAAACACGCTACTACGGCCTTGAAAAATTATGTATTTGTTTAAATGATCTCATTTCTAACTGGTATCCTTGTTTAGTGATATACATACAGATTATACTTTAGTATGCGTTATTAAAATGTTTACGAAACAAGATCTGGCGATGATCATTGTAAAGGAATTCCTGAAGGAATTTGTCAGGTTTGTTATTGTAAGACAATACTTAGATGTGCTTGGTCAACGTCTGGTCGGCCCACGTGTTTTTTTTACTATGTTTTGTTTGTATAACTTTATCAGCAATTTATTTGCAGAAAGCATAACTCTATCTGAAATTGCATATAATATAAAACAAATTTAGATTAACTATTTGGTACTTTCAACAAAATAACGTATTGAGATGATTTGTTTAAAAATTAAAATACAATCTCCCTAATTTACGTTAAAAAATGTATCTACTTAGTTTGAAGACCTATAAAACTGTAAAAAGAAACCAAAAGAATTACCCATAACTCTAACTCTACATATTATAAAGTGTAGTTAATCGACTTTCATAAGCATAATAGATTTAAATAAAAGGACCACCCTGTAACTGCGACCTACCGCGACAGCGATAAGAGTCTGCGGTACGCACAAATCTGCCAACAGTGTTAGTAACACAACACCACCTCTGTAAACATGGTTAAACGTATCAAGTGTGTCTGCCCTTAACATCATTCTCAGAAGTTTCATATCATAACATAAACTGATGGCAGTTTATCATTACTCAAAACTCCGGCAAGCCAAAACGTACTTTAACTCCGAGAAATAGGACCGTAACAAAAGTTAATGACGCGCAATAATAACATTGCACTAATAAAGATTTGAATTTAAAGATGTTTGAAATTGGAACGGGTGCGTTGACAAGGTCCATTAATGCTGTCTGTGAGATTTATTCGCGAACGAATAAGGTTTGAAATTTGAAATTCGAACCCTATGGTGTGTTGCGGAACGCAGGTGTCCTATTGAGTTGTTTAATTTTTAATTACGCTGAAAGCTTAGACCGAGTTATGCAGCCAGTATCAATACCTCGTATTATGGTATCGGCATATTGTTTTTGTTATAAGCCTACCTACTGAGAATATAGGTCAGGTCAAAGCAGATTGGTTTACGTACCAACAAAGACTATTTTATTTCTTGAATGAATTTATGACCGTTGTCGTTGATCGAAGT
This sequence comes from Sphinx pinastri, assembly GCA_947568825.1. Lineage (NCBI taxonomy): Eukaryota > Metazoa > Arthropoda > Insecta > Lepidoptera > Sphingidae > Sphinx > Sphinx pinastri. Next base: position 8,006,000 of record OX387639.1, on the reverse strand, counting down.
AAAGATATTTTTTAGATGGAATTTATTGTAAACGGTGTTGCCATGCGGGCTTCTTTGACCAATAATACTGACTGAATAATTCGATGCTAAGAATTAATATTAAATCTATAAGTTAATAACATTGATTGATTGTTTTGACTGATCCGTCGCACAAATATCACATCGCAATTATGTAAGTGATGAGCAATAACGATCTGAATCACGTTATTAGTGGAATCTTTGTCATGGCACTACTGGTTGCATCAACAACCCATTTTGTATGTAGAATATGCCCTGTGACGTTACACGGCCGCCATACACCACATATTTGTTAAAGACATTGAAGAAAATTACTTTGGCGACTAATTTAAAGTCCAAGTAACACAGTATGGAATGTGAAAAGGCCTCAGACATGTTTTTAATATTAAAACGTTGGTTTTCCATCGTTAATCGATCGCCATTTTCCTGTCAGCGAAGGACAGTGTGACAGACATGTTGAAATGCGTTTGACTGTTGCAAACTGTGCATAGAATTATAATGGAATTTATTATAACAATAATAGTTGAAGGGAATTATGTATTCGTTTCATTGCGCGCGATGTAAATTGTGAAGCACCCACTTACCTAAATATAAACGTAAAAGGTTTGAATACAATGCCAGTTTGTCGCGACAATTATTGCGTTACCATTTTTTGAGTGCCAGTATCAAATTGTGACTGCGTAAATGAAATAAAAAATAAATCATTTTGTTTTTAAATTTGGAATACTCGTGAGCTATTTAGATACTTATTTAACGTACCTATAAATTAGTATAAAATGTATTTGATTTCAATATTATGTATTTATGCTAAAATTAACAGCCACGTACAAACGATTTTTTTAAATATTTTACATTAAACCGCCACATATCCCACATAGTCTGTCTGTATACTAAAATACGAGTCATATTAGATATGAGAAACTAAAGAATTACTATAAAAATTAAGTCTGTCATATCTACTTCACGAATACTATAGAATCTAATAATTAAAATAAAAATAATTTTAGTTACATCGAATCGCGTCATTGTTTATGCCAACATTTGTCACATAGTGCCAGGTCACTCGAGATCTTTGGTAAATAAACATATCAATTGGGTTTTTGTTTATAATTTATAATAAACAACGTTTCGTTAGCGTTGAGTTTGCTTTAATTATTGTGATGAATAATTAAATTATTAAATAAATATTGATTTGAAACTACATGACTTGGCTGTATTGGCTGATTGTAGAATTTTATTTTCATTATCTGTGGTAAGGCGCTTTTTGCGCATTTGTCAATTAAAGATTTTAAACTAGGAAAAAATATTATAGATCGTGTATTTTACATAATCATTACACCAGTATCTCAGTCATAGCAATAATCTGCACTAGTAGATCATTCCGACATACCTACCGCTTTCTGGCTCAGTTGGTATATAATGTAAAGTATTGCCAATATTTTTACATCGAGGGATTGTAGTTTCTATTTGATCTTCTTACTACAACGATTAAATTGTACAGTTTAGTCCATGGTCCCCGAACCTCTGCAGAGATAGATACTACGAATTTCATAGTATGATCTGTTTCGTATCATCTTTCGAACTCTTCAAGTTGTTTGACGGTTTGAAGTACACTTAATCTAGCCTTTCGAACCATAAGCTTAGCAGCTTTAAATGTTTACACTTAAGTTTCTTAAAAAATACGGGTCAAATCAAACCTCATTTCATTTACATATTAAAGTATTTTTATTTATACTGTAATCTTTCATGTTGTCAATGTTGGTAGAACATTGATTCCATATTCAAAATATTACACATTTAATTTGTACCAGTATAATTTAATTCCAAATATGAAATTTCTTTTTTTTTTATTTCGATGTCTATGACAACGATCGAAAAGTTTACTTGTCCGTTAATCTATCAGGCACGATAGCTGTCAAGCAAGCAGCTTACGACTCAGTTTCACCACACACGACGGTATGTAATCTACTTACTGCGACTAGGAGATGGCGACGGGTTCGCTTGCACTCGGCCTGCTTTGATGTTTACAAGCTAACGTTTAATTAAGCTGACCATTTTCTGAACACGTGTAGTCGATTGATTCCTTCGGTTTGTGATATTCGTGTGAAGAAATTGGGTGTTCAAATAGTGTCACGATTCAGCTTTTATTATCGTATTATTTAAATGACATTAATATGTTTCTACTTACTATTTAGTCTAAACACAATGACAAAAAGTTTTAACATTACATAACCAAACATACTCTTAACATTAACCACTCAACTAGTTAATTACATAAACAAAATATATAACTTTCTATATTATATGCATATGATAGCGAATAAAAGTTTGAGCAATACAGCCGGCGGACTGGTTTCTATTGACTGCGATATTTGGCCGACGTTAGCATTGTTTGGTCCCGGATCGTATAACTGTGTTCACTAATGACTAATACTGATGCTGATGTGTGATAGAAATACTGAGATGTGTCTGACATTGGCCAGTTTGGGTATTTACGGTGTATGCACTTAAGTTTGGGGTCGGATTTAATGGTTTATGATTCAGCTATTAATAAAGAAGGGAGGTGTTTCAGTGAGATAGCCTAGTATATTAGTTATACGTTTTAATAAATTAAGTTACTACACGCTTCGTCTAATCGTTATGATCGAATTAAAATCGAAATTGAAATCAATTATTCAATTCAAATATCGATCATATCTAATCTCGCTCTATTCAAAGACTAAATGCGAATATTTTTTTATAGAATTCAAATTTCGAATAAATCTAGTCTAGTCAGCAATCAAAATTCAAAATTCGAATTATTTTTATACTGATTCAAATATCGAATGCTTGATAGCAGACGGGACTTTTAAAGCAACAAAGCCCGTTCCAAATTCGAACTGACAAATACCCATCATGGCGTCGCACAGAACAACAGATGAAGAAATTGTAAGCGAGTTTTAAGATTACAATTTCGAGTGGCTAGATAATTCACTGTTTAGCATACAAAGGGGAATTACGGTCGCGCGGTGCGTCCGTGTGTCACTAAGTTTGTGTACGGGCGCGGCTTGTAGCTGTCACGTGACGCCTAATTAGGCATGGGACGTTACGTTAGGTTGTGAAATTAGGCGATTATGTGGACTTGTAGGAGGGCTGGGTTGGTGCTGTGTTGTTTGCATGCATTTGCAGGTTGATCATTAGAGAAAAAAGTTACTTTGTAATTGTAATGGCGATGTTTTCGCATTCGTATTGCATGCAAATGTTCGGATGGAAGAAACTACTTGTGAAATGCGGTATTAAAAGAAAATAGGATGTCATAGCTGCTATATAGAAAATTACATTTAACGCCCGTAACGGTTCACGCTTTAAGTGAACATTATTCCCATAAATCAATTGAGTTAGACATCCTTGATAGTTTAAGTACCGTCGTAAACTTCCTATTAGCCGCAAATAAACATAAAATGACGGAAATATAAAAAAGTTTAAAAATCTGAAAAATTGTCGATGCCTCAACCGTAGACAATAAAAAGCCGAGCAATAGACAAGGAAGACATGGCGCGGTTTACTTCGAACTGTCGTCATTAAATTCCTAACACTTTCTTCATTTAAATTCATAAATTTCCGGTGCGAGCGAGCCGCGTTGGTACGCGCCGCACGCCGGCGGCCGAGCAAGCACACGCGCACACATCCCTACAGACATACATTCAGTACCTACTACACTGCATATTGTTATTAAACCCACTGTCGCGCATGCGTTATATGCTCGTGAATGTATTTATGAATATCATTTAACCTATATTTACTATACATTTGTACTTTCGACCATTTCCGCAGTACTCGTAAGTACTAAGTACTCGGCGAAAATACTTGGTTTGACTGTAAATTACCTTATTAAACGGTATATTATGGGTTTCGAGAATTTGAAATAAAATAATTTAAAATGAAAAATATAAAACATAATTTTTATTGCATCTACTTTTATATATTACGAATAAAGGTTGCAATTCGATTTATTTTTTTAATCTGTAATTGATAAAAAACTAATTAAAATAATGCACTGGCCGTTTAGGTAATAGAAAAGTAATCAACTTGATTTCGAAAATCGAATTCAGATTTAAAATCTAATAATGCCAGCTCTACCAAGACGACGACAATGAAACAAACAACAACAAATTCGAAAATCGAACATAACTGATGAGTACACGATAGTGACACAATTCCGTGACATTTTGGCAAGACGTAACCATCAGTCAAATGTGCAAATGAATTCGTCCAACTACACATGTTCGGCGTAGCTCTTCCGCGGTAAACAATGCGAGGATAATATGTGACGCATTTTAAACGACATCCACACCACCTGCCACACGACACGTACCGCACACACTTGACATCACTATTTATACATTATAGGGCAGACAGAAAGCATAAAGCATTCATGTTACTATGGTGAGTAGATATTGATAGGGCGTAGAGCTGCGTTGTGGGATATGATTAAATTAATAGATTAAATAGCTATCATCTGCAGGGTTAGATATTACGTAGCTTTTTAAATCTTGTCCGATAAATAATTATCAATAAATTTCTCGAGACTTTTGTAACGCAACATTATTAAAAACTTACTAATTCAGCTGATTTTAGAGCGGTGTTATTACCTCCAACGAGACGACAAATAAAAATTTTCAAGTATGAAATAATGAGGCCACATTAGAACATTTCGAACTGATTGCACACTCGACCTTAATGAATACGTAATACATGTTAAAATAAAAAAATACACTTTACACACGAAAGCGAAAGATGTAAATAAAAGCTATAGCATTATTGACTTTTTTATTACCTAGTCCGGTTAGATTGTAAAAATAAAATCTAGGTCAATATTGTGTAACGAATATCGATTTACAAAAAAATACTTGTGTAATACATCTAGTACACGTTTATCTTAAGATCTCTATTCAACATTTTTGCAAAACTATAGCTTGCGTCACCCAAACCTCCAATTTAAGTTGACCCTTTCGTTTTTATTAATCATATTTTCAGTAGGCTCTGTTTAAATTGGACAATGTAACAAAACACACGAACCTTACAAAGAATTCCATTTGCCAAACAATAGAGCACACACGATGCCAAATTCAAATTTTTAAAAAAGAACAACGTACTGCTTGCGCGCGAAATTCAAATATGGGACGTATTATTCTGATTTCGTATTCTTAATTTGAATTCAATTATTATTTTCAATTACCGTGAGTCGGCCGCCGAGCGAATTCTGTGCTCCATTGTCCTAGTTTTTTTTTCATTCACAATTAAATAGTAGGTATGTTGTGGCGTAGGCGAATGGCACATACAGACACGCAAGTTCCTTTGTAGCTTCAAAGTTTCGACTGTATCAGCCAACGGCGCTTGTTACACTCGACTTTAGATAAACGCATACATTTTTCAAACAAACAGACAGTTTCGGATCAAGGAAAGATTAATGATCTTACTAACCGTACTGGTCAAATTTCGCAACACAAATTACCGGTTCAGAACAGCTTTGGCAATAAACAATTCGTCTACCAAATTACACTTAAAAAACCGATTGCCGCCATCGAGTTTGTACAAAATATGAGTGTTACATCATTATTTCCTAGAAACGTGTTCTAAAGTTGAAATTTCAAAAAAGGAACACCAATAACAGACGCAACTCGGTAAACAGAGCTGTTATTATAACAGAAGGGGAAAAAATCTACAGAGGTCATCGGCACCGGAGTGTTCCCAGCCACTCGAATGTTTTATAGAGAAAACACTTCAAAACGTATATTACTATTTCCATACTTTAATTACGTACTTAGACACCCACACGGATGCCGCGCACGCACACACCAACCTCGCAGTAATTATAAGATAAACATATGGCTTTTTAAACGCACCAACAGTTAAGTTTAGTACTCGTGAGCGATATTGAGTTACTGTGTCCGCCCTACAATCGCGCAGTACAATGATTCTTTTCATTAACCGAATAAGACAAGTGAAAACTGCTGAGTTCCGTGAAAACGTTCTGTTGCATGTAACACAAACAACATAACAATGAAAAATCTTTATAAAAAATAATTGCTCATTGTATTTTTCCTATGGAAATGTCACAGGCAGCCGACACGCGTGCCGCGACAGGAAAAAGAACCCGTTCGACATTCAAATTGGAATAGAATTTGAATAGGTAGATACGCGATTGTCATTGGTTGACAATCAATCATTATGGTTTTTGAAATTCGAATTCCTCGACATACGTGAGGTTTGATTCGATCAGTAACGAGAGAGTGGCCAGTTTTTGTATCAGATTATGTACACATTGTTATGTTTTTTTTCTAATTCTATTTCAAAATCCTGTTCTATTGTCGTTCCGTTTATGATTTATTTAACGTGATGTTTATTGCGAGTTTGTATCAATATGCTGAATGGTGCATAAATCATAGACTATTTAGAGAATTATGACTCGGATTATGCCGTTACATAATAAAATAAACGTCTGTATTTATATACTTTGGTACCGAACTTCGACCATCTCTTCATTTTTTATTGACTGTGCCTATTTTTAAAGGCCACAAAAAGGTTTTAACATACTAAACTACAAGATTAAAATTAAATTATACCATAGATTAATGGTAACAAACTTAATCCAAGTGTTCGAGTACTAAACAGTTTTTATTCGTCGTTCGATACGTTCCACAGATGGTATTGCGTTGATAAGGACAAACAATAGTCACCTTTAAATCGGCTACCGGAAGTTGGCTAACATTTAAATGTCTACAAAGATTACGTTTTGGCGTATAGCGGATCAGCTTGTTTTAATGTTTAAATTTAAATTGATACTTTTAGATAAAACTAAAGTTTTTATGGCTTTTTAAGCATACTCACGCCTTTTATCCCCGAAGGGGTAGGCACAGGCGCAACTAGTGCACCCTCTTTTCGCCGTGCGTATTCCGTCCCATGATGTGATAGAGGGCGAGCCTATCGCCATATCGGGCACAAATTCCAGACTTCGGGATAATACTGAATAGAAAAACCCAATACCACTGCCCTACCCAGGGATCCAACCCGAGACCTCAGCACTGCAGTCGTACTATAATACTAGTACGCCACTGAGGCAGTCCCTACCTACTTAGAACTGATCCAAAATACTAGAATAACCGTCGCCATTTCTGTAACGAGTTATGAACAAGTTTGTTGAAGCTTAGAGGTTGTTTTACTAAAGATTACTCGATTCTCGAGCGCGGGACAAACACTTGAGAGTCACCGGCGGAAAATCTTCACGAGTATTTACAAAAGGGTTTAGAAAAATGAAATTCTTGAGTGACTGCCTCGGTGGCGTAGTTGTATTACGGTACGACTGCAAGGCTGAGGTCTCGGGTTCGATCCCCGGGTCGGGCAAAGTGATATTGGATTTTTCTATTCAGTATCAACCCGGAGTCTGGAATTTGTGCCCGGTATGGCGATAGGCTCGCCCCCTATCACATCATGGGACGGAATACGCTTGGCGAAAAGTGGGTGCACTAGTTGCGCCTCTGCCTACCCCTTCGGGGATAAAAGGCGTGAGCATGCGCGCAAATTCTTGAGTGAATTGAGATTTTTATTTTATAAGACATTTGGCCTGATGCTTACGTATAAAAGTCAAATATTGTAATAAAAGTACTACTATTAGGTACCCCAGTGTTCAATGGGGGATGAGTAGTCTGTTAATCTAGAGAATGTGTCAAATTACATCCAAATCTGTTCAGCAGTATCTGCATTTATTTCTAACAAACATCTCCCAAAATGTTCTATAAGTGAAATTCTCTCTAAAATATAAAACAATTAGCCAACCTAGCTTCCATGCCAAAGACCTAGTAATCTGACATGCCCTCAGGGCCTTGACAGTTACAAAAACCAAAAAGAGTCAATAATGGCTGTTTAATAACTGTTTTCCATCAGGCCGGTGGTTTCTAATCGGATTCTTGATATTTGGAGCAATGGTACCGTAACCGCCTTGGGCGGTTAGCGTAATAAGACCTCTATGTGTGATACGTTTCGTACATTGGGGCTTTATATGTTATTAAGAGATAAAAATAATGTTGTTGAGTAATTTTTGAAGAATTTTCAGAGCTAGGTGTCTGGTCGTAGAAACCAAATTCTTCCTGCGAGAGTATTTACTGCTTACCTGACTGTGCTATTTTCTAAACAATTACCATACTGGCAGAAAAAAAAACATTTATTGCTTCTAAAACTTTGATATTCAAAAATCGAACACTCATTTATTGATTTACAAAAAAGTGTTCATTTTAATTGCACTTAAGAACTGGAAAACGGACCGTATCATTAGCGCGAATAAAATGCGTTTACATTCACGATAAATCATTTATACCTTTTAGCAAGTTTGATTCTCACGGCTTTGACCTTTAGGTGCATTAATATCATCGCGGGACAAGTTATTAGTAATGTTATTTTAGGTAATGAAAGAAACTCCGATTACCTAAACTCACCGAAAATGACAGAAATATTTTTGACTATATTTGAGACGTAAGAACCATCTTGATCACATCAGTTTTCAAACAATAAACCGCGTCAAAACGGTTCATTCGTTTGAGAGCTACGATGCTAAAGACATACAGACACACACTAAACTTATAACACCCCTCTTTTTCCGTCGAAGGTTAAAAAAGCAATAATAATCTTTCAACTTAATTTATGAAAATGTCTACTAGATTCTTAGCGAACTATTCGTTAAGTAGCCATACCGTCTCCCTTCCCATACCTTTTTAAAGCTTGAAAGCATTTAGTTTTACGATGATCTTGTTGCTGTTGCTCTTATCATCAAGTGAGCCAACTGCTACATATTGCTATTTCTTCAATAGACTATTACATTGGTACATGTTCGTGGTAATTCACATAATATGAATGTAATTTAGAATAATGTAAATCATTAATCTGTTTACGTAAGTTAGATAAGGCTCATTAACGTCGCATTGCGCTAGTTTAGCAAAAATGTTGCGGTTGCTGTAGGGTTGGCAAAAACAAGTTTATTGTGGTATTTATTGTGTGTATTACTTGACCGCCTTGGTGGCGTAGTTGTATTACGGTATGACTGCAAAGCTGAGGTCTCGAGTTCGATCCCCGGGTCGGGTAAAGTGATATTGGGTTTTTCTATTCAGTATTAGCCCGGAGTCTGGTATTTGTGTGATATGGCGATAGGCTCGCCCCCTATCACATCATGGGACGCAATATGCACGGCGAAAAATGGGTGCACTAGTTGCGCCTCTGCCTACCCCTTCAGGGATAAAGGGCGTGAGTGTGTGTGTTATTGTGTGTATTACTGGTTATGTTTGTACGATTACATTGCTAACTCCTTCACCCCTCTCTCTCTTTCAGTTTTGGCTCTTAGGGTAATATTTGATGTTCAGTATAAAAAATAAAATCAGTATGATATTAATAATTTACTATCAAAGCTCTTAAATTACTGAAAAAATACTTCAACTATGTTCAATATCAATAAAATAATTATCACTAAATATGGACAAAGAGTAACAAAACTTGATACCGAAGGTCAGGATTTTAATGAAAATTTTCTATAAAAAAATAATTAAAGCAATATAATTTGCGCATAACATTAGGCAAGGACAAAGAGTAACTAAAAACAAACATGCTAATTAAAACGATCACATTCTCGATACGATAGCGAGTTACTGACCAGTTACTGACAACTTTCTAACAATTGTCTGAACAAATCATCGCGACCGCGCCCGATTATCATTAATCATTCGTATCAACAGACAATGATTGCAGTGTAATATTTTATACGAGTACCTTGAAGTACGTTTACTAGATACATATGTACAAATATAGGTGGTAGATATAACTTAAATTTTTGGTGAGTATAGATGCGAAATTTTTAAGCTTACTGGCATAACTTTATGGCTTAGTTTTTATTGTCATCAAGGCGGACTTTTACAAAACTTCATTAACTGCCTTAATCCTACAATTACAACCTATGTAACGACAGATCACAATTTTTTCTGAATACTATCTGAAAAACACGCAGCGCCTCTACCGGACTTTATCGACAACTTACATTAAATATAACTTGTTCACAAATCCAGTTCAATTGCACAATTGTCTGCCATTTTACATACTAAAGGTATATCTGACAAGTATTGTTTATAAACCTGAAATATAAAAGTATATGCCAAATGCATTGCGTAAACCAGATACTCGTAGGCAGATATGACGAGTAAACCCGATACCCGTAGGTACATACTGACGGGTATTGTACTCGATCTGACGAGTCTGTTACGTTGATCTGTGGCAAATCCGCCGTGATCGATCCCGACGTCGCATGAAATTAATTAACTGATGCATTACCGATGCCATAGTGTACTAACGGTAAAGAAGATTAAAATTTGAAAGAGGTTACGTTATTTGGGATGTGGGTTGTTTTTTTTTATTTTAGCTATTGTTTTTTTTATTTTTGATGCTGGCTGCAATTTTTTTTCTCGATGTTAGTATCACTGTTATATGGAAGCTATGATATACTGTTGATTGGCCTAGGGTAGTATATTTGGGTTGTGAAGCTGGGTACTGAGTATAGTATACATATCGGAGACAGGCTTTTTCTATAGCCTATCAAATCATAGGATGGAAATAGGCTCCTGACCTGTAACTGTAACTGGTGGTAGGTCTCTCATATGTAAGAGTCCGTCTGGGTGGGTACCGCCGCAATGTCTATTTCTACCGCCAAGCAGCAGTTTGCATGTACTGTTGTGTTTCGGTTTGAAAGAAATTGTAGTCATTGTAACTACTGGACATAACGAGATTTAACATCTTATGTCTCAGGATGACAAGCGCAGTGGAATACCACATAGTACTTTGTAACTCAAGGTGCTGAATGGTGTTGCTACTGTTTATGGGTGGTAGTATCGCATACCATCAGGCGAACGGCATGCTCTTCTCGTCATTCTATGCAATAAAAAAAAACTGTAATATGCTAAATATATCTCCGAAGTATATACTCTAAACTTTGATTTTGAAAGGTAGATTTAAATAAATTTAATATTTGTTAGCTCTACGTTCCGCCTACGGTTTATAATTGTTCAATCTAATTAGACACTTAAGGTCATTTACATTGAAAGTATAAACATTATCTTTCTTATTTTTAGATTTGAAATACTTGGCTACCAGTTGCAAAACAGAGGTCAAAAATTTCGTGACTTTAAAAACAATTGAGCACGATCTAACTACAAATATCTCTCTAGAATTCGTAAGCTTGCGAGTTAACACGTGTTTTTCTGAAGACAGAGTTACAGTTTGTACAAATATAGTTAGATTTTCTGACTTATACATTTTCTTGTAATATAGAGGAACAATTCCAATCCCGACCCACCGATACGTTTACAAGAAAAAATCACAAAATTGAATCGACATCACAGGTTTCCAACAGAAATAACGCTGAGAAATCAATTTAAACTTATTTTTTTTACTTACATGAAAACTACCAACATGAAAGCGATAACTGGAATGTAGCAACGGCCCTGACCATCTATACACATTTGCGCTATGGCGGGTGTCTGGTAGCCATGCCGACCGTACACTTATCTCGATCGTGCATCAGACTTAGCATTATTTTGAGAAGTAATTATTAACGCAAAGTCAGTTACCGAATTTCAGTCGCTAGTTACAATGGGCTTAATGAATAATAAAAAATGTGGTCGCTGGTCACCGGTTGGTAGCCGATATAGATAAATGATGAATGCGTTTTTGGTTCGTAATTGTCGACTTTCTTTTTTTAAATTTCGGAAGCTTAGTGGCCAGTGATCTTGATTTTTGACATTTGGATTTGACTTGTGTATTTACTTCGTAGGCAGTTCGTGAAATTGTAAATATTGATAGGATCACCCCATACCATACCGAGATATTACAAATATTGAGAATCCTAGGTATGGTATTGATGTTTCCAAATTAGATTGAATTTTTATAAACGAAATCAAAAGGTTTGGATAACTGGGTAGGGAATGATCTTTACTTTCCACAATGACCTACAATCACAGAAGAATCTTTAATGGACTACCGGCCTTAAAGAGAAGAAATAGCACTTAGCGCAGGAAGGTGTGTGTCAGCCTTCGGAAATCTCACTCATAAAAAATCAAAAGCAAACTGTCACTGTCAGAAAAGTGTATGCTCGACCACCTTAAGGTTCTAAATAAGTTGCTTGCGCGTCGTCTGTCAGCAACATGCAACTTACAACTAAAGTAGACAATATAAGTTATCTGCTGTTTCCTTTGTACATCGCCGAAACGATTGCCTCTGTTTGATAAAATATGTAAAATTGACATTTTATCTTGAGAAAGTGTACTAGCACCAAATTGGGTGATTGTACGTTAGTTTTCTGTAGCAATGGTACAACCTCAGTCTAGCCCATTGATGCCGTAAACAAATGAGTCTACGAAATTGAACTTACAGAAACTATAAAAAGTATCGCAAATCAAGCGCCATATCGTGAGACTATCGCCGAAACAAACTTTTTACATTTCCCCAAAGAATCCATTTTATAAGGCGATGCCGGCGTAAATTTGTCAAAAGAATTTAACGTATATACCAGTCGCGCCGATCGACGTTTTTCGCCGAACCGTGACGTTTTTGTACGTCGAAGTCCGACTCGTTCAATTACGGGCAAAATTAATGATTGAACATATTATACAAATACAAGGGATATGCCCGCACAATAGGATTACATCTCCTTTTATGGAAGTTAGCAACCAGTTATGATCGCTGGCCGTTTAACATTTTTGCAGCTTTTGTTTTGGAATAGGACTTGTACTTGCATTTTAATTCGGAGTCGAGTATGGTCTATTACTTGTTTGTGTTTCTTGTTTAAGGTTTTGTTCGCGGGTTTGTTTTATTTTCTGGATTAAAAGTTCTATTATATGCAATATGATATGTCGAATGAAATCTTTTAATGCGTACCTAAAAGGAAAGAAAACACAAATTACGACATTTTCGTATTTATAAAAGTATCTAAGAATGAAGATTTAAATGAAAATTTCGTAAATATCTTTGGAATATACCCTAAATATTTACTTTTAGCAGAACCGGAGGATTCCCAGGTTACAATTTTCTGACCCATTTGTAAAATACACATCTTTTCTTCTCTGAATGAAAGAAAAATGTATGCAAGACGATTTTTTTCCATATTCCAGTCTGACAGAATGGCCTGATATTAGTTTATTGTGTGGGTCAGTTTATAGCCCATATTGGACGAAAAAAGTTTGAGGTCATAAAGTTTTAGTGGAAAATGTTATGATCGGCGTTATAAGATAGGATTTATTGAGGTAAGGACATCAAAATTTTCTTAGTTTTCATTGTTAGTTGTAAAATTGTTTAGGAAATAACTCATTTTTAATAAGTTAATTTATAGACGTAACAAGCTATTACGTTTTCTATCTTTTTTATAGACAAACTATAGAATAAATAAATACGCTAATATGTTATGCCCAAATCACCGCGCGGCAAAACTCGTCAGCAATGGTTTCGCGCTTTTTACAACAATAAATTAAAAACACCGACCGTGGAACACATTCTATATTTCTTTGAAACTGAATAATTACGCTTATTAATCTCCGTCCACAAAAAATATATAAAACTATTGTAAAATCATGTTTTACCGTTTATTGTATCGTTTATGGAGGTCGGCCATTAGAGACGAACGGAAGCTCCATAAAAGCATATCTATTAGATATAAATTTTAATAAACCATGTGAAACGAAACGTAAAAAATGGTTACATTATAAAATTGCCCGCCGCGTCGAACGAGTCAATATTTCAAATTAGGAACAATTCAAATCAAATCTTCGAATTCTCGTTAGAGCAGGACGCCCGTAGGGTTGATGACCCGTTGAAATGTCAGCACTCCACTGTCTCGTTCACGCTGCAGCCGTTCGTCTATCATCCATCCTGTTCGCCCGATGAGATGTTGATCTTGATACGTCACATTTTTAATAAACGAACTTCGTATGACATGGCGCACGGAAATTCGTTCCAATGATTAATATGGCCGCCTCATTCGTATAAGAAACTAATATACTTTGTTTTTAAATGTTATAAGAAATATTGATAGTTTCATGTCATTGCTCGTGTTTGTGATCAAACGATAAACGTATTGAATGTAGAAAGTATGACAGAACGAAATTGAACGCACGAGAGAATAGAGCGCGTAGGTAGAGCGCGCAAAAAACTGACGGACTCGCCTCTACGTGTGGATGTTAGTCTATGTTTTATTATTTTTCGAGCGGCACTAAACGCGATAAGTGCCTAAATTGCGCGCGTATCTGCATTAATTTTGGCATCATTGCTCGTTAATTAGAACGTGGTGGAATTGGTTTAATACCGTGATAGCGATGTCGCCGGTGGCGGTGGGCGCATCACGGGCCGCGGCTATCACTCGCCATCTTATTTTAATGTTGACGTTAATAAGCGCGGCCGCGGATGTACAAAACAAATGTAAAACGAGCGAGGATCGGACAAAAAACCCGTGATGTGTACTAGACATCATACGGAGCGTTTCATTACTGCCAACATAAAAAAGTTCATATTTGACGTTTAACAAATTGTTCCTTTTTCAAATCTACCAATGAGACCATTGTGTTGGCTCGTAATGGCGTGTTCTATTTTCAAATCTCATTCTCTTTTCAAATCTCGCTCGCCTTTCAGATTCATTCGAATTTGGAATGCGCCGCTCTCGGGTACGTGTACGTTTTCCCACACGACTTTTTTCTAGTGTTATTTAAAATGAGTTGATTAATTGGATGTTAGGTTGGTAGAATTGTTCTTGCAGTTTAACGCTTCACGAGGTTACAACACCATGCGCCGACGCCGTAAAAACTTACATGTATTGATGACAAGACGTATTAGCACGACGTAGATATAGGTACTCGTAGTTACTTAGTTTAGAATTAATTACTTGATAATTAGTTTTTAGTTTGTAATCTAGTTGATAGTGGGTGTCGTCTTCTCATAAAATGTCCATTCTAATCTTGATAGGCCATAATGAATAAAAAATAACAAAAATGTATACAAGACGAGATAACGCAGGCGCTCGCTCGCTTAAAAATTTTACTCAATGCAACTCGTCTTTAAGTTCTTATAAGACTCAAGGAAAAAGTAATCAATACCAGAAGCCAAGTAAAACCTTCAAAAAACAAACACAATACTGCAACATAGGACAGTATTAAAGTTTTAATCTAAAATATGCATCGCGCAAATCCCCGAAATGGCCAAATGTCGCATCTAGCCGCGCGGCAGATATTGTCCAAATGCATAAACATCAAAGGGGTTTTTTGTTAAAAAAAGATTTAAAATTGAAGGGCGCGTCCCCATATTGTACGCAAAATGGCGTCCGAGATTATAATAACGATTTTAAAAAGTCCCCCTCAAGTTTTATTTTTAGTATTTTCGGGAAGGGTTGTGTAAGTGGACGTGGGGCACTGTGGAAAATTGTCACTAGAACTGTTTCTACAATGGGGTGAAAGTTTATGTGCACGATGGATGAGCTTTTTTATAATTTATTCGCATCGATCGCTAGGGAAGCCGTTGAAATTTATGTCATCATAGGCTGAGATATTTTTGTTGAGCTGTGTTTATTTAAACTTATATAATCTCTGCATACTGTAACGTAACCTTATTTTATAAATAATGGTTATACATACGGATTAAGAGGTAATAAAAGAAATAACACAAATATAATTAATTATAATCTGTACTATTTTTACTCTGTAGCCTTCGTTGCAAGTCACATAGAATCTTATACGCCGATTAATTTCAAAAATAGAACATTCAAAATCTCCAAATCATTTGGATCTTCAAAGCATTGCTACTTTTATAAAATTCACGATGAATAAAGATTTTTACCCACATTTATCACTCGTTCCAAATTTAAACTTCGTCGGAGTTATTAATTGATAAAAAACGTCAAACTTATCAGCGATTTAAAAGACGTTCTAATTTGAAAATGTTTGATAATTTTTTAAAATAAAATCCTTCTTGTTGTTTTTTATCAATTAGGCTGATGATAATAATTTCAAACAGCCGCTCTTACGAAAATTTATCAGATAGTTATTCTGGGCGCTAACTATTTGCGTTTTTTACTAAGATTCATTTCGTTTTCTAGTAAACATACATTGCCTAGTGAAATCTAGTTTTATACAATTGTTTGTTACTAAATATAACTAACAAGAGTATGTGAGCGTCGTTTGCAACAACATAACGCCACCAACAAAAGCACTACCAATTCAACACCAAATCCGTACCAATTGTCGTCGGAGACGCTTTTAACAATAAAAATAAAAATCTTCGAGGAAGTCACCAATTTGCGGCGGACCGTTTGACGGAACGACATCGGTTTCAACCATATGATTTCCCACTCTATTATGTACACGTATGGTTCAATTTTGCATAATGTTATCGATTTTATTGTAAAATTAAATTAGTCTTTTTATACCATGGAATCAATTTGTAAATGTTCTATTATGACCACAATGTACGAGTATATCTGAATATTTCCTATAAATCAATGACATTTAAAGCGAATGGACAAGGGCATAGTCTTTTTTTCGGTAGGTACGAAAATATAAATTGATTTATTGATTGGTTTTTCGCAGAATTGTTAAAATAGTTTATGTCTTTAGTGTTTGTTTTACGTTTTTAACAAATTTAGATTTATATTTGCATATTATATTTATTATAATTAATTAATACTTCTCCAAAATGTTAAAGAACATCAATTCAATTGAAACATCTTTTTACTTTTGACTTTTTAGGGTTCCGGACCTCAAAAGGAAATAAAGGAACCCTTATAGGAACACTTTGTTGTCCGTCTGTCTGTCTGTCTGTCAAGACGCTTTTTCTCAGGAACGCGTAGAAATATCAAGTTGAAATTTCTTTCAAACTAAACTAGACTTCTGCTCGCGGCTCTGCCAGCGTGAACGAGTTTTTCCGGGATAAAAAGTAGTCTATAGCACTCAAGAGTAATGTAGCTTCCTATTGGTGAAAGAATTTTCAAAATCAGTCCAGTAGTTTTTGAGTTTATCCATAACAAACAAACAAACAATCAAATCTTTCCTCTTTATAATATTGGTATAGATACTCGAGTCTACGGTCTCTTTCAGCTGTGAAAAAATCAAACTTGTAAGTCAACGCGATCAAATGATATGACCGTTTATGTCGCATATTTTCGCATATTTGGCGATTTCGCAAGGGAATCAAAACCTATAGGGTACTTACCGTTGACCTAGAATCATGAAATTTGGCACGAAGCAAGGTCTTACAGCACATGTAAAGGCAATAATCTGAAAACCGCAAATATATACTTCAATAACAAAAAAAAAACGATGTTACACACTTTTTAAATTTGATTAATTAATTAATTAATTTTGGCGGACTATTGAACTTATATACTTAGATACCGTACCTACAAGTTTGTTCGGAACCCTCGGTACGCGAGTCCAACTCGCACCTGTCCGTTTTTTTTATAGATAACCAAACATTGCGACAAACGAGTTACTGACTCATTTTCTTCATATTTTAACTAAAATTTTAGTGTTACGATAGCTGAGCTGTATCCAGGATTGTTTCTGATTTCTGAGAGACTTAACCATAGTAGTACGTGTATCAGATAACTCCCATAAAGTGGCAAATTTTAGTCACATCTATACCTACTTCTATATTAATATTGTAAAGAGGAAAGATTTGTATGGTCGTAACGAATAAACTCAAAAACTACTGGACCGGTTTTAAAAATTCTTTCACCGAGATTAAGCTACATTATCGGCGAGTAACTAGTTTTTTTATCCCGGGAAAATATAAAGTGGGACTATTATCCCAGAAAAAGTCATTCACACGGGCGGAGCCACGAGCAAATGTCTAGTACGCATACTCACGCCTTTTATCCCCGAAGGGGTAGGCAGAGGCGCAACTAGTGCACCCACATTTCGCCATGCGTATTCCGTCCCATGATGTGATAGAGGGCGAGCCCATCGCCATATCGGGCACAAATTTCAGACTCCGGGCTGATACTGAATAGAAAAATCCAATAATAAAAGTCTAGTACTCAATAAAATTGACAAACAAAACAAATCCTACCCTACCCATCATTTCCTTGAAGCTTTTATGTGACTCTAACTTGGACTTGTATGTAACCACTCTATAGATTATAGCAATCCATAATATAACATCGCAACACGAATTAACAACTCATTAGAATTCGATATTGACGCAGTTGCATCAACGCAATTAATTTTTATATATATAATGTTATACCAAAAACGGTGTAGAAAGCAAACAACCGGAACGTGTCCGACCACGGTCTTGAATACTGATTCGACGGTTTTCTATAGAACTTATATTTACTCCGAATTCGCGGTCCGAGGAAGCCATTCGATATGAGAATTTAGTATATTGGCTTGTAGCGATAAGGCCACCCATTGTACACCATAAAGGACATGCCCAAAAACGGGCCTAAAATTCTAAACAAGACAGTTTATATATATTTGGATAGAACTCCTAAAAACTAGCCTTTTACAATAAATCATTTTGTTTTAAAGACTTCCCATTATGAGATTTATGTAATTTTATTTTGCTTCAAAACTACACTTAAAGTAGGGACAAACTAATATGGCCGGTATGACATGACACGGTTTTGAATTTTTTGGGTAGACGTTCTCACAGAGTTATCGCGTCGGGAAAAAAATTGAATTGTCATACCGGCCAGCTTAGTTTGTCCGAACTATAGTATGAACGTTTTTAAAAAAGTTAGTTATGAATGGAGGGGTCTAATTTTTTTTTAATGGATCTAACTTCCGTATTTTGCCCCCGTTAATATTCATAAAGTTTGAGCCTGGTTAGATTTTGAGGCTCAGCACCCATACAAAAAGCCGACATCTCCTTTAAGGAAACTGTGTAATTTTTACTTCTTTTTCTATTTCTAAATAGTTACAATAAAGAGTATTTGTATTGTATAGTAGGAGAATGAGAGATTCAGTTAGATCTGAAATATGAGATCTGCTACTCTACAAAGATCAAGTTGAAGTGGCTGGCTGAAAAAGAAAGCAAACAAAATTAAATAGACCTGTAAATAGGTTTTGAGATATTTGGGGCTGGTGAACTTACTTCCATACGAAACGAAAGTGCATAATAGCTCACAGTTTTAAAGTGTTGCCACCCTGATGAAGCCTTTATAATAATAATACACACACACACACACACTCACGCCTTTTATCCCCGAAGGGGTAGGCAGAGGCGCAACTAAGTCCACCCACTTTTCACCATACGTATTCCGTCCCATGTTATGATAGACGGCGAGCCTATCGCCATATCGGGCTCAAATTCCAGACTCCGTGCGGATACTGAATTCTAGAAAAATCTAATATCACTATGCCCGACCCGGGGATCGAATCCGAGACCTCAGGCTTGCAGTCGTGCCGTAATACAACAATGCCATCGAGGCAGTACAATAATAATACCAGCCCTATATTATATACTGCTCACTGCTGAGCACGGGCCTCTTCTACTGAGAGGGTTTAGGCCTTGGTCTACCACTCTTGCCTAGTGCCGGTGGGAAAATTTCAGACAGACTCAAAATTCTTATAGAGAATTCCCAGGTATGTAGGTTTCCTCGCGATGTTTTCCTTCACCGTTAAAGCGAACGATAATTCATAAGCAATATACACGCAACTTCGACAAGTCAGAGGTATGCTTTGGGATTTGAACCTGCGGACATTGTCTCGGCCGACCGTTCATTCCCAACTAGCCCTATCCACAATTATTAGGCTTATGAGGCAGGATTACCCTATTCTTTAATCTTAAACTATGGACATAATATTTACTGGTAGGTCTCTCATATGTAAGAGGCCGTCTGTACCACCACAATGTCTATTTCTATCGCCAAGCAGCAGTGTGCATGCACTATTATGTTTCGGTTTGTAGCCAGTGTAACTACTGGACATAATGAGACTTAACATCTTATGTTTCAGGATGACGAGCCCAGTGGAATGCCACACAGTACTTTGTAATTCAAGGTGCTGGATGGTGTTGCTACTGTTTATGGGTGGTCGTATCGCTTACCATCAGGTGAACGGGAAGATCGTCTCGCCATTCAAATAAAAAAAAGGTTTACATTCCTGGTTCGCGCCAAAACTAACCGTCAATCCTAGATTTACTTAATGATGTGTCATCTATGATTCATATAAACTATTCATGATTCACGTTCAAAAAACAGATCTGATATGTAAACGAATAAGCAAAAAGTGAATTATGGAGCGCACTTTTTACTTTATGTTTTTACTTTGATATAGACAAGGAGTATAAATAAATATAGGAATAGTTCGGATACATTCTTTGCTTTTATCGGCCTATAGACAAGGATTTCTGTGGTACAGCTGATCTAGGGATAGTCCTATCTATGGTAGTATTAGTAGCTTTCATGAATGTATAAAATTAACTTGATTCATTATTTGAAGATTTCGCTTTGGGAAAACATTTCTACATTCTTCTCGTTGTTTCGTCTTTTGTGGCCACTTCTCAAATTACAGATGTAGCTATTACTACGATATTCAATCTCACATTCCAGTCATCACGCAACTTAACAGATGATTAATATTCACCAATTGACTACGGAAACTGTCAAAATGAGGTCATATAACATTTAAACTGACACGTTTGTGTGTCTCCAACTACCTTCAAATGACAATAGTTAGACCATCAAACCTTAACCACGCCAAGCGTCAATAAATAATCAGCAAAGTATGCGTCGTGTCCATAAACAACAATTTATTATTCAATAAAAAAAAGAAACTGGACATTATGGACATCGATTCTAGCCGCCATATTGCCACTTGGATCCATTGTGAAACTTCAATAACGCACGCGCAACCCGCATATTAAAACTAACGCGGCGCGTACACACGGGCGAAAACGGGAAACAATCGACCAGTTCCATATTTGAAAATGGGCGTTTGAATATGGAACTATTTAAAATTTCGAATCCGTTGCGTTATCGCTGCGACGTGTTGGCGTTTTCCGATTGTTCTTTTTTTTCGAATTTCGAACACCGATATCCGTTTGGTAACGGTTGATGTCTTAAAGGGTCTGAACGACAGGTATATTAGCGATTGCAGTTGATTAGCACTTCCTGTTACTGCCAACTTTAGCGACATCCAAAATTGCACCAGTGTGAATGCACTGCATTTTTTGCGGACTTACGTAATGCGTTTGAAAGAGACACTTATTTCGGTGCTGTAAACATTGACTTGAAGGGTTCAAAGTTTTTCATAAAAGCCCGACTCTATTGTCGACTTATTTGAAGTAAAAAGATGTTCCGAGTGATCCTGGAGGACACTTCGTATGCAACAGGTGTCGGCGTAATATAGAAGGCGTACACACGAAATATTTTTAAAAAAGAAAATGCCAACATTCGGGCAACTTTCGTCGGTGTTTCGAATTTCTTATGCCCAGCCGGGGCCGGCCGTAAATAATGTTAATGTTGTATAAAAGGCGTTTTTCGATGAATTTCGTCTCCAAAAACGTTCTCTTTTGCAGCGAAACTCGGCCTCGGGAAGTATGAAGTTGTTAATAAATTATTCATGTACAGAGTTAGTCATTGTTGCATTCGCTGCGGAAATTTCTTTATAAAGGGTTGGTGTTATTTGCATCTTACAAGGCATAAGTTAACAGCTGTACTTAGATTCTTGTTGGATTTAATAAGAGTAACACTTGTAAAATTCAAATGCTACTTAGAATACTGAAATTGGTCTCTAAGGGTTCAGTTATATTTAAATTTGTATTTTAAGTTAAGACTATTATAAGAAGTGATACATGTAAAATTCGTCAAGTTTTTATACATTAAGTGACATGAGTGACAATGTTATAGATTTTTGAAAACCATTTTCATATATTATTTTCCTTCTCAGTAGTAGAGGAGGCCCGTGCTCAGCAGTAGGCAGTATATAATACAGGGCTGATTGCATTGCATAAGGGAAGGACTTTTCAAATTGTTTTCAATTGTTAGACAGAGATAGATACAAAACTATGTTCCTACTCATTAGCCCCATAGCGAGAACAAAACGAATTATAAAAAAACTCTTTTGAGCACAAACGAAACGCAAGTCACTTCATACGAATTAAACGTTTTGTTTCAAACGATAGCCGAACAAAAACATAATTTTCAATATCAATACTGGATGAGATTCGTTTCTTAATTATACACATTGGTATATAATTATCAGTGTAATGGTTATTTCTGATTAAAGTCGACGCACTGCGGCCATTGTTGCTTTGACAGGTTTTGTGAGCCATTTTCGAATGTATAGACTAATTTTTCTGATGCTATCTTGAAATTTAAACACCTTTGTTATGCCGATTCTTATTTGAAACTGTTGTGCTTGGAAGGGGTTGGTGCTAAAACATAAAATTATTATATTTTCTAAGTATTCTTTCGATTTTAAAAGATTAATGAAACTAAACAATTTAAAC
Source organism: Sphinx pinastri (assembly GCA_947568825.1). Lineage (NCBI taxonomy): Eukaryota > Metazoa > Arthropoda > Insecta > Lepidoptera > Sphingidae > Sphinx > Sphinx pinastri. The sequence continues at coordinate 7,983,482 of OX387639.1, read as the reverse complement.
GCGCATAAACTACAATATTTTGCCGTAACTAAAATGAAAACTGAAAATAGATACTAATCAATTGACTTCAATTTCAACAAATATTCTAAATGTAAACTTTGAAATCCTGTTTCATAACATTTTCAGACGAAGCTTCGTATTACTTTATCATATTAATTCTTAATGACAAAGCGAAATTCCATTCCATATTAACAGATACGATTAAATCAAACATGTGCATAGATATGTGGCCTGTCTCGACAAAGCTGGTTGCCATGGCAACGCTGCAATAGGATTATGAAGGGGCGAGTCCGGTACATCAATTATTGTACCGAATGAGATATATGTTTTAATGTTTTAAAGTTTATTCGATTGTATTCAGAATTTATGAAAATTATTCGTTCGAAAGGACTTGTCCAAAAACGGGCCTGAAATTCTAAACAAGACAGTTTATATATATTTGGATAGAACTCCTGAAAACTAGCCTTTTGCAATAAATCATTTAATTTTAAAGACCTCCGATTTCGAGATTTATGTAATTTTGTTTGGCTTGAAAACTACACTTAATATGAACGTTTTAAAAAAAAGTAGTTATGAATGGAGGGGTCTAAAAATATTTTTTTAATGGATTCAAGATCCATATTTAGCCCCTTTAATATCCCTAAAGTTTGAGCCTGTTTAGATTTTGAGGCCCAGCACCCATACAAAAAGCGGACATCTCCTTTAAACTCAACAAACATTCTTTTAAAAATTTGGTTGGTTGGTTAACTATTTAAAAAAGCTATTTGTTGGGAATTTAATGACTGATATATATTCTTGACTTCATTTAGAATTACAGCAGAAATTATTGTTTTTGTATTAAAACTAATCGATGGGTTCTAATTACAACTCACTCTTTCTCGGAAGAGTTCGTGACAAACATTGTTTCTGCAGGTCCATTCGCGCGCCGTTCTCTACATGACGATCGGCCAAATACCTGGAAAGAAACGAAATACTTATTAAAACACTTATAATAACAATAATGTGTGACGACTGCGATAGAGATATGAATTTGTAATAAATAAATTATATTGACATTATTTTCTGAACTGATAATAAATAAAACATCAATACGAAAAAAATTATATGCTTAGAGAGAAGATAGAGGCTTGTTGGATTCTTATATGAAAATTTCGATTGCCATTTCAGTTATTTGAAGAAATATCAATTTAGCGCTTAAAAGCAGGGTATCAAATTTAAAGGAAGCGACAGAATTAATTTAATTAAAAACCATGTAACGACAATTAAGTACTAAATTTAAATTTCGTGCCCAATAAGAACTATCGATCGACTTCCAAATTTAAAATCAGATAGCCACATCCGTATCGACAGCAAGAATGGAGCGAGCATGACGATTCAAATATTTTTGAAAATGGAATATTAAGTGAAGCTATTATACAATCGAATCGTTCGTAACGTGTTATTACTTATTAAAAAAAACTTCATGCCAGTACGAGATGTTCGGAAATAATTAAGCAATGGTACGTAGTGAGTTTTTGGTTTTATATCGATTTTAAGATCGATTATAATATCTATAATAAGTCGTCGTTTGCGTATCGGGGTCAACGACTTGCGTATGCTGGCTGCGTGTGATGCTATGCGTCAAGTGACCCCTTAATGCGACTTATTGGTTACTCATTTAAAGTGCACGGGCTGCCGCTGTCTGCGAAACATTTCATGACGATATTTTACATTCACTGCCGATTTTAATTAAACGTTACATTCCACCATCTTTTAACATTCCAAAAATGTTATTGTCATGATTTAAACAATAAGTTAAAGTTCGGTAGTAGCGACCTTATCGTCAAAATACATCGGATGTCTTATTAAATATCACAGAAAGAGCATTCAATTGGAGAGCTGGAGTGATCGATAATACAACCGTGCAACTATGATGTGGAAACATTACGATGTCATTGAGACCGCCTATAGAATACCGCCCACGCACGTCGAAACAAAAACAGATCGCGGAGAGTTCCACAAAACATCATTAAATTCAATATTTCGTTTAAAAAGCACTCCACATATCTGAACCATTAATCACTAAAACTACCGACCTTCAAGGAGAACATCGGAATAAAATCGGCAATCGAAATAAAGCACTTAAAGCGAAACGTCATTATCGCACAACATAAATAAAAAACCCAGGAATCGAACGCAAAAATTGAATATCGAACTCGATTTAAAACAGAATACGAATTTTAAAAATACGAGCGCGGCCGAGCGGCATTAATTAAAAATTCTCGGTAGAATATTCAAAAATAGAATTCGCATTCGAACACTCCTTGTACGGGCGCGGGGGCCCAGTTTGAATTTGGAAGAAACAAAAGAAGGATGAGGAGAGCGCGGGAGCAACCCTTTTAGCGCTGATAATCTGTTCTTTGGCCGTGTTGCGTTTCCTTTTTTATTTGTTGTCACTTTTTTGTCCGAACCGAGATTGTACACAACATTCTTTACTTCGAAACGGAGCTTTTTAAAACTCGTCCCGAGATTTATTTCTTTTTTATTCGTTTTAATAACGAGTCCCCGCGTCCGATTTAATTGACGAATGGTCACGAGCGAAATGTTCAAACAATTTTAGAGGTCAATTTTGACTTGACATTTTGTAATATGCCGTTATTAATAATTACTTTTACTAGAGCATTGTGAAACGGAGTCGTGTATACTGAAAACATGAAATAAAAGGGTTCAGTGTGTATAATTGAATTTCAAATGAACATTGGCAGGTATTACCAACGAAAGTACAAATGGGCTGGTTCCACGTTTAAATTGCTTCGAAATATAAAAATTTAAAAATAGAACGCAATCCTTCCGCCCTCGGTCGAGCGGTTAGTGCTTTACATGAAATATTATTTTATGGAATCAACATCTGCGGCCGCCTGTGTGTGTGTGAGTGTGCGTGTGTAAGTGAACGGTGAATGTGTGCGCGTATTATCCCGAAGTGAGTGCTGCGGCGAGGGGTTTATGTACACAAGTGAAATTACTTAAAAGTAACATGCCTCAAGTGGATGGGAACGTTTTCAGAACTTCTTTCTTTTCATGTTCCAATTTTAGAATCACATGTTTAGTTTTTATTAATGTATCGTATTAAGATATAGATGTGCCATAAATTATAAATATTTACATTACGCTTCTTAATGACTAGAGTGCACGGATAACTAAATTAATATCTTTAGGATATTAAAGAATCCATTTAATTTCCTCAACGTCGATAGTAAAAAGAAAAATGTAAACGCGCTAGTTCGCTCTCGCATAATAAAATTCATTTTACAATCCATTCGTATCGTCAAATCATTCGTCGCGAGTTCATTTTTTAAAATTGGAACGAAAAAGTGAAACCCTTCCATTTTTAAATTGGTTTAGTCATGGCGCTCCCTTTGCCACTATTATACTATGCAACAAAACGATGTGGAATTTTAAAAAGTCTTACGTCATTTATCATGGAGAAATTTGAATTTAGAACTAGTTTTTTCTTCACGGTCATATAAGTTATGAAATATTACCAGCCAGTCCGTAATGGATAAGTTTGTATATAATGTAGCTGAATAAATAAATATAACATTATAAATTAACAATTAGAATATTGCGTAAATTGAATAATTTACGTTACGTCAACCTGATTTACGAAGATTTTTTTGAGTTTGAGGTAAATAATACAGCACGATAAACAGAAGCCTTTATAATCTCTTTTATATTTAAGAGATAAAGCGAAACAAAAATATAATGGAGATCAAATTGTTCCGCTTTAAAGCGCTTCATCGCTGTACATCCATTGATAAACTTATTACGGATCCGTTCAGCTGTGTTAGTTTTGGGATTAAGTTTTTTGTGTGACTACCCTCTATTTTAAATTTAACTCTTTTGACTATTTTAATATTTCTGGAACATTTTTAGCTTGGGGCGAGGGTTATGTGGGTGTTTTCTCATTTAAAGGGTGAACAACATTTTTAGTTAGATTCGGAGTATGCGGGCGGCGCACCGAATTAATATTTTGAATTGATTGAATCGCGTACAATAAGAATTGAAAGGGTTCCCGTTTATGGGTTTTGATTCGGAGTTCGGGACAGCTGAGAATTCTTTTTGTGTGTTCTTTTCAAGATTTAAACTGCTTTGAGTATTGCGGTTTACTTAATTCGATGGATTGTGCTTTTTTAATTCAACGTTCATTTTAAGTTTTGATAGGACTTAGTTTATTTAGTTCATGATCAAGATCCAATAAAATAAGATTACAGATTTATAACTACAACAATCAGAGCTTATAATTGAACTTCCAGAGACAATAAAAATTGCCCGAATTTCCAAAGACAATATCCCCATTTCTCGTTAACTTTTTCGCTTCCTGCGCATTCTTCCCAAATGTTCCCACAAGTTTTTATCTATCCTGACTCGTAATTTCATAAATGTATATATTATCTAACAGATGTCTACTTTTTAAATGGAAATGAATTGGTAAGTACGACGTTTTGAAGTGAGTTAAGCTTTGAACCTAGAGGTATCTTAATTCGATTCTCGTATAATCAAATGATATTCCGAGTAAAGTTTAAAAATGATTTTAGAGTCAAGTAGTTACATATTTCTATTTGATGTCTGCAAATACCTCATAATATTTAATATCTAGACGGCGCATACTTATTCTATACTAGCTTTTGCCCGCGGCTCCTCCCGCGTGAATGAGTTTTCCGGGGTTTAAGTGCCGCTTTGTATTTTCCCGGGATGAAAAGTAGCCTATGTGTTAATCCAGAAAATGATCTACCCGTGTGCCAAATTTCATTGACTTCCGTTCAGTAGTGTTTGCGGGAAAGAGTAACAAACATACATACACCCATAAATCTACACATACATTCTTACAAACTTTCGAGTTTATAATATTAGTAGGATTTTAAAAAATGGTACCGAAAGCTTAGATGTTGTTTAGATTGTGTATCATAATTAAATTGTTTCACCTCAAGACAATTAAGGGTTCAACAAAACCAAACAATTAACAAAAATTACACAAAAAATGGGGAGCTACAATTACATACATATAAAAAGTACGGAAAGGAAGCGATCGGTTTCTGAGAAAAAACCAAAAAGAAAGGTCAACGTCCCCAGCACATGTGGCTATGAGAAATGCATTTTCATATTCCTTTATGAACGGGTAACTAGGGTTTTGAGGGAATTAATTGTAGAATTCTCGTTTTTTATAATATAGTTTGTTTGTGATTGAGATGTGTGTGTTAATTACATGGACTTTAACGTAAAGTCAGTAATATTAACACGTTTAATGAGTGGAATGATTTTGTGGAGTATTTTTAAAGAAAATTATTAATGAGAGAAATCGATGTAATAAAATTTTGATGATGAAAAAATATGACAGATTCAATTATTTCCCGATAAATACACAGTGTAGTATCAAACAAGCTAGATTTTGATGTCCACAGATATGTAAGTTAGGCAATCGTGCTTAACATCCAAGCGACTTCTGTCTTCATTTAAAAAAGGAATCCTTAATACTTAGATACTGGCCACATTATAATCAAATCTATAGATAACAATAACCGAATATTCGTTTAAATTTCGAAAACGCACAACTTAAGCGAGTTCTACAGTCGTCCGTCAGACGCGTGATAATCGCGTATTTTACGAGATATGTGTTAATAAAACCGTTGTAAAGCGAGCTTTACGACGACAACCACAATAAACACGCCACTTCCCACTGTGTTGTGTCTAGCGCTTTAGATTCGCTGATTTGCTACCATAAACGACCGCGGGATATAATAAACCTAATGCTCGGGAATTAAAGTTGATTTTTGAGGTAAGCGTGCGGTCTTGTAAAATCTTCAAGACAACGTGTGAATAGCTTGCGGACGGACTAATGAGTGAATTATTTACAATATTTACACGTTTAATAAAATAACAAATATTATGTCTATTACCTATTAGTATATTGCGGTTTGGAAATTGCGCTTTCACCGCATTCATGTCTACGTATGGTGGCATATGATTAGGCTTTGCAATAAAGTTCAATTATAATAATAAAGCGTTGTTATATAGGCAATTTTGAGTAGATAATGATTATAAGTTTAGAAGAAGTACAATATCGTATGTACCCATGACTTAGGAGTGGTAGGTACGAAGCTAAAATTTGAGGTGCTTCTAACAAGTTTTCGAATGATTTAGTATCGTTTTAAAGTTTTTCAAACGATTCTAAATTCAAACGTTCCAAATTCGAAGATAATCGCGTTATAATGTCTATGGCTTTCCCATGCGACCAGTAAATTCTAAATTCAAAATTTCATATCGGCCAGTATCTAAATTCAAACAGACAATTCATAATGAGAATGTTTAGTCAAAAAACGTTGTGAATTATCGCTTTCTGCGAGTGCAATCGAACACTGGGCAGACGTCTGGCTATTTATGGAGATGCGTTTTGTTGTTCCATATGTAACGCAATTCGCATGTATCGTGTGTTACGTACGCAAACATTGGAATTATTAATCAAACTTTATTGCACGTCGTGCGTTATTGATGTTTTTGTATAGATGACGTTATTATTTTAATCAATATCAGAATAATACAAGTATAATAGTAATTGGTTTAAATGTTATACTCTTATTGGGAATTATAGAATCCTAATCTAGAAGAAACTTCAAAATTCTTTTGTAAGGCATGCATCTAAAATTTATGAATAAGGGCGAACTCTTTAAAGCCTGTATTATTTAACGTAGGTGGGATTTCAAATTGATCTAAAATGGTTTAGAAAGATGACCAGCATTACAGGATAGAATAGATTTATTGTATAATAAACATTAATTTCCGTAAATTGCACCCGTTGTGATGCAACAAAACGCAGTACATCACCACGATGACAAACATGTAGACGCATAAATAACAACAATATTTCGTCGACTAGAAATAGTGTTTATTAATTAACCTGAGTGAAAATACGTCGCGTATTTCATTTTAATCGGCGTTTCTAGTTTTCGCACAACGCGCCGGAATGCACCTGTCCGGCACTCTGTTACAGCGCACGCACTTTGTATGCGTGACGCGTTTAGAACTTATTGTGTTTCGAAATGCGAATTTCAGATTTATGATCCATGGTGACGTATGGGAAATTTTCTGTTATTGGCTTATGTCTTTGGGGCGTGAGTTCGACCCGATTGGTAATGCTGGTACTGATTTGATAGCATTCTAAATTCAAATTCTTATTTGAATGATTCCAAATTTAAATATCGAAATAAGAACACAAATTAATTTTATAAATCATTTATTGTTTTCAAGCCAGCTGAATGACCTAACAAACAATAAATCTAAACGATTGGTATTAAGAACGATGGTAAACTTCCAGCGTGGTATTAAAGATTCTTCCATTGCGATATTCTATGAAAAACGACCCTTTTACAATATGACAAATATTTAACAGATTGGGGACAAAGAGAAGAGAAATTTATCAATAACAATAAAATCACATCGAGCGCCGTGTACACGCACGATAATAGACTACGCGGAAAGCGAAACTATAAATCTGAGTGCATTTTTCGCGAACGCATAAAATCTGAACGCACCTATTATTGAATCCCGACGCAACTGACAAAGTCTGTCTATCTCTTTCCGGCTGAATACGTCGCTCTCGCTTCATCGGTGCACGCGCCGCTATTGTGTCTGGTGCGACTCGGCGAGTATCGTCCCACTCTTTCCTCCCCCATAGCGCTGTCCCACTCTAACGCGTGTCAATGCAGTTTATTGTAGACGTTAATGGCTCTGATTACAAATGTAAATTTTCAGCGCGCGACCGCGTTGGTTGGCTTTTTTCTGTTCGATTTCTCTTTATGGTATTAAATTGTAGATGAAATTAATAGTGCGGCTTTGTGGGCCGTACATGATAAAAGGAAAAACACTATTGTTTTTTACTCGCTTACAAACTTGTGCAAAGATGCGCATGTTATAATAAAACCGAATAAAAAGATACCAAGTTGATTAAAAGTTGCGATCGCTTTAAGTTAGTACTAAGCTATAAATTCATGTAACATAATTCGTAATACAATCTCACATACTGGAACTGTCATTTTCATCCATCGATATCTTACAATCAAATTGTCCAAAGCTCGCGCTAAAATAAAATAGACGACAGTTAATATACGGCTGACGCACGGACGTGACGGTCAGACTTACCCTATTATTCGCATATCAGGGCACTTTATTTATAAAGCACGTCCAATTTTATCTGACATATCAGTGTGCGGTTAATTACTAAGAAAATAATCAGCGGCGGGGGCAAAACGGGGCTCTAGTTACATTGGCCACGTACACAACGGTTTCCCAACTGAATACCGTTCGCAAAAGATCTCACACGGCTGCCAATTTTCAGAAAGACAGAGCTAAAATAATTGCTGCAAACGCGCCCTATTTCGAGCCGCTGCACTACAGTTTAGATAGATTTAAATCTAGAACATTATTATCCGACTGTTTGTTTTACACATTGAATGTTACTGGCCGCTATGGAAAATTTGAATTCGAATTTTCGAACACGAACTGCATCGTTTCCTATTCAATTATGAATTTCGTGTTCTATTTACAAAATATGGAAACGTTGTGAAATTATATCAAAAACAATAGTTAAGTACCTAGGTACATTCAATTTATTTTCAACTTAACTCTACATAAATGTTATACGATTGTTAAGCATTTCATAAATTTTAAGTTTTAATAAATGAAAATGGCTTTTCATTTAATCAATAACAATAAGGAAACCTCACATGTCATTATAATGTCAGCGAGAAATATTTTATACATACACAAATAATGTTAAAGAACATATGTCTTAACATGATGTTGATACATTAGATAATAAAATAGCACTCCTACTGCAATAATGCATAACGACTCCGATTATAACTCGGGCGCAAACAAAACCAAAAACAATCGCATTCACATCAAATGGCTAGGTAAATCTTGGACTTAAAATTTGGCAGTATCTTATATTGGCAACGTTACAATACATTATATGGAATTCGATTTCTGTGTATCTGTATTTTACTTTTGGCGCGCTATGCGTCACTGCAATGTGACATTTTTCTAGCGTCATACAAATAGATACACAATGTCAGATGCAACAATCTAGAAATTATCATAATAATTCATTAAAAATAATGAAGTCAATAACGCGCGCAAGCAAGCAAGCAACGCACGTCACCGTGCGACCGCATTCAACATCATAATCTTTATGGACGGGGCGCGGATGCGCGAGACGAAACTATCCGTAGTATCCGTCCGCGCTCATATTTACAGCAATAACCAGCCGCACCAACAATTACATTTGCACACAATAACCGGCCACGTCTGCGAAAGAAAGCAAAATAATTCGCTTTTCTAAATTCGAATACAAAGCGACGCGGACGCGGCGTACGAAACGCGAAAATGTATCGGCCAATGGCGCTAGAGCGCGCGCCGCGGCCCGCCGCCTTAGCGCCCAAATGCCAACCTAACTACCAACAATTAGGAATGCGCTCTATTCCAAATTCAAACGAGCTTTGTATTTGAATTTGACGTAAATTACAATTGTAACAATCGTCGCGGGGCGCGGGGCGAGGGTGGACGCGGCGCGACATGATGCGGTCCAATTTTAAAATCGCAACGAATTACACACGGATGTATTAATTGAATGTATAAATAGAGATTAGAATTTATGCAGCGGCGGGTAGTGAGCGCGGTGTAAATGTCACGGGAACAATAGTGCGCCGGTGTCTATTTGAGATTGATGAGCAACAAATAATCTGTGCTGTTGTCGGAAGGCGGAAAGTCGGTTGCGTAACGTTCGGTACACTCGTATGAGAGAACGGATTATGGGCCGTATTATATTCGGTAAACGATATATATCTCTGTCCGTCTGCATTCGACGTTGCGTTTAATAGTTTACGTACGCTGCACGATGGAGCGGACGCGGGAAAGCTCCGCGCCTCGCGCGAGATGACGCGACCCAACGAGTGCGCTGATGTCGAATTTTAATGAAAAACGTGATTAAATCTATAAAAAGGCAAAATTATATCGCAGTTAATAGTCGTCTTAAAATTCGTCGGACGCTTTCGTCAAAATAAGAAAATAATTAATACTCGGTCCGGCGAAGGAACGTTTAGAGCGGACATAACAACAAAACAATACGGCGCTCGCAAACCGAAACAAAACACAGAAAAATATGAATACCGATCGGAACGGTCGCGTGGAAACAAAAGATGGCGGATTTAATGAAATGAAATAAAATATAAATTCCTTTTGCAAGCGAGAATTCTTACATTTTTAATTTGGCACCGCGGAATGGGAGCTAAAAACGGTCAAATTCCGAATTCATAAGCGCGACCGAACGGCCGAGCGGCGGAGGGTTGCGCGGGGGCATAGGCGGGGGCGCGGGCCTCACCCGCCAGCGGACACCGGCGATAAACGAATATTCATTTTTATTGAAAATCAATCCTCCGGCCCGCGGGAAGTTTCTACCATTAAAAGTATTCAGCCGATTCAATAAGTTAACCCTTCAATATGTAAAACAACAAGCATTGGTAGATTGGACCAGAAATATTATAAGAAGCGAAGGGTTAATTCGCAACGAACGGCGCGGTCAGTCCTCGGAAACCCTCTGCGCGATGTCGTAGGTCACGTATGGTCGGCACATTCTTTTTGCTGTTTGTTTTCACGTTCTTTGTAAACATTGGTTTACGATATCTCTAAGTTATCCGTATTTATTACTAGTAATATAATTAAAACACGATAAAAAAATAAGTTTTCGTTTCGTTAATTCCCAACTTCGTGAAGGTTGGCAATGCATAGATGTACTGTAGATAACTAGCTATGATTAGGCACTTATCATCAAGTGACCCGCTTGCTCGTTTGTTTTTAGACAAATTAATGATGACTAGCAAGACGCTTGCTTGATGGTGAGCCAGGCTAAACAACAACACCAAGCAGAACTTTGCAACACTGCATTGCGCCCGTCGCCCTGAGATAACAACGACACATTTCATTCAATGGAAATTCTAACAAGAATCATTTTTCAACAAGCTCGAATTTGGATGCAGGCCGCTTTTGTCAGGTCTGAAAATCTTTAGGGGTGGCATATGTTCAGCAGTAGACTTCATATGGTTGATGATGATAAATTTCTAAATTATAAGAATGACTACTAAAGGGTGCTCAAACCAACATAACAGGAGCCGCCAATAAGCTGTTTGCAGAAATAGGTATTGCAGTTTCTACCAACACTGACTCGCATAAAAAAGTTCTTCCACTTAGTATTGTTGCTTTTAGATGCTTAGCGGTAGAAATAGACATTGCAAAGGCATCTACCTAGGCTGGGTCAGTCTGTGTCGGAAGATGTTCCGTCCCATGATGTGATAGGGGGCGACGCTATCGCCATATCAGGCACAAATAAAGGACTCACTTCGTCTGTGAGACTGACGATACTGATCTCTATCAGAATGACTTCAATCGTCACTCCACACCAGATGTCTTCAAACCTGACGTTCGCCAGACACTCCATGACTAATACCCGCTTTATTTGCTTTTATAAAGTTTTATGATCGTGTCAGACGGACGGATTTTATGTATATTTATATTTTATTTTATCGATTTTATTTATGGATTATTTCGTGATGACAATGACTCCTAGATTCCTGGAGATGTGATGTGGTAAAAACTACAGCTGGATATAACAAATTGAAGTTCGTGGGAAACCGTGAAAAATAAAAAAAAACAACGCGTTGCACTCCGGGAGTGCTGGCAGAAGTGAAAACTTGAACATTAACGTTGTGCATTTCTGAATATTTTGGAATGGTTAGGGAATAATTTCGCACGAATTGCTTTATTTATCAGTATAAAAGTACTAGCATTTATGTGGTTAAATACAATATTTATTTATTGCGCTATCGTACACAAAAATGACAATTTATATTACATAAATGACTTCCTCTCCTACGCCGCGCCGGTGGTCTACTCTCCCTTCGTCTTACGAATTTTCGATCAAGTCACGTGTCCTGACGCGAGTTTAACATTTTATACCCATCCCAAGAAAAGTGCTCAACGTCGCTAAAGAAATTTTTTCTTCAACAGACATAACATTTATGCTATTTGATGTTACATAATTTTGAGTATGAAACACTTGGATAAATCTGATGTTTGTCATGTTTTCTGCACTGAATCGCTTTAACACTCAGCCGAGAAGAACGTCTATTATCCTATAAGTATCTACAATAAATGATAAAGAACTATCCACTGGTGCCAAAACTAATGGCTCTACAGTAGAACCTCAAGTAGAATTGCTGACACATAATTTAAAGTTTTTTTTGCTCAATTATTTTGTTTCTGCTTTCATCTATTCGACATGACTTTACCAGTTTGTGGGAGACGTGATAAAGTTTTTCATTCCAAAATACTCTTTGAGCTTGTTATGTTGGCAACACGAGGGCAATCTAGTCTCCAATAATACACAATAAACAGAAATACAGTGAAACACATCTGAGTATTTTAAAACATCAATCCGGTATCTCGTTGTAATAAAATCAATCATTTTCTTCATAACTCCCGTGTGTTTTTCCCCCGATCGAGCATTTGGCTTAAAAATAGATTTTTTGAGTGCTCGAGCTCAGATAAGTAATATTGATGTTTGGAAACGGACGTGGTTTTATTATCTTATAATTTTTGAGACAGGGGTGTATTCGGGATTAGTTTTTAATTTAAGGGTGTCTTTTTATATCAACATACATTCTCAAGCTTATGAGTGAAATACATTGATATATTTAAATTTGATAATCGTGTTTTTCCAAAGATTTTGTTGATATATTAGAGACGTTGCTTTTTAGAGGGTAGTTAGTAGTATGCCGGCTTGTCTTATTGGATGAAAATTTTAATCTTATTTTAGTCTGATCCCAGAACACGATTAGTCATCTCGAGGTATGCGGATGATAGAGTCAAAAGAAGCAGAGTTGGCTGTACTACGACAGTATTACTCAATGATTTTTTGTTGTTATTTTCCAATGGGCTAAATTTAATCACTAATTAAAACTCAACAAAAAAGCCTACACAGGAAATTTATTTTCCCCACACCTGATTAGTATAGGATATGTTCCATACGTCATTCAGGCCGCAAAGACCATGTTTAGCACCACAATGGCAGGCGTGGTCGTGCTAGCGGCGAATAATTACACCACCTCCCTCCGATCCTCTCATACCCCGCCAGCCCCATCCCCGCGAACCTTCATTGAGCATTGTGTCGTGACCCAGGAGGTGATAATGTGCTAATTCTGAAACTCTCTTAGAATTTGGGTTCATCGACTTGTTTGATGCAACGGATTATGTTTGTCATTCATGATTTTGTCTTTACTTTTTTAAGCTATTTTTAATCAATTTATAACTAAATAGTAAGATAATAAAGTGTATTTTTAATAATTACTTAAATAGAGTCTGATTGATCGCGTCAAACCTCATTTTTAATTCATACAATTGTGTCTATAATTTAAACGTTAACCACTGAACACTATGCCCAACAAAGAATATTAAAAAACATAAAAATCACAAACGAAATAAATTATGATATGTCTACAACATAAAAATTAGAACAATAGACAATCAATACAGTGAGATTTACATATTCCGGCTAGTTTACGAGTTTAGCATAAAGCGATTATAAATTGTATGCTTTTTAACATATTATCTATGAGGCGTGCGTTCGTAAAAGAATGTGACGGCCACCCCGCTCGCCTTATTGCGAATACGTGGAGGTGGCGCGGTGGCGCGTGCCGGCACCTCGCATACACAATACCACCAGTTACGTAACACGAACGCGCAAGGAATTACCCACACTACGATTTCTCTATCGACCATCACACCTTTCATACAACACTGACAACAATAATTTATTGTCCAATAAAACAATGTCTAGACTGGCCGAAATACACGCGTGTTCAATTTTTAAATTTCGAACGTCACACAACAAAATGGAAACGGCATTCTTATCTCGAGCCCGACGTTCTAAATTCAAAATATAAGTGAAGCAATTGAAAAACGAAACGAACCAAGTTCATATTACGGAGCGCGTTCCAAATTCGAATGTATTCAAATATCGAACGGCTCGAGATGGATTATGACGGGCGTGCGGGACGGCGCGCTGGAACACATCTTGATATGCCACAAATCACTTTTTTTCCTCCTCTTTTTTTATAGACTCGCCTGTTTGAACGCCAGTTATTTCATACGAGTATTTGAATTGCAAATGTTATTATTAATCATTAGCCATTTGGTCGATCTTTTCTAAACTCGTAAAACCGTAACGTTCCAAACTCGAAACATTCAATCAACTGAAAATTTAAATAAAATATTACTGGAACTTATAAAATCATAATGTCGAACGTGGCTAGCTCGTTTCGGCGCGGCGATATGATCCCATTGATTGATGGGTGACCACGCTGCGTGTACACTCTCAGTGACCATTTTAGATAGACATGTGCTTTTTCACATTGGGAGTGTTTTACGAGATCACGTTTAAACGGTCGTTATGTATTCCAAGTATGTTGACCCCAAGAGCGGCGCGGACTACTCCGTACAATGTTTTGAACTTAATTAAAAATGTATAAAAGAATTTATTGCGTGTAAAGAATACGCCCCCGTGTTTGTAGAGCAGATTTTTTAATTACACCCAATTGGTTGTAATAGAACACAATTTTGCCGTCATTCTATATTTAAAAAGTGGAAAGTTCTTATATTTTCGTATGGTATTTATTTAATTTCCTGCCGGTGTCAGATTCGTAATGACGCAACTCGTCAAAAGTTGAATTGACTCACATACGGGCTAGGAGTTTAGTTAAGCAATTACATCAAGTAGTTAATATCCGCGTAATTGATATTAATATTATTTGTTAGTATTTTAGTATTTATTTGATTGAACTAGGTAATTGAATTAAAAACACGAACTGAGCAAAACGACGGAACAAAGTATATTTCTGACAAGAACAGATTACAGAGAGTTTTTTTTTTTTTTTAAACATAATATGACAAGTGCACAATATTCATAATAGATGGCGTTCAGTGTTGCAATTAATCATTTCAACATCCTCTTCTTAATTGCAAACCCATAGCCATGGAACAGTCATCAGTCTTCTTTGGAGAAATTGGTTTTGTAAGTATGTCGGCAACCATATCTTGAGTCCCAACATAGCAGAGTTGAATTTCCTTATCAGCAACTCTTTCTCGGAGAAAATGATGTCTCAAATCAATATGTTTGCTGCGAGCACAGTAAGAATCAATACCTGCAAATTTGATTGCGCTTTGGTTATCACAATAAATTATGGTTGACACATCTGTAAGCTTCCAATTTAGTTCCGACTCTAAATGCCTTAGCCACATAGCCTCCTGTGTGGCCGTAGCTAGTGCCATATATTCAGCCTCCATGGTTGATTAGGCAACTGTGTTCTGTCGTTTGGAACACCATGATACTGAAGCACCCTGAAACAAAAAGGTGTAGCCAGAGCATGATCTCCGGCTGTTAATGTCAGAAGCCCAATCTGAATCACAGTAGCCAAACACTCTTCTGTCATCTTTATTTTGGCTAAATTTTAATTTATAATCCTTAGTTCCTTTTATATAGCGTAGCACTCTTTTAACTGCTAACCAGTGTTGTATTTCTGGTTTGTTGTTGAAACTACTCAATTTGTTTACAACAAAACAGATATCTGGTCTTGTGCCTTGTGATAGGTAAAGCAAACTCCCAATAGCTTCTTGATAAGGTACATTACTAATAATATTATTTTGATCTCCTGTGCTGATCAATTTGGAGCTAAGATCACAGGGCGAATGGACTGGATTACAATCTGTCATATTGAATCTCTGTAGGATTTTTTCTATATAAGCAGTCTGATCAATATAAATTTGGTCTCTGGCCGCGTTTTGACTTATCCTCCATCCAATAAAATAATTGACAGGTCCAAGCGATTTCATTTCAAATTTACTTTTAAGTTGTAGTTTGATTTCTTTACCTTTCTCTTCATTATTATAAAAAATTAATAAATCATCAACATATATCAATATAAAGATGATGCTTCCATTATCATTTCTGTAGTAAATACATGGATCAACAGATGTACTTTTCATTCCCAACTGTTTGAGAACAGAAGTAAGTTTCAAATTCCATTGGCGACTCGCCTGTTTCAAGCCATAAATAGACTTATTCAATCTGCAAACTTCTTGTCCGTGTTCATAGCCAGGTGGTTGATTCATATATATTTCAGCATCTATATCTCCCTGCAAAAATGCTGTAACTGCATCCATTTGATCTATATATAAGTTTTCTTTTACAGCTAATGCAAACAAATATCTTATTGAAGTATGCCGTACTACCGGAGCAAAAATTTCGTTATATTCAGTTCCTTTCCTCTGTCTGAATCCTTTTATGACTAATCTTGCTTTGTATCGTACAACTTCACCATCTGCATCTATTTTCAGTTTGTAAACCCATTTGCAAGGGATTATTCTTTTGTCTTCAGGTAGAGTTACCAATGTCCATGTATTATTCTGAAGGAGTGATTCATACTCGCTATCCATAGCTTCTTTCCACTCTTTTGCTTTTGGGCTTGAAAGAGCGTCTTCCACAGTCTCTGGTTCTTTTAATAATGCTGATGAACTTGTTGGTTTCTCTTCGTAACAAAAATAAGTAGTAGGTTTGATATTCCTTGGCCTCAGAGTTATATTTCTTAATGGTATAGAATCGTCATCAAATCTTTCCGGTGTGTAATCTGGATCATTATCTCTTCCTGAATTTGATATGTCACTGCTGGCATCATACAATTGTTCCTCTTCTGAACTTTCATTTACTAAAGTATCGGTATCAGATTCTTGTTTGGCTGTCGTTTCCTGTTCTTGCAAAGAAGTGAGTGGCATAATTACACAATTATTCCTAGCTGTGTGTTCCAAGAAAACAACATCTCTACTCTTGTATATTTGTTTTTTACTCTCATCATACAATCTGTAGCCTTTAGTGTATTCGCAATAACCCACAAATATCATCTTAGTAGCTTTTGAATCCCATTTTCGTCTGCTTTCTTTTGGTACATGAACCATTGCGTGACAACCAAATATTTTCATGTTATTTAAATTTGGTCTTTTACCTGTCCACATTTCATATGGTGTCTTGTAGTCCAAGGCTTTTGTTGGTGAACGATTTGTTATATATGCCGCTGTTGAAACCGCCTCAGCCCAAAATATTTTCTGTAGTCTGGAATTTAAAATTAGGCATTTAGCTCTCTCTACTAATGTGCGATTCATACGCTCTGCCATACCGTTTTGTTGTGGCGTATATGGATTACTTGTTTGATGCTGGATACCAGATTTACACAAAAACAATTTAAACTCATTGTTTATATATTCTTTTCCATTATCTGTGCGCAATGTCTTTATTTTCTTATTAGTTTCATTTTCTACTAAATTCTTAAATTCTTTAAACTTTTCTAAAGTTTCAGACTTGCTCTTCATGAAATAGACAGATACTTTCCTACTGTAATCATCAATGAAAGTAACATAATATCTGGCCCCTCCAATAGAACTTGTCTCCATCGGACCACATAAATCTGAGTGAATTAATTGGAGCAATTCTGAAGCCCTAGTACCCGTATTTTTAAATGGTTGTCTACTCATTTTTCCCTCTAAGCAAGTTGTGCAAACTTGATTACCTTTTTTCGATAATTCAACCCCTTCTGCACTATCAGTTATTTTCTGTAAGTCTGTGAAATTGAGATGGCCCATTCTTAGATGCCATAAATTTATATCTCGCTCATCTGTTGTTGATAGCAATGCCGGTGCTTCAGAAACATTGTTCAATATATACATGTTATTGCGATGCAATGCTGTCAATATTAACTTATTATTTTGATATATCTGACAACCATCTCTCTCAAATTTCACTTCACAGCCATTATTTACCATTTGACTTACAGAAAGTAAATTAACTGTTAATGTGGGTACATATAAAACATCTCTGACCTGTATTGTCCGTATTATGCCATCTGAGTCTCTAATCTGAAAATCCACCTTGCCACTGCCTTTTACTGCTACTGTTTTATTGTCTGCAACCTTAATATTGTTGATAGTTGATGGGGATACATCATACATCCAATTCTTGTTATTGCACATATGCAGTGATGCTCCGGAATCAACATACCAGCAACTTCCATCCAATGCAGCAGCAACTGGAAAAGCAGCATAATAACCATTATTAGAATTGTCATTGTTTGTCGGACCCTTTTTTTTGTCTTTAAAGTAGCAATCCCTACTCATGTGACCATACTTGTTACATACA
Source organism: Sphinx pinastri (assembly GCA_947568825.1). Lineage (NCBI taxonomy): Eukaryota > Metazoa > Arthropoda > Insecta > Lepidoptera > Sphingidae > Sphinx > Sphinx pinastri. Next base: position 7,965,157 of record OX387639.1, on the reverse strand, counting down.
AAGCACCGTGGCCCTTTGGGTTGCCCTTTCCTCTGAAATTGGTTATTAGGATTTTTTGGCATTGACTTTGACATAATATTTTGTTTATTATATGACTTGGCATAGTAAGCAGCTGAATCTGATACCTTAACTTCTTGTAACAACTTAGTTTTTACATAATCTGCAGTAATATTCACACCGGAGCTCTCCAAAGCCATTATCATTGGCTTGTAGTAATCAGGGAGGCCAGCGAGCAGCAACGTACCCAGCCACTCGTCTCCTACTACAAAATTGATATTTCTTAACTTGTGAGCTGTTGACATTACCTTATTGACATATGCCTCGACACTCGAGCAATTGTCCAAGTTAGTGGTGATCAAATCTCTCAATAAACCTACTTTTCTACTAAGCCCTGAGTCATCAAACACTTTTTCAAGTTTGGTCCAAACCTGTTTCGCTGTTGTAGCCTCTTGTACATGGACGTAATTAACTGGGTCTACCAACAGTATTATTTTCGATTTTGCTTTCGTATTTTTCTTGCTATCAGATACATAGCCTGGGTCAGATTCAACCTCCTGCCACAATTCTTCATGTTCGAGGTAGTTTTTCACGGCAAACTTCCAACTTTGGTAATTTTCTCTTCCAATTAGCTTCTCAATTGTACCCATTGATATTTGTGATGCCATTTTATTAAGCACTTTTCTCAAAAAATTAAGCTAAAATTGCTGAAAAAAAACGAACTCGCCGGCAATGGCCGGTTTTGAGGTTATCTAACTTCAATCTAATTAAATCACAGCACTTATGTTTCGAATTACTTTTCTAATATACTAACGGACATATATAGCCCATAACCTAATATTATTTGTTAGTATTTTAGTATTTATTTGATTGAACTAGGTAATTGAATTAAAAACACGAACTGAGCAAAACGACGGAACAAAGTATATTTCTGACAAGAACAGATTACAGAGAGTTTTTTTTTTTTTTTAAACATAATATGACAAGTGCACAATATTCATAATAGATGGCGTTCAGTGTTGCAATTAATCATTTCAACAGATATGACATAATAATCGTGATATTATTAAAAAAATTACAAATATGCATTGGGTATAGGAAACGGATATAGCGTACTACATACATTCTAAATAATTTGAATCCGAGCTAAAATTACATGAACAAAATAAGTAATGTTTATTGTCAGCGTTTAATGTTCACAAAAAACTATATCCGCGTACGGTGTAACAATCAGATACGAGTTGTTTTTGTCGTTAAACTAAGTAGTTCCAATTATAAAGAAAGCTTCACTGTAAGACGGTAACGCATTAACATTCATTCGTTCATTCGAAAGCCTCATCTCTCATAACGTATCATACTCGTTCTATTTTCAAAACACAAATTTGAATATGAACCGAATGTAAGCAACATTTGAAAATGGAATGCTCCCCGTGTTTGTAATTCGTCCGTTTGAAAATGGAACGTCTTGTTCTTATTATGAATGCGTTAAGGATGCGCAAGAGCATGCGCCCGACGGTTTAGTAACTGATGCATTAATGCCTCGAATGATCTCTTAAGTTTTTTTTGTTCAACGCCCGGAGATTGGTCATTACACATCTGAATATGTGTTCTTCACAAAAAGTCGGATCACGATTCGGTAAAAAGTTGAAACGAGTCTGTGATGTAAGTAGATAGCAAACGTGCTCTTTATGTTATTAGAATTTGAAGTTTCCGGATTGATTTGAAAGTTTAACGGGGCGAGACTGTGCCACCAGTCGGCACAAGTGAATTGGTTTTATTGAAATTTCTATAACTAACTCACGTTACTATGCCAAATTACTACGTTACGTAAAACTGTACCGAACAAAGTACAAAACTCGCTAGAACCTCATAAAGTAACGATTACAGATATGCAAATATGAAAATGTACTTAACGAGTTAATGCTCATTTTATTTCATTTAAAATCAAAGTTCAACGTTATCGTATTGACTATCGTCTGCACAACATAAAACCTTCCCGTCTTAAGGCAACGGAAGTCTGTAAGTACACTTATAAGATAATAACAAAAAAAAACTGTCGTACATCCTCCCTCCGTCCGAATCAATCAATAAACCACAAAAATAATCTCACATTACGGCCCGTCTCGCGCTCGGTCCTCACGTCCTCATAATTAAACTCCACATATTCCTTAAACACGAGAATTAACCCCAATTGAGGGACCGCTCTATTTAAATTACTCGTAACGTACTATTCAAGTTTCTGGAAGCGTGTGACACGTCACTAATCTATCTGCTGGCCGAGATGTTTGTCGTTTAAAATGACGTTATTATTCGATATTTGAAATTTATTCTACGCGTTCCATTTTTTTATTTGATTTAAGAATGCAACTGGCTATACGATTAAAAATGACATTTGATGCTGTGGGACTGTTAATATTTGTTTGTTGGCTTTTGTTTTATGAATAAAGATTGTTACTTGTTACCGACCGAGTCTCAGTTTTATAATATTAATCTATCACCACGTTGTACTAGTACGAATTGAGAACGATGATTGTTTGGTAAAACAATAGATTTACATCCAAAAAGGCGTTAAGTAATTAAGTTGTCATCTACTATATCAAGTTACCGGGAGCCTTAGGGTTCTTATTATTTCTATTTAACTCCTTCTTAGATTCAAGTTACAACGTCAAAATGTTGCACCGAAAAGTATTGTGTCTAATATATTAAGATGTGGAACAAGTTATCTCCACGGTTTAATTTCACACGGAAGCCATAATTAACTAAACGCAGTGTATTTACCGCAGTTGTAAAACATTATTCTGTGTTAATTAATACATATGTAATTATAGCCATTTTATATAGACGTCCGTAGAATGAAACATTTCTACGAATGCCAAGCAATAAAAATTCCATCATAACAAAAAAAAAATATCGGCAGTTGCGAGGGAAAAACTCTACAATTTATTTCTACAAATACCGCGTTTCAATAAAGAGCGGAGAAAGGAGTTTAACACCGTGTTTCCTGTTTATGAAAGAATCCATTTCACGTCACTTTTTGTTAGCAGCCGGCATGACGAGATAGATTTCCGTTTTGCTCATCGCAACTTAATTTTGCCTCAAAACACAAGTTCCCATTGTGCAGTGTACAAAGCTGTAAAATTATCATGAGACGGACAAGTAATAATCTCATATTTGAACCGAGTGCCGTCCGCCATCTTTGAAAACAATGAACGTTATTGTCTCTTCTTAATTCCATTTTTGAAAAAATAATCCATTTCGCATTTCATCGCGAGCGGCTCATTGATTATTCAAACACATGCGAAACTCACCTCTACTGAGTAATCGTAAAGTTTAAAATTGACTGTGTGATCGGCTTGCAGCTGCTTTAAACGTAAATATTTGCTTAAAGAAAAACGGTTCTTATTATAAAGTGTATAGAGTGAGAATTGATCGCTAATTGGTTTACGGGAATTGCATATGTGAAGAGTGAGACGGGTAGATTGTACGAGTGGGACGGAGATATGCGCGATTTCCCAATGTGTTCGCTTATTATGATAATTATGAGATGACAATATCGAATTATTCCGATATTAATGGTTATATATTCTTACTTGAACATCACGGCGTGTACCTTAATGGGTAGACAATGGATGAACTACGTAGTCTTTGCGATTTTGGCTCTTTAGATGAACAAATCATGTGATAAATGTTGTTGGTATTAAAGGTATTATTTCAGTACCTACTTTATAACTTGAGTAACTAAAGGTAAAGAGATAACTAAAAGTTCGATTGTAATCATCCAAAGCAAGTTAAGGGAAATTATAAATCAGATTTTGAGTGGTAGAGCCGCGCTATACATACTTTTGTCAAAATCCAAAAGGGCATCTACGACCGTGGAAGTTCCTAGTAACTTAACGAAAACCACTTTCATAGAACAGTGTAGTTATTGCATTTTACGTGTATAAGAAGATTGACTAAGGACGGAGACTTCTCTCCCCTAGCTTTCCTTGCAATTATCAGTTATACCTACTCTAAGTAGGATGTTATAAAAATTAACTACCATCATAGAACCTTGATCAAGTAAATTGCGCCAGTAACTTAGCGAAAAAACTCACTTAACAACACTAGTTTGTAAATCTCAATCTGAAAATAAGTCGTTAGTTAATAAACATTAGTTACACCTCCCACACAAGTCAATAAACTTTATGACGAACATTCAATAAAACTAAACAGTTACAAGTCATCATGTCCAAAATTGTAACATTTGTTAGTATTAAAAATGTATTTAATGACTGGTTGGGTGATAAGTGTGTTCTAATTTCAAGAAATATTGAATTTAAATTTGGAATTTGTCGGATTTCAAATTGGAATTTGTTCAAAAATTCAAAAATCGAACAAAATTCATAATGCACGTTTCATTACATATTAACAGACTTATATTGATAATAAGAAATGTATTTTTAAAATCATAGATAATCTTATACGCATAACCATAGACAGTAGTAACACCATCAACACTACGAATAAAGAGAGCATTTTTGGCATTACTTTGGGAATTTTGTTAAGTCTTATGACTAGTAATTTTATCAGTAAATCTATACATTACGTTATTTTAAACGTTAAAAACATTGTGACTTGGATTTTCTGTCTTAAAAATTACTCAGTCGCAGCTCGGAGTCAGTGAAGTTGGTGGTGTGATACCCAAGTGCCTCTCTCCGGTCATGTCGGATTGCGTGAGTCTCACCGGACTATGAGTGTTAAGGAATAGCGAGTGCACCTGTGTATTGCGCACATACTTGTGCACTATAATATCTCCTGCGTTATGCGTACCTGGCTGATCACCGTTGAGATTGGCCGCCGTGGCCGAAACTGGCTAGGAGGATTACGTTTTTTACATAACGTTATGTATCGAGGTACAGATGTACATACTAACACTATCTCATTAATAGATATCGGAGCGATCAAAGTATCCAAATAAACTTTTAAGGTTTCGCGGAAGTCGCATCTAAGCTCGCAGTTCCTCAAAGGCTTTATAGAATAGTTGTATAACTTACAACGTGTATCCTAGTTGTAGTTGTTTGTAATATCTTCGTCCACAATTAGATATCATTACTATTGTAGTACCATACAGAGTGTTTTATTTATTTATTTACTGGCATGGTATGGGGATAAACCGAAACCATATGAGATGCAGGGAAACTGTCTCGCTTCAAATTCGCCAATATGATAAGAGCCTTAATCACGCATGAAACAATCCGGCCTTAGTTGTAGTTTTCAATAAAATCACAATGGTTTAGCTTTTTATAGATATTCTACTAGTCTATACTAATAATAAAGAGGAAAGATTTGATAGTTTGTTTGTGTGTAATGGATAAACTCAAAAACTACTGGAACGATTTTGAAAATTCTTTCACTAATAGGAAGCTACATTACTTCTGAGTGCTATAAGCTACTTTTTATCCTGGAAAAACTTTTTTACGCGGGCGGAGCCGTGAGCAGAAGTCTAGTGTCTTATAAGAGAATAGCTGCATCCCATCGTCAGAGAAAAATGCTATCAATCTGGATATACCTGATATGCCAATGAGAATTACATGGAAGTTAGAATATGGCTTGTAAATGCCTAACGTAGGTTCGATTTCCTTCCCACCCGTATATCATATCACTAACGACATAAATTGACACAAAAATAAAACCAATAGAAACGTTAACATAACGTCAAAAATAATTATCTCCCATTAATGTCGAGTAGTAGTAACAATAAATAAATTGCCTGTTTTACAATTTTAAACAGTCCATATAGACCGTAAATGGTCGACATCTCGTGTGACGGACAGACGGACGGCTGCGCGCTGAATATGGCCCGTGGTGCCGGGCTACCGAGATGGGTTCATTGCTGTTGCGTGTCGTATTATTTACTAGAAAAGGCAATTAGTTGCCTCACATGCGTATCTCGGCGCGTATCAGTCGTGCGACAAAAAATAACCGAAGATTTATTAATACTAACAGAGCTAACTTAGTAAGATATCGTTCGTATTTCGCCATATTTGATAATGTACGAGCAAGATTGGTAATAAACGTTTTTTCGCTTAACTCCATTAGTATCTGAGTCACTGTCATTTGATTTTTCTATGTCATCTCTTCGCTCAGTCGGAATAATTTTGCCGCATTCGAATGAATAATTTTGAATGACATTAAAGTTATAATTTAATTCCGAATCATGCCGTACATGAAAACTCGACCTTCCATATTCAAAAAACAAAACGAAACAATGGCAATTACAATCGAAATTTCATAAACGGAACACCGGTCGGCGGCAGTTTTTGAAAATCGAACACTGTTTTATCGATATCGTTAAAGCGTTCGATATTTGAATGAATCACGTCATGTGAGTCAATAGCATTGTTCGTACACAATGCGCAGCACTAACGTCGTACAGACGAAGTAAATTAGGAAATGTGTTTTTTATATGAAAGCCATGTTGAATTACAATTGGACGTAATATATGACACACGTACGAGTTTCCAGTTAATGTCGTGAGAATATTTGAATATTATCGATATGCGTACGTCACTAGCGGCGCGTGTCATCTTTAAAAATTTTCGGCGATTATTAATATGTATGGAAAATATCGGTCATAAATTTCCAAGAATGTGTTGTTGGTTAGTTTCGGTTACGGTAGCTTGATGGGCAAGTTATGGCTTTGTTGGAAGCCGGTGTGAATTCGAATTCCTCGGTTTTATTGTTTATCATACGTGTTATAAATTTAAAGAAAGGCTTATTTGATACTTTAATATAATGTGTAATTTGTTCCTAATAAGTATTTGTATTAGAATTCTTGTAAGATTACCGCATTTTCAACAGTGTTTCTCATTAAAGTATGAGTAAACATAACATCTGCGATTTCGTTTACCTTCGCTTAATAAAATTAAAGGCCTTTGTTGATACATGACTCATGAAATAAGTCAAATACTTGAACTGCGAGTGAATTGAAAAAGAATTTATTCACCTCAATAAATCCGAAACGCGGAAACACCGGCATTCATAAAAAATAATATTTAAGAAAAAAATACACTTCCTGTGTAACAAAATGCGAAACGGCGCGAAATTGTTTATATTATCAAACAAAAACAATTCCCGTTTGGTATTGTTTTACGCGGAATGTGAAAAAAATATAGTTAATTTTATTTATATAACAATCACGTTCGGGTATGATTGTTCGCGGCCGTGACGTCACCTCCGCCGCCTGATAAGGACCGACTTCCGGCCGAAATCCCCGTGAATGAATGACCGAATGAACGGAACGAACGACCTTATCCATAATATCGAGGACACGGTAGTACTGTTGTGATACTGGGTCTAAGGAGGCCTTAAATGTCTACGATGGAATGTGACATATTTTTTTAAAGAGACCTAGAATACTCACTTCACTAAGACTATCACGCCTTCACACCCGCTACTGCAACTCCTGTAAACCAAGATTGGCAGTGGTACCCATTTTATGACACTGAGCGGTGAAGCTCGGCGAGTCTGGTGGTAGGTCTCTCATATGTAAGAGTCCGTCTGTGTGGCTACCACCGCAATGTCTATTTCTACCGCCAAGCAGCAGTGTATGCATGCACTGTTGTAAATACAACAGTGCAACCGAAATCGGTTTGAAGGAAAGTGTAGCCAGTGTAACTACTGGACATAATGAGACTTAACAACTTATGTCTCACGATGACGAGCGCAGTGGAATGCCACACAGTACTTTGTAACTCAAGGTGCTGAATGGTATTGCTACTGTTTATGGGTGGTCGTATCGCGTACCATCAGGCGAACGGCATGCTCGTCTCGTCATTTAATGCAATAAAAAAAGAAGTCTCCTGGAGCACTAATGTGTCTAAGCCTTCCTGCAACGTGGTTTAAAAATTGTACAGATAGACGCAGATGGACGAATGAGACTATAGCTCTTTTGTCTTTTAACCAGGCAAGTTTTTTCAACTGTAGTTATCTTTTTGTCAGGGTCTTATCAAGCTGGACGCACTCGCAGAGTTTCGAGTGCTCCAGGTGCTGCGAGCACATCCAGCTTAATAAGACCCTGACAAAAAGACAACTACAGTTGAAAAAACGGGCCCTAAGTAGTATAGTCAAATTGTAAACTATTATGACGTCGGTTAAAATTGGGGATATGATTAAACAAACGTTTTTCATAATGCCTTCATAGGATTGTGTTCATTATTAAAAGTTTGTATTTAACCATAAACAATATTCTTCTTGGAATGCCCAATGTTATCAGTATTAAAGTTTGCGATAAGAATTTAAGTTGGATATACATTACGTCTAAAACGGACTATCGCGGAATAAAGTTGACTTCGCAAAACTACTTTTTATTAAAACGCTCTACCAAAAATCTATACTAACATATAAAGCTGAAGAGTTTGTTTGTTTGAACGCGCTTATCTCAGGAACTACTGGACCGATTTTGAAAATTCGTTCACTAATAGGAAGCTACATTACTCCTAAGTGCTATAGGCTACTTTTGATCCCGGAAAAACTTTTCCACGCGGGCGGAGCCGCGCGCAATGCTAGTGTATTATAATTTGATCAAAATATTGTTGGGTTGTTACTAGTTTAAATAATATCTAGCGATTTACTGCTCCAAGCTATTCTTATTTTAAGTTTTTGGTAAATACCACTCTATTAAGAAATATCCGATCATCCACAATGTTTTTAGTTCTTTAACGTAAATCCTACTCATCCTACTAATATTATAAACGCGAAAGTTTATAAGAATGGATGTCCATACATCCATTCTTACAAACTTGCCCGTGTGCCAAATTTCATCGAAATCCGTTCAGTAGTTTTTACGTGAAAGAGTAACATACATACATACATTCTTACAAACTTTCGCGTTTATAATTTTAGTAGAATACTAGTACTAGATATAGAGATAGGTCCGTCTGGAAATCTTTAGGGGAGGCCTATGGTCAGCAGTGGACATCATATGGCTGATGATGAAGATAATAGAGATAGACTCCCATAAATTATGAGATATATTTATATCGACAATGTAAGTTATGTTACTTACATTTTAATTTTGTTTACCTTTCCCTTGATATTACTAGCTGTCACTACGTTGGTTATTTTTAGACAGAGGTATTACCTCAGTCGAGCTGGCTCATTTATTGTAGATAAGCATGGACGACATGGCTCTAGGACTATAGAATAAAAATATCTATGGACTGCTTCGGTGGCGTAGTTGTATTACGGCATGACTGCTATGCTGAGGCTTGGGGTTCGATCCCCGGGTCGGGTAAAAGTGATATTGGGTTTTTCTATTCAGTATCAGCCCGAAATCTGGAATTTGTGCCCGATATGGCGATAGGCTCGCCCCCTATCACATCATGGGAAGGAATACGCATGGCGAAAAGTGGGTGCACTAGTTGTGCCTACACCTTCGGGGAAAAAAGACGTGAGTGTGTGTGTGTGTGTGTATTTATGCAATTACTCATAATCATAGGTACCACCTTATTCGATGGAATAAATTCTTCATATTAATATATCCATCAAATCCGAAACAATATTTTTGCATCACTTCACTTGTGATGCAACGATGCGTCCATTTTAATTATGTGTTGCATAAAATTACAATTTAATTTATTAGGGAACGATTTTTCATTCATCGTACATTAATGTTCGTATATAAGGCGCGATGACAGTTCCATTCTTAATATAGTGCATTGAGTAGTTCGGGGATGTTCCGCTAGATGGCGTTGTAATTGTAAAATAAGACTAGATAGATTTTGACAAAGTTTTTGCGTTCATCTTTTTATTACTTTTTAAAAGATAAAAAAGAATTAAAACATGTAAAGCTTTTTTGAAAGCCCTCGTGTCTTTTGCAAACGTAGATAAAGCCTTCAACTATATTCGGCAATCGAACAAGACAATAATTTGTAGAATCTTTTTGACGCCATTAAATTTTGCTTTGTCTTTGCAAATTGCGTGGGCTTTCACTATCGTAGATAACGTTTGCAAAACTATAACCTTTGTTCGGCGAGGCAAATTGGTATTTGGAGGTAATTTTGATACCTTTAATGCATTCGTGATCAATGTTGCCAAATCGCCATGACCAGTAATTGATAATGCTGGCTATTTTTTTCTAGTAAATCTGATAGAAAGAAGGCATGACTAGAGAAGTTATATTGACAGCTTTCGCAGTGATGATGACACTTCAAATGACTGCCTCGATGGCGTAGTTGTATTACGATATGACTGCAATGCTGAGGTCTTGTTCGATTCCCGGGTCGGGGAAAGTTATATTGGGTTTTTGAAATTCAGTATCAGCCCGGAGTCTGGAATTTGTGCCCGATATGGCGATAGGCTCGCCCCCTATCACATCATGGGACGTAATACGCATGGCGAAAAGTGGGTGCACTAGTTGCGCCTCTGCCTATCCCTTCGGGGATAAAAGACGTGGGTTTTTTTATGGCATTGAATGACGAGACGAGCATGCCGTTCGCCTGATCGTAAGCGATACGACCACCCATACATAGTAGCAACACCATCCAGGACCTTGAGTTAAAAAGTACTGTGTGGCATTCCACTGCGCTCGTCATCCTGAGACGTGAGATGTTAAGTCTCTCTATGTCCTGTAGTTACACTGGCTACAATGTGATGCAAACTGAAACACAGCAGTGCATGCACACTGCTGCTTGGCGGTAGAAATAGACATTGCGGTGGTACCCACGCAGACGGACTCTTACATATGAGAGACCTACCACCAGTAGATGTGTGTGTGTGTGTGATGACACTTGTAATGAGAGGTCGCGGGTTAGCTACTCGCAGATAAATACATGATTTGGAGATACTATTTTCGAATTGGTTAGAAAACCAAAGTTCATGTTACCTACAACTCAAGAGCAGTCTTAGAGTCAGAATGTTTTATGAGCCGTATAAATAAATCAATCTCACCTTTGAGTAAAATCTCGAGAAGACATTGAATATAACTATTTAATAAACCAAGCTTAAGCTGTCGTTTAAGAGCTTGATCTCAGCTGAGTGGCGCTGTTACATAAACAAAACTCAGCTGTCGAAATCCGTCACTTGAGCTGCTGTTAATGTGGGTTTATTAAATAGTGACTATCTTAAGATGTTGGCCTGAATTTGAGAGCGTCTCAGCTGATATCGCACTTCAGAGCGAAACTTAGCATCTATTAATACAGCCTTATGACAGTTCATTGTACAGTTACCCACATAAGTTGCTGCACGAATTTCAAATCGCCTATACGCGTTAAGTTTTGAAACATTTTTTTCTTTGTGTTAAATAAATGAAATGTCTTTTATTTAATTTTTTTGGGGAGAAAATACAATTTGTAGCTAACAAAAAAGTGTAATGGCTATTTGATGATGTTTATCAGCCTTTATGTGACTGACTGTACATACATAGTATTACGCCTTTTTCAGTTTACAGGGGTAGACAGAGCTGTAGCACACATATTTCGTCAGCTATCTTAGATCACATGTAATAGGTGATAAACCTATTGCCATTTCAATTTTTAGGCATCTATAAAACACAATATGGGTATAATAAGAGAATGACATTTGAAATATTCCTTAAGTCTCAACATACGTATAGAATTATACGTTTCTAAGAATTATGTGATTTATTACGGTTTTGAAAAAAAACATCACGATTTCGAGAGATCGTGTGTTTTTGTACATTATTTTACCAATACTGATTGTATTGTTGATAAGAGCCAGGCAAATTAGATTTTTTTCATAATCACGGAAGAGTATCGGCCATTTTGTTTTATATCCTGTTGCTGTACGTAGACGAGTTGATAAACGAAAGGTCGTTGGTTCAATCCCGCATGGAAACAAATATTTTTATTATCCAATTTGTGGAAAGTTTTGAGACTGAATCTCGCGTATACCTGATAAGTTAGAGCTTAATCTCAGTGTAGAGTCGGGACTCTAAGTATTATATTTTTTTTGTTACATTTTATTTTGCAAACATGTAAGTTTATTGTCCCAACAATAAAAAAATGTGTTTCTTTCTTTCATTACTATTATATTTTTATGATGAACTAGCTGTTGCTCGCGGCTCCGCCCGCGTTAAAACATTTTTCCGGGATAAAAGTTCCGCATTATATTTTCCCGGGATAAAAAACCTATGTGTTAATCCAGCATATGATCTACCCGTCTGCCAAATTTCATGGAAATCCATTCAGTAGTTTAGGAGATGTGCAGCTATAAACAAACTAACAGAAAATAATTACCTATATAAATCGCTGATTTGTTTTCCATTAATTACTCTTCTATTTTTACTTATATTTTTTTTTAAATGTAGAGACACACCGGTTCTACTGCTTTGTTATATGTATAGATAAACAAGCTTCGGTATATTGCTCATGTTTTGTGTGAAGTAACGCCCAAGAGATTACTTGAGTCCTATACTGAGTCCTGAGTGCTATACTTTTTATCGTGGAAAAACCTTTTCAACGCGGGCGGAGCCGCGCGCAATGCTAGTAAATAATATGATACATCGTGTACTTGCTAAGAATCAAATTAGTAGATTCAAGTATATAGACGCAATCGAATGTTATAAAATTATCACAAAATGTTGGTATTCCAAGAATACTTCTTCTTCAGCCTATGGAAGTCCACTACTGAACATAGGGCTCCCCCAAAGATTTCTAGTCCAACCAAGACTACTTTTTAGGCTCTTATATTATTATTTGAAAAATATTTTTTGTTTCTTTTTTTTATGGCATTGAATGACGAGACGAGCATGCCGTTCGCCTGATGGTAAGCGATACAACCACCCATAAACAGTAGCAACACCATCCAGCATCTTGAGTTACAAAGTACTGTGTGGCATTCCATTGCGCTCGTCATCCTGAGACATAGGATATTAAGTCTCATTATGTCCAGTAGTTACTTACACTGCCTACAATGTCCTTCAAACCGAAACACAACAGTGCATGCACACTGCTGCTTGGCGGTCAAAATAGACATTGCGGTGGTACCCACCCAGGCAGGCGCGTACATATGGGAGACCTACCACCAATGAAATATTTTTTATTTAAGATCCAGCGTACGTAATTTCGATAAACAATTTTTTTCGATAGCTTAGTTGGGAGTGGAACGGACTGCGGAAACGAATGTCCGCAGGTTCAAAACCCAAGGGCTCACACCTCTGACTTTTCTAAAAAGTTATGTGTGTATTCTTTGTGATTTATCGCTCGCTTTAACGGTGAAGGAAAACATCGTGAGGAAACCTGCATACCTGAGAAGTTCTCTGAATTTCGAAGGTAGATATGTGAAGTCTGCCAACCCGCACTAGGCCAGCGTGGTGGACTAAGGCCTAAAACCCTCTCAGTTGTAGAGGAAGCCCGTGCTCAGCAGTGGGCAGTATATAATACAGGGCTGGTATGATGTACGTAATTTCAAGGATAAAATAGGATTAATTAGTTAACCGAATCTTATTGTGAGAGACCCAAATTGATATCAGAATATAATAAACTCATAGCATTACTAAAGATAAGAACCGACGGATTACAACCCAAAACTAAGATAGAATTCAGACTTCTTGTTACACAACCTTTCAAATCTGTAGTAACTAAATTGATCTGTAAAGGCTATTTTTCATCGTGACTATCCCAAGGCAAATAAAATTTACCCAATCTTTGCCCGCACGTACATGCTATAATTGAAGTTATTTTGCCAGATTTTTATGCAAACATGGCCGCGGGCGATAGCTAGTTTCATGTTTAAATTGACATGAGTTGCACAAGAATACATTTTCTAATTTATTTGTTAAACTTGCAAAATTTCATGTAAACTAGTTGTGTCGACCTTGTGGTTTTTGTTCGTGACGGCTGCGTTTGTAACAACCCATTTATTCTAATGATAATTTAATAAAGACCGTACTTTAAATGGCGGAAAATATACTCTAATGGCTTTGCCCGTATTTGCATCTAAATTCATTGTACTTTATAATTAAAGCTCGTAATTTAGAATTATTTGTAATATAATTTACAATGTAACATTACGATCGACTTTATCGCGTTTTTACTTCAGATACACTCTAATAGTTTAATAAGACTAAATAATTTAAATTAAAAATAAATAGTGTCTTAATTATAAACGGATAGCTAACAACTTACAAATAAAACAACAAAGCATATTTATAAATCATTTTTACACTAGCTTTTGCCCGCGGCGCCGCCCACGTGAATTAGTTTTTCCGGGATAATAGTCCTGCTTTATATTTTCCAGAGATAAAAAGTAGCTTATGTGTTAATCCAGGACATGATCTACCCGTGTGCCAAATTTGATCGAAATCCGTTCAGTGGTTTTTGCGTAAAAGAGTAACAAACATACATCCATACGTACATTCTTACAAACTTTCGCGTTTATAATATAAGTAGGATTATAAGGTTGAATTGAGTTTCGCATTCTAATAAAATCTAGTTTTTATCAAATCAATTTATATGAAATTTTATATCACGTCTCCTGCTTTCAATTTACGAAATAAAAATCTTTAGAACGTTTCTCGCATGACAGAATCGAATGCTGTACCGTTTTGGCGTGATCTTTTACCCACGTGACCCTTGACCCGTGTGTCTCATCTTATCTGATCAGATATACAACAAGCTTATGGACTTTTTAAAACTAGAATAAAACTACATTTACTGAAAATGTAACATTTTAAATTGAATTGCATTTTGTAGGCGAACCGTGAAATATAAATACAATATTTTAAAAATGGAATGTTAAGTTCTAAGTTTGAATTTGATTTTTAATGTAGGTTCAATTTTTAATTATGTTACACGAATAAGCAAATGAATGAAATAAAATTAATTAATCAAATATGTCATTATCGATATGCATATTATGTGCTATTAAAGCATTTAAATTATAGTACATATTGAAAGGCGTATAACATGATATTTCCTATTAATAATTAATTTTATTATTAATGAGTATGCAATCTGCATAATGCGAATTTGTTAATTGGATATTAGTTATTTGAATATGATATACAATATTATTTTATATATGAAATTATAATTTAACCAAAAATAGCGGTTTAAAAGCGGAATTAATTTATACTAAATTGATTACAATTAACAACTTTTGGTAAACCTTTAATATCCAAAGTATTGTAAAATGTAGAGCTTCATTAAATAGTTTTAAGAGCTTTAATCCTATTTCATTGTATCAGACGTAGTTCAAGATTAATTTAACAAGTTGTGATTAAAATATAGTTTATATGTAATAAATTAACATAGCTGTAGTGAAATAAACAATTGTATAAAGATAATAAATACTCTACAATCTAACTTTCAGCTTAAATAGAAGTAGGATAGTGCGAGCTAAATTTCTGAACCTTTTTTATAACTTTATTGTAAATTAAAGCAATTATATAATTTCTTTCATTTGCATTTAATAATTATTATTATCTTATTATGTTAGCTTTGCACTATTAGTAATAGTTTCTATTATAATGACCACTATAATCTATAAAATATGTTTTCTATTTAATTGTCAAAGAACAATCCTTGTACCTTATATATATAACATAGAATAAGTCATTTACAAATATTTTACGGACTCTATTGTTGTCACGCATAATAAATAAATTGCGCATTAAAATCTATAAGTATTCAAAATGATTCTATAATTAATATACTATTTATCAATCCAATAAAACAATAATTATAAACATGTAGACAATATATCTTATTAATTACATTATTTATAACATTGTAACACAACCTTTCTAAATTCAAATATAATCGCATATAACCCTCCGCATCAATTCCATTTTTAAACACAGGTGAAATTTTCAAATTTTATTTGTATAACAATTAAATACTCACCTTATACTAAGACATCCAAACGAAACAAGTACAGCGGGTCACACACAATGTCACTAGTGTTTTCCACTGATCCTCAATGTTACTCCACACACCAACACAACACGGTTCACGTCTAAAAGTTCAAAAAGTTAGCGAGCGCGGGAAATAGTCGAGAAAAAAAATTATGGAGAACACGTAATATACCGCAAGCCGCGCGCGCCGTACACACGCGACTGAAAAAATTTGCCACATCTGCGTAAGACTCGGAAACTAAATCAAAATACTCGCTAGCAGAGGGACGAGTCAAGTGAGGCCCCACCCTTCCCCCACCAGCGGCGATACGCAAAAACATTCATAAAAACCACGCTCGCTCCTGCGCTAAATTAACAATTGTTTATATCGGAATACAAATATGTAAAGGATTCAGATGTCGACTATTAATACTAATGCAACACATTTAACTATGCACTAACTTTACGTTGCTAGTTCTTTCGTCACAATGATGGGCGCCGTGGGTTTGGTTCTCCAAATTTTGTTGTCGACGTTTTCCCGCGCTCCTGGAAATTCGAAATTGGAATACGTTTATGGTGGTAGCGACCGCGCGCTGCAGCCGCTCGGCCACGAATACGGAGCGGAGCGGGCGCGAGATCGGCCGCACTTTTTTTCCGCCAAAAAACTAAGAAAGGGTCCTCCGGCTTAGGGTTAACTGCAAATATGTTTTTTCATTCCCTTTTTAAATTTCGTCAAGAATGGGCAAAGGAAACTGTCCATACGGCCCGTTATGTTTTGACAAGAGATCCGCTGCACGCGGAACGGTGACCTTCGACCGCACAGGTCAGTTATTAAAACTTTTTTGTGGCACTTTTTGTATACGGACTTGTATGTTAATATTGATACAAGGTAGCGACAAATGTGCAACATTGTATCACATTGAGATATGATTTATGTTCACATAATATTTTTTTGTATGCAGGATGTGGGTAGTTGGAAATATTTCAAGAATGTTGAACGTCGGTTTCTAAGTACGTATAGTCACGATTGACGAAAAAATTCTATTGTATTAATTTTGAGGGACTCGATATCATATTTGGTGTGTTTAATTTCGATTAATAATTTGATAATGTATTGTTTGTTAACCAAGCGGATAAATATTAATGTCTGTGAATGTTATTTGGTATTCATTGTAATTAAATGTTTTTTTTTGTAAGTTTCCGAACGCTCACTTAGCCTCTAAACTTTGTTATTTAGAGGTTAAATTAATTTCAAACAATACTAAGTAATTTGTAATTTTATTTTTCAAGTCAAGTCAAGTCATGTCAAGTTTTTTGAATTGATATTTATTATATGTATTGTGTCAATAAAAAACGTGATTTTATAATTTATACGCTTCCTTCTTTCAGAACTGCGCCTTCCTGTCTCTAGTCATTTATTGTAATTTATTCTAAAGAGAAAATCGCGGCCATACAATCTTACATACATACGGGTCGAATACAGAAGCTCCTTTTTTGAAGTCGGTTAAAAATAGTTATATTAATTTTTTATATTGCATTTCAATCATTAAATTTACTTTGTGTATCGCTTAGACCCCGTTTTTCAACTGTAGTTATCTTTTTGTCAGGGTCTCATTAAGCTGGACGCGCTCGCAGCACCTGGAGCACTCGAAGCTCTGCGAGAGCAACTACGGTTGAAAAAGCCCGGTCTTAAGCAGTAGAAACCAAGAATTATCAAATCATCAATCCATAACCGTCGTCTTAACCCTAACTATGTGAAATGCGAAATATTTTAATATTATCTATTTATTATGCACAATCACGTAGACCTTTTATGGACGGTGCCATCGAACACCGATGTCTATATTTAACTATTCTACAAGTCACTTGTTCAGTTTTGCCAAAATTTAGAATGAAAATTGCAAAAAGAGAAAACACATCATTGGTATTAAGTTTCACAAAGTTGAAGTAAGCTAGGAATACTTACATAAGTCCTCTCGCTACTGCAAGTTACAGCTAAAATATTTTTTTGATTGCATTGAATGACGAGACGAGCATGCCGTTCGCCTGATGGTAAGCGATACGACCACCCATAAACAGTAGCAACACCATTCAGCACCTTGAGTTACAAAGTACTGTGCGGCATTCCACTGCGCTCGTCGTCCTGAAACATAAGATGTGAAGTCTCATTATATCCAGTAGTTACACTGGCTATAATGTCCTTCAAAACGAAACACAACAGTACATGCACACTGCTGCTTGGCGGTAGAAATAGACATTGCGGTGGTACCCACCCAGACGGACTTTTACATAATATGACAGACCAGTAACCACCAGTAACCATATATGCTCGAAGGGACCTAGAAAACAGCTATGCTACTCTCTATTTTTGACAGATAAGAAATTAATTTATTTGAACCCATAAAAATGGGTTAAGACTCTCTACTAGGCGATTAGATATGACACTTTCCACCGCTTAAATTTTTCAGGGGTAGATAGAGACTTACCTACATTTCATTAGCTATCTTACGCCCCCCATAATAGGATGATATTGAATAGGAAAATCCAATATCACTTTGCCTAACCTGGGTATCGAACCCGAGACCTCATCTTCGTACGCAACTTCAGGCAGTTACAATTCCGTTATAGTTACAATACCAGAGATGTATCGTTTGTGTCATAGCAATTACGTTCCGCGCGCCCTACATTATAATTGCGATGTAATTAAATGTCAAATGGAAACACAAGAAAAGTAGTAACCATTAGCAGTGTGTGTTTTTGTGCTTATCACACACTATATATTAAATAGACGCTTCATTAGTTGGATACTGGCTGTATGGGATCCCGTTTCGTTCCTCGGATCGGAAAATAAATTGTAGATACATTCACGCGTTTTATCCCCGAAGGCGTAGGCAGAGGCGCAACTAATGCACTCACTTTTCACCGTGTGTTTTCAGTCCCATGATGTGATCGAGCCTATCGCCATATCGGACAAAAAATCTAGACTCCGGGTTGATACTGAATTGAAAAATACTTATATGTAGATTTTATGTAGAATTTGTAAATACGATATTTATATCCAATATTTAGAATCGTTTCCTATTTTAAAACGAAAATATGTGATAATGGGTTGCACCTCTACCTACCCTTGAGGAATTCGAAATAAAATATAAATTCCTTGTACAATCATCGTGAACTTTTAAAGATCACTCCAATTCCAGTCTAACTCATTTACCATATATAGATATCCAATTTCAGACATCTAGACTAAAATTACACTTAAAACCAACGAGACAAGCCCTAGAAATTAGGGCACAAACTAGTAAAACAATACGCGCAGTTGGCAAAGGAATAGTGTAATTGCACATAACACGGCGCCCGTTCGATTCCTGACTAGCGAAATGTCAGCGGTTTATTTTCGAACCACATCTATAACGCTCCGTCAACGGCCCGCTTCTCAACAATACTTTTGTACTATATTGATCTTGATTGTAGTTGAAGTAATTACTTGGTACTGATTTCTTTTATAACATATGGGCTTGCGTTTGAACACTATCTCGTCTGATGGTAAGTGATGATGTGGGCTACGGTGGAGCAGGTTTGCCTAGAAAATACCTATTAACTCGTCACTTGATGATGCCCAGGTAATTTTCGGGACATACAAACTCTGGCAAAGAGTTCAAATCTTCAGCGGTGGGCATGATAAATAATATCTATATATATAAAAGCGAAAGGTCACTCACTCACTCACTCACTCATCACGAAATCTCAGAAACTTCAAGTGGAGTTTTTGGCGGGAATTTGGAAGTGTCATGAGGTGCTCTTGTTTTAATTCATTATTTTGGTGATACTTAGTGTTATATTGCATAATTATGGTGGTATATTATCCAATATAGTTCTATTAAAGAGCTCAAATGAAGTGAATTGAAATAATTGTGCTAATCAAGTGTTTTTTTGTTGCCGCCAAAACTCCTCGATAAAGTCTTGGTAAGGTAGCCACTGCTTTACTTTGATATACTACAGATAATAAAATTGACAAACCAAACTTGACATTGGCAAAATGTGAACACAAATGCCATTATAAAAAAAAAAAAAAAAAAAAAAAACTTCAAGTGTAAGGAGTCTCAAATTTTGCATAGGGGTTCCTTTTAGGACGAAGGTGCTCACTATGACGGGACTTTGCGAAATTCAACCCCAAAGGGGGAAAAGCGTTGGCAAAGTTTGTATCGTATAGTATGCGATAAACTCAAAAACTACCGAACGGATTTCGATTAAATTTGGTATGGAGCTAGTTGGAGACCCTTGAAAGGTTTTAGGCTACTTTTTATCCCGGGAAAATGTATAGCGTGCCTTTTATTCAGGAAAAACAGAGTTAGTATATAATATGATTGTTGTCTTCGAATCTCACAAGAACTTCTTATTAAGTTTAGATAGGTATTCTAGGATGTCTATGTGCTAAATACCCAAATCCTATTGAAAATTAATTCGTTAACAAATACCTATCACAAAATTTCACTATGGGCGAAAAACTTGATGATAATCAGGTGGCAAAATCCACCTTTTTAACAAGAGTCTAAATATAACTAAAGAAAATTATGAAAACCTATATACTAGTTTTATCATGAAACGCTCAGGTCTGGATTATATGATAGATAACATACACACACACTCACGCCTTTTATCTCCGAAAAGGTAGGCAGTGGCGCAACTAGTGCACCCACTTTTCGCCGTGCGTATTCCGTCCCATGATGTGATAGGGGGCGAGCCTATCGCCATATCAGGCACAAATTCCAGACTCCGAGCTGATACTGAATTTAAAAAACCCAATATCAATTTGCCCGACCCGGGAATCGAACCCAAGACCTCAGCATTATAGTCATACCGTAATACAGCTACGCCACCGAGGCAGTATATGATAGATATCTTTTAATTTTTAAATATAATAGATGAAATGGATCATTTTATATAGTACTAGGTGTTGCTCGCGGCCTCGCCCGCGTGAAAAGCCTTTCCCGCTACAAGTCCCTAAAACACAGTACGACGCCAGCGCCATCTACTTAAAGAATCAGATTGAAAATATCCATTATTTCCCATGGGAGCAAATTACGAGGGTAAAAAGCCTATGTGTTTATTCAGGCCATGATCTACTAGTGTGCCAAATTTCATCCAAATCCGTTTAGTTGTTTCTGCGATAACTTCTAACTTCTTCTAGGAAGTGGCGATAGCCTAGTTGGGAGTGGAACGGACTGCCGAGACGAATGTCCGCAGGTTCAAAACTCAAGGGCACGCACCTCTGACTTTTCTAAATGTTATGTGTGTATTATTTGTGAATTATCGCTTGCTTTAACGGTGAAGGAAAACATCGTGAGGAAACCTACATATCTGTGAAGTTCTCTATAGGAATTTCGAAGGTATGTGAAGTCTGCCAACCCGCACTAAGCCAGCGTGGTGGACTAAGGCCTTAACCCTCTCAGTTGTAGAGGAGGCCCGTGCTCAGCAGTGGGCAGTATATAATACACGGCTGGT
This sequence comes from Sphinx pinastri, assembly GCA_947568825.1. Classification (NCBI taxonomy): domain Eukaryota; kingdom Metazoa; phylum Arthropoda; class Insecta; order Lepidoptera; family Sphingidae; genus Sphinx; species Sphinx pinastri. The sequence continues at coordinate 7,943,820 of OX387639.1, read as the reverse complement.
ATGGTAACTTCTAACAAACATCCAAACATTTTCACAAAATTTCGCATTTATAGTATTTTTTTTTTTTTGGATAGGCGATCATGCAGTCAACACCGGGGGAAACCTGCGAATGGGATACTGGAGTCCACCGGCTTGACGACTGCAGGGGCCTGGAGGGGACGTGGGAGAGGAATATGGAAGGAAAGGTGGGGGACGGGAGGAAGGTTCCCGGGATGGGCGGAAAGAGAGGGTGCCAGGAAATGTTCGCGGGCCCTTTTAGGCCTCAATGTGTTTTACAACCAAGAGGTATACACACTGAACTGTGTGCCTCGGCCCGCGACTAATGTCCCCCCGCGCATGGGCGTGCATTGGGTGTGAAGACCCAGAGCCATTTATAGTATTAGTAAGAATTTACAACTATGTTACATCGCTTATAATGTCTGCATTGAAAATACGATATAAGGAAAAGTTACACAATGGAAAAGTTAGATGGATTACTTTTGTTGGGTAACTTTGACATGATGTAAAACTTCAGTATCTAATTTTGAGCTTTGCTTTTTAAAATAAAACATATATAGCTTTTTGTCAGCGAATTTAATATTTTATTTTAAATATTTACGTAATGAGAATCAATCTTGAAATATATGAAAGTAAATATGAATTAAATGAAACTAAAAATAATTTAAAATCGATCAAGAACCATATGATTCAGTAGATGGTCTATATGTATATTTTGTGTTAAAAAACACAAATAAAGAGGTTTGGTGGGGGCTGCTATAACATCAATAATAAGAATTGTAGACCATGAATCCAATTTTACTCCATGGATGTTATAAAAATTTACTTTATTCCCAAAGCATTAAAGTCGCATATAGTGCGCCTACACTTCATCAACCATATATCTATTCCATGGCATGATACGAGGACATGGCCATATTGTATCCATACTATACCAGCCTTGTATTATATACTGCCCACTGCTGAGCACGGGCCTCCTCTACTGAGAGGGTTTAGGTCTTAGTCCACCACGCTGGCCTAGTGCGGGTTGACAGACTTCACATATCTTTGAAATCCTTATAGAAAACTTTTCAGATATGTACGTTTCCTCACGATGTTTTCCTTCACCTTTAAAGCGAGCGATAATTCGCAAAGAATACACACATAACTTTTTAGAAAAGTCAGAGGTTGCCCTTGGTTTTTGAATCTGCCGACATTCGTCTCAGCAGTCCGTTCCACTCCCAACTAGGCTATCGCCGCTTTCATTGTATATCAGGCAGATATGTTTATAGCTTATGCTGGCATACGAGCAGTTGATTCATCTTATACTAAGTGACCTCCATAAACCCACAATATAAGAATGCTGCTGCGAAAAGAAAGATTAAAGAAGGACGAAGAGTTCTTTGTTTTTATACACGAAAAATTGACCCCACTATACGTAATGGTAAGCAGAGAGGGGTCCAATATCTTTTTTTTTAATTACTTTATTTGGAAAACTACATAAAAAACATAACACTTATAAATGTGGACTACTATGGCGATTGGTGGATTTTATTCCTTGTTTACGGCGGTCGCTATTAACGTTTGCGAATATCTCACTTATGCGAAACGCAGAAGCAAGTTGGTACCACAACAGTTTTCTAACACAGTGGTACTTCCCCAGTCGAGCCTGCTCAACCATCAGACAGGATATAGCATGCCTCTACCAATTCCAATGTGTAATTCACTATCATAAACATAAAAAATATGACAAAGCAAGTGATTAAAGTTTGATTGAAATAAATCCATGACTCTACATTAAGTTTTTTGTAAAAGCCACGAAACCTATATGACATTAGTTTAGACTTCACTAGAAGAGAAATACAATAAAACGTTTATGTAGACTAATATATGTTTTGTGAGCTTTAGATTAATTCTAATGACTGTGCCTGTGGCTTAGTTGTACTAAGGAACGACTGCTGAGGTTCGGGTTCGATCCTCGGGTCGGGTAAAGTGAATTGGATTTTTCTACTAAGTCTCAGCTCGGAGTTTGAAATTTGTGAACGATATGGCGATAGGCTCGCCTCCTATCACATCATAGGACGGAATATGTACGCCAAAAAGTGTCTGCACTAGAGCCAAAAAAGGCGTGTGTGAATTAATTCTAGTGGAAATATAGCTATTTTTTTTATGTAATTGAATGATGAGACGACCATGCCGTTCGCCTGATGGTTAAGCGATACGACCACCCATAAACAGTAGCAACACCATCCAGCACCTTGACTTACAAAGTACTGTGTGGCATTCCATTGCGCTCGTCATCCTGAGACATAAGATGTTAAGTCTCATTATGTCCAGTAGTTACACTGGCTACAATTTCCTGCAAACTGAAACACAACAGTGCATGCACACTGCTGCTTGGCGGTAGAAATAGACATTGCGGTGGTACTCACCCAGACGGATTTTTACATATGAGAGACCTACCACCAGCTAAACGCTTTCGTACGTAGTTACTTTTTGTTTCGTGAAGTTCTGCAGTCGATTTACTGCAGGTATTGTCTTCATACTAACAGGCTCTGTCTGGATTGACAAGGTTTTAACCTAATCACCGTGATGGAGAGTTCCTACAAACACTCGTTTTTGTTTTGATGATATGTTACATACAGTTTTATTAAATAACATGTTTGATGCTTAAAGTGCTCTTTAAGTAAGAAATACTTTTAAAAACAATGATATTTTAATAAAAATGTGAAGATACGGCCCCTATACTGTACTCGGCTCTCAAAAACGGCACATTATCCCAAACATAGTTAATTTAATATTACAATAACAAACTATAATATGACACCTAAAAGTATTACGGCATTTCATAATCCTCATTATTATCATGTAGAAAATTGTATCGAACATTCTTTAGACATCTAACTTCAATAGATTCTGTCACGATACTAAGGCCGTTTGTGCTAATTACCTCCATTTTAGTGTGCCGTTTGGAGACTGTTTATAAAGCATCTACACCTTTTTATTTAAACATCATTGGTTAAAAAGGTTTTCGGACATGATGTAAATTTGTTTGGTTTGCTATTTGGTTACATTTAGTTTTATTTTCGAAAATACATTAGCAAAACAAACACCAATTTTCTAAATTTTGTTATGGGAATTGATTCTGAGTCTATGCGCTTTTACCTATAGCGACTCTACGTTATTCATACGTTGGTTTCAACATCAAGTATTTATTCAAGAAGAAAGAATATTTATTCAATTAGATTGCTAAAGATTGACACATTGATGATGATGATGACGACACACTAGATGAATCCAAAATGTACATCTCAATAAACAATTTCTAAAGATCTCTCAAATCTATTTCATTCACATACATCGCAGAAAATTATTGTAACTAGTAATCTGCGTCTGTCTTATATTTACAAAAGAACTTGTATCCAACTGCAAATCATCGAAACATTAACAATGTCCCAAACATCTTTTTCTCTCCTAAACGCATACCTAACAAACTAACCTATAAAATTTTACCGGCATTTCCCGCCACAGATTATATTCGTCAAAAATTCAACGTCCAAAGAGTTCGATTGAAAAAATTGAGTTTCGAACGAGTAATCATTCCATATATAAACATAAAACGAACATTTTCCAAAGCGTCACGTCTCCACGGGACCCGTTCGCATAATAATCTGCGCGCGCGAGTGTGTGTGCGCGTGTGTGTGACCGAATGATACTTTCCACACATGAGTTGTTACTCGTGTTAACAATAAATCATATGAATGTATTTGTGATCGGAGTGCAGTTGGGGATGTGAGAGGTTTTAATTGGTTGTGTATCGATGTCGATTAGTCGATAAGGTTTGGTTGTTTGACGGATATTAATGATGGTCTAATTATTTCGGTAACTTTCACTTCTCGCAATCAACAAGACCTACATTATCTTTGTTTCTGATTTTGAAATTAAACTATTATAACGGATTTTATCGCGGTTTTTTATTTAAATTTAATTTAAAGTGCTGCAAAGCCTTCGAAACGTCGTGAGAAAAATTAAATAAAAAACCGCGATAAAATCCGTTATAATAGTTTAATTTCAATGTCTAACATTCACGTAAACATAAGGAATCATTATTTTGTTTCTGATTGTTTTTTAACGTTGAGCTCATTCATTTATTTTGTCTATAATATACATTAGTTTAGAAAAGTGTGTTAATTTACAATGGTTTCACGTAAATCCGAAAACCACCAAATTTATACATATTTACTTTATATAATACCTAAGCACAATACAAACGTATGTGTTATTAGTGCTTAGTGATTCTATTGTTAGTTATTCTATACGTCCTCAGTGTTAACCATCAATGCTTTGAAACAGTTTATCGATACTTACGGCAACTATTCATAGTTACTACGCAAACTAGAATATTTCATCTCATATTCCCAGTCAAAGAAAGTATCAATCTATAAATGTGAATATTTTTACACCATATCGTTACTATTAACACCATTACTCAAAACTAACTTTATCTAAAATTGAAATTGTCGATAAATTATTGACACGTTTCGATTAGCAGGAGGCCCGCCCTAACTTTACTTGTGTGCGCGCGTGCAAGGGAAGCTTTGCGTGTGTGCGTATCGTGTAGCATTTCTTTCTCGTATTGTAATTTATTGGTCTGTAACGAAGTTAATTATTGCGATTTTTGTATTAAACGTTGGAAATTATTTTTAGCATCGCATATGAGGCACTGGCACTCTGTTTTTGTACCGAGAAACGGCCCTCCGCGTATTTTTTATCGGAACATGTAATATTAATATGATAAAGTGCATCTGAGTTGTCTTTAAATGCTGTATTTGTTGTTTTCTGAGAGTTTTTACACGGACCGCGATAGAACTGCGAAGGTGTTGAGTTTTAATAATTTATGACGGCGAAATGTACTGCGCCGGCTCTTCCCACGTTTCAAATGGCATAAAAACATGTGACGTTTATTAATTTTTTCGCTGACGACATTTTAATAATGGCCGATTGTGTAATGAAGTCATTTGCATTGACGTTTATATTTTGACAAATGAAGATATCACCTCTGACTTATAATCAAAATGAATGTTTTAATTAAAGATGTTAATTTTAACAATGTTATAGGAGTTTTGGCGGGAACTTGGAAGTGTCATGAGGTGCTCTTGTTTTAATTCATTATTTCGGTGATATTTAGTGTTATATTGCATAATTATGGTGGTATATTATCCAATATAGTTCTATTATAGAGCTCAAATGAAGTGAATTGAAATAATTGTGCTAATCAAGTGTTTTTTTTGTTGCTGCCAATACTCCTCGATAAAGTCTTGGTAAGGTAGCCACTGCTTTACTTCGACATACTACAGATAATAAAATAGACAAACCAAACTTGACATTGGCAAAATGTTAACACAAATGCCATTATAAAAAAAAAAAAAAAACAATGTTATAGTGATAATTATTTAAAACGTAATTTTTTTATAGCTTATAGTAAGTAGTTGACTGAGAAATTTGTGGATATGACTATAATTCTTTGTCAGTTTTTCGGCTGAAGCCTAATGTTTCTGACACCAGATTTCGTATGTAATCGATAAGTAATCGGTATTCACAAAAATGTAGAACAAATGGTTTGAGATAGAGCAGTACACAATACACATTAAGATTACCCTGTTACCCCCGAAGGTGTAGATAGAGACGCAACTAGGTCACTCATGGTATGTATTTCCGTCCCATGATAGAGAACGAGCCTATCGCCATATACAATTACAGTTCTATGCAACTCGTGTTTGTGTTATTATTCCTGGCCTGGCAATCAAACCCTGAACCTTAATAGCTTGACTACCCTGCTATTAATGATTCAATATGGAGGTACTAGCTCTTGCTTGCTGCTCCGCTCGTGTTAAATCCGTTCCCTGGGTACAAAGTCTCTAGATGTGAATGAAAGTGAGCAAACAGATAAACCATGTCCTGGATTAGTATCTATGATTTAGAACATTTTTAGGTAACCGGAAAGATTTACCACACACACACACGCCCTTTATGCCCGAAGGGTTAGGCAGAGGCGCAACTAGTGCACTCAATTTTTGCCGTGCGTATTCCGCCCCATGAAGTGATAAGGGCGAGACTATCGCCATATCGGCAAAAAATTCCAAAGGTTTACCGGGAGAGCTTTATTCCGGAGGTAGGTTTTATACAAGCAAAAGATATTACTTATTGTTTCATGTAACGATTAGATATATAGTATATAGTGTATATTTTGTTGTCTAAATTTCGAAGGTATGTGAAGTCCGCCAACCCGCACTAGGCCAGCGTGGTGGACTAAGGCCTTAACCCTCTCAGTTGTAGAGGAGGCCCGTGCTCAGCAGGCATATATAATTCAGGGCTGGTATGGTATGGTATGTTTTGTTGGTTTTCCAAATTAATAAAAGCTTAATCCTTTATGTTTAAAAAAAAACCAATACTTGTTTTTTAAAATTGACAATTCTTTTTATTAACAATCTTTTTCAAAAATATTAAGTTTACCTTTCTCACAAGATTTTTTTCTTAAAACTGTCTATTAAAAATTTTACCTCAAAAAATCGCAATAACCGGATCGAATTTCAAAATAACACAGGGTTAACCCTAGTTCACAATGTCGAGACCTCATCACTCAAATGGGGTCAATTTTTTTACACGTTTTAAGTAAAAAAAAATGATAGCTATTCTAAAGTGATCCACTTTTGATGCAGGCAACGTAAGATAACCCTAAAATGGGGTGAATCGTGGGAAATGATTAAATTTGGGGTCGCGAAGACCGTGAATGCGAAAAGACACCAAGGTTAATCTGCATTGAGATTTTTTTGAGATTTATATCTGGTCTTTATTTATACGGTATTAGATGCGATATTTCATTTTTAAACCAAATTTATGGATTTCTTTAATACGGTTTCAAATGATATTTAGTATTGTGACGCTGTTTTGTGATTTTCTGAGATTGGTATTATGTTTTTACTTATTACTGCTAATGGTGAGACGAAATTTGGTAGTTCAAACCTAATGAATAACGCTGAACAGATTTGGGCAAAATTATATTATTAAAATGCCGTAATTAATTATATTTTACATACACATACACACACTCACGCCTTTTATCCACGAAGGGGTAGGCAGAGGCCCAACTAATGCACCCCCTTTTCGCTGTGCGTATAACGTCCCATTATGTGATAGGGGGCGATCCTATCACCATATCGGGCACAAATTCCAGACTCCGAACTGAATAGAAAAATCCAATATCTTTTTGCCTGACCCGGGAGTCGTACCGTAATACAACTACGCTACCGAGGCAGTCACAAGCGTTAATGAAATAACTTATCTCAGGTAAAATAATATACTACGTGAGGAAACCTGCATACCTGGGTAGTTCTACATTCGAATTTCTAAGGTATGTGAAGTCAGCCAACCCGCACTAGGCCAGAGTGGTGGACCAAGGCCTAACTCCTCTTAGTAGTAGAGTTCCGTGTCCAATAGAGGGACAGTGTAATTAATACAAGGCTGTTATTATTAATACACTACATATATCAGTCCATTTTGGTGACTCTATTCTGAAATAAATAAAAAAAAATGCGGATTCAATAAAAAAGTGAATTCTCACAAGAAAGTCCGATATTAACATTTCTTGAAAGACCTTAAATTTTCAAAAGACAAATCGATTTTTGCAATAACCCTTAACCTGCATTGACCCGAGGTCACACCGATATCGAATTACGCAAAAAAAATCGCAATAGTACAATATCTGACCTTATTTTTGCGTGAAATAGACCCATAGTGACCCTTTTGTTCGATGAAAGACGTGCGACCCGTGGACCTTTTTTCTTGTATTTTTGGTCAGAGGGGCATCTTGCCGGACAATAGCTCCTGATTGTAAGAAAGGTGAAAATCATTCAATTACCAAGAAAGTATGTATTTTGTGTTTCATTCATGTGTCAAATAAAATTTGTAACGGTGTTATTTGATATGAGATTTTTGCTTTATATATTATTGTTTATCCCGTGGTTTGCAGGTACCTCTTGTAAATTGTAAAGCTTTGTTAATTTCTACCGCCAAGCGGTGTCCAAACACTGTTCTGTTCAAAACAGAATAGCTACTGTAATAGGTACTTTCAATGTTTTCGGGTAACGAGCGCAATGTAGCGCCACGCAGTGATTAGAAATTCGAGGTTGATATAGATTCTGATTATATGCATTTCTAGAGATCATTATTACGTCCACAGGCACTATGAGTCGTATGTCTATGAGTGTTAAGCTCAATGTAGAGGACAGTCGAGTGCCGCGTAGAATTTTTAAATTTTAGAAGGCAATGCGATTGTTTATTCTCATCTCAGTTTATAAAACAAAAAAAATACAAACACACGAATTGATAACCTCCTCCTTTTTGAAGTCGGTTAATAATGCACCCTATCCAAGTAAACTAAAAATGCAAGAATTCAGTTGTTTAACAAAAGAATTTATTTACACCTCATTGTACGGCAGATGTGGGATATGATGAATTATAATTTATGTAAAAAGGCCAATTTAAATTGTTATTCCGACATTTATTATTCTAGAAACTTATTATGTAGTAATAAGCTTTTTATTGTATTTTAATTATTTCTAAAGGCTTCTAAAGTTCATTTTTATAATTAAAAATTAAAATATCATTTTTTACAATAAATTATTATATTCTTTACAAAACTTGAATAAGTTACACGATGTATTGCTTAACATAGTTAGTAATTAAAAAAACTTATCAGCTAAGTAACTAAATACAAATAATTTACAAGTACATACTTATATAAAAAAAAATAGTTACGCGTGAAATACTCCATAAAAATATCGTATATCAGGTAAAACGGAACGTAGTCTCAAAAACCGTTATTAAATCCATAAAAAATCCGCAACGCGATAGACCATTCAAGATATCTCAAATTACTGCAAACATCCATAAATCAAAGTGAGAAAATTTAAAAAAATGTATCTCACGCGATACTTCCTAAAAGGGGTGTATTCCGCGTTCCTAAACGGTACCCCTGCTAAACAGTTACGCAAAAATGAAAAAATAAAAAAAACTAGGAAGATCCTTTTTAAAATCGAACGCAACTCTTTCCCATGGTTCTTAACCTTGGCGAAGTTTTTTGTCAAAAATTAAGACACCTTTGCCATCTTTCCGTTTTTTTGTAATGTGATTTTTTGGGTTTTCGCCGCGCCGCGCCGGGGCGAGGGTCGCCCTTTCAGTTTGCCCTTTCATTGTCTGCGTCGAGATTTAGCAGGTGGGTCAGATGTGCGTTTACGGGTTGGTGGGTTTTTTACTTTTTAATAGTTTGATGTGTTGACAGAATCAGAATTATTGAGTAGTTTAATTTGATACGCTTTGAATGCGTAATGTAGGTACTAAAACGGTAAAATGTTATTATTGATTTTATATTATTCAAAATTATTAAATAATACACGGGAATGTTCCTATCCGTTCTCTAGGAAGCAAAACAACGCACAATATTAAGTCAACCCTTTATCTACCTAATCTTCATCAATCCTATTCCATGCCACTTGTCATATTCAAATCATTCATTCAGTCAGCAACGTTTCAATTTATAAATTTAAACATTCTAAATAAAAAAAAAAATATGGAATGCATCTATCGGTACATCGGCTACATCCACCGCGGAACACCAATAAATACATTCCAATTCCAAACTCAAAACATAATAATAACAACAAAAACTCATGTCCTCCAAATACCAAATAAATTCAAATAATGAACACAATTGCAACAGACTAAAAAGTATACGATCGAAATAGGCATAATTACAGATCGGAACGGTGTGACGGCCGAGTCGCGAGCCTCAGCATTTTCCCAAAAATTACCGCGCTGGCAAAAACTGAACGGTTTTTCGGAAATTTGTTGCATCCGTCAGCGTAGCGATGCGAAGTTGGATAAGTCGGATTATTAGGTTTTAAATTATGCTGAGATTAATCTATTAAATTTTAAATATTATGGATATTCCATATTTGGTAGCACCGTAATACTATGCTACTGTTTTTTTAGCTATGATGTCATGAGCGAAATCATTCCATTATTGGACCTAAATTATGGGTGAATCTTTATTTTTAATCTAAATCTTTAATAAAAGTATTTTTGGACGCTTTAACTCAATAGTGGTTCGCACCAATATTGTAATGTAGTTCAAAAATATACTCAATTATAAGTTTTTTTTTGCATATTTGCGTATGAATTTTTATGATATTTTTATTCTTTAAAATAATAAAAAAATACGTAACTAGTAGTTCATAAATAAACATTTGTAAAATTAATTTTACATTTCATCATAATCTAAATAATACTACGCACAAACATCTTTATGCACAAAACAATAAAATTTTAACTTATCCCACGCGTTCACTTTCGCCGCGGACTATCTCCATCTCGCTCATATGAAAGAAAACTTATCATCCGTCTCATTCACATACGCTTAAAAATGCCGCGCAAAAATCCGTGCCGCGCAAAATGTCTGGAATAGTTGTCGAACGGAGATATGGCAGTTTTGTTTAAATTTTGTAAAATTAATAACGAGACCTCGCCAGACGGATTTTTTCGCCGGCAGGCCCTTTAATTAGAAATATTTGGACATTTAGCACGGTTTTTTCGCAAAGCCACCGCGAATGCGTTAAATATTAAATTCACAAAGGCAACAAAGCCCGGTCCGTTCGGAAATTTTATTTCATTTCGTTGTCACGGTGTTGGGAATTTTTTGGAATTTGTTTTGTTAACAGACCTTGAACATCGAGATAGCTATAATCGATGTTTCCTGAGATTAAATATTAATATAAAGACAGCTGTAACTCCCACAGTACATATTAGTTAAGACCTACACTAGGACAACCTGTTTCATTCTTAACTAGAAATAATGTTTGATGTTCAATTAATATAATATTATTTACAATAATATACTTTACAATACATCTCGGTATGTTTTAATTGGTTTATAAAGGTTGTACCCGTCATAAGATTAAATGTCACCCTCTATAGTAACTAATTGAGCTTGACAGAACATTGGGAGGGTCTTGATATTTACTAATCAGGTTCTCCTAGCATAGGTATCAGTAGATCATCTTTTATTGCGACAAATGTAATTAATTTAAATGTAACACTATAATGTATATTGGTTGTAATAATAAATAAATAAATAAATAAATAAAAAATATAGTTAAAATATAAATTATCAGTCCCGGTTTAAGATTAATACATGTGTATTTTTTTTTTTTTTTTATTGCATTGAATGACGAGACGAGCATGCCGTTCGCCTGATGGTAAGCGATACGACCACCCATAAACAGTAGCAACACCATCCAGCACCTTGGCTGACAAAGTACTGAGTGGCATTCCACTGCGCTCGTCATCCTGAGATATAAGATGTTAAGTCTCATTATGTCCAGTAGTTATGTGTTTGAAACTCTGTGGCTCAGCAAGAATCGGAAGTAAAACAAAAGGTTAAACTTTGATCCTCGCCTTTTAAATTTCTGTGTAGCCTCACTTAGTCTTATTTTAACTGGTGACCCATCCCAACAGAGATGCTACGTCACTTAGCTTGACTCTATTGGAAGGCGAAGGTATGAAAGTTCTGACTTAGATCCAGTTGAAAGCTATGTTATGAAAATGAGGCTTCCTATTTGTGGGTTTGAAGCAAATCTAGTTTAGAAACTTAGCACAAAGAAAGACACCCTAATCTTTAAACCAAATCGTAAACTGTCAATCGCTATACCATACAAAGAATTCACAAAAAGAAACGTAAAAAGATAAAAAAATCACATCCTTTTCAAAAATAACATTATTCTCACACCAGGCTGTAACGTGACTCCGCAATTTTGTCAAAATATTGTATCAATTTTTTTTAACCCGTTCCCGGCAAGGAAGGGTTACAATCGCGACATCTGTGATTTAAGATAAAGATAATTGTAGATTCGGTGTTTTTTTTTAATAACCGTTTCTTTAAATGCCTATTTTATGGCAAAAATCCGTTGAGTTTTTTTACGTAACGGTTTAATTTGCAGATGTTACTGCTATAGTACCTGGTGGTATATATTATAGCCTTTTGAAGTAAGAAGAAAATACTTAGACGTAGTAATTCAATTCGTAGATGATAAGCACAACCTAGCGATATTTTTGAAATCGTAAAATTCCTAAAACAAATAAAGCCTGGACTGAGAATTGAACAGATAACTTCACGTTTGCAGTCTCAGTACGCTGGCATGAAACTTATGAAAGTAGGAATACATGTTTTACTAATTGAAAAGTCTACCAATAGTAAATATGTGATGTCTTTCTGCCTATATTCAATAACCACTCTTCATTATAGACTGGGTGTAGGCCACTTTTGATCGTTCCGTCTAGAAATCTTGATGGTGATTGTAATAAACCGAATACTAAAACATACTAAGATATTATAGTGTTTCAAATTGGAATAAAGTAGTTCTAATTTTCAGCAGAAATGGGTAATGAGGTAATTTAACTTGAAATTACTACCCATTTTTTTGGCAATGAATTGCGTTTTGCAATCAGCCAATGTCACGAATCACGATAAAGCTGACATAGTAATGGATATGATCGCATGGACCGCTCAATATACATTTTTTATACTTCTTTGAAATATGACGTCATTACGTACAGGTGCAAAGTATTTTTATTTAAGTATTTCTTATTCCATGTTTCAAAAACATACACATAAAATGTTAAAAACAGATCACATCTAGGTTTTTAAACGCCCACTCCTTTTAGAATATAACCCGTTACACTAATCCATATTATTCCATATCACGATGTTCGGAACGCACGTATTCCATTTTTGAACAGTTTCTAAATTGAAAAGAACCAAATCCTCATTCGGTGCGCGTCGCGTTCTAAATATAAAAAAAAACTTCTTTTTTGTCAAATATGGAAGGGTTAAGTTAAAAACATTCTATTTTCGAATTGTTAAAAAGTCTACATTGTATGGAATACGTCAAAACTTCATACACAGTATGCGTAGTATATGCCAAAATCTCGAATGAAACAATGAAAATCTTTAATTGCGTTGAAATGTTTTGTGGTAGAAAAGATGACCATCCAAACAACTAGGTTCTTGAGTGTCGCGTCCACGCTGCCGACTTTTATTCGTTTTTGGAATGACGAAAATCTTTGGCAACAATGTCATCCCAATTGGCCCGGTCATGTGATGATGTCGATGAGACAGGCTACAACTATCTTAAAACCATTCTCAAAAACTCTCTTGCAAGTACCTATCTCAAAATATTATGCTCGGTAATTTATTTGGAATAACATGATATTATTTAGTTCTTTTTCAGAGTTATCGGATGAAAATGGCTAAACTAAAGATTTTTATAAGAGAAATAAGCGTCATTTACAGTGGTGTAGATTAACTTAATGCAACATATTGATAAATTTGAAAAATAAAAGGAAATATGTTAAATAAAAATGTTTTATTATACTTATTATTAATTTCAACTCCTTTCTTTCTTTAAGTTACGGTAAATTCTTTATAAGATGTTGACAATATCTATGTACTGATATCACAAGTCACAATTCATTATAATACTTAATACAGTCAATGTCTAGAAAATCTAAAAACATATATACAATGTCTTCGAAAAACACAATTTTGTATTCCCCTAATCATAAAAACCGTTCCGCAAGAAGTTCCCCACGGCAGATTTTAGTATAAATATTAACAGTTTATCTACCTTTATCTCATATACTACACGCAACATTATTCCTTTTTCAAATGATACGAAAGACACAGGAAGCATGAGTTTTTTGTCACTTCCACATCGTACGGACCGATTCTGTTGCCTTGTCTCTTTTTAACACTAACAATACGGTTAAGTTAGACAGAGATAAAGACACCGCCGTCTTACTCAGGTGTGTTGACAATAACAGATGTTCAGAAGATGGCGGGGCGCATATTACACAATTACGATTCTATTTAATTATTTTTTTTCGGGTCGTTTGTTATTTAGGATTTGGTGCGTGGGCGTCAGTCACTCTCAACATGGCAGACAATTGTTATTTTTTAAATGTCACGCTTAGATCTGGTTCCGTTAGTTGCCGAAATTAGAATTTGAATTGTTAATGTTCATTAGTATTATTCGTAATTCATTTATAAATATTTGTGTATTGCGATGTTGGTAGTGCTGACTGCTGTCCGTTGATTATGTTGGCATCATTATCTATCTTGATGAATGTATAAATAGATTCTAGGAATGAATAAATATTATTCAAATTAAGAATATCACTATGGAGGTAGTCACTGCTTATTGACGGCCGGTCTCAATAACTTACTAAGTACTAAGTAACAGATAACAAACAGTTACATGCTTGCTTATGCTGGTTATCGGTGTTTTTAAAAACTAAGATAAGCATTCATATTGAAGCAGCAGTAACAGTTAGCGTAAATTTTACTGTCGAGTTCGATATCAAACTCCAGTTAAATTTTAGTAAGTTATTGAGATCGGCCGTAAGTAATTCCCAAAAACATTGGACCGCAAATCTTATCGTTGCTAAGCTATATTAATATTATAATTAAGGCGAACTCTTTTTGTCTGTAATGATTTAACTGCTTTAACGGCTTAACCACTGAACCGATTTGGTTAAAACGTAAACCTTACGAAACAATAGGTAACTTTTAAAAATATTTATCACAAACCATACTCTAAGCAAGCGAACCTACATCAGTACTACTAAAAATAATTCTTCCATTATTATAACAGTTTGAAGATAAATCCTTTACCACAAGCAAGCAAAATAAACGCTATCGATAATACGTTGACGATAAGAACCATATTAAAATGTCTCTAAAAAACCAAAGACCAGACAATATTGAGCACAAAATCCAGACTTCGGGCTCCAGAGCAGAAAAACCTCATAACTATGCCCGACCCAGGATTCGAACCCGGGACTTCAGAAATACGCAATACAACTACTGAGACTGTTTATTTATACGGTCACAACTAACTGACCCTATTGCATCTAATGGAAAATGAAGTAGGGTCCAAATAAAGATATTTACAAACATTAGTTGGCTAACGGAGCAAAGCTATGAAAGATTACTTAGCTTTTTTTTCTTTTTTTTATGGCATTGAATGACGAGACGAGCTTGCCGTTCCCCCCTTAACAGTAGCAACACCATTCAGCACCTTGAGTTACAAAGTACTGTATGGCATTTCACTGCGCTCGTCATCCTGAGACATAAGATGTTAAGTCTCATTATGTCCAGTAGACACTGGCTACAATGTCCTTCAAACTTGTCCTTCAAGCTATTTGGCGGTAGAAATAGACATTGCGGTGGTACCCACCCAGACATCTTACATATGAGAGACCTACCAGTAAAAAAGTGATTGTTAAATAAATTGAACAGAGCCAAAGAAACTAGTCCGAGCGCACTGTGCGTCCTCGTAGTAGATTTTATCTATACTAATATTATAAAGCTGAAGAATTTGTTTGTTTGTTTGAACGCGCTGATCTCAGGAACTACTGGGCCGATTTTGAAAATTTTTTCACTAATAGGAAGCTACATTACTCCTGAGTGCTATAGGCTATCGCGGAAAAACTTTTCCACGCGGGCGGAGCCGCGCGCAATGCTATTATTAATACGGGTGTAGTGTCAGCTGATGAGAGGTGTCAGATGACTATTCCTCACAAGACGACACAATTATGCCGGCCGTTTTGAAAGTCTACCTAGTATACGTAATCCTCCTAGCGAGTTTCGGCCACGGCGGCCAATCTCAACGGAGATCAGCCAGGTACGCAGGAGATACAGTGCACAAGTGTGTGCGCAATACACAGGTGCACTCGCTATTCCTTCACTCTCATAGTCCGGTGAGACGGTAATCCGACATGACCGGAGAGAGATCAGGCGCAGTACCAACGGCTTTACGTGCTTTCCGAGGCACGGGGGTATCACACCGCCAACTTCCTGACTCCGAGCTGCGACTGAGTAATTTTTAAGATGGAAAAACCCAGTCACTATGTTTTTTGGCTCGACCCGGGATTCGAACCCAGGACCTCAGCGCGCAAATCGTACTCGTAACGCGTACGCAATACAACTACGCCACCGAGGCAGTCACCCAAAGGCATACACACAAATATTCACGCCTTTTCTTCCCGAAGGGGTAGACAGACGCGCAACTAATGCACACTTTTTGCCGTGCGTATTCCGTTCCATGATGTGATAGAGGGCGAGCCTATCACTATATCGGGCACAAATTCCAGACTCTGGGCTGATACTGAATAGGAAAAAACAATATCACTTTGCCCTACCCGGGTATTGAACCCGAAACCTCAGCATTGCAGTCGTACCGTAATACAATTACGCCACCGAGGCCTACCTAGAAAGATATTTTTTTTTTACATTTAAGTTATGTTACTTTTTAGCCAATAGTCAATTTATTGTACTTTTATAACTTGTGGCTAACATTAGGGCTGTACTAAAGAATTTAAAAGCAATAATTTGTTGAGCGCAATTTCATACTTTGTTGCAAATTCCGCGGTTCTCGCAAATAATGGAATAAAAACAGTTTCTTAGAATTACTCGAAGTTGATGTTTTATCGTTATAGTTATTGCGAGATAATAACCGCGGGCTCAGAGGATTGGAAAAAGTTGCAGACTTGATTTTAGAAAGTTATTTTCAAGATTTCTTCCAAACATACTAATGCATCATGGAACGGAAAGTGGACGGACGGACTGGTGGTACGTCTCTCATATGTAAGAGTCCGTCTGGGTGGGTACCACCGCAATGTCTATTTCTACCGCCAAGCAGCAGTGTGCATGCACTCTTGTGTTTCGGTTTGAAGGAGATTGTAGCCAGTGTCTACTGGACATAATGAGACTTAACATCTATGTCTCTGGATGACGAGCGCAGTGGAATGCCACACAGTACTTTGTAACTCAAGGTGCTGGATGGTGTTAGTACTGTTTATGGGTGGTCGTATCGCTTACCATCAGGCGAACGGCATGCTCGTCTCATCATTCAATGCCATAAAAAAAAATTATTACGGAAATTATGGGCCCTAATTGTGCACATAGTTTTCTACCACCCCTTTTAGGGATATGTTGGTGTGTGGATACTAATAGAAGTTAAAAGGACGTTGTAAATGTTACTATCATATACAGGATGGACTTTTGAGATGGGGGCAGTAAGAGTAGCTACCTGAACCGCTGTAGCTACAAGAAAACTTCCATAGGAGACTGACCATCATATTTAAAGATATTTAGACCGGGTTTTTTCAACTGTAGTTAGGGTAATCATCGGTGTTATTAAGCTGGACGCAGAGCTTCGAGTGCTCCAGGTGCTGCGAGCGCGTTCAGCTTACTAAGACCATGACCAAAAGATAACTACAGTTGAAAAAACGGGGCCTAAGAGCTGCATTTACAGATTTTGAAAAATATGTACAGTGGGAAAGAAGACGGGCAATTTCGCTGAAACTTTTTTGATGCCAATCGATCCTGTCAGTTATAAGGATCAAAAGACTCTATGGGCTTTATACTTTAATACTCAGTACTTTTAAGGTCAGAAATTTCAAAAATATTTTCACCAAATATTTTGTAAGAAATGCTACACAACTTCACTTTTACACTTAACAAAACTTTGTGATCAATTAATCTACAAAAATGTAAATGAAAATTGCACAAATAATTGTGTTTGTCATAAATTTCCACTTTTGTACCCACGGTAAGGAGCGTAGAATCTACGTGAAACATTAACTGGTCTCACCTCTGCCGACCGTTTTAGGTGACAAGGAGTGATGTGTGTTCATCGAGGAAAGTGTAGTCCAGTAGATCTTTTATTCGGGGTATAAACGACACGCGGTAGAAAACACAGTATCTCAGTTAGCATCGCCGACATTCGTGACGTAGTGGGTTTACAGAGGATTGTGAAGAGTTGGTAAACGTCGCAGGAACACGCTGGATGCAGGCCACTTTTAACAGGTCCGTCTGAAAAACTTTAGGGGAGACCTATGTTCAGCAGTGGACGTCATGTGGCTGATGATAATGATGTAGCCGCTGGCTCCTCAAGTTATCTACGTTGACAAAATATTTAATGTGTGGTCTGTAATTATTTCTTAAGGTGTTGTGATATCGAAAGATCCTTGTAGTTCATGATTCTATTATTCAAGACTAAGTAGAATTTTAGGTTTGGATTATAGGTATTATTTATTTTGGTTCTTTTAAGTATATAGCTAATTCCAGTAACGATTACAATGTGTTTTTCTTTAAAAATAAAGATTGAGGACTTCCCTATTTCACACATTTGTACTTTATATCAAACTTAAAACGTTGAATCATAAAAGAGTCCAATGGCATACAAACTTAAAAATCCTAGTATAAAAAATAATAATTTAACCCGTCCTCTAAACTTTAAAAACCGAACAAAGAGCACGTAACACAATATCTCATTATGTCGAAAAAATATAATCAACGGGTAAAATACGAGATTTGACCCAAAAAAAACACCCTCCATCAAAGGGTTATCGAGAGAGACGGCGAATGTTTGTACCGCGTTGGAAGGAGACAGATATAGTCAACCCTTTCGCCGCACCTGGACCTTTTTTGCCCGTTACAATTTTTTCGAATTTAAAAAAGTGCAAAATTTCTTTATGTTTGGGGTCAATATTGATTTTGCTCGGGGACAATGATGTTCGTTATCTGCCAGTGTTTGCCATTACTCTTTGACCTGATAATGGGTGACATTGGTTGTCATGTCTATTTGGCTCATTACGGCGTATTTTTTTTCTGAAATTTATGTTTTTTTCAACAATTCATTGTGTATTTTCCTTTTTCGCTCTAAATACGGTGGATAGGGTTAAATGCGAAACTATAGATTATAGTAATACTAGTTTTGGTCGCGGCTCCGCCCGCGTGAATGACTTTCCCGGGATAAAAGTCCCGCTTTATATTTTCCCGGAATAAAATGTAGCCTATGTGTTAATCCAGGACATAATCTACCCGTGTGCCAAATTTCATCGAAATCCGTTCAGTAGTTTTTGCGTGAAAGAGTAACAAAAATCCATACATCCAGAAATCCATACTTGGAAACATTTGCGTTTATAATACTAGTAGGATTCATATTGTGTCGTTCATTCATAAGCGCATGCCTTCATCTACAGAAGGTAAGCAGACACTTTATTTGGTAAGCACAAGACGCCGAGTATATTTTCGTCCCAAGAGATGATAATGGGTAACTATCGGAATGTGGAGCACAAATTCCAAACAAGGTCGTCAAATTTTATTTTTAGATAGAAAAACTGTCAGTTTGAATACAACTCGGCTCATCCAGGTTCAAAGAGACTCGGCCTGACACTAAACCATTGAGGTTATAAGTGTTTAAATTTTGTTTTTTTTTTTAATCCTTATCTCCCGTCTTTTTTGACTAAGTACTCATTTATAAGGTTCAGGTAGAGGTGTGTGCCTTGGGTTTTGAACCTGCGTACATCCGTCTCGTCAAACCGTTTCATTCCCAACTAGGCTATCGTCCACTTCTGATACACAATTTCTTTTTAGTTAACTCATTAGCGCATAAAATATCATAAACGGAAATATGCAAAAAAACAACAAACAAATTAACTTCGGAACACAAAACTACAAATTCGTTTCCAATTTAGTGTTTAAAAGGAACAAAGCGTTACGTTTTGGATTATTACCAACCCTCAAGCTATAAACCGCTACCATGGATACATAATTTAGCTATACGTTAATTAGGGAACTAAAAAAAATATTAATATTTTGTGCACAAAAAAATATAAATAAACTATAATATCTAAATATATTTTTTTTTATTTTATTCAGTTGCCAGTTGTAAAAAAAATTAACTCACATTTACAAGTGTGGTAATATCAAAATACCAAGGAAGATGACTAGCCAGTGACTATGCAGAGTTTTTTCTAGATCTAGGTTTATAGTAATAGGGACTTACTTAGTTACTCTTACTTTGTCTATTTCTGCCGCCTAGCAACATTTGAGAATACTGTATTCTAATTTTAAGGACCTTGTGCGTACAGTGAAATGTCATACACGGATAAAAGTACAATTACTAATTCTGAATGGTCTTATTATTATTTATGGATATTGTAAAATCGTGACTTATTCATTTAGACGTGCAGTTATTTAAAAAAGGGTTTAAGGACGTATTTTTAAATTAAATGCAACTAACCTCCATGCTACTTAATTTACAACAGGGGATTTTCTAGGCATGTAAAGTAATATAAAAAAATAAGGCAAATATTAACTGATAACAATATGTGGTCTCGGAAATTACAATACCCAAACCCAATATCTGCGAATCCCGCACTTGTTCCAATACGGAATCGAACACGAGACCTCTCATTTACAAATCGCTCACCACAATCTCTCAGTAGTTAACTATACCGTTTACTACTCGACACAGTTTAATTAAAACACTATTTCATTAACGACATTTATTATCGCTCCTACCGGCCATATTCGAATGAGTTATGACAGAAACGATACGTTTAGGTTTTTGTCTTGTTTTTAGATATCTAGATGTTAAATTACATGTTTTTGATAGCTCCATTACGGTTGTAGTGTTGATTAATAACTTCGATATTAAATTTAAGTAATTAATGAGTGCAAAAACTAAGATTGCGTAGTGTCTAATCCAACCTACGTGCTGTTTATTAATCATTATGATACTCGTAAAATTAATATTTATTATTATGATTCTAAATTTAAATTTATAAAATTGTATGTCCAATTAGTACTTCTGATTCCAAATTCGAAATTAACAAAATCTTCTAATTAATAATTCGAGTTATTCTCTTTTAAATTTCGAACTCGACACATAGTAGTGGTAAACTAAACGATAAAAATATAAATTAAAACGTCTCAATGCGATACAAAAGCGAGACGAACGAACAGATAGCCAGGTTAATGCAAAAACGTTCCGAGACGAGGGGGGGAAACACGAACAAAACGCAACACAATCAAATGAGGGATGCACAAAAACGGGAATAAAACGAGAGACAAAAAGCAATATGGCGGATTGTTTTTAATTATCGAGTATCGGCATAAATCGATGCACGTCGCCGCGGGCTCGCCGTGGAGTCGCGCGCGCATTGCTCGGAGAGGGTATTCGCTTACGATGAGTATTTGTTGTGGTGGATCGTACTCCAAATATATGTGATGGAATTTATTAGAAAAAAAAATATCATGGAAGTTTGAAAAAAAACCCTGATGATCATTTCAATTATAAGGATTCTCTTACGTTTCTTTAAAAAAAAAAAATTTACAAGGTGTTGCTCGCGGCTTCGCCCGCGTGAAAAGCTTGTCCCGCTACAAAAGTCCCTATAATACGGTACGACGCCAGCGCCATCTATTAAAAAATAGCATTAAAACATCCATTATTTCCAATGGGAGCAGACTACCGGGATAAAAAGTAGCCTGTGTTCATCCAGGACATGGTCTACCCGTGTGCCAAATTTCATCAAAATCCATTCAGTTGCTTGTACATGTACTTCGAACAAACACAGAAACATCCAAACATTTAAACAAACTTTCGCACATATAATATTAGTAAGAAGATTAATTAAGAAAATAACATAAAGTCCCAAACATCGTCTCCACGCATTCCGTATTCTCGATTCATAAAATTCATGTGAAGGGGTGAAGGCAGATCGCGCGGATGTACAATATATTTTACTTATAAATAAGCAGTACATTGTCCCGCAGCCGCTCCTTTGTGGTACATCCTAATGATTTCCAATGATACTAGCGTTCGCGCGCTGGTTGGTTCATTGGCTATGGAATTAGTTCAAATATAGAATTAATGTGGGTTGATTTTAGTGAAATAATTTTGAGGTTTGATTCAGTGGTGTAAGATAATGTTTCTTAAAGAAAAATTATCACTTTTACGACCTATTTTTAACATACATATACACTCACGCCTTTTATCCCAGAAGGGTTAGGTAGATATGCATCTAATGCACCCATTTTTTACCGTGTGTATAATGTCCCATATTGCGATAGAGCGCGAGCCGATCGCCATATCTGGTATAAATTCCTGATGCCGGGCTGGTACTGAGCGGAAAAACCCAATAACCAATATCACTATCCGGTCCCGGGGATCAAACCCGTGACACCACTACAGTCATACCCTAATACAACTACGGCACTGAGGCAGCAATAATACAGTGCATTGATGCTAGCTTTTCGTCGTAATTTTGCCCAAATAAAACTTAAAACTCGAAATAAAAGTCTTCTTACTCTCTGGAATAAAAGCAGCCTATATCTTAACCAAGGACTTCATGCAGTGTTGTATGTATTTCTAACATCTTTACTAATTTTTGCTTTTTAACTTGTAGGATAATATGCAATGGTGCTAAAGGAATGCCGGACCTAAATACTAAGTCTTCAACGCACTAGGCGCGTGAAATATTGGGGGTTAAAAGACGTGAATGAGTTTGTGCCTGTGTGTTATTCCGAGGAGTTTATTATTATGCAGTTTTTATCAAGTACTATATTTTTTTTTTTTATTGCTTTGAATGACGAGACGAGCATGCCGTTCGCCTGATGGTAAGCGATACGACCACCCATAAACAGTAGCAACACCATCCAGCACCTTGACTGACAAAATACTGAGTGGCATTCCACTGCGCTCGTCATCCTGAGACATAAGATGTTAAGTCTCATTATGTCCAGTAGTTACACTGGCTACAATATCCTTCAAACCGAAACACAACAGTGCATGCACACTGTTGCTTGTTGTGTTGTTGTTATATAATGAAATAATAGCGATAGGTATACAAATAGGTAGTTGAAATATTACTTTCTCCAAACATTGGTCGCACACACCTCTTACCATAGTAAACATAAAATTTTAATCAATTTTAATCCACACATCAACCGAGCCATAAAGGCTTCCTTTGCCGACAAGAAAAAAACAAACGAACAATGTCCGAGAACTCTTTATATCCATTCAGAAACTCAATTTGAAAATGGAATTTGTGGGTTTCTTGAAAAATGATCAACGGCCCGCGCACAATGCACTAAATATTTGGACCTTTTTTCTTTTTTTTTTGACCCGCCCTTTTGTACCAGAGACAATAGGGTGGGGTCAACGACCTGATAAAGCTCGGCTTCGTCTGTGGTTTAGTTTATGACCGAATATTTAAGTGTGGACAGATATGTTCGATTTTTAAACACAGATATCATGTTTTGAGGTGTGTTATTTGTTGTAAAACGTACAAATCATCTATACATGAGATGATGTCTTAAGATTCTATACTCTGTATTTATCCCAACTCCAAAGGTATCTTAAAGAATATGAGTTTCTACTTTATTATTTGTCATTTTTGACGACTTTACGAAACATGTTGTCATAATATGAAGCAGAAGATGACGTGTAATTGCTTGGGCGCCAAGAACATTAGTCTAGCACCAGGAAACTTATGATGTAGCAGGATGATAAACAGTGCAATGCCGTGAATTTGTAATTCGATATATACAAAATTGTACAGTTAGCCACATAAGTAACTGAACAAATTCAAAATTTCAAATCGTGTTTAATCTTTTGCGTCAGTATCAACAATTGTTTTTTATTCACTAAAATACTTTTACTGGTGGTAGGTCTCTCACTATGTAAAAGGCCGGCTGGGTGGTTACCACCGCAATGTCTGTTTCTTCCGCCAAGCAACAGTGTGCATGCACTGTTGTGTTTCGGTTTGAAGGACATTGTAGCCAGTATAACTACTGGACATAATGAGACTTAACATCTTATGTCTCAGGATGAGGAGCGCAGTGGAATGTCACTCGGTACTTTGTCAGTCAAGGTGCTGGATGGTGTTGCTACTGTTTATGGGTGGTCGTATCGCTTACCATCAGGCGAACGGCATGCTCGTCTCGTCATTCAATGCAATAAAAAAAAAAAAAAAAACTTCACAGGGTTGACTTTATTTTAGATAAAGAAAAAAGAATATTTCGACTGGAGTGAACGTGCAGAAGCGTTTTGAAGTTTTTAATTTGTTCAGCTATTTTTGTGGCTGACTGTATATATTAAAATACTACAATCCCCATATTACCTGCTGTCTAACTGCTTTAGGTACCACCTCTTCTACTGAAAGAATTTAGACCTTATTTGGTCTTTCATACAAAACGATCCTCGCCCTAATAATACCAAACGCTGCCCAATAAATGTATGTGAAAATAAAACTAATCTTCATTAAATCCCCATCATTAGTCGGGTGGTCCGTTTGTTAATGAATCTATGAAGACAGGCAGAGCGGCGAGCAAAAGCTAGACGTTGATAATAAGGGCGTTGTCCCGCGTCGGGAATCGAACCAAATATACACGCGTTTTAAATCAATACACGAGAGCGAAAATAAATGAGTCCGCCGACCATGTTACAAGCTATTGTATCCAACCGGAACAGGAATTATGTAGAGTCGAATACTTTGTAGGTTTAAAATAATTTACATAAATTGAATGTACGAAATACGAACAAAGTTACTCTAGTTGGATAAAGAAGAGACCATCGAAAGTCGCTATGAAAATGAAGTACTCTAGATACTTATAAAACAAATGATTTTAAACATCTTTAATAATTTGAAATGACTAAAGACTGGAAGGAGTCAGATTAAGATAGATTTAAGTGGAATAGAACAATAGTAATATGGTGTCGTGTTTTATTATACATAATAGAATAAAAAGACGCGATATTAGATTTTTTCACTTTTCGCAATATTTCTAAATGGTCAAAAACTATAAATATTTACAATGATTCGACTCTACGCCTTAAAAGCAAGTCAGTGAATCAAATAAGATGGGAGAAAAATTGCAAACGGCAATACGAGGGTGTTCCACACTGACTCAATGTAATTTGTTACGGGAATTAGGTCTCTACTTACACTGCATTATGATATTCTCTGTAATTTCTAGAAATCAACCGATTTACGCAGGTAGCTTTAATTTAATAATTTTTAAAGTCATACTTTATATAGTTTGGTTTTATTTAAATGCGATGACAATGATACTTTTTGAATTTAGATGTGATGTAACTGGCTGGTGTAAGTATTTAAATATTGAAGATGAGTAAATTATATTTGAATACCGAATGTTTTTTTTTTACCTTGGATGAGAAACAATAGACAATGTTACGTGAATAAGTGACCAATTGCATTTTTTATAAACCTAATTATGGAACATGCAGATATTTTGAGGATTCATCGTTTTAACTCAATTCATATTACTTTTATAGATCTAAAGTGCAGTGATGCAACTATATTTATTAAAAATATACCATTAAAAAGTATATTAAGATAAAGAAAATATAACTAAATACAAATCATACCATACCATACCAGCCCTGTATTATATACTGCCCACTGCTGAGCACGGGCCTCCTCTACAACTGAGAGGGTTAAGGCCTTAGTCCACCACGCTGGCCGAGTGCGGGTTGGTGGACTTCACATACCTTCGAAATTCAGAGAACTTCTCACGTATGCAGGTTTCCTCACGATGCTTTCCTTCACCGTTAAAGCGAGCGATAATTCACAAAGAATACACACATATTTTTTTAGAAAAGTCAGAGGTGTGTGCCCTTGGGTTTTGAACCTACGGACATTCGTCTCGGCAGTCCGGTCCACTCCCAACTAGGCTATCGCCGCTACTAAGTACAAACAAAACCATAGAATCATACTATAATTATGTGGCAAAAAAAAATTGATGGTTTTTAATAAGCGATCAAGAAAAACTGTACTATGTCGCAAGTTCGATTCCCTCTCAGATAAACGTGTACTCATCTGCAGTTTTAAATTATAGAGTAGAGATTATCCGATCTCAGAATCGAACTCATGGTTCATGTTTCAATGTAGCAGTCACTAAACATATGTAGTGTTGGAATTAAATGTTTGTGTTAATGGAATACTGTATTTTAAGTATTTTTATGAACAAACAAACATTGTTCTCAACAGCTATTGTTTGTTAGTTAGTCTATTTCCATCTGAGTTCTAAATTGTCATTCATATAAATATTATTATTGTCTTTGTATTGCTGATACAGCCAAACAACCAAGAAATCTCATATTCTAAAATCAAAAATAGCTTTTGTTAATTTAAGCGAGGCAAAGGAATCTAACATGTCATTAACGTCACTCACACATTTACATACACGCACACGCATAAAGATCGTCAGGTTTTAAAAGAAAAATTAAAATTAATATAAACCAATCGAAACAAAAGAAATGATATTTAAGAAGAACGGGATAGTAATATAAAACTTCAAATCGACGATGGCAAAAGTATGGATAAGGTTTAAATAAATTATGGGATGCTTGAGTGACCGATGTGGTGTGATTAGTATTAATTAGACAATTTCTTCTAAAGGTGATTTATGAGATTCCTATGAATGTAAAAAAACAATTCAGAGCATTATGCTGTAAACAATCATATTATTATTAATGTTGTTATTCTTGCTGTGTAAGTACATACTTCAATTATTATGACTAATATTATAAGCTCTACCCATGGTAGAGCTACCTGGTTGGCTCCTGCCGCAACGATCAATCAAGGCCAAAGTGGCGGGACCCTCAGTGGAGGGCAGTGCTGGGCAGAGATCGGCAACCTGAAAGGTGTACATCTGGAAGGGAGCCACGATGCCAAAGATGGCAAAGGCGGCCTCTGAGAATGATACCGTCAAAGCGGACCTAGCCCTGTGGAATGGGGCGTGATAGAATACCACCATGGTTAACCCTGCCTGTCGTAAAAGGCAACTAATGGGGTCCATCAGGGTCATTACACATACACTCGAGGCTGTATGTTCGCCAAAAGTGACTTTGACTTGAAATGTATTGGTGGGCAGACCTCACCGCTGTTCGTGGATACCAGTTGCGTCCAACTTACCGATGGGCTGTGTACGCAGTTTATCGCAGAGGCTGTTCCGGTAACGATCTTAGGTAAACCTTATGGTACCCCGGAGCCGCCTTTAATGCGTTGACGAAGGCTACCGCGGGGTTTTAGTCGGTACGCCGGCATGCGTAACATGCCGGAAACACCGACATACCCGCTTCGGTTCCTCGGACTGACGCGGGATCGTAAACGGATTTCCCCGCAAAACAAAAAAATAGCGGGCCGATCCAAAGTGAAAGAGGCAGTGCTAACCCTAACTGGGACTAAGGGTGAAAGAGTTCAACAAGATGAACTGATCAACCGTCTGTGCGACTGCATACGTCCCTACAAAACATATACACTACACGGTAGACCGATAATCTTCGTCTTCTAGAGCCTTAGTTCCACTGTAACAATGAAAATGTAATTTAAAGTTTTTTTCCCTTTGTTTGTTATTTTTGTGGTAGCGTAAAAACAGTGTTTATCATTTAAATACGTTCAAATTGCTGATATATGTGGAGTAGGTACCAATGGAAAATTAAATTAGTATATTTAGTTATTTAAACTCTTTATTGTTACATTAAAGCATAAAAGAAACATTTACATATACAATAGAGACTACACTTAAACAAGAAGTATAAATGGCGGTCTTTTCGTAATCGGCGATTTCTTCCAGACAACCCTTGGATGGACTTAGTTAACTAGGAAAAAAAAGAGCGGATCTATACATAGTATTACTATATATAAGATATACTTGGCGATTTTGACTATTTAATACTGTTCGAATGCAGTTTTAGCTACATAATTACATGCCGTAAATGTAATTATTTTTGGGGCTTTTTATAATCCAACAGGAATGTAGAGATAGTTTGTAAATATTTTTGTTAATTAGTTTATTTCAAAATGAATTTAAACATGCGTCGTATCCACTTTCGGCTAGCGTTAACCCAACCGTCCCCGGCAACCGCGTAAGAAATTCAAAAACGGAATGATTTTTAAAAAATGTATTCGTCCGAGCGCGCTCATTTATAATATGAGAAACCGAACGGACGCCAACAAAAAACAACACGAAATTTTGTTCGAAAACGAACGATCACGCGATAAATATTGAAATATGGTATGGAGATATGATACTTTTTATTCTCATTTGGTTGGGTTTTATTTTTTATTTATTTTTTTATTCCTAATGGCGTTTGGAACAGGGGTTAATGGCGGTTTGGGCGCTGAGTGCGCTACCGTTTTATAGACTATTAATTTGATGGCGCTGCATGGCCGACTAGCGTGGACCGCGGCCCGCTGTGGGACGCGCGCGCTACACGGCTTTAATGACTTCCCTCCACGTACGTTGTCATAACCGTTTTATAATTGGGATTTTATGTATTTATATTGGTTTTATGTTCGTATTTTTAACTTATTCTGGTTGTTTTTGGGTAGTGAACGACAAGTGTGGGTTGAAAATCTTTCAAATGTTAACGCCTTATATTCGTTAGACTACTGGTTAAGCTACGACTAGCAAGTTCTTGTAGCAATATATTGCGCAAAAACTTCCAAATACACACACACACACACATACACACATACTCACGCCCTTTAACCCCGAAGGGGTAGGCAGAGGCGCAACTAATGTACCCACTTTTCGCCATTCTTATTCCATCCCATGATGTGATAAGGGGCGAGCCTATCGCCATATCGGGCACAAATTCCAGACTCCAGGCTGACACTGAATAGAAAAATCCAATATCACTTTGATCATTATCCAAATACATTTACATTAGCGGCTATATTTTAATAATTATACATGTGACTCGCCGCAACTCTTGCAAGCTTCAAAATTTGCCGTGAATGTTTACACAGTAAAAATAGGCTGCTGCTATTATCTAATCAGCTCGTATCCACCCACTGCTGGGTATAGGCCTCCTCTCGATCCACTCTCAGTCCTATGCGAGCTTCACCTCCTGCTTGCCGGCATACTCATCTAACTTGGGCTGGTAGCCTGCCTTTAATTCCCTTTCTTGGATACCAGTGACTGCCATGGCCCAGCCGCCATCACGTCGAACCAAGTGACCCATCTCCACACTGAGCTAGGATGAACTTATACTTTTAAGTTATTGTGTAACGAAACTAAATATAGTACAGTGTATTTATGTAATTCTACTGCTTTGGTTAGTTCTGTGAAGTCCAAGTGATATTGGGTTTTTTGCTCAGTATCAGTCTGGAGTCTAGAAACTTTGCTAGATATGGCGATAGGCTCACTGTCATATCATGGGATGGAACACACAAGTTGAAAAGTGGGTTGATGGTTGCACCTTTGCCTACCCCTTCGGGAATAATGGATTGTTTTTGTTTTTGAATGTAAGTAATTAATCACGTACAAAACAAATGTAGTACAAAATGTGTACTTTTTATTCGACTCGTAATAACAGAATCGATATCAATTGAAATGTAGAAGGACATTGTAGCCAGTGTAACTACTGGACATAATGAGACTTAACATCTTATGTCTCAGGATGACGAGCGCAGTAGAATGCCACACAGTACTTTGTAAGTCAAGGTGCTGGATGGTGTTGCTACTGTTTATGGGTGGTCGTATAGCTTACCATCAGGCGAACGGCATGCTCGTCTCGTCATTCAATGCAATAAAAAAAAAAGAGTTGCACTATGTAGCGCTATGTCATCTTTATTTGGTTTTAATATACACTCGTAGTTTGGATCCCTTAGGATACTTGTTATCTAGGGGCCGATTTCACTACATGCTGATAAAGTCCCTGATAGTATCTATACTAATTTATAAAGTTGAAGTGTTTGTTTGTTTGTTTGTTTGAACGCGCTACTCTCAGGAACTACTGGACCGATTTTGAAAATTCCTTCACCAATAGGAAGCTACATTACTCCTGAGTGCTATAGGCTACTTTATCCTGGAAAAACTTTTCCACGCGGGCAGAGCCGCGTACAAATGCTAGTTATAATATAAACTTTTGGTTCCACAGGTCTCGAATAGTAATCTCTACCAGAAAAAGTTACTAATAAAGTGTCATATTTGTTAGCGTTATATGTCAGATAGTTATCTGGAACTTTATCAGGAACCCGTGGAACTAGCCCTAAAGGTTCAATACTTTTTCTTAGACCGTATTTCTTGCTAGGTTTACGCATGGTTCCACAAAATTAAAATACTTTCCTTTAGTACAATAAATAGCTCGTTGAATCTCCCCAGCTTTATGCTATAGTATTATCTTGACTGAATGACGAGACGAGCAAGAGTACTCGCCTTACGGAAAATCTCACGACTAAATAAATAAGAATAAATACTAGAACTTTAATTTGTCAAGCAATGTACTGAGCTTTGAATCAGAAATAGTTTTCCTTAACTTTTTAACCCAGAAAATTATTTAAATAGACTAACGTAGGTACAATCCAGAGCATGCATTACAGTTAAAATAAATAATACAAATTGTAAATATTCTCTAAGATTTAGAGATTTTCTATATTTTCTTTCTTTCGTCAACGATATATATGGCCCTGTGGCGCAATGGATAACGCGTCTGACTACGGATCAGAAGATTCCAGGTTCGAATCCTGGCAGGGTCGCAATAAGCTTTTTGTCTTTTTCATAGTTTTAACTCCTGTCGTTCATTCTGATTTGAATAGTGACTATAGATTAATAAGAAAAAACTGAAAACTTTCCGAAATTACTTACGTAAAATTATGACGATTGGTATCTCCCGTTAATCCTCATCATTATGTCGGCCTAATTAATTGCGATAAACGATATTTTGATCCTATCATCAGTAGCTATTATCTTTGGTTAGCATATTCCCAAATGACTAGGAACAATTTACATCTACATTAAAAAAATAACGTTATTGTACTGCGAGATAGCCCTTAAATAAGGCTTATCGCACAGTGAAGTGTGAACGATGAGGCTAAGATTAATATATTTTGTAATTTTTTAATATTATGTTTTTGTAAGACTGTCTCAGTGTTTGCTGTGTTGAGGTCTCTGGTTCGATTCCCCGATCAATATCATTGGTTTTTCTGTTTAGTATCTTGAATCCGGGATGGTCCCCGGTAAGTAGCAATAGGCCCCCTATTACATGGGACCTGGCATAACTGGCGAAATATAGGTATGGTTTGGTAAAATGGGTATGTTAATCATCTGCTTCTAAAATAGGGAAAAGCGTGTGGTGCTATAAATATTATACAATAAAACCCACATCAAAAGGACCTTAACGTAAAACACATACTCGAAAAGTTTGGTATTTTTTAAAATGCTATTAGGCTTGTGTTGTAATGAACAGGTAAATGAAATATAGAGTTCGGAAACGAATCCAAGGATAGGTAGAGATTTTCTCAAGGAGAGATTAAGCCTTTATTCATATAATCAGTGGTAGTGGGGCAGTAAGGATACCAATATTTACTAAAATTATGCCATTGTATGCCGAGACGAATGTCCGCTGGTTCAAAATCCAAGGGCACGTACTTCTGACTTTCCTAATAAGTTATGTGTGTATTCTTTGTGAATTATCGCTTGCTTTAACGCTGAAGGAATACATCATGAGAAAACCTACATACCTGAGAAGTTCTATATAAGAATTTCAAAAGTATGTGAATTCTGCCAATCCACACTAGGCCGGCGTGGTGGATTAACTCCCAACCCCTATCAGAAGTAGAGGAGGCCTGTGCTCTACAGTGGGACAGAATATCATACAGGACTGATATTATATTACTAGCATTGCGCGTGGCTCCGCCCGCGTGGAAAAGATTTTCCGGGATAGCCTATAGCACTCAGGAGTAATGTAGCTTCCTATTAGTGAAAGAATTTTCAAAATCGGTCCAGTGGTTCCTGAGATTAGCACGTTCAAACAAACAAACAAACTCTTCAGCTTTATAATATTAGTATAGATTATTTGAAAATTTGCTATAAGGAACAGAACTTCAAATGCCGGGACAATACTAAATATTTATTTGATCCAAAACTATTTCAAGTATTAAACCTGCTTCACAGCCTACACTTCTAAACAAAGCCAACCAAATGAACATTTCCATCAAAAACTAGTTAGAAATCATACAATACAACCTACAGGTATAAAGGGCGCAAACTGCCTCGTCATTCCGATACTAAAATAAAATGATGACCTGTTCTTCGGA
The DNA here is from genome assembly GCA_947568825.1 of Sphinx pinastri. NCBI lineage: Eukaryota > Metazoa > Arthropoda > Insecta > Lepidoptera > Sphingidae > Sphinx > Sphinx pinastri. The sequence goes on along the minus strand of OX387639.1, from coordinate 7,911,810 downwards.
TTTCATATTTTAAATATAAATTTGTGTGCGCTAGTGCTAAGTCACGTTCGTTTGTCGGTTGTTTTGTTTATGGTATTTTTATGGTGAGAAATTCCGTGAAAATCTTTCTGGTTCGATAGTGAGTTACATCCTTGATAGACCTCTAAGGGTTAGTTTCAACGGTGCCTGATAAAGTTTTAAATAACTATCCCATTATATTATAAACGCGAAAGTTTGTATGTATGGATGTATCTTTGTTACTCTTTCACGCCAAAACTACTGAATGGATGTCGATGAAATTTGGCACACGGGTAGATCATGTCCTGGATTAACACATAGGCTATTTTTTATCCCGGGAAAATATAAAGCGGGACTTTTATCCCGGAAAAACATATACACGCGGGCGGAGCCGCGGGCAAAAGCTAGTATGATATATAACGCTATCTAACAAATCTGAAACTAGTTACTTTGTGTCAGATATTTCGTATAATATTTCTCATAAAATTCGAGACCTGTTAAACCAAAAGTTAATATTTATTTATTTAAATAGGCATAGTTACAGAACACAAATCAATAACGCATGCATCAACAACTAAAAATAAATGTAAATTTGCGTCCTTACTACAACTACGCACAGCATTCGATATGGTGGTTAAGTTCCGAAAAGGCTGTCAGGGACTCTATCAGCAAGTGGCGAAATCGGCCTTACGAATATTTTGAACATCCCCAAGTGACTTCATTGCTGTTTTATTTACGTAAATACATTTTTTATGAGTTGTATTAGCTATCGCATTATTGTTCCTGTAGCATTATTCCCTTAGCTGATCAGTTATTAACTTACTTAAAAAAAGGAGGTTCGGTATTTAACCCGTATGTAGGTATGTATGTATGAAAGTCCCCGATTTTCTCAAAAACACGAATTGGATGGGGTATTCGTTTTTTAAATGTTTATTTAATAACTAACGGCCTTTTTAATAAACAGTTAATAAACCTATTTTAGTTATCGAATGTTAGGTCTTCGAACGAATTTTTGAATTGAATTTGAACAAAGAACACAAAACATTCTGTAATTAACATAGGTTTATAAACTATGAATTAGGTAGTAAAAGTATATATGGTAAATTATGTTTAAACTGATGGAAACGTAAGTATGTCGGTCGGTTTATAATAAGTACCTACTGTGTTTCTGACATGTTGCTCTCAACGTGTGGATATTATCGACCCAGTAACTACACTGTCTACAACCTCCTTTATTTCTAGCAACAGTGCTTGAACAAAGCTGTTTGGTGGTAGAAAAAAAGCCAAGACTGTGGCACACTGGACACCTATAGGCTGCAACTTCGTGAAGAATTAGCTTTTTTTATTGCTTAAGTAGGCAAACGAGCAAGCGGTCCGCCTGATGGTAAGCTGCATCCGCCGCCCATGTACTAAAGCAAACAGCCAAGCCGTTGCCTGCCTTAGTCAATTTAGAATCGTCTAAAGTTCCCAATCTCAGGTTGAACTAATCTTATTGTGAGACAAAATTACGATAATGCTCTTTATTTTGGTTTAATGGATATTTACGTTGTGGGCGCCATCTATGATCCATGTGGTGTAACGAGAGATCACTTGCATTTTAGTAAAGATAGATGGCTTTAGTAGTACCGATAGTTTAGTCACGATTTCATAGATTTTTTTTTATTTAAAAAGCCGTTATATCTTATAATTACTTAGTTAAAAATGATTGACTTCAATAAAATACAAGAATTTATTAGCAAATATTTCCGATTTTAAGCTCGAAAAAAACACCAAAATAAAACACGAGTTATAATTTTTAAGTATACATATTTATTCATAAATTACGCTGTCACATAAATTAAATTATGTACAATTAAATAATACAGTTAAATTTATATAAAAATAATTATACAGACATCGGGGGCATGTCTGGACGTACTAAGGGACGGTCCATGGTGGCGCGGACCCTCCCTTGGGACGTGGGACATGCCCCCCGACTGCATCGCAACACGGATTAAAATGAAGCTTCGAAGAAGCGGCCGACATCGATATAGACAGCACACGGTGACTAGAACCCGCGGCCGCCCCCTCTTCGACGGGGTGTAACACTTATTAATAAAATAAATATATAATTTAAATAATAATAAATAAAAAACTCATCACACTCAAGACTCCGAATCGTATTGTACATTCCAGTTATCGATATTAATCGATATGATATCGATCCTTCAGAGTTGTGGTCAACAATAATCGAATTATAAAATCATTCTCACAATCGATTTAGTACTTATCCGTAGTAGTTAGGTTGGGGGGTATGACCCCCTGTAGTATTAATATTTATTGTATGTCAACGTTGAGACAGCAGGCGGCAGTGGAGTCTCCCCTGGAGCCGACTGCCCTGGCGGCGTAGTGTCCAGCGTCCTCGGAGGCGGTGGACGCGATCTCCAGGCGGTAGCACGCGGTGCCTTCCATCGTGAACCTGTAGCGTGGTGACGTCTCGTCGATAGGTTTGCCGTCCTTCAGCCATTGGAGTTGGAGAGGTGGCTGTAGGGAAAACCAACAGTTTTAGGAATCTTGATGCTTTAAGGACGCATAATAATCCAGTTAGAGTAACCAATATCTAAGAAACAATAACTATCTATAAACAAGACATAATTTTACCATTTTTATTTGCATAGAATAACGTTTTATGTATATTAGTTAAACAACATAGCTTTGAAAATCCGGTTGTTAGGACCAAATTCTCACCTTACAGACTACATGAATTAGGGATTTATGAGTCCGGTTCAAAGGACCAAATTTGAACTTGTAAACCTGAATCAGATTTTATTGCAACATACCTTCTCCAACTCAGCAGTGAACACGGCGGGCTCAGCGGCGTTGACCGTGAGTGAGGCAGGGAAGGACTTGTACGTGGGGGACGGGGGCGCCTCGCCGGGCACCACCACCACCAGCGAGCACGTCGAGAACGACTCGCCCGCGTCGTTGAACGCCTCGCACGTGTATGTGCCTGGGGGATGATATGGTTAAATTTTATACTACCTTCTTGGGCATTGTATAGAAAATTAATGGCAAATTAATGAATTAATGGAGTGTTTTTTCACTCAAGCGTCTTGGTGTATTTCCACTGTAAGTTTGTGTGATGCTTAATCCTACTATCCTACTATATCCTACTATATAATATCATAAACGCGAAAGTTTTTAAGTATGCATGTCTGGATGTATGGATGTTTGTTACTCTTTCACGCAAAAACTACCGAACGGAATTCGATGAAATTTGGCACACGGGTAGATTATGTCCTGGATTAACACAAAGGCTACTTTTTATCCCGGCAAAATATATAGCGGGACTTTTATCCCGGGAAAACTCATTCACTCGGGTGAAGCCGCGGGCAAAAGCTCGTTGATAAATAAATAAATAAAAAATCAACTATATAGCATTGAACCGAAAACCAAGCTTGATTGAGCTTAGCTTGCGTAGATGAAATATTTTTTCATGTAAACTATGGTATGTACAGTCAGCAGCATAAGTAGCTGAACAAATTCAAGAGGTTTACTTTGCTTTAACGAAAAAAAAAGTTTCAGTTTAACTTAACGCGTATATAGGCGATTAGAAATTTTGATTTTGTTTAGCTACTTATGCTGCTGACTGTACAGTCACGAGTAATATTCTTAGCTATGCGGGCTAAACTAAACTAAGTTTATTACTTGGTCTGCAACCCGCATTAATATATGCATCTTAATTATTGCAAATCTAAACAGAGACTATGGGTTACATAATATAATCTATTATAATTGTTACGATTACTATCATTAATTAAACGATTTTAAATTACATACAATTTTGAAAACAGATTATCGAGCGACATTCTTGATATAATAATATGATATTGAAAAAATCAAAACAGCGCCATCTATCTTCCTATATACTAACCGGCATCCTCAGGGAATATCTCGGCGATTGTGAGCTTGTGAATGTTCGCCTCGCTCGAGTACTGGAAGTCCTTGGAAGGTTTGATCTCCTTGTTGTTGTGCAGCCAGACGACGTCGAAACGCTCGGCGCCGACGATCCTGTTGAGATTATTTGGTTTAGTGACATCTAGCGGTACGGATGGGAAACTTTATGGCAGTCGGATAGCAAGTAATTGCTAAGACGCTATGTCGTTCAGTTGAATTGAGTTTTCAATAATTATCGCGTTAGCGGACAGATGTCATGTCGATAGAAAGGAGGCTATAGTCGATGCTAGCAAGAGCGTCGTCTGCAAGCCTGGGAGACGTGAGTTATCGCAATTATTTGTAAGAACCAAAGGAGATGTCCACTTTTTGTATGAGTGCTGGGCCTCAAAATCTAACCAGGCTGAAGCTTTAGGGATATTAAAGGGACAAAATATGGAACTTGGATCCATTAAAAAAATGTTTTTAGACCCCTCCATTCAACTCCCAACTTTTTTAAAAGCGTTCATATTAAGTGTAATTTTTAAGCAAAATAAAATAACATAAATCTCATAATCGGAGGTCTTTAAAATTAAACGATTTATTGTAAAAGGTTAGTTTTTAGGAGTTCTATCCAAATATATATAGCCTGTCTTGGTTAGAATTTTAGGCCCGTTTTGGACATGTCCTTTTAGGTATCGTTTTATATTAATAATAATATTTTTGTGCTGTGTGTTTATACATATATGCAGCAGTTTGATGTTGGTCGTTACAAATCTGATAAGAGGCACCGTTGTATAGATCGTCTACGATAACATGGCTCGCGCCTCCAAATTTCAAACCGTTAAAACTATTTGTGAAATTATTTAAAAAGCCCCATCAAGACTCACAACGCATACAGTGCGTGCCGAGTGGGCCGTCAATAAGAAAAATAAATCCAAGGGTTTATTGCTCGATTAGCGGTGTCACTAATATCAAATTATCGGCGAGCCATGTTATCGTAGTTCATCTATACTGCGTGCCTGAAGCAACCATCACAGTGGTGAGTGGTCGAAACGCAGGCAGGCTTAGCCACCTGCTGCCCAGATTGGAAGGTAACACTACTTTTCAGACACGCTCAATTCAAATAAGCAATACATATCAAATGGATACCAAAAATAGTTCAATCAAAATAAAATCAATTCGACATGTTTACAGTTGACTTATAATTGATAAATGAAAATGGCTGTTATACTTGAAACTTTATTAATTATATACCTAGATAGAGCGAAACGCTGCAATGAAACTAAAACAAACAGGCCAACTTTTCTTAAGCTAGTATGCGTGACAGCTGTGTCATACGCTATCGCTGCATCATTCTGCGTATCCTTGTGTCACATAATGATACCAGTTATTACATGGTTTCTATTAAAATGGGGAGATTATTATATCCATGAAAAACAACAAAAAATAATTCACTCGAACTCATTTAGTTTGGACCAGTTCGCCTCTATTTTTTCGAAGCGTTTGAAATGTTCAGTTTCCATCTAGGTATATAATTAATCAAAGACTTGAAAGTTGATCTGAATTTGGGGATTGAGATAGTTTTTGGAAATCAGTTTTTAGTAATCAAGTAATCCTACCTGCAGGTGAGCGTGACAGTGTCTCCGTCGTTGACGATCTGAGAGACGCAGTGGTCCACTATCCTGGGCGGCTTGTCGCCCGACTTCAGGGTACCTGCCGCGTTGCCGTCCATAGCTGGTGAAAGAATATCATTATTATAATTTTTTTCTAATAACTTATTTTGTGTGTTTTCTATATGGCTCGAAAAACAAACCTATGTCCAATTTTAGCAAACGAAGATACAAGGTAGTGTATTTACAAGTATTTGATATTTTCATACTATTAAAATACAATACGAAGGTAGTGTATATTTAATAGTATAAAAATATCGAATGAATAAAATACACTATGCCATTCTCAGTTTCATATTGGGGACATCGAATGAAAAATAATTTAGAGATATTTGATAACTTAAGTAAGTTCAGTTAAATATATCCTTGTATGAAGTAATTAAGGTTTTTACTGAATTTAGGTATACTTTAATTAATGTTCATTCAAATACTATGAAGTCAATTACTCTAATTTAACAATTTTATGATAGATTAATAATCGATACTCACGTTTAACAGTGACTTTAATAATCGATACTCACGTTTAACAGTGACTTTAATAATCGATACTCACGTTTAACAGTGACTTTAATAATCGATACTTACGTTTAACAGTGACTTTGCACTTGGTCTCGACTTCTCCCTGGCTGTTGGTCGCCTTCAGTGAGTACACACCTTCGTCTTCAGGGAATATTTCATTGATCGCGAGGGATGCGACGCCATTCTTGTATTTAAGGTCCACCACCTGATTACAAGGAATTGGTTTAACTTACAAACAGTATTTTATAGGTTGGTAGGTAATGTTGATTTGACGTAACAGTTTACTGCTTTTGTAATCTGTAACATCAAGGCCATGGGCGTATGTAGTAAGGAGGGGTTGGGGGCCTGGACCCCCACCCCCGTTAGCTTACAACAAAAAATAATCCGGGCCACAAATCATGTACAAATTAACGACGGTGACACATTTTGAGACGGCAAGAACCCACGCTACGCCACAGACATTTTGGTATCCTCCCCCCTATGTGAAAGCTATAGCTACGCCCGTGATCAAGGCTATGGTTATGAAATTATAACTTTTAAGAGTAGTTTTACAGATTTTGTAATTGGTAGGCCTTGTATATATATAAGATTTAAAAAATATAGAAAAATCACATCGAAATTGTGAGGGTGTATACTGTATTTATATAGGGTGCAAAATATTTGTATATTTCATGGTATAGATTTCGAACAGATATTAATGCTTTGTTTGATTTTACAAGTTTCTTTTGTTACGTGCGTGATTGGTATAATTAGAAAGAAATAAAGAAGCTCATTATTGAAACAATATGTATATTGATAACAAAACAATAACTTTTATATTATTGAAGTTATACTTCTTTTGGCGCGCTAGGGAAAAATGATGAGAGTAAATTTTTTCGATGCGTGCGCACACCGTCACCAAAAACCGACACCCTGAAGTTAGCTATAGTCAACATTTTTGAATTCACCCTGAACTTAGCTATAGTCAATATTTTTGAATTTTGAACGTAGAATAAGGCGAAAGCTAAAATTTTTTAAAATATTTTTATCTTGTTACGCCGAAGAGGTATAACTTCTAACGCGTGTACAGTCAGCAGCATAAGTAGACGAACAAATTCAAATTTTCAAATTGCCTACATACTTTTGTGTTCTTACTAATCTTTTTTTTCTCTTCACAAAAATAAAATAAAAGAGATTTACTTTACTTCAAACGAAGAAAAAATATTTTTCAGTTTAATTTAACTCGTATATTATGATTGTATGATTTGAAATTTTGATTTTGTACAGATATTTATGCTGCTGACTATACATAAGTACACACACATTTTTATTTCTGAAAAACAAAACAATTATTGAAGTATTATGAAATGTGTGTTGAGGTGTAATGGCGTACTGACCTCTGAGGAGTGCAGCGGCTGTCCGTCCTTGTACCACTGCACGCGCGGGTCGGGGTCCCCGCGCACGGCGGCGGACAGCAGCAGCGGCGCGCCGTCCCGCGCCGTCCACGCGTCCGGCAGCGCGCGCGCGAACGACGGCGCGCACATCGACGAGTCCGACGCGGGCACTGGCACAAACATTACGCTTAGCTTTTTTTTATGGAATTGAATGACGAGACGAGCATGCCGTTCGCCTGATGGTAAGCGATACGGCCACCCATAAACAGCAGCACCATCCAGCACCTTGAGTTATAAATTACTCGGTGGCATTCCACTGCGCTCGTCATCCTAAGACATAAGATGTTAAGTCTCACTATTTCCTGTAGTTTCACTGGCTACAATGTCCTTTAAACCGAAACACAACAGTGCATGCACACTGCTGATTGGCGGTAGAAATAGACATTGCGTTGATACCCACCCAGACAAACTCTAACATATGAGAGACCTACCACCAGTAGCTAGGCTAGGGCCTATAGTCTAATATTTCCAAGTCCTCCCTATCTTTCTATTTGATTAATTTCGTTGCAGGTTAAAGAGAGATTAGTGTTCCCAGAGACTCGCCGAGCTTCATCGCTCGGTGTCATAAAATGCGTGCCGCTGCTGATCCTGGCTTACAAGAGTTTCAGTGGCGGATGTGAGGGCGGGATAGTCTCTAGGGCCTGTAGTGTCCTCACCGGTGAGGATCGCGACGCGTTCCTCCCATCATCCTAACATAGTATAAAACAAAGTCGCTTCCCGCTGTCTGTCCCTATGTATGCTTAGATCTTTAAAACTATGCAACGGATTTTGATGCGTTTTTTTTATAAATAGAGTGATTCAAGAGGAAGGTTTATATGTATAATACATGCATAATATAGTAGATAAATAATTTATACGTTATATTGTGACTGCGAGTGCCTTTCTAACAAAAGTCGGGATCTACTTATATATTTGTACCAAAGTGTCGTTGACCGAACATATTGCAAAATCTCTCGATCTGTATCAGTTTATTGTCGCCTGGTACTTGCAATTATAAAATGTATCGTATCGACTATGTATGTATGTACGAATAGACACTTTATCCCATTTAAAACAGTAACTTTTAAAAAAACATATGGATTTAAATTATTTATTTTTCCTGACTATAATCCTTACTAAGATTATAAATGCTAATATAACTTTGTCTGTCTGTTGCGCTTTCACGCCAAAACTACTGAACCGATTTGAATGAAATTTGATACATAGATAGTCTAGAGCCTGAGAAAGGACATAGGCTACTTTTTATCCCGGAAAACCTTTTCACGCGGGCGGAGCCGCGAACAAAAGCTAGTTATAAAATATTATGAACACTCACGGACTAGCTCCTTGGTGGCGCTCCTCGACCTGGACGATGCGTCGGAGTCGAGACGCGCGCCGTACTTCTTCTTGGTGGTGTCGAGAGAACTCTGCGGAGAGTACTTCGGCCTGGGTGCTGACTTCGACGGCGGGTCGATTGTCACCTGCGAGTATCGATAATGTATTAATCGAGTTTAGAGAATCGATATCGATAACTTAAATTATGTTTGCAGCAATATAGACATTTAAAAGACTATTAGTAGTAGATCTGTGGATATGATTACATAACGCTTGAGTATCAATTAGTAATCAAACTGTATATTTTTTCTACTTAAATAATATATTAATATAATAACAACTTTAATACCATCCCAAAACATATTGAAGTTCTTGGCTATATGCTTAAAACATACATTTCCGAATGCTATGTCTTCAAAGGAATATAATAAATTTAAGTATAATATATCCGTTATAAATAAAGTTACCTTAGTCTTAGTAATGATTGGTGGCGGCGCAGGTTTGATCGGTTTCTCGATGTACCTCCTGTCGCCTGAATGTAGGAAGTTGTGAACCATTTGTTGTTGTTCGGGGGATGTCACCTCGCCTGAGAAGGAAAACAACACGTTAATAGTGTTCCCTTAGTTGTCTGTTAAACTGGATGACCAACAGTTATATATTAGGTCGATAAAATCCAATGTACTCCATAAACAGCATACTGATCTAAATAATAACCTTAACAGTTTATGAACAAACACCAAACTGAGGGTAATAAATTTGATAAAAAAATGCAATCTAACTATTTTGGATCGATTATAATGAGTATCAATTTTATATCGATACTAAAATTATCGAAATAAAAATCGATTTTTACATTCGTCAATCGACTTCAATAATAAAATCAGTGCCGTGCTCATAATGATAATCGATACAACAATCGATATTAACAGAAAACACTCACCTTCAACGATAACCACACACGAAGTCTCATCGGTGCCGTGTACGTTGGTCGCAACGCAGGTGTACTTGCCGCTGTCCTCCGGCCGGCAATCGATGATCTCCATCGTCACCACACCATCAGAGTGCGTCATCGCGTAGTCGTACTTGGACAGCTCGCGCTTGTCCTTGTACCTGAGGGTAAATCGATTTTGAGGAGTGGAATTTAATCGAATAATCGATTAAAAATATAAAATATGAATGTAGTCTTGTTTAAAACTGGCCAATATTTAATATTTCAAGTTAAACTGTATAGAATAAGGACTAGGCGCTTAATTCGTGTATAAATTTTTGCTCGAGATTTTATTTGACCACAGGAACAATTGAGAGCTATGTGTATATTGTTTTATAAATGTAAATACATAAGATATGGACTGCCTCAGTGGCGTAGTTGTATTACGGTACGACTGCAAGGCTGAGGTATGGGGTTCGATCTCCGGGTCGGGCAAAGTGATATTGGATTTTTCTATTCAGTATCAGCCCGGAGTCTGGAATTTGTGCCCGATATGGCGATAGGCTCGCCCCCTATCACATCATGGGACGGAATACGCTTGGCGAAAAGTAGGTGCACTAGTTGCGCCTCTGCCTACCCCTTCGGGGATTAAAGGCGTGAGTGTGTGTGTGTGTGTGTAAATAAGATGCCACATCGTGAATACCCACCACCACTGCTCTAAGAGTTTGAGTGCCGATATATCTGATCTTTGAAAATACACTAATATTCATTTTAAGCGAAGTCGAGAACAAAAGCACTTACCACTTGACGGTAGGCGTAGGCTTGCCACTGAGACAGCAGAGCAGCTTGCACGTGTCACGCGCCTGCATGACACGCGGCCGCAGCTGGAACGTGAACACCGGCGCCGTCTCGGACGACTCCTGCCAGAACGTGTAGGGGAGGGGCTCGCGGCGACGCGGCGCCTCGGGCAGGTGCTGGCGTTGGACCTTCGGGACGGCTGTGGGGGGTAAATGGCAATGTAAGATACAGCCGAATGATAATTGAATTTCTAAAGGTTTCTAAGGTATTTACACTCAAACATTTAAGAAATGAGTTACTATTGATATTTACGATATTGATTTTGCACAATTTTATGACATTTTAGACGTGTAAAACGAATAATTCCACGTTGATAAATACATTCAAATAATATTTACTGATATTTCATATAAAATCTTATGACAATAATAACATTAAAAGTCCGCCTAATTCTTACATGATCCCACTGTGTTTGGTTTATAAGGATTTTCTAACATTTTATAACAGCAGAATCACAAACAGTCGACTGAAATTCGCATTTAAAAAAACTAAAGAGTCATATTGCACGATCAACAAAAGGACATGTCCAAAAACGGGTCTAAAATTCTAACTAAGACAGTTTATATATATTTGAATAGAACTCCTAAAAACTAGCCTTTTACAATAAACCATTTAATTTTAGACATTCGATTTTGTGGACGATAGCCTAGTTGGGAATGGAACGGTCTGCCGAGACAATGTCCGGAGGTTCAAAACCCAAGGCATACACCTCTGACTTTTCGAAGTTACGTGTGTATTGTTTATCAATTATCGTTCGCTTTAACGGTGAAGGAAAACATCGTGAGGAAACCTACATACTTGAGAATTCTCCATAAGAATTTCGAGGGTATGTGAAGTCTGCCAACCCGCACTAGGCCAGCGTGGTGGACTAAGGCCTTAATCCCTCTCAGTTGTAGAGGAGGCTCGTGCTCAGCAGTGGGCAGTATATAATACAGGGCTGATTGCATTCGATTTTGAGATTTATATAATTTTATTTTGGTTAACAACGACACTTAATATGAACTTTTTTAAAAATGTTAGTTATAAATGGAGGGGTCGAAAAAAAATTTTTTAATGGATCCCAGATCCATATCTTGCCCCTTTAATATCCCTAAAGTTTGAGCCTGGTTAGATTTTGAGGCCCATACAACACCTTTCTCAAACAAATTACCTTTTACATAAAAATCACAACCTTTATTATAAGTCACAATTCACTTTACTCACAAATCTATAACTTTAATAATCCTTTTAAAACAACACTCCAATTCTATTCCCAACAAACTCCTTATGCACAATCAACCAAACGCACTCGCCGAAAGATTTATCGATATGTCAACTCGATACGAATAGTCGATGCTAATGAACCGCACTAGAATAGGTGTGGCATGCGACCCAGATGTCTGGGTGATCGCTTCCGTACTTATGTCGACTGTTTGATACACATTAATCAATAGAATTAGACTGTAGAGTTTTGCGGAAGGCATTGGTGAGTGGTATTTGGGGCGGTTTTATCGATTGAACTTGTTAAGATGATTTTGTTTATTTTTTACCAACTTCAAAAAAGGAGGTTCTGTATTCGACCCGTATGTATGTATGTATGTAAGTATACACATACACACATACAACATACAAAATAAACTTATCAACTTTGTACCTTTAGGTTTTAAATAGTTATTATTATTGTTTTCTTTTGTTGAGTTTTAATTGTGTATTATTTGATCTATATTTAATTGCATTTTTGGAAGTGCGGGGCCTCCGAACACAAGTATTGCCATACTTAAAAGGAGTGCTCCAATAAAGATAAAATCTACAGTCAGCCACAAAAGTAGCTGAACAATTTCAAAATTTCAAATCACCTTTAAACTTTTGTGTCCGTATCAACAATCGTTTTTTCTTCACTAAAATAAACTTCACATGGTTTAATTTATTTTACATAAAGAAAAACAAAATATTTCTTTTGAAATTAATGTTTTGAAGTTTTTAACTTATTCAGCTACTTTTGTGGCTGACTGTTCCTAGGTTAAGATAATGTAAATAAAATTTATTATTATTATGTATGGCCACGATTTGCCCAAAAACTACTATTCCGTTTTGGAGGGAGTTTTCATTATTCAAATGTATATTTTCCAGGGATGGTTTTAGAATATCGAATTATAATAACTTATTGTCTCATTTCTTTACATAATTATATATCGATTTATTAAACATTCGAATGTGACTCGATATTTTTATGTCGTTATTTTGTTATTCAGATGTTATATTTATTGTAGTACTGACTCAAATAGTGTAGTTAATATTTAAAGTAACACTAAAATTCAATTCAGTAAAATTCGTTTTTACAAACGTTAGGGAGATCTCTCTTAAAATAACTGCCTATCACCATCATCATCATCAGCCCGTTACAGTCCACTGCAATAACTCTTAAGGGACTATTTCATAATTGAGTAAATTCTACTCGTCAATCCAGGCTCCTAAATAAATGGTAATAAATGAGTAATATCTTCATGAGTTGTTTAATAACTAAAAAAAAGATGGCCGCTTTTAGTATGGCTGCTGGGCCTCAAAATCTAACCAGGCTCAAATTTTAGGGATATTAAAGAGGCAAAATATTTAGCCCCTCCATTCATAACTAAGTTTTTTAGAAATGCTCATATTAAGTGTTTTTAACCGGTCAATGTTCGCTTTAGCCCGCGTGGGCCATGACGTCACCTGTCAATAAGCGGACATCGTTCTTACGCAGCGGCGCATAAGGTTCTAGTTAAAAAAAAATTGCAGTGTTGCCAGAAAACGAATATTGACGAATTAAGCAAAATAAAATTACACAAATCTCAAAATCGGAGGTATTTAAAATTAAACGATTTATTGTAAAAGGCTAGTTTTAAGGAGTTCCATCCAAATATATATAAACTGTCTTGGTTAGAATTTTAGGTCCGTGTTTGGACATGTCCTTTACTTGAATCCTGTGGAACAAGAACATAATATTTCTAGTAACACTAAAATTTTATTAAGTAAAATTCCTTTACTTTTTTCTTTACAAATATCTTTGCTACAAAGTCACCATACCAACCATACTTAACCTAGAACACTAGATAATAAACTTGGTACTCACGCTGAACGTTCAGGAAGACTACTTCCTCCCTGAAGCCGTAGTGGTTCTCCGCCCTGATGATGTACTCTCCGCGGTCCTCGAGCTTCACGCGATTGATTATGAAGTAGTAGTCATCGCCCGCGTACCTGAAAGTAATAAGGTTTTACATGTTTCTGAAAGATAAAATTGCCACTTCGAAATATTATTTGAAAGTAAAGTCTATGCTGTTAATTTAGCAAATTGACATGTGATTCTAAGAGAATCGACATCGTAAAAACTATATTAAATATCGAAACTTTCTTAACAAGAAATAGATAGGACTCCTATCATATTATGCATTTTCTTGTACTTCCTTTGGGCAACAGAGTTTAATTCACTAAAGATAATCGCTTTCTTCTTCAGAGGTAATAACCCGAGGCCATCAGTGGGTCTGTATATTATACAGAACTTCCCATTTAGAATACAAACACTAATTGGAATCTAAATTACTTATATCAACCGTTCAATAACACCTGTAAACTAACCTGTAACCTATGCTTACAAATAAAGATTTTGATTTGATTTGATTTAAAATCTACGTCTTTTCCATTAATTCACTATCCTTAGATAAAATGACTGCAGTATGTAACTTAACCTAGACTGCCTCGGTGGTGTAGTTGTATTACGGTACGAGTGCAATGCTGAGGTCTCAGGTTCGATCGCCGGGTCGGGCAAAATAATATTGAGTTTTTCAGTATCAGACCGGAGTCTGGAATTTGTGCCCGATATGGCGATAGGCTCGCCCTCTATCACATCATGGGACACAATAACGGCTAAAAGTGGGTGCATTAATTGCGCCTCTGCCTACCCCTGGGATAAAGGCGTGAGTGCGTATGCGTATAACAACTATTTCAAAACTTTTTGAAGTTATACTTCTTTTGGCACGTTAGGGAAAAATGATGAGAGTAAATTTTTACGATGCGCGCACAAGCCGTCACGAAAAACCGACACCCTGAAGTTAGCTATAGTCAACATTATAGTTTAAAATTTTGAACGTAGAAAAACCGACACCCTGAAGTAAGCTATAGTCAACGTTTTAGTTTTGAATTTTGAACGTAGAATACGGAGAAAGATATCGAAGTTATAATTCTTTTGGCGCGTTATTTAAAAAGATTTTTATCTTGTTACACCAAAGAATAATGAATGAATGAATGAAAACACTTTATTGCACACCACATTATACAAAAATTAAATAAATAAAAAATAGATTTAGAACTGAATCGTGCGACAATAGGCGGTCTTATCGCTAAAAAGCGATCTCTTCCAGACAACCTACACTGATTGTGAGAGATATATGAAGTGAAGAAAGGGGTGTATACATAACAATTTAAAATTAATAGACTTATCTAATATATTATTATACTTAAATACAATATATAAACTATAAGATTTAAAGTAATACAATTAATAATTTTATATTATTAATAAGTATAACTTCTAACGCGTGTACATAAGTACACACACACAATTTTTTTTCACTTGACACTGACCTCTTCATGAACTTGACAGACTGTCTCAGCTCGTGGTTGTTGCGCGACCACGTGACCGTGGGCGTGGCGCACGCGATGATGCGGCAGTACAGCTTCACCGACTGGCCCTCGTAGCAGAACGCGGACTGCGGCCTGATCACGAACCGCGGCGCCGCCTGTCTGCGGTCTGTTCCGAATCGATTGTATATCGATATTGTATCAGAATCGATTATGAAATCGATACATTGCTTTTTTTATTTATTTTTTCGTTGCATGGATATTTTTTGGATTTCTAGACTAAAAACTTGTTGTCTCAAAATCGATTATTGGAATAGGCAATGGAAAATAATTATTGTCAAATTGCAAGTAATTAAATACATTATTATATTTACCATGTGCAAGTATTTAGGTTTAATATTAAATCATAGCAAGGACTAAAATTATGGCAATAGAATTTAACTTACCGAACTGTCCATCGTAAATCTTCCATTTCTCGATGAGGAGTTTGCGCAGCGAACTGTACTCGCTTAGCCTGCCGATGGGCAGTCTGAACGATGACCAGTTCTGTTGGCAAAGGAGAGACACATTAGAATCATTTTGTACACACACATATCAAGCGTTTGTTCCTAATGGAGTAGGCAGAACTCATTTCCAATTTGTGACATACATTTCAATCAAAGGTTTACTTGTGTTATTCGACTAGAAATACTCACAATTTCGCTTGTTTGTAAGTAATTACCAGTGTCAAAAACATTAGCAAATTATACAATAATAATAATTTCTTTTCTTTTGCTAGGTACCCATAATTCCTCTCTGAGATAGACCTATAAACCCAATATGTTATAACAAATCGATAATATTCGCTAAGTGTCGTCCCCACCTCGTATCTCTGCCGCAGCCGGTCGCGCATGGCCTCGTAGCGGCGCGCGTCGAGCGCGTGCGTACGCGCAGCGGCCGCGTCGCCCGCCAGCCACTTGTGCAGCAGGCACTCGTGCGCTGTCATACGCTTCCTACAACAAACATCAACATCAATTAGTATCGATACTCAATTTTTTTTTATGGCTTTGAATGACGTGACGACCATGCCGTTCGCCTGGTGGTAAGCGATACGACAACCCATAAACAGTAGCAACACCATCCAGCACCTTGAGTTACAAAGTACTGTGTGGCATTCCACTGCGCTCGTCATCCTGAGACATAGGATGTTAAGTCTCGTTATGTCCAGTAGTTACACTAGCTACAATGTCCTTCAAACCGAAACACAACAGTGCATGCACACTGCCGCTTGGCGGTAGAAATAGACATTGCGGTGGTACCCACCCAGACGGACTCTCATATATGAGAGACCTACCACCAGTAAATTTATTTTTATTTTAGGAAGATTTACAAACAAATAACTTCAGTAGTAATTAAGCACAAAATATTTTCCTATGCTAGTAACAAATCTTCACTAAGAAAAATAATATATTTTGGATTTTGAAAATATTAGTATCGATATGAAACAGCTCTTTGTCTAGGACGACGAACACCGATAGTTTTAGCAAAAGCCTGTTATCTAATTAATAGACTATCGAAGTGATCTAACCTAATACTAATTTAAAATAACTTCATGAAGCTCTTTAGAACATATTACATATAATTATAATGATTTTCATGTTTTTTCAATGTATACGCAATACCTAAAACGCCATATTATATTACAGAAAGAATACAATACATACTCCTTGTTTTTAACAAGCAGTCTCCTGATGAAGTCCTTGGCGTCGTCGGAGACGTGCTGGAACGCCTCCTCGTCGAACTCCCAGTCGCAAGCCTTCACGTTCTTCAGGGTATCCACATCATTGTTGCCGGCGAACGGCGACAAACCAGATAATCTGAGAGAAACAATGTGTATGTTAAAAATATCGATATTATATCGATTGGTTAGGTTATTTTGATATCGATTGTGGTTAAAATAGGTAACGAAAACTTTGATTGAGTGATGTAAGGTTTTTATGGACGTAGATATATTTCTATATAAAATTATTTTAAACAACTATGAGCTTAGAGACATTGCAATATATGTTCCCATTTTAGACATTTCGAAAACCAACCTTGTTGATAATACTTAAAATATACACGCTCTTTTCAAATCACACTTTCCGCCATCGAAGTTAAATCAAATCTAGCACCAAAAACTATTTCTTTTTTCAAACTTAAAATCTATACACATGAACGTATGTTCATGTTAGTATATAACATAACATGGAATATTTTAAACATACAACCTCGATAGTACACCCATAATATTGCTAGTTGTATATATATGTCGGAGACAAATAGATGGCGCTTTATTAAAAATATAAGTTTGTATCTACTGACAACAGATGGCACCGCAATCGGATGATTATTACCGGAAACGTAAAGCGAGAAGCTTGAGTGAGGTCGCCACTGGACTAGCCAAACTAATTTGACAATTGAAATGTCACCTAAGGCCTATAAAGGTCTAGCTCTCAAGAAAAATGATAGTGATCGAGCGGGAGCGCAAGAGAGAACATTGGATTGGTCTATCTCGTGACGAACTCGCTGCGTTATCCGTCCTACGTCATGGAAGAAATTATCATAGTACCAGCTTTCTTCGACATATGAATATAATTTTTATATATACAACTATAACATTCTTAATACTCACAGAACGTAGGAAAGCACACCCACAGCCCACATGTCAGTGTAGAAGCCGACGGGCTCGCGTTCAACGATCTCAGGCGCTGCGAACTCGGCAGTACCGGTCGATATCTTCACCACCTCGTTGGGGTCCAGCTTGGTGGCTAGGCCGAAGTCAATGATCTGGGGGAGATTGGAGGTTAAAATAAAGGTAGGGGTAGAGCGGTTTTAAATATGGAGTGTAGTTTTAATTGAAGTTACATAAAATATTTTGGAAGAGAATTTAAAAATAGGTCTAGGATAGAGTACGTTAAATTAGAGGATTAGATCAATTTCTTTCAGTTCGATAAATTCAAGAATAAATTTGCTCTGATCTCCATCATGCATTCATTAATTTAGTAATAGCTCATCATTGTTTTGTTTTATTAAGAACGTTCATAAGCAACCGTTACCATTAGGTGGTTACCACCCTTGCTGTCCCCCCTCACCCCTACTTACCTTAACATCAGTACCAGTCCTTGTCTGGCACATAACGTTCTCAGGCTTCAGGTCGAGGTGAATGATGTTCTGTTCGTGCATGTGTCGGACTCCCTCGCAGATCTGTCTCATGTAGTGCGCAGCCTCCGCCTCGCTCATGCTGTATCCTGGCTCGGTGATGCGCTCGAATAGCTCGCCTCCAGACAGGCTGACGGAGACAGACATAGTTATTGAAGAGTAAAAAAAACACAAGTGACCTCTCTATTGACCGTACATGTAACATATTTTAAGCGAAATAGAGACGGTAAATTGGGGTCAGTTTTGAAAAAGGAGAATCGCAAATTTTTTGGCAAAGTAAATACGCCAGCATAATTCACCGACAGACACATCTCTAGTTCGATTATTACCAAACAGTTAGGTGTGGTTAGACAGCGTCTGCATAAGAATAGCATCAATGAGAGTAAATTTTAAATCGATGAATACAACTGATACTTTTTAAAATAAATAAGTCTGCAATATAAACAATACTCACAACTCGAATATGAGGACCATCTCGTCATCGTCCTCAAAGGCATCGTGCAGATTGATCAGCTTCCTGTGATGCAGCTGGTTCATGATATCGATCTCCTTCTTGATCAGTTCCTTCTCCATCGCCCCGCTGACCGGTATGAACTTAGCCGCGAAGTAGTTGCCAGTGGCTCGTTCGCGACACCGATGGACGACGCCGAACGCGCCTGTGCCTACAACAGTGCCATTCACCTCGTGCATCCGTGCTTTTGACGTGTGTGCATGGTTTTTGAACAATTTGGATTTTTTTATTCTTATAGTCAGATCGGGTTAAAAATCGTTAATCGATATCGATTTTTATCGATTATTATTATCGATATTAAGTAAGTTAAGGGCGTGCTGTATTTTTGAGCTCATAAGCGAGATTATCTCGGTTGAATGAAATAATAATCGATAAAGTACGTTAATGTCATTCGATATAGTGTGACTCGATCTTGACTATAAGAGATGTTTTCTAATCAATCAAGTGCCAATTTTCTACGAAAAAAATATAATAGTACTGCGCATTCTCGTTAAGTATATGTGTTTCATTTTGTTGTAATAAATATATTAAACATAATAATATGAAGCCGTAAAACCGTGCACGTTTTAACTACTGAAAAATATCCAGAAAATATTATGGATAAAAATATATCATGTCAATATGTTAGGGTCACTGGAAATGCATTTTTGCATCAAAATGTGTATTTATCGATTAGATATATTGTATTTTCGTGTAAAGTGTATGTTTGTGTTTTTTATTAGTGATGAATATATTTTCTTTTTTTTATATTTGAATTAGCGCAAGATGTTCAAATGATGCCAGTCCTAACTTTTTCTGTGGCAAAACCTTACGATAATAGTTTTTCCAATCACCCTATATTCAATATACTCAATAATATCGCTTGAAACTTAGCGCATGCGTATAATGTTTATAATATAATAAAAATATAATAATAGTGTGCGTGAGACAGAGAGATGCAGAGAGAGATGCACTACATCGATCTATTCACACACAGACCTCCGGCGCGTTTCCTTTTAGACGACGCCCTCACGAAGTCACCTGTGAAATTCATCTTTATTTGTACGCACTTTAAAGTTCAAAATCTACTCATGTTAGTTGTCTAAGTGTTAAAAAAAACTCTGAAAATCCCATAAGCAACTTCGTGAGTGTGGTTTAGTTCTAAAAATCATTACATGCGTTTTTTTTGTGCACGGTATAGAATAAACTTGTTTAATATTATAGTGTAATTTTGTTATGTGTAGCATAAAATAATATATTTTATAATTTTTTTTTTATTAATATTGTAAATTTAATTAAATGCGTGGCCTTAAATTCATAAAGGAAAAATTGTTGCGAGATGTATTTAGAAACTAGTTTTTATAAAAATAGTTTTTTTTATTGTTTTTTTTTTTCATAGGACTGTGGATACTAATAGATTAAAACACTTGACACTTTCCAGTTACTTTTTTACATTTTTTTTTATTTGGATAACAATTTTAAGCTTCTTACTCACCATTTCATATTAGTATAGAATACTCAAAACACAGTGAGATAGGTTCCACGTATTAAATCACACAAAATCATATTATTTTATCAGTATATGCAAAACCTTAAGAATACATTTATTTTATAAGTTGAAAAATGTGTAGAAGTGTTGTGTGTGTTAAAAAAATGTAGTAAAAAATATCTATGTGTATGACTTATACCAAATGCATTTAAAAATAACTGCTGAGATATCTCTCCATAGTACTCTACAATATTATTCAATACTTTGATATACTCCTAATAGGGTTAGCACAGACCTAGCAGAAAACTACGAATGTTACATGTCTCCTACAATTTCAACTTTATAGCAGGCTAATAGAGTTGAAATTAGCATGCAAGAGCAAGAATCAGTTTGCTTATCTGCACTTTTCCACTAAGTTTACGGATGAAACTAACCGATACAACATTTTTTTTTTTTTTTTAGCATAGAATGACGAGACGAGCATGCCGTTCGCCTGATGGTAAGCGATACGACCACCCATAAACAGTAGCAACACCATCCAGCACCTTGACTTACAAAGTACTGTATGGCATTCCACTGCGCTCGTCATCCTGAGAATTAAGATGTTAAGTCTCATTATGTCCAGTAGTTATACTGGCTACAATGTCCTTCAAACCGAAACACAACAGTGCATGCACTGTTGCTTGGCGGTAGAAATAGACATTGCGGTGGTACCCACCCAGACGGCCTCTAACATAATGAGAGACCTACCACCAGTAAAATATTACTAAAAACTGGTATATAAAATATTAATATACCAGTATAATTGTATATAAAAACACTGCTAACGGCTTTACTAAGGTTAAAGTAGAAAATCTACTTCGCCATCATTAAAAAATCTAGAAAAACGAATCTATAAACTACTTTCTATCGTATAGTAGTAACTAGGAACTATATATTTCTAATAAGCTTGCTATATCTACCAATAAGGAAGGAAAAAACTATTTTATCTATAAAACAAATCAATACGTTTTAAAGACTCGGTATAATATCCCGTCCATTATAATATTCTAATTCTGGGCACAGGTTCTGTTACAAATATTTAATCAATACCAAATACACAATAGAAAAGTAGATATGCAGTTTCATCCTTCCCTCAATCTACACTACTAAGCTTACTAATCTCGAAACGACGCCAAAACTTATTTTGCCACTACTAAGCTAGATAATCTCGAAACGACCCCGAAACTTATTTTACCACCACTAAGCTCGATAATCTCGAAATGTCGCCAAAACTTATTTTGCCACTACTAAGCTCGATAACCTCGAAACGACGTCAAAGCTTATTTTGCCACTACTAAGCTCGATAATCTCGAAATGTCGCCAAAACTTATTTTGCCACTACTAAGCTCGGCAATCTCGAAACGTCGCCAAAACTTACCAATCTCCTCTAGTATGTCGTATTTGTCATACACGGAGCATGTATTGATGTCGACAGGCTGCGGCACGTACTTGCTGTAGATATCGAAGACATACGCGTCGTAGTCCTTGATCGGGCCGTGGTCTGCATTCGTGCGTATACGCTTGCCTGATTCGTCCACTGGAATTAGAAATTTTAGAATTTTAATATCATTTATCGATATATATTTATTATTTATTGCTACTTATTAAAATAGTTTTGGCTACGTATAAAATAGATTACAAATCGGGAAGAATTTCGATGCTTAATAAATAATTATGACTTTTTTTTTGTGAAAAGACTCAATTATAGAATTTTAAAGGTCTGACTACTTAAAATCATCATTTTTTATGACAGCTTAGTTTTTTTCAAGCACTCCTTAATAACAGGAAAGTATTTCTTCAATTAATTTAACTAATTCCCCAAAACAAGGGCACGTGAGTAAATTACCAGGGTATTCCTTCTTCTTGAACTCCTTCTTGACGATGGCCTTGGTCTGCACGAGGCCGGTGGGCTCGCTGGGCTCCGACCTGCCGTAGATGTTCTCGGCGTACACGCGGAACTCGTACTGCTTGCCGGGCACCAGGCCGGTGATGGCCATGGTTGTGAACCTGGGGAGGAAAACAGACAATATTCTCAAGTTTTGTTTAGTTAAGATAGAAGTAGAAATGGTTTTTATATTCAATTATGATGTGTGGATGAATGAGTTCAGGTTGAAAATAAAATATCGACGATGAATTTTATTGTATAAGAGATTAAAAAGTCGCACGGCGAAAAGTGGGTGCACTAGTTGGGCCTCTGCCTACCCCTTCGGGGATTAAAGGCGTGAGTATGCGTAAAAACTCGATAAATGTAGTATACTTTTAGATTAAGATTTTATGTGTATAATGTCTATTTTAAGACTATATGATTTTGTTTTCTGACATAATAAGATACACAAAAATAATTTATCTTTCATATCACCATACAATAAAAGTTATCGACACTTGTTCACACATTAATCGTTGAACGCAGTCTTCGAACATACCTGGTGTTTCCAACGCGTATCCAGCTGGTCATCGGATGCTCTCGCTTCTCGACCAGGTAGTTGGTGATGTCGGAGCCACCGTCCCATACTGGGGCGCGCCAGCTCAGCGCCAGCGAGTCCACGCCCACGCTGTCCGTTGATGGGAATCGCGGTGGGTCGGGACGATCTGATATGATATTTTGGGATTATTAACATTAGAACCAAGTACATCGAAGATGAAATTAAAAATTACCAGAAAAGTAAATAAATCTTACATGTACTGATAGTACACACGTCAGTTAAAGCTTTAATCACATTGTAAAGTATTAAATAAAAATTTAGGCTTCTTTATAAAAATATCGATAAATACTGCGCAATGAGATCTATAATCTCATAGATTAGTATTTGCCTTTTTTTCATAAAAAAGGTAAATACTAATACATAGTACTTAGATACAATTTAAATCATCGTCCAACGTCTATTCTCTTTTTAATAGAATTCATATCGATATTCCTCAAATCGATTAAACTGCTACTCACCGCTGATCTCAATGTTGATGATGGCGGTGTCCTGTCCGAGTTCGTTCTCGGCGGTGATCCTGTATGGGCCGGAGTCCATCTTGCTCGCGTCACGGATCGTCAAGATCGCGTGGCGTTCTGGTGATGATTCAAGATAGTTACAGGTTGGTAGGAGCGAATTTTAATTTTATAACAATCAATTAAATAATTAGATAACCTCACAAAGTTTTATAATAGAGTTTAAGATTCAAAATATATTCTAGTTTGCTTGATACATTCATCTGAGACATTTTTTATAAATTTCTAGCTGATATAATTTTTGTGAGTACACAATTAGTTTATGACTGAGAAATGATTAGTTATCACCTTTGAAACCATAATTAAAAAAGCACTTTTCATTTTATAATGACTTGTATCCGATTTATACTTGTTTTTAGCCTCTACATTTTGGTCCTCCGAGCCGGATTCTCAACATGAACGGTACCCACCTTTCCTCTCTACGTGGTAATGCAGGCCAGACTCAATGGTTTCGCCCTCACGCACCCACGTGATTTTCGGCACCGGATGTCCGGTGAACGGAATCTTGATCACCACGTTCTCTCCCTTGTCGAAGTACGCCGTGTCGCGGAAGCGAGGTGGCACGTTGAGTTTCGGCGCGGCTGTTGAGAAGGTAATTTAGGTCGTTATGCTTGCTTTGAAAGTTTGTAAGGTTCAAAAAGTTAACAAATAGGCATATTGTTGCTGACTTTCAAGTAAAAGAAATGGATTAGAATCGAGCAAATGATATCATGGGACCGCCACTGCGTATAGAATACATTAAAACTTTCTACGAAATCTTCATGCTGAGTTTCTTTGTGTAATGGTGCCTTGACCGAGCCAGCATTCATGTTGTAGACAATATTTACCACCACATTCATTAATCATGAATATTGCCTTTTTTTAAATCACCGGCAAAGTGACTTAGAAGGGAAATGTCGACTGGCAGAAGATTAAAGTCCTTTGACGGTGAATCAGTATGCTGTACCATCAGGCATTAGAGTTATTTTACCGTAGCAGCGTAAAAACCAAGCTATACGTACTCATGATGAGCAGCTCAGCGCGCGTGCTCTTGACTCCAGCTCGGTTGACGGCGCGACACACGTACTCGTCCGCGTCCTCGCCGAACACGTCCATCACCGTCAGGAAGTGGTTGTCTCCCTCACTCCAGATGCGGTGTCGGGGGCCGTTGGTTATCTCGCGGGCTCCTGTTATACAAATAATTATATTTCGTTACAACTTTACTATGAAACCTTACTTAATTTACACACTCACGCCCTTTATCCCCAAAGGGGTAGGCAGAGGCGCAACTAGTGCACCCACTTTTCACCGTGCACATTCCGTCGCATGTGATAGGGGGCGAGCCTATCGCCATATCGGGCACAAATTCCAGACTCCGGGCGGATACTGAATTCTAGAGAAATCCAATATCAATTTACCCGACCCGGGAATCGAACCTGAGACCTCAGCTTTGTAGTCGTACCGTAATACAATTACGCCACCAAGGCAGTTAATTTATAACTTGGTATATACTAATACAGTAGATAAAGTTCGATTCTCAGGTCAATAAAACTAATAAAAGGTGTTAGTGGAGGACGAACATAATCTCAGTGGTTCTGGAGGATAGACCTTTCAAAAACTGTGGCCACTTACCATAAGGTTGGAAATTATTTACTAGCTTTACAAAAACAGTTATCTCTTATCTCATACATGAATAGCTTTAACGTTTTTTTTCTATAACAGTACTTACCCTTGTACCACGTGATGGTAGGTTTGGGCGTTCCGGTGATGGTGCACTGGAACTTGGCGTTGTGGTACTGGATGCAATTGGCGTTCTTCAGTGGCTTCACGATCTCTGGCGGTGTTGCCGCTGTGACATAAAAAAACAGATTTGTAAATTATTTTCGATTTTTAGGTTTCACTTGTATCTACTTAATTATGACTTTAGTCTTGGACTTAAACAAAGTACCACAATCACTTTGGATAAATTAACATCCAATTCCTTCATTAAAACCAATTCATAATTTAAGACGTACATTTTTGACATCGATAATTTCTTCCAACAATTTAAATTTCTTATCGATAGTTTTAATCTGTCATTTCAATTTCCATTATTAAGATTTTAATATCAATACTGTCGTTTCTTCTCACCTTTAGGATCGACGACCTTGACTTGCTGGCTGGCGGTGCTGGGTGGTGACAGACCTGCTTCGTTCTGCGCCGTCACCCTGAACTCGTACTGCCTACCCTCGATCAGGTTAGCGCAGTTGATCTGGTTTGGCAGGCAGAGGACAGGGTTCACGCGCTGCCATGTCGTCGCGCCGACTTCGCGTTTGTCGACCCAGTAGCCTGAATGAACAAAAAGAAAATATGTTTGTATTTACACAGCCAAGGTTCTGAAAAGTATTAATGATGTAGAAAATAATTTAGTCATAAAAATATTTACTAGAAATATCGTACTTCTTGCATTTCGTTGCAAACATAGGTATGTCTGATTTAGATCTTTACAGTTAAACGATTTCAAAATATTACCTTGGATCCTAGCGCCTCCGTCGCTCTCGGGTTTGTCCCATTCCAGGTGGACGAAGTCGCCTCCGACCTCCAGGATCTTGGGAATGCCAGGCGCTGATGGCGGGTCGTAAGGTGCCTTAGCCTGTAAGAAAATAGTAAACGATATTTAAAAAACATTCTTCATTCAATCGTTTTTAGGGGAATTATTTGTAACGTAAAAAAGTTGATTTATTTTTTATTTTTACTATTTTTTGGTACATAAATACTGAAAGTCACGTTTTTTTCTAATGGTAATTCCTTAACATAGAACAACCCAATTTAATAACCTATACATAATATATATAAACATTAATGTGTGTGTGTGAGTTCGCTAGTAAGTAATAGTCGATAAAATTAGACTTAAAGACAGCTCACCTTAATCGGGCTAGCACCTTCCAACGCCGGTCCAATACCGTTCTCATTAGCAGCGTGCACCCTGAAGTTGTACTCCTGCCCCTCCGTCAACCCCTGCACCGTGAACTTAGTATCCCTCACGGACGACGCGATCGTGATCCAGGCGGTGCCCGATATATCGTGTCGTTCGATGACATAGTGTGTGATGGGCATTCCGCCGTCGTATGTGGGTGGACGCCATGCGATGGTGCAGGAGTGCTTGCTGATGTCAGTGGCCTCGAGAGGACCTTGAGGAGGTCCAGGCAGACCGGTCACGGTGACTGAGAACGTGTCTGAGGTCTCGCCTGAGCTGTTCTTTATCGTTATCTTATATGTACCTGGAAACATTGTTGTAATAAGTTTTACTGTCGATGTTTACAAAGCTTTTTTTTGGTAAATATTATGAAATTTAAAAATGATTATGAACACCGAGGAGGCTATATTAACTCTGAACTTTTTAGCTTTAAGTCAAGTATTTGTCATTGGAATATCTGTTAAGCTAATTCACATAACCAAAAAAAGAAACTATCATCCCCCCTACTTGTTTATTTACCACCTTATCTATAAAAAAACTAACCCATATCATCCTTAGTGATATCCTTAATGAATATAAGGATATAGTCATCAAACACGGTGTATTTGAGGTGCGGTGACTCGGTGACCTTGTGGCCGTCCTTGGAGAGAGTGACGTCAGCGGGCTGGTCTCCGGTGTACAGGATCTTGATCTTGGTGTTGTCGTGCTCGGGCAGGTGTAAGTCGCCTGGCATGCGGGTGATGCGTGGCGGGTCTGGGAAAAAGCGATAAAGTGATTGTGGATATCGATTAATATCGATAGAAAATTAGTTGTGTTCGAAAATTATTGGTTTAAGACAATTTTAAACCATTGAATTTTAGTTCTTTTTTTATTTTGACTACTAAAAACTGTCGACTTTTGTCCATAAGAACTTAATTTTTTTGCAGTCATTTCGAATACTACCGGTTTTAGGTAATAACAAAACATCTAATTTCTTCATCTTTTTTAATCGATATTCAAAAAGTGTTACCTCGATATAGACTCTTAAAATCAGTATACTCACTTCCGATCTTCAGATGACCAATGCAGTAGATGAAGCCGATGTTGTTAATAGCCTCGCAAGTGTAGTCACCCTCGTCGCCGTCCGCCACCTCCAGGATGTTCAGCCTGAGCGTGCCCTCGCGCGACTCCGAGATGAATCTGCGTCGACAGATCAGATGTTAAAGTCGATATTTTTGTTGTATTTTCAATGGTGATGTAAAATAGTCTTATTAAAAGTCGACAAAAGAAAGGAACTCAATTTTCCCAAAAATTAAAAAACTTAAAGTAAGTTGAGTTTATCACTACAAGTCCTTGATCTTTTTTTAAATATAACTAGAAATATTGATGGTTTATGCTGAGGACTAAACGATATACTTGACCTCAATAGCGATCAAAAAGATAAATTCACTTATATCTATTTACTGATTCTTAAAACCAGAAATCCAATATTCACTAAAGCTGTTTACCTGGTGCCCATGACAACTTCGCGTCCGTTCTTCAACCACCTTCCAGTTGGCACCGGGTTGCCAGTAGCGACACATTCGATAGTGAATGGCCTGCCAAGAGGCGCGGCCATGTGTGCTGGCATCTGCTTCACCCACTCTGGCTTGGTACCGCCAAGCTCCTCGCCTGTACGTACTGGCGTGGTGCAGCTTGATGGCTCGGACTTGCCTGTGGGATTAGTCTCGTTTTATGTAAGGATTCTTTCCTATCGATAATCGATAATTTTTTTTACCTATCTTTTACTATGACGTTTTAATTAAATTATTTTAATATAAACATACCGCGATTTCCACAAAGTAATAATATCGATCACATTGAAATATGAATAACGGTTATCGATTGTAAATTATTTATCGAATAAAACAGTATCGGTCATATTGAGTAATATCAATTATAACACTCATTCAAAAGTAATTCAACAATCCTTTATAATAAATTTATAAAACAATTAATTAATTCTTTAAATCGTATTGCCTAAAAAGAATTAATTTTATCGATATTAACATCGATACTCACCGGCGGAATTGATAGCGATGATGCGGAACTCGTAGTCCGCCTTCTCATTGAGGTTGAGGGCTGTGAACGTAGTGTCTTGCACGTTGTAGTCGTTGCACTTGATCCATACTGAGCTGCCGGCTTCGCGACGCTCGATAATGTAGCCGGTCACGCGGGAACCTGTGGAAGATGTGAGGAGTTAGTGGAAGGATTTAGAAATTGTATTTCTCGACAGTTAACACTGGCGATAAAGCTGTTGAAAGCTCTTATTGTGTTTGAACTGAATAATAGCTTTACAAGCCTTATAGCTTTATATTTTAACAATTGGAATTTAAGTATGCAATATAGCAAATTTTATCGAGCTTTCCAGATTGTGCTTTCACCAATAACACATAGTCGTGTTGTCGCACCCCATAAGTGTACTTGGTACCATGCCTAAAATCTGGCGCATTGGACGACTGGAATGCTCCTTCCTTCGCTAAAAACTCGTGTTGGCCTCCCTAGGATCCAGCCAACTAAATGATACTGACCTCCGTCGTTGGCGGGCGGGTCCCAGCTGAGGTCGACGTAGTTCCTGCCGACGCGCACGACGCGCGGGGCACGTGGGGGTCCGGGCGGGCCGGCGCGCGGCCGCACGCGGAACGGCTGCGAGCTGCCCGAGTACTTGCTGAACCCGGCCGCGTTCTTCGCGCGGACGCGGAACTCGTACTCGTGCCCCGCTTCCAGGTTGTAAGCCTGCGAATAGGGTATTTTACTGTATATTCGAAAAAATCTAAAAATATATTATTGCTAGTATAAAAAGCAGTCGGAAAATGTTGGTTTTAGTTCATAAAATAATATAATATTTTTGAAGTTATACTTCTTTTGGCGCGTTAGGGAAAAATGAAGAGAGTAAATTTTTACGATGCGCGCGCACACTGTCACGAAAAACCGACACCCGGAAGTTAGCTATAGTCAACATTTTAGTTTTGAATTTTGAACGTAGAATAAGGCGAAAGATATTGAAGTTACACTTCTTTGGGCGCGTTATTTAAAAAGATTTTTATCTTATTACGCCAAAGAAGTATAACTTCTAACGCGTGTACATAAGTACACACACGTTTTATTACAATTTATTTCAATGTTTTCAGTTTTTTTAATCTGTTATTTAACACCATGAAACAGTAGCCGCCATGTTATTACGTCAAACGGCTTTGTAAACTAAAGTGTCAATTGTCAAATTATCAGCGAATTTGTTTTTGTTTACAAAGCCAACTGACGTCCAGTACCACAGAGCAATATGGCGTCCAGCGTTTTTGACAAATTAGGCGTAAAATGTAAAATTGAAATTCATGTTTATAACACTTATCGATTGAATAAAATTGTAGGCGACACATTTTATATTTTAGATTTTTGATTATTTAATTTTTTGGCGAATATCTTAAAACCGAAATATTCAATTGGTTTAGCATTATAATAATTTAAAATACATGTAACGCCATCTGTTATAATTTGAATTATTTATGTTTTGTTAGTTCAATAAAAATAAATAGAGGGTATCAGTGTTCGCCCGAGCCGTGGCTGTGTTCACGTTCAGTGCTCCATAAGAAACCGTAAAAGAAGCAAATTTAAAACGCCAACTCGATACAATTGTACACTAATATATTGATAAAAGTAATAAAATCTTTGGTGTGTGGACTTGCGGACTATTATTAGTTTTCCATCGTTAATAATGGACCTTCGAGCGGATTTGTGAACCGTGCAAGTGATATGTATCGCACGCCGCCATCGAAGATTTTTAACACGTCGTATGCGTAAGGACTTGATGGACAATTTAGAGAGTGCACCAATGAAGCCCAACAAGCATAATATTCCTCCCCATGGCAACGATCGTGCTACAACGTCACGGGACCAGGAACAATATGTTGCGACGCCAATGCCGGTTAAATTATCACCACGTGATGCGGTACATAAGTCGAGTTGTGCATCGAGTAAAACTATTTGCTCCAAGAAATCAACAGCATCTTCAATTGCACGCCGTAAACAACTGGAATTACAAGCGGCTGAAGCAAAGGCCAAGATAAAATTGGATCTAATTGATAAAAAATTGGAGGCTGACCTTGCCAAGGTCGAAGCGGAGGACAACGCCAAATGCAGTGCAGTGTCTCACGATGATGACCATGGCTCCGAGTACATTGAGCCTTTACCACACGATCAGCACAATGTTGAAAGATGGCTGGACCAACAATGTACGACCTCTGATCAGCCACGAATCAGCAACCATAACAATGACAACGTACAACAGCTCGCACATACGCTGAACGATCTGGTGAAGCAGTCGAGCATAAAACACGGGGATCGTCTTCTTAGCCGTCTCGCTACGCCACGCGAACTGCCAGTATTTAGTGGTGACTGCATCGAGTGGCTACATTTTAAAAATGCATATGAAGACTCATCTCGTGTGTGTGGATTTAGTGATTTTGAAAATCTCTGGAGGTTGCGCCGAGCTTTGCGAGGTGAGGCAAAAGAAGCTGTGACAGATTTGTTGATCGGTAATACTACACCATCAGTGGTTATGGAAACTCTTGAGTTGAGATTTGGTCGAGCCGATATTATTATATACAATATAACGGCACAGTTAAAAAAATTACCGAATATGTCTAACTATTATCAACAAGATTTAATTAATTTCGCCGTCAAAGTCAGTAATTGCGTGGCAACGATACGTGCACTCAAACAGTATGACTATTTACGAAGTCCCGAGCTCGCTGCAGCTGTTATGTCAAAATTGCCGAGCACATTAATGCCTAAATGGACAGACTTCGCTTATAGTCGTCAAAACGAAGACAAATCAAAGTTGGAGTTGTTAGCCGCGTTCCTGAAATGTGAAGCTGAAATGTTGGCGACCGTTGGATGTACTCAGCCCCGAGAATTTAATTTCAAGAAGCCGACCGTCATAGAAGCCAAGCGAACAGACGATAAGCTTCGACATCGTCCAGTTTATTCGATTGCGACCAATAAGAGTGATGACAAGTGTTTATTTTGTCATAAAAGCAAGCACGCGTTACCCGACTGTCGCTTATTTAAACGTGCACTACGCAAAGACAAGTGGATATTTGTAAAAAAACACCGATTGTGTTATTGCTGTTTAACCGCACGACACAGTAACAAAGCATGCCCCGAGCCGGTATGTGACGTCGACGGCTGTGGTATGACACATCACCCTCTGCTGCATTGGACGAGACCAACAGCTACATCACAATCAGCGGAGAACGCAACTTCGGAATCGAACCTGCACGTGCCCGACACTTACACCACAAATACGCAATATGGTGCGCAAGATAATGAAGCCGTCGTAAATACAACGAGTTTTACGGGCACGAAAGAATTCGCCTTACTTAAAGTGATTGCTGTGCAAATTCGCGGACCCAAAGGTGTTTTTAATACTTACGCCCTATTGGATGATGGAGCTGCAGTGTCAATGATAGACTCGGACTTGGCTGATAGTTTAGGGTTACAGTGTGAAAATCCATGTGCTATAAAGTTTACTGACGCGTTTGGCTTAGAAGTGTATCAGTCGGAAGTACCTAGTGTGAAAGTGCAAATGTCGGGACAGTATGATTTTAATAACTATTATGATATTAAGTTGCGAAAGTGTTGTAAACTTAAATTAAGTGCGCAAAATATGTCACTTGTACATAAAGTGAATTGTCCGCATTTGGCGCACATAAAGCCATTAATTTGTACACATAATGTAACGCCTCGAATATTACTAGGGCAAGATAATTATTTTCTTATAGCTCCGCTTGAGATTGTACATGGAGACAGAGGTACATTATACGCATCCCGCTGTCGATTGGGGTGGACCGTGCATGGTTGGCACAGTGCTGGCACTCACTCCTCCAGGGTAAGTGAACACAATGTATTCCATCTCGCACACTCTCAGTCTAGTGATACAAACGAAATCAACGCGCTAAATGATTTAATAAAGAATTCATTCGATTTAGAGTCAGTGGGAATATCGTTCTTATGTCGTACGAATAAGGAACATAATCGAGCGATTGATATTTTAGATAATACTACTCGTCAAGTAGGACATCATTGGGAAGTTGGTTTACCATTTAAGAAGGATAATTTTATAATGCCTGACTCGTATTTTAATGCCTTGAACCGTCAACATACATTACTCCGTAAATTTCATAAAGATGTGAAATATAAAGATAGGTACATAACGGAAATAAATAAATTGTTTGAAAATGGTTACGCTCGAATGATCAGCGATAGTGATAAGGAACGCCCGCCTGAGCACGTTTGGTACATTCCTCACTTTGGCGTTCAAAATCCTAATAAACCTAATAAGTTGCGATTAGTGTTCGATGCCGCCGCCAAAGTGAACGGTGTCTGTTTAAATGATTTTTTACTAACAGGACCCGACTTGTACAACTCGCTTTTAGGAATAATGTTTCGTTTTCGCGAGAATCCGATAGTCATAATAGGTGATATTCGTGATATGTTTTTACGTATAAAAATAAGGCCAGAGGATCAAAATTTACTTAGATTTTTGTGGCAGGAATCTACAGACAGCCCAATAAATGTTTGCGTGATGCAAAGTTTAATTTTCGGAGCTACATGCTCACCTTTTATTGCGCAGTACATAAAAAATAAAAATGCATTAAAATACGCGGATATAAATCCGGAAGCGTGTGACGTCATCATAGGAAGTCATTATATGGACGATTGTTTATATTCGACAAATGACGTAAATAAAGCAATTAAATTAGTGCATGATATTACTGCGATACATAAGAAAGGTGGGTTTGAGATAAGAGGTTGGTCGAGTAATAACAAACAGGTTTTGAGCTCGATACCCACGGACGCGTTAGCGGACAGTGCTATACAGTTTAAAGATGGTTACAATAATACAGCGGAGCGCACGTTAGGTTTGATTTGGCATCCAGCTGATGATACATTTTCCTTTCAAATAAATTTAAATCGTATACATAAAGATGTTTTGAACGGAACCGTGGCGCCGACTAAGGCAAAAATGTTAAGCGTGATTATGTCTGTATATGATATCCACGGATTTTATCGCCATTTATTATTAAAAGTAAAATAATACTTCAGGATGTCCATAGGTCTACAGTTGACTGGAATAGCCAGATTAGGCCTGCCGAGCATAGTAAATGGATTAAATGGCTAGATGAATTAAAACAACTACCCTCACTGCGGATACCACGATGGTATTTTAAAGCGGATATTTACGCTCAGCGCTACTCGCCAACTATAGATAATAATATTAACAGTAGAGTAATAAATACCCAGCTGCATATTTTCTGCGACGCTTCCATTAAAGCGTATGCTGCTGTAGTCTATTTCCGTTTTACTCTATTTGATCAGAGTATTCGTGTATGCTTTGTAGCCGCGAAGAGCAGGGTGACTCCACTTCGTCCCGTATCAATCCCTAGACTGGAATTACAAGGAGCATTAATAGCTTCCCGTCTTGCTGATACAGTCCAGCGAGAACACAAGGATGTGAAGCCTGATGCACGCTATTTTTGGACTGATTCGAATACGGTCCTTCAATGGATTCGTAGTGACCCGAGGAATTACAAGCCCTTTGTTGCACACCGTCTAGGCGAGATTGACGAACTCACAAAAATACCTGAATGGCGTTACGTCCCGTCCAAATTAAATGTAGCGGACTTGGCCACTAAGGGAGAATCGCCACCATTGCAATATGAGGATGTTTGGTTTCAAGGCCCCATATTTTTACGACAACCCGAGCATGGGTGGCCTAAGGACCTAAGGACCACCAAGTTGTCAGAAGATGTTATTTGTGAGCAACGGAATATTAATGTAGTGATGACATCACAATTAACCAGGTATTCGTTGCCAGATGAGAATAATTTTTCATCTTGGGTTAGACTCGTAAGAGTGACGTCACAAGTTTTATTATTTATAAAACGATGTCAGCGAACTGATACAGGGTTAAACGTTGAGCTGATGAACAGAGCCGAACGATTACTGATCATTAAGTCTCAGCACGATTCGTTTGCTGAAGATATTAAGTATATCCAACAAAACAAGCCCTTACCATCTACTAGTCGCTTGTTAGTGCTCACGCCTTACGTCGACAATGAAGGAGTATTGCGAGTTGGAGGTCGTATCAACAAAACCATCGGTGTTGATCAGTCGATGCTGAGACCTGCCATACTCGATGGTCACCATCGGATATCTCGATTGTTAGTCGAATATTATCACCGAAAAGCCCTACACGGTGCTAACGAACTGGTCGTAAATGAGTTACGACAACGCTATTGGATATTAAAACTAAGGCCAACGGTGCGCACTGTTGCCTCACGCTGCTTATTTTGCCGGTACCGCCGTGCAGCACCACGACCGCAGCGTATGGCGGACTTACCCGCTGCTCGCTTACAACATAACCGTCGACCTTTTAGCTTTACAGGAATTGACTTTTTTGGTCCTATGGAGGTAACTATTGGCCGAAGAAGGCAAAAAAGGTACGGCGTTATGTTTACGTGTTTAACCATACGTGCAATACATCTGGAAGTGACTGAGAGCCTTACCACTGATGCAACCATAATGGCTCTGAGACGTATGATAGCGCGACGTGGGACCCCCAGCGTTGTCTATTCTGATAATGGTACAAACCTACGGGGGGCGGACAATGAGTTGAAACGCAGTCTGCAAGAACTCAACCAGAGTAAATTGCAAGAAGACTGTACTGTAAGGGGTATTGAGTGGAGGTTTATACCCCCGGGTGCCCCCGAAATGGGCGGCGCTTGGGAACGTATGATACGCACCGTAAAAACGTCTATCAAAGTTATTCTTAGGGAACGCGCCCCACACCCAGAAACGTTGTCTACTTTACTTGCCGAGATCGAAGCACTTGTAAATAGTCGCCCTATAACATACGTTTCTAACGACCCTAATTTTCCGGAAGCGCTAACGCCTAATCATTTTTTGATAGGTACGTCATCTAATGGTCCCGCGGTTGGTAAATATGACAATAACGATTTGTGCTTACGTAAACAGTGGCGCATAGCGCAAAGGTTAACCGACATGTTTTGGGGGCGGTGGGTACGAGAGTATTTGCCTACTCTGCTACCTAGGCACAAGTGGAATAAAGAACAGAGAGCGTTGCGAGATGGAGATTTTGTGTTGTTAATTGAGCCAAATCTAGATCGTGGATTGTGGCGCCATGGAGTGGTGAGTGCGACGCATGCCGGGGATGATGGTCGCATCCGAATAGTGGATGTGCGCACGCGAACTGGTGTTGTGCGGCGCCCTGTCACGCGTGTCGCCTTACTTACACCTGTGGAGTGTTAGTGCTGATCTGAATAGATGTACTTACTTTATTTAATCTTTGAAATTTGTAGAAGTAAAGATTATTGCGAAGATTGATATTTAACTTGGTAAAATTTTATATGTGTTTTCAGCTCAGCACTATGGGGGCGGATTGTAGGCGACACATTTTATATTTTAGATTTTTGATTATTTAATTTTTTGGCGAATATCTTAAAACCGAAATATTCAATTGGTTTAGCATTATAATAATTTAAAATACATGTAACGCCATCTGTTATAATTTGAATTATTTATGTTTTGTTAGTTCAATAAAAATAAATAGAGGGTATCAGTGTTCGCCCGAGCCGTGGCTGTGTTCACGTTCAGTGCTCCATAAGAAACCGTAAAAGAAGCAAATTTAAAACGCCAACTCGATACAATTGTACACTAATATATTGATAAAAGTAATAAAATCTTTGGTGTGTGGACTTGCGGACTATTATTAGTTTTCCATCGTTAATAAAAATATTTGTGTTTTTTTAGTGTATTTTTTTTGTTTATTTAAGACACAGAATACAATCAAAAACATATAATAATGACTATAGCTAGGATTAGTACTTAATCTAGATTGCACTCCAAAATTTGTGCCCACATCATGACTGCTACATATGATGTGTTAATATATAATTATGATCACTGTAAATATCAGTTTAATAGCACTATAGAATCTAATTAAGATACTTTTAAAAAATGGGTGTAATACCCTATTTATATCGATTCATTTATTACGGTAGGGGAGGAGAAAAGAGACTGCGTAGGTGGCGTAGTTGTATTACGGTATGACTGCAATACTGGCAAAGTGATATTGGGTTTTAAATTCAGTATCAGTCCAGAGTCTGGAATTTGTGCCCGATATGGCGATAGGCTCGCCCCCTATCACATCATGGGACGGAATACGCACGGCGAAAAGTGGGCACACTTCTTGCGCCTCTGCCTACCCCTTCGGGGATAAAAAGGCGTGAATCTATGTGGGAGGAGAAAATCGATTGAAGTGGGAAGGTTTGTGTGTTAGGTTGAAATAAATTTTATAAATTTTTAGAGTGCAGTGTTGGAGTATAATTTTTTTTTTATTAGGATCAATGAGAAATAATATAAAAATTTAAGTGGAAAAGCTTGTGTATTGGGCTGATTTTTTCCTACTTCTTAATACTACATAATTTACTTCAGATAGAAATGTTGATTTCATTTATCGATATTAATGTATCGACATTTTGACATCCCTACAAAATGCACAAATATTTCCCTTTACTTCTTAATCCAGTAAATATGAAGTAACATTTGTACAGTAATTTTTAGACAAAAAAAAATATAATACTCATATACATCACAAATGACAGTCGATAAATACCTGATAATTGCAATCCTTGACGAGGTAGTCGGCGCTGCTCCATACGCTGTCGGTGACGTCGCGGAACTCGATCTTGTACCCCTGGATACGCGCGCCGCCGTCGGAGCGCGGCCTGTCCCACACCACCGAGGCGGTGGAGCCGTCCCAGTCCAGGACGCGCGGGATGCCAGGCGGGTCCGGAATCGTGAATGGGAACTGGGAGAAAGTGAAGTATATTTAAATTCCGGAATTATCTGGTATGTTTGCATCTATACATATAAATGAAATTGGAGTGTCTGTTTGTAATATTGAAATACACGGTTTTTACTACATGTACATGAATATATATACGGTACATACACCAAAATAACAATTTTTGTCTGTCTGTTTGTTCCGGCTAATCTCTGAAATGGCTGGACCGATTTTAACGGGACTTTTATTGGCAGGTAGCTGATGTAATAAGGAGTAACTTAGGATACTTTTATTCCGGGAAAATATAAAGCGGGACTTTTATCCCGGGAAAACTCATTCGAACGGGCGGAGCCGCGGGCAACAGCTAGTCTATAATAATATTATAAAGAGGAAAGATTTGATTGTTTGTTTGTTTGTAATGGATAAACTCAACGACTACTGGACCGTTTTTGATTTTTTTTCTCATTAATAGGAAGCTACATTACTCTTGAGTGCTATAGGCTACTTTTTATTCCGGGAAAATATTTTTATCCCGGAAAAACTTTTTCACGCGGGCGGAACCGCGAGCAGAAGTCTAGTAATTTATATGAGGTTGTGTAGATGTTTTTTTCAACTAACTACTATACGTTTTATTGTTTGTAAAATTAATGTAGTTTTTTGTTAGTCTTGATTTTTTGTCTAGTTTATATTTATAAATGTCAATTTACTTTTTTACAGATTTGCCAAATTTATATAGGTATAAAGGGATCGCGAAATGGCTTTACAAAATTATAAACACCTAAAAATGAAATTTCCTTCATCACTATATTAAGGGCACATTCGAAAATATCTTTAAACCTACTAAAAATCGAAGTGTTACTCACTTTAGCAGTAATAGAGTCATCCATTGTCAGAGGCTCGGAGACGCCGTACTGGTTCTCCGCACGCACCCTGAACAAGTACTTGTGGTTCGGTTCCAGACCCATCACGTTGTAGTGGCAGTTGCGCACGAATGATGAGATCTTTGTCCAAATCTGAAGAGATAAAGTTTGTAAGTTTGTTGGGCATAATCTATGTAATTAGTTTTTAGCCGGGGAATGGGTTTTAATGGTAGCGGAGCCGCAGGAAAACTGTAGTATAATAAAATTCTTAAAGCTTACGAATTGTCGATAAAATTAATGTCGATAAACGCATAGCACTAGTCCATAAAATAATCATACCCCGGTTTCGAATAAACGACCCTAATCGCTTTTTTCAATCCATCTTCAAAATTAACCAATGAGAGCAGTTTTTTTGTCATCCTTAAAAATGACTTCTTTTGATTGGTTCTTGATCTGGATCGAATCGATTAAGATTGGAATCGATAAAACATTTTGCATTTAATAAACACAGGAACATTACCATTATCTTTTATTTATTTTGTGTTAAATAAGATGTACAATGTTCATACATTTATCTAAGTTGGCATTACTGTTTTTGTTTCTACCGCATTTTTTTTTATTTTTTATAATGGCATTTGTTTCACATTTACCAATGTCACACATTTTGCCAATGTCAAGTTTGGTTATCAATTTTATTATCTGTAGTATGTCGAAGTAAAGCAGTGGCTACCTTACCAAGACTTTATCGAGGAGTTTTGGCGGCAACAAAAAAACAATTTATTAGCTCAATTATTTCAATTCACTTCATTTGAGCTCTTTATTAGAACTATATTGGATAATATACCACCATAATTTTGCAATATAACACTAAATATCACCAAAATAATTAATTAAAACAAGAGCACCTCATGACACTTCCAAGTTCCCGCCAAAAAAACTATATCGCTAAGTTACTAATAGATATGATTCTTGTCTATTACCATCTTCTATGTCACATACTTGTAACAGTGCTGTTCAGTTAAAACAAAACAGCTTGATTAGTAAAAAAACCTCTGCATTTCCTTAAAATAACTTCATTATGATTCCACTTACTCCATTGTTGTCCATCTTCTCGACCACGTAGTTGGTGATGGGTGAGCCGCCGTCATCAAGAGGCGGTTTCCATGACAACGTGCAAGTGTCTGGCGTGATGTCGGACGCGTCCAGCGGACCCACAGGGGGCGATGGCTTGTCTACCACCAGTACCTGGTGACAACATTATTGATGAATGGTACGTAATGTGAGGGGATGGTAGGGGAATATTCTGTTCAAAATTGAACCTTAAGCACCTGGTAACGATGAACAGGAAGGGTGGGATTTTTTCTAGAAAATACTTGACAAAATTAAACTTCAATGTTTAATGGTTTTAAAACGTAATTTTGATACAAAATTGAAAAAAGTTGATTTTTTTATGAAATATTATAGTGTAAGGCAATAAGGCAGTACTAAAAATACCGATTTTAAGTTTTTTTTTATTTCAGTATAATTAATTACAAATATTTTTAAATACTTTAAATCTTTAAAGAGTATGTAAAAAATCGCTGTTGTACTTCGAATCAGGGTTGTACAGTCAGCAACATAAAACTTCAAATCGCCTATACGCCTTCAGTTCAATTAAATATTTTTTTTCTTAATGTGAAGTAAATATCTTTTATTTTATTTTTGTAAAGAGAAAACGAAAATTGGTAAGGACACAAAAGTGTATCAGCGATTCAAAGTTTGGATTTGTTCTACTAAAGTGTCTGACTGTCCAATAATACTCAGTATATTATAATATCAGCGGCAACAATAAATGGTATTTACCCTGCAAGTGCCACTGTCGGATCCCTCGCTGTTCACCAGCTGTACAGTGTACGAGCCGGTGTCAGAACGCTTGGCGCTCGAGTTGTAGAACACCGTGTCCACGTCTGACGTCACGAACCTGATGCGGTTGTCCGGGAACACCTCGTCGTTGTTCACTATCCATGATACCTGCAGGTAGGGTAGTGTTTAGTTTGGTGTATAATAAAATAAAAAAAAAAACATTTCCACAGTGCAGAATGTTATAGACCTAATTAATATTCATTTAGCCTCCCTTTCAAGAAATGAGTTCGAAAAATAGCATTAAGCAGACAAGTACAGTCAGAAGCATAAATATCTGTACAAAATCAACATTTCAAATCGCCTATATACGCGTTAAGTTAAACCTAAACCATTTTTTCTTTCTTTGAACTAAAGTAAATCTCTTTTATTTTATTTTTGTGAAAAAAAAAGATTAGTAAGAACAAAAAAGTATGTAGGCGATTTGAAATTTTGAATTTGTTCAGCTACTTATGCTGGTGACTGTACCTATAATACTATTGCGTAGACGCAGAGAATGGCCGCGTTATTAATAAAAAGAGTGTATATAAATATGCCTTTTAAAAAGGGGTATCGATAGTTCTATTTACAATATATTACCTAAGAAAAAAAATAATCACCTTTGGTCTCGGGTTTCCAGTGAACGGCACAGTGATCTTGATCTCCTCGCCGGCGATGACGGTGATGTCGCGCAGGCTGAGGTCGCTGGTGATGCGCGGGCTGTTGGGCGGCGCGCAGGCCCTGATAGCATCAGAAGCCTGGGACCACGCGCCCTGACCCGCAGCGTTGACGGCAGCAACGCGGAACTCGTATTCATGGTTCTCAATCAAGCCCATGACCTTCAGAGTAGTGTCAGGAACATGCGCGTGCGACGCCTTTATCCATTTATCTTCTGTGATCAGTCTTCTCTCGACTACATAGCCAGTGATAGGAGAGCCACCGTCGTGACGTGGCTTCGTCCAAGTGATGGTGATGGAGGACTCGGTGGTCTCCACAGAGCGTGGCACTCCAGGAGGACCTGGAGGATCGAATGGATGTCTCGCTCTGATCGGCTCGAGGGTTTGCGCAGGCTCCGATTGTCCGTACTGGTTTTCTGCCATTACTCTGAACTCGTAACTCTTGCCTACAGTCAGGTTCTTCACACGTAAGAACGGCGTCGTGACGTAGCCAGACACCTTGGTCCAGTTGGGCGAGCGGGCTTCACGTTTCTCAACCACGTAGTTGGTGATCTCACCGCCACCGTTGTCCTTCGGCAGGTTCCAGTAGAGCGTGAGTGCTTCACCCTCGAATTCGTCCGCACGCAGGTTTTCAGGCTTGCCAGGACGGTCAAGCACGCGCACGTTGATTGTAGCAGTGTCGTATCCCGAAGGATTGCGCAACTGCAGACGGTACTGTCCACCGTCCGACCTCTTCGCGTTTTTAACGACGAGGGACGCCGACTCTGGAGTAATCTTCTGGAATATCCTCGAGTCTCCCTCGACGTCGAGCAGGTTGTCATCCGCGAACCAAGAAGCAGTCGGTTGCGGGAAGCCTGTGTACGGCACGTGAATGGAGAAGTCCTCTCCAGCGCGTACTGTGATGTCTCTGACTCCACCAAGATCCATGCATGGTTTGTTCGGCTGTTCGGCGATGGTAATATCGGCGGTGGGCTTGCTCGGGTCTGAGCGGCCGACATCGTTGACGGCCACAACCCTGAACTGGTATTCTTCGCCTTCCTTGAGGTTGGGTACAGTGTGCACCAGGCTTGGAACGGGCACGTCGTTGACGTCCTTCCAGTCTTTGTCGCCCTTCTTCTTCTGTTGGACGATGTATCCCTTGATCTTGGAACCACCGTCGTTCTTGGGCGGCCTCCAGGATAGCGTGACGGAATCCTTTGTGACTCTGTCTGGTTTGGGCGCCTCTGGAGCGCTGGGCTTGAGACGCTGTGTCTCGGCAACGATTGGTTCAGTCGGTTTGCTTGGTTTGCCGGGTCCGGCTTCGTTGACGGCAATGACGCGGAACTCGTAGCGGTTTCCTTCGCGCAAGTCCGACACAGTGTAACACGTGTTCGGTGTCGGGTAGTTGTTAACCTTAACCCATTCGCCGCCACGTTCCCTCTTCTCGACGTAGTATCCGGTGACAGGCTTGCCTCCGCAGTTTGCGGGCGGCTGCCATTCAAGAGAGCAGCTGTTTGAGCTGTATCCTGTAATGTTCGGTGTTTCCGGCGCATCTGGTGGGTCGAACGGTGACTTGGCGAGCGTCGGCTTGCTTTCCAACGGATCAGACACACCGTACAAGTTCTCAGCGCGTACACGGAATACGTACTTCTTGCCTTCGGTTAAGTTCTTCACAGTGAACGAGCACTTGGGGCAGAATCCTGCAACAGTGCGCCAGTCGTTGACGCCGAACTCGGCGACTTCAACGACGTAGCCGGTGATCTCACTACCGCCGTCGTCGGTAGGTGGCTGCCATGTAAGGCTGACGGCGTCGTGTGTAACAGGAGTGCATAGAAGAGGACCTTTAGGTACTCCGGGCTTGTCGACGACAATGACTTCAATATCTGCGGAGTCTTTTCCGTGTTCGTTTGACGCGGTGATGGTGTATTTGCCAGCATCCTCCCTTGTGGACTTCTCGATTGACAGCTTAGTCTCATCGGCCTTAGTCTCAGCAGACAGTCTGTGTGATGGCACAAGAGGGACTGATCCCTTAGTCCAAGAAATTTTCGGTGTGGGCGCACCAGTGATTGGAATGTTGATATTAATTGGTTCACCAGCACGGACCTTGATCTTCCTGCCAATGAGGTGATCCAACCATAGTTTCGGCTTCTCTTTCATCGGCTTGGCGATGAACACGTTCGACGGCTCGGAAGGTTGGCCTGATCCAGCTGCGTTAACAGCAGATACTCTGTATTCGTACTGGTGACCTTCTTGAACTCTGTCATCCTTATACTCGTTGAACCTGATAGGCTCCTTGTTCATCTTGATCCAGCGGCCAGTAGCCTTGTCCCTCCTTTCGACATCGTATCCGATAATGTTAGATCCGCCGTTTGAAATCGGCGACTTCCATTTGATCTGAATGTGGTCTTTGTCTGCAGACACGAGGTCTGGCTTGCCAGGTTGTCCAGGTGTAGTGAACTGGTTCTTGGCAACGACTGGCTTGTCAGTAACCAATGGCTCGGAACGGCCCTGTAAGTTCTCAGCGAATACTCTAAATTCGTACTGTGTGCCCTCAGAAAGGCGAGGTACAGTGGCGTGTGTGTTCTTAGGGTTGACGTATGTAACAGCTGGTACCCAGCCTCCTCCGTGAGTAAGATCACGTTTCTCAATAACGTACGCAGTCAGTTCACTGCCACCGTTGTCTTTGGGTGGTTTCCACGAAAGAGTGACCGATTGTGCGGTGATCTCTTCGTATACGAATGGCGGTTCTGGAGGAGCGGGTACATCAAGTACGATCAATTCAAAGCTGCCTTCATCAGTACCTGAGTCGTTCTTCAGTTTCAAGTGGTATTTACCAGCGTCAGAGCGCTTGCAGTTCACAGTGTGGATTATTGTGTGGTGACCAACTGATGTTACCGTGGTCCTTTCGTTGTTCACAACAGGTTTGCCGTCACAAGTCCATGTGACCTCAGGCGTTGGTTCGCCGAGGAAATCAACGTCCAAGTGGAAGATAAGTCCAGCCTTAATGCGGATCTCCCTAAGTGCCGTAAGGATCTTAGGAGCAACGAATCTGTCCTTAGCGGTGATAATGTCTGAAGGCTCACTGGGCTCAGACTGTCCAGCTTGGTTGACAGCGATGACCCTAAACTCGTAGTCTTGACCCTCAATCAGGTCAGGTACAGTCGCCTTGTTCTTGTTAGCTGGCACGTGAGCAGCGTTCACCCAGTATGGGCTACCCTTCTCTTTCTTCTGTACAATGTAGCCAGTGATAGGCGATCCACCATCCGATTTGGGCGGAGTCCATTCCAGGTCAACGTGGTCCTTGCTCCAGTCAGTGGCCTGAGGCTTGCC
Source organism: Sphinx pinastri (assembly GCA_947568825.1). Taxonomy (NCBI): domain Eukaryota; kingdom Metazoa; phylum Arthropoda; class Insecta; order Lepidoptera; family Sphingidae; genus Sphinx; species Sphinx pinastri. The sequence goes on along the minus strand of OX387639.1, from coordinate 7,867,840 downwards.
TGGTGCCGACGGTTCATCGAACTCGTTCTTGGCGATGATAGCCCTGTCTAACTCCAGAGGCTCAGACTGTCCGATAGCGTTGACAGCGCTAACTCTGAACAAGTATTCCTTCATGTGAATAAGTCTTGTGACTGTGTGGGACAGGTAAGTGCTCATGCCGGCATCAGACCATGTACCACGAGATAGATCCATCTTTTCGATGACGTAGTGCAGGATTGGTGAACCACCATCGTCGAGTGGTACCTTCCATGAAAGCGAGCAGGATTCCTTTGTAACATCCGACACAACCAACGGCTTCTCGGGCCTTGAAGGTTTGTCGAGAACGGTGACCTGCGCGGTCGCTGAGCATATTCCGAGGTCATTCTTAAGCGTCAATTTGTAAACTCCTCCATCAGCACGGACGGAGAATGGAATGTCTAATGTGACCCTATTGTGCAGGATCTGAATGTCGATTCTGTCTGAAGGATGAACAACTTTACCGTTGATCTGCCATTCGACAGTTGGTTTAGGTGATGCCTCGATGGGAATCTCGTATTGAATCCTCTGTCCAGCCTTAACCGTCTTGTCTGCGAGCAGCATCTTGTCGAAGTGTGGCGCGCAGAACCTGGCCTTGGCGACTTGAGGAGTGGAGGCGTCGCTGGGCTCACCGTTACCAGCCTTGTTGACCGCGATAACTCTGAACTCGTACTCTTCGCCTTCCTGCAAGCCAGGTACGGTAGCGGTAGTCTGGTTTCCTGGTACTGTGGCAGCCATTTCCCAAGGTCCGTACTTCTTCTTCGCCTCGATAATGTATCCAGTGATGGGCGATCCACCATCTTTCTTCGGCGGCACCCATTCGATGTCCATGTGGTCCTTATCCCAGTCCTTGACGACGGGAGTGCCTGGTTTGTCGGGTGTACCGTAGGGATCCTTGGCGGTGATAGGCTCGTGGCCAACAAGTGGCTGCGACTCGCCGTGCTTGTTAACTGCACGCACGCGGAAGTTGTAGTCATGACCTTCAATAAGATGATCAATCCTGATGCTGCATGAGTTGACATCACCAGCCGGGATCCAGCGCATGTTCTCTTGATCCATCTTCTCAACGACGTAATGTGTGATCTCGCTACCACCGTCATCCTTGGGCGGCCTCCAGCGCAGAGTGCATCCAGATTTAGTGATGTCGTCAGCCTTAAGCGGGCCTTCCGGTGATGAAGGCACGTCCATGACCAAGATCTTGACGGTCGCCGTATCAGTGCCGTTAATGTTCTTGGCCTTGAGAGTGTAGGTACCAGTATCGGCCCTCTTGGCGTCAATGACACGGATCTTGGTGCTGTGGTCATCGTTGACGACCTTGATCCTGTCGGTGTTGAGGACAACGTTGTCTCCATGCAGCCATTCCTTGGTTGGCGTTGGCTCACCAGCGACAGGCACGTCGAGGTCGAAGTTCTGTCCGACCTTGACCTTGATGTCGAACATGAAGTTCCTGTCGATCTTGGGCGGCAGGTTTTTGGGCCTGGCGAGATGAGGAGCGGTTCCGTCACTGGGCTCGCCCTTGCCGGCCTTGTTGACCGCGCGTACGCGGAACTCGTATGTGTTGCCTTCAATGAGGTCTGGCACCTTGCCGGTTGTGACGTCACCTTCGATCTGTAATAAATAACATTGTCAGAAAATCGTGTATAAATATTAGACATAGTATTTACGTCATTAGTTTGTTCTTACTGTGACTACTACAATATAAGTAAATTACCGAATGAATTTTACTTTTATTCAATCGATCAAAATTCCATTTCGCAATCGATTTATTGTAGAAAATATTTTGATTGCGGACTTATTGATGTTTATCGATATAGCGTTTAATCATTTGAAGAAACATTACAATCAATCATTACAAAAGACCAACAACAAACCTGTGCACATTCTTCCCAATCAGGCGAGAACCTATCCTTCTTCTCAATAACATAGCCGGTGATCGGAGCGCCGCCATCGGTCTGCGGCCTGGTCCATTCCAGCTCCACAAAGTCCCTGTCGAAGTCCTTGATCTTCGGAGTTCCCGGCTTGCCGGCCACATCGAACGGATTCTTCGCTTCGGTCGAATGTGGGGTTGTGAGTGGCTCGGAACGGCCTTGTCTGTTGGAGTGGAAAATAGGTTTATATATTATAATAACTTCTATTACATCTGTTGTAGAACAAAACGATTATTGAAAATTTCTTATTATTGATTTATAACCCATTAAAATTAAATCAATATTGTAGTTGTCATTAGGCTTGACATAATAAGAAGAAACCCACAATTGTTCAATAGTCTGAACTGATTGGTACTCACTATTGGCAGACTAACTTATTATATAGCTTTACAGAAACTACTGTGAAACTACACCAATTTTAACAAACTGCAAAAATCAATAACTATCACCCACCTGTTAACAGCACTGACGCGGAACTTGTACTTGTGTCCAGGTTGTAACCCGTCGACAGCGAGGCTGGTGACAGGGCCGTCTGTCTCCCCTGCTGTCACCCAGCGGCCGGTGGCCTCGTCCATGCGCTCCACCAAGTACTTCTCGACGGGCTGGCCACCGTCATCTGATGGTGGACGCCAGGATAGTGTGGCGCCGTTCGCGTGCACGTCAGATACCTGATAAGGAATTTAAAGTATTTTGTTAGTGACGATAAAGATGATTTTAGTAAATGGCAGGCAGATTGCTCAGATCTTAGTACTAGAAGTGAGACTGGCAAATATAAATACCTGTTACATCACACTGGTATAATAAAAAAAAACAATTTCACATCGATAAAATTAGCTTAATTACAATCGATACTTTTCCCATCGATATATTTTTGTACTAAAAAAACACATCTAATAATCATATCGAATTAATTAACCAAACGATTCATTAATTCTATATCGATTTTACGTTTCAAAAAGTCAAATCAAGATGTCAAATATGTGAAGTTACCAACCTTAAGAGGTCCGCCAGGTGGCGCTGGAACGCTGAGCACGATGACCTCGACCTCAGCGACGTCCTTTCCATTAATATTCTCAGCGGTTACTGTGTATCTACCACTGTCAGCCCTAGTAGCGGACTTGCAGTTCAACTTAGTGTTGTAGTCAGAGTGTTGCACCTTCATGTCACCACCAGACTTGACCTCCTTCTTGGCCAGGAACCATTTGGTTTCCGGCATTGGTTCACCAGTAACCTGATACGGAAGAAAATTGTTAGTGTTCGAATATTTTCGGAAGGAAAATCACATTAACGCTACGAAAATCGATATAATTTTTATTCGACGGACGATTAATAAAAATCGATATATTACTTTAAACAGCTCAAAATTAAAAATAAATATTAAGAAAAAATTGCATACCTTGACATCGAATCCGAACTTCTGTCCGACCTTGATCTTGATGTCGATAAGGTTGGTGCGGTCGATCTTGGGCGCCAAGTTCCTGGGCTTGGCTACGATCGGGTGAGTGCTGTCACTTGGCTCTCCAGGTCCTGCCTTGTTTACAGCGCGTACCCTGAACACATTAGGATTATTATTAGAACACGAAGGATGTAATTTTCAATCCTATCGATATCTTAGATTAATCGAACAATGAATTTTTTGGTCTAGTGATATTTTATTACTTTTTAAAATCAAAGAATAAATAATACAGCTTTAACTGGATCAAAAATGTGAGTAAATTATACACTATTTTCTGAATACGACGTTATCGGTATTTTTACCTCAAAATCTTCATTGAATTCCATTTCACTTTTTCAATGACCATAAACTTAATGTGATTTACACTTAAACGACCAAATTACCTGAACTCATAAGTCTGTCCTTCGATAAGATCAGGGACAGTGCAGTTGGTCTTGTCCGCGGGTACTTCGAGAGCCTTCTCCCAGTTTCCGAACTTGTCCTTCTTCTCCACAATGTATCCTTCGATGGGCGCGCCTCCATCTTCGCGGGGCGGGGTCCACTTAAGGTCCACGTGGTCCTTGTCCCAGTCTGTAACCGTTGGTGTGCCTGGTGCACCTAGGGTAACAAAAGTATTCGGTATTAAGTCTGTTTTAAACTTCGAGCAACGTGCCAAATACTTAATAAGATAATCTGACCTTTCTTTATGGGGTCGATTATATGAAACAATTACTATCAATAATTTTATAAGTATCGATATTGGACACAACAAGGAGGCTTTAAAATATCGATAAAACGACAACATAGAGCATTTTTATCTTTATTGGAGGAAACATGAACCAATGATGTATAGTCATATTTTCCAATAGATCCAAAAAATAATAACAATCGATTACAAATGTATATGAAGCACAACATACCAGGCTCGTCGAATGGATTTTTCGCGACAATCGCCTCCTCCGACACCAGTGGCTCAGACTCTCCCTCCGAGTTGACAGCAGACACGCGGAACTTGTACTCCTTGCCGGGCGTCAGGCCAGTCACGTCACATTCTGAAAAAGAAATTGTTAATATATCGATTTTTTATCGATACTATGGTAAATATGAGGTTTGTTATCGATTACTTTATCTTCAAATTGAGTTTGGAAATCTGAAATACATTTTCAGTTATTTTATGCAAGTGTCTCGTGTATTTCAAATAAAATGAATGTTTCAAAGGATTTTCACAATCAAATAAAAATAACCTCAAATCATTTCTATTTAAAATTATTAAACTAAAATTTTTTATGGAATAATTATTCATAATCGATGTTTATCAATAAGTCATTGATTTGACTTTTAGCCATAAATATATCTCTATTCTCTACTCACTCGGCTCCTCGGATCTGGCGCACGGCACCCAGCATCCGGTCTCCGTGTCCAGCTTGTCGATCTGGTAGTATTCGATGGGAGTGCCGCCGTCGTCCTTCGGCCGCTTCCATTTGAGCGTAGCACCGTCTTTGTGCACGTCCGAAATCTGAAGTGACGACATCATAATTTAGAATTTATTTGCTTGGACAATTTGATTGCTCAGATTTATATCAGATAAGATTATTATTTTGTTGAAATACCTTTTTTTAAGGACCTTAATTGCTTTAGAATATTTTCTTTAGCAACAATTGAATACCTATGTAATTTATCAACAAATAAATAAGAATCACAAACCATAAGTACTCACGAAAAATTAAAATAATCGATTGCGTAATCGATTATAAAATAGTACAGTCGTAAAGTACTTATAATTTGTTTTTACCATATCACGTATAAGTCTGCTCACCTGCAGTGGTCCTTCAGGTTTGGTGGGCTTGTCAGTGACCACCACATTGATGGTGACGGTGTCTTTGCCGCTAGAGTTGACCGCGGTGACGGTGTACTCGCCGGAGTCGTCGCGTCTCACCGGACGGATCACCAGCTTGGTGAAGTACTCCGGGTTGTCGATGGTCACCGCCTTGGATGGACGAAGCGGCATGTTCTGGTATCTGGAGAAATGGAAGTTATAGATAGTGAGTACTTTTGGTTCAATTTATGATTTTTTTTTTAACGATAAGTTAATAATCGATATAAAACAGGATTTTTTTATACCATCTATAATAGGCTGTTACCATAGACAAACAATAAACATCGATATTTATTTTTGATCTCTTGCATCGATTATTGCAAGACAGCCTAATACGGCAGTGTACCTAACATGTATTTTGCTCAATCGATATTAAACACTGTGATATACTTTGCTACAGATGCGTTGAAGCCCCTAAACCATTTTACTAATATACAACACATACCTCCATTCCACAGCCGGAGCTGGCTCGCCGGTGATGGCAGCCTCCAGCTTCAGCGTGGATCCAGCGGACAAGGTGACGTCACGCAGGTGACGACGGTCGATCTTCGGCGCCAGGAACCTTGCCTTGGCTACGAAGTTCTTGGACGCGTCAGAGGGTTTACTCTGACCGGCCTTGTTAACCGCGATCACGCGGAACTGGTACTCGTTGCCTTCGATCAAGCTGTGGATATCGATATTTTTATGTCAAAGGTAGTCCAAAAGTAATGTGGTTGATACTAAATTTGTCTAACAATTTAGTTCAATTGTATTCTGTATACCAAACACTAGTATTACTCGCGGCTCCACCCGCGTGAAAAAGTTTTTGCGGGATTAAAATATTTTGGCGGGATAAAAAGTAGCCTATAGTACTGAGAAGTAATGTAGCTTCGTAGTAATTAAATAATTTTTAAAATCGATTTAGCAGTTCCTGAGATCAGCGTGTTCAACCAAACAAACAAACAAGCCCTTTAGCTTTATAATATTAAGTATAGATTCAATAATTGATTAGAAATAAACTCAAAGGGATCACGTGACAAAATCTATAAGCTCAAATTAGAACATAGTACAGAAAAATACTCTAGAATCCTTTGAAAATGATTTACACTATCGATACAAAACTGGGTGAAAATGAATTCATTGATATCGATACTAATAAATCGAATCATACCCGTTAACAGTGGCGGTAGGTGTAGGCGTGTGAGTTTCAACCGCCTTCTCCCACAGCGGGCTGTACTTGTCTTTCTTCTCGATGATGTAGCCGACGACAGGCGAGCCACCGTCGGAGATAGGCGGTTCCCATTTCAAATCGACGTGTGTAGCGGACCAGTCGTCTGGTACTGGCGTTGAGGGCGCGTCTGGTACGGCTGTGGAACGAAAGATATTAATCGATTATATTATCATATACAACATATCGATTAGACATTACAAAAAAAAATATTATTGAAAACATAGCTAATGTATCAATTGCTATATATTGATTATCACAATAAATTAAATACTAAAAGAAAATATTGTAACAATCTAAATAATTCATTGCATCATTATTTTCGAATTTGTAAACAGCGTTCAAATCAAGATGCTGCAAAACGAATAGTGTTTTAATAGTTGTATAGGTGGACTCACTGAATGGATCCTTGGCGACGATAGCACCGAACGTCTCAAGAGGTTCGGACTCGCCTTCCTTGTTGATCGCCTTCACGCGGAACTTGTACTCGTGTCCGGGAGTCAAACCATCCACCTAGTAAAACGTATTATAATTGTAAATATTAAAAAGAAATATAACTTGTATATTATCGAATTTAATATCTATTCTTCTATATAGTGAAGTCATAATATCGATAGAAGTATCACCTTGCAAATAATTTGTTATAGATCTCAACCGATAAACCACCGATAATCAACCTTTTTTTTCTGGTGAGTCATAAACAATGGTAAGCACTTACCATCAAGTGATCTACTTGGTCATAAAGCCCTCATTTTTCTTTAAATCAAAACAAACATACATCCTTTATCCCTGAAGGGGTACGCAGATTTGCAGCTAGGCCACCCACTTTTCGCCATGTTCCATCCTGAGATAGGGGCGAGCCCATAGTAATTTCTCTCTACTACATTACCACATACTCATTAATCTCCTACTCACTTCCATCTCAGGCACATTGCCAAGCGTCTTGCCAACAGGCAGCCACGTGCCAGTCTCGGTGTCGTACTTCTCGACGAGGTACGCCTCGATTGGCTCGCCGCCGTCGTCCTTCGGCCGCTTCCACTTCAGCGTGCAGCCGTCCTTGTGGATGTCGGATACCTCCAAAGGTCCTTCCGGTTTGTCCGGTTTCGCTGGAAGGGGTATAGAGATATTAGTTTATGGAATTAAGGCTGTTCGATAATCGATATAATGCTGCTAATTTAAGAGTAATGCCAACTCGCACTAGGCCAGTGTGGTGGACTAAGGGCGGTATTAATGAATCAATCTCAAGTTTGAGTTACATCTCAAGTAGACATAGTGTATTGAACTATTCATACATTATGTCTACTTGAGATGTAACTCAAACTTGAGATTGATTTATTAATACCGCCCTAAGGGCCTAGCCCCTCTCAGTAGTAGAGGATGCCCATGCTCAGCAGTGGGCAGTATATAATACAGGGCTGATTGCATTGCATTGCAATCAATGTAACAATAAATGATTACCATCCTTTTACATAGCTTGGGGTAGTCATTAATAATTCATTCAAGTTATTGTTTCAAGTAATTAATTTCATGGACATTGAAAAGGAATTCATTTTATCTATTTATTTAGGACAGCCAGTAGTCGTCCCAAAAAAACTGTAAATTAACAATGATCCCAACAAATGGTAACACCTAATTTATATTTGATTTACTTATTAAACATTTCAAATCGATGAATACTCAACACAATATCGATAAATGTCAGTATCGTATCGATAAATTATAGTATCGATATAAAAACTTACATGTGACGATAATCTCGACCTCGGCGGTGTCCTGTCCGTACTTGTTGACCGCTTGTATCTTGTACATGCCGGAGTCCTTGCGACGAGGGCTCGAGTGCTGGTACTTGCTCAGGTACGGCACGTTAACCACTGTAAAACGGAATTTATTCATATTGCAGCAAGGTTCATTTTACTAGACTATTAGAATTTTATTAAAGTGTAGTTTATTGGTTGCTAGCTTCCGGAGGCATGCCTATGTTAATCTCAAGTCGTTTTCTTTATGATTGGAAATGTTGTATTTGTTTAAGGCGGTTGATATAACTTAGCATTAGGGGACCTAAGTACTCGCTTGCTGGCAAATGCTATATTTAAAAAAAAATAGCTCGGTAAACTATATAAAATTGAAAGCATATAAAAAACTCAAACCAATGTTAATTTCGCCTATCGAACTTTACAAATCCTACAAATACTAAACTACTAAACCTTATTTGACAAGACTCAAATGAATATGTCTAACTATTTACAGATTATGGGACTTACGTTTAAGTCCGTTGCCGCTGCTAACGGACTTGCCGTTGAGGGTCCACGTGACCTCCGGCGGAGGTTCACCGCTGACCTTGACGTCGAGCGAGATGGGCTCGCCCTCGTGCACCCTGATGGAACGGAGGCTGCGACGGTCGATCTTGGGAGGCACTGTATAGGAAAGAGATTTTTTAAAAAAAATCGCAGTAATACCATCAAATGGGATATTAAATTTCATTATTAGTATCGACTACAATTCATTTTTGATGATTAATACAACTCGTATAAAGGACATGTCTAAAATGGGCCTAAAATTCGAACAAAGATACTTGATATATATTTGGATAGTACTCCCAAAATCTAGACCTTTGCAATAATTCGTATTATTTTAAAGTCCTCCGATTTTGAGATTTATGTAATTTTATTTTTCTTAAAAACTACACTTGAAATGAACGTTAATAAAAAATTTAGTTATAAATGGAGGGGTCTAAAAATATTTTTTAATGGATCCAAGATCCACATTTTTCCCCTTTTAATATCCATAAAGTTTGGGCCTGGTTAGATTTTGAGGCCCAGCACTCATACAAGAAGCGAACATCTCCTTTGGTTCTTACAAATAATTGCGATAACTCACATCTCCTAGGCTTGCAGACGACGCTCTTGCTGGCATCGCTAGGTTCACTGGGTCCAGCCTCGTTGACAGCCTTCACGCGGAACTCATATTCCACGCCCTCGTCCAAGTGCGGTACTGTGGCCTTGTCGTTGTCGTTGGGACCGACCTGGAACAACGAATATTATTTGTATTTGAACTGTGCCATGCAAAAATGAAAAAAAAATGCAGAAAAAATCATTTTAATTTTAATATAGATTTATATGACAAATCTTTAGTCATAAATTCATAAAAGAGTGTATACATTTTTTAATGCATTCGAAAACGTTTCTTTTTTCTTACAATTAATTTTACTATCAATATTATTAAATCGATCATCCTTTGCAATCGATACATTGGTATCGCTGCCTCATTCCAAAATATATCGATATCTCACCTCGCACGCCTTCACCCACTTGGGTGAGCCGACCTCCCTCTTCTCGATAATGTAGCCAGTGATGGGCGCGCCGCCGTCCTTGATCGGCTTCTCCCACTTGAGGTCCACGTGATCCTTGTCCCAGTCCACGATCTCGGGTGTGCCCGGTTTGCCGGGCTCGTCTGTAGAATAACACGATGTTATTAGTGTAAAAAATAGAAATACTACTAAAAGATTTCGTCTCACGATAGTCATATTGAAGATCACGGAATTAAAATGTATATCTTAAATTTAATAGCTTTTGGCTGACGCAATTTTATGTCAATTTAGATTTTGAACCTAAGGATGTCAAAATTGACACTAAAATATATCATACGGGAAAATTATTTATAAATAATATTTATGACCATATATTCTTAGAAAAAAAAAACATATAAAATACAAACAGTATCAAAAGATATTATTCAAATAACTCACCGAACGGATTCTTAGCGATGATCGAATGATCCGCCTCCAGAGGCTCAGACTGTCCTTCGTTATTAACAGCCGAGACCCTGAATTTGTACTCATGTCCAGGCACCAGGTTCTCAATCTCGGCCTTGGGGTCCTTGGTCTTCAGAGCTGGCATCCATCTACCAGTCTCTGTGTCAAGTTTCTCCACGAGGTAGTGGTCGATGGGAGCGCCGCCGTCGTCTAGTGGCGGGTTCCATTTCAGCGTGCAGCCTTCTTTGTGCACGTCTGAGATCTGTGGGTTATCGATATTTTTAATCCACATGATTTTGCAATGCAATGCAATCAGCCCTGTATTATATATTGCCCACTGCTGAGCACGGGCCACCTCTACTACTGGTAGAGGTTAGGCCTTAGTCCACCACGCTGGCTTAGTGCGGGTTGATTCAAATGACTTTAATATCGATAAATGGAATTTTAAAAATATTGTTATTTATAATCTATTGGAAAAATTATAGCAAACTTTTATAATCTAAATGCAAACTAATTTCTGATGTACGACTTTATCGATATTGATTCAGGTTATTTATCGATAATATCCGTATTAATTGTATCGATACTACAAAATCGCTTCTATAACTCCGACCTACAATCTTTCCCGTCAAAAACACTCCATCCACCATATTTACCTTCAAAGGTCCCTCAGGCTTGGCCGGTACATCGAGGACCTTAATCTCAATAGTCGCTTCATCTTTGCCACTGCTGTTCTCAGCCTTGAGTACGTAAGTGCCGCTGTGCTTGCGCGACGAGATCACTACAGACAGCTTAGTCTTGTAGTCTTCCACGTCGATGGAAAGGTCGTCGCGGGACGACAACCTCTCTTTGTTGTGGAACCTGGGTAAATTGAGGGTAGTTACAGCCAGAGGTTTGTCGTATTGACTGCCATGAAATCTGCGGGGTTTCGTACTGTTTTTTTTTAAATATAATTTGGATGAATTTTAGGCCGAAAATTATCGAAGGACTGAAAGATCTCTTATTTTCATAATTCAATAAAAAATATCATGATCCTATTTTCTAAATAGACAATGCCAAAAAAGTTGAGGAAAAATATATTTTTCCCAATAATAGGTCTGGGTGTAGTACTACTAACTGTGACGTAAACACCTATTGTAGTTGATTTGAAACACTAATAAAAAATCATAGTTCTTTCACACAATGTACCCAAAGGAAATTACATATCCTTAAGAAAATAAAAATGACTGCCTCGGTGGCGTAGTTGTATTACGGTACGACTGCAGTGCTCGGGTTCGATCACCGGGTCGGGCAAAGTGATATTGGATTTTCCTAATCAGTATTAGCTCGGAGTCTGGAATTTGTGTCCGATATGGCGATAGGCTCGCGACCTATAACGTCATGGGACGTAATGCGTACGGCGAAAAGTGGGATCACTAGTTGCGCCTCTGCCTACCCCTTCGAGGATAAAAGGCGTGAGTATGCGTTATGCGTTAAGAAAATACTCTGATCGTGCTTACCATGTCTTGGTCGGTGGCGGTTCACCGCTGACCTTGACGTCAAGCCTGATGTGCTGGCCAGCCTTGATGGTGATGTCGCGCATGTTCGTGCGGTCGATCTTCGGCGGGGCTGTTGGACAAATTATATGAGTACGTTTAGCAAATATTTGTGTTTGAGTATGACAAATTTTGCTATTTTTTTTTCAGGATATATGTAAGGTTAAAATGTAAAGTACTTTCTGAAAAGTTTAAGTTTAAAGATAAATGAATTCATGAAATTCTGTCTGGGATACTTTCAAAACAAAACGTTTTTATCGACTCCGACAGGTAAAATAATTATAGTTATAATTTTTTTCCAGACACTTACCAAACCTGTCCTTGGCCAGCAGGTTGTCGGTGGCCGATGACGGTTTTCCCGGTCCGGCCTTGTTGACCGCCTTCACTCGGAACTGGTAGGTCTTGCCTTCGATCAGATCGGGCACGCGAGCTTCGGTCTTGTTGCCAGGTACCTGTGGGGGAAGGGAATGAGGTTAACAAAAAGTCGAACATAGTGTTTAAATAATTACTTGTTTTTTTATTATTTAAGTCAAATTTTTGGAGATTATTTGATCTAAATTCGTGACGTAATGAAACTATCGTCCACAACTCATTAGATACAATAAATTTTTCAGTAAAATTGTAATTGACAATTTCGATATTATAATTTTTTATCATCATTTTAAACAAAATCTAAAGGACTATAATATAAATTCGCCGGTCAAACTCGAACGCCATTCTGTGCTATTATCAATTAAATATTATATAATACAATATAAAAAATCCTTTTTCTTTTCGTTCCTCACCTCAGCAGCCTTCACCCACTTGCCGGTGTCTCTGTCCTTCTTCTCGACGATGTAAGCTGTGATGGGGGCGCCACCGTCGTTGGCGGGCTTCTCCCACTTGAGGTCCACGTGCTCCTTGCTCCAGTCCTTGAACTCGGGCTTGCCGGGAGCATCGGGCTCGCCTGAGGGATACATTGGGATATAGATGAGTTTGTTGATTCGTGATATGCATAAGGAACTTATTCGATAATGTAATAAAATACAATCAATATACAATCGATAATTCAAAGTATCGATATACAGATGTAATGTGATTTTTCCAAAAAATAGTTGATGTTTATGCGAAACATAGTTTATAAACGCAATCTCTACGACAAAAGTTACTTCACTTTTAAAAGTGGGAGTAGTAGGAAAATAAAAATCTGCTTGGGGGCGCCACTTCTGCTTTCCCATTTTGAAGTCAAAGTTCTCAGAACAAGAAATAATTTCCATATTGTGCAGTTTGTGGGCTATCTACACGCATGTAAATTACAACGCGCTTCGTGTCCAATTTAATAATGCATTCAGGGCAGTGTTGGGACTGCACCGCTTCTGCAGCGCCTCGGGTATGTTTGCTGCGGCGCGCACTGATTGCTTTTACGCGATTATGCGAAAAAGGTGTGCGCCTCTGGTGCGCAGGATTCGAGTCAGTCCGAACACTGTCCTTAAAATGATAGCGGATAAACCAGATTGCTTTTATGTCCGGCACTGTTGTGACCAACATGTCAATATAGTGCCGGATAAAAGTTTGTATTTAGTATATAGTATTTTAAGTAATGTCTTTAATATTATAAAATGTATGTTATGGGTCCTTTGTTACCTGATATAAACAAATAAATAAAAATAAAATATTTAATAACACGGCCAGGTTTTTAATTTCCTCATCAGGATATATTAAAAACATTAAAAATTTTGGCATCGTCTAAAATAAAAAATATTAAAACTCACCATAAGGATTCTTAGCTGTAGTAGCGGTCTCTGTCACAAGCGGCTCACTCTCTCCCTCAGGATTCACTGCCTTCACTCTAAACATGTAGTCCTTGCCCTCGTTCAAGCCCGTGACGTCAGCCTCTGGAGTCTTGGTGGTGCATACAGGCACCCAGCGTCCTGACTCCGTGTCCATACGCTCGACGACGTAGCTCTCAACTGGTTCGCCGCCGTCGTCTTCTGGTGGCTCCCATTTGAGCTTGCAGCCGTCTGCTTTGACATCTGATACCTGGGGGTTGTTGGTTAGGTAAGGTTAGAATAAATCCTTACTAATATTATAAATGCGAAAGTAACTCTGTCTGCCTGTCGCGTTTTCATGCCAAAACTACTGAACCAGTTTAAAAATTTGGTACACAGATAGTCTAGAGCCTGAGAAAGGACATAGGCTATTTTTTACCCCGGGAAAATATAAAGCGGGACTTATATCTCGGAAAAACTTTTTCACGCGGGCGGAGCCGCAAGAAAAAGCTAGTATTTTATAAGTGAAGAATACAGTGAAGGAAAACTTGGTCGATAGTTTTACTTACATATTGAAACATATAATTTTTGGAACTATATTACTATAATCAACGTAATTGTGAATATTGGAGTAAGAAATCGATATGAGAAACATAATATCGATATTCGAATATCACTACAGCTCTATGAAAAATATCGAAACACACCTGCAATGGTCCTTTAGGCTTCGATGGCTTGCTGACCACCTCAACCTCAATATCAACAGTGTCAGTGCCAGAATCGTTCTTGGCTGTAACAGTGTATTTTCCAGCATCAGCTCTGGTCATCTTCTGGCGTATGAACGACGTGTGGTACTCAGCATTTTCGATCTTCAACCTCTCGTCGCTCTTGAGGACTGTGCCGTTAAAGGCCCAGGTGATGGTAGGTTCTGGTTCACCCTTGACGTCGGCCTCGAACTTGAGAGGCTGGCCGACCTTGACCTTCCTCTTTTGCAGGTTCTTGCGGTCGATCTTTGGTGCCACTGTAAAAGAATTTGAGGTTAGGTATTTGCGTGAGTACTAAGAATTTTTGTGGTAATAGTTTGGGTAATCTATATAATTTTCATTTAATTCTAGACTTAAGGCCTATGATTTACTTCAAGTATTTCAAACAACGTTCTATAAGAATATCCAACGCTGAACATCATACATTAAAGAGCAGTATGTTTATATGATCACGGATCCTTAGTTTAATTTAGTTTGCTAGTAACTTCCATCATTAAAAATGCGTCAAAATACTCACGGAATCGTGGCTTAGCAGTAACGGACTTGCTAGCGTCAGAGGGCTCGGAGGGTCCGGCTTTGTTGAGGGCGATGACTCTGAACTCGTACTCATGTCCCTCTTCGACATCGGTCACGCGGCCTGTCGGCCTATCACCGGTCGTCTTGAGGCAGTCTTGCCACGACCTGGGGGATGGTTGAAAAATAAAATCTAGGTCTCGGCGAGGGTATAAAAGACAGTTTTAATATATTTTTTAAGCTATTGCATAGCTTCTATCGCGGGCCTTGAGCGTGGAGACCGAATCCAGAAATTCCGTAACGAAAATAACCTCACATCTTTTTTATCTTAATAATATGAACCTTAAATACAATGCGTAGAAGCTATAATTCTTGAAACGAGTATATTTTTATTTATTTTATTTATTAAAGTCATTAAAACCATTTCTTACTAATCTAATATGAACCTTAAACACATTGCGTAGAAGCTATTTCCCCAGCGTTGGCACGGCACGAGTACAAAATAATCGAACGTAACATTCTTGTTTCAAATTTTGATTTATTCTACTTTGGTTGTAATGACCATTGCATTTCTGACATTTATCAATAACAAGACTAAACGTGCGTTGCTCGCGTTTAAAAATCTACTTTATGTGGTAAGCGTAAGATCGAATTTGTGTTTAGTCAATCAAAATTTGTGATAAAAAATGCTATGCAATAGCTTTACCGCGGCAGTCTCCGAGTGCCACAAGTATTTATATTGCATTGAATGACGAGACGAGTATGCCCTTCGCCTGATGGTAAGCGATACGACCACCCAGTAGCAACAGTAAAACAGTAGCAACACCATCCAGCACTTTGAGTTACAAAGTACTGTGTGGCATTCCACTGCGCTCGTCATCCTGAGACATAAGATGTTAAGTCTCATTATGTCCAGTAGTTACACTGGCTACAATGTCCTTCAAACCGAAACATAACAGTGCATGCGCACTGCTGCTTGGCGGTAGAAATAGACATTGTGGTGGTACCCACCCAGACGGACTCTTACATATGAGAGACCTACCACCAGTAAAATATGTGCCAAGTGTTGCACTTAGAATGTAACAATTGTTTTCTTTTAATTTACAAATATATTTTATTTCAATGTAATAAAAACGTAATTTTAATTTTTGGATAAAAATAATATACTTACTATCGATACCAATCGATTAGCATGCAAACAAAACAATCGATGAAATATCAATCAACACCTATTTTCCCTAAAATATATGTAAAATTGTATAATATATTTTACATAATTCAAAATATACAACACATACCTTCCACCCTTCTCTCTCTTCTGCACGATGTATCCAGTAATGGGGGCGCCACCGTCGTCCTTCGGCGGAGACCACTCCAGGTCGACGAAGTCTTTGTCCCAGTTGCGGGGTTCAGGGCGGCCGGGTTTGCCGGGCTCGTCTGGAAATAAGGAAAATTTCTTAGATAGGTGCAAAATTTTATGTTAAAACGCTGGACGAAATTAAATAATCGGTTTAAACAAGGGAACTAAAAAAATTCAAATCGATTAAAATTTCAGATATTTTTAAATTATAATTTGTTTTTCTATTGCTTGTCATCTCTCTAACGACTTTCTATTATATCGATTAAATTTCAGACAACTTACCGAACGGATTTTTGGCGATGATCGGTTTTTCGGTCTCGAGTTCCTCGGACTCGCCCTCCTTGTTGACGGCCTTGACCCTGAACTTGTAAGGTTTGCCTTCGGAAAGGCCGGTGATGTTCGCCTTCGTGTCCTTGGCGGTGCCGCATGGGATCCATTGTCCTTTAAAAAAATCGATTATATAAAAATGTATATATACACTACAAAAAAAGCAATATCTAATAAGTTGTATATTTATTTCTGAAATGAAATCAATAACCTAATATTTACTTTGTACGCTGTTTTGAAACGTAATGTCGAATGTCAAATTTAAATTTCAACAGACTTAAAAAGGGGGAGATTCATAAATCATTCTGCTTGTTTTTTAGGCTTAGAATTGCATTAATCGGTGAATACGTATGATGAAGGAACAAAAAATTTTAGCCAATAAGGAAAATAAAAAGCCTCCCCATGTTGCAGTAAAATATGGAACTAATTTCTAGTATTGTCATTTAAAACGAAAAAGCAAAACTGGCGACTACCAAGCAGGTTTTATATTTTCTTGGTCAGGCTATAAAAAAGACTAATATTATCTACCTATATAAATGAACTTATCTCTTACCAGTAAGCGGATCGAGTTTCTCGATCTCGTAGTACTCGATGGGCGCGCCGCCGTCGTCCTCTGGCTTCTGCCACGACAGCGTGCAGCCGTTCTTGGTCACGTCGGCCACTTCCAAAGGACCCTTGGGCTTGGATGGCTTGCCTGTACACATTGTAAAAAAGTTTATCGATAAATAGTACTAAGATTCAATTTGGGCTATCAATTTATAATAATATTAATACGGATGAGATGAATTGAAAAATGTGGTTAGTGATCTGGAGAAACCAAAGCCGTTGGTTTGTGATCTATCGCTTTTATTTATTTAAATCGATAATCGGTATTTACCAAGAAATAATCGAATGCTTTCCAATTAATTATTATATTCTTTTTAAATAATATATTGTACCTAATTTTTATTTTTCAGCTTCTTTCGGTTTTATGTCTACAAATCTACCTTGTTTTCTACTAATTGTATTATCTCCTCAACTTACCGAGCACAGTGATCTCGACCTCAGCCTCGTCCTCGCCGACTTCGTTCTTCGCCTTGATGATGTACTTGCCGGTGTTGGCGCGCTTGCTCTTCGTCATCAGGAACTTGGTGTTGTAGTCCACGTTGATGATTTCCAAGTTCTCCCTGATGGCGTCATCGTAATTAGTGATTTTTTATTGTTAGATGTTTTTTAGTAAGTTTGTAATGTTTTAAAAATCGATAATTTAAACAATCGATATTACTACAAGAATTTTTAACTGCAAATGATTATATTCACAACAAAAGTCTACTGAGTAAGCTGTGCACTAATACAATATTTATCTATAGAATTTTGATTCAACATATATATTTTTTTAATAAATCGTCTCCATGAGTCTGTATTAAAATTATGGCTTTATTATCTTTTTCTGAAACTTCTTATAGCTTCCACTGAAGCTTACATACATCATCATCAGCCACATGTCCACTGCTGATTATAGGTCTCCTCTAAAGATTTCCAGACGGACCTGTCTGTTACATAAATCACTAAACAATTATTTTTTTCACCTGTTCTTTAGCTCCTCGCCCTTGAAATGCCAGGTGACTGTTGCAGGGGGCTCGCCGAACACCTTCACGTCCAGGGAAACTGGCAAGCCAGCCTTCACCGTGATCGGGTTCAGGTTAGTGCGGTCGATCCTTGGTTTCACTGGAATTACAAGTCGATAATTATTTTGTCTATTTTTGCGAATTAAAATAATATCTAATATTAATTGTATTCACTGTATTTTGTTTTTATAAATCAAATGATATATCTAATGATGAAGATATGAATACTAATTGTCAGAAAATAAGATTAATTTTTGAAAATTAATACTGAGCAGAGAAAATATCGACCAAAGAGATTATTATAGCATTAAGTCCGCCTTTACATGGTTTGAATGAAGCGCAAATAAAAAAAAAAACACTCATCGTATACTTCATTTGGTATAATGAAAACTGCTAAACCAGTAAGCATTAGCTGGCAAACTATTCCAAACCATAACTGCGGTATAAAAGGTTCGAAATTCTAAATCTCTTTTTTTCCAAGAATTCACAATACTCACAGAACCGTGGCTTAGCAGTGTGCCAGTTGGTGTTCTCCGAGGGTTCGGAGAGGCCAGCCTTGTTGATGGCGCGTACTCGGAACTGGTACTGGCTACCCTCCTCGAGCCGGGGCACGGTGCCTTGGCAGATGTTACCTTGGATTTCGGCAGCCTGTGGGTCGAATATAATTTTATTAGTACGATAAAAGTTACTTTTTAAATAATAATTTGGCATAATTAATACGATATAAAGGGATTTAGATGATATGGTGTAAGTAATAAAGTTGTTTATCAATTGTAACCAATTATGAGAAGATTTAAAAAATTCCATCCATTTATATTGTACAAGCATAATAAACTACAATATATTATTACCAGAAAATATTACTCAATGAACTTATGTCAGTACCATCAATAAATTTATCGATACTATTACAAACAAACCCTAAGTTATCGATAATTTAAAAAAACTAACCTTAACAAACTCGCCCTTATCTCTATCCATAACTTCGATAACGTATCCGGTGATAGGCGCTCCGTTGTCCCGGATAGGCGGCTCCCACTTGAGCTTGGCCGACTTCTCGTCCCAGTCCACGATGTCCGGAAGACCGGGAGCCGCTGGGACGTCGTACGGGTTCTTCGCGAGGATCGCGTGGTCCGTATCCAGGGGTTCTGATTCACCCTCCTCGTTGAGAGCCTTCACTCTGAACTGGTAGGAGCGACCTTGCTCTAGGCCTGTAAAAAGTATCGATAAATATATTATAACCTGTGAAATACTGGTGAATTTATTTGAAAATATTTTGTAAATACTATATATATATAGGTTGATAAGAAAAGGTTTAATATTATTAAGGTACGCTTATTCAATAATTATGCCTCGATGATTTAATGAGTATACATTAACGACTACTATTTTAATGTATAATATTATTTTATATCATCGTTAACTATTCTCGATTTTATTTTGTCGTTAACTATACTTATTCGATCGACTGTTTTATTCACTTTTATAAACATAATAACCTCTTTATAACTATTTTTTTTTATCAAAACTCTACCCTACATCCCACGCAACAACATATCACTCCTACTATGCCAACCATGACAACATTCTAGTACAAACCCTAGTACTTTGTCGATGTTATATCCTACCGCTTTTACTGGTGGTAGGTCTCTCATATGTAAGAGACCGTCTGGGTGGGTACCACCGGAATGTCTATTTCTACCGCCAAGCAGCAGTGTGCATGCACTGTTGTGTTTCGGTTTGAAGGACATTGTAGCCAGTGTAACTACTGGACATAATGAGACTTAACATCTTATGTCTCAGAATGACGAGCGAAGTGGAATGCCACACAGTACTTTGTAAATCAAGGTGCTGGATGGTGTTGCTACTGTTTATGGGTGGTCGTATCGCTTGCCATCAGGCGAACGGCATGCTCGTCTCGTCATTCGATGCAATATTTTTTTTTTTAAAAAAACCAAGGTATTAGTAATTTCTTTGAGGACTTTGAATAAATGGTAAAACTATACCTGTAACAGTAGCCTCAGTGGTGTCAGGCTCCACGGTGCCAGCTGGTACCCACTTGCCGGTGAGCGTGTCCATCTTCTCCACCACGTACGCGCTGAGCGGCAGCCCGCCGGTGTGCTTGGGCTTGTTCCAGCTCAGCTTCACGTGTTCCGCGTGAACGTCGGACACCTCTAGCGGGCCTTCGGGTTTGCCTGGTTTATCTGCAATACGAAGATTTAATTAGTATAATTCCTCAAGATGAAATTTCTCTAAACTGCTTAAAAGTGTACAAACTACATGATTTTCATACAGTATGTACTGTAAAAGTTTAAAATTTATAAGTGTTGGTAATCGATATTTTAACAAATTGTCACAATATATACATACACAGCATCACGCGTTTTTCCCTTTTCAAGGGTAGGCAGAGTTATCATAGATCCACATTTCGCCAGCTATGTTAGGTCCCATTTAATAGGGGGCGGGGCTATTGCCATTTACTGGACACAATTCCAGACTCAGGGGTAATACTGAGTAGAAAAACCGAATCGAACCCGAGACCTCAGCACTGCAGTCGTACGATAATACAACTACGCCACCGAGGCAGTCACAATCGTCACAATTTCAGTACATAATCTTTTATCGGGAATCTTTTACAAGGTAATGTAATACATTTGACAAAATTTAAGTTATATGATATTAATCTTAGTACTAACAGATTTATAACTACCCTTCTCTGCCATTAAGCAATTAAAAATAGATACATACCCAAAACGGTAATCTCGACCGTGGCCTCGTCGACTCCAGAATCGTTCTCGGCCTTCAGCGTGTAAATACCGGTGTTCTTCCACGAAGACTCGAAGATCTGCAGCTTGGTGTTGTAGTCTTCGTTCTCGATCTTGACGCCTGGTCCGGTTTCCAGGACCTGGAAGGCAAAGTATAGTTTACTTATGCCGTAATTTTCCTAGATTGTTTCTTTGTAAATGCTAAACGGTTTTATAGAAGTTTTTATCGATAATATTTCATTCTCTTATTTCGGTATATACAAAGCTAACCCGCAAAAAAAACCTGCTAAATATAAAATAACCACTTTTCGTCATATTATTTTACTCCATTTTCAATACATTGAACTACGCTTAATTTATCGATAAAAAAAACTAGAGCTAAAATCGTCTCATAATGTATCGATAAATCTACGCACTACTATTTTCATCACATTATTTTACTCGACGGTCAATACAAACTACCCTCAATTTATCGATAAAGCTTACCTTCTTGGCGAAGCTCCATGTCTTGGTTGGTGGAGGCTCGCCCCTGACGTCGACGTCCAGTCTGATGGTGGTGCCGGCGCGTACGCGGATGGCGACCATCTTGTCGCGGTTGATGTGCGGTTTCACTGTTTCATTGACAATCAGACATTTGTTTATATAGTAGCAAGTATTTTATGTAGAAATTATTATTATTTTATGTATATTTGGCAAAGGAAATTTATTTCACTATATCTGATGCAAAGGGTAGTGAAGTTTAACCGGTCAACGCCCGCTTATATATAGCTATAAGCTAATTTCCTTATGTAAATGGACACCGGTGTCCACCGCGGGCGTCCAAGGATTAAAGAAAAAGTTTCAAGATAAATAACGACGAGCAATTAATGGGACACTGCGACCCTCGATGGTCGGTAATAAGTTAATTGTAGATTTTTTTATAATATAAATAATAATGATGAAACATAATATGACTTTTTTCTTGTTTCAAAGTCTTTTTTGCTGTTTTTTAATGTTTTAAAGTCTGGGTGAAGTCAGGAAGCATATTATTACTTACAGAATCTTGCCTTCGCAGTATGCGGTTGCGTGGCATCGCCCGGTTCTCCGGGGCCTGCCTTGTTCACAGCGCGGACTCGGAACTGGTACACATTGCCTTCCTTCAGGTCCGGCACGCGGGCCTTGCATTCTGGAGTCTGTGGGAAATAAATAAATGCATTGTTTAGGGATGTTTTTTGATGTATTCATTTTGTGTCAAGAAGTTATAATTATGTCGATTTTGGGTAATCCCCATAAACAGTGCACTTACTGAGCATTATAAGACTTAAAATCCAATCTTCTAGGGTGACGGGAACAATTTTATGAATAATATCGATAAACAATAAAACATAGCTAGTCACTATGGACTAGTTATCCATCAAGCAAAGACTAACTTTCCATCCACAATATAGAATGAATTATCACATACCGTAGTGACCAACGCCTCGGTCCACTGTCCGTATTTCTCCTTCTTCTCGATGATGTAGCCGGTGATGGGCGCGCCGCCGTTGTTCTTGGGCGCCTCCCACTTGAGGTCCACGCGGTCCACGTCCCAGTCTTCCAGGGTGGGCACCGATGGTTTGCCGGGAATATCTGTGGAGTAGAAGATGGTTATAGAAAAAATAAAGTATGACATGTTCTATGTACAATAATGAATAAACGTAATGTTTTGCTGTCTCGGTGGTGTTGTTGTTGTATTACGGTATTTCATTCAACATTGGAGATTTTTCGAAAAATCCAGCTTTGGTTATTCTTTCCGAGTACTAAAATTCGTAGTTTTCTTAACACCTTTTGACGTCTTACCACTTTATAGTTTTAACTTTTAATCAAGGTATCAGTCAACAAGACATAAACTAAGAACCTATCCCATAATGCCATTGCATGGTACAGTCACCAAAACACACCAAATACTAATCGAACTATTCTTTGACAGTACAGTCAACACAGTAAATCACTCACCGTAAGGGTTCTTAGCGAGTATCGAGTGGTCGGTCTTCAGCGGTTCAGACTCTCCTTCGTCATTAATAGCCTTAACCCTGAACTCGTACTCCTCGCCTTCCTGCAGACCCTTGATCTCCATTTCGGTGTCGTCGGTCTTTCCGACCGGCACCCAGCGGCCTGTAGCCTTGTTGAGTTTCTCAACCATGTAGCCAGAGACGGGTTTGCCTGTGGAAAGATTGTAGGGTTGAAATTTGTACGCTAAAACGATGGTATTTTGTCGATATACGAGATTATGAATAAACACATTAGTGTCTTTCAATGAAGATCGTTAAATTTATTACAATAACATATTTTTTTGTTAAAATTAATATTAATAAATATAACAAAAGTTATGAATATTGCTACAAACGTATATTAATTCTGAAATAACCCTATAAAATTCATCAAGATCAAAAACATCGATATCGATAAATCATACACAAAACCCAATCATTAGGCAGGACATACCTCCGTCATCCTCAGGCTTCTTCCAGGCCAGCTTGCAGCCGTTCTTGGTGACATCGGTGACCTTGAGTGGACCACCAGGCTTGCCAGGAGCCGACAGCACCGTGATCTCGACCTCAGCCTCGTCAGTGCCGTGCTCGTTGGTTGCCAGGATACGGTACGTGCCGGTCATGGCGCGTACTGACTCCTTGACGTCCAGTTTCGTGTTGTAGTCTACGTTGACTACATTCTCTGTGACCTGTGGAGTAATTGTGATAAGTAAAAGTCTAATATTACCAAAAGTGAGTATCGACAGTTGCCAAGTATCGTAATCACATCATATTTGTGGCGAAAATATACTAACGCAATAAAAAAAAAGAAATGTATCATAAAAATTCAGTTTACAGATATTAAGGAAGCTAATTGTGTTATCTTATTAACAGTAGTTCTAAATTCGATAAATAAATATACAGGGTCATTTTTACATTGCATTACTAAATGAAACCACATATTGGTCTTTACCTCTTAGAACATCTTGCCAAAAATCATCCATGAATAACGAATATTATTGCCAAAAATCGCGATTTTAGTTTTCAAATTTTTTGATCATTTCGTAGTTTAGTGCGAATACGGTGTGTGCAAAAGTGTATTTCTGAATGAAAGTATAATGTTGCCGCTGCGACGAATCCTCTTAGAGTAGTAGTAGTGGCATAAGGTCGTGTAAACTTAAAGTTACTTGATATTTATTTTGTTCGAATATGTATAAAGCTAGAACCCATTTTATTCCATAAACAACAATCGAACTTCAATTCAATAGATTACATTCCAAGCAAGTCTATACCTCCTTCTCGTCTGCCTTCCATTTCTGGAACCACTGCACCTTGGGTGCGGGCTCGCCCTTCACGTTGACGTCGAAGAAGATCGGCTTGCCAGCGCGGACAGCCAGAGCCTTCAGGTTCGTGCGGTCGATGCGCGGTTTCACTGGAAAAAATCGACAAAATATTAAAATGGTCGTCATATACTCGGTTTGAATTAGTGCAAAACTATCGATAATATTTATCGATATTGTATCGATTAGGGTACAATTTAATTGATTAAGAAACCGATATCTACAATTTAACAACTCGGTATCGTTAAGTGTTTGTCAAGAGATACTATGTCCACAGGAGATACTTATGAAAGTAACTTGTTAATTTAAGTTAAAGAATGTTTTGTAATTTATACTAGAATATTCGATTTGATCCTGCATGCCTTAGTTATTAAATATTATGATCATAGACATAGACATTTAATAGTTCTCTATAAGAATTTCGAAGGTATATAAAGTTTGCCAACCTGCACTAGGCTAACGAGGTGGACTAAGGCCTAAACCCTCTCGGTAGTAGAGGAGGCCCGTGCTCAGCAGTGGGCAGTATATAATACAGGGCTGATATGGTACGGTAGACATTGAAAACCTAGGAACATTTTCTTTCACCGTCTATTGCGTGGTGAAACTTACGCGACTTGTGCCTGATGGTGGTCATCTTGGTAGGCTCGGAGGGCTCGGAAAGTCCCGCCTTGTTGACGGCGATCACGCGGAACTGGTACTCACTGCCCTCAGGCAGACCGTCCACCTTCGCGGAGTTCTGGTTTCCGGGTACCTGCGGGAAAAGTGGAGACTCTGGTAAAACAAATGTCTGTATAATGAATGTTCAACTTTTTAACCGACGAAAAAAAAACGGAGGAGGTTCTCAGGTCGACGTGTATATATTTTGACGTTGTAGATCTCAATATTATCAATTATAATTTTTCTAAGATTTTTTAATCACATATCTTGAGCTAATAATTATAGATACTAGTTCATTAGTATGATTTACAGATAAAAATGCTTGTTTTAATACTTTTTAAATATGTTATAATGATACAAAAATAGTTTTTTTTAATGTATGGTTATACATGATATTACGTTATAAATGTCACATTAATAAAAAATAATCAAATTTATAAATGTAAAACTCTTAATATAACTTTATCTATATTAATACCTATTATGAAAGAGTTTGTTTGTTTGAACGCGCTAATCTCAGGAACTACTGAACCGATTTTGAAAATTCTTTCACTAATAGGAAGCTACATTACTCCTGAGTGCTGTATGCTACTTTTTATCCCGGAAAAACTTGTTCACGCGGATTGGTTTTTTTTTTATTCCATTGAATGACGAGACGAGCATGCCGTTTGCCTGGTGGTAAGCGATACAACCACCCATAAACAGTAGCAACACCATCCAGCACCTTGACTTACTAAGTACTGTGTGGCATTCCACTGCGCTCGTCATCCTGAGACATAAGATGTTAAGTCTCATTATGTCCAGTAGTTACACTGGCTACAATGTCCTTCAAACCGAAATACAACAGTGCATGCACACTGCTGCTTGGCGGTAGAAATAGACATAGCGGTGGTACCCATCCAGACGGAGTTTTACATATGGGAGACCTACCACCAGTAGTACCGCAATACCAGTTTAATAATATACCCCATACACAACTAATTTTATTAATACCCCATTTCAACATTACCTCTCCAGCGTTCTCCCAATCACCGCCCTTGGGTTTCTTTTGCACGATGTACTTGAGCACCGGAGCACCGCCATCGTCCTTCGGGGGCTCCCACTTGAGCTCCGCGCTTTGGTTGTCGTGGTCAGCCACTTCCACGTTCTGTGGCTTCTCCGATACATCTGTTGGACCAAGGGATTAGTTATAGGATAAGTAGAAAGGCAAGCAGTGGGTAACTATAATGTCTAGGGCTAGTATTGAGGGGTACGTAAAGTATTGCAACCTTTAAGGCTAGTTTCACGGGTTCCTGATAAACTTCCAAATAACTATCTGACATATAACGCTAACAAATATGGCACATTATTAGTAACTTTTTCTGGTAGAAAGGACATGTCCAAAAACGGGCATAAAATTCTAACCAAGATACTTTACATTATATTTGGATAGATCTCCCAAAATCTGGGCCTTTGCAACAAATCATATTTTAAAGTCCTCCGATTTTTATTTTATTTTGCTTGAAAATAAACTTAAAGTAAACGCTATAAAATGTTATAAATGGAGAGGTTACATATATTTTTTTAAATGGATCCAGGATCCATATTTTTGCACCTTTAATATTCATATAGTTTGATCCTGGTTAGATTTTGAGGCCCAGCATCCTTACAAAAAGCGGACGTCTCCTTTGGTTCATACAAACAATTGGGATAACCGCTTCATGACGTATCAATTTCGCCTAAAACTGTTTCACATGGCCCTTTTCTTCTTACCAATTTGGTATAATTAGGTGGACTTTTTATGGTGTTTGTGTCTAAAGTCTAAACAGTGAAAGTCATAATTGGCATGGAAGTATGGAGCGACATAGTCAGTGTTCTTAAAATGTGAAAGATTTCTCGTTTACATGTTTCTTTTTATTAAAACAATTATTTCAATATGCGCATACAAGTAATATTAAATGTTAGCTGTTGCTTATTAGCAGGTGAAAGTGGACATTAAAAAATAGAAAATAAATTTGAATTAAGAATTGTGTAAATAAGAAAAAAAATATGTTATTGTAAAAAAGTGGGGTGCTTTTTAAGATATTATGAAAATGATACTCTACTTCTACTCATATCTGTCAATAAAATATTTATCATCATTGACACCATGCACCCCACTCTTATTTACAATATTTTTTTTCTTATTTACACTATTCTTAATTCAAATTTATTAAAATCAATTTACAATTTTTTAGTTGGATTTATATAAAAGCGTGTTTTTTAGTTTTTTTAAACTATTATTTATTTTAAATTTGTTAGATTAAAATATTGAATTGTCATCGGTCTTTGATAAGTATGCCAAATTTCGATTTAATCCGACTTTTTGAAGGGGATCAAAATCATGTTCAAAGTTTCCGTTACATACTAACATACATGTGAAGCTAATAAAAGCGTGAAAAGGATCTAGCTTTCTACTACACTTCGCCTTATCTAAAAACACTACACAATTCCAAATAATGTACTAACCGAATGGATTCTTGGCGAGTGTGCCGCGCTCCGTCTCGAGCGGCTCGGAGTCGCCCTCGTCGTTCACGGCCGTCACCCTGAACTTGTACTGGTGTCCTGGCTCCAGGCCGGTCACCTCCATCTCCAGGGGCTTTTTGTCGCCAGCCACTCTGAAGGGTAAAATATTGTTATATTGTAAGAGTGTGGAAGTGATTTATTTGGTTTGTTTTTTGTAGAAATAGACATTATGTTTTTGCATAGATAGTTCACGGTTACTTGGTTTTCCCGTCCTTGGCATTTGTTCTAAGAAAACATTTCCATACAAAGCTGCATGCTTGTTGAAAAACATAAAAACTTCGAGGCAAAAATACTTATATCAATTACAATCGCAACTTAAGAACGAAAACGACACAATTAAAAAATCGAAAGTTGAGTTATCACCATTTTTTTTAATTAAGTCTTTTTCGTCCTAAAGGTGTGTGGACATATTCATGGAGATTACAGACACCAATTAATATCCCCTAAATGCCCTACAGAAATAAAACTTCATTCTTAGTATACCTTCCAACCCTGACCCATTTGCCGGTGGCGAGGTCCATCTTCTCGAGCTCGTACTCCTTGACCGGCGAGCCGCCGTCGTCGTCTGGCTTCTCCCATTTCACCTTGCAACCCTCGGCGTGCACGTCAAACACTTCCAACGGGCCTGTAACAAAATTGCAAATATGTAAAGAGAGTAGAAATTTTATTTATTATCTAAGCCTTATATATAGCATAAGGATAGAAATTTATTTTAGGTTCTAACGTGAAGAATTTATGCAAATCATACTGTTTTTTTATTTTTTCATCTAGAGAGACCTTATTAGAATAAGTTATTCCCAATCTAAGCTCCTCTATCAAAAGAAGATATTTTTAGCCTAACAGACTCGCTAAAAGTTTCTTTGTCAAATTAACATTCATGATTCATCAATTTTGTCTCCATTAGAAACAAGTCAGTAATAAATATTTACTTTAATTACCCAACTCCAGAATTGACACCTTAAAATTATGACAGTAGCAATTTAAAATACCTTCTATTCAGATACAAAAATATCACCATGATTTCAAACTTTGTAAAATAGCTCTCAACCCTCAAGCAAAACTGACCTTTAGGCGCGCTGGGTTTGCTCAGCACAGTAAGTTCAACAGTCTCCTGATCGAAACCGTTGCAGTTCTCAGCACGGAGGGTGTATTTTCCAGTGTCACGTCGCACTACGTTCACGATGGTGAAGTCAGTGTGGTGTTCCTGGTTCTCGATCTTGATGCGCTCCGTGTTTACTAGCTTCACGTTGTCGCGCCAAGACCTGGAAGGATGGAGAATATTAGGGAAGGCAGTTGGAAAAAGAACCAAAGGATGAATTATAGCCATCAATGGGACGCAGTTGGCTTGCACCTCAAAACTGACCAGCTTAAGCTTATGAAATTTGAATTATTTTACACAATGTCAACTGCGATGGCATTATTACAGTTGGTTCAACTTTACAGGGGTATATTGTGAGTTGTGACCCATGCCATGATTAATTAAAATTAGAGTTAAACCTTTTGAGTTTAATATGGGGGACGGCGCGTACGCAGTCCCCACTACCAAAATTTACGCGTCCGAGTTACCCACATTAGGGGTAATCGCAAGGGTCAACCCGTCCGCAGTGCAATGGACAGGCCTCGCCCTGGGGGAACCGCCTTCTTGATCACGGTGTCCCCTACGCCAGGTAAGTATGAGTTCAACAGCGCGCGCTCCGAGGGTCTATAAACGCCGGAGAATCTTGACATCGCGATGCATTTTTTTCTGTGGCGACATCTATGCGCAAATGTTAGAACTTCATTTACCCCGTGGTGAAAACTTTCAGTGGCGTTATCTAAGCTCACCGAATATACAGTTAATCCAGATATGAATTTCTTTTTTAAAACCAATTCAAGTGGACGTCATATAGAAAACCACACAATATAGGGCCATTCTGTTGTAATACAATGTTATGCTCAAAGCTTGATATAATTTTATCAGAGTCAAATCAATAAATTGTAAATCGGAGTGAATAGTATTTTAGAATAAATAAAAGAAATGATATTTATATTGAGATTTTATAACACAAATAGGTCGACTTACTGCAATCTGAGCTATAATTTTTGTTAAGTGCTATTCACTTCGTTTTTTGGTATTGGAGAAACTGTTTAAACATTATTTTAAAGTACCTATGTCCTACATGTGGTAATTTTTTTAACACGTGCAAATCCATTCTCGCTTTTCGGCCGGACTCGCCGGTCTAAACCCTACCGACTAAAACTCCGCCATACTACTCTCTCCGTTATTATCGAGCGCCGCGTGATGCGCATGTGCAATGTGCAACCACAACCCTCAAACATATTATGGATTACAAGATTCATTTCTAATTATTAGACAAATAGGGTACATTATTGCAAGACACCGACTTATTGTGGCTTAACTGAAAAGGAATTTCGCACCTTTAGAACGAAAACGACACAATTCAAAAAAATCTAAAATTGAGTTATCGTCATAAAATGACTTAAAACTGGTATATTTTTTATTAAAATATAATAAAAAGGGACCGATATAACAGTGTAGTCCTGTTCCCGCTCGAATATGGCTGTGTTTGAACTATTATTTTATTGAGAACTTCGTTTTAAGACATTTATGACGACAACTCAAATTTCGATCATTTTGATTGTGTCGTTTTCTTTCTAAAGGTACGATTTATTCAGATAAGCCATGTTTATACGAATCATGAGGAATGTTATGTTAATATTTGATTATTGTGATCATCTGTAATATGCACAGATTGTCGACTGCTAAAATTCGAGATAAATATTGTGGCTACTGATGATAATTCGCACCTTTAGGACGTAGACGACACAATTCAAAAAAATCGAAAATTGACTAATCGTCATAAAATTACTTAAAACGAAATTTTCAATACAACAATAGTTATAACACCGCCATATCCAAGCGGGAAAAGAACAAAACTATTATATGGGACCCTTTTTTAATATATTTTCATAAAAAAGGGACCAGTTTTAAGGCATTTTATGACGATAATCCAATTTTTTTTTTTAATTGCGTCGTTTCGGCCCTAAGGCGCGAATTATACAATATGCAAATCCGTATTATTGGTCCGTCCGTATTATTAGAAGTATGGGGGAAGATTTTCGAGTAATATATGTGGGGGACGGCGCGTACGCAGTCCCCACTACCAAAATTACGCGTCCGAGTTACCCACATTAGGGGTAATCGCAAGGGTCAACCCGTCCGCAGTGCAATGGACAGGCCTCGCCCTGGGGGAACCGCCTTCTTGATCACGGTGTCCCCTACGCCAGGTAAGTATGAGTTAAACAGCGCGCGCTCCGAGCGTCTATAAACGCCGGAGAATCTTGACATCGCGATGTAATTTTTCCTGTGGTGACATCTGTGCGCGAATGTTAGAACTTCATTTACCCCGGGGTAGAAATGTTAAATAGTGCCATCTATATTTTTTTAGGAATACCAGTTACCCCAGATATGCAATTCTTTAAACCTAATTCGAACGTTCTTTTACAGAAAAATTACAATATTCAACATATTCCTTATACTCATGTTCAAACATTGATATTATTATAGTTCATGTGAATAAAATCAATAAACAGTGAAATATGGTTAGTAGAACTTAAAACGTAAATGAAACTGAACTTATTTTTAGATTATGATAGAAAATATAATCCGATTTAACGGTAATGTATAAAATATATTTATTTACACCCGAATCTACAAACAATACTATGAGGACACACATTGCGTTCGCACGCAGAATGTCGGCTATTTCATACTTTTCCTTGGCTTTGTTTATCTGACAGCCAACTAAAATAAAGTTGTATCTCAATATTAGCCGATCACAGCGCCCTTATTTCTACGCACTCCGAAAGCTGTTATGCCGTAAACACTGAGAAACAGACTTATTATCGACTTGCTCCGTACTTAGCTAATTATCGTGTGTGAATACGGGCATTAGTGTTCTATGCATTTTTTCTTATTTATACTTATAATCTAATCGAAGATTTGTTTCTTTTAACCCAGTATGTTTTATTCATTCTATTTTAAGGTATAAGAGAAACTGTACTAACTTAACTTACTAAGGTTGACTGGTAGAGAATGCCATTCGACATTAAGTCCGCCTTTATACATTATTGTATAAAATTAATAAATAAATAAAAAAAAAATTACTTGGAGTACCTTCATACAGCGGCACTATAGTCATTATTACTTATTAGAACAATGAGGGAAATAAATTGTTTATATCCAGTTTTTTCGTTGCTTATTAAAAACGGTTTAAAAAACGTCATGTAACATGATCAATAAAATAAACTGTGAGATAAACACACACACCCACGCTTTTTATCCCCGAAGGGGTAGACAGAGGCGCAACTAGTGCACTCACTTTTCGCCGTGCGTATTCCACCCCATGATGTGATATGGGGTGAGCCTATCGCCATATCGAGCACAAATTCCTGACTCCGGGCTGATATTGAATAGAAAAACCCAATATCACTGCCCGACCCGGGAATCGAACCCGAGACCTCACCATTGCAGTCGTACTGTAATACAACTACGCCACCGAGATAATCAATAGTCATAAACTGTGACATGTTGGTATTGATTGGTAAAATATTCCGCTTCTAATAAAATATTGAAAGATTACAGACTTCTTAAATGCAAAATAAGTTTGCCTAGTAATCAATGTGAATCTATAAAAAGTCCTTACTAATTACCAAAACAGTTTATAGGGATATTTTCAAGCATGATATGGGGGACGGCGCGTACGCAGTCCCCACAACCAAAAATTACGCGTCCGAGTTACCCACATTAGGGGTAATCGCAAGGGTCAACCCGTCCGCAGTGCAATGGACAGGCCTCGCCCTGGGGGAACCGCCTTCTTGATCACGGTGTCCCCTACGCCAGGTAAGTATGAGTTCGATAGCGCGCGCTCCGAGGGTCTATAAACGCCGGAGAATCTTGATATCACGATGTAATTTTTCCTGTGGCGACATCTGTGTACGATTGGGGTAACCATTACCGCGAATGTGAACCACAGTTATTCATAATAACTAGTTACCTCAGTGGGGTATATTACACAATCAATATCACGCGTTTATAATATTATACTCGATACGATAATATGGATGCAATATTGATGCGTTTCGCAGTATCGTGATACTATCGCAGGTTATCCGGGTAGTATTTGCTATCTTGTGATATAATCTAGATTCCAGAATCACGATATTATTAATTGTGTAATATACCCCAGTACGTTACAAGGTGAATATTCTTACTAATATTTAAGTAGATGGTGTTTATTGATATATTATATTATATACGCCTGTCAAAAGCTTAACATTTGACATAACAAGCTTTATAACCTTTTGGGGTAATGTTATTAGGAATATCTCTGTAAGTAAAATGATAATAATATATTATTACTAGCTGTTGCCCGCGGCTCCGCCCGCGTGAATGAGTTTTCCCGGTATAAAAGTCCCGCTTTATGTTAATCCAGGACATAATCTCCCGTGTACCAAATTTCATCGAAATCGAAAAGTTATTAAATGACTAAAATGGCTATTAAAAAATAGGGGTTGATCGCAGAGGGTTGAAATTTAGGGTTGTATGTATTTTTTAATGCCCTATTATAGAAAAATAAAAACAAAAAATGTTGTCCAAAATTAAAAAAAAATGTTAAGGGTGAACAACCCTTATCACTTAGGGGGATGAAAAATAGATAACAACCTATTCTCAGACCTACCAAGTGTGAATATAAAATTTCACCAAAATGGGTTCAGCCGTTTCGGAGGAGTATCAATCTTTTCATGCACTACCGCCGGTTCAGGGTACTTTTGACCTGGCCCTTACTTAGAATGTCAGATATCTTACATTCGAAAGTTCGGTGCGGTCGACCCCTGCCGGCCCTTCCATCCACACTCGCCTTATATATCCTCTTTGTCATTCTCCTATCATCCACCCTTTCCAAATGCCCAAACCACCTTAGCATACCCTTCTCAATTTTGGTCACTACATTTTCTGTCACTCCACACATGTCCATCACCATAGTATTCCGCACTCTATCACACACAGTCACCCCACACATGCTTCTTAACGCTCTCATTTCCACTGCTTTAATCTTACTTTCGTGCTTTTTCTGCCATACCCAGCTTTCACTACCATACATCAGAGTTGGTAATAACACTCCTCTATAGACAGTCAGTCGTGTCTTTTTGGACACCTTCCGGCTACCCATAATGGCGTGCAACGCTCCATTCACCCGATTACCTGCACTCACTCGTCTCTCAATATCACTGTCATACCTACCATCACTTGTGAAAACACATCCCAAATATACAAAATCACTTACTTGCTGTACCCTGTCGTTACCTATAAAAATATTACATTCTGTTATGCTATCGTCCCTTTCAAACACCATAACTTTCGTCGTACTAACATTCATCTTCATGCCTTTTCTCTCAAAAGCATCATCCATAATTGTCACTAACTTCTGTAACTCCTCCGCCGATGACGCAAGAATTACTTGATCATCAGCATAGAGTATACAGTTGAGTGACAAACCATTCACTCCAGGCCGTACGCACTCTCTTTTATATCTTTTAGACAGCCATCTATGAATAGGTTGAACAGCCATGGAGATGCTACACATCCATGTCTCACACCCTTATTAATGCGAAACCAATCAGTGTAGGCTCCATTTATCCTGACACAAGCACTAGAGTTCTCATAAAGAGACTTCAGTGCTCTAATCAGGCTACTATCCACCCCAAACATGGACAAAGCTGACCACAGTTCATTCCTTATCACTCTATCATAGGCCTTTTCCAAATCTACGGAAGCGCAGAAAACTTTTTGCCCTTTAGACAAATACTTCTCCGACCATGCCATATACTATAATATGCCACTTTTAACCTAACACCCACTGAAACTAATATAATATAGTCACACCATGTACGTACAGAAATGCATATTTATTCCTAAGTAATTTTGTTATTTAACTTGATTAAGCAGTTCCTAAAAAGTACCTTATAAGAAATCGACATTTATTGGTAATTTTTATTGTTTTGATCGTTTTCTATTTCTTTCACTCAAGTGTCTTGGTGTATTTCCACAGCAAGCTTTTGTGATACATAATTGATAAATAAATACTGCCATTTTATGTTACCATATCTCTGCCTCATCACACTATGCTTACAAGCCTTAATGCCAAGTTACTAACCAGGTCATCTCCGGAGCTGGTTCACCGGTGACATCCACCGACCATTTGTGAGTGCGACCAGCTTTGATGATTACAGACTTGAATGTGATGCGTTCGATGCGTGGTTTCACTGTAAAAATATTATTAGGATAGAGATCTGTCTTGTAACTCAATATAGGTAAATATGGTAAATATTTAAATCTTGAAATAAAAAAACACCCTTTTACATTTGTGATTATATATGAACAAAATACCAAAGCAGAGTTTCATTGTTCCATATTTTTTGTAACTTACCATACATAAATTGGTTCTACTTACGCAAATGGGAACAAACCCACACCAAACTATTTTCTATTATTTAATGTTTAAACAAAAATGTTTTTGTTTTACAACTAGTTGGTTAATATAAAACGTTTAGCATTTTATAAAATAACAATTGAGGTATATGGGCGATTAACTCTATAAGAAAATAATAAATCTACTATTAATTGTAGCAATTTTTTTATGACTGAGTAAAACTATATGGGCTTGTGCGTTGGTTCCCGTTTGCGTAAGTTGGTCCAATTGAGGATTATATGATTTAATTTCTCCAGGCAAAGATACAACATGTAAAATTTTCTCACTGGCAAAGTTAAAATAAAGTTACTTACAGTTCCTGTGTTTGCAAAGATGGTTGTCGGTAGGCTGGGAAGCCTCACCAACACCAGCCTTGTTGTAAGCCTTCACTCGGAACTGGTAAACCATCTTCTCCTTGAGACCTTCCACCTTGTACTCCGTCTTGGTGTCATTGGTCTTGACAACCTGATGGAAATAAATTTATGGAACTAGGTTGTAAGGAATAGTACTTGTAGTTAGCTAAATCCTGAGCTGAGGACATAGTCGCTTGGGATATATTCTTAATTTTTATATAAAAAAGAGGCAATTTTTTTTTAAATGTGGTGATTTTATTTACTGCCAAATTTTGAATTTACATACAACGTATAATATCAATAAAATAATATTTCTGTTATTGATTACAGATTCAGCGATTAAAAATCTCATATCCAATTATAATTAATGATGGAATCTCAATGGAAATGCGTCCAAAATTTTCACAACTGATTTATAATTGACCTTATTTAAAAAAAAAAAATCTGCGAAGCTCAGTTACCTCGATCCAGTCAGGGGAGAACTTGTCCTTCATCTCGACCACATAGCCGAGGACTGGACGTCCACCGTTGTCGGTCGGCGGCTCCCATTGAAGCGTCACCGACATGTTGTCGTAGTCCACAATAGTGGGCTTGCTAGGCGCCTTTGGTGGGTCTGATAGAAGTAAAAAATGTCTATAAATATTCTATTTCTACAGATATTTAAAAAATTAAAAAACAATTTCTTATTTGTTCTAGAACAGTCAGACAGTAGTGGGAATTTCAAATTAAGTAGGTCGGCTCTTATTTTATTTTTTAAATGTACTTTGAAAGATATTAATTATGTAAACAAAGTACTCACCGTACGGGTTCTTGGCGACGATGAACCCATCGGTTTCCAATGGTTCAGACTCGCCCTCCTTATTTACGGCGCGCACCCTGAACTTGTACTTGTGGTTCGGCGTGAGACCCTTCACCGTGAACTCTGTGGGTTCCGGTCCGGTTTCACCGCACGGCACCCAGTTGCCAGTGTCCTGTAATTTGAGGTTCGTAATAGGTATTTGTTTCATTAATTTTCCTTATGATCTAATTGCAAAGGACAGTATACTTTATGGCATTTAGTATCTATAATAAATAAATAATTGAAGTTTACATGATTTTAAACGTTTTAGCTTTTTATTGAACAACATTACTATTGGCGTAAGCTTTACTAAACTCGAAAATGTGGGAATAAATATTGTAACTAAGAGTTTTGAATTCTGATAACATAATGTCTAAAAAAAGCATTCAAGTCCTTGAGTGACAAAACTGGAATGTCCATACCATGTCCATCTTCTCGAGAGTGTATCCGGTGATGTCGGATCCCTTCCAGTCGTCCGGCTTCTGCCATTTGACTGTCGCCTTCTCTGCGCGGACGTCAACCACCTCGACAGGGCCGTTTGGCCTGTTTGGTTTGTCTGGAATTATGAATCAAATTTAGTTCCATGTACCATCGTCTGTAAATGGAGGGGTGGATGCAATGAGAGCGCCTATTTTTTTTTCACGACTTTAACTTGAATATGTAAGTTAAAACAATGGTCAAGATTCTTACTAATAGCTTGGCGGTGTTTTTAGCTAGCACAAACATCCGATCTAGTGTCTCTTGGCAGTTATAACGCTTTGTCACAGAAAGATGATTTCCAGTTAAAATCCCCATTCCTAATATTGATCGTCAAGTATTCAGGGATAATAATCAAACAAAATGCATAGAGTTCTTCATATAATCAAAAAAGAATAGTGTTACCTAGCACAACAACGTCGCCAATGCTCTCGCAAGTGCCAGACGAGTTGGTAAGTACTAGCCTGTACTTTCCACTGTCGATCCTGGTTGTCTTCCTGACAGTAAGTACAGTGTTCTTCTCGTATTTGTCAATTGTGATGCGGTCTCCATCATCACGGATTTCCTACAAAAAGTTCATCATTTAGATGGAAGAATAATGAATGTTGGGAATGCAACTGAAGATGGGTTTTGAAGTACTTTGTTCGTAAGAGTGATGAGTTTTGAGGTGTATAGAAATGAACCGTGATGGTGTAGAGAATATAAAGATATCTATTCATGACGTAATGTCGATATAAATATTGTATGATGTCAGTGAATAGAGAAGTGATGTGAATTTTTCAATCAATTGTAATGTCATGATAATTAATATAATGCAGTAATGTGGATTTATTAAATTATTTATTCAGAGATTTCAATCAATAGAATGATCAGATTCAGATCAGATGACAGTCATAATAATTTTATTGTGAATGTTATGTATAAAAAATATATATTAGAGAATAAAAAAAGATTTTGATGGAAGATAAATAAAGTTGCAATCCCATTAAATATATTTTAGTGATTTTGATCAGTTTTAGTATATTTCGATTGTGTTAGAATCATGTCTGACAGTTTAAACAATGGTGCCAAACTGTCAAGTCAAAAGTGTTACCACAGTAAAAATAAATCAAAGTTATAAAATGTAAGAAATGTGTATGCTTCAGCATACAATGATATTGGTAGTGAATGTGCACAGCTATCTTCGTGAACAGTGCACCGAAATAGTTGAAAAATTTAGACAAAAACATTTAGATTGTAGTTATGACATCAAAAGCTTACATAGATTTCTTTTACATTATTTTGCGTGTACATTGTAAAGTAGCGCGTTCATTGCTTCTTTGCTTGGTGTGACAACGAATTTTAAAGTTTATTGTAGCCAAATCAAACACCTGGGGTACTTACTCCCCAGTTAGGATTAACGAATTGTAGTATTATTATAAAAATTGAAGAGGCTATCGAAAAATTCTATGGAGTCTAAATATTTGATCAAACTTTAAAATTCGTTACCATACCTAATACATTTGTGCAGTATGTTAGCCACATATAAAGTGTAGATAAAGAGAAATGTAATAGTAATTGTTTAGAGACATATAGTGTGAGACAACATCTATTTTTAACCCTCTAACCTTCTCCGTGTACGGCTTGCCACGTTTCTTTTTTGGAAAAAAAAAGTAAAATTATTGATTATAAGGCGCTTCGCTGCATGATTATGGTTTATGAATTACAATACAAAATTAATTTCATTAAAATATTTTTTTTGCAACAGCAATACTTATAAAATCACCAGTTGCCAATTTTTGTAATTTAAATTATGACCAATTTATGTCTCAAAAAAAAATATTCTGGTTGAACTGAAATAAATATATTGTCATAATATCTGGTATAGTTAAGTTGATCAGGTAAAAATTGAAATTATGTGAGGAGTTATTTACCTCTTCACCCTTCATCCATTTGACTTCGGGCTCAGGTTCACCACCGTACTTAATGTCGAAGGAGATGACCTGACCCTTCTTGATGATGATGCTCTGTACACCCTCACCGATGATGTAGGGTTTGACTATAGAAAAATAAGTCATTTAGATTAGACTAAGACATTTATGACTGATTTGTAAATCAAGTGCGAAAATTAATAACCATCCTAGGATTTCAAACTGACATTGCTAACGTACCTAAAAAAAATGGCCTGAAGATGCTTTTTAAAATTACGTTTGCTATACATTATCAACTTAAATTCAAGGTTTAAAGACCCACACTGAATATCGCAATGGTCCGCAACTGATATACCTACGTAGACCTGACAACATAACCAGCTTCATGTATTAAGAAGAAAAATAAAGGGGGGAACTCACCGAATCTGCACTTAGCGACAATCGGTTTGGTAGTGTCGCTAGGTTCACCAGGTCCAGCCTTGTTGATGGCGCGCACCCTGAACTCGTAAGTGCAGCCTTCCTTCAGACCGTCCTGGGTCGCAGACAGACAGTCGCCAGGCACTTGCTTACCAGTTACCCAGTCCTTGCCGAATTTCTCCTGTGAGCAGAAGGGATAGTGGTATTGACGAGTGTAAAGTACACATTAAATATGAATGACGAGACGAGTAAGGTGGAGCTTTCAGTGATTATCATACTGATAATTGATAAATATATCTATTGTATAACAATCGCCGATCGTAAAGCAATGCCAAACATATCTGCAGTATGCGCGATACGATATGCTGCACTGACCCACATTAAAGCGGGATGAAGGTTCACGAAGAAAAATACCATCTAAATGCTGTTACAAACCTTATATTCAATAACGTAGCCGGTGATTTCAGCACCGCCGTCGTTGTCGGGCTTCTGCCACTTGAGGTCCGCGTGGTCCTTGTCCCAGTCTTTGAGCTCCACACCCTTGGGCTTGGATGGTTCGTCTATAGAATTTTGAATAGAGTTCATTACTTTACCGTAGGCAGTAAATAATACAAATATTGAATGCCAGTTCTTATTTATTTTAAAAAGCGTGCCCCAAAATTATTCCATTTTATTTATATAAAAATTTATAAGTGAAGCTTCATGCTCATTTACCGGTTACCACCAATGGTAGTAGCTATTATATCAAATTCTAATCTATACTAATATATAAAGCTGAAGAGTTCGTTTGTTTGTTTGAACGCGCTAATCTCAGGAACTACTGGACCGATTTTGAAAATTCTTTCACTAATAGGAAGCTACATTACTCCTGAGTGCTATAGGCTACTTTTTATCCCGGAAAAGTTTTCCGTGCGGGTGGAGCCGCGCGCAATGCTAGTAATATATAAGTCATTACGATTCAATCTGATAGTTGGTGATTCAAATCTTAGTTTGATGCAATTATATACTCACCCCATGGGTCCTTAGCCAGCACGGGCTTGGCGAAGAGACCAGGCTCACTGGAGCCGATTTTGTTGACGGCCCGTATCCTGAACTTGTATGTCTTCTTGTGTACGAGGTCCTCGACCTTGTACTTAGTTGGTTCGCCGAATGGTACCTCAGCGACGTTGTCCCAACCAGCTTTGAGCGACAGATCCTGATAGAAGGAACACTCGATTGAAGACTTTAATGCACATTTGATAAGGTGTAATTTAAAATTATTATGGCAAAAACCAGCTAAATAAACATGACGAAGAGACGAGAGAGACATGACTCCATAATATTATTCTACATATTGATTTACAAAGTGGAAAACATACAGACAAAAGAAAAGATAAAAATTTACTTGTCTCTCAATGACGTATTTGATGATCGGCGAGCCACCGTCATCAGTGGGCGCCTTCCAAGCGACCACGCAAGAGGTCTGGAACACTTCAGTGACCTCAACGTTCTGAGGAGCAGTTGGGGCGCTCTGCATAATAATAGTAACATCCTTGGAGTCTTCTCCCTGGGCGTTGGACAGTTTGATCTGGTACCTTCCAGATTGCTCGCGAGATGGCTTCTTGATCTTGAAAAGCACTTTCTCTTGTTCAACCACTGCTTCGACTTCCTTCGCTGGTAGTGCCTTGCCATCTTTCCACAGCTTGGCTTCGATCGGAGTCTGGCGGGTACCACTAACTGTAAAGACAAACAGAGTATAGAATTAAATTCCTAATGAAAGTTTTAGATAGGTACATAGATAACACTTTATTTTACACCACTGACCTAAGAATAAATTAAAAATCACACAACATACTTATTAGATAGATTATAGCTAGTGTAACAATAGGCGGTCTTATCGCTAAGAGCGATCTCTTCCAGACCACCATAGGGGGAAATCACTTCGACGGAGAAGTTGGAGTGTGGGTGTACTTATATTTAAACTTACATAATAATATATAATTATAGAATACATTAATTTTAGCTATGATTCTGTCTTCGATCTCGGCTATAAGGCGACTCAAATTACATAAGATTACATCAGATACATCAATGATTACATAAGAATTATACAAAGAAAATAACAATGTTATTCGCAATTGGAATCTAAGCCAATTTTCATTACTATAATGTAATGCCTATTCCATAACTAAACAATTATAAAAATATCATCGTGATTTGTGAGTTCGTAACCTCTGAAATTACTGAACCTATTCTAAATGCTCTAAACCAATCATTGTCTAAGTACATTTTTATTTAGCATTGTCTACTTTGTACTGTATACATATAAGGTTGTTTATCCCTGTTATTATTATTTCTTCCTGAATTATTAAATCGTACTGACCTTTATAAGGTACCTCGATGACGAAAGGATGTCCGGCTGGTCCGTTGAATTCGTCTGGACACTCGATGGCGGGCTTTGACTCGCCCTTCTTAACAGTGAGCTTGCACGAGGAGCTGAGCTTGCCCGACTCGCACAGGATCTCGCCCTCATCCTCCATCTCCAGCTTGTTGAAGATCAGCTGGTGTTTGCCACCGCCCAGGTTCTTGATTTCAATCCTGTTGAAAATTTGGTTTCAGTTTTATGTGATTAAGCAATTAGTTCATTACTTGATCTATATATTAGAAATAATCAAATAAGGGATCTGCATGAGACCTTCTGAAATATATTACTTA
This sequence comes from Sphinx pinastri, assembly GCA_947568825.1. NCBI lineage: Eukaryota > Metazoa > Arthropoda > Insecta > Lepidoptera > Sphingidae > Sphinx > Sphinx pinastri. Next base: position 7,826,259 of record OX387639.1, on the reverse strand, counting down.
TAAGCTATGAAGCGTTTCCGTTAATTAATTCAGCACAAATACATCCCTAAATATATTTCATAGACGATGTTTTAAAGTAATACGTATAGTACAAAATTGTCTGTGTAGAGAATCAAGTGAGAGCATAGTTTTTTTTTTGGGAAAAATATGTTTACTAAATCATGACTCGTTTATGTGGATATTATGATTATGTAGTTTCAGTAAAATCCTCACCTGTCATTAGGTACAATAGGCGTTCCATTGAATGACCAAACAGCTTCGGCCGTCTGGTCCTGCAGTTCCACCTCAAGTACGACCTTGTCTCTCTCAATGGCTTCCGTGTCCTTCAACTTCTTGTTGAAGCGGTTAGCATCTGAAAATAAACAGGAAATATGAGCAAAATACATTGGAGATGAATAAGGGAATCCTATCTCCTAATGAATAAACAAAACCGTACTAACGATAGCTTGCTAGATTTAAAAAAAAAACTATAAAATATTGTACATAATTAATATTTCGTTACTATACTCTTCACAATCTGAAAGTAGTTGTGATCAGAAATCAATGATCGAGAAACTCTAGCGAGGCTCTTTTCGAAACTACTAGTAGTATACTTATATGGCTATTCCAAAATTGACTCAATTTATTTGACTCAGAGCAGGTGGCCTATTCCTTTATTACCAGACAATTGTGTATAGGAAGGAACCTTATCAAAAGCCATAATTTGTTTTCGTGAATTAGTCTCGTGGGTACTTACAAAGAACAAAACGACGGTCACAGAACAGTCGATAAATATTGCAAAGAAACATAGGATTCGTTCAGTTTGCACTGAATGCAATTACCAAATGATAATATTACGAGATCAATATGCGTCTAGAGTTGGCTGTTTGGGTCTGATAAATTCAAACAATAGGAATATTAAGCCAATCCCTGTTAGATCACAACGTATACACTTTGTAATTACAATTAATAACTTTTAATACCAGTTCAAGTATAGGCCAGGTTAATAAGACTCTCGGAAAAAGCAATTCTATTATTCTTTACAAGGTCGTTCCGCTACCAATATTTGGCTTTGCAATAGCCCAAGAAAATTAATAATAGAGTTTGAGTCCCCATAATTATTTGAATCATACATCTCTTCACGACAAAATTTTATTTAAAATTTCGTAGTAATCAAGAAGATACCCTTTATCACTAGAAAAATTACTTACAATTGACAATCAATTCGCACTTGGTCTCGTCAGCATTACTGACGCACTTGAAGAAGCCAGCATCAGTGACCTTGGCTTCCTTGATCACCACCTTCCGCTTACGACCTTCCTTGACGATCGAGATGCGCTTATCAGGCTTGAGGGGCTCGTCGTTTTTGAACCTGTTGGTATTGAATGCAATATTTTTAAGGGCTACATTTTATTCGAGTGCCTCCCTACAAATAACAATCTCACTATGCATATTTCCAGGATAAATGTAGTCTACGTATTAATCCAGGATTTGACTCGTCAAGTATCTAAATATGATGGTTTCTTAATCTATCTGTGTGTCAAGTATCAAATCTATTTAACAATTACTGCATTCACTTTCATCATCAAAATAAACTAATGAGCCAAACACCTTAGAGACTTTTGTATTTTAATATTAATAGAATAACTTGAACGAAATCTTACCATTTGACATCACCACCGGCATCGTCAAGCTCGCAGACCAAAGTGATGGTGTCCTTTTCAATGGCTTGCTGAGATTTGAGCACCTTGGTGAACTTGTATGGGTATTCTGAAAAGGAATATTGTCATTTCAGTTAGCTTGTATAAAGCTACTTTAACAGAAAAGATCTATCTTATAAAGAAATACTATGAGTTAGTGTTCAAATATGTTTTTGATCAATTTGCGTTTTTTAAATGCTTTAGTTAGGAATATTACCCATTAAAATAAATCTGATCTCAAAGTATCTACCTATACCATATATATGTACAGGGTAATTTTACATTGCATTACTAAATGAAACCACATATTCGTCTTTACCTCTTCTAACATCTTGCCAAAAATCATCCATGAATTACGAATATTATTGCCAAAAATCCCGTTAGTAGTTTTCAAATTTTTTGATCATTTCGTAGTTTAGTGCGAATATGATGTGTGCGAAAGTGTATTTTTGAATGAAAGTATAATGTTGCCGCTGCGACGAATTATCTTAGAGCAGTAGTAGTGGCATAAGATCGTGTAAACTTAAATTTACTTTTTATTAATATTTATTTTGATCGAAACTTACACTTTTTTATTTTACATCTATGGTTAAAATAACTTAATGGAAAGCGTTATTTTCGACAAGATAAGTATGTGATTTCATTTATTAACGCAATGTCAAAATGACCCTGTATATATTGATGTCAAAAATACAAGTTTGACGAGCTATTAAATATGGTCATTTTTGTTACAGCGCACCCAATGGTGTAATATTTTCGTATATTCTTTACTGACCTACAATCTTGACGTCGGTCTCAGTCTTGTCAGGTTGCTTCTCAATCCTGCACATGTATTTGCCGGCGTGTTCAAACTTAGCACTCTTGATGACGAGCTTGCAGCCTCCAGACAGATCCTTAGAGATTTGGTACTCATCGCCATCTTCCAATTTCTGATCTCCCTTCCACCAGGAGACAATGGCGAGGCTGTTAGAGACAGTACATTCAAGGACCACCTCGTGTTTGGTGTAGCCACTGGTGTTCTTCTTCAGTGGTTTGGTGAAGGTGTATGTTGGATCAGGTTCATCGACCTGCAGGAAAGCAGTGCAAGAAATACCACCGATTTCGAGAGTAATCTTGCCAGTGTCCTCCACTTTCGGGTTCATGATGATCAGCTTGTAAGAATCTTGCTCGTTGACCATTTTATATTTGGAGCCGATGAATAATTCCTGGTGAAATTTTATTAAATTAATAATGTTATAAAATATAGGCAAATATATTTTTTGTAATAGATTATATTTGTACTTACATCCTTGCGGAAGAACCACTTCGGCTTAGAGTTAGGCTTCGTGAAGATAGCTTCAAACACCGCCTTTTTGTCCTTGCCTTCTTTAACCGTCTGGTCTACTAGAGGCTTCAAGAACGACTCTTGTTTCTGGAAAACAAAATCCCGTGGAATTACTATACCGGCCGGCACATCACTTAAAACAGTGCAATGACAAAAAGTGCTCTTCAATACAAAAAGCAGTTGTGGTGACCGGCAAAACCCTCCATTTACCGACGTCGGTCACGCGCACATAAACTCAAGTGCAAAAAAATCAACGAAAACAATAGAAACCTTTAACCGAGGCGTTAGAATCGTCAGCCATTTTCCGATCACGACCCACACAGTTTTAAACCCATGCTAATTTGTACAGAAATTGGAATTTCTATGTTTTCGTAGAACATTGTGCAAAAGTGGGGTGACTCGATATAATTCCACATTTATGAATTATGATATATTATACACATAACAAATATGATGAATTAATAACATATCAAGATCTCGGGATATAAATTCATCATTTTCGAATGAAACATATAAATACATACAAATAATTTGTTGTCGTGGTAGATACTGTGCCTTGTGCATTATGAATATCGGCTAAAAATATGTGCACAAGCGCTTGTACGACAGTAGAAGAGAAGAATAAAGTTGTGCTTCACTTGTGAGTGCCCTAGTCGAAGTAAATAATTCAGTGAATCTAAGGAGCTTTACGTCACCATTTGCTACAAACGAAATACAGTATATCAATCAAAATAATTTTAATACGCTCCGATTGACTATAGATTTAATGATTTATGAAGCTATTTTTCTTGAAAGTTAAAGGTTCCTGGTTTCTCGTCTTTCTGTTAACCTAACTTAAATGTATTTTTGTAGCAGATGGTGAAGCAAAGGTGCATTCATCGTGCGTACTGAATTATTTAACGGAAGTGAACGTGTAATAGAATCTCATGTGCTAAAAGTTGCATCTCGTGGTACATTTCAAAGTGCATGGAGTCTTTTGTCTTCATTATAGTCAAACCTCGTTTCTTTTGAACGAGTGAAGCACCGGCCAATCCGGGATCAGGTCCGCCAGTGATTGTCTTCTGTTATGGGATCTCTATAAAATATCCATTCTCTCTTAATCTACCGTATTCAATAAATTTCGATTGTCTAAACTAGCGAGCATTTTTGCATAAGTGTGTAGCATCTACTTATTCTAGACATAAATACTTATATAAATAAAATAAATATATCTAAATATATGTAGTGTGGCGACACTATTGCACATAATATTGTAAACGAGAATACAGAGAAAAATTCCAAAATCTGCGAAACACCGGATGCATCAGCTGGAATTAATGTAGTAGGTGAAGACGAGAAAACAGTTTTTTAATATTATGATGACGTGACAGAAGCTCCTCAATCCGACGTCAAAGAGAAACCTGCAATTGTACATGACTGACAAAAATCCAAAAAAGACAAAATAATAATCACCAAATACATTCCACTTACATTCCCTGGAAGTCATGTTCTAGTTAAAGAAACGTGAAGTGGTGATACAAAAACCATTTTATGTGTGTTAATTTAAAATTCATATTTAGTGCTGTTGTTTATTCAGATCGTACTGAAGATTCCGTCTTTAATATCTTTTATTTAATGTAGTTCAGGGAACTAAGTATACATTATTAATTTACATTTGTTCAAAATCAATAAAATTCCCAGTGTCGTTTTTATGTTAAAGACGATAAATTCAGACGATTTATTTTAGTTCAATTTATCATTCGTGGTTTAATTCATTCATTATTTAAAAGACTGTATTCTGCCCGTTTGGAATTTAATGAATTTCGGTATCATAGTATTTCTAGTACTTAGCATTGCAATATATATTTTTTGCAACGATTTGCATTAAATAGACTTTACTGTGTCTAGTCTTATCTTTCATAGTAAAATTAGTTCCTTGATAATATTTCAAGCGCTTAAAATACAGTCTATAATTTTAGGTCTGGTTTTTATTCGCCTTTTTATCGAACCTTTAATTTAACAGCCTCCATCAAAGTGGGCCAGTCGGGTACTATTTCGGGTAGGGACATACGTCTCCGAATGTCATAAATACCCTAGAATTTACAACATTCGTTACACGAAAAGCAACAGTGTGAATGTTTACGATGAAGAAGCTAGATTAGATCGAAGCCAATGAAATGGGAATCGAATGGTAAGTATGTATGGCACTAACGTAAAACAAGTATGATATCTTCTCGTAGAACCATTTTGCCATGATTAATTAATATTATTATTACAAAAATATTAACACATCCGTGGCCGTATTGATAAGCCAAATCTGACGTTTAACTGACAAGACTGGTTAATGAGGTTAGATGACATATTTTATGACGCATAAAATTTTGAAGAAGTTTGAACATTTATAGGTTCAAAAATTCTCTATTATTTTAGAATTTGAAAACATGTTTATACGGCAGATTTATGGAACGAGAAAGTGGAAATGTAAGATGGAATGGACGATGATATTATGGTCTAAAATACTGATGACCTTAAACCAGGACCAATTTGAAGAGTGTCTCCTTCTATCAGCAGGGAATCTACCCATCTCGACACCTTCAGATATGACCACTATGAAGCCGTCCTCTTCAAAATATCCAGTTTCTAAGCCCTAAGGACCAAACACCATGATGCATACGATGTTCTTACAAACTTTCATATTATGTTGATTACAATTTACATTAGGAATCTAGCTATATTATTGACATACATTTATTCTCTTTTAAATTACTGAAAGCATGCATTTTTTCACAGACACCTTAATTACGCTGAAAATATACTTTCAGTACATTCAAGGAAGATAATCAAAAGCTCCAGGAAGCTTAGCTTAAGTTATCATGACCTGTCTTCTAGCGAAGCTAAGCTACATGCCAATAAAGGGATATGATATTAATTTTGCATATAAAATAAATTATGTACGTTAAACCAAATCTACATAGTTAGCAAATTGCTTATGAGTTTCATACTTGACACTAGCCCGATGGAGCTGTCAATTTATTTATAAATGTCTTTTTATAGACTGCAAGACATTGCAGAAGCCAATGAATTTAAAAATAGATAAATTGCAGACGTGCTGAGATAAAATTTCTTGGCCTTGGCTGTAGATGCTATGTGCTAATCAATGTCAAGTTAAGTGGGTTGTTGCATTCCCTTGTAGATTTTAATCTCATATTTTTAATTCGCTTTGATTAAATTTTAATCTTTAACTGGTTTATGCAATGTCTTCAGTTATTTTAGTTTTCGATTTATTTTATTTATTAGATTTCTTTTATGTATCACCATCTTCAAGTAATTTATTTTTATTTAAGTAAAATGCAGCAGTCTCACCTTTTCAACCTTTTTAAGAGGTGGAATAGGCTTTTCGGTTTCCTTGAGGTCTCCCCAGTCGGGATCTTCCTTCTTGTCTCCCCATTTGGCGTATTTTCTCTTCTTGAGCATAGCACGGAAGTCCATACCACTAGGATCTGTATTAGGGGGAAAACAGGGGCATTGATCATATACGCCCTTAGCCATTGCTAAGTGTTTTTCGCCTACTTTTTTTTATTAAAAGAGCTAAATTTGTTGTTTTTGAATATGTAAAGAATACTTTATGGGCTTGTGTTTGTCTATGTGTATTTTGGCAATATTTATGATTTGTTCATATCTTTCAATGAAACAAAATGAAAGGTTAAGTAAATATCCTTCCTTCCTTAATTAGTACAAATCAAAGTCGTCCGCCACCTCTGTGCGAGATAAACTCAAAAATTACCGAACGAACGGATTCCAACGAAATTTAGTATGGACATAGTTTGAGATCCTGGAAAGGTTTTAGGCTACTTTATATCCCGGGAAAATTTATAGCGGGACTTTTATCCCGGAAAAACTAGTTCTTAATAAAGCTAAACTCACCGGACACGTAAACTTGCGTCTCAGCCGTGTCTTCACCGTGGATGTTGCTGACCACAACTCTGTATTTTCCTTCATCGTTGGGCTTCACTTTCCTCATGCACAGCGTGATGAGACCAGTCTCACCGTCAGTGACGAATTTGAATCGACCACCTTCGATGATCTCTGTGATGCCTTTGTAGAACTTAAATGTAGGCGCCGGCGTACCTTCGACTTGTACGGTAATGTAGGCGGTTTGATCTAGATTGAAATAACGATGTTAGTTTTCTGTATTTAAAGTTAAAAAGACCATTTCCTTAATAATATTACTTCAGAAAGTTTTCACTAAAGTTTATTTCAATTTAAAATATTTTTTTTTTACATAAAACTGTGTAGAAGACATTGATCTGTAAAAAACAAAAGCCTCAAAAGCAGTAATCAACGAAAAATTCATTATGTTTTTTTTTATATATTAAGGATCATAAAATTCTCCTAAACGCCGTTAGCCGGCAATAACTCATCGCGTGGACGCATTTCATAAATTTCACCTATCATTGAAATGTAAAATCACAGAAGTAAAGTCTAATATTTCACACGTGTTCCAGATATGTCTTAAGATAAGTGTTGTATGAGATAATATTTATCTTGAGTAGAAACACCTGTTAAAATGTAGGCTACCTAATGATACATTTTAAAACTGTAACCTTTCGCTAAAACCTGCTAACCTAAAAACAGTGTCAATTTTAATATTTCTCTAAAATTAAGTTGAAATAATCTATCAAGCACGATTTTGCAAAATGTACTTGCAATTTTTGTAATTGTTTTATTTCGAAAAGTGGGTGTACTAGTTGCGCCTCTGCCTACCCTTTCGGGGTGAAAGGTCGTGTGCGTTTTTTTATTCCTGGTGATTTTGCCAGTACTCTGATTAAGAATGTTTATCAAACATGTTTTACTGGTGGTAGGTCTCTCATTATGTAAGAGGCCGTCTGGGTGGGTACCACCGCAATGTCTATTTCTACCGCCAAGCAACAGTGTACATGCACTGTTGTGTTTCGGTTTGAAGGACATTGTAGCCAGTATAACTACCGGACATAATGAGACTTAACATCTTATGTCTCAGGATGACGAGCGCAGTGGAATGCCACTCAGTACTTTGTAAGTCAAGGTGCTGGATGGTGTTGCTACTGTTTATGGGTGGTCGTATCGCTTACCATCAGGCGAACGGCATGCTCGTCTTGTCAGTCAATGCAATAAAAAAAAATAATAAAAAAAAAAAACTAACCTTCAACAGCCGCGTAGTTGTCAGGCATGTCAACAATGACCGGAGGTCCTTCATTTCCGATAGCCTTCAAAGGCACTGAAGGCTTGTTAATGAGATCCTCCAAGTCTTGCACGGAAGGCCTCCTCGCATCTCCAGATTTTCGCCGCTAAATTATCAGTGTTCTATTAATTATACATGTTACAACAATGAGTCAATATAATGTTATTTACATATAAATCGACATTAAAATGATGTAGTAAATGAGTTTGGAAATCTTATCGTCAATAGTAAACAAACAACATTATCAAAATATAGTCATTTAAGATACTTGTAATTTTTGGGCTTTAAACTTTAACTTAATTTCGATTTATTTCAAAGTTCCTTTACTACATAAGAAACATACGAGTGTTATAGAATACATAAAACATAAATTGATAAAATTTTCAATAAAAAATATGAGAGTACTTTAGATAAAGTTAAAGGTCACAGAAATATCGCATTGGATCTGCATATAGATTGAGAAATTACATTGCTACCAGTTAATTTCGTGACACATTTGTACGTTCTGACATATTTGGTACACAAGATGCGTTAGCCAAATGATCTGACGATGGAAACTTGGACTTCCTGACTAATGCAGCGCAAGTGTTCTATCATATTTATAATATAATACTTTACGTTATAAATAATGAAGTGGAACAACAAGATTTATACGATGATTAAGTAACTAAGTGTGATGTAAATTTGTGAGGTAATGAGTGAGCAAACATTGTTGCAAGTAAAACTGTCTTTAATATTGTCAAATAAATAAATTAGACGAGTAACTTTGTTTATATAACTGACGGTTTCCAAAGTTTAAGTTGGAGATAACAATATTTCAGGACCTTCAACAGTATTGTATCTTGAATAATGTGAAATGTTTTATACTTACCGTATCAGGTTTTGGTTTTGGTTTTTGTAATGTAACCATAGGTTTCTTAGCAACTGCTGCCATTGTTAATCACATATAAATAAGATACCACAAGATTACAAATAAAATAATCTAAAATTAATGTTTCTATAATTGCATTACACTTTATCACAGCTTCATTTGGATCACGTTTGTGTTACCGGTTTTATCGAAATTTTTCCTGGCGATCAGGTTTTTCCGTTATATCTAAAAATTGTTCCATTATTAAATGCTTCAAATTATTAGTATGTGTTACACCCTCAGTAGTTAAAATTGTATTTTAATTTTATTTTTTTCGTGTGCGATTTCGATTTGGGGAAGTTCGTTAGTATCGTTCCATCTAAAAATGGGCGCGAATGTCAATAGACTGAGGATGGGGTCGCGCGGACATGGTTGGCTGGCCATGGTGGAGGGGCAGAGTGCGGGGGCAGCGGGCTTCTATTTGTGCACAGCACACATCAGCAGACCAATTCAATTAATTATTAGATTAAGGTGAGCCATCCGTATAGCATGTTCTTGGACGTTGCGTGAAAATGTCGCCGTTCGATATCTGCTGTTTTGCCTTCCATGTTATTGGCTTTGATACTAGAAATCGTTTCCACATCGTGTACCAATCTATCACTACTGCATTTTTGATATCGACATCCGACAGCTTAAAATAGGTCAATGCTTTACGATTTGAATGATTGAAGTTGAGACGAGGTTTCTCCTTGGCAATATTTGCTCGCACATCGTTCCGCGGTTGACGAACGACATTATTGACATCAAAAGTAATTATGGATACCCAGCCAAACTGAGATGTCTAAAAAAGACAGAGAAGGGACGAACATTCGTATACATTCATAAATTATGTTAGATTGAGGTATTGCGTAATGACATTTAAAGATTGATTGGCACCCTTATTAACGTGCACTTTTCAAATTATTGCAATAGTTGGCAGGTGGTGCAGTATCTCGAATAGCGCCATTGTGCACGAGCCCATGAATTCACCTCTCAGCAGTTCACAATTTTGTTATTTTATTGAATTAACTACAATTACTTCATCCGATTGCATCAGCATTAATAATTGTAATAAGTTCAGAAAGCGACCTTTATTCTAAATCTAAACTTTGAATATTACAGGATTATATCTAATGAGTGTTTTGAAATCGAAGCGGCGATATTCCTGTTTGCCATTTGGTTTGTTTTAAACTTGTCTATTCTTTGATTAAATGAAGGCACTAATTGCCAAAGTTTCGGTATTTGTACAGTTGCCAGGACGTTTTTGCATCTACATTCGATACTTCTGGTAGCAGCCCACTATCAGAGTGCCTGCGTTTCTGCCCACACACAGGTAGGTATTACTACCTCCCCACATTATGTCAATCACAAACCATATTGCTTCTATTTGTGTCCAGTAATTTATTGTTTATTTATATCGCTGTAAATACGACCACACCAGACTGATTTGTTGCCATTTAAATACTTTTCCTTTATGTTTTATCAAATTCATTAGTTGTTTTTTATATTTTATTATTCCCTCGTGTTTCACCTAACGCACTTATTTTACGTTTTATTTTTATATTTGTAGCTTTTTTGATTTGTTGAGCTAGTAATTTTTTGAGCCCGTAGTGTTCCTGCCAACTTTTCATTTAGATTTATATAAAAATGACTGTGTTAAATAAATATATTGTAACTTCAAAGACAGAAACTAAAAAAAGTTTTTTATAACAAGTGAGATAGACTTGTTTATGTATAATCACTATGTAGAAATACCAAGAATCTACATAGTGAAATGATGTTCTAATAAATTTATATAATTCATTATGGTCTCCAAGGTAAAAATAACGGTGGTAATAAAGTACTAGGCAAGGTGAAAAATCATAAAAAGACTACAAAATCTTTTCATCTTCCTAGTTTATTTGAACATAATGTTGAAGACGTCAAGCGAGACAGGGCATCGCCTGTAACTCACATTCTGGCAGCAATGGTCGCCCCTAGGGCAAATCAAGATCGTTTACAAACACTTGGCCTAATTCCTACAGTCATATTTATAAGAATATCTATCAATCATAACAAAACAAGTTTCGTTCTGGCTCGGTATTAGTTTGCCTGCTTCATTAACCGTTAGCGTCATTATATACATTATCTTCGCAGCAGGTGGACGTAACATGTTGTGATGTATTTTACTGTTCTTCATGAGTTTCACACGTCGCGGATATTAACGGTGCCTTTACTAAATTATTCTCATATATTTTTGGCCCGAGCAATATTTTCGAAATTATTAATGGTTACTCGAAACGCGGTTGAATATTTGTGTTTTTTTTTAATGTTTTGTGGTTTATGTAAGAATCACCAGAACCGTTTATAGTTTATAAATGAAGAAAACAAATATTTTGTTGCAATTTTTTTCTTATGTGTTCCAATGCCAAAGTAAAAAAAAAAAAATACAAACACGAATTGATGACCTCCTCCTTTTGAAAGTCGGTTAATAAGTTGTGATTTGAAAGTAAAGTTTAAAATCATTAGTTATCGTATGGATCACAATATTTGTATATTGTGTATGCAGTACTTACGTTACGAAACAAAATGTTGGCTGCAAGCTTGTATTCATTCATTGTTAATTATAATATGTTTGTTTCTTCCGCTTCTATATTCGATTTCCATTTATTTATCTATGTTTTGATGTCGTATACCGTGTAATGCAACTCGTGATTTTGAAGTTTCCTCATGTTTTGTGGCATCTTTATCACGTGTAATAACATCTATGATTATTAATTTGATAGTAAAATTATTGGCTATGATTTTATACCTGCTGAATTCCAGTGTACTGATTCAGAATCTAAGTATAATTTAGAGAAAATAATATGTAGTTCCAGAGAACAGTCTTCATTTCTAGTTTTAACGATACTGACTTCAAAAATGGACTAATTCAGGTAAGGTCCAGAATTCCCATATTATAGAATTCCTTTTTCCTAAATCACAGATATTATTACGTGAACAGTAATTTACAGTCAGGTGTAGCGATTTGTATTTTGCTCATTACATGCATCCTCAATTCGTTTACAAAATAACGCAAAACGACTTGCAATGTTATTGTTTCCCAAATTGCGTTACCTTGTAACGTAGAGTATTTAGTTATATCGGTGCATTTTTAAACAATATTTTTATTTATTGCATTTTAAGGTTCATGCGATACTCAGTTATGTTTTGTATTAAATGTTACATTTATCGGTTAGAATGATAAGGGATTAGTAGCACTATTACTAATGAGTATATTTGCCAAATAAGAATTTTAATACCAATTTTCTACTTTCATATACATTGATGAAATTGAATCCAGTCATACACCGCCTTCGTTATATGACTGGTTCTCTTTCTTCAGATATTATTCACTTTTCAAAGACCCAGATAAATTAATCACTTGAAAAAATATCTATGTTAGCCACGTATCTATAAGGTATTCTCTTCTATAACATTTATGATCTAAACATATATTTTTCACACATTATATACCTCTTCCGTGACTTCACCCGGTCTGCTGCGTTTCTTTTATGAACAAAAAAATAAAAGTTTTAGTAAAACATTCTCTGTTAATGTTGTGCTTATATCATAGTTTGTACATTATGTATAATTTAAAATGTGTGTTTGTGTTAATTTGTGTATTATTATGTCTGTTACTGTGCAATTGTTTGTGTTGATGATGTTTTGGTTATATTATTCATATATTCTTTTGTACCACAATGCTTAGTAGTAAAATATCAAGCATTTTGTGTTTGTGTTTTAAGCGCAACTCAAGAAAATTGGGTTAGCGGAAAACTAACAATACTTCGTTAATTGGAAATACTAAAGCCATTCTAAAAGTAAAACTATTAGCAACAACAATGAGAGAATCGATCGAAATAGTCCAAATTCATTATAAAATAATGTTCATCAATTAATTTTTAAGGGATCGATCTTCCCATCGAAAGAAAAGGTATCCAGCGATGTTGTATAACATTTTACCCCGCTGGTTGGCAAAGCGGCAACTAACACTATTCTAAGAGAACATCTAAGAAAAGAAAACTAAAGAGGAGTAAGAATAGTAGACATTTAGATTTAGCAACTATAGGTTCTATTATAGCTATAGTTTTGAATGTTGATACTGTATGTTTTTTGATACTGTGAGAATTTGGTAAATGAATCAAATATGTCGTGTTCAGACATAAAAAACCGTTCAGTAAAAGTGGTGCAATTTTTAGTGCATATTGTGTAATTGCCAGTGTATCATTCAAATTCATAAACATATAAGTTTCCAAAGAGTCTTAGAAGTTTATAATCGAAACTCCCTAACCTGTGCAGTCATGTATGTAACAAATAGAAGAAAAAATAACAAAAAAACTAAAAGACAAAATGCTTTGGCAAAAGCGAGCAGCGTCCACCTAAAACTGACCAGATCCAATCGATCTCACCTTTTTCTCGTCTAAAACTTCTCCAGGACGCAATTTGGTGACCTGTTGTGAAAAACATTGATAATAACCCGAATAAAAGATGTGGACCTAAGTCTCCGCTGCCGAACCTTGACCCTACCTTCCTATCAAGTGCTGTTTATTATTGGTGCATATCCTAGCCAGCAAGTGCATAAGTTATTACGTTATATTCTGCATAATTGTCATGTTAATCGTTAATGTTAGTTTCCCTTTCAACTTGATGTGTAAGAAAAGCTTTCTTAAACACACCATTCCCGCCAAAGTACCTCGTCACGATCAATCGTTTGTAATTATTTTGTGTGCGTTCGTGCTACAAGCTGTGCAGTTTATCTGTGTGCGCGTACTTCACAAGTGTGTGCAATATAGCTCTGTGCTGTAGACGACAAAACTTCAGAACATGTCTGGATAATAACATATGACGCCCGAGTAAATTTAATTCATAGAAGATGCAAGTTCTATGTGATTATCCAGATTTTGCCAAGAATGTGTACTCGCGTCGGATGCAGATGCATTAATTCCGTTTACAGATACAGTTAAATTTATCACGGCAATAGAACATTCACGTATCCTTAGCGTTTTTGCTTTTACCTTCTTCTCTTCGATCACCTCACCGGGTCTTAGTTTTCTATTCTCCTGTGGATTACGTTTTGCACGATCTTAATATGCGCATTGCTAACCAAGTTTTTGTTTTGACAATTTGCTGTGATTGCTATTCATTCTAGAAGCGGGGAGTGAAGGATTCTAAGCTTCAATCCACTATAAAAAACCTTTGTAGACACTACGCAAGCGCTTGATATTCTAAATAACATAAGCATCTTGTACATGGATATGCATTTTCATATGGGGAGTCAATAGGACAGTCTAATGTTATGGGTTCGGCTTGAGAGAATAGGGTGTGTCTACACTACAGTTTGATATTATTGAATTCGTTCAGCGTTGCATCCTTTTAAATCCCTTCTCTAAATATAAAGTTGTAAGTTGATACTTTTGCTGATAATCTATGATTATAAATTGAAAAGGGATTTGGTTGCTTCCGCTCTTACAGTACCTAATGTAATTGTCTCTAGTGTTACTAAAAGACGGCACAATTTAATTCTAAAAATCTAACCATACCTTCAAAAATCAGCAATGAATTTTTGCTACATAAATGTTTTGTAATTCATTTCATTTTGTATATTGTGTGCTGAAATATAGTAAACGTAGCATACCTCGTCGCTGATGATGAGGGAAGGACGTCTTCCCATCTCCTCCGGAGGAGGAATGAGTGAACCACGTCTGCCAACTGGAGGTGTGGGCACTAGCGACGGTTTTCGGAGCATGTCTCGTTGTGGTGATTTCTCACGAATAACTTCGATTTTCGGCGTTGCAGGCTTCTCTTCAGGTGCCTTAATTTCAGGTACCTTTGGAGCCGGCTAAATGAAAAATTCAATAGTTTACTATTCGGTAATGATTATAGTTGCAAGAGCGGCGATAGCATAGTTAGAAGTGTGACGGACTACTGAGACAGGGGTCGTGGATTCGAAGTTAGAATCCAATATCCAAGACAACATTTTATTTTCAATGTAACTTATTTATTGTGTATAATTTATCAATTATCTCTCATTGACGATAAAGGAAAATATTGGGAGGAAGCCTACATACGTAATAAATCTTCATAATAATTTACAAGGTGTATGAAGTATGCCAACCCGTATTAGACAGCATGGTAAAATAAGGTCTAAATTCCTCAGTAATAGATGAGGCCCGTCAGCCCTATGGATCAGGGGCCTTTGGATGATTTCACCAAGGTATCACTTACTTGTGGTAGGAGGTAACTAATAGGGGCCATCTAGAGTCATAGGCGCCCATTAGGGGTTGTCGTAATGCCCTAAGTAATTTGAATTGTTTCTTTGCCACAATAGACTTATTGCCAAGTTAAGATTGTATTGTGATTTGGGATATAACTTACACCATAGAACACTAAATATTACTACCTTACCCGTCAATTACTAAATAATATTGGGCTTATTAATTGAATACTTTATAAAGCATTAATACCTTTTCTTCTGGTTTCTCCTTTTGTGTTGGAGTTGGCGATATCTTTTCATACTGCTCAAGGTCAGGTCTCTCGTAATCAGGAATTTCAGGCAGATCTTCCGCCTTCTTCTTGACCGTAGAGACTTTAGCCTTCTTGACTTCGTCTTCCACTTTCTCTTCTTTGACAGCTACTTTCTGCAATTCAGGAATTTTGTTAGTATGTAGCTTAATCGGTTTCGATTGCACCTTATTTTCCGTATCTTCATATACCTTTGATACCTAAAAATGAATATGTTGTTGAACAACAATAGCAGTGAATCTAAAATGTTTCATAGAAAAGTAAAGTACCTAAATATCGAAGAAAGTCGCAGAATTAAATTTCATATTAAAAACTTTAATGAAAAAATAACTGTGTAATATTTCCGACGATGTCGAAAACTCATTTACTCTGTATTTGATAACCAGCAATAAAATATATGATTTATTTTAATAACATTTGTACAATGGTCAATGCCTACCCTCTATAGGTAGACACATAATACTTACCGTTTACTGTAAAACATTCGATAGAAACATATAAACATACTGAATCACTTAAAGTTAAAGATAGTTACAAAGCGAAAGCAGAAGCGGGAAACGTAAGTGGTAACATAATAGGAAAGAACGTTGCAGAATATAGGTTTATGCTAACAATGCATTGTTAAACTCATCTATAAAATAAAATATACAAATAAAAATATACATTATTCCAATTCAAATATACACAGAAGACGGTGCTGAAGTATATATAGAATCTATCTACGGTGCATCGACTAATAGCTTTACAAACAGCTATTACTGAGAGCTGCTAGTACCAATCAAAATAAGTTTGGACTTAATACAGATTTAAAACCATGCTGTTATACATTAATATGTCTACAGGCCTTCTACCCTAGTTAAGTCCAAACGTATTTTATTGATGCAAGTAGCTCCTATCTAAGTGCCAGTGTATTGTGCAGGTGCAATAGACACTCATGTGAATGATTCTTGTGCATTGTGCATGTGCCTTTACATTTCCTGGTGCCAATGTATACCTCGTCGGGGTGTTGAGGTCTGCTGCTAAAAGCGGGCTGGGGTATTCCTAATGTGGCTGGCTTACGTACATCAGTACCATCTGTCGTTTCAGCCTATAGAGTAAATTGAATTATTGGCGAAAATGGCGACCTTACGAATGTACAAATGTGGTGAAAAACTGCAAACGTCAAAAGTCATGCAATTTTTCACGTGTGTGCGCGCATGATGCGTGGGTGTGGAAGCGGTGATGTGTGATGTGTACCTGCGGGGAGCGACCGCGTCTCCACGGGGCTGTACTCTCTGTAGTGTCAAGTAGTGTGGGTTTGTATTTGTCCTCAAACTCTGGCGTTTGTTCAGCCTGATCAAAAATATTTTCGTTACCAATTTTGTGACCTAATCCATTATCACTTGTGTTATTATTTATGTGTACCTGTGGTATTTCAGGAATTGCTTGCCATGAGAAGGCCACGTCTGTTTTTTCCTGTTCCGGTGGAGCCAATGTGGGTACCTGAGTTATAATTTTGTTTATGTTTTTGGTTTGTGTGTGAATTTTTTAAAATTGAGCATGCGAAGATAAAGTGCATTATAAAGTCACAGTGTGCATAGATAGATGTTTTCAGAAAGTGAATAGAGTATGTCTTATGTAATTTTGTGTAATTTGTAAAGTGTATGAAAGATTGTCTAATTTTTGCCTTTCCTATTAAATTATGAACTGCAAAGAAACGAATCGAATAAATCACCTTAATTTGTGTAATCGATTCTTTTGGTGGTTCAACAATCGTCGGTTTTGGAATTTCAATAGGTTTTTCATGTTCCTAAAATTATATTAAATTACAGTATTGATTTGTACTTTGATAACTGTAATTGTTAGAATTACTTCATTATTGTTATAGATGAACCATAAAATCTACCTTAGGCTTGTCAGGAACCTCTTTAGGTGGTTCAGGAGTGTGGTGTTTTTTAAGGAAAGGCGCTTCTGGTTCCTATAAATGTAATAGAGATTCGTAACTTTCAATATTTAAAATCTTTTTGTTAAGTATAATATGTATTGAGTTTATTGCATGTGTGTTACCTCTGTCTGTGACTTCCTTCTCATGTAAAATGGTAATGATGTTTTCAAGTGTTTGTTCTGTGTTTTTTGTGTGTCATCAGTGTCCTAACAAAATTATTATTATTAGATTTGAATCCTAAATAGATCATTATAATATAAATCGAATTATGAACTACCTTTGGTTTTTCTGTAACCTTTGCTGGTTCGTCAGTTGGCTCACTAGCAACTGGTTGTTCCTAGGAAATATAAATACGTATTATAACGTTTGGAAAACTATTGAATAAACTTAAAATTTCAGAATGAATTACATATTACTAAATCTACCTCTGTCTTGCTAGGTCGTCGCCAAGGATATTTAGACTCCTTTGGCGGTTCAAGAGATGCTTTTCTTTCGTCTTTCGGTTTCTCTGTTACCTCATTTTTCGTGTCCTGCTTATTATTTAATTTTATTAGATACTGATTTTAAAAATCGTTTCTAGATGTATAAACTAAAAAAAACTACCTCTACAGTTTTCTTGGGTCTCTGCCAAGGGAACTTAGGTTCTTTTGGTTGTTCGACGGGTACCTTAACTTCATCTTTAGGTTTTTCTGTTACCTCAACTTCGTCTTTCTTATCCTGTTTTAAGTAACAAACGTGTTAAGAAACGTAGCTAAATTAAACCCTAATAACAAAGACATAAGATCTTAGTTAGGAAAGATCTACCTCAGTTTTACTGGGCCGACGCCATGGATATTCTGGTCCCTTAAGTTGTTCAGTCGATAACCTCCTTGAATCATTTACAGGCTCTACATTCTCTTTCTCATCCTGTTTACGGTAAATTAAAGGTAACGGTAAATTAATTTTAATTTTAATTTCTAATATAACGCATGCTCACGCCTTTTATCCCCGAAGGGGTAGGCAGAGGCGCAACTAGTGCACCCACTTTTCGCCAAGCGTATTCCGTCCCATGATGTGATAGGGGGCGAGCCTATCGCCATACCGGGCACAAATTCCAGACTCCGGGCTGATACTGAATAGAAAAATCCAATATCACTTTGCCCGACCCGGGGATCGAACCCGAGACCTCAGCCTTGCAGTGGTACCGTAATACAACTACGCCACCGAGGCACTCTAATATATGAAGTATAAATTCTGTTTCTAAAGTTTAATACCTCGTCCGCTCGACTAGGTCTACGCCAAGGATACGTGGGTTCAGTAGGTCTGTCGATAGACACTTTTCGTTTAAACTGTGTTGTCTCAGTTACATCAGTTTCCATAATGTTTTCCGTGTCCTGTTCAAATAGTTTACATTTAGTATATTTGAATTAAATTAAAATAATACTTTGTTATTTTTTCAGGAGATAATACCTCGTCAGCACTACTCGGCCTACGCCATGGGTACGTAGGCTCTGACGGTCTATCAATCGATACTTTTCTTTTAATTTCAGTCTTGACAGTTTTACTCTCAGTAATATCCTCATTATCCTGTTTAGATTTTTAAATATTAGCAAGAGAACAAAGTTTAACAGATTGTGCTAAAATAGAATAATAATACCTCATCGGCTGTACTAGGTCTACGCCAAGGATAAGTCGGTTCTGTAGGTCTATCGACGGAAACCCTTCTTTTGATTTCAGTTTTTTCTGTTACCTCAGTTTCTATTATGTTCTCTTTGTCCTGCCCAACATTGTTCGTATTAGAATTAAATATGGCTCCTACTACACAAATATAACAACCATTAAGATTTAATATCCGTCTACCGTTTTACATTAATATAATTTAGTAAATACTACACAAATGAATTTACAATTTTAAGTTTTATATACCTCATCGGGTCTTCCTGGTCGACCTTTAGGACGAACTGGCTTATCAATCGAAATCTTTCTTTTAATATCCTTTATTTCTTCAATTTCCTCGACATCATCAGTGTCCTGTGTGATAATTATTAGGTATACACCTCAATATACTACAATTTTATATTTTTTAGGCAATTTATATTTTTAAAATAAGTTACCACAGTTTTACTTATACAGTGCCTAGCAATTGTTTCCTTCATTTGATAAACTATCTTTACTATTTGGTTCCACCTTTGACGTGGGTTCCTAGCAACGTACATTTTTATCATTACCTATTTTTGATGCATGAGTGTGTAGTGTAATGTATGTGAGTTTGTACCTGTGTGTCAGTTTTCGCAGGTCGCCAGGGGTATGTTTTATCAGTAGGCTTATCGACAGTGTCTGTGGTCTCCTCGTATTCATTATCATCATCCTATTTACAAAAATAAATGTGAATCACCGGCACGTGTGTTCCTCTGTGACCTATCTTATTGAACATGTTATTCACAACATAGTTATTTACTGGACAAAGCTCAAACGAGTCGAGTTTCGTTCGAGTTCACATTGAATATTTATGTACAATAGAGGCTTTGTTCTTTTGATTCTGTGCTGCGTTTGACTTACCTTTAATTTGACTGCTTCCATTTCCGTCGCCTCGGCTTGCTTTATGGACATCTAAAATCACAAGTTATTGGGGGGATATGAGTAAGCGTTTTGGGGTTGCATCTAATTGGATTTAACTATATTTTAGGGTAATATTACTGGGGATATAATTTTACTGATATTCTGAATGAAATCAGATATAAATAAATTGTTTGTGAAGTAACTATATCCGCAGCGCGGCGACTGAGCACTAAATTAAGCAAAATACGGTGAGTTGTAAAATCATGTTTTTATACTGCAGGGCTTCTAGTTGAAAGCATATTTTCAGCATAAAACTCTAATACACACCACATTAGTACATAAAACGGGCTAATGAGCTTGCGCTAAGATTTGCAAAATATTTCTCAAATAGATTACTTATTATAGTACATATACATACTCATGTAACTTAATTTTAAGATAATTCTTCTTATGTTTAAAAATTATAAAAATGTCTACGATTATATTAGAATCAAATTTGATTTAAATTACTGTTTTTTGTCTCAAAACTTAGTCACAATGTCGCAAAATGATTCATGATCACAAAATTAAGCCAAATTTTAAATAAATGCTTTTTTCCACCTACGTTTTATGATCATGAAAGTCCTATAATCAAATTAACAGATGAAAAATGATCTAAATTCCTCAAAATTAAATTCGTAAATTGTATTTGTGAATGGTTTACCTTTTGAGCGCTCTTTTTCAAAGCCGTGACTTCCTGTTGTTCGGCGACAGACGCTATGGAAGATTTGCGGCTCTCTGCTGTTTCCTTTGTAATCTAATTGAAAAAAATATATTGTTCACTACCAAATGTAACACTTTCTCCCTTAAAATATGGTATAAACTTGTTAGATAGAGTCTAAAACTTATAAGGACTTATCATTTTATTATAAGGGTGATGAGTCGGTCTATTATTATTGTTGACTGCCTCGGTGGCGAAGTTATATTGCGTACGCGTTACGAGTAGGTACGATTTGCACGCTGAGGTCCCAGGTCCGAATCCCGGGTCGGGCCAAAAAACAATGTGACTGGGTTTTTCTATCTTAAAAATGACTCAGTCACAGCTCGGAGTCAAGAAGTTGGCGGTATGATACCCCCGTGCCTCGGAAAGCACGTAAAGCCGTTGGTCCTGCGCCTAATCTCTCTCCGGTCATGTCGGATTGCCGTCTCACCGAACTATGAGAGTGAAGGAATAGCAAGTGCACCTGTGTATTGCGCACACACTTCTTCACTATAATATCTCCTGCGTACCGGGCTGATCTCCATTGAGATTGGCTGCCGTGGCCAAATTCGGCTAGGAAGGGATTTTTTTATTTTATTGTTGCATAATTAAACTCAAAACTTCGAAATAGCAGTGCAATTTATCGCGTTTTATATCTTAAGATATTACATATATCTTCATCTTCAGACATAGGCTGTCCATTACTGCATTTTTGTTTAATCCTGATTCAATGAACTTTGTTGTATGCTCACAACCATGTCGCTCCATACGTCCCTTTGGTTGGTGCTTACTGCTTTCTAATTTTTCCTCATGCTGTTAAAATATTTTTAAACAATACCCTAGCCCCATCTGACGCCGTAGCTTACACCGAATGACACCTAAGATATGAGGTCCAGAATTGCTGCATAAGACTCACTCAAAGATTTTCAGACCGACCTAAGAAGCGGTCTATATCCAGCGAATTCTTTTACATTATTTGGCATATTATTCTCACCTTAACAGCTTTGTTTTCTATGATGGAGCTCCTTCGGCTCTCTGTCTTTACTTCTTGCTTCACCTGTTTAAAGAAAATGTGATTTTATATGTTCCTTCTAAATTGTAGTAAAAATAATAATAATATAGTGAACTGTGGCAGTCTATTACAAACGATATTGTGCCAATCTAGAAAATTAAATCAAAATATACCTACTCTTCAAAAGAAATTTCGAGAAAAAAAAAACTTTCGGTAAAAGATTATTTTTAAAAATGCAGCCACAATATATTTTAAACATAAATTCATTTTTCATGAGTTACTTAACCAACCCTACTATAACCTTTAAATACTTTATAAAAGGAATACAGTGATAAAACGATGATTACTTTTAACTCTAAAGAATAAAATTCACGCAGACCTTATAACAAAAAAATTAAACCGCCGTAAAAACTGAAAAGCACGGGGGACCGCTAAAAAAGTATTTTCATCTCCTTGGTCCGGAGTTCGGTCCCCCGACGCGAAGACGCTGGGGTACGACTCAAAATTGCGTAGGTATACTTACATTAGTTTAAGAACTTAGATATTAAGGTTAATTATTTTTTTATTATTTTTTGCTTTCCAGTTTTTTCGGCGGTTTATTTTTTTTGTTAAAAAGTTTTTATTTTATATTTTTTTGTGGCTATAAGCTACATTCTTAATTTTTATTAATACACAACTCAGCATTAAAATCTGTGAGTAAAAAATAAATCACCTTTTTTCCCACCCTTAGGGTAGATTCTTTTTTGCAAATTTACACGGGACCAATTTCGAGGCATGCCAACGAAATCCAATATATATGGCATATCCAATAAAAAAAGAATGATTAAAATCGGGCTACGCTGTAAAAAGTTATGCATGGTCGTACATAAAAAAATATACACGTCGACTTGAGAATTTTCCTCCGTTTTTTTCGTCGGTTAAAAATGTACAAGTCGCACAGAGGATGTTAAATCGTTGCTAACAAAACACCACTATGAAATTCAATGTTTCTAACTAGTAGATAGCAACTGAGTGACACTTAATGTTTGCGGCATGGATTAAGTAAAACCATTGAAATAATTTATGAGGTATTAATTAGAAAAAAAAGCAGTAAATACAGAAGTAATTTATCTGAAATAATCCTTGTTAATATATTTATCATCGACGCAAATTATAGTCTTTTAAAAGCTTCTCATTTCCTTGTTAAACATTTGCAAGTATACCAATTCTAATAAATACTAACCTCACTCTGGAACGAAGTCCTTCTGCTTTCAGACTAAAGGGAACAAAAATCGTATAGATTAGCACATAGACAATTAGGAATTTATTAACGCACCAAATGATAAAAACATTGGAATAGACAATCAACAACATTAATAAACAAAACAGGATGAAATGGGGTATTTACACTTTGCACTCAAACCAGTATTTTGAAGTATTCTTATAGAGATAAGATAACCAAAAAATGAGAAAGTGACTAAATTAAAGTTCTAAATTAAGTCACCATTTCAACACAAAAAGAAATGGTAATGAATTAGATTTCTTAGAAACTTCTACCAATGTAAATAAAATTGCCTGAACAATAATAACAAGAAACTATTACTATAGTAGGGACAAACTAATCTGGCCGGTATGACATGACACGGTTTTGAATTTTTTGGGTAGACGCTCTCACAGAGTTATCGCGTCGGGAAAATAATTGAATTGTCATACCGGCCAGCTTAGTTTGTCCGAACTATAGTTTCATTATGACAAAATAACAGTTGCCTTTATTTCATAATATGTCCGTTTTAAATGTTGCAAGGTATCACTAATTGCCATAAAATATTGGGTTTAAATTAATATTCTAAGCTATTCATTGCTCGTTTCAGGCGACAGAAGTTTATGATATTGTCTGTATTTGTATCTGGTGTGGGTGTCATGCAATATCAACCTTGGTTGACGTTTTACCTGTGCCACACGGTTCACTTCTATCAACGCCACCTGTTTTGTTTAAATTAGTATTATCTGCTGTATCTAGTATGTCAATTATTCTATTAGTTTAGGTCTGCATAATATCACGATCTTTTCTATTATTACGCAATTAATTACGTAAGATTTTAAGAAAGCTCTATGTCTTTATGTTATTTATTTTAAATTAAGTCTACTTATGTATAGCATTAAAAATATTGATGATAATAATACTGCACTTATAATAATAGATTAATTAATTCTAAGCTATATTATATTAATTGTAAAAAAGAATGGATTCTTACTTTTTCTTTCTTTTCTCGTACGGTGGGAGTGGGTGTGATCTTCTCATATTTCTCAAGTACAGGTCTCTCGTAATCGTCCACGAAGTCAAGCTCCAGCTGTAAACATACATTGCATCTATTATTATTTTGTTTATTATCTAGTAGAAATCTTCATAGCTCTCTTCATGATCACGGGCTTTTTCGCATTTCTTTCTTGATATGAAAATTTCTTGATTAATTTCCATAAGAATAATAACGAAATATCTTCTCAAATACCTGTGAAAAAAAAACTACATCTAAAGCACATAAAACATGCAACATGCGATTTGCGATCAAACGACATATAAAGACGACGACGACATCTTCCAACAGTTTTGAAAGTTTATAGTTGTAGATTGAATAAGGTGTGTGCGTTTGGGACGTGTACAGTTAGTTTCGGAAATATTTGAAGTGAGAAGTGTAGAAAATTAAACAAAATTTAAAATAGACTCGGCGGTAAAATATTTCATATTTTTATGAAATATTTCTAAATAAAGTCTATTTCAAATTTCATGTGTAAGGGTGTGCATTCAATCTAGAGATTGTGATAGAGAGCATACATTGTTAAAAGAAGGAACGGACGCCACTAAGTTGTTTTCAAATACGTGAACAGTGTTTACCAAGTCGACATTCTCTTTGCCGTCGACTGCCTTTTTAGGCTTTGTTTGTTTTACCCGACCGATAGTAGTATTTTCATCGACTTCAGCCTTTTTAGGCTCCTCAGTTGGCTTCTTGACAGTTTTCTTAAGTTGTGGCTTTTCAAATTTACCACCTTGTACCTTGAGAGGCTCCTAAGAATCAACAAAAGCTTTAAGTGGGTATTCTACATTAATAAAAGCGTTTTTATCGCAGGTGTCGCTAATTAGTGTGTGCATTGAATACTGTAAAGTTACATGCTTTTATACTATCTACTAAAACAACATTAGTTTCAAAATTTCTAACTATCTCAGCTTGTGCGTCAATGTCTAAATACATTATGTACTAGGTAATTATTCGTCTAACTACATAAAGACACATAAGCATTTCTCTTTTGTCTACCTCCTCCTCGTCCTTCTTGACTACAGCGGGTTTTTTGACCTTTAATTGTGCTGCCTCTGACCCCTCCTATGGAATAGTTAATTTTTGTCGTCTTAATTTATGCATATTGTGTTTATTTGTTGTTTAATATAAGTATTAAACACTAGAATCCTAAAAACATATTGTTTAAAGAATTCTCGTGCAACTGAAATAATTTATACAAATTCATTTAAGGTTTTTAAGTAGATTAAGTTATGATGGATTCTTTTAATATTTATTTGGTGGTTGTTTAAATAATTAACAGAATAGTTAAAAAGAAATGACATTGCAGAGTGAATGCCATCAAAAATTGATTATTTATGTTCATATTATGAAGAAGTTACGTAAAGAATGTTAATTATAGAGCTGAGATAATTAAAAAGTATCGGATGGAGATCAATACCGTGAGAATTTTCTTGGGGCGTGTCTTTTGTGTGAGCTCAGCCTCTCCTGGGGCGGTGGTGCTCGTCTTTGTACGAGGTTTGGTAAGGCTGACAGCCTCCTCTGTGTCCTCCCCCTGCCCCACCAAACATCATTGTTAGGATACACACAGAAAATAAATAAATGTTGAAGTAAAGGATTGAAAAGTTAATGAAGAACTTCAAGAAATACATTTTCATAATGCTTTCATAGACGAAAGATGTAAGGTTTAGTGTTTGTGCTTATTTGTGCTATGTTGTGCATGGTTGTTGTTGTATATTTATAATAATCCCCTACAAACTACTCTAATGTAGCACATTTGATACCTTTACGAGATAAACTATTTTCCTCAAAAACATTGGTCCTGATAAAGTTGGCATGTTATTCATAGGCCTCATAACTATCTGCGAATTATTTGATACTTTAAAATATATCCTGTAGGATTATAAAAATTAAAGTAGCATACTCAGCCTTTGAAATTATTTTGTCATCAATATTATATAGTACCTTTAATTGATCCTTGTCTTTTGGAGTTGGTCTTTTAATAGTTTTATCTTCAACGATTTCTGGTTTCTTAACGTGAAGTTTCGCTTCTGCCTCATCCTCCTACAGAAGTATTATTATTATTGTAATGGACCATGTATAGTTTCTATTTAATTGATTTAGTGTAAGTGAGTACGAACCGTTGGTTTAATTTCGGCGGGTGTTTTGTGTGTAAGTGAAACATCTTCAGGTTCTTTTCCTGGTTTTGCCGGTGTCTTTGGTTTGGTCAGGCTGACGCTCTCGTCAATATCCATTGGCTAAAGAACATTATTATGTTTAGTATTGTGCGCACTATACCTAACAAAAGCTATGAAATCTATATATACTACCTCTGGCTTGTCTTTGTCTTTAACAGATTGCTTTCTAGTAGCCGTAGCAGAAGGTATCTCTTCTTCAGGCTTTTTCTCGTCCTACCAAATATTTAAAGTTATAGTAATTCAGATTAACGGTGCGGTAAAGCGAT
Organism: Sphinx pinastri; assembly: GCA_947568825.1. Lineage (NCBI taxonomy): Eukaryota > Metazoa > Arthropoda > Insecta > Lepidoptera > Sphingidae > Sphinx > Sphinx pinastri. The sequence continues at coordinate 7,799,677 of OX387639.1, read as the reverse complement.
ACGGCTACAAAAGCGTGTGTGAAGTAAAAATGTGTACCTTTTTCTTTTTCTCTGTAGGTGTTGGTGTGATTTTTTCGTATTTCTCGAGGACTGGTCTTTCGTAATCGTCGATGAATTCTTCTTCAGCGACCTTTAGTTGTAAAGTGTGAAAAAAAATACATTAATCAATAGAAGTTTTGTCTTCCAGATTAATTGTCAGTAGGTGTATACATTCAAGTTGTTACAAGACCTGTTAGTTTAAATTTTGTGATGTAAAGCTTGTTGTGTTTTAGTTTGAGCCAATTTTTCCCTAACGATTACACTTATGAATCTAGAATTAACAATCTCCTGCACAGGAACCCTGAAATTTTACAATAAACACGAGCAAAGCTTTACAGATATGCCATGCATTCAGCCCAATCGTCGTACTTACTTTAATGAACGCTGTAAAACATTCGAAATCATACGCCGCATTTTCTGTTATAGCATGTAAATCTGTTGATAGTGTGCTTTGTGAAACTTAGTCGTGTGTTATGCAAGAAGAATAGTCGTGAAAGTCCTCAAACTTCGTTATCCTTAACTACCAAACTGTTACGAGAAAGTGCCAAATACCTAAATATTGTGTAAAGTGTTTGAGAATGTGTACCTCTTTCTTTTTAAGTGAAGGACGTTTTTTAGCCTCTGGTTCGTCTTTTTTGACGGATTTTGGTTTTGGTTTATCTTCCGGTCTCTTTTCCTCCTCCTAAACGTTAATAATAAAGTTTAGTTTAGCTATTCCTAATATATGTGTGATGTACATAGATTTATTTTAACTACCTTGTCTTTTTGTACTGAACGTTTGCGGAGTGTAGGCATTTCGGGTTCCTCTTCTTTGTCTTTTGGCTTAATTTTGCCTTTCATCATTTCTACATCCTCCTATGGAAAACGCGATAAAATCCATTTATTTTCGAAATTATTTACGTATTTAATACTAATTACTTTCAAAAAATCATGTTTGCCTGTGCTGATAATTTACCTGTTCACTAGGGCGACACTTATCTTTAGGTGTCGGAGTGTATTTTTCGTATTTTTCGAGTTCAGGTCTTTCATAATCGTCAATAAATTCTGAGTCGGCCTATAATAACGTTCATAATAAGTATCCATGATATTTAAAATAAGTAGAAGATCAGAGTGCTTGAGCAAAATTAATAACCATTATAAATATGAAACACAAAAATATAGATTTAAAAATATTATATTGTTGTATACCTCATCAACACCGTTTTGCTTTTTAGTCTTATCGTATGGCGTAGGTGTGAATTTATCGTATTTCTCGAGTTCGGGCCGTTCATAGTCATCTATAAATTCTTTCGATTCTTCGGGCTAAGAAGATAATATAAAATGAATTTATGTTTTACCACTTTGAATAATATTACAATTACTCTTAATTCGCGAGTCATTACCTTTCGTACAGGTTTCTTAGTTTTAGCCACCTGTGGCTCTTCGAGCTTTTGTTCGCCGGGCTTTGTCGGAGCCTTGCCGAGCTTAACATTAGATAATTCATCAACCGGCTCTTCCATCTTAGGAAGACCCTTTTTGATGCTAGGCCTTTTAGGCTCGGCTTTTTCTTCTTCGACCTATGTCATATTATCAAAATATTAATTAATATAGAAATTGGAATTTTCGGAACCGAATTGAATTTAAAATGTAAGTAGATTTCTCCATACCTTCTTAGGCTCAACTTTAGATTTTTTCTCCGGTGCTGGTGTCGCCACGGATGGCTCTTCCTCGCTATCTTGTTCGCTTCTAATACTTTCGGATACAGAAGCACGTTTACCCTAAACGTATTTTAAATTATTAAGATTTTAGCATTAGGTATATAATATTATTTGTGTGTAGTGTATGTTGTAGTGTTGTGTTGTTACCTTTGGTGTGTCTTCTTCTTTTGGCTTTTTAGCGAGCGGCGTTGGTGTAATTCTTTCATATTTTTCCAGTACAGGACGCTCGTAATCATCGACGAACTCGATTTCGTCCTAATTTTAAATACAATTTAGCACATAATTACACACACACAACATAAAGTTACCACATTCTAACTATCCAATCGTCCAATTGACGATGGAAAGGTGACACAGTACAAGTAGGTTGGTCACACAAACTATAACATTTAACACGTCTATTGCTCTATTCTCTAGAAAGTATGGAACTAGTTCTAATTTGCCTATATACATATTATCTAGACGTAAACATTTTAAGCTTTATACAATTGCCTCATTTTAGGAGGTATTCTACACTTACCTCTTCTTTCTTTGAAACAACCTTCTTTTTAATGACCTTCTTTTTCTCCCCTGATGTTTTTTTCGCAACCTCATTTTTCTCATCGACCGGCTCCTCCTTAGGCTTAACCGGCTTAAGTTTTGGAATGCCTTCAATTTTTTTCTCTGGTTCAGGTTCGGGTTTCTTCTTCTCAATTTTTTCAAGAAGAGCCATCTTCTCTTCTTCGGTCTTAGCAGCTTTCTTTTCTAGAACCTTTTTAGCTTCTTCAATTTCAACTTCGGCCTTCTTGGTCTCCTGTTTCTTAGCTTCGATCTTCTTGGTTTCAACCTTCGATTCCGTTTTCTTAGCTTCTACTTTAAGTTCTTCTTGTTTCTGCTCAACCTTGACTTCCTCTTTCTTGGAAACCTTCCTCATCGCGGATTTCTTTTCTTCAACAATATTTTGTTCCTCGTCTTTCTTTACTGATTCCTGTTTTACAAATGGGGCAAAAAGACATATACAAGGTGCAACGCATAAAAACCGGATTTTTTTACAATGATCATTTACAGTATTTGTTTCTATATAAACATTAACTAACCTTCTTTCTTTCGTCAACGTGGTTCTCTTCGATTATAGATTTCTCTTCTACAATCGACATTTCTTCCTCGGACTCTTCAATGACCGTTGTTTCCTCCTCCTCTTCTTCCTTCTTCTTTTTCTGTGTCATTAACGAAAAAATAAGTAAATCCCTATACAACATTAAATCATTTAGCATACCATAATTAAATATAACATAACATACCTTCTCCTCTACTAGAGTTAAATCAGCACTAGACTCATCTTCACCGAATTCGTTCTTGATAACTACTCTGTAGTTGGCGACGTATTTGGAAGATACCTTCCTAATGATAAGTCTAGCATTTATGCCGTCGAAAGAAGTGTTGATTTCAGATGAGTCCCTGATTACAGTAGTATTCTTATACCAAGTGCATCTGCACGATTGGTCTGATGTTTTGAGGACGGCCATGAATTCGGCTTCCTCGTTTTCTTTTCTGGCCTATTCGAATAATAAAACAAAAATTTAAAGGTACTGTTCATGTTTATTAATGGAAGAAATTTTTCATGTGTTTTAAGTTATATTTCCTTTAATATAATTTAAACAAATAAAACGCAAATAAAATTATTTAATGGACAAAACTTAGTATTATATATTCATAATACTCTGTATTCAAGAAACTACAAGATCATCGCTCATCAGTCGGCACTCTACCTCTACCTGTACCCTCTCCAGTGGGGTCACTTTCCCGTTCCGGTATAAAAAAAGAATCAATCAATTATGATAATGTTCAATACAAATGTGCAAGTTTACTTACCAAACTCCTGAGGTGCTTGATGATATAGGGCTTGTCACCCTTCTCCTCAGGAATATCTGTGATTTCGACCACCTGTGATGCCGCCTCACCCTTCTCGTTCTTGGCGACGAGTTTGTACGAACCCTTGTCTAGCTGAGATATGTTGGAAATTTCCAATTTGACTGCAAATTCGCCCTGAAATTGAACATAACATTAATGAGTGACCTTACTTTTACTTTATATACGTACTAAAAATGTCATTATCAAATACGAATACAATGTATATATGACATGATAATGCTCAATAGCGAAAATAACTCAGTTTTTATCTATTCCTTATAATTTCATTAATTCTAATTATTTGTCCAATCTTATATTTATTAGATGTGATGCAGCTATACTTACTTCTCTGAGAGGCTCGACAAGCACAGTATGTCTCGAGTCCTCCCTGACAGCGCTGGATTCCTTGTACCATGTGCACTGAGGCGCAAATTTACTTAATACTTTACATTCAACAATAACAGTCTTCTTTTTAACTATTTTAATGATCTTTGGCCTCTCTTTGATAACTGGAATGACTGTGGAAAGATAAAAATAGATTTGGAGCAAAGGTAAAAATCGTTTAAATATTAAATATCTTTTGTGATAATAGAGCTATCAATTTTAGTTTAGTACTTACTTTCAATATTGAGCGTAAGATTCGCGTTGAGCTCTCCAAGTTCATTTTTAATGTTGCATTTATACAATCCGGAGTCTTCAATACCAGGGTCGATAAGTTCCAAGATTATTGTGTATATGTCTTCTTTCACCTCGACCCTGGTTTTAATTTTCGACGAGTCCCTGATTTCTTTACCCTCATGGTACCACACGATTGTCGGTCTCGGGCTAGCTTTCACTTTACATCCCATAATAACTAGTTTTCCATTATCCTTTGACTGAATAGTGGGCTTCTCGACAAATGTCGGGCCTTCGCCTTCCGGCTCTGGCTCAGCCTCAATATTCAAGTTAAGGTTAGCATTGCTTTCACCGAATTCGTTTCTTACATGGCAACGGTAAGCACCACCATCCGCTGCCGACGGATTCGTTAAAAGCAATAACAATTCGTAGACGTCCTCTTCAATTTTTGATGATTTGATTTCAATTTTGCTGCTAGCTTTGATGACCGTCGTGCCTCTGTACCACGTGACTTCGGCCGCCGGCTTGGCTTTACAGACACAGCGCATCGTAATGAGTGTGCCATCTTCGTTGGGAATGATTCGGGGTTTCTCGATAAACGATGGAGCGAAACCGTTCTCGTCATCCCCACCTAAATGATAACGAATGATGTTATTAAACTATACAAAAATGTTTGTTTTCAAGAATGCTTCATGCAGCCCAGAAGCCGAAAGCTTTACATGCTTTTGCTACTGTATGCGTACTGTTACGATTTATTTAAATAATTTAATACATTTGTTACTTTGTGGTTACCTTGGAAGTTGAGAGCAATGTTCGCATTGCTCTCACCAAACAAGTTGAAGGCGTTACATCTATAGTTGCCACCGTCTTCCCTAGAGGGACTTAAAATCTCTAACGTTAAATTAAATGTATCTTTTGCGATAGCCTTTCTGGACATCTTCATTTTTGCACCATCCCTGATTTCGTCATCGCCGTGGAACCACGTGATGTCCGGAACAGGATATGCTTCGAGCACACATTCCATGATCAATATATCGCCCTCTTGTCTGATTGTAGGTTTTTTAGGAAATCTTGGTGCTTTACCGTCCGGTATTCTGTTTAAAAGACAAAAGTTAATAGAAGTCCTACCAAGTACGAACCATAACGTATTTTTTTATTTTCCTTACTTAGGCTTATCTCCACCTTCGAAGTTGAGATTAATTTTCGCTACGCCTTCACCGTGTTTGTTTTTCGCAACAGCCCTATATTCTCCTCTGTCCGAATTCTCTACGCTAATGATTTCGAGTCGCGCCATATGATATAAAGTTTGGTCCTCATCTAACGTGATTCTGTATCTACTACTTTCTTTTATTAACTTTTTTCCATGGTACCTGTATTATCGATTGCACATGTTAATATATTTCCGTTGTGTGTTTTTGTTTAATATGTGTTTGCAAAATTTCCTTACCATGTGATGCTTGGTTTCGGTTTGCCAACGCATCGACATTCGAATGTGATTTTGGTACCATCTTCTGATTGCCTGATTACAGGTCTTTCCGTAAACGTCGGTTTGATAAAATCTTCAGGCACGGGCGCTTCGTCGCCTATTTCAATTCAAATGATAATTAATTCTCCAAGTTTTGTCACATACACGAAGATTTGCAGCTTTTGTAATTGGCAACATTTAAGATGTTTTCTTTTGGAATTGTATACGTATGACGGATTAATATTTTCAACCAGTTTTGTAAAGAGTTAATGGAGGATAATAATAAAGAAAACATAAATATGATAAATCAAATAAATACATATATAATTTGGATTATTCGTGTACTTTTTTCATTCTACGTTCATTCTAAAAAACAGTAGGTACGCATGACAGTTGCCTGCGGTTATGTCGTTAATAGTGCATTTGCTAAGCATAGAATTTGAACCGTTACGTCTAACTACAGCACACGCGCATGAATATAGTGGGTTAATAGAAGCGTGGTGGCAATAGATATTAATATGATAGATAGAGATGATAATGACATATAACAGATACATTAAACATGCATTCATGAACATAGCATCAGATAGTGGATTAATGAGAGTGTGTAGTGTTTGTGTTGTATAAAGAAGTGTACTCCTTGCTAAGCTTCATTAGAATAAGAAAACATCTTAAATATAACATCGTAATTAACACAACTTCGAGTGTAAATTGTTGAGTAACTGACATTCTTAATGAATTAGTTGATGATTATAAAAGCTTCGCTGCAATATCTACGTTTGTAATGACACGAATTATATCTATTACGAGAACAGGATTAGGACCACACATTAAATAGTTAAGGTTAAAACAATTTGAAGCGTATTTCAGATGTCTTATGATCTAATTTTAATGTGTTTAAATTTGTTTTATATCAACATCGTTTACTTCTTCATCGTTGTTTTTAAGGTCGAATTTATTATCGATTTGTTTTTTTTATATATTTTTTTTATTAATGGACGTTGTTAGAACTTACTGTCGAAATTTAAGCTGATCGTGGCGTTGCTTTCGCCGAGTTCGTTCTTTGCCGTTACTCTGTACTTGCCAGCGTCCTCCACAGTAACATTGTTGATCTCCAATGAGGCATAATATGATTTACCATCTTTGCTTACTGTTAACTGTGGATAAGAAAAACATACATTTGAATACTTCAGTAAAATTTTGCTTACTGGTTGTAATTTAAAACGTATGAAGTATAAATGTGGCACAGGTAGAAATATTGCGGTTTACAGACACTTATTTTGATTATTTATTAAAAAGAAGGTAATATTGCAGAAACACGAAGTTTGAACTAACGTATTTGAGATTTGAATTAATTTATAGTAATTGCGTAATGAAAGAAAAAGTTTTCATTTGTGCCAAACATTTAGATTAATGGAGCGAATAAATGAATTCAGCATTTTTAAATCTGGTGTAAAAGATTTATTACTACAAAACAGAAACGCAAGTAAGAAAAAAAAACAGAATTACAAAAATTATGATTTGACTTTGTAACAATAGAAAATAGACGAATCGTCAGGACAAATATAGGATGAAAGGTCGTCGGTCGTGGCGGACACCACCTGGCACTGGTCCTAGCCAACTAGATCGGGGTCAAGGTCATCCCCGTGTACTTTTAAAACTAGGACAACGACGATAATTGCTTTTGCTTTCGAACTTTCAATGTCATTGTTTTCTCAAAATGCATCTTAGTCATTGACGCTGTCATTACTACGTCCTCAGCCTAATTGATAATATTACACTTTGCAATTTGAAATTAATAATTAATTTATTGACGATAATACCAGCGTATATCATTCTAAGTAGTTTATTTTTCTTTTGTTTTTCCAACACTCCAATTGGTGTACATTGTTTATGCTCTAAACGCCCTTTAGAACATTTTGTGAAAAATATTTTTTTATACTATTTTTATGTCGTGAACGTGTAAAACTCTTTTGGGCACTTTAAATATTGCATTGTATATTAGAACAAGACTACTCTACTCTACACTCTCTCTTTCTAAATTGTATATCTCTAATCATAAGGTTTTGTGAAATAACTTGAAAATACTTTGAAGCGAAAACTCAAATAAAAACACAGAGTGTAAAATACCCTATATCAAGCATTGATCAAGAATTTGCCTAGTATATCACTTTATCGTCCTGTTTTCAAGATATACTATAAAATTAAGATATTTCACCTTATGCCTTGGTCCAGGTTTGACTTCCATTGTCTGGTGGAACCAGGCGACGCTGGGTACTGGCTCGGCCTCGATGCGGCACTCGAATATTAATCTTTTGCCGTCATCCTCCTGCCTGATGGCCGGCTTGCGCGCGAATGTCGGCGCTTTACCGTCCACTTGTCTGGAAGGTAACACGTAAGTTATGAAATCGTCTGTGCATTATTTTTCTTTTATGAACCTAGGGCTGATTTTACCGCTTACTGATGAATGCTATTCGTCCCATAAATGTATAAGACGACCAAATACAAAACACTCTAATCTATCTTTCAAATCTAAAATAAGTACCTACTATCTACATTAGCTGTTTAATATGAAAACTGTTAAATACAATTTTCTTGAAACCTGTGAAACAGACCCTTAATGTCGTAAACATTTAAAAAGTTCGATTACCATACCATACCATACCAGCCCTGTATTATATACTGCCCACTGCTGAGCACGGGCCTCCTCTACAACTGAGAGGGTTAAGGCCTTAGTCCACCACGCTGGCCTAGTGCGGGTTGGCAGACTTCACATACCTTCGAAATTCAGAGAACTTCCCAGGTATGCAGGTTTCCTTACGATGTTTCCCTTCACCGTTAAAGTGAGCGATAATTCACAAAAGTTCGATTGATTTACTTGAATGTGGGTGCACGGTTTTTTATTGTTGTTTAATATGTCTAATATCTTTAAAACATACATTATTGGGGATGCCAACATATTAAACAGTAACATTTTTATATGAATAAAAACTACTTACTTCTGTTTTTCTTCGTCGGCGGCTGAAACATAAGGAATATAACGTTAGTTCCATAGTTTATTTCAGTTATAGACTTTAGTTTTATCCTGGTGCTCTATGTACAAATTATCGATAGTTATTCTCGTTCTATCTATGTTTTCAATACCGATATCTACTGATTTGCTAATAATGCAAAGATAATTAGTACATCTGTACTGATAAATTGAAATTAGCTTAAGTATTCGTGGAACAGTTTTAGAGATTGTTCTAGATTATGTTTAAAACATTTACATAACATCTAGCAGACGTAAACATTGGTCCGGTCGGTGATACATCTCAAAATAACACCTTCACTGCGTTGAGTTAGCCAGATATCAAAACGATGCTTTGAAAGCGGTTCTAACCAGCTATAGAGTAACATTTTTGGCCTTGCTATTTTCATTTTGACCATTATTTTTATATTTCTGAGCTTGTTAAAAAACACCGAGTGAAATTTTTGTATTTTTTTAAGTCACATAAATATACATTATCTGGTGGTAAAGATAGTGTGGTTTATTTTTATTAAAAAATATAACCTTTGCTTTGCATCTGTTTTAGAGAATCTTTCGAAAATGCCTCCTAGCGTATGAAACATTACTTATTAATTACAATAATATCATGTAATTAACAATTGTATATTTGTGTTGTCGCGTTTTTTTCGTCACTTTATGAATATAGTAACAATTTAATACTTCGCATTCAAATGAGTTAACACTGATAATTTTGTGTGTTTGAAGGAAAGGCAAAAGAAGTCTGAAAATCATTTCACAGATTTTAAGTATTCATCACCATTTATATTTTTTTAACCACCTACCACAATTTTCCAACCTTTGCTATTTCCTAATGATGCTATTAAAGGGATTTAATGGCATCATTAGGAACGTATCCAAAATAAATTCGTCCTAGACATGCCCTGATGACTAACGGACATAATTATCATCAATCGTCATAAAGTTTACAAATATTTTTGCACGATTATCGTCACGTATTGGCATATCTATTTGGCCAACGTATCTTGGCCTAAAGCACCGAGCGTGGGTTATTCATACTTCTTTCTATTTTATTTTTGGTCATGACTAATGATGTTATTTGTGATTATCAGTCCAGTATTGAGTTACGAGACCAACGTTGTGACAAATGTTTGTAGTATACGTCAATTATGTACGTTGCTATCGTAAACTGTTTATTGCTGGTCGTTTGGGTTTTCGGGCGTTATGAAATGACATATTTTAAGAAATTTACAGGAGTAATAAACTATAATATCTCAAACATTATGCAAGATTTTAATAATTATTAATATGTTATTTTTATGACTGTAATAAATGATATAGTTATACATATATTGTAGATATATTTGTTTATGACTGTTGATCTTAGTATCTATGTCCTTCTTTAGTTTTTGGTATCAATAATGTTTAATCCTCAGTCGACTGTGTTTTAATACCATTTTCGTAGAGAAGTTCCTTACATAATAAATTATATTAATTTCAACGATTTGAAATTAGTATTATTGAAAATGGAATTCAAATGAATTAAATCTAATTTTGATGCAACATAGGTATAACGTTCTTCTAAAACATTGATCTCATTAAGATTTTTGACGACTTCAATAAAAATATAATTATACTCACGGCTGAAGTTAAGATTGATGGAAGCGGCCACCTCGCCCATCTTGTTCTTAGCCTTAACTTTGTAGAGCCCCGCATCGGTCTCGATCACATCGTCCAATTCAAGCACCACCAAGAACTTGTTGTTGGCAATGCTTTGGATCCTGTACGGAAAATAAGTGTTAATATTTACACTAATAAAGTTTAATTTAAAAATAATGGCTTCTATTTCGTTCTTCATTCGCAAATCGCACGTCTTTCTTATGACTGTCTCTGATTTTATTCTTCGGGATGATATTGGAACTTTAAATGTCCTTTTCACGGCAAATATAAATTTACATATCGTTGTTAATCTAATCATAGCAAAAAAAATATTTTACGTGGACAGAGCCCCCAGCAAATCTACTGACTATATTTGAAAGTAAAGTTTCCAATTCTAAGTTTTAGGTGGACTAGTGTTTCTAAGATATTTATGTCGCTTGCTCTTAGACGAGTAAAATACTCATACGGCGAAATACTCGAATTATGCCTGGTGAAGATAGGTTCACCGTCTATTACTCACAAAGCTAGCAAAAGAACAGGATACATCTCTACCTAGTGCCTTCACGTGAAGAAAGAACACCGTGATCCTATGGTCTGAAAATCTTTAGGGGAGGCATATGTTCAGCAGTGGACTTCCAAAGACTGAAGGGGAAGAAGTATTCTTTCAAACCTTGAAAATTAAAGTAAGTCTACTTGTTTATATTATCAAAATAGTGTCCTAACAGTATCCTTGTGGACTTTGGAGATCAGGGCTACTATAGAACTACTGACATTAAATATTTATTGTTTAAAAGCGAGTATTCATTAGACCAGTGCTTCCCAAACTATGGGTCGCAAGGGAATATTGGATGGGCCCTGAGAAATTAAACAATATATCATCCGACCGACACAACAGCCGAGTGGCCAATGATGGAAATGAAAGGTATTAAAAATTACTTCATGACAGCCAAGAGATGGGTCCAGAATTTGGAAGTTTTTGTTAGGTGGCTCGCGGCTCATTCATTAGACAACAGTTTGGGCGTCACATGACGACGTTCGGTTTGTTACATTGATAGATGATGCAGAACATGTCTTTTGTACCTGTATGGGTAAATATAGTCCACAAGAGGTAGGTAGTGCGCTATAGACGCGAAGTCCTTGATCGAGTTCCAGGGCGAGCTACACTTTATGTTTTTCTAACATAAAATCGTCACCACCACCATACCACCATACCAGCCCTGTATTATATACTGCCCACTGCTGAGCACGGGCCTCTTCTACAACTGAGGGGGTTTAGGCCTTAGTCCACCACGCTGGCCTAGTGCGGGTTAGCGGACTTCACATACCTTCGAAATTCAGAGAACTTCTCAGGTATGCAGGTTTCCTCACGATGTTTTCCTTCACCGTTAAAGCGAGCCATAATTCACAAAGAATACCCACATAACTTTATAGAAAAGGTGTGTGCCCTTGGGTTTTGAACCTGCGGACATTCGTCTCGGCAGTCCGTTCCACTCACAACTAGACTATCGCTGCTTAAAATCGTCAGCTAGTCTTAAAAACTACGTCTAACCCTTTCTGCATGCTTAATAAATTATAGCGCCGACCTCACATTGAAATAAAGGCGGGTGAAGGGCAGGAAGATACATTAAATTGGTCAAAGAATTAATGAGTTTGCACAGTTGATGTTCGTAATGAACATGTCATATCATAAATCGTAAATGAAATACCATCAAATTGAGACACGCTACTTCATTGCGATGTGCGTCATTAAAATTAGGCCAAGTATTTTAGTATCTAGGTATCCTAGTTTATTGCTAACGTGATTCGCGGTTGGAAAGAACTCAAGAAACATTAAAACTTAAGAAAAACTATACATGTAATTTAGAATAAGAAAAATGAACGTAAGAGCTTTGAAGTACAACTGATTTAGATTTATATTTTTGTTGTTTCTGAATTCTGAATAATTTGTGTTGCGATTAAAAATGTTATTGTGTGTGGGTGTGATGAAATAATAGTGCAATGTTAAATAATATTTTTTACAAAGGTGAACTATAACTATTATACATTTTTTTTAAATAGCCTGTAAATAGCGCATTGCCTGGCAAATCCCTTAACCAACTTATCTTGATTTGGAAATTAGTCCACTACTTATTACTCTATATTAAAATTTAGATTTTAGAGCATCTTATACGCCGATTTATTGTAAGTTCGTATGCTCATTATTACCATGTTTATTGGCCATTACAATTCGCCATTGCAGGTGACATCAGGAAAGGCTCCAATATATATTTAGGACCCTTTATGTCATATCTAGCGTTTTTATTTTAAACATTGATATAGCCGGCGTAATTATTGAACATAGTAAAGATTTACATCAAATTTTTTTTATAGCATAGTATGACGAGACGAGCATGCCGTTCGCCTGATGGTAAGCGATACGACCACCCATAAACAGTAGCAACACCATCCAGCAACTTGTCTTACAAATTACTGTGTGGCATTCCACTGCGCTCGTCATCCTGAGACATAAGATGTTAAGTCTCATTATGTCCAGTAGTTATACTGGCTACAATGTCCTTCAAACCAAAATACAACAGTGCATGCACTGTTGCTTGGCGGTAGAAATAGACATTGCGGTGGTACCCACCCAGACGGCCTCTTACATAATGAGAGACCTACCACTATATCACCACTAAATCCAGTGAATCAGTGCAATAATATCTAGTGGTGCTCTGAATTAGAAGTTTTAGATGGTTTCAATGCTGTCTATGGACATTTGTCGTGATAATGATGTAAAACGACATTTAAACTACATATAAAATTAAGTTGAAGTCATTTTCTTTGTTTAAAAGATAGAGTATTTCAAAAATTTAAGTCGCAACGTGCAATGAATTTAAAGCAGACTTTTTCTGAGTCAGTATGTAATAAATATTTCGAATGGAGATTGCAGGTGTAAACTTAGACTCTGATTTATAAGAAGTTCAAGGAATTGTTCAATTAATTTATAACACATTTGTAACAATTTAACAGTAAACACACTAGACACTGGAAGATGACAATAGTCGGAATAATAACAATATTATTTTCGTATAAATTCGGTTGATTTGACTGCGCGTGATGTTTGGCAATTCCAACCTAACATGTATAAATATTCATTCCATTCATATTGGATCAGACAAACAAAATTAAGCACAAAACGGCCTAGACAAATTTAAAAATATTGAAAACAAATCTACTTATCTACCATAGGTACTATCATTGGTACATCGATAAATTGACTTTCCGCATTAAGCCCCAAACTATGTTCTAATTCTAATGCTTTGTATTTTTGTTTGAAAATATTTAGGGGAGGCCTATTTTCAGCAGTGGACAGCATGTGGTTTATGATGATGAAACTTTAGGTTTATTTTATGTCATAGGCTCTAAACTTTAATTAATTATCTACCTAGACAGACACTGAACGTTTCAAACGCGTCGAAAAAAATTGAGGCTAACTGTTCCCCACTAAATGAGTTCGAGTGAATTAATTTTTGTTTTTTGTGATTTGTCATGGATATAATTTTCTCCCCGTTTTAATAGAAACCATGTAATAACTGGTATCATTATGCGCGCACACAAAGATACGCAGAACGATGCAGCGATAGCGTACGACACAGCTGTCACGCATACTAGCTTAAGAAAAATTGGCCTGTTTGTTTTAGTTTCATTGCAGCGCGTCACTCTATCTAGGTATATAATTAATCAAAGGTTCTAAACTACTTATGACGAAAAAGGTTAGAACCAGCCTACAGAATTACATATTTTATGAAGTATGAATACACCGATTCGACTGGGGTTAACAACTTACAAACCGATGTAACGCGGCACCTTTTATCATGTGGTATTGGACATTTTTTTTCCGTTTCCATCCGATTTCGGCCGCGATGGCAAATTTCTCAACAGAGATCAGCCAGGTACGCTGGAAATATTATAGTGCACATGTGTGCACAGATGCACTCACTATTCCTTTAATCTCATCGTCCGGTGAGACAGCAATCCGACATGACCAGAGAGATCAGGCGCAGGACCATCGGCTTTACGTGCTTTCCGAGGCACGGGGGTATCACAACGCGTACGTAATACCAACCGAGGCAGTCAAGTGTCCAAGAGTCCAAGTGGACAATAATCATGACGCGAGATAATTTGATCGATTTATCAAGTGATTCAGGCGCAAACGATTTACTTTCGTAATCTTTATTATTAGCAACAATTCACGTTTCACTTTCAGTGTTGATCGTATTGTTTAATATAACAATATCAGTGCCAAGTCGGTCGATGCGTTTGGCTTCACCGTTTACGTTATTGCGCGGAAGAGGTACTTCATTTGATTTAAGTGCACCATATTATCTTTATATTGGATTGATTTAAACAAACATATCACCTTTATCCGTAGGGGTAGGCAAAGGCCAAAGGGCACTCACTTTTCGCATTGTGTGTTTCGTCCTATGATATGAAATAATGTCATATTGGACACAAATTCCAGAAAAATCTAATATCATTTGGCCGACTTGAGATTCGAACTCGGGACCTCAAAGTGATGATCATACCGCACAATCTATACAACTACATCACGAACGCAGTAAAAGAATCGAATACTCACTTAAACTTAGTTCTGGTGTCCTCTTTGAGCAGTTCATCGCTTCTGTACCAGCTTATCTCCGGCTTCGGCGATGCCAGTAACTGGCACTCGAAGACGAGTTTGTTCCCATCGTCCTCCTGCCGCAGCTGGGGCTTCTGCGTGAAGCTCGGGGCAAAGTCTTCGTTGACCCCCATCGTGCTAACTACTGGACATTACGGTCACCGAACAGACTTGCCCGTTCGGAGTTTAACCTGGAGGAAGAGAAATGTCATTTTAATAGTCTTCAATAAAAAGTTACTCAATTCGTCGTTGCCATTATTGTTTTGCACGGCTAATAGACTCGACTGAACCTGATGGTAAGCTGAGAGTGTTGACTGATGAGAATTGATTATCCCTCGCCAGTCGATAGAATTATGCCGGCCTGTTCGAACCTGATATACACAGACTGATCCCGAAACACGACACACTTACATAAGCCACTATGCCAGGTTTTAGCACATTTTGTACGATGGTCGCTATCCGGGCGGATACAGATATCCTACTAACAGCAATATCATTTTTCTTCGGTTTATTAACTAAATTGCAGCTGATATTCATGAAAACATATTCAGAGTTAATAGGGTAGTTTTCTATGTTTGATTTTGTAAATCCTAATTCCTACTAATATATAATATTATAAATGCGAAAGTTTGTAAGTATGGATGTCTGGATGTATGGATATTTGTTACTCGTTCACGCAAAAACTACTGAACGGATTTCGACGAAATTTGGCACACGGGTAGATTATGTCCTGGATTAACACATAGGCTACTTTTTATACTGGAAAAACACGATTCACGCGGGCGGAGCTGCGGGCAAAAACTTGTATATGTAACAGAAAATAATACGAAAAAGAAATTCTTCTGTGAAATCAGCATTAAAATTGGTTGAAAAATAAAGCAGCTATTCATATTTGAAATATTGTCCTGAGCAAAAGTGGGGACGTGGATATCGCGCTATCTCTTTCGCACGCACGCAGCGTTATGGCCGGCTACTCTCGGTGACGTCACATTGTGATATTACTGTTATTTGACAAGTACCTACCCATTTCACCAAATTTCAAAGCTTTATAACTTACTAATTATTGCCCCAATTTTGTAAAATATTTTTCCATTAGCTTTTGGATGGCATATATATTAACAACTACTCTATTGTAAGAAGTAAGCAAAGAAATACGTCCTGCGTGTTAAACATGCTACAGCATCAGGAGTATCTCTGTTAGACTCTGCTTCAAATGATATTAAAACAGATAGGCCGAACCTCAACGAATCTATCGAATAAGTATTTTGGACACATACAATTTCTTTTACATTTCACTATATTGGCATGTGTGAAAGAGATGACGTATTTAAACCAAGAATAATATAGAGTGCTAGTATGATAAATCATTGACTGCTTCCTATTGATTAAGTATATTTCATGTTTGAGATTTTCCTCTACTCGAGCTAAGCTCGGTATACTGAGCGCCCTGAGACCCTCAGGGAAAGGGTGGCCCAGTTTCCCCTTAATTGAAAATGGAGTCTCCTAGTACTTTGCTGACTATTGTTGTTGTATGTATGGATTCCTGTTTCTGTATGATGTGTATGTTTATGTCTGAATTGATAAAGTACATAGAATATTCCTCTGTATAATATTAGTATAGACTAGACTTTTACTCCTGGCTCCGCCCGCGTGAATGAGTTTTTCCGGGATAAATGCCCCGCTTTATATTTTCTCGGGATAAAAAGTAGCCTACTTTACTCGCTGATACTTTATATTCGTGAAGGAATTTTCAAAATCATTCCCGTAGTTATTGAGTTTATTCGTTAGAAACATACAAATCTTTCCTCTTAATAATATTAGTGTAGAAGAGCATTCACATAACTACATTATGACTATTTTTTTTTTTTTTTTTTGTAATTTGTGTTTTTTTTTATAATTTAAATTATGAATAGCATGATATATTCCCGTTGTGAAATCACTGCATATTCTATTATTTTGTCATAAGGAGACGTTTACAAAATATAAAAATGTCATTTCAACTTTAAGGCCTCATAACCTACCTATAGATCATACGATAGAGTCAATTTATATCTTCCATAGCATGTTTTTTTAATAGGAGACATAAAAAATAATGTAGATAATATTTTATTAAATACCCACATACATTGAGTAGGTATTTCTATATTTAGTCCATAATAATTATTAGTCTTTCAGAATTATTAATACTAGTTGTGTGGAAGAGATCGCTTTTAAATATGTCCGACATAAAGCATTGTCGCATATATTTAAAAAAAAATGCTGTTATTTAGTGTACAATAAAATAAAAATCTTTGAGCTGCTTTATAAAGGCAAAAGATTTTTTTATAATAGATGACATACATTTAAAAAATATCCTCACTTGCAAATACACCTTTTCCCTAACTAAGTTTAAGGTCTGCAGGGTATCCAGAATTCATTGAATTATGACAATGGGTCGAATGGCAATAGGTAGCGACTTTTCCCGCTCCTACAACCATCACCGAAACTCCTGTAAGGCAGAAACAGCAATAACACGCATTTTATGACACCAAGCGGTGAAGCTCGGCGAGTTTCTGGTTCTTAAACTCGCAACGACATTTTAGTATTAGCAATGGTTAGTCGTCATTCGTCAGTTCATACTCTATCTAGACGGTGGTACCCACCCAGACGGACTCTTACATATAAGAGACTTACCACCAGTTCTTTAATATTTTTATCCGAAATCTTAACCATTAACAAATATTCATTTCATGAATGATAAAAAATAGTAGATAATTGGTAAAACAAAAATAATATTGCATTTATATTTTCGGAGATACAAACCACAATGATATGTAATATGTATAAGATGCTACATGTACCTTAAATCCGTTTACTTTGATATTGTTTTGAATGTATAATTTAGGCCACTTATGTGTACTACAAATAAAACCATTATACATTTTAAAAGTATTTAAAGGCGATAATATTATGTGAAAAATTGGTAAAATCTAATGATAATTCCAACGCTCATACCCATTGTCTTCACCCCACACTAACAACAAGCTATCATAAATCAAAATAACTTCTAAAGTGTATATTAGAACTCTGCACAAACGTGACATTGACTATTGAGCAAGCAGTAGTGTGCACATGCACTGTTGTGTTTTGGTTTGAAGGACATTGTAGCCAGTGTAACTACTGGACATAATGAGGCTTAACATCTTATGTCTCAGGATGACGAGCGCAGTGGAATGTCACACAGTACTTAGTAAGTCAAGGTGCTGGATGGTGTTGCTACTGTTTATGGGTGGTCGTATCGCTTACCATCAGGCGAACGGCATGATCGTCTCGTCATTCGAGGCAATAAAAAAAACAGAATAGCTTCACAATTAAACACGTTGCTATCAAACAAGGAAGAAAAGTATAATGTTATTGATTTTACTCCTGCTATGTATAATTTATCATTGTTTCTTTTAAAAATAACGGCGAGAAAGTAAGCAAAAGCTTTTCCATTAATGTTCGCTTATCGCTAAGTAGAAAGTGGAAATCTAGAAACATGTCCAGTTCTTTACAAATAAAGTGACAAATTATGCAAACTTTTTAAATTCTTCTCTGGTAAGAACTGCTTTCCTAACTAGTGGTAGAGTTAATATTGACGGAATCTAAATAATGTGTAACATTTTATGGGTTCGAATAAATTATTTCATTTCAATTGGAATTCTGCCATTTTATCAACGGTTCCGACTCAAAAATTACAAAGTTTGAACATCTTTTCCGGTGTTTTTACAATTTTATGGTAACCATAACAAATTTACAGCATGTGCGTCACGAAAGTCTCGATCAAAACTTTCTTCGGGAAATATTGTATTTGATCAAAGTTACGGGTGTATGTATAACTATATGTATATGGTGTATGTATAAAAATATTGATACTTCTTTAAAAATGTATCTTCTTTTATATCTCATAAACTAGAGCTGATACAAAAAATCTAATAACTTTGATATCGTGTCAAAAGATATACTTAAAATCAGGTCTAAAATCTAAGGCACAAAAATGTGTGTAGGCCAGTGAAATCTGTCAGTCACAACTCATACAGTCGCTCCTACTATAGTTTTAAAGTATTATTGTAAAATTTATACAGTATCAGTTGTAACCCTCTCAGTTGTAGAGGAGGCCCGTGCTCAGCAGTAGGCAGTATATAATACAGGGCTGATATGGTGGTGGCTGTATTCACCATGACAAACTCTTATGAACTGGATTTGCTTAAACACATCTTTAGGTTCATATTGGTAACAAGGTGTAGAAACAAAAGTGTTTTACTAGAAATGTTTTAATTTTTGCCTATCAAGGACTTTACAGCAAGCTTAAACTCGGGAAAAAGGAACAGAGATAGATATATTTTAATTCTTCTGCTGGACTTTTCAATTCGATCTGTGTAAAATTCTGTGATAGATAGATAGCTGCGATAGCCTAGTTGGGAGTGGAACGGACTGACGAGACAAAGGTTCGTAGGTACAAAACCCAAGGGCACGCACCTCTGACTTTTCTAAAAAGTTTCTAAAGAGTTCTTTGTGAATTATCTCTTGCTCTAACGGTGAAGGAAAACGTCGTGGAGATACCTTCATACCTGAGAAATTCTCCATAAGAATTTCAAGGGTATGTGAAGTCTGTCATCCCGCACTAGGCCAGTGTGGTGAACTAAAGCCTACACCCTCTCAATAGTAGAGGAGGCCGGTGCCCAGCAGTGACCACATAATTCTGACCTTTCCCTGCATACAATCTTAAAAGAAAGCCACAAACCACCACAATAGCACGCCACTGTGTTCCCAGAATCTCAATTTTATCTAGAATCTGAATTCATCTCAGGCTTCGCAAAGTACCTATCACATAATACCATTGACCTTCGCAGGAGCAACTGAAATATGAGTGTTGAAAGGTTATCGTGGTGAAATCATGCATTCGTTGGCCGTAGCACTGTTGGCCACTAGAGCACTCCGATTCATGAGTCAGCGGCGGTCAGCGCCATCTGTGCTCGCAAGGTGAAGTGTAACGGAGTGGGTGTCCACTGTTAAAATTTTCACGTCTCGGGCTATTTTTGTAACGTGTGAAGGCCTCTCGATAGCCGTCTCCGTGCGAAACAGTTTTATAACTTACACTGACATTTCTTATTGGATAGTTTTTGAATTTGGAACCGATAGAACCGTTTAAATTCAATTTTTTTTTTGAATATGGAATTAAAATTTTAGAATCCAAAGCACTTGAAGTTTTATTTTAAAGGAATTGAACATCAAATTTAAGACGCTCTCTATGTATGCATAATGGCAGTAGAATGTTTTTTAAAACCATTTCTATTTATTTATTTGTTTTTAAATCTGTGACTAAACTTAATAACTTTTTCTGGAAAAAAATATATTTATAAGTCACAAATACATACCAAACGGAAAATAAGCAAAAATCCAATAAACACACGCACAGTTAAGTCACAATCACATAAAGTTCGAGAACTTGGCGAAGGTTAAACTGAATTCGTCAGAGAAATCGGGCGGATTTGTCGCCGGCGGCGGGACGCGTCGGGTCGTTTTCGAAATCGTAACTAAACTATGAAAATTTGGCGGTGAGCCGAGGCGGGCGGTCCGGAATTCGCGTGGGCGGTTGCAGGCAGCGGTTGGATAACTCGTCATAGAATGACGTAGCGGTGCAGAGGTGTTTTCCACTGATAGACGGTGATCTAATAGACCCTTGGGCTAATCAAATGATTGCGTTATGACAGATATGGAAATTGTAACTGATCCAAACAATGTTGGAAGTATACATTCCATTACCACATAGTTTTTACTCCAACCGAAAACAGATAAAACAAGTAAATACACCAGATATCTAATCCAAATCTAAATATTCAAAGCATAGGTACACGATGAAACAAATTCTACCATCAAGATTGTCAATGAAAAAATCACACTGACAAGCTCACGACACGCTCACATTAAACGTCAGAAATATAACCAAGATCACTTCACTGACAAACAAGTGGCTCAGGTTTATTATAACTCGTAAATCAGATTGCGTCTTAAATTTTTGTTCAGCCGAAGCTCCTTGGCAACAACACTGGAGATTGGAGAAGGCACCTGACCGATACATCTACAGGTGGACATGACAATCGTACTAGAACAGATGAGTTTTTACCTTTGAACGAGGATTTGAAGTGAAAATGGTGTATATTGATAAAGGTTAGCAACAAAAATTTGGTAAATATTGAATTCAAAGAATAAAAAAAACATAGCCAATAGCTCACAAATTACGTAAACTTGTTAATATTTTCGTAATTTGCAACTCAGTTGTTATGTCTTAACAATAATTTCAGATATAGCAGCTGAGTGAGCCAGGGTCTTAAAAGATTTAATCAATTGAATATTGCTACAACATTTTATGCATTTATGCCAACAAATTTCTTCCGTACCATAATAATAATATCTAGTGTTTAAAAAATAAGTACTTTTAATCACTTATCCCTTATTTCATAATATAATTTTGTTCAACATAGGGAAGTTCTCTTGGCATTAGCAAGACAAGGTCGATAAATTCACAGCTGGAGGTGACATTTCACGCGCTAGACTTGTTGAACGATGAGATGCAATGAAAAATGATTTAGAGGAAACTTGTGCATACTAATGATGATTTAAGATTGACAGTATTCTAGTACTCACAGCTGATTCAGAATCTGAAGGTCTCAAACAAAGAATTGTATAATTCACCAGATTTATACCATAAAAATATTTGAAACTGCGTGTTGCGACTAGATCAGCTCGTGGGATACACCTTTCTCGGTATAAATGTCCCACTGTCAAATTTTCACGGATAAATAGTGGCTTATAATGTATTAATTAGATTGAGACACAAATGGACTATCTCCTCCAAATTTGGTTCAAATCTGTGCATCTATATCTGCATTTACTTTTAACATCCAAACAACTTATAATATTACATATAATGGTGGTAGGTCTTTGGTATTCAAGAGGCTGTCTGCGTAGGTACCACCGCAATGTCTATATACTGGTGGTAGGTCAACATCTTATGTCTCAGAGTAATGAGCGCAGTGGAGTGCCACACAGTACATTGTAATTTAAAAAAATGTAGATGGTGTTACTACTATTTTTGGGCAGTTGTATCGCTTACCATCAAGCGACCGGCACGCTCGTCTCCTCATTCAGTACAATGAAATCTAGTTACAAGTAACATTACCTACTATTTCCTGAATAAATTGAATATTTCTTATCTTTTATGCTTCATCTCTATTTTTCATTCAATGTCCTAAAGACACCTTGGAATTTAGAGCCAACTGACTAATAAATCTACAGGTAGAGACAACTCAAGTGCTAGATTTGTCGACCGGTGAGTTCGTGGACTTGAACAATGATTTAGATTTGTGAATGACGATGAGGAATGACAGCAGTTTGTCATACTTGGAGAGTATAGAGGTCTAGTTTTATGACTTCCTTAAAACTAAAGCTATGAAGACCTACTATAATATTTAGTGCTGAAATCTTTTTGGGGTAAGTATCGCAGGAAATCGAGAGGTCAGGCTGGATGTACAAACCGAAACCAATCACTCTACATATTTGCAGCATTACTGAAAAAAAGTGTGTTTGATCGACCTTATATTGGAGTAGTAAGGGTTATAAGAAAAAAGGAGTAGTAAATTATTAGAAGCATATTCTTTGTTTCATTAAGGGAATTATTTACTCTCTATTTGGTAATATAAAGAAAAAATCATATATCCATATACTTCATTTACCAGTTTTATCAGTTCCACCATAGTACGATGTACCAATATTTTTGCAGTTATCTTTGTATTGAAGAAGGCACATTTTCATAGGCTTATTCAACTATTTGAATTTAGGTTAAACTTCTGCACATAGTATATTAAATATAATATCTGTCACTAAATTACCTTTCTTGTTGTAAGTAAAAATATCTAAAACCCAAAATACGCTTAAAGATTTACTTGGATTGTCGTAAGAAATACTGATTTTCCAAATAACAGCCACAAATAATTGCCCTACTTACGCGGAATGTTTGAGATTTGAAATCCCAAATGATTGAAAATAAACAAAGATCAAAGTTTCATACCGAATTTCCTCGAATATCGATTAATTGCTATATTAATAGACATGTATGTATGGAGCGGCTGTATCACAGGAAATATATTTCAAACAGTAGTTCAGTGGGCGAACTCACGGCCCACTATATTTTGAAGTCAAATATCATGTGATGCTGTTGTCATGTGATTAACTGTGACATTTACACGAATACTGTCGTCTCTTGCTATCTTTTTTATTTTAGTTTTCCTCAAACTCTTGTATCGAAGGGAAAATTTGGTTACATGAATTAAAACTTGTCATTGAATGCGTACAAACTTGTTATAGATATAATAGCCTCTCCATTAGATTTTGGTTTGTGATCAAATTTCGGGTAAGCACAGGCTAACATCTCTATGAAAGTTCCAAACAACATTTATTTTCGAATGGCTAAATTGCTAGTTTATCCACAATATGAGCTTATTTCTGTCTCGTGATGTAGCAAGTCAACATAGTTCATAAAAAGTCTTACACCAGGCAACTTACATTTTGCCTTATAAAACACATTTAAAATTCACTTACACTAATATAGGATTTCGTCATTACCGTCATGCAACTACACGAATGACTACAAAAAAAACCTTTAGTTTTAGAAACTATTAGCATATGAAAACCTGTAGTATTCGCAAAACACTTTCCAGCATGAAGTGATTTAAATAGTTTCCAGGCGGTGTAAGATTAATAACATGTTCGTAATGATTCGCTCAGAGAGCGTGTTACATCTGTATTTAACCAACCTTTACATATTGGATGATGCTGTAACCCATTTCGTGGAATAACTGATATACAGCTAACGCCCGCTGTGTTAATAGCGCGGTATATAACAATCGATTCATAAACAGAAATATTTTCTTGATTAGTACTTTATTATATAATATGTTTTACTAAATTTGGATGTTAAATAAAAAAATCTAACGAGTAATTATGGAAAATAGAATAGCTACAATCGTTGAAAGTTTATTTGTGTTATGAACTTCTAGGCTCTAAGCAAAAATTTAAAACCTTAATCGTTCTCTCAATATTTTCGAGTACGATATAACATGAGCAACGATATAATCATCATCATCAGCCACATGAAATCCACTGCTGAACATAGGCCTCCCCCAAAGATTTCCAGACGGACCTGTCAAAAGCGGCCTGCATCCAGCGTGTTCCTGCGACCTTTATCAAGTCGTCTGTTCACCTTGCAGGTGGAACGATATAATCTACATCTAAATTCTATGAACAAAAAGAGTTTCTACCAAACTTTTATCATAATAAGAATTCGATGCACCAACTAGGTTGATCCAACACGGGCTGGTTGGTCATCAACAAAACTTTCTATTTGTTAAAACAAAAGGTGACTCACAGATTCTCAGAACTAAATTCAAGAATACATTCGTAGTTTTGCCAGAAAAATAACATGAAAATGCTAACTGACTATTTGGTATAAATATTTCTGGCAGCGAACTGAACTTTTCGCCAGAACCGATCAGTCATTGGTAAAGTTTTCAAATATTTACGGTAGCTAGTAGAAAGATAATTTGGCAGAGAAACTGAACTGCACCAATGAGTTCACATATTGATTGATGAATCATTGGGATTTTGTTGATTTGTTTTCTCCAATCCATCATTAGTCTTTGAAGCTTCGTATCATTTAGTTATACCGTTAAAGGTGTTATACGTTGCAGATATTTCAATGATAATTTAGTTCAGTGATCTTTCACAGCAACAGAAATGGATTTTTGGATTAAAAAAATACTAAGAACCATGATTAATAGAGATTTTAAGAATCCACTGTATCTGACTTACAAAGAGAAGAATTTGTTTATAGAGTGACAGGTGGAGATTTATAACTCCATCAACTTTTCAAATTATTGGCAACAACACTTTAGTTAGAAACATCTGTGCTATTGTATTAAGTAGATTTAATACATTTGCTATTATTTTATATGAAATTCATTTGATAAATAATACTGTCTTTGTATTATATACTGACCATTACTGTGCACAGGTTTTTTCTAATACCGAGAGGGTTTAGGCTTCAGCCTACCCCTTTAGTCTAGTTCGGACTTTTTTTTTTATCGATGGCTCGGCAAAGTGGCTTCACTGCACCTGATGGTAAATGAAGTGAAGCCCAAAATAATGCCGACCGGCAAGAGATAAACATCCCTGGTCGGTCGGCACAGTTATGCCAGCCTGCATAATTGCTTCTTCACGCTCCGGTTTGAGGACCCTAGGTTGTAGGAAGGAGGGAACACGTATTTCTTATAGTCATATGAAATTCATGATGTAAATAACTGTATTCATTTTTTCTTATTAATAATTATTTGTTCTCAAAGTCAGCAGAAAAAGAATTGCCGCCAGGTTAGCGACTGTACACACTTAATCCATTATTTGCAACTCAACCGTTTTTAGTATCTGGCGTCGATTCAAACAGGATGAGAAATAAAAT
Organism: Sphinx pinastri; assembly: GCA_947568825.1. Lineage (NCBI taxonomy): Eukaryota > Metazoa > Arthropoda > Insecta > Lepidoptera > Sphingidae > Sphinx > Sphinx pinastri. Next base: position 7,774,117 of record OX387639.1, on the reverse strand, counting down.
AAAAGCGCCATTTTTCTCTATTTTTATCCACTGTCGGTTCCACTCATCGTCATTCCATAAATATGTGTCTTCAGTCTGTCATACAGTACTAAATGATCTATGTTTGACAGTTATTTATTTTAAAGTTTATTTATAGACTTGTAGTTCCAACACGTCTTGATAGTTTACGAATTCGCAAATATATCGTGGTGTAAACAAACGGTGAAATAAGCTCGATGAGTTAGCATTTTTGTGGAACTAACATCGATGACGGAATAAAACGAAATGAAAAGCATTCGAATCGAAAATTTTATTGGTGTTGCGAAACCGTTTGTTTCTAAGTACGCCGTGATAGGAAAATCAAGAGAATTACGGCTTTCTTTACGTTCGTATGCTTATTAATTGTTGGAAATTTAAAGTGGTGAAGAGAACTTTTAAAATAATACCGAAATAAATCTTGATAGCAAAAAAGCATTTAACTACTGATTCGTTTTAATATTAACACATCTTAGCGACCCAGTAGGCATACAAAATATAGTTATCATAACATATTCTTATTCTAATGACCGGATTGAAACATTAAAATGCTTTAAAGAGAGTATTTTATGCAATGTTGGAATAATAGCTGTACCAAACAATTCTTTAGATAAAGATCTAAAAGAAATGTAGTTTTTGTTTCGTTGGCTGACGCCACAACATTGCTACGGATGAATTCGCAAAACGTAATCACTGTAACTGTGCGTGAAGAGAATAATAAAACGTGTCGAAATTTACAGCCACATTCATAGAAACAGGAACAATAAAAAATATTTTGAATTATGAAAATCTGAGGTTTGAAGGCGAGTAAAGTTAGTTTTCTGCAAACAACTCGAAAAAAACCGTTAATAGAATAATAACATGTGTGACTTAATATGTTTCGTCATGATATTAAGTTTGCTATTAGCTGATACTTTAATACTATCTTATTTGGTTTTCCTTAACTTTCATTATTTACATGGGATACTGATTTTATTGACTTCTTTTGTAGATAAAACAACAAGCCCAGATCTTGGTTTCATAAGTTGTAGGTATCATCTATGGCCCACGCAGAAAACCGTAATAAGTGTCAAAATTTACTATATTAAATTACCATTTATTTTAAAAAATATTATAAGTTACAAAATCGTTTTTAAATGTATGGTAACAACTGAAAAAAGGTGAAACACCTTCAATTTTTCATCGTATCTCTAGAAGTATTCGTTTTCATCAACATAATTTGTCTTTAGCAATTTGAGATCACAATCCCGAAATCGTTGCCAACATCAGAAAAAATATTAATCAATTTCTTTTTTTAAAAATGAGTAATGACTACATGACAATGAAATTCCGGCGTCCAATTACTAATTAGTCGTTTAAAAATAGTACAAATATTTTATGTAGGTGTGAACGTTCTTTAGATCTTTTTATGTAAGTCATTCGACCTTTAATTTCTAGGATTGTGGGGTTAGTCTATCTTCAGAACGTATAAGCTTGTTGTGACATGAAACATGTTTTATTGCAATCAATTATTTTTTTGAACACTACTTTCTTTATATCAACATCTGTATTAGTTTTTCTTTGTAACACGAGATGAATACGTTTTCAAGTGCTACGGATGTTTGAGGCTAACCAAATTTGCAATAATAAATAACCTTTAATTTTTAGTGGTTGTATTATAGATTTATTGCATCTTGGGGGTTTAAGGTCAAAGCATTGGGTTTTCATCAATAGCATTATGGAATAAAATAATTCAATATTTTCCTTACCAAAGGCGGTTTAAGGGCGGTATTAATAAATCAATCTCAAGTTTGAGTTACATCTCAAGTAGACATAATGTATGGAACTATTAATACAGTATGTTTACTTGAGATGTAACTCAAACTTGAGATTGATTTATTAATATCGCCCTAAGAAAATCTTTTCTTTAACAATGTATTTAAGATAGAAAGAATGAGTATTGCATTTAAGAATAAATTGAATTATAGAGAAATCGCCCTGTATTAATCAAACAACTACACCCTCAACATATTATGGCCAGAGAAAAATAAAGTAAATTAGAATGCCAAACATTGAATCAAAATATGATGAATTGAATCTATAATGATGGGTGGAATAATTAATAACCCTAGGTCAGGGCCTGGGGCGTAGTCAAAGATACCTAAGTTTGAACAAGAAGCAAGATAAATTTGTAACAACGGCTTTATTCGCTCATAATAATTATTACAGATGAAAACATTTGTTCATAACATTAGGATAAAACCTGACGATGCTCACAGATCCAAGGTCTTAAAAAAAAACAATTTTTGAAATGACATCCCAAATATTTTTGTACCTCTTCCGAAACTGTTCTCACGCACACGCGTTTTTAAAAAGCCCTTAATAACCTTTAGTCCGATCGAGTCTACGTGCTTCGTTCAGCGTATACGCGTACATGAATTTATTTATAGCTTACTAATGTATTGCTATTCTTGCTATCCACAAATAATCGCTCATGTAACAACTATTCTATACGCCCACGTTGAATCCGGTGCAGTGGAGGGCGAATGTGCAAGTTATATCATGCCGTGACGCCATCGGGGCTGGCAGATACGTTTATTTATGGAGAAATGTTTGTTCGATATTAGTCAGTTTTGGGTAAAGTACAATAGATTTATAGGACAAGATAAATTTTGGGGTTAGTTTGTCGTGTTCTTTTTTGGTCTTCTGTTCGTCCTCAAGTCAGCTGAATCGATTAAACAGGACTTTATCATATTTAGAAAATATCATCAGAGAATATGACTTGTATGCGAATGAAGCTGCGGCTAAGGGCTAGTACATAATACACAATAAACAACATAGGAAACTAATATCCGTCTGAAATACAGTAATGTGAAAAAAATTAAGTAACCAAAAAACAGACATTAAATAACTAAGAATGATCTCTAAAACTACAGTGAACTCATGAGAGCTTATAAATTTAGGAGGCGATTCTAGGCGAATACTGCTAATGGGATCCGATGTGAAAAATTAAAAATATGAAACATTTGGCGCCAAAAACAAACTTCCTCAAAAAGGTTTGCTGTCTTAAAACAAAATCGAAAAAAATCTATAGAATATCATTCAATAACGAGCTTCATCAACTTCAAAGACCAAAAGTAGCCAAGGATAATATTATACAGTGATTTATCGCAAGACATCATCAGAATAGTCTGACACTTGGCTCGTCATTGTTAACCAAAAAAAAAGAAAAAGACAGAACGAATAAAGCAACTTAGAATAAAAAGATGCAAATGAGAATAAATTAATGAGGATTGAGAATGCAATCCCTATTAATCGTACACCAACATAGTTGCACTTATGAAAATGAAACCATCTCAGGATGATCAAACGTAAACAATGCTGATGGCTAACAACCACTGCACTTACACACTTACTGGTAATTAAATTATTGTTTGGAGTTGGCAAGCTTGCAGATATTTTGACGGCGCACTAACTGAGATTAGTGATTTTGACAATATAAAGGTCAGTGCGTAAACACCTGTTGTTTAGCAAGGTTGGGTTGGGTAGGACGATCTGTTTGTTAGCTCGTGATCAATGTCAATGTGGAATTTTGAATTTATGATCATTTGGTGCATTGGAGATCTGAACACAGCCAATAGTTTCCAGTTGTGTGAATTGTTGTTCACAGTACATAATATTAGGTCTTTACCTATGAAATTGCCGTTTAGTATCCAGAAAGTTAGTCTTATTTTTATAAATATTTTTTATTTCTATCAATTTAGGCAGTCCAAAATTCCTTTGAAGAGTCTGTTGGCTCCTGTACACCTGACTTCTTTAAGACGGGCATTGAAAATCACCACTACGCTGGCAGAGATGCATCGATAACATGGGTGCATATTTTGGTTGATAGAAATAAAAAATATTTATAAATTATGACTTTAACTTTCTGAATACTAAACGGAAATTTCATAGGTTAAGACCTAATATTATAAGATAAACTATTCTCCAGAAAATGCTAGATTTTGATGATGATATGATAAAGAGTCAGCGGTGCAGAGAATGCACCCATTAGGCATATCATAATATAGGGTTGAAGTCCCAATCTTGACTGCGCCTATTTTTACGAATTAGAAAACACATAGAAACTTGCTTGACGTAAACCCCTTTGCACCTAAAACATCACGATTCATAGGTCTAGAAAGTTACCACTAGGCCCAACAAGATCTACATTCCCAGAAAAACGAACAGAGCGGCAATTTGAAGGATCAAATCCTCTGTGGCCATCTATAACCTTTCGATTTGGTCATGGTCATTTTAAAGCCGGGAAAACATGTTAATTTCCATGAAAAACCGATGTTTATTGCAGTACAGTTCCATGCAGTGCTGCTTCGTGGTTAATGTGTTCGTTTATGTATATTTTTATGTGCCCGAAGTCGTAGCACTTTATGTGTTTAACAGCACGACCAGTTTACGAGGGCCACGTGGTTAATCTTAACGTCACTATTGCCATGCGATCATGCGACATGCTTCTAATTTTAGATAATGCATAATCATACTATCGGTTATAATTATCGATATATTAATAAAGGAAAGTATATCAAATCTTATTGGAATAACATTCTGGAAACCCAAACATACCCTCCCTTGTCTAATCAATATTATTTTCTTTTAAATCTGACATATCACCCTCAATTGATCTGAGATCATAGTCTTTATAAGAAATAGAGATTATTTAACAGGTGATCAGGTTACTCATTTGCTGTGTCAACCTTTTTTACAAAGACCTTTATTTTTATTTTTTGGGATTTAATAATATGCTAACGAAATATTACCGCTTGTTAATTTTCTGTCGAATCAAAACAATTTAACGTACCAAAATTAGAACTCCAAACATTTAAGCTCACTGAACTGTACCGTAGACGGATTAACAAGAAGAAATATTAAACTATTGGTCGAATTAACGTAGAAATAACCCAGCTTAAAGAAGACATGCCGGAAACTAGTTTACATTTAGATGCCACATTAGATTCTATAGTTACAACAACGGTTGTTCCGGAATTGGAATCCTCATTGTAAACTGTGTCGACGGAATTGAATATGTTTGCTGTCACCATTAATGCTAGTATGTATAGCTTTGCAAACTGCCTCGGTGGCGTAGTTGTATTACGGGTTCGATACCCGAGTCGGTCAAAGGGATATTGGGTTAATCTTTCAGCATGGAGTCTGGAATTTGTGCCCGATATGGTAATTGGCTTGCCCCTATCACATCATGGGATGGAATATGCACGGCGAAAAGTGGGTGCACTTGCTGCACCTTTGCCTACCTCTTCGGGGATAAAAGGCGTGAGTGTGTATGTATGCATGTGTGGATAGCCTACTAGATGTTACGACTAATATTTAAATGCGAAAGTTTATGAAGATATTTGGATGTTTGTTAGAAGGACAGAGGATAGACGAAGAGTAGAAGTGGACCGCTGAGTGGACTTGAATTTGAGAAAGGCAGTGTCTTTAGAAAATCCTTTTATAGGACACACGAAAACTACTGGCTATAAGCCTCTCCTAAAGAATTCCAGACCGATCTGTTAGAAGCGGCCTGCATCCAACGAGTTCCTGTGACCGTAATGAGGACGTTTGTTCACTTTGCAGGTGAACGTCAGAAAATCCTGTACCAAATTTAATATAGGGTAGATTACTGAAGAAGATCTAGTAAAGTAGGAAGGTATAATTTTAGTGGCTGTGATACATTTCACCCGGGTGTATATGTTTTTTGTACTACACTGCCTTATAGAAAGCATCTCAATAACCCATAAACAGTATCAACACTCAAACGTTGAACGAATCACTACCTACATAATACCAGTTGGAAAATAAACGAGAATCACCAGGCTGGATTCCTGTATCAAGACAAATATTATGTCAAGAGCCACAAATATTTGTGAAACGGAAAATTTATTTCTTCTGCTTGTGTCATATATGAGACTAGTGTAAAGGGTGTAATAATGCCTTGGTGGCGTAGTTGTAATCCTTGTGAGGTACAACACTGCTGAGGTCTCGATACGAATCCCTGGTCCGGCAGTGTAATTGAGTTTTTCCACTCAGTATGACCAGTCTGGAAAATGTGCCAGATGCAGCGATAGGCTTGCCTCTTTTATCATATCATGGGTAACACACAAGGTTAACAGTGGGTGCCCTGGTTGTGATACCTACCTTCGAGGATAAAGGCATGATGTGAGTGTGTGTGTGTGTGGGATTATTGACTTATTTATTCACTGTCGTATTGGACACATTTGTATAATTAATTATCATAATTTGCCTGCTTCATTCCCTTACCCCAAAACGTAAATTATAATAACAGTTCATGTCATAAGACTTTCATATTTCGTAACGTATAAATTTGGCGTGCTTCCATCTAGAGAGGGATGGAGTACGACAATATCACGTGTGCGACTGAGACAAGTGATAATCTCGAAAAATATTTATGCTAAGGCCTCAGATCTTGGATATCTTCTATGAATAGTACGGTTCAGTGTTCAGATATTTTTGTATATCGGTTTGAAGGTTACTTGTTTGCTTGAAGTCGTATTTCACGTTTATGATTTGTTGATTAGATTCAGTTTGCAACTGGCTCGTTAGTATTTGTGTTTCAACTAGTAAATCACAATGAACTTATTTATTTACTTTTTATAATGTTCTTTTGGTTGTTTATAGATTACTGGGAATATCATTATGTTTGACATATTTGTCCATTTAATAATAACCTTGCAGAACCATCACGTGTGCGGGGACGCCATCATCATCATGCTCAGCCAAATGACGTCTACTGCTGAACATCGGCCTCCCCTAGAAATTTCCAAACCGACCTGTCAAAAGCGGCCTGCATCCGGCGTGTTCCTGCGACCTTTATCAAGTCGTCTGTCCATACGCCATGAGGACGCCATAATAAAAAAAACCTTTATTTATTTATTTATGATGATTTATATTATGATCGTTTTTGTGTGCATCTTGTAAGACTGATGACAGCTGATCATAGAAGATGTCTTTAACCCGTTCATCTTGTTGTTCAGTGGGAGCATATACTTGAATAATCGACCATTTGTGTCTGTATCCCGGCAGATGCATGTTGAGTACAGCTATTCTCTCTGATATACCTATAAATTCTTCAATATTTTTTTCTAAACATTTTTTAACCATGAAGCCGACACCGTAGCTTCCCTTTGTTTCCCCTTTATAGTATAGGACGTATTCCTTTCGATCTTCAATTCGAAAGACAAGGAGATCCGCTATCGCCAAAACTTTTCTCAGCAGTCTTGGAGAGCACATTCAGAGATCTTGAGTGGGACAATTTTGGCATTAATATCAACGGTAGGCAACTTAGCCACTTAAGATTCGCTGATGACTTAGTCCTAATAACTGACAACGTGAATACCCTTCAACATATGCTACAACAGCTAACTGAGGCAAGCAGAGTAGTTGGTCTTACTATAAATAGATCAAAAACAAAAGTAATGACAAATAGAGAAGAAATATTTATAAAAGTAGACAATGAAGATATTGAATATGTCAAAAACTATACATACTTAGGGCAACTAATATCTTTTAGAGACCGGACAAACATAGAAATAGAAAGCAGAGTGGCCTGTGCTTGGAAAATATACTGGTCCCTTAACTGGTATTTAAAAGCAAACACTTTCCTATGACAGCCAAGAAAAAAGTGTTTAATTCTTGCATCTTGCCATGTCTTACGTATGGGTGCCAAACATGGGCATTGACTCAAAAAAATCTTTTAAAACTAAGATCGTGTCAAAGGGGAATTGAAAGGAGTACGTTGGGCGTGACGCAAAAATACCGCAAAAGAGCAGCAGACATTAGAACTACAACAAAGGTGGAAGACGTACTAAAGAAAATAAGACGGTTAAAATGGCGATGGACAGGACATATGACAAGGGAAAGCAGAATGAAATGGACTAAAATTATAACAGAATGGCAGCCACGGGATGGCAAAAGAAAAAGAGGCAGACAAGCTAAAAGATGGACAGATGATATCAAGATGATTGGAGGGACAATCTGGTCTAGAAAAGCTACCAATAGAGAAGAATGGAAAAAGCTGGAAGAGGCCTATGTGTCACTGGACACGCTGACCACTAAACCGGGAAACCCGATGTATTAGATTTAAGTTAAAACAATTTGATAATGTGTAAAATCATTGTTTAGTATCAGCAATAAAGGCTAATAATAATAATATTATGATCATCAAATATGGGAAATCAAATATTAGTTGTTTTTAGAAATGACAGTAGTGAAGTGGGGGTTATGTCAGTATTCTACTCACTTTAGGGAGGTTTTGGTGATACGAAAATTCCTTCTACAGCAAGATTGCCCATAATTGCTGCACATAAAGTCACTTATACCATGAATATTCATTTTACAGACTCGATAATGGCATCATGCGGTTATCATACATAGAAACTGACATATGCAAGAAAATGTTTTTTTTCCTGTTACTTCTTCAAATCATATTTTGTGACATCTTTCAAATTATTGTGTAATATAGTCGAAGCAATTTAATTGTACGTATTTTCAACAACCTACCCACATGAATTGACGAACATTAGAAATGACGAAACCAAAAATAACTTTTAGGGAAACGAAATATTTTTGTAAGTCGAGATCTTTTAATTTTTTGGCAGGTGTAATCAGATTGTAATCATCTACTGTTAGTTGTTTCTGACGTCTGTACGTTTAACTAATTGGCCATTCTATTATCTTTTGGCGTCGCAAAACTATTAACATTGAGTGGCTAATTGCAGTTTTAATGTGCGGAATTCTATACGCAGATGACATTACCTACTTTTGCTTCAAGGAAATTACCTTCATTCTTGTGACCTATATTAGTATGATGCATAGGTATTCCCTGAGCGCTTAATCATGTCAGTCTTGATGAGCACAATCACTTGTTAATGTAAATGGTTCTAGATATTATTATAAATCCACCATCTTATGTTCTTCGCTTTTGCTTTTTGTAAAGTTGGTGGAGAATAAAGAATTATAATCATTACAACCCTTAGCCTGTACTTCACATTAAAGATTAGGGTATTATTAAACAAAATATTATGAGATAAAATTAAAAGCTAGTATTAAGAAAGATAGAAAAGACGATAATAATAGAAACAAAACCGTTAGTGATTTGTGGCTAAAAGTCTACAAGAAAGTGTAAAAAGCTTTGCAAATCAACATTACAACGAATCGATATATTTTTTTACATACCATACGATACCAGCCCTGTATTATATACTGCCCACTGCTGAGCACGGGCCTCCTCTACAACTGAGAGGGTTTAGGCCTTAGTCCACCACGCTGGCCTAGTGCGGGTTGGCAGATTTCACATACCTTCGAAATTCACAGAACTTCTCAGTTATGCAGGTTTCCTCACGATGTTTTCCTTCAGCGTTAAAGCGAGCAATAATTCACAAAGAATACACACATAAATTTTTAGAAAAGTCGAAGGTGCGTGCCATTGGGTTTAGAACCTGCGGACATTCGTCTCGGCAGTCCGTTCCACTCTCAACTAGGCTATCGCCGCTTTCTTTACATAAAGATGATATATAGAATTAGAGTTAGAGTAGGTCCTTTAGAAAACTACACAACTCCTCCGAAACTATAATCCTAGAAAACCCACAACTCCTCCGGAACTTCACCGTCAAAACTTTCACAGACGCAGTCACGAACAAATCAAACATAGCAAAGAGTTCAAAGTAATATCTTATCAGATTTGGCACGTACACAACTGCAACAAAGTCGAGTGTTAGTCACTCGAACGATATTTCAGTGTCGAGTGATAGTACATCTCCGAGGAAAAGGACGTGTCGCTAACACCTGGCACCTTTATTGATGAATGTATTATTTTTGATGATGTGTTTCATCTGAGATCTATAATAAATATAGATCTTGTTTTGGGTTTAAAAGATAACGTGGATATAAATATGTTTGGAACTCGAATTGCATCTAATAATAATTACATCAATGCAAAATTATGGTGAAGGAACTACTTTGAAACCAAAATGTTTCTTCGACTAATGTCTATAAAATATTGGATCAATTATTCATCTTGAACTGAATTTTGAATGTGGATATCTAAGTAATTCAACGTAGCCACAATTTTCTCCTAAACACAGAGGTGTGTTTATTTAATACAAAATAGAAATGGTAGAAGAATATGATATTTCTAGGTCGAAATTTGGCACTCGGGTAGACCATGTCCTGAATTAACACATAGGCTACTTTTATCCTGGTAATTTGCTCCCATAGGAAAAAATTGAATTTTTTAATCTGATTTTTAAATAGATGTCGTATAGTGTTTTAAGGAGTTTTGTATTTGGAAAGGCTACACGCGGGCGAAGCCGCGAACAACACCTAGTTAATTATATTTTACTTGTGGGAATCGTGACTCCTGACTTGAATCTCTTAAGCTGTAGAAAGAATATCGGAAAAACAGTGATTTGAATATCTACTAAATCATGAATTCATGAAGTTTATCAACATCAACAACTCACCACAAAACTGTTATGTTATATCCGCGAAGTACTAGCCAAGTTTGGAACAAATGTCTGAGTGATCTGAAAACATTTGTTTTGGTTCAGATAGTGAACAACTAGTTATATATTTCTTTTTTAAACATCGTAATGTGGAGTATAACCTTTTACCTATCTTTGTATTTAATTACAGATTAGTATTTACTCTCCTTTACACGCATAAAAACTCTTTCTACGAATAAAAAGGATCCTAAATGATCTGAGAGGCTTTAACTACTAATAAAATCTTCAAAATCAATTTAGCAGTAACTATCGTAAATTACTAGATACAAACAAACAGACAGACATAAAAGGTATTCATAAGGTGAAAATAATATAGGACTAAGAATAGCCATTTACAAATACAGACACTTTTTTACAAATAAAGCAAAGCGAAACTTGAATACCATTTCAGCCCTGTATTATATACTGCCCACTGCTGAGCACGGGCCTCCTCTACAACTGAGAGGGTTTAGGCCTTAGTCCACCACGCTGGCCTATTGTGGGTTGACTTCACATACCTTCGAAATTCTTATAGAGAACTTCTCGACTTGACTGCCTCGGTGGCGTAGTTGTATTACGGTACGACTGCAAGGCTGAGGTCTCGGGTTCGATCCCTGGGTCGGGCAAAGTGATATTGGATTTTTCTATTAAGTATCAGCCCGGAGTCTGGAATTTGTGCCCGCTATGGCGATAGGATCGCCCCCTATCACATCATGGGACGGAATACGCTTGGCGAAAAGTGGGTGCACTAGTTGCGCCTCTGCCTATCCCTTCGGGGATAAAAGGCGTGAGCATGCGTAACTTCTCAGGTATACAGGTTTCCTCATGATGTTTTCCTTCACCGTTAAAGCGAGCGATAATTCACAAAGAATAGCCATTTATAAATACAGACACTTTTTTACAAATAAAGCAAAGTTAAACTTGAATGCAGATTCCGAAAGCATCATGACAGTTGAAAGGCAATCTCATGCCAAATGTGATCTATAAAGATTTCATTGTCGTTCATTGACTGCGACATCTATACTACACTACACTTGTCGGTAAATTGTTGAAATAATGGTTGGCATTGACTGTTTTGTACGAAAACATCGTTAAATACAAAACTTATCGACACACTTGTTCATACAGTTCCTGTTAATTATATAGGGAATTTATCTGTTGTGTAGGGTTATCCCTCTCTCTCTGTAATCGGTCCCTCATGACTGAGGATCGTGGTCATCACTGAATGTACCGCATTTAGAACGGATTATTTGTCTCCACCGGTTTCTGTTCATCGCATCTTCAACTAGTTTATGAAACTTGGTGGCAGACGAGTCCTTAATCTGGTCTGTCCATCGGGTTGGTGTTGTTGTAGGGTTCTAGCAACCTAATAATAGGTATGCTACTTTTTTTAAGCTCGTTGGGGAAACTGAAGGTTTTCTTTTGCAATTATAGATGAAGTTATCAAGACGTACCATTAAGGAAATACATCATGAAGGACGGTAAGTTCGACATCTGTCGGGCATAACACCGTTCTAGTGACTCAATCAGGCATGTGATTTCCGGTTGTTTGTATCTTGCTAACAAGTACTTGCATAGACAGAACCTAGAAGCCAATTCATACACCAGCAAGTTGCTCTTCGGTATGGTCTTGTGACTTTAGAACTGCCATATTATGAGTATGTGCCTCAGTTCTCGAAAATGCTCGTGCAACGCTGTACTGGGATCGATCTATTATCACTGACAGGACTATTGTTGCCAATAAACATGATATTGTGATAGTAAATCGATTGACGCGCCGGGCACTACTTGTTGATGTCACCATCCCGCATAACCTTGTTAAAGCCGAAAAAGACAAAATACCTAAATAATTACAATTGGCACACGAGGTTACTCACGTGTGGGATATGGACTCCACAATTATTGTTCCGATTGTCATTTCTGCGCATGGGTTGATACCAAAGAGCCTTGCTCTCAATTGGTCGTTGGATCAAGAACCAAAAATTGTAGAAGGCAGTACTGTTGGACACGGTACGCATTGTGAGGAGATTCCTTACTTTGAATCCCTAACCACCAGTCTTGAACCTGCGGATGTTGGACTCTTTCGGAATAAATGCTTCTTTTAAAAAAATAGTATCGCTTTTTTTGGTGTTCCATCTACTTGAGTAACCAAAAAATGAAACGTTCTTATCCGTCTCCGCTCAACCTTATCTTTAATAAATCCTCGTCTATTTGATGTCTAGGAAATAGCTTTATAGTTGTAACCCCATACTTGCACCACATTCTACGAGTGACAGTTTGAGTGACGCGACTCCGTGAATGTGGGCCAGGACTTAATGGTTTTATTTTTGTTAATAGACATGTTGCACTGAGATTTCTGTGTTGCAAAAAATATTGGGAGTTTGCGGGTTGTACATTGATATAAGATTTTTAATAGAATAGATGTTTTAGGGCTCTTTGTTTTAGTGTTTTTATAATATCCAAAAATGTTTTCTTAAATTGGATAGAGAGTTGTAACGCAAAAAAAACGATTTTGTATGATGCAGTATTAAATAATGATACAAGAACCGGGCATATACAAGATAGATTGCGACTGTGACCTCTCTTATATTGGACAAACAAAAAGACATATAGGGACCCCCGTAAGAGAACATATATAGCTGATGTTAAACACCGACGCTCTACGAAGTCTGCAGTAGCTGAACACTCAGAAGAAGGCTCCAGCCATTACCTTAGATTCGACAAGCCACAAATCCTTGTCAAAGAACACCGATTCCTGCCTAGGATGTTTCGCGAGGCTATTGAAATAAAAATGTCCTAATTTCAATAGAAAAGATGGTTGGAAACTTGCACAAGCCTGGGACCCGGTAATACATCTAATTAAATCGGGCTCCAAAAGACCTGCTGCCAGACCTCAAGACATTGTGAGCTCTTTCTGCGTAGACCGGACCGCAAACAATGACTAACATCTTAAAATTGTATAATTGTAAATTGAAGGTAGATTTGTAACACTAACTTTTCGGACCACCAACACCTCAGTCCGCCCCGTGACCACGAAGTGCTGCAAAGCCTTCGAAACGTCGGGAGAAAAATTAAATAAAAAACTGCTATAAAATCCGTTATAATAGTTTAATTTCAATAATGATAGTAGTTTGATGTTGTTCCCTACTCATTCAAAAATCTTTTCGCAATTATTAGGATTCGATCTATCATGCTTTTGATACTTTATAAAGGTCTTTCTTAGGGGTCATTATAATATTTTATAACTTTTCGTTAATCTGTATTAATCTTATCTAATTTATTCCCAAAAATGCACATAACCAGTTAAGTTACAAAAAAACAATTATAAATAAATTTAAAACAAGGTTCAAAATGAAAATTATTTCAACCACTCTCTTCGAAGTGACAAAAATCAAACTGCAGAAATACTTGAAGTAGGCATCAAACAGAATACCTTAAAGTTCATTGGCCGTAGTATATATACACAATAACAATGAAGCAATAAAAGATACGCGATTCATTAAAGTTTTTTTTTTTTTTTGGATTGAATGACGAGACGATCATGCCGTTCGCCTGATGGTAAGCGATAGGACCACCCATAAACAGTAGTAACACCATCCAGCACCTTGAGTTACAAAGTACTGTGTGGCATTCCACTGCGCTCGTCATCCTGAGACATAAGATGTTAAGTCTCATTATGTCCAGCAGTTATACTGGCTACAATGTCCATCAAACCGAAACACAACAGTGCATGCACACTGATGCTTGGCGGTAGAAATAGACATTGCGGTGGTACCCACCCAGACGGCCTCTTACATAATGAGAGACCTACCACCAGAATAGTTAATAGTCTACAATATCATTTCCTAGGCGAAGTGGTAGAGATCAGTCTACACAGATTTGTATACAGCATGTCGACCGGGGTAGTGTAACTACCTCACAGAAAGAGAACGTGAAGTATACTATTATACTACGTTATGGTGTTACTAACTGTACAGTTTTAACTGTACATCTACAGTTTTTTTTAAATCTTCACAGTTTTTAGTTAGGCTTCCAAATCTACTTTTCTTTTATTGAAGATGCTAGTATCTTTTATTTTATTTTGGATATAAATTGAAGCTTTTGCAAACGAAAATATAGGTATGGAGAATGGAGACCTAAAAAAACGTCACCGGAAAAAATGGATACAGATTTTTCATGTTAGAAACCCAAAAAATACGTACGTAGCTGGCAGTACTGACTACGTATATAAAAAAGACCTATATTATATTCTGTCCCACTGCTGGGCATGGTTCTCTGAAAAGTTTTAAGGCCTTAGTCCACCAAGCTGGTCTAGTGTGGGCTGGCAGACTTCACATACCTTCAAAACTCTTATAGAGAACTTCTCAGGTATGCAGGTTTCCTCACGATGTTTTCCTTTCTCGTTAAAGTAAGCGATAATTAAAAAAAATACACCATAACTGCAGAAAAATCAGAGATGCTAGCCCTTGGGTTTGAATGTACAGACTTCGTCTGAGCAGGCTGTTCCCAACTAGGCTATCGCCAATGTATTACGTGTGGTAAGTAAGATTTTCGGAGACATAAACAGCCCTCATGCCGCCTTATGTCCATACATGATTCTTTTGGTATTGTGTGTATATTTAATTAACATTAGATTACCCTTTAGCTCGTTTCTCGACCTATGATTTAAATAGGGCAACAATTATGAGACTACAATGTCTAAAGTCTCATGAAAATGATGACTTAATGATGTTGAAAGTAAGTTTGATAACTCATAACTTATTTGGTTAATATGAAGATTGTGTATGATTATAATATGGCATTTGATATGATTTAAAAATCTGAAATATATTATGTTCTAAAATAATAATAAAGATAAAGATTTATTATTATTTATTATTATTATTATAATAATATACAGGTAAAAAACAATGCAAAAAATTAAAGAGATAAATTATGTACAAAATGTTCAGTTTATTATTTATACAATAATTAATTAAAATTAAAAAGAGCTTTTAATGTAAAACTAATATAGTATAATAATACTATAATGAATAAAAAAATCACCTATCCGTAAGTCGAGGGAAACCTTGTCAGTTGATGTATTTAAATAGGTGATAGATGCTTCCGCCTAACTCCTGCGTTATAACTTTCAATGCATCAGCTGACGGTTCATGCACCGACATACAGCCAGCTGGCATATTTATTTCTTCATAGTTGCATATAAGCTATCATCGGGTAAATTTTTAGTTGAGAAGAAATCATTGAAATTATTAAAGTTACAAATCTTGTTTTATTATTTATTTATTGACCAGTCTAATTACTTCGTAAGTCTATTTCCCTCAGTAGATATTTCAAGAATGTTTTCGTTTACGCGACAACGAAACAGAATGGGAAAACTTCGCGGAATAACTGAGAAAAAGTCACAAATTTTGATTTATTTTGTAAATTATGCTGCATTAGGATAACTTAACAGGTGAAAGATTCTAGTCTTCTGTGTATCAGAAAACTATGAATAATAATATTTTAAACAACTATCACAACCCCTTTCAGTTTTTTATTCGGTCAGGCTAACATGAATCCCAATGAATAATTATAATTAACCAAATTTTGTTTAAAAATACATAATTTAGAGTCAATAGACAAGACGGATGTTCAACAGTTGTCCTGTTGTAAATTCATTTATATTTTTTATTATCGTAGACACTTTTGTTGACTCTACGAATGTGCTACGAAATTCGTAGCGCGCATTTTATTACAGCACTGTTTATGTTTCAGTTTCTAGAATTATTAACATTTGTATATTATTTACAAGTGATGGAAATATACAAGTAAACACTTGAAATTTTAAAGTAAATATACTATACTATACCAGTCCTGTATTATATACTGCCCACTGCTGAGCACGCTCCTCCTCTACAACTGAGGGGAGTTAGGCCCTAGTCGAAAAGTAAATATAATAAATATTTTAATTACCGTGTAAATTTATATTTTGTGGTGTAAAAATAAATTTAAATTATGGCTTGTAAATTTTATTATTATTAGTGTTGGACTAGTGTCTGACATTATGCTACCCATCCATCAGTCTTCATAAATATGTCGTAATAATAAGGAATTTACTTTTAATCAATGATTTAATATTTCGTATTTTATTATTTTTATGTTGTTAAATGTTTGAAATTTATATATTGAGTCGTTAATTGTGTTCTGAATATGTGTTGTAAAAAAATGTCGTAATAATAAAATTATTTATTTTATCTCTTATGTACCTTGCAACAATAATATTCATTTCTAAACATGAAATTGATGTCACGTGTCTCAAATTCGGACATAGGACTCGTAAAACATGTAAATATATTTCTGTTTATTACAATTTGTCCACATAAACCTATATAAAATATAACACATTCGCAAAACATAACTGGAGCCAAATTAACCGCTCGAATTAATTACATTTAATATACACCAAAATGTAAAACTAAACCCTGTGTAAGCCGCATGCAAAGCAATTTTTACCCATCCCACGTAATCCTGAAATAGCCCATACATCAAATAGGAGGCGGGCGAGTGTTCCCACAGCGGTCCGCTCGCAAAATAGCCGGACCGTGTGTCTCAAGCGGCGTATACGAAAATAGCACGCCACCGGCCGACGCTTCGTTGCATACAAAAGTGGCTAGCGGGCCGTCACAGCGCCTTATCAAATTTCCCAGCCCACACCCGCTCTCCTACGCATCATGCATTAGTGTGTTAGCACAGGCAGCTTTGTTACGTGTTACTTCACTTAATCCACCGTCGCGGCGACACTTAAAGCACTGAGCGACACCGGAAGCGTTAGAAAGCACTCACTTACACGGTCGTGCACTCGTCACTGATCACTGCCCACTAGAGCACGGTGTTTGGTGGCGTTCGCGTGGATCGATGCGCTCGCGACTCGGACGCTAGCTGCCTCTCAACTGAGCCGAGCCTGCCGCCGCCCGACTCGCCAAAAATACACATCATTGTGTACACAACACTTATAATACCTAGGCTTTGGTATAAAACTTTATAAATAGTGCGTTTCGATACGGGTAAGGCATAAAATCTCCAGCTATTAACCTAGTTGGTCGACCTGGATGTGTGGCTTGAGTTAGGATGCACTTTTGTGCGTCAATATGCTCATTTAAAATAATAACTTACATGGTGGTAAATGGAAAAATTGCCAACCCTATAACACAGAAAATTAAGAGGCAACCGTGAACAAAAATTTTGAAAACATACAAAAAATAATTGTCATTCTGCCAACTGCGTTTACACTTACAAAATACGAGTTAATAAAAATAATAAATAGAAAAACTAATTCACGATCAATTTGAACGTCTTTTACACTGTTAATAGACTGTTGATTAGATATAGGACCATTTAGAAGAGAAATTCGTTCATAAACGTCATATAACTCGCTATTCGCATATTTCAATTTTGATTATTTCAACTTTATTTACTAAATAAAAAATTTAACATCGCCTATGGATCTTCAACGCAGTCTGGAACCCAAAAACATATTTTCTGTGTCCTGATTTTTAGAACAGGGGTCACCAAGGAATTTTAGCTACTAAATAAGGTTTGGCATAGTAGACAAAAAAAATGAACTTAGGTCATAAACTTTTAAAATATTATGTATTCAAACTTAGCTACGATGCTTTAAAGAAAATGGAATCATCATTAAAGACATTAATACTTCAATGAGAAGAAACATAGTTATAGTTCGGACAAACTAAGCTGGCCGGTATGACAATTCAATTTTTTCCCGAAGCGATAACTCTATGAGAACGTCTACCCAAAAAATTCAAAACCGTGTCATGTCATACCGGCCATATTAGTTTGTCTCTACTATAAAAACAATCTATGGCTTCTGAAGAAAGGCGCGAAAAATAATGTAATAAACGATAATGCATTCAAAATACATATGAAATTTAAAGAATATAGTTACTTAGTGGTACACAGATAATTTCTGCGTTGTACAAAAAAATCTACGCCTACTCACGCTTTTTATCCACGGAGGGGTAGGCAGAGGCGCAACTAGTGCACCCACTTTTCGCCGTGCGTATTCCATCCCATGATGTGATAGGGGGCGAGCCTATCGCCATATCGGGCACAAATTCCAGACTCCGAGCTGATACTGATTAGACAAATCCAATATCACTTTGCCCGTCCCGGGGATCGAACCCGAGACCTCAGCATTGCAGTCCGCAGGTACCGTAATACAACTACGCCACCAAGGCAGTCAAATAAATCCAGACGCGGTTTTCATTCATTTTTATATAGTGTTCGATTCGCAAGTCACATAAAACTGAGTGATTACTATTTACCACCATCTATAAACACCTAAAATGTTGGAGGAGAAATTTGGCCACGAAAGGCAAATCATAGGCAAGAGTGCAAACAGCTGGAAGAGGCCTATGAGTCACAGGACACAGTGACCATCCAATAAGTTAAGTTTATTATGTATTGTAGTAGGTATTAGTATGTTTAGAAGCAGAAATAAAGGCTTAAATAATTAAAATAACACATATATTACCAAAAAAATATCGTGAATACACAAAAAGAGGGAAATTAGGAAAGTTCTGGATTTTATAGAGTATTGGGAACTTCCTTAATAATGTAAAAATAAAAATAAAATATTTTTTACTAAATTAATTTTCTGTTAACCTTTCAACATGTCGACAAAGCTGGATACAAAGCCCCTCTAAAAATAAAAAAATAAATTGTTCTGCAATATAAATTTATCTTCTTTGATCCCAACAACACCCAAAGTTTTAAAGAATTACTACAATATCAAATACGCCTTTATTCTCTATACTACATGGCGAGCATCACATCCATGTATATAAAGAATAAAATAAAATATAATAAACAACAGCTCAACAATCTACCACAAACAGTGAAAATTAGTCAAATAATTCAATCAATGAAAAATTCATAATATTTTTTGGAAACGATGCCAAGTCACGTGTTTAGAAACCGCCTCGCATAATTTTTACCGCTGGTCTCAAACAGTGTGAATTATTCTCCCAAAGTCTATCATTGGTCGACGTAATATTTTTACTAATATTTTTTTTACAAATTAATGACAAGATCCTCTCTACTGATGGAATCCATAAGCATTGGTAATATATTATCATCATCAGTCATGACGTACACTGCTGAACGTAGGCCTCCCTGAAGATTTCCAGACGGACCAGCGTGTTTCTGCGACCTTTATCATGTCTTTTTTTTTTATGGCATTGAATGACGAGGCGAGCATGCCGTTCGCCTGATGGTAAGCGGTACGACCACCCATAAACAGTAGCAACACCATCCTGCACCTTGAATTACAAAGTACTGTGTGGCATTCCACTGCGCTCGTCATCCTGAGACACAAGATGTTAAGTCTCACTATGTCCGGTAGTTACACTGGCTACAATGTCCTTCAAACCGAAGCACAACAGTGCATGCACACTACTGCTTGGCGCTAGAAATAGACATTGCGGTGGTACCCACCCAGACGGTCTCTTACATATAAGAGACCTACCACCAGTAAAGTCGTCTATGCACCGTGGTGGTAATATATTAAAACAATTTTAAATTAATTGTATAATTAAACTGGTGAACTGCACCACGCTCCTAATCTTGAGTCAAGATATTTGGTGTAATATGTCCAAGTAAGTGGCGATAGTCTAGTTGGGAATGGAACGTACTGCCGAGATAAAGGCCCGCAAGTAAAATCTCAAGCGCATGCACTTCTGATAATTAAAAAAAATGTTATGTGTGTATTTTTTATGAATTATCGGTTGCTTTAACGGTGAATTAATAATATTTTATAAAGTTGTTAATTAAAAAACGTTCGTCACCATTTTTAGGTAGAGCAAAATGAAACCACACTAATACACCATAAAGTACACCAGAAGGAAATTGCATCAATTTACAAGAGTAGGGATACCATGGGTATTGGTGAAATTTAAGGCAAGGAATACGCTTTTGAGTATTTACGTAAATGCAATGTATGAATTATATGGAAATCTACATCAACCATAACTACGAAACATAGCAGCAAATCTGTCCCTTCATGCCAATTATTTTACCATTAGAAACGTGTGTATAATAATATAATAATAACACCAGTGTACGGTGCGGATCAAAGGATAGTAATTGAAAACGTCCGAAGGCTTGGAGATACAGTTTATTACTCAAATCATAAATGGATTACATAAAGTTATATAGGTACACTACACGCCCCACAAAAAGAGAAAAAAAAAATTAATTAATGTTACATTTTTTTTTTTTTTTTTTACTTATATTAACAATACAAATATGGTAATAGTAATGTGTATTAAAATAAATATAGCGTATTAAATTAAATTATTAGGATTTGACCATGACAAATATTTTGAACAAATTTATACAATATCAAGTGTAGTAAAGTTTTGTACGGTTTTTATGCAAAATTTCTTCTTTACCATTTTTCAAAATTTTTACATTTGGTGACATATCTTCTAGAACTTTATAAGGTCCTGAATAAATTGGGCTGGTTAATTTATTTCCTGTTACGTTTTTAACTAAAATTAAATCATCCTTATTATAAGTTACAGGGTTTACATACTTATCATAAATACATTTTCTATGCTGTTTGCTTTCTATTAAATTTTGTCTAGCATCAAATTGAGATTTTTGCAAACGATATTTCAATTCTTTTGGATAATTATCTACATTATACAAAGGTTCTATTAAATTATTATTCAATAAATTGCTTGGTAAATTACATTTTTTGCCAAAAACCAGTTCGTAAGGTGTATACTTTGTTCCACTATGTACTGTTGTGTTGAACGAAAAACACCAATATTGTAACCAATGAATTCAAATTCAAATTTATTTATTTGCAAGAATCATTGTAATAATTACATGGCTTCACCGTTTTTACGGCATGCAAATTTATGGATAGGTACAGATAATAATACTAATTAAAGTCTTACACTAGTTCTTTTAAGTAACATCACAAAGTATCTTTTTAAATAAATCTTATATAGGTAACATTTTCTGTATTACAAATAACATAATTTATGAACTACAATGGCTAGTACATGTATACTTAACATAATTATCTAATATTAATTACATATGAAATTTATTACACACCACATATTTTATTAGTCATTATCTATCTTTATGTAATATCTATATTATATATTTTTATGTATTTACATAGTATTTATTATAATATTTCTTATATATAAAGACGGTTCAGATAATTTGCTTGGAATTCATAATGTTAAGTACTTAATTACTTTTCAATTGAAATAAGTCGTTTAATGTGTAAAATGAATTATCCAGTAACCAACTTTTTAAACGCGATTTAAACATTGGCAAAGGTAGATCCCTGATATTATTAGGTATTGCATTATATATTTTGACACACATTGCGTATGCATTATCCTTAAATAAAGTTGTTTTTGGAATACAGTCTAAAACCAACCTGTCGCCATGTCTGGTATTGCGGCAGAAAAATTCCGAGGCCCTAGTGAATAACTGAGGTTGAGACTTTACAAAAACCGCAACTTCAAAAATGTACAAACATGTCAGTGTCAATACTCTAAGTCTTTTAAATAATAATCTACAGGAATTATAAGGTGGGGTACCTGTAATTGCCCTTATACATTTTTTTTGGCTTAAAAACACCCTATTTATTTCTTTACAATTACCCCAAAGTAGGAGGCCATACCTTAATATTGATCCTACATATCCATGATATGCTATTAGTGCAGTCTGTATTGAAGCAGTTTTTTTAAGTCTTGATAGAACATATACAAAGCGGTTGACTCCAATGTCTAGAATTATTGTCTGTTTGAATTCTCAAAAATGAATTAAGAGATTTATGAGTGTTTTCTAAAGATCCTAAAGATTCATGGTGATATGCAGTGGATGGGAAATGTGTAATATGTAACAACTTGCATACCTCCTTCATAGTACTACTCATAAATTCAGTACCACGATCACTTCCAATTTCTCGCGGTACACCATACCTGAGAATAAAATTTTCTACAAAAGCTCTAGCCACATTAACACTGTCCTTAGTTTCTAAAGGATAAGCTTCTACGTATTTGCTTAATTCACATTGAACAGTTAATATGTAAGAAAAATTATCATAGTCTTTCTCTAATGGTCCAACGATATCTAAATAAATTTTATCAAATGCGCATTTTGCTGTTGTTGTTATTTCCATAGGTTGTTTAGTTGGTAAGGAGTGCTTTTGCTTTTGGCAGCTATTGCATCTTCTTACAAACTTTTTAACATCTTCACTCATGTTTGGCCAGAAATAGTATCGTTTAATATTATTCAGCATGCGCCTAACGCCTGCATGCCCACTTGTGGGTAGTAAATGAAAATCATTTAAAATCACTCTTCTATCGTTGACGTCATCTATTCTCATTACTCCATTAATAATACAAAGTCGTGGTCCGGACCACTTTGGATTATTTTTTACTTCTTTGGTTAACCATTCAATTAATAGATTGTTTTTCTTATTTTTTACGATGTATAACTCATCAACATTTACTTTTTTACAAAATGACAGTAAACCCCTCACGAACGCGGCTCGCGCAGAACACGATCGGGTGTCCATATCACTATAGATTGTATACTTCGATGGTAAATATAAAAACTGGTTATCTTGTATACATACTTCATCGTGACAACTACCTTTATGTTTCCCGTATATAAATTCGATTCCAGAGTTTGGCTTTTTAAGCAATTCAACGATGTTAGGGTGATCAATCCTGCAATCTGTGGAATTGTTATCGACCAAATCGGTATCTTTGCATTCATTTTCTTGAACTTTCCTCATCCGTCTAGTCATTATAGACACTATATGCTTATTCATGTCTTTTAGCTCATCTGATGTTAAAACTATGCGAGATAATGCGTCTGCAGCCACATTATTCGTCCCTTTTACGTACTCTATCTTATAATCATACTCTTCTAAACTCAACCTAAATTTCAATAACCGACTGCTGGGACTGTTGATATTAAACAAATATACTAAAGGCCTGTGATCAGTCCGAATGGTAATTTTTTTACCGAATAAATAGGGTCTAAAGTAACGTACTGACCATACTATAGATAACAATTCTTTTTCTATTGTGGGATAGTTGATTTCGGATTTGTTAAGTGTACGACTTGCATATGCTATGGGTAGATTATTTTTATTACACAACATTGAACCGATTGCTACCCCAGATGCGTCAGTATGTAAAATGAATTCATTGTCTTTTGAAAAGTCTGGGTACTGTAATATAGGTGGAGATGCAAGACAATTTTTAAGTTGTAAAAATGAGTGTTCATGTTCATCCGTCCATTCAAACTTAATTCCTTTGCGGCTTAACTTGTTAAGTGGTATAGTGATTTCTGCAAAATTAGGGATGAATTTTCTATAGTAGTTGGCAAAAGCAACAAACCGCTTTACCTCATCACTACTAGATGGTCTAGGGTAATTTTTTATTACTTTTGTTTTTTCAGGGTCAGGACTCACACCTTGCGCTGAAACTACATGCCCCAAGTACAATAGTTCTTTTTTAAAAAAAACACATTTTTGTGGGTTGAGTTTAAGATTCACCTTTCGAAGTCTTTCTAAAATATCTATTAAATTTTTGTTATGTTGACCTATATTTCGGCCAAAACATACAAGGTCATCCAGATATATAAGACATTTCTCATAGTTTAATCCGGACATAGCCACTGTCATTGCTCGACTAAACGCACTAGGACTAGTCTTTAGACCCATTGGCAATCTTTTTAATTGATATTGTTTATTGTATGTGAATGCGGTTACTTTACGACTATCTGGATGTAGGCTAAGTTGGTAATAAGATTGTGTTAAATCAAGATGACTAAAATATACGGAACCGGATAAAGCGTCTAATATGTCATTAATATTTGGTAAAGGAAATTTGTCATCTTGTATCCTTTCATTCAACTTGCGATAATCAATCACAATGCGCCACTTCTTTTCGCCTAAAGTCTCACTTTTTTTCGGTACGAGAAGAAGAGGACTAGACCATTCACTTTGACATTCTTCTATTATATCCTCTTCCAACATTTTATCAATCTGACGATCTACTATGGGTTTTAATGACTTCGGTACCCTATATGGTTTAGTGTAAACTGGCATAACGTTGTCTTTAAGATGTATAGACTGATTGTATATATTAGTCACTCCTAACTTATCTCCATCAATGTAAAATACATCTGAATACTTCGCGCAAATATTCTCAATAGATATTCGCTCCTCCTCATTTAAATGATTTAATTCTAATAACTTGAATAATTTCATTACTCGATCCGCGTTAACTACATTTTGTCCAAAACAACAAATTTCATAATTACTTAATAAATCAAATCTTGGCGTAAAAAAACTTAAATTCACAACGTCATCTCTAGTGTTTAAAATTTTTAACGGTATTTTTCCCTGTGTAGGCGTCACTAATGTACTAGCTAAATAAATTCCATCACATAACTCTTGCGGAAATATTACGAAATCCTGATTTATATCTGTGTCAACATAATGCAAGGATTCACATCGAGGTGGTAGTATTAAGTAATTGTTGTAACCAATTTTACCCATTTGTAACTCTGTAACCGTACTGCCGATGTTCGTACTAAGTAATAGGGTATTTAATTCAAAATTCAAAATACAGTTATATTTACTTAAAAAATCTTGACCTATAATTCCGTCGGTTCGGCAGGGTAGATTTTCGAATACGTAAAATTTATGCGTTAATTCAATATCATTTACTTTTAACTTTAAATAAACATATCCCTGTGAATTTATATTGCCACCTATACCTCTGATGCAAATCTTCTCAATTTGGAATGGAATGTTAAGCGCGATCAAATTCTCATACTTCACCGCGGACAATGAGGCGCCGGTGTCAATTAACCAATTCTGAGGAATACCTAATACGCTCATAGTAACAGAGTTAATATTATTACATGATGAATTATCTTTGTTATGAACGAAAAAATGATCTACTTCAACGATATTGCAATTATTTTCCTGGGGGGTTTCCTCGGCCGATTGAATCATATTCAAATGATTTCCACGACCTTGAATCCTGTGGCTTTGATTAAAAGCAGTTGTATTGCCACGGTTCCCGCGACGATTATATGAACGACCCCTATTGTTGGTACTATAACGTGAAAAATTTGTTACCGTACCTCTACCGCGAACTGTAGTGAACGCCGTAGAAGATGCATTGGGACGTCTATTATAATTTGTATTATAATTGTTCAAATATTTTTGTCTATAACCTCGACTATTATGGGTATTATAAACTGATGACCTACCTCTTGTATGCCCATAACTCATGACGGTTCCTTCTGGCTGTGTCGATAACTCCTCGTCCATTGCGCCTCTGATTGCATCTTGTAATGTGACATAATGTCGCGCCGCTACAATAGTACTTGTTCGGCTATTTCGCAGGCCGTCCGAAAATCTTTTAATAGCGTTTTTCTCATTAACAGTTTTCAAAATTTCATATTTTTGTGAATCGCCGTCAGCCTGAGAAATAGTTAAATCAACAAACATAGATTCGATATCCTTACCAAAATCTTCTATAGTCCTCCCACCTTGCTTTGCCCGCTGCAATTGCGATTGGATCGCAGTATCAGACTTTTTTGGTAGTAAAAAATATTTCATATCCTTTATCAAATCTGAAATTGATGTATAATTTTGAGACATTCGTAGTTTAGCACTTTCTGACAGCCTAGACTTTAAAATAAAAGTTATTAAAGAGCTTTTTCCGTTTTCATCGATCATATCCGAATACATTTCTATATTACTAATTAGTTGCTTTGTGACGTTTTCGTCACCTGTCATAACAGGCAGCAAAGATATTGCAGTTTTTAAATTAAATTTTTCCATGTTGTTAGTGGTGTTTTTCGACTCAACAACAGTACAATCAGTAGACATTGAACACAGTTATTTTATTCTCACAAAAATATTATTTATTTGCCCATATATTTGCTCTAATTCTTTTAAATCAGACGATTTAATTTCCTCCTTAGCTACGTCCTCTTTTATATTCTTAACAATACACAAAAAAATGTCATATAACTCATGAGCCTTTTTATATTTACCACTTATATCCTGCGTCGATCTCCGGGAAGGTCCTAATTTAATAAGACAATTTTTAATAGACTTAAGTTCATTTAAGATACGATCAAGATCTTGAGCCATTTACAATAGTAGGTATATTATCATATATTAATTATCATAATGGTAAATATTTAAAATTATCCACAAACAAGTTCTAAATAAAAATAAGGATTACAGTCCACTAAATGTTTCCATACCTAAATATGCGCCCTGGAACTACACACATTATATACTACGCTATATAAAAAAAGCACTTCACAAATTCACTTATCACTTGCCGGCTGGGTCTGCTGGGTTGGGTCGAAAACTCGCAATACGAATACGTATGAAATACTGCCCAGTGCTGAGCACGAGCCTGCTCTACAACTGAGAGGGTTAAGGCCTTAGTCCACCACGCTGGCCTAGTGCGGGTTGGCAGACTTCACATACCCTCGAAATTCCTATAGAAAACTTCTCAGATATGTAGGTTTCCTCACGATGTTTTCCTTCCCCGTTAAAGCGAGCGATAATTCACAAAGAATACACACATAACTTTTTTTTAGAAATGTCACAGGGCTCTTGGGTTTTGAATCTGCGGACATTCGTCTCGGCAGTCCGTTCCACTCCCAACTAGGCTATCGTCCACTTTTTAGAAACGTGTGCTGCATAATAATTACATCCACCAGATATTTAATTAAATTAATGTAGAGGTATAGAACCTTCAGCTTATTGCATTACGTTTAGAATAGACTTTTGTTTCACAGGTCACGAATAAAAATATCGTGCAGAAAATGTAAATAGTAATATGTCAGATTTATTTTAGCGTTATATGTCAGATAATTATCTGTAACTACATCAGGAGCCGGTGAAACTGGCCCTAATCCCCACAATGTCTTAATAATTACTGTTTTGACACTTTCTTTCTTAATAGTGTGATTCAATACACGAAAACAAAAACGAATCAAGTAAATAACTAAAAAAATATGAATCGATAAGGCCCTACACCGAAAAATATTTCATAATTTAAATCAAATCACTGGGTGGAAGTGGCGATGTGAAAGAATTTATTCGTGTAATTTATTGGCGCCTACACCGAAGCCATCGGCCGGTCAAACCGAATTAGAAACGGTGTTGCTTTGCAAAATATTGCGTAACGTTTATCCGAATGTGATTTTTGGGAGTAAAATTGAAGTTTATTAAAGCAGAGAATGATTTTTAGATTCAGATAAAAGAGATTAAATCTGAAGACTGTAAATGAATGCAGTTTTAGATCATTTTTCACAAGTATCAATAAAAATAACATTGAAAGTATTGATACTGCAACAAATCTCATTCATTCATGTCATTTAGCATTTCTTGATATAGTTTTATTTTTCATAATATTAAGCTGCTACATTTCCATGATTATTCAGGCTTAGAATTCTCAATGAAAGCAATTCAATATCTTGCATCTTTATAACACCAAGTCCCGATTCATTTTTATAAACACTATTTGTATAATGGTGAATTGGATTTAGAAACTCGTGTTTTTCTTCATCCAACATGTGACGTTGATTATCGCTTACCACGTGACCAGTACTTGGTAACTCTTCAATCTGCTCTGCTATTATGAAGTGTTTGTTATTCAACTGATTTATTCAAACTTTTGATTGTACTCTGTTTTGCCAAGACGCAATTAAATAAATAAATAAACTGTAAAAAATATTTCTACTTCCTCAAGTAGTTATGAATTTTATTCCATAGAGACTAATTTTATCATGAGTTTAAATTGTAGAGTCCCTTTTAACATTTGTGTCGATCAATGATCTAACGAAGAAGGATTCGGCCTGAAGGAAGCATCAAGCCTGACGTAAACAGAAGAAACAGAACCTAAATTTATAACCAGCAAAGATGGCACTGCGTCCTTACGCGACATTATCTTAAAAACGTCATCGACATCGTTCATCAAACCGATGATTTTTTTTTATTATTCTCTTTTTAAAGTAAAAGTATTGAAAACAAAACGCTCTTCCATCGCACTAAATCAGTTTATAAAAATTCCGAAATCAAAATCAAATAGTTTACCGACGATGTCAGTTTTTTTGTAAAAAAAAGTTTTTGACTTTCCTTATCCCGAAAACAACCGAAATAGATTTTGCCGGTGTTGTAATACAAGTAAAGAATTATTATTTAGTTTGTTACACTAATAAAAAGATAATTAGACCTGAATAGACGCAACTGACCGAGTAATTTTGGCTAGTAAACCCCACAAACCACACGCTAGGCTACTAAATAAAATGAAATGGACACTAAAATAAACTGCCAACCACCGCGTTAATTTGAAAGGCCATTTAAAGTTACAATAATGGGTTTGTTAATAGGGTCGTTGGGGTAATATAACATATCACGCTTGTCTTCGAAGGGGTAAGTAGAGATGCAATGAAAATCCATAGCACGACCGCAATTTCTACAATATCTGAATAACGAGGTCTCTATACTAAGCCACTGCTGTATACACACACACACACTCACGCCTTTTATACTCTAAGGGGTAGGCAAAGGCACAACTAGTGCACCCACTTTTCGCCGTGCGTATTCCGTCCCATGATGTGATACGGGGCCAGCCTATCGCCATATCGGGCACAAATTCACGACTACGGGCTGATACTGATCAGAAAAACCCAATATCACTTGGCCCGATCCGGGGATCGAACCCGATACCTCACCATTGCAGTCGTACCGTAATATAACTACGCCACCGAGGCTATATTGCTGTATGTCTTTACTATTACCGAGAGGCTTTAGGCCGTAATTCACCACGCTGGTCTATTGGCTTTGGAGGATATACCTACATTCGAAATTATTATGTGGAATTCTTAGGAATTTTTGAACCACGATGTAAATATATAAGAGGTGAAGCTATCGTCATAGTGGTTCTAATTCTTCTTCTTCAGCCTTTAGAAGTCCACTTAACATTGGCCTCCCCCAAAGATTTCCAGACCAACCTGTCAGAAGCGGCCTGCATCCAGCGGGATCCCGCGATCTTTACAAGGTCGTCTGTCCACCTTGTAGGTTCTAATTCAATCTAGTTAATTATATGTTATGGTAAAATGATAAAACAATTTTTGTTTGCCTGTAGATCTAATCCAAGACATCATATCGCATGTCCCAATAAATAATATAAATATTTACATTTATGAATAATTTTAAAAAGAAATTAATCATTTGGGGTTTATTTTAACGACGTTAAAAACGTTTATGCCTATATCCTCTATTAAGGTTTTAGATAATAATAAACAAAATTATGCATGATTTGAAAGCGTCTTTAATTACCTCTGATGAAAAGTATGAGAATTGCAGTTTTTTTTTTTTTTTTTTCTCATTGGCAAGGCGCGGTTTGCGCATCTGCCAGTGTCAAAGTTTTTGGAAGTTACATATATAATATTGTTTCTTTGTTATCCTCAGTAGTAGTAGTACTATGTCGAAGTAAAGCAGTGGCTACCTTACCAAGACTTTATCGAGGAGTTTTGGCGGCAACAAAACAAACACTTGACTAGCACAGTTATTTCAATTCACTTCATTTGAGCCCTTTAATAGAACTATATTGGATAATATACCACCATAATTATGCAATATAACACTTTTTTTTTTTTTGTTTTCGCGGAGAAAGTGACTTATTACTACCGCCCAGCCTTCAAGGGGGGCGACTGAGCGGTTATGTTGGGTTCACCGTGCCTTACGTCCCGGCGTTGAGCCACCCGGAGAGATGTAACCATCGGGCGACCGCCGGGCCGAGTCCCTAACCTATGTATAACGCACGGCATACCAACCAAAACTCCGCGGTGGCCATCTTCGGCGCATTAGGGACGGCTGCGGGCTTCCTCTGACGGGAGTGTCTAAGTTGTCGTCCGCAACCGCCTCTGCGCGTTGCCGCCTAGTGCGGCCCGTCCCCTGTTGTGGGGGGGCTCAGGAGCCCCCACGCACCGAAGGACGCCCTCGGCGTCAATGGCAGCGTGAGGCCTACCAGCCACGCTGCCGTCCATCACAGGGATCGCTACAATGTGCTAATAGAACACAAAAGTGAAAGACGGACAGCCCCCTGCCGCCCGCCTGCGACCCCCGGTGGCCCCTATTAGTCGCCTTTTACGACAGGCAGGGGATACCGTGGTAGAATTCTCCAAACGCCCCCAATCCACAGGGCGGAAGACGCCGGTCAGTCGTCCACCCGGCGCCTCCTACGTCTCGTCTGGCGGCGGGAGGGATCTCCGCGCCTCCGATCCCTCTCGGCACTCTCCTTCCGCGAGAGGACCACCTCACAGAATTGTGCCACCGAACGCCAGGACCTCCGGCTGTCGACCATGGAAGCGACCACGGCCGGCAGCGAGAGGTCTCCTCCGACGACTGCTCTGAGAGCGCTGCGCTCCTCATCCCAGGCTGGGCAAAACTCTAACGTATGCTGGGCCGTATCCAGCGGGCAGTTGTCACAGTGGTGACACACGGCCGACACCTCCTTCCGCACTACCCGCCACAAGAACTCACCGAAGCAGCCATGCCCGGTAAGCACCTGCGACAGGCGAAACGTTGCCGCACCGTGGCGCCTGTCCAGCCATTCGGCAAAGACAGGACGCACTGCCGCGACGACCCTGAGCCCCACTGTCGGGGCCTCCAGCCTGAGACGCCACTCCTCCACGGCGGCTCGCCGTAGGGAGGCCCTCATGGCCTCCACCTCCTTCAGGGCCGGATATTGCCCGCGACTGGACGCCTCCTCCCGCCAATGAAAGACATCGGAGAGGGATTTGGCGTCCAGATCCCAGGGCAGGAATCCGGCCAACAAACAAGCCGCCTCGAAAGAGACCGTGCGGTACGCCCTGATCGCCCGCTGCGCCAAAGCTCTCTGCGGAGTGCGCAGGAGGGCGATGCAGGGGCGGTTCAGGGAGTCAGCCCAAACGGGGCTGCCATAGAGGGCCATGGACCGCACGACTCCGTGATATAATCTCCGGCAAGGGATGCCAGGACCTTCCAGGTTGGGCAGCAGGCTGGAAAGAGCGCCCGCTGCCCGAGACAGTTTCGTCCCCAGTTTCTTGAAATGGGCGCGGAATTTCCATCGGCTATCTAAGACTAAGCCTAGATATTTCATATCTTTGCCGATGGGAATCCGCACCCCCTCAACCACGATGTGGGCACCGGCCGGTGGCCCTCTCCGAGGCCCGTGGAAACAAATGGCCTCGGTTTTCTCGAGGGCCACCTTTAAACCCAACCGTCGAATCCGACTTATTACTTGGCCGGTGCCCACCGCCGCCAAGGTGGCGGCGTCCCGGAACGTCCTGGCGGTCGCTGTGACCAATGTGTCGTCGGCGTAGCACGTCACGCCGACGTCCCAGAGATTTGCACCACGGAGCACCCAGTCGTATCCGATGTTCCACAGGAGAGGGCCCAAAACCGAGCCCTGTGGAACACCGCACGACATCGCTCTTCGGTGCCACCCGTCGACGCCCGGATACACAACGTCCCTGTCAGACAGGTACGCGTGCACCAGACGCCGAAGATAGGGCGGCACCACGTGGTACCGCAGTGCCTCGTGAATGCAGGGCCAAGGCAGCGTGTTGAACGCGTTGGAGATGTCCAAGGACACCGCGACAACTATTCCGCCTCCGGCCACTGCATCCTCCGCCTGTTCCTTCACCCGCAGAATCGCGTGGACGGTGGAACGTCCCCTCCTAAAGCCAAATTGGCTGTCGGCCAGGTTCGGTCCGACCCTCTCGAGGTGCTCGACGAGGCGAGCATGGACGATGCGCTCGAAGAGTTTGGCGACCTCGTCGAGCAACACGATGGGCCGGTAGGCCGACGGCGACTCTGCGGGTCGTCCTTCCTTTTTAAGCAGGACGAGCTTCCCGGTTTTCCAACGCGCCGGGAGGACGCCCTGCTCCAAACAGGCGGTGAATAAACTGCGGAGCCTCGGACCCAGGTGCTCGAGGGCTAGCACCCAGGCTCTTCCGGGGATGCCATCGAGCCCTGGGGCCGTCTTTTTGCTCCGCAGCCGAAGCACTACCGCCCGCATTTCTGCGGGCGAAACCTCTGGGATATCCCTTGCCGGATTCTCAATCGACGATGACGCCACATCCGGTGGCGACATCGGTGGAGGAGTGGTCTCCACGGTGGCCGGGAACAAAGCCGCGACGACGTTGGCCAGTAATTCTGGCCGGAGACTCTGCGACAGCGGGGGCGCCGCTGGGCGAAGCTTATTCATCACCATGCGATAGGGGCGCCCCCACGGGTCACCGTCGAGAGTCTCCAGAAACTCCTTGCGTGCCGCGACCTTGGCCCTATGAACGGCCACCCGCAGCGCTCTCTTCGCCTCTTTGTAGAGGTCATAGAGCCGCCGCTCCTGGTTTGCGTGATCCTGTGTTCGAATTCGGCGACGGTGATGCCTGGCGTATCGACGGCGCGCAGCAACGCAAGACGCGCGCAACTGCGCTAGCTCCGCCGACCACCAGTACACCTGCCGCCGAGTTGAACGGCGGAGGGCCCGGGGCATGGCGGCGTCGCAAACGTCCGACATTGCCACCCCGAGCCACTCCGCCTCCTGCTCAACCCGTACCGGCCCTTCCGGCACGGGGAGCCACGACATCACCAGAGCGGCCAACTCTAGGGCCTCTTTATTGAGGCGACGAAGCACCCACCGCGGGCCGTCCTGATTCGGGGCGCTCGTTTCACCATCGGGCTGGATACTCGCGGACGCGGAGACGTCTAACCTAATGTAACGGTGGTCCGACATCGTCTCCACGCCCGCGAGGACTCTCCAGCCCCGGACACGGTGCGCAACGGCGGGACTTGCAAACGACAGATCAACTATGGACCCGCCGTTGCGCCGCACGCACGTGTGCACCGACCCCCTGTTCAGGACGACCAGGCCGACAGAGATCGCCCAGTCCTCCAGGACCCTACCGCGACCGCTCGTCGCCGGCGAGCCCCAAGCCACAGACTTGGCGTTGAAGTCACCGGCGACGACTGCCGGGTAAGGTTGGCCTTGTTCCACTAGGGCCCCCAGCCGAACGAGAAAAGATTCGAATTCGGCGAGGGGTCTGTTGGGAGAGAAATATACTCCTACAACCCAAACGTCTCCCAACAGAGCCGCCACGCATCCCTGGTCCTTCGATATCTTTTCGAAGGGCGGGGAGCCAGCGGCACCCTGGGTGATTATGGCCACCAAACCGTCGGTGTCCCCAGCCCAGTTGTCACGGGGAGGGACAAAGTACGGCTCAGCGACCACGGCCACTTGCACCGACCACTGCGCCAGGCTTTGGGACAACAGGTCTTGGGCACTGGCGCAGTGGTTGATGTTCGCCTGAAGGAACTTTAGGTCCATTATTGAGCGATCTCTACAACACCTTCCATCTCGGCCTCTTGCGGTGGGCTTGCTGCCTGCGGCTGGGCTGTGGCCACAGCAGCAGCAGCATTACGTCGGGAGGGGCGACGACGGTTGCGGCGGATGCAATATAACACTAAGTATCACCAAAATAATGAATTAAAACAAGAGCACCTCATGACACTACCAAGTTCCCGCCAAAACTCTCCCAATTGCAGTTACTGCATGGTTAATAGGGACATGCGATATAGTGTTTTACATTATAAGTGCATTTTACATAAAAAGTGGACGATAGCCTAGTTGGGAATGGACAATGAATGCCGAGACAATGCCCGGAGGTTCAAAACCCAAGGCACACACCTCTGAGTTTTCGATGTTACGTGTGTATTGTTTATCAATTATCGTTCGCTTTAACTGTGAAGGAAAACATTGTGAGGAAACGTACATACCTGAGAATTCTCCATAAGAATTTCGAGGGTGTGTGAAGTCTGCCAACCTGCACTAGGCCAGCGGTTAGGCCTTAGTCCACACTAAGGCCTAACCCCTCTCAGTAGTAGAGGAGGCCCGTGCTCAGCAGTGGGCAGTATATATAATACAGGGCTGGTATGATGATTATATGATTATAAGTGCACCATTGCTGTTGCATTTCGTATACGTCTGCTAGAGGTTTAATACTGCCTTCCTTTCTCTATTCCTCTTGGGAGGTAAAGCAGCCGGAATTTCCCGTATTGTTAATTAATCCCTTCCTAGCCGACTTCGGCGACCAGTCGCAACAGAGATCAGCCAGGTACGCAGGAGATATTATAGTGCACAAGTGTGTGCGCAATACACAGTCCGGTGTGTCCGGTGAGACGGTAATCCGACATGACCAGAGAGAGATCAGGCGCAGGACCAACGGCTTTACGTGCTTTCCAAGGCACGGGGGTATCACACCGCCAGCTACCCGACTCCGGGCTGTGACTGAGTAATTTTTAAGATAGAAACACCAAGTAACAATTGAATGTCCCGAGCCGGGATTTCAACCCAGGACCTCAGCGCGCAAATCGTACTCTTAACGCGTAGGCAATACAACTACGCCACTGAGTCAGTCAATGTCGCACCTTACAGACGTTAGGGGGCAGTGATCACTTACTATCGAGTGACTTGCCTACTCACCGTAATAACCTATGCATGGATAACCATTGGACATTAATGGGCGGTTAATTTTATAAATTACAGCGACATATGTTTAAAGATATAGAACAACGATTTGGATGTTACGGCACATCAATTATACATTTGGTTTGTCTCCAAAAATCCCAATGAGTATGAAATTATTGTTGTTATTGATCAAAATTGTAATTTCTTTTTGATAGAAAATTTTAATTTTTGGTATTGAAGTCGAACTAATAACTTTGCTTTATTATGTTTTTTGAGATGAGTGATTAAAAATAATTCATTTATCCTCGAAAGGGGTTGGCAGAGATGTAAGTGGTATGCTATGCAGTTTTTTTATATTTTTGATTCTAGTGTTGCTAGTTTGCTACGGTTTTCGAATAGGCGTAGTACTTACGAGGCGAATGATTATCACATCATCTACATAAATACATACTCAGCATCACGCCTTTTCCCTTTTCAAGGGTAGGCAGAGATACATCTTTGCGTGGTAAGATTATCGCGCGGAGGAAGTAGTGGATTATACCAGTAGTCTGAGTAGGCTGGAGAACCTAGAGCGACAGATTTTAGAGCTGCAATTTTTTAAAAGATGTATCTGTATATTATAAGTTTAAGTTCATTTTAACATGTATCATACTACTCTGAATCTACTTCGCAAATCCGGCACTGCGCTGTGGTCTCGGGTTCAAATTCAGGGACGGTCAGTGATATTGGGTTTTTGTGCTCAGTATCTTTTGGAGTCTGTAATAATACCAATTAGCAATTAGGTCAAGACTTAGGAGTACCCTTAACCGGCGAAAATGAATGGAAAAGAACTATGAATGTGGAAGAGGCGAAAAAGGTGTGCCTGATCGTACCATGTGGCGCTCAATCGTCTCTACCTACCCCTATGGGATAAGGGCGTGAGTGTGTATGTATGTATGTATTTAAGATCGGTCCATACCACATGAGACCTACCATAACTACCGAAATGTGTGTGTGACACCTCTGCCTATTAAAGACCCTCCCCCCGAGCAAACGGCCTTGAGCATATGTTCCATATATTTTGGGCGGGAATATGCAAAAAATTACTAATCATTTCTTAATTATTTTTTTCTTCTTTTTTGAGTCTTCTAGTCTTGATTGTTGTCTCGAGTAGATAGCTTCCAAAAATACAGCTAGCGCGCGTTTTGCTGGGGGGGAGCGTCTAAAATATATTTTACAACCTTTTTGACGCGTCGTATAATGCTCCGAAAGCATGACAAGAGAGTGTCGGAACACAAATCATAGGTTAATAATGTGGTGAAATAATATTAACGTAAATTATGACGCAAGTTAAACAATTGGACATAGATACGCAAAAAGGAACCAACCTGCAATGAAAAGATCATTGGGTGATTAAAATATTTCTTTGTTCAACTCTTGGCATAAACATTTTATAAAAGAACGTCTGAGGTATCCTGGACAGTTGACTGTGTATTTAAATAATAAATAATAAGTTTTATGAGCTTGTAAATTGGTTCCTTTTTGCATAACTGAAGAACATTCGCTGGTGAAAACACTATACACTACAGAAAAGCTTCAGTAACATGTTCTACCCATATAGTTGTCGATTTTATTCGATGTCGTTCTAAATTTCAGTCACACAAGTGGGTCACATTCACGCGTTATTGCGCGGCCACCACAGGTAGAGATTAGGGTTGCCACATATAATAGTAGGAAAAGCATAAGGTAAATTTTTAGGGAATGATAATCATTTATTTATTTGGCCTTTATACATAGTTATATAAAGGCGGACTTACTGCCGAAGGTATTCTCTACCAGTCAACCTGAGGTGGTGCGGAGACAAAAACATAGTAGGTGCACAAAACTAAACTTAAGCATAATGACGAAACAGTTAAAATAGTAATATGAATACGATATCTAAAAAATTAATCATACATGTAGCATTTTATTGATTCTGTATGGTATTGCTACTGTTTATGGGCGGTAGTATCGCTTAGGTACCATCAGGCGAGCGACATGACCGTCTTGTCCGACAACTGAAAAAAATTGCACAGAAGAACCATTCCACATTGAAGCACCTATTCCATAATCCTTCCTGTCTCACCTAGCTATTTCGCCAGCTACGTAAGGACCCATGTAGATGGCCTATTGTTATTTCATTTTACAATACCGGACTCCAGGCTGATACTGAACTGAAAAAGAGAAAATCGCTTCCTCACTCAGGAATCGAACCTGAGACAGCAACCTGAGGCAGTCAGAAAGTAGTGACCAAGGTACAAAGAACCACTATATTATTTAGATGAAACGAATGTATTTATTAATCACCGTTGAAATTTTGCCCACTGATCAACCCTAAAATTCCTTTGGTCAAAACCTTTATTTTTTTATTTTATTTTTATTGCTTTGAATGACGAGACGAGCATGCCGTTCGCCTGATGGTAAGCGATACGACCACCCATAAACAGTAGCAACACCATCCAGCACCTTGAGTTACAAATTACTGTGTGGCATTCCACTGCGCTCGTCATCCTGAGACATAAGTTGTTAAGTCTCATTATGTCCAGTAGTTACACTGGCTACAATATCCTTCAAACTGAAACACAACAGTGCATGCACACTGCTGCTTGGCGGTAGAAAAAGTCATTGCGATGGTACGCACCCAGACGAACTCTTACATAAGAGAGACCTACCACCAGTAAACCTACTTTGGGTGGCAGAAAATTCTGATATAATTTACATGAAACGAATGAATGATTCATGGAAATATTACCAACTCAACACCCCTAAAGCAAGAAAGCTCCGGTGACTCAGTGAACTCAACACTGTTTTGACTGAACACAAATCGATCCACCTTGGCTCATTTACACGAAGGTCGCTGTTCACACTCGTAACGTTTTAAATATACAATGTACTTCAACAAACAAATATTTTGCACTTTATTATGTGTTAAACATATTAACAGAAGTTTGGTTTTGTTTTCAAAATGGTCTCTGTAATATTGGGCATGTACATTATGGGAGATGGACAAAAATGTACCATATTTTGATAGACCTTAAATTTTCCTCTAAGACTTGGAAGCCAAGATTATCATATTTTTTGTTGCAGTGAAATGACAAGACGAGGGAGCCGTTCGCCTGATGGTAACAAATACGACCACCCATAAATAGTAACAACGCCGCACATAACAAATGCACAATGCTAGAATTGAATTGTTACAATCTTTCATGATCCCAAGCTTATCCAAAGTAATGAAGCTTATAAGCCTTGTCCGTCTACAAACTGTGAGGTTACATAATTAGGTAGCAGCGATTATTACAATTATAAGTAAATGTAAAGGAAAAGACGGTGATATCAGAGAGTTTCCGTTAATTTAATGATTATGCATTCATATTTTTTACACGCAATGCCGTCTATAAATACTTCTCCCTTCCAAGAACTCATTTGTTTAAATCAAATGTTCCAGCGAACAGGATCAAAGCTCGTCATCCTTCAATATGACAGAAAAGACTAAATCAAACGTCAAAACGTCGTAAATGTCTCGGTGAGAACCGCAAAAAATTGTAAACATATGAAAAAATACAAAAAAATAATAATGTGAACCGCAAATTCTTAATATGATAAGTGTGAGAGGGTTGATCATTGTGATGTTGAGAAGCGCTTTCATCGTTGCTTTCCTCAACATTCCCAATCCAGTGGTGGCCTTCACTGGCATCAAGAACTGGTCACGCAAGGCCCTCTACCAGAAAATCGACCTCTGCACTCAATCCTGCTACAGCCAGATCATCCCAGGTCTTTATCTCAGCAATGCAAGGGCGGCTGCTGACAAAGATGTACTCAGGCGGCTCAACATCACGCATGTCCTCACCATTGAGGCTCATCGCCTGCCGAAGTCCACATTCTATGATACAAACATCAGCACGCTCTTCATTAGGGCCTACGACACTCCTCAGACCAACCTGCTGCCATACTTTCCAATGGCCAACGCGTTCATCGATGAGGGAATCCAGAAGGGCAACATCCTCGTCCACTGCCACTTCGGAGTATCGCGATCAGCCACGATAGTGATGGCTTACCTCATGGAGAAGTATAAGCTTAGTTTTGAGCAGGCATTCGTATACGTGAGGCAGAGAAGGAAGTTCATTAACCCGAACCCTGGCTTCGTGAGCCAGTTGAGGGAGTACCAGAGGCAGAATTACGACGTGAATGGTTTGCACCGTTTCGAAGCGTATATGAACGTGAATGCTAGGAAGCATAAATACAAGATCGCTTCGTTTGCAGCAGTGATGGTTGGGCTTTTAGTTCCAATAGCTGTCTTGGTTGTTTGACATTGAACAGTGCAAGTATTTGTAATTAATAAAGTCAAACTATCTATGATAGTAATGGTTTTCTTTGCAGATTTGTTATACATTTCTTATACATTGATTTTGAGCATAGAAGATGATAGAGTATAGATTGTCCGCTCTGTTGAACATTTTGTGATATATTTGGCGCCAAATTAAAATATTTAACTTTATTACCATTCCATCATACCAGAAAATCTCTCATACTATTATTTTTTAATGTATTTGTTTGTCTGAATTCAACTTAGGTATCTAATGATAACGTGTTTAAACAAATAATATTATGCTAGCGGTAAAATCAGATTTGTTGATGTTCACTTTGCTGGAACTGATCGGGCAAATGGAAAGCAAATAGATTTGTCCGTTGGTCAGTAATTTGAGATACGAGTGCCAAGAACCGCCCCCGATAGACTACGAGTTAGTTTACTGCATCATTACTTATTAATTAGGTTCTAACTCTAGAGCGCCCTCGATCAGTCAGATTATAGTTTTTTTTTTCAGCAGGAACGTTTAGCAGAATATAAACTGTGCAAAGGCCGCTTGACAGGACAGACGACTTGATAAAGGTTGCAGGAACACGCTGGATTCGGACCGCTTTTGACAGGTTCGTCTGGAAATCTTTAGGGGAGGTCTATGTTCAGCAGCTAACATCATATGGCTGGACATGATGATGAGGAAAGGCCGCTTCATGTCAATTTATAGTTTAACTGGAAAATAACATAGTTCGACGAGAAAATCCCGGAAAACGTTGAATTTTCGAAATTTTATTTTCTATTTCAAACAATTCGACCACACACAAATAGCGTATGGTGATTATTCCACATAAAGCAAACATAATTGCATGAGCGGTAGGACTACCGCTCCTAGGTATCAGGTTTGCATCATATCGTGTGTGTGTGTGTGTGTGTGTGTTTTATGCATCTACACAATTCTGATCGACTTCACTCCAAAGTCAATAGTAGCATTGTATTTCTTACTTCACTGATTTTTTTTAAAAATCATTTCGTTTTCTATAAACTCGGTGACGTTAAACCAACCGAGCAACAGTTGGCCTGTACTGCCAACTGAAGAAATAGCATGTTTCTCTACACTGGCCTTGAAATAATAGCCTGCATTATAAAATTATATATGTATTATATACTGCTCACTGCTGAGCACGGGCCTCCACTACAACTGAGAGGTTTTAGGCCTTAGTCCACCACGCTGGCCTAGTGTGGGTTGGCGGACTTCCCATACCTTCGAAATTCAGAGAACTTCTCAGTTATGCAGGTTTCCTCACGATGTTTTCCTTCACCGTTAAAGCGAGCGATAATTCACAAAGAATACACACATAACTTTTTAGAAAAGTCAGAGGTGTAAGCCCTTGGGTTTTGAACCTGCGGACGTTCGTCTCGGCAGTCCGTTTCACTCCCAACTACGCTATCGCCGCTACCCTATTTTGAATTGCATGTGAAAAACAAATTGTGATGTATTTTTTTGTTAAATTTTAAATTTGTTTTGGCTTGTGGGTGCCCTATACGTATTGTATCTAAGTAAATAGCAAACACCATATAATTGAAAATCTCGCCGTGGTTCGTTTAAGTTTGGAAAATACCAGTCGGCTAATATCATGTTGACGCTACGCTTAATATTTGTGAAGGAATACTTGCGTTATTTGGGCAATGTAACATTAATTTTATACATAAAAAACTCAAAAGACGATTGCTTTGCCTAAAATGCGCAAATATGTTGACGAATACATACGAATAAAAGATTTTTGTGGCACCTAGCTTTTGCAGCTGGAAAAGCAAACAAACTGCCTTCCTACAACAGCAGGTTAGAGTTTTTCAAAATGTGTTCTCTCACTAAGCGCAGGGATTTATTAGATATGTTATTTTTGTTTAAAATTTTTAGAAATAAAATAGACTGCCCTCGTATTTTAAGTCTATTTAGTATACGCGCTCCTAGTAGAATTCCTCGCAACCCCATCACACCTCTTTACCCGCCACCTCGTAAATCAGTTGCCGGCGCCAACTCTCCTGTGCCACGGTTATGTAAAATTTTAAATGATTGTAGTGACCTTGTTGATATCCATTTTGACAAAAAAGGCTCGTACTATAAAACCATTTACTTATATTTTGCTAATAAAGCATAGTCTTAGCCAGAATATAATTAAATAAGATCTACATAAGTTTTCATTTTAGTTCATTAGTATTAAAACTTTGTATTAACTAAAACATATTGAAATTACACGTCCTATTGTATGCTGTGATTACCTAAGTGTGGTTGTGCATTTAGCTTGATCTATATTTGTATAAGCTTATTGTAAATGTTTCAATGTGACAATTGTTGGTAATCCAAATAAATAAAAAAAAAAAAAAAAAAAAATACGCCAAGAGTAGTGCATCAGAGGACACAGAGTAAAGTGAGACAGGCCGACAAAATTCTTGCGACTATTATGATCGATTGTTATAATATGATTACAGACTACTATAAGTGGTACGCATTATGAGATATTATTTCCATTGTACCGAACAACTTAAATCATTGCCAATAAACGTAGACAATAAATTATACGTATTTACAGAATAGTAAATTACAGATCGGCCTCCTTTAGAGTCGCAGAGACATACTAAGCTAATGATCTAAATGAGTATAATCCTACTAATATTATAAACGAGAAAGTTTGAAGAATGTATGGATGTTTGTTACTCTTTCACGCAAAAACTACTGAACGGATTTCAATGAAATTTGGCACACGAGTAGATTATGTCCTGGATTAACACATAGGCTACTTTTTTTCCAGGAAAATACATAGCGGCACTTTTACCCCAGAAAAACTCATTCACGCGGGCGGACCCGTGGGCAAAAACTAGTAATTAATATAAGTAGGTATTAAAGTAAGACTTACTTTTCTCTCCCTTCTGTTAGTGCTTTATCGATGGTTAATGCTTGCTCTATTTTCTATGAATTTGAAAATGGAGCAAGTCATCCGGTGACATCTCGGCATAAACATTGCATTTATAAGGATCCTCTATTCCACAATATTTTTAGTAAAATTTCAAAATGCACTCAACGCCAAACAACTACGTTTTCGTCACTTTCTATCTCCTCTTATTAAAAAGTGTCTCAAACCCAATACATTGCCAAGGCATGTTTAGTTATGATTTATTTTACGTGCAAAAATAAATGATCTCTACTTTTACGCTTTCATCTCACGATGACTTCATAGTGTGTATCTTCGGAGACTTTGAATATTGCTAAATCTACAATGATATAAATGTTATTAAAGATGTCCTCTTTTTGTATAGGTGCTGGGCCTCTAAATCTAAATAGGCTCAAACTTTATGGATATTAATCCTTCAACGCCCGCGGTACAGCGGTGTCCATTTAGATAAGGAAATTAGCTTATAACTATATATAAGCGGGCGTTGACGGGTTAAAGGGTTAAAAATATGGATCTTGGATCCATTAACAAAATATTTTAAACCCCTCCATTTATACTAACTTTTTTAAAAACGTAATTTTAAGTGTAGTTTTTAAGGACAAA
This sequence comes from Sphinx pinastri, assembly GCA_947568825.1. Lineage (NCBI taxonomy): Eukaryota > Metazoa > Arthropoda > Insecta > Lepidoptera > Sphingidae > Sphinx > Sphinx pinastri. Next base: position 7,731,096 of record OX387639.1, on the reverse strand, counting down.
AAATTACATAAATATCAAAATCGGAGGACTTTAAAATTATACGATTTTTTGCAAAAGCCTAGTTTTTGGGAGTACTATCCAAATATATAAAGTACCTTGGTTAGAATTTTAAGCCCGTTTTTGGACATGTCCTTTAAGTGGACTTTGGACTTGCAATGAAATGCAAATCCTACGTAAAACTACACAAATCCTGATGTGATTTCTATATGTGATTTCATAAGATTTTTCCTACGCTCTTGTCCACATGCATTTATTTTTCGCATCTGTCTGTTTTCTAAGGACTAATCTCCAAAGTAACCTAACTAACCTTTTCTCATTATCTCTGTGACCGCTCCCAGCAGGTTAAAATTGTCAATTTTATAAGCAATGAGCAGACTGTCTCCTATGGTGTACCACAAGGTAGTATCTTAGGACCTACATTATTTCTTATTTATGTTAACGACCTCTGTAATATATCTATTCCTCATTGTAAAATATTAGCATACGCTGACGACACTGCTCTTTTAATTGAAGGCACTACATGGAGTGAAGCTAAATTTAATGCCGAATGTGCTTTAATCACTATAAAGAATTGGTTAAAAACCAATTTACTTACCCTTAACCTAGAAAAAACGAAATTTATTGCTTTTGGAGACAGAAAATCTTCCCTTCCTCCTTATTCATTTACTATAAAAGCACAGAAATACCAACAACCCTGCGCATGTAGCCACTTATGCAGTTGTTCTGATATCACCCGAACGGATTATATTAAATATTTAGGAGTTATTATTGACAGTACGTTCACTTGGAGTTACCACATTGACCTTGTTGTTTCTCGACTTCGAAAATTGATGTTTGTTTTCAAGAAGCTTAGTAAAAGCGCGGACTACCCACACTAAAAACTGTTTATTACGCCTTAGTCCAGTCAATTCTGTGTTATTGTATCGCTGTCTGGGGTAGTGCTGCTATAACATCTCTCCTGCGTGCAGAGATAGCCCAAAGAGGCTTATTGAAGATTATCTCTAGCAAATCCACCCGCTTTTCTACATATGACTTGTACTCTTTGTGTGAAGTTCTTTCTGTCAGACAGCTCTTTATATATCATGTGATACTTCGCAAACATAAAACCTTATTATTCGATCCTACTCTCGACAAAACTAAGCGTAAAGCCTTTTCAGTATGTCCTACGAATCCAAGTAGATTTTTTATTACTTCACGCCAATTCCTCTTCATAAGTTCCATGTTATATAACATAATAAGTAAAGAATTGACTATTTACCCTCTTACAGTGTACGAATGCAAAGCTCGCATCTTTGGATGGCTTAGAACCCTCACCTATGATGACACTGAAAAACTTATACTCTACAATGAATATCCTTTCTTTACATAAATAAAGTAAATACATATAACACCATACACACACAAGATCTATGAGTGAATATAAACTGTAACTGCACTTAATTACTAATTATTATTTATTTATTTTTAATTTTTATATTTTTTTTTTTATATATATAACTATGTATTTTTATTTATTTATGTTATTAATTATTTTTTATTTCGGCTATTATTTCAACTGAACTTTACAAGGATCATTTTTCTATTTTATAATCAAGTCTTGTGGTGGGCCTAATAACTGCGACACAGTTTATACTAATGCAGTTATTATGGTTACTATTGTTTAATATTTTAAACTTGTTAACTTGTTCTAAATAAATTATTTTCATTTTTTTATTTTTTTTTCATTTTCATTTGTTAATGTGACGTGAATTTGTTTATATATCATAACTTTAAACTTCAGTGGTTTTATATTATGCATATAATACCTAATTATTGTACTTATAAAAGAAATAATTTAAAAAAAATCATTGGCAGGATTGGACAAAAATTTTAAAAGGGGGTTTTAAGCAAAATTTACCCCTAGAAAACCCCGATATGGCGATAGGCCCGCCCTCTGGCGAAATTTGGGTGCAACTTCTGCCTACCCATGAAAAGGAAAAGGCGTGATGATTTATTATCTCTCGAATAGATTCTTTTTTTGAATAGTATCAATATTTTCGTAAAATAAGAGCAACATTACAGATTTTGATAAAAAAAAACCGCACGTGCATTTGCATGCGGTTCGCAATAAATATTGTTTCTGGTTATTTTTCCTCGGGATGAGATTTAAGCCGTCGATTGGCCTATAAAACTATGTAGATTAATGATTTATTTTAATATAGCATAAAAGGTAAGTTAGAACTAGTTTCCATTTTCCATGAGAATACAAAACTAATTTTAAAATAATAAGTTCAACATATACAATACAATTTGGAAATTTCTAGTTTCTAAAGTGGTAGTACTACTTTGGTAATATTACGTAGCTCATTCATTTAAAGTATTAAAGTTGTGATCGCGGATATCATTATTGCAAACTGTAGATTCGCTTAATTCAGACGTTGCTTGAAAATGGATATTATTTGGGAAACCAAATCACAATAAGGTTCTCTGCCAGCGCTGACTCACCATTCTTACTGTTCAACCAATCTATTATCAAAAGGCCAAATAAAACTCAATTTCAAATGTCTTCAGGTTTTCGCTTTTCATCTGATTGTTCTGAGCAAGTCAGTGCCAAGAACATAATTATCTTTGTTGTTCAGACAACTATTAATTCGCGATGTATTTCTGTACAGCTAAATATAAAGCAGAGGTCAATTTGCGCAGGTACTAGCTTGCACAACTATCGCTATTTTAATTCTAGTATTTTCAAGGGCTGTTTGATCATTTTAGTCTTTTTTGAATTAGGTTTTGTGTTTTCTAAGCTGTCACTTTCTTAGCCTGCATTTGTCCTTTATAAGATGTTTAAGGTTGTGATGATCAATTATATTTTTGGTGTAACGGCTTTTTCAAAGCCAGTTTCTTTTAATTGCGCTCTTTCTTATGTATAAGATGTCCCTTGTTCTTATTTTACCTTAGTACAGGTACCAAGTTAGTATTATTTTATTAAAAATCATAACCATGTCTTGAACTTATGTATTTTCAGTACCTTTAATAAAATATGTCAAATAACTTTCCTGGGTAGTGAAATGTAATCGATTAAATCAAGCGGGATATCTCATCTCATTAGTATGAGACCGATCTTAGCATGAACATTAAATGTGTTCATATCACTAACAGTTTTTCATCTCTTACCGAACGTTGCCAGATTTTTTTCAACCGCGTAACGATTTCACTTATATCTTGACCTTAACACCTTTATGAAAGCAGCTCGTTCGACAGAACGCGAGTTAATTACGAAGGTGAGAGGTCTTGGAGTGCTTACGTCTTCCAGCTGCTGAGTATCTTATTATTATACTTGTTCCTTAGTGATAACAAAGTAAAGAAAATAATGCGGTATAAGAAATTATGGGATTTAAATATTATTTTATTCATTTCTTAGTTGGTGCTTCTTCTTGATTTGGTGGCAGTTTAACATTAAGAATGTGGAGAAAGAGGCATTGGTTTCGATTTCTAGGCTGAGCGATATCTTGTGTGGCTTTCCCTAAAACAATTTTCCTGAATTTGGAATCTTTAGAGAGGGTTAATGTCTGCTAGTCTGGTCATAAAAAATGAGTTTTTTTTGTATCTTATTTTTTATGGTATTGAATGACGAGACGAGTATGCCGTTCGCCTGATGGTAAGCGATACGAACACCCATAAACAGTAGCAACACCATCCAGCACCTTGAGTTACAAAGTACTGTGTGGCATTCGACTGCGCTCGTCATCGTGAGACATAAAATGATGAGTCTCATTTTGTCCAGTAGTTACACTGGCTACAATGTCCTTCAAACCGAAACACAACAGTGCACCTACACACTGCTGCTTGGCGGTAGAAATAGACATTGCTGTGGTACCCACCTAGACGAACTCTCACATATGAGAGACCTACCACCAGTAAAATAATAAGTCCTATAGATTTGCAAATGCCTGAGAATGTATGTAGTGGTAACCCCATATTCGACTGGGATTGAGGTAATTATACCATTCGAATAAAAGTATAAAGGACATGTCCAAAAACGGGCCTAAGATCCTAACCAAGACATTTATATATATTTGGATAGAACTCCTAAAAACTAGCCTTTTACAATAAATCGTTTAATTTTGAAGACCGCCGATTTTGAGATTTATGTTATTTTACTTCGCTAAAAAAGTTAGTTATAAATGGAGGGGTCTTAAGTATTTTTTGTGAATGGATCCAAGATCCATATTTTGCCCCTTTAATATCCTTAAAATTTGAGCCTGGTTAGATTTTGAGGCCCAGCACCCATACAAAAAGTGGACATCTTGTGGACGAAGGAGATCCTTTATCAGGAAAATTTACTTTTAAGAGTAAATGACCATAGGATGGCATCAATGATATTCCAACTCAGTCGGGGCATTTATTTTTTCATATCTGTAAATTATACACGGCCTGTGAATGAATATATGTTTAAAAATCTAATAAAAAATTATGAATAATCACCAAAACATCCAAAAGTCTTTGTTTGATGACATTCAGAATAGAAGCAAAGGAGGATCCTTATTCAAGGGTCAGCATGATTTAAAATTAAAATTCCTATGGACTACCTAATTCCTAATGGACTACTATATATCAGTTGGCCTCAGCTGCCCCATGGCCAATATTTGAGACATTTCATTTTGTGTTAGTGTTAAGGACAATATCCAGAAACTTAATTGTATGCTCTTCTGCCTAAAAAAATATTATTAAACTGACAAGTTATATTTTTTTTTATCGATGGCTCGTCAAAGTAGCTCCACTGCACCTGATGGTAAGTGAAGTTTTTTTTTTTTTTTTTTTATGGCATAGAATGACGAGACGAGCATGCCGTTCGCCTGATGGTAAGTGATACGACCACCCATAAACAGTAGAAACACCATTCAGCACCTTGAGTTACAAAGTACTGTGTGGCATTCCACTGCGCTCGTCATCCTGAGACATAAGATGTTAAGTCTCATTATGTCCAGTAGTTACACTGGCTACAATGTCCTTCAAACCGAAACACAACAGTGCATGCATACTGCTGCTTGGCGGTAGAAATAGACATTGCGGTGGTACCCACCCAGACGGTCTCTTACATATGAGAGACCTACCACCAGTGAAGCCTAAAATAATGTCGACTGGCAAGAGATAAACATCCCTGGTCGGTCGGCCTGCATAATTGCTTCTTCACGCTCCGCTTTAAGGACCCTAAGTTGTAGGAAGGAGGGAACACGTACGTTGGCAAACTGTTCCACAGCTTAATGGTGCGGCAGAAATATGAATTACCGAACATACATCGATATACATCTTAAATTATAATAAAATATTTTAATGCCCTAAATACGAGATATTGTAATCGGACCCTATAAACATCAGTAACAGAACTACATTAAACAAAAGAACATCGCTAAATTTCCGAAAAATTCACCGCTAAAACACAAATCTTGACCATTTTTCTAATAAACCTATTTTATTGATGCTGTCTGCTGGCAACGTACAGAAATACAATGTCTATTTTGAATGTTGCCAGTGACGTAATCGCGTGGAATGTAAACGACTCCACAGGTTATTTCGGTTACTCTATTCTAGATTTCAAGAAGGGTCGGTTGTGTTTCTTGAATGTTCTAGTATAATGCTCGAGTAATTATTTCTTCTCGTTTGTCATTATCATCATCATTACTACATTTACTAGTATTCCAATATACTATGTCTTTCCTAAACCTTACGTCTTGCTTATAAACCCTAGTACTACCTTCAGTTCTCTTTCTCCAACTGCTGCAACCTCCATGTTCAGTTGATATAAACCAGCAGCAATATGTATAGGTATAAATAAAGTTGTTTATCGTGTAACCCATTGCAAAACGGTCACGTTTTTATACACGCTTACAGACATTTATAAATCTCCGGATTGTCATCGTGACCTACTCAAATTGACCGCGAGTTTTCCTGAAATATTTCTGATAGAAAAGATATTTGGTATAGTGGTAAAGTCAAGTAATATTGGTTATTTTATGAGAATCATGTAGTACTAACTTTAGAGGAACGGTAGTGCATTAATAACGTGTTTCAGGGCAGCTGTATAAAAGAACAAAGCAAAGAATTGATACACATTATTTTTTTGTGTTTATAATTGTTTATTTTTTCATGTCATAACGCATTCTTACTTGAAAGTCATCTACAGACCCGCATTATGCGGTATATAAATCTTCAAAAATAGCGAGCAATACTAATTAGAAGTAAAGTATGACTAAATTGACGATGAGTGGACTATAGCCTAGTGGGGAATGGAACGGTCTGCCGAGACAGTGTCCAGAGGTTCATAACCTAAGGTACATACCTCTGACTTTTCTATGTTACGTGTATATTGTTTATCTATTAATTATCGTTCGCTTTAACGGTGAAGGGAAACATCGTGAGAAAACCTACATACCTGAGAATTCTCCATAAGAATCTCGAGGGTATGAGAAGTCTGCTAACCCGCTCTAGGCCAGCGTGGTGGACTAAGGCCTAACCCCTCTTATTAGTAGGGGAGGCTCGTGCTTAGCAGCGGGCAGTATGCAATACAAGGCTGATTGCATTGCATTGCAAACCAATGTTAGTTTCTTCTATATTTACTCTATAGGACAAATTGTAATTCTTCCAAGAAGTGTGAATACTCATTAAAATTTCTACATGATCTTACAGAAGGGAATGAAGGTAGGCAAATGATAATGAACCAAAATAATTTTTATGGTCGGTAATGAGCAGTAATTTATAAACATTGGAGGCGAGTGTGTCCTCAGGAAATTTATTGATAGTGTAGTAATTAGAACATTAATTTCACTAAGTGATGTTAATAGCGGACGAAATAGACGAAAATTCTAAATTTACTGATGGTAGGTCTCTCATAGGTGAGAGTCCGTCTGGATGGGTACCACCGCAATGTCTATTTCTACCGCCAAGCAGCAGTGTGCATGCACTGTTGTGTTTCGGTTTGAAGAACATTGTAGCCAGTGTAACTACTGGACACAATGAGACTTAACATCTTATGTCTCAGGATGACGAGCGCAGGGGAATGCCACACAGTACTTTGTAACTCAAGGTGCTGGATGGTGTTGCTCATGTTTAATCAGGCGAACGGCATGCTCGTCTCGTCATTCAATGCAAAAAAAGTAATAAAGTAATAAGAAAAATGCAGTCAAGAATAAGACATTTTATTTAATAGTTCTATTAAAATATTGTCACAGATGTCCGCAAATTAATTTTACAAACAGTAAAAACAATAATTTAATACAAAATACAAGTTCTAAATGTTCTGTTTACAATTGTGCGTTGTTTTAAATAAATGATATTAACAAAAAATCTTACAACTAATAATCTCATAATAAAATGCTAACCTAGGAGATTCGATGTTACAGTAACTTATATTGCTTTAATTAAAACTAAGTAAAATGATTCGAGTAATTTCAAATGTCAACGTCGTAAAATTCATTAAAAACGTATATTTGTACAAAATTTTTAAGTCTATCTAATAATCTCAAAGATCACTTAATTAAGAGAATCATTTTAGCATCGATATTAACCTACTAAAACAATTTGCAGCACTCAAAAATGATTTTTAAAATTGTAAAGGCACTTTTAAAACCGGTTGTGTTATGTACAATTATGTACATTAAGGCACTTATAGCAGAAAGTAAAGTAAATGCAATTACAATATTGTACTTAAGTAAGTGGAAGACGTCATACCGAACATGTTATTTACAAAAAAGTGTCTTTTCTGATATAATCTAACTACTGTACTTTTAAAAATTTTGTAAACTATTTAAAAATAATCAGTCTCTAGAAGAGAAAACGTTTTTACAACCTTTTGTTCCTTTGCACCATAATCAGATCTTTTATCTGCTTATCTAAACGTATAGCTAACTACAAATATAAAATATACTATAAATAACTATTGTATCATCTGGAGGTATTGGTTCTCTTCATAAAACGAAGATAAGGATGTCTGAAGATCGTTCACAACCATGTTATCACCACCTTGTAACGGGTGCGTACTGCTCGATACTATTTCTGAACTCTTCCAATTCTCGCAATTTTCCACGTACTCCAATGTTCTCTGGTATGTTTCCTGGCGCATTGTGTTGTTCTGATTCTTCTTTCTTCCATTACTAGCTTCTATTTGCGACTGAGATATATCCCAAACCTGGACTTCGCTGGTTTGGTTGTTTTGACTCCTCAAACTATTCATACTGCAATCTGTCTGGTCTGTCTTTATTTGATTGCAATTCATTTGTCTCGTGCCATTGATCAGTTTCTGGCTCCCCGTAGACATATTTACCGAGTTCTGCATTGATTTCTGCATGTTGTGTTTGTTAAACTGGTTCCCTGGGTAGTCCCACTGGTTGTACGGCCTCTGATGGTTGTAATACTGGTTGTTGTTCATCATCGTTTGGTTGTATTGGTGATTGTTTTTCGGCGGCGGTGGTCCCATGACATTCGTATTGTTTACTACAGAGTTGTACGGTGGCGGCTGAGGATATTGCATGTTGGGGTTGTAAGCAGGGTTCTGCATTGGTGGACACTGGTTTATGGGTTCACAATAATTGTTCATGGCCCCTCTGCTCATGTTGGCACTGTTGTCTACACTCATCATAGATGATCTGGACATTTGCAACGGATGCATTTGGTTGCTTTGGTTTGAATAGTTTACTTGCTGGTAGTTCATAATTTGATTATTGTACACCATGTTTTGATTCTGGTTCATGGGATGCATCATAGGCATTTGATTCTGATTATACTGTTGCATAACTGGATACTGTTGAACGTTTTGGCTTCTCATAACATTTTGATTCTGGCCTAGATATTGATTTGGAAAATTATGATTGTGGTATTGGGTAGGTACATTATTTCTATTAGGTATTTTTGGACAGTTCTGTACATTATTGGGATAGCTTGGAACCATTTGACTTTGGTTCATGTTCATCATTTGGTTGGGAACGTTTTGATTTCCAGGGCCATTCATGGTCATCGGCATATTTGACACCATTGGACTTGCCATTCCTTGCGCCATTGGGCTTTGTAGGCCAGGATGCATGGGACTAGACATACCATGGCTCATGGGGCTTCCAATGTTTTGGGTCATAGGACTCGCCATGTTCACCATAGGACTAGCCATATTCTGTGACATTGGACTACCGATATTATTATGTCGAGGACTCATAATCATTTGATTTGGCATTTGTGGACTCATGAGACTTTGCATACTTTGAGGACTCATAGCGTTCTGTTGAGGCGACATCACACTCATCACGCTTTGCGGACTCATGACATTGTATATGCTTGGCGGGCTCATAACAGTATGCGGAATGTGGTGAGGACTCATAATACTTTGTGGGCTCATTGCGCTATGTGGAAGGCTTTGTGGACTCAGCATACTGTGAGGCAGATTTTGAGGACTTAGCACATTCTGACTGATGACCGTTTTAGGACTCGCCGAATTTTGTTTCTGGGGCAGACTAACTCGTATCCTATTCGATTGCTCCGTCTGATTCGCTGTCATAGTTTGCAACGACTGCAAAGGATTCGTTGTAACAACGCTAGTCACTGGTTTAAATTCTTTTTCCTTTTCCGCAGTCACTTCTGGGATGACCTGCTCCTGTAAGGGCGTTGATTTGTCATCAGGCGTTTTAGCAACCAACAGAGAGCCACTATTACCCGACATACTAACATCTAGCGACCTTAAATCAACTTGTATATCACTTATATTGAGATCACTTCCTATGGCACCTAGGTTTTTGAGTAGGGAATCGTCACTGGTCGCTACGTCACTGATTTTGTCACTGGAATTGTTTGTATTTTTATTTTCACTTGCATTGTCTTTGGTAGCACTGTCTTTATCGTTCGTTTCCGGTTCAGGCTGGTTGGAGTCAGTTTTAGCTGGTGTTACCGATTCGGTTGCCAATATTGATTGGTTAAGATATTGCATCATTTCATCTGGTATTACCAGCTTGTTCTCCACCATTTCGCCTTCGGCGACCTGTAAATAAAATATTCAATTACAATCTTTCATTTCAATTTACCATGTTAGGATACAACATGATAGATGTTTTTAGGCATATTTATTGATTTATTGACATTCTTCGCTGTATCAAAACATTACTAAAACTATAAAAAAATATATATAAAATCATATTTTAGCCAGCTTTTTTCCTCACAGATTAATCTTCTATCTGGCTCTAATTATTTAAGACGGTCCTTAATTGTTACACTAGGACATACAACTCATATCACCAATATTTACCTGTTCCAGATTGACTTCCTGGTTGGGGTGGTGGACCTGCGCGGTGGTGATCACCACCGTGTTGGTAGAGTTTGACCGGGACTCCTTGTACGTCACCGTCTCCTGGTCGCTCTCTGTCTTGAACGGGAACGGAGCGTCACCCTACAGGAAAATGATATTAGTTTAGAATAAATTACAAATATGTCATTGATCATCAGATTAATAGTGTTTAATCTTATGTAGATTAAATTGAAGGTCTAGTTTCCACGATTGAAATATGAATAGTCGTGTCCGACAATAGACGTGATATAGTAGAGCCCTAAGCAAATGTAAAATCAAAATTCTTACTGCTACACAAGAGTTGTACTACCAGGAAATAGATTAGTCGAAAATTATGATCAAAGTTATCAAATAACCACTCACCACGTCATCAGTACCACACGGGTAAGGCTGGTAAGTCTGCGCCTGGTCGCTGAGGTTAGACTGCTCGGAGAGTCTCCTCGCCTCCTCCTTGACCTGGACGTTGGGATCCAGCTCCAGAGCTAATTCCTCAGCTCGTACCTCTGAGCATGTCACTCCTCGGAGAAGAACCGCCTGATGGAAATTTATGTAAATTAACAAATGTGCATTTAAAATGTAATTGATATTGATTTCATCTTCTTTTTTAATTTTTATTATGATACCCCGTCATATTTTCACCTATCAATCGATTTTTTAACAATACAGATAACAAAAAACAATGTATTTTTACCTTCGTAACTAAAATGCGATATATTTATTGCCATCAACAAAGTATTTTATTTTCAAAAGACAGAAAAATTCACATTAATGCTTTGAAAGTCATCTGAAATAAGTAATAATAATTATAAAGCTGAAGAGTTTGTTTGTTTGTTTGAACGCGCTAATCTCAGGAACTACTGGACCGATTTTGAAAATTCTTTCACTAATAGGAAACTACATCACTCCTGAGTGCTATAGGCTACTTTTTATTCCGGGAAAATATTTTTATCCCGGAAAAACTTTATCACGCGGGCGGAGCCGCGGGCAAATGCTATAAGTAATATAAAATGCACACCTGATTGCCTTGTGATGTTCTCACAGCTTGGACGGCAGCGAGAGCGGACGAGGGCGCCGGCGCGTAACCCACGCAAGATACTTGACTAGACCTGGAAAATAAACTCCTTTTAGCACTGCCTTACTTATCTGTTGTCCTGCAGATGGCAAATTATCTTGTCATAACCCTTAAATTTGATTTAAGAATGAACGAACTTTGTCCATTTGATCATAACTGCTTGAATTATGCAGTAGAAAGTCTCACTCAGTAGTTTGACTTTTGGCAGACAAAGATGCCTGGTAGCCTGTAATGCGTGGACCTATATCCACCCAGATTATCAACCGTGTATAAGATTTTGTTTCTTGATGGTGATTAATGATACTGATCCCTTACCTGCGACTGCTGTCAGGCGAGAGCTGGTCGTAGACCGTCTGATGCTGCGAGACCAACCTCTGGGGTCCGACCACCGCTGCACCAGTCACCGCTCCCGACACCACTGACGCTTGGCTGCTTTTTCGCGATATGTCTGATGATCTGAGGATTGTAATATAAATATTATAGTTTGATGCAATGTCAGTTAAGAAGAAAAATATTTCTGTACCTATTCAGCTTCGTAATAATATAAACTTTGTTCAAGACTGGCTAACAAATGAAAAAATTCGCAAAAATAAAATATTATGCGCATATAAGTCTATTTTTATCTTTTTTTATAAATTAATTAACTAGACACTCAGTTTTACCTGGCGCTATAGAGGCTGCTTCCAGAAGAAATCCCCGAGTCCCGTCTCGTATTTGGAAGTCCGGTCTTTAACTCTACTGCTACGTTAGTGCCAAGTTCGGTTCGTCCTGGCATTCCACCTGTTAAATTCATTTACATATTATTTTATATTTTTTGAAGTAGAGACAGAAAGTTAAAAAACAATAAGATAAGTATTTCAAGTAGAAATTAACTAAGATATGTAATAAGTATAAATGAATATACCTCCACCAATGTCAGCATGTCCTGGTGGCATCAGCCGTCCCACGCCCATCTTGTTTCCAAAACGAGGTGTGTGATGATGCGCTCGTGGCTCGCCGATGGCCACCATCGCGCGCAGCATTAAGGGCAGTTGACCAACCTCACCCACTACTTCTTGTTCCACCTAGAATGGAATTAAAAAATGAAATTTATATAAAAGATTTGACCATATTCCTGACCACACAACTATTTTGTGACATGGGTGTGTTAAACTGTAAAAACAATCTTGACTTTGTTGAAGCAGGAATTAACCCATCATTTCCCACTTTATTAATCACGAGATTTGCTTATCACTATCATCCACAATTTCAAACCGCGATACTAAAACATAGCTAAAGTAATAAGAATAGTTAAAGTTATATTCTGGTATACTTGAATTCTTTCGTACCTCCCCGTCTAATCTGAAGTAGGGAGCGCCATTGTCATCACCGAACCCACTAAGCGCTGCACCGCCAAAGTCCAGCTCTCCACCACATTGTGCTGATAGCTGCAAGTAATGATCAGCAATTAGCTACAAATATTGATAAAGATGATACTTCCAATGTAGGTACTGCTATTTTTATTTTACTTCTCAATTGTCTCTGTTGCTCTTAATTGCCAACTATTTTTATACCAATACCTATTCTGAAATTTGACAAGTGCACTACTAAATTGTACTGTAGTTCATGCCTAATGAAATCCTGAACTGAATATGACTTGACCGCAACAATTAGCAACTCTTATTACCTGATGCGCAGGAGTATGCAGGCCATGTGGGAGAGGCGAGGCAGGACTCTCGCTCTTGACAGAGGCGGAGGACACGTGTCCTCGCGCGGTGCCGGGCACGCCGCCCTCCTCGGAGCGCGGAGATGAGCCCGCGCCACCGCCGCCAGATTCTGCAGAATCGTCGCCTCTGCTGCAGCCTAGAAGCAAATAATGATCATCAGTAAATTGATAACAGTTTCATGTGGCCCAAGCTTTTTTATTGGCTGTATATTTCTACCTAAGAATTGGCTCTTAATATGTATACATATGTAATGTACATGTAATTGATAGACTTTTGGAAAAAATGGCACTATAATTTGGTAAATAAATGTAAAAAGAAAATCTCTTACCTATCAAGGGTTTTTGGTAAAAACCATAGTTAAGATTCCAAATAAAAATTGTGTTGATAGACTAAACGTATGGTACCTTTATGTTTTTTACTGGCATAGAACTCAGCGCCGTGGACAGTTTTCACGTGTTTCCTAAGAGACGACGGATCCGTATACCGCTTCGTACATCCGGGAGCTTTGCAAACGTAGGGTTTCTGTGAAGAAAATAAAATTATAGATGAAGAGGGATTTAATAACCAAGGAAAGATCAATGTCTAATATCGTCGGAATTAGGGATCTACTTATTTCATATTCAAGACAGAAATTACAATATTTTAAGCAGAATCACAGAAGACAGAATAGGTTGTATACTTTTAACAAATTTCTAGAATTGGTTGGCCTTACTTACCTCATTGCTGTGAGTTCTGTTTTGGTGTTTCGCCCTGTCACTAGCATTGGAGAAGGCTTTAGCGCAGCCAGGGTACTCGCACGTGTAGGGTTTCTCGCCCGTGTGACTTCTCAAGTGGGTCTTCAAGTTTTCTAACCGAGAGTACGCCTTGCAGCAACCCTCGAACTGGAAAAAATATGAAAATTAATAATGGTACGAACAAAGTACAACCATGAAAAGAAATCAATGTAACCCAGAAGTACAGCTCAGATGTATAAATAATGTTTTACTCCTCATTGACGAACTTATTTCTTACAGTTTTATCTCTCATAATACCCTTCCTCGTATACATTAGTAAGGAATTCTAGGTTGTTATCAAGAAAATGGGAATGGTTCATCAACCGAAATTAAGATACTCACGGTACATTTATGCGGCTTTTCGCCAGTATGCCGTCGCATATGCACGACGAGCATATACTGGGCTTTGAACGGCTTTTCGTCCCGGGAACAGCCTACCCAGCGGCACACGAACGCCTTCTTACTGGCGTGGATGTGGTCGGTGTTGATATGCTTCACCAGGTCGTCTTGAGTCGGGAACTCGAGTTTGCAGTCCACCTTGAATTTTTTGTTTGTGAATTCAAAATTCATAAAAGTACTAACTAGAAATTGTTCACTTTTACTCGTAGAAGTAAGTCAACATTTTATCGCCATAGTTGCCTCTAATAGCTTTAAAGACTATCTATCTAGTCACACAGTGTATCCGCTAAAGTTCGCTAAGCAAAGATAACATGGCGCTATTTTCTTAGTTGCTGAATAAACGGCGACAAGACTACCCGTTCTAGTCTAGTATAGTCAAGATTATGGCTATTAATAACCGACTGTTTCAACTAAACACAATCGGAAATAGATTAATAATATGCACAGAAATCAATCAGTTTCGGATTAGATGTGCTGTTGTATCATACTTACCCAATGACAATTAGTTTCAATAAAGTCTCCAGGTTCATCTTTAGAGTCAAGTCCGTCGTGGACTGTGCTCTCTGCAGCAGCTGACAGCGGCTTGTTGCTATGCATGTTGTCTCGATGCGACATCAGGCTCTGCGGTGACTTCCGTTGAGTCATTCCGGATGCACTAGAATGATACATTATCATTTTGAAGATCATATTCCATCGAAAACAGAAAAATTGATAAAAATGTTGATGGCTAATGCAAACATTATGGGACTTAAAAAAACTGGTTTAGGCTCGTAAAATAACATTTGTGATACTCGTAGTAAGTTTCACAATTTTTCAGTGCATGAGGTAGAATAAAGTCTTAATTATCTATTTATTGTGGTTTTCAGTACTTTTCAGAATTATTCATTATATTTTACTTCTGAAGCTAAACTTCAAAATATCCTCTTGATAAACTTACCTATCGGCTTCCATAATACTCGTCACTTCAGATTGCTGCGGAGGCTGTTGTAAATGTTGAGGCGGTGTGCCGTCCAAGCCCAGGCCTTGCCTGACATCCACAGGAGCGCCCATCAGAAGTTGAGTTGGAGACGAAATGTGAGATCTAGAAGATCAAATACTCAAGATGAATATAAAGTGCCCGTCATAATAACTAATCTAAAAAGTCTAGATAAACCGTAAAAAAGTATTATTGCAGATACAAATACCAGATTTTAATCTGACAGATGATTGGTGATTTAGGAAAACCCCACAATAACAGGTACGTTTATCCGTATTAGTACTAGTTTTTGTTTTGCTCATCATTGCACAACTTCCACGAATAGCCATTATAGCCGATCAATAAGAAAAATGTCAATTTACCTGTGAATACCAGCCACGAGGTGAGCATGCGCGGCATGATGAGCGGCAGCCGCAGCCGCCTGCTGATGCGCCGGGTCCAGCAGCACACCACCAGCTAGGACCCCACTACTTCCCACTACGCCGCCACGCGCTAGAAGCTGCTGCGCGAGGGATGCGTGGGACAGTGATAAAGCTGGTGATATTGCACCTGGAAGCATTAAAAAACAATTTATAACTGATTCAGAGTAAAGTTTAGAAATAAAGTAAGTCATTGCTAGATCCCTAAAATATTGTAAGAGTTATATCAATATGCAAGGCGTTTCGTTTTTATATTAAAATGATATAGATTCTTATATCTCTTAAATCCTGCTTCTTTGAGCAAAGTTACTCAGATCACTATAATCATTAAATCAACGGGTATTATTAATTGCTAGATGTAGGAACGAATGTAGCTTAATTTTTCTTTATAAAATTACCAGCACTAAGATGCCCATAGCTCCCCGTAGAGGCGGCTGAGGGTGCTCTAACCGCCAAACTAGCGGGAGATGCCCTGATGACCGCAGCCAAGTCCAAAGACTCAGCTGAATACGGACTCCAGGAGACAGCCCGTTTTCGGTTAGCAGAAGCTCCTATCGCACCTCCTGATAACCTTAATCTGGTGGGGGAGGCTATTCTTGATCCTGGAAAAATAATTAATTGATCTTCTATTAGTTTTAGGTAGTTTAAAATATGTATCGTACATGAACAACGTAACTTGATAATATACATCAATTTTGTTTAAGTTATTGACGTCGTAATACTTTAAATGATATCTATATTTCAAATTAACTTGTACGTTTTTATATAGAACTGGTTATTGTATAGATTATAATTAGACTTCTAAAGATACGGAATACGCACGGCGAAAAGTAAGTGCACTCTTTGCGCCTCTGCCTACCCCTTCGGGGATAGTGTGTATGTGTCTAATAAAGCCTTAAAATTTTTTTTACCATCTAAACTGAGCTGGAAGTCCTGGCTGGCGAGGGTGCTGCCAGCGTGTAACTCTGGGTGTAAACTTCGTGCCGCGCTTAAGTACTCCAAACCTGGAACAAAAGGAGATCATGGTTTAGTAACCTCTTTGGAATTCCTTCAACAGCTAGACAGTTTATTATTATGAAAGGGAGGATCGATAGCGGTATCTGGTTTATTGGGAGTAAGAACGCTTTTCTTCAAATTCCCATCCTAAAAAACTGCTATCACTGATTGTATGTCGGTCCAGTATCCCACTTATTTATTAACTTGTCATCTACTATTATAAATTGAATTATATAAAACTTAATACAAAGGGAAATGGCGTCAGACCCATTCACACCAAAGAAAAATATTACGTATTTTGTATCTCATAAGTCATAACTCCCAACTTCACCAGACCTTACGTCAGGGTAACAAAAAACTATGTGGATGTAAAAAAAAAACAAAATAGAACCACTTTATAGATCACTTATGCAAAACCATTTCAAAGATTACAAAAAGTGCCGATATCGTTTTTATAGGCTACATATTAAGTTTGGTTGCAGATTGAGTTGTCACCGCTTATACTAGTTAGAATATAAATTAGCCACTTAGTTGTGATTCACGTTCTCCGGCTTTACGAGCCTTTTCACCAGAAATGATTTCATGACGACCAAATTAGATGCGTTGACGTCTTCAACGTTTGTTGATTCGTGTGTAATAATTTTGCATATGAAAGTGTATTTTGGTTTGTTTTTTGTATTGCATTTTCTGCGTTGATGTTTTTGAATGTTTATAGAATTGAATGTGTTTAGGATGTTATATTTCATATCACAATTATTCCAGTTAAGAATTCTTTGATCTAAAAACGTTTATATATTCATAAAAAATACCTAATAATCACGAGATTTTTTCGACAGAATTTAATGCTGTCATTTTAGAAATAATTTAAATAATGGAATAATAAAATCTTATCAATATAAGAGCGTTAGCGCATTATTTACCCGTTTTAATGATCGCAATCAACCTGTCCTTCATAACAGGCGCAATTTCAGCAACCAATTTCCATAATTATCTTGTCTCTTACGTACGAAAACAAACACGCCGCGGGATTGAAAAAACCCACTAAAAGTTATGATTTGTTGATCACGCTCCAAGCCGGTTGTTAGTAACAAATAATAGGTTGATGCGAAAGGCGTCAGCGACCACCAATTTAGCGAAGAGCCCACGAAACGAGCCCCTTCCCATGATCCTAACGCATGTGGTCCGCTTTGAGACGCCGCGCGACGATCCCAAAATTTTTATGTCTTCATCCGCCGAGAGCCGAAATGTCCTAAAAAAGAACGAGGTCAATCGTCTCCGTTTCGGATTCCATTATCGCTATGGTCACCCTAACGTCATTGGCGTAACCGTACGCAAAAAGTTCATTCGAAAATTGTCTTTATGCTTCTTTTTACTAATGTCGATCGTATTCAAGTTTTTATTTCTCACCGTCTATGGACTTGCGTCTTTGATGTATTAATTTTTATCGAAGTCGATTGGGTGTAAAATTAGTATCTCGATCGTGGACGTCTAGTGGTTTCGTGGTCACGTTTAGTGTTAAAATACGAATGTCAATGGCTTTGTTGGGCGGCGGCTTTTGGTCGAGACTTTGTGCGCGTATACTAATGAGCCGAGGTAAATTATGAGTTTGGTTGTTATTCGAATGTGCGGCGAGATGAAGGCGTTACGA
Source organism: Sphinx pinastri (assembly GCA_947568825.1). Lineage (NCBI taxonomy): Eukaryota > Metazoa > Arthropoda > Insecta > Lepidoptera > Sphingidae > Sphinx > Sphinx pinastri. Next base: position 7,712,810 of record OX387639.1, on the reverse strand, counting down.
CGTGAATTTGTAATGTCGGCGTGTATTTTTTATGTCCGTATAAATATTCACTTTAATAAAAATGTAGGTTGCGTGTTTGATTAATTTATTGTGAGTTAAGAGATAATTTTTAACGACGTGGTATTTATTTTGTTAACGATGTTCAGATATTTTTGAAGTTGCGTTCTCAATCGGGAAAATGTTTCTCTCTCATACTAAAAACGCTCTTCTATCTCGCTTCTTCTATCATCTTCATTAAACTGGTATAGGTACATAATAGAGCTGCGACTGGATAAATAGTATTTGGTTGACAAAGAATGCCAGTTTAACAAGACATCAAAATATCAACAGAAATAAATTAATAATCACCGAAAACTTCTATAATTAATAGTCTTCACACATCAATTTGTAAAACAGTTTTTTAAACGTTCGCTAGTGCTGCGAAGCGTCAAAAATAGCAGACAAAACCACTGCTATTAAACCGTCAAATGTCGTAAAACATTTAGTACATTCATTAGTTGGGTCAGTGCAAAAAATTCGGGGCACTAACGAGGTTTTTATAAGATGCAGGTAGTTCGGTAGTATGCAGGTGCTTCTAAGAATTAGATAAAAAAAAATATGATAAAGATACACCCGCCATTTAATTTTTGATTGAGTTCGGGTTGATTGAAAGATCATTTCGAAACTTAACGACTTGTATTAAGTGGATGGAAAAAACGAATTTATGCATGTCTAGCAATTACTATGGATTTAAGGTTGATAGTAAATGATTTTTATATTTAATGCGGTTAGACGTTACTGTGTCACTGAACAGGTGGCGGATAATTTATTTGGTTTTAGTTATGTCTATGACAAGCTGGGTATCTTATCATAATTACACTTTAGTTCGGGTAATGAACTAAAATATAATTTATATTTCTTATGATTTTTAATTTCATCCTAGGACTTAGAAAATTACTTTTTGCGTGCGTATTAATAGATTCAGTAAATATGAAATTAGATTGGTATCTGTTACATTAACATTATGAAATTGATATAATACTCAGAAATCAAATTATGGTATAAGCATATTTTTCACAATAGCATTCACGATTCAATATAATGTTGAAATAACCGGTTACAATTGTTAGCGTTGATTGACAGGAAATTAAAAGAAGAAAATAGAACATTTTGTTAATAATCTTGCTCGTTTTGTCCAACATAAATTACTATGCACCACTACTCAAGTTTTAATGCATAAGTGAGTTATTCCCTATAATATCCACTTTATGAAGAAAAAACGAACTTGATACAAGATTATTAAGTAGTATCAATTTATTAGTATCCAGGGTTTACATGATACTTCATTTTGCATTAGAAAAACGTGTTTTCCAGAGAAATATCATGTTCTACGCGGATTATATTAAGGCTTACTTCAAACTTATGGCATAAATCTTTAAATCCCTGGATATTTGCAGTAATGTGTAGATATACTAACAGATTATATATAACAATCTTTATAGTTGATTAAAATAAAATCGATTTAAGTAATATAACATATCAGACACTCAAGTATGCTAATTTTTACCTGCCAAAGCGTCATTCCTGCCACCTACTGTTTTATTAAAATAAGATCGAACCCTCATCGACCCGCAAAAAGGTCAATACCTAGATTTAAAATACCTGAGGCCACCCTGATTTTACAAATAAACCACACGAAAATACAAGTATCAAAATGTCTCAATTCACATAAGAAAAAATAATGAAAAACACTATAATGTGACGCATACATCGCTTTTAACAACGTGAAATTATATTCTTAACAGCATAATTACACCTTGAAGGATCTAGTTAGCGTTGTCTCTTTCTTACAAATTGATTTCATGTATCTCTGTCCCTGTCTACCGATCCTTTTGATCACGTATTGCGAGATGGTTGATGATTTATTCATAAACGTTCCTGTATTTTTTTTTTATGTTTTTTAGCGTTTTTATCTTCTTGGAAGTGGTTTAGAACTGTGATTCGAGGCACTACCGGAGTTTAAAACTTAATTTGCCTCGCCTCATTAGGCCGTACAATTTGAAGCTAAATTACTTTTGAGAGAAAAAAAATTATAGCCTTGTCCATCTTTTTGGTTATATGAAAGTGTGTTGGGATTGTGTTCTAGGAAAGTAAACTTAAAAATACTATTCAAATAGTGTTATTTCGTGATATTGCTAAAATTAAGGGTACAATTTCGCAAACCAACGCATTTTTTTCTTTTTTTAATGTTATACATAATATTACCCTTGCGGCGATTTTTACTAAACTTTAAAATCAAATTCAACAACCTAAAATTGATTCCAAACACGTTTTCTACCATAAAACTATGAACGAGGTGTGAAAATCGTTAATTAAAATATAATTATGATCGCTTTCCTCAGATACGCAACACCTTACCAAAAAGGTGTCAAAAAACATTTAATGGACACGACAATCTGAAATTACTTTAACAACTTCACTAATTAACTTGCACATAATTGGTAGTCAAAATATTTGTATGGAACTAATTAACGACCATTTAAAAGAGACCTCTACTGTAATTGCGATTCCAAGTAAGTCGAGTTCTAAATATGGTTATTGAAAAGCCGGCTAGAAAGAGATGGTAGGAAACCCAAAACCAACAAGCTGCGCGCACATGTCCTTCCGGTTTGTTAATTGGTCGAGGGTCTTATTTTAGAGACGTTTGTAGATGCTTTTATGGATTGTTCTTAGTGAGTAATTATCACCGAGAGAACCGACGGATATAACTCAGCGACGGAACATGACAAAGTATTGCGCACTTAGTCGATTTCTCTGTTGGATTCCACGATACATGCAATGTGAAGTTTTATTTATATTACGGAATTGGATAAAATACAAATTTAATTATCGAATAAAAATTGTACATGTATTTATATATTCGTACTTTAATGAGATATAGTTTTGATTTTAATCTAAACCGCTCTAAAAATATGAGATTTTTTAACCTTTATATCTTTACAGCTCAATGAAAAAAAAATGCGTGTTTAATATTTCGTACCTATTTAAATATACTCCATGTAATTATAGAAACACTGAAACCACAAAAAACCTATAACCTTGTCACCGCCCCAAGTCACAAGATACAACGTTTTCGCGCCGCCCGCGCATAAATTACGAGGAGCGCGGTGTACATAAATTGTTCCCGGACACGATTTATTTGAGGATAGTTAATGAAGGACGCTCGTTCCAAACGTGGTAACGTTTACACACACGTTTATGGTTACAACGTATTGGGTTAAAGCATTATTTTTATACTAACAAAGTGAAGTGGATTCAATGCTGTGCCTTTTATATAAATAGAAGATATACCTTCTTGTAACTTTGCATTATTGACTGGTAGTTTTTTCCTGTGGCATTAAGTCAATCTTTACAATTTTTTTTTTTAAATGGCACTTGTTTCACATTTTGCCAATGTCAAATTTGGGTTATCTTTTTTTGTTATCTGTAGTATGTCGAAGTAAAGCAGTGGCTACCTTACCAAGATATTGTCGAGGAGTTTTGGCGGCAACAAAAAAAAACACTTGATTAGCACGATTATTTCAATTCACTTCATTTGAGCTCTTTAATAGAACTATATTGGATAATATACCACCATAATTATGCAATATAACACTAAGTATCACCAAAATAATGAATTAAAACAAAAGCACCTCGTGACACTTCCAAGTTCCCGCCAAAACTCAATCTTTACAATTATATAAAGTTTAAAACCACTTATAATAAATGCGCAAGTCTGTTCAGTGTTCTAAGATTATATAGAGCGGACATTGGGAAAATTTTCATACAAAAATTGTGAGCCTGTTCGTCAGTAACTCAATTTGCAGTGAAATAGCTAAACACCTATGTAAAACGCATTATAACATACTTTGATATGATCGTAATGCGCAAATATATTAGTTCCTATAATTTCCTTCCAAAATATTGCTTTCTTTGCAAAATTTGCGCATACCGAGACGTCTTGTCACATGGATGTGTCAGATAAGACAGCGACTTATTCTTATTACCGACTTTTGGACGAAAAATTTCGTCCTGATGTCAGGTCTATAACTAACTATACTGTTTAATGTCTTTGTTTTGGATATTTGTTAGAAATAAAAGAAGGAACTGCTAAACGGATTTGGATGTAATCACACAGATATAAAGCATAATATTCTTGATTAATGTACAGACTACTATTCATACCGGTAAAGTACATAGTCAAGGGGAAGGTATTTCATGGTAACAGAATGAAGTATATCATACTATACTGGTCAAAGCGTGATTTAAATCACGACCTCTTACTGATGACAATTATTATAAAAAAATACCTTTACACCGTGCCGTTTACAAACCAAGAATTAAGTTAAGTTAGAAAGTTACACATAATATATAAGCCTTTGATGCATTATACACCTAGATAGACACTGAGCGTTTCAAACGCGAAGAAAAAAATTGAGGCGAACTGTTCCCCACTAAATGAGTTCGAGTGAATAATTTTTTGTTGTTTTTCACGGACATAATTTTCTCCCCGTTTTAATAGAAACCATGTAATAACGGGTATCATTATGCGCGCGCACAAGGATACGCAGATATGCAGGATATGCAGCGATAGCGTATGATACAGCTGACACGCATACTAGCTTGAGAAAAGTTGGCCTGTTTGTTTTAGTGTCATTGCAGCGCGTCACTCTATCTAGGTATATAAATAATCAAAGGACATAACTTAGTTTATGGTTTGTGGTCTTCACACAAATATAAAAAAATATCTCAGCTATGCGAGCTAAGCTACACTGACCAAGCTTGGTTTACGGTCTACAACCCGCATTAGGCTTGTAAAACCAATTTCTTCAAAACAAACAGCCATCAAAACTCCCATAACAAAATCGGTCACATTTCAAAGGGATCCATAAGTGTCAACGCCATATGGAGCCGAAATTCGCGTTTCCTAACAAAAACATGTGTTGAACTGTTAATTAACTTTCTGAGAACGGAACGAAATCACCGTGTTATGATTTATGTTTCCACTGGCGACATTACGGTTAAAATTATTAGTCTTGGAAACTGGAGCTTAATATAGATGTGTTATCTTGATTATAGCATCAGTGAACAGGCTCCGAAGAGGTGGATCTCTTTGAAAACTGACGAGTTACGTTTATTGTGGGGTTTTAAGTCAAGTTTCTATACGGTGGAGAGACATTTACTAGTCTTTCTTTTGTTTTTTAAGAGATTTCGTAATCAATATTCATTCGGCATCGCAAGTGATAGGATTGTGCTCATTGTGGTCACTTTATTTAAAGCTATCGATTTTTTAATGAGAAATATTAAGTGTTACGATAGTATCAAGTTGTAGTTTTTCATCTATAACGGTTATTACGCCATATAACTTAATAAAACTAAAATAACTAATTATAACACCACTGAACAGCAAATTTTTAGTAAAAAGACATTTATAACATTAATTCCAGTGAATAAATGTCTTCTATATTCAAACTTATGAATATTTAACGAAACTAATACAGACCGTTTTAATTAATTTAAAATAAATAAAATGCCATTCTATTCAAGTAACGGCCAATTTGATACAAACATTAATAAGATTGCTGTATTAATCTTGTTTTGTCATCCTATCATTATGATATTCGTGTTTTTAAATTATAATATATTCAAAACAAATGAGCCAATAGGAATTTATATATCTTGACTAATATTTGCAGCTCCACCTTTTTTGTTGTTTTGTTCAAGAAATAAAACATAAGCATCAAGTATAATTATTATCAATAAATTTGATTTAATCTTCAAATACTTTGCAGTGCCTACTTTTATTCATTTATCAGAAATTTTCAAGCTAATTTCCGTTTCTCCAATCTAGAAATTGTAAAGATCACTATAGTAATAAATACTGTTTGAAATTTGACATGATATAATCCATTTATTAGGAAGTTCCCTCTCCGAACAATGAGTATTTCAAAACTAAACCATAAATAATTCCACATTGTATTAAGATATATAAATAACTAGAAATTCGTCACGATACTATAGTTGATTAAGGACATCACAATCACCAGAACATAAAACAATAGAAACACGTGAAACAGATAATTTACCGTGATGTGATTAAAGAAGTCCTATCCAAGTTTCTGGTAATGTGCTTTGGCGTGGGTGTTTGGCGACGCAATTCAAAAGCCACAGCGATTTATACGTTAGAAGCGGTAGCGTTTACTTCATAAAACAAGCCCTTCTAAATCATAAGTATCAATACCAATTGACACAACACTTATATTTAGAACAGGTGGTTGAAAATTATTGAAATAAAGTCATGATCGGTAACAAAGTACAATGTAGTAATTTACATCATTTTCGAAATCGATGAGATTATAAAAAAACATACTAGATTCTTCAAATACTGTTTTTAAACAATTCATAAGTATGTATTCGCAATATAGATTTCACTACAAAAAAGAGCTGATAAAACAGAAAAGGACTAAAAGGAGAAAGTGACGACCTTAGCAAATGCAAATAAAAAAAAATAAGAAAAAAGTGACGGCAATAGCCCAAGTAAATAAAAAAAAACTATATTAGCCGCTTATAACTTGCATCATACAGGTAAAACGCACCAGCGGACGGAACTCGTTCCAAGATGTCTCAATCACGATAGACCGGATCAATCGAACCGAACCATGGCTTTTTTCATCGATCATCGAACGGGTTTACGAACGGAAAAAAACACAACACTACGATACGCTTTACGTTAACCAAATGATATATTTTTATAGAAAGTGTACGGTTATGGTTACATATTTGATACTTGATAAAGATATTTTTGTTAGATTGAAATGAAAATTGTACACGAATTTATGGCGGGTGTTCTGTTACTATACTAATAAAGAATTTAAAGAATTATTGTAATTGTGGAAGTTGAAAGATATTGGTTTTAAGAAAGAAGGCGCTGGTCATGCTACAAGTTTAATTTAGAGGATAATAAAGAATGAAACACGGAATCTACTACTAAAATTAAATAATGTTTACTGTTGCAAAAGGTTTTAGATCATTGTCAAAAAGAACTAAACCACTGATAGAGGTTTGACTACATCATTTACCGCACGGGGTTTTAAATATACAATATTTCTAAAGCAAAAAAAAAGTCTTCAACATTTACTGGAGTAGATATATCATGGGTAAACATTTTTGTTTTTAGTCTATATATTTCTGTTCATAAATATATAGACAAAGTTAAAAATATCTACGCATAACCACCACTAAAGTAAAACAAAAGGCAATCCGAAATAACGATAAGTATAAATGAGTACATTGATATTAAGAGAGAATCGGCCGAGTGGAGGAATTATCGCCATTAGTGAGCCTGTGGGATATTTATTAAAATGTTTTGTGTTAGCGCACTCAACGGGCAATATTGTGGCCTTTCCGATCTAGAGTACCGCTCGTCAATCATTATACCTATTGTCTAGGAGACGGACTTGAGATGGAGTTCGTTGTCTTAAGAGGCGGCGATTGAATTTATGGTTTGTGAGACAAGTGTTTTAAAAACTGTTAACTGAATTAGGGTATTAATTAAGGAAGTCAATCTAGAAGTTAATCTAAAATGTCTATGTATTATTTGTGTTCGATTGAATTCTGTGTTATGCCTTTTATACGCAAATAAAAAATAAATAAAAAAGAACTTTGCAGTTTTTATACTGTAGGTAAATCTGGCACGAATGTGCATAATTATTGACTTTAATTTCTATTTTTATTTCATGAATAAGTGTTGTGGTGATTTCGGCCAGTATTATATTAGTCATTTAATCAATAAATTAACTGAATAATCTAGTTGAAACCAAATAAATCTAAGTCTAAATTTACGGTAACGATTTCCTCAATCTGATTCTAAATATATTAGTTTTTTGAGTTTCTATAAACTTCTATTTAATACCCATAACGTTCTAATTACTTTCATACTAATTAAAGCATTGTCAACAGACCAAGCCTGAATAAAACAATATATCCTGTGAGCTTACAAAGTAACGAGCTCTCCGTAAAGCCATGGATGGAGTCTCTCAGCGTTCGCAGCAAAACGAACAAACGCAGTGATAAATAGATTACAAAATATTATTTATAGTGCACGACGGCAGACGCGTATCAATTATTTTGTCACTCTTACATTTCGCTGTTATTGATTCTTCCTTTTATGTCTTTTTGTTGGATTCCTTGAGTAGCGTCAGAAAATTATGTTAATAATACCGTGATAATTAATTTCATGATGATTTCGCTTTGTGTAGAGGAGAGACTGAGAAACTGGTGAGGTGCTTTGATTCTTAGGTCGACGAATATCAAAATTATGTGAGTTTTTCGACTTGAAATACACACTTGAACTTATTGAGGTTACTGTCTATAGAACTCAGCTTATTTCTATCAGATGGATTTTATAATTTAACTAGCTGTTGCCCGCGGCTCCGCCCGCGTGAAAGGGTTCTTCCGGGATAAAAGTCCCGCTTTTTATGGAAACTAAAATAAATGTAGCCTAAGTTACTCCTTATTACATCAGCTACCTGCCAATAAAAGTCCCGTCAAAATCGGTCCGGCGATTTCAGAGATTAGCCGGAATAAACAGACAGACAAAAATTGTAAAAAATGTTATTTTGGTGTATGTACCGTATATATAGGCATATACATGTAGTAAAAAACGGTTATTTCAATATTACAAACAGACACTCCAATTTTATTTATATGTATAGATGTATAGATAACAAACATTTCTAATATATAATGGAAACACATTATGTAGAGTGAAAAAGGATTTCACAATATCATAAAAATACCCGATAAGATTCGCTAGCTATCTAGTGCAACTAAACGAGGTACTTAGTTTGCCACTTTCCGCCCACAACGTAAAATACTGTCGCATTAAACTCAGGAATCGATTCAACAATAGGATTATAAACCGAACTGTAAATGGAAACTTGTTACACATTTGTCATGCTGAAAAAAAGTAACAAAAGAATGAACTCATTCAATTAAGGAAACCGGGATCAAAATTAAGCCTTCTTCGTTTAAAATGCATTAATCCGGTCACTTGTCATGCGCGAGCGCAGTGTTCTCGTCTCACTCTAAAACCCGTTCCGATTTATGCCTCTCGCCTGCTCGTTGACAAAGATTAAGGCACAGCATAGCGATTGACAAAGGCAATTAAAAAACAACCAGATTGCATGCGTCAACTGCGTTCGTGACATTTTATAAATTGGAATCTGTTGCAAAAATTTACAGGCACCTTAAAAAAGACGATCAATCTTGGGCATTCATTAAGTTCACGACAAGTTCATCTGCGGACACCCACATGCAATCACCGACTTCCTCCCCGAGACTTCCTCGTTGAATCTATTCTATCACTTTATCGGCTCTATTGAATCTGTGGCGAGCCCTTGCCCCAAGCGCCCGAACCTTTTTTCATTTTGGGAGTAACATGAACTCTCAATATCTCGTTCACAGTTTTTACGCTCGGTTAAACGAAAGTCGAACCCTTAATTTACGATTATCGACGAATGAAGACATATACATATTATATGGATTTTACAATTATACGTTTAGAGCCACGGTAACTGGACCGTTTGATGCACTTTTACGATACTGTTTTAGGTTTTTGCTCTCACGTTCTCTCTCGAGATAAACGTTTTTATGACATTGCATTATTTGCAAGATGCAACCTCTTCCAAGAATCACGTAAGTGTTCATTTTATTATTGTCATTAATTTTTACATTTGCCTTTCGTGCTTGCAAAAAAATGTTAAGTGCATTATCGACTTGATTGGCACCTGTATCATTAGCGACTTTATTAAAACGTTTCATAAGAGAGTTCGCAAAAAACTCGACACAAGTAAATGTGGTGATTAACATTTTGGTAAGAAAAACTCTGAATAATGAAGGGTATCGGTGCGAACAACTTTATTTAAAAGGCAAACACGAGAATATAATCGTGCTACTGCGTTGTTCCCCTTGAGTCCTCCCTATAAAGAGAAATTCATTATACAATAACACCAAATCATTGTTCTTTCCATTTTTAATATCCAATGCGCAATGTCAATACAATAAGAATATAAAGTGTACAAATTGAGTGAAAAAGTGCCCCGATGAACCTTTAAATTGTCCTCTGTACGTTTCTCAGGACCATGATCCTCTCCGACATCATAATCCTCCATCTTATCTGATTATTTCACGACATTCCATTCTGACACTTCTGTGTTTACACCTAAAACATACTTTCGATTATCTGTAAGGGCGTCATGATCCCTTTCAGCATCGTCCGGTCTGGCTAAAAGTAGTGCAACAGCACTACTCATTTCTGAAACTACAACTCTGTTATTGCAACTGTAAAGCTTGTTGTTGTCTGCATCTTTATAATAAGTAAGTGTGTCGAGATACTTTTTACTTTATCCCCTCACGAAAGGGTGCTTTTTCCTTTGCATTTCCCTTTCGAGTGAGCACATATTTGTTTTAAGCGAACTTTATCGCAGCACGTAGGCCTCGATTTGAATAAAAATACAATTTATATGTGTCGGAGAGTTCGGTAAGGCGGTGTAGGGTTACGAAGCCGGTCGAGCGACTCAGCTCCCAATTTGCTGGTGCATTTCTGAGTAAGTTATTAAGTTTCGGCTTGTCACTTCGGTTGCGAAATTTTGCAGTCGACTGATGATGCGACCGGCTTGTTATTTTCGTTAATATCTGGGTATCTAGGCTTTTTCTTGTGTGACATTTTGATTGATGTGCTTCGATGCTAGGATTTCGACGGACTGGCGTCGTTAGATACAATTAATACATTGTCACTTAAGGTCATAATTTGCATAAATACTTTCGAAAGTGATAAATAATGTAGATTTTATCATCCTGGGTTTATGTTAATTATGTTATCTGTCCATCTGAATTATTCTTGAACTCGTACGCAATTACTTTCTTGTTTAATAATCATAGTTTGTAACTATACGTGTCTGATTAAGCTTACAAGAACATTGGGTTACTATTTTATCATGGGGGGCATATCTTTACAAATTACTTATTGAACACTAGGTGATGCTCGCGGCTTCACCCGCGTGAAAAGCCTTTCCCGCTAAAAAAATCCTCAATCACTGTAGCGACACACATCGCCATCTACGCGACGCCAGCGCCATCTATTTAAAAAATCCAATATTTCCCACAGGGCTAAATTACCAGGAAAAAAGGAGCCTATATTATGATAATCCAGGACATAGTTTATTCGTATGCCAAATTTCATCCAAATCCGTTCGGCCATTTCTGCGTTTACTTCTAACAAACATTCGCATTTAAAATAATAAGAAATAGTTTATTGAATTCATTATTTTTTGCAAGTTCCTTACCAATACCTAATTTGTTAATTGTTTGTTAAACTCTAATGTTGACATTTAGTACCGTTAGCGAAAAAGTTTTGCATAATCAGAATTCATAATGACCAAAAACATCTTCCATGACTACTTAACTTTCGGCATCTAAATAATTAGCTTTATCATTTAATCAAACATTTTGTAAGCACAAGACAACGTTATCATTCAAATCTGGTAACGAATGCACAATTTATTTTAAATTATTAGTTTGTACACGTCTCATTGTGGTCACGTTGAGGTTTGGACCACAGATGTTAAGGGTCAAAAGGTACTGCCTCTGTGCAGGATAATACAGGTAGTGGAGATCTCACAAATGTGGATAAGGGAATGATAATTGCTGACCGTAATCTGTATGCATTATTTTGAATGATCTTTTATTTCAAAAAGGGTACGCAGATGCACATGTGAATTTGGGCCTATCTTTTTAATTATGAATTTATACACGTTCTAAAGACAATTCTAAATTTCATCGATACTTGAATTAGACTTAATGTCTTTTTTTAAATAATTCAATAGCTTTTGCCCGCAGCTTCGCCCACACGAAAGAGTTTTTCCTGCATAAAACTCGCACTTTACATTTTTCCGGGATAAAAAGTAGCCTAAAACCTTCCCAGGGTCTCGAACTATCCCCATACAAAATTTCACCGAAATCCATTCGGTACAAAATATACAAACTTTTCCAACCCTTTTAACCCCTTTAGGGGTTGAATTTCGCAAAATCCCATCTTAGTGAGCACCTACGTCCTAAAAGGAACCCCTTTGCAAAATTTAAGACGCACTTGTATTTCCTGAGATTTCGTGATAAGTGAGTGAGGGACCTTTCTGTATATAAAAATTTCAGTTCAGATTTAAAGGAACTCTCCGAAATTTATCAATATTACTTTTAATTCTTCTCACATATTTTAGCTCGGCATAATTATTACATTTTAATACGAACATACGTGCGGTAGTGCGATCAAATTTATTGTTGTAAAAGTTGTTTTGTTTTAAACCTTTGAGAGATATTGAGTTACATGCAGACCTTTCGTATTCGGCAGAAGCTGTTTTTTGCAGAAACCGAGACAACGTTAAATTTTAATCAACATCTCAATCTATTTATGTTTCTGTTTCATCAAGCACGTAATCAACCTACATTCGACCTATTACAGGTCACAGGCCTTCAAATAATTGGAGAGGGAATGGAACAGTCGATAGATGTTATGGATAGGACGCCAAATTTGAACTGGTTTATTGGAAGTCTAAAAGAAGAGATGTCGAGAAATTATCAGCCTAGCTTGGTCATAGACATGGAATAAAGAACCTGATTCTATGTTGCATTTTGAAACCAACCAAGCAGCCAATATGTATGCATCGAGATAAATACCTACGGTCAGATTGCTCGACTAAAGGTAAGCTCCAAGTCATATGCCAACTCTACACCGAAAGTTTTTTTCCAAAACCGAACAACATAACTTGCATTATTTATTTATTTATTTAATAGGTTTTCAAGCAGACTTAACACTACGATTACGATAAATTAAAAATATTATAACTTTATTATATGTAAGCCCAAGTTAGGAAGACTCAACGTGTATAATATAATTAAAAGTTGATTTCAGGCGCAAACAAACAAACAAATTATTATCAGAGATAGTACTTTTCCAGACTAATCTGCATACAAGAATACATCAAGCTTTACCAGCTACTTTTGCGGTCAGTTTTTTTTTATCTTTATTTAAAAGGAGTTTTGTCACAGTCTGACTATGTCACCCCCGTTGGTGCGAATAACACAATGTTCTAAATATGTCTAATTATAGTATAGTATTAGCTTACAATAGGAGATGAGAATAAGTATAGTTTTATCAGCATCTTGGCATCCACCGACAACAGGGAAGCCAAGATACTGTTACATATTCCTGTATTATAATTATTTATAATCATGGAATCTTGCCTCAAAGCCTCGTTTCGAATACACTCCATCCATGGTATACGTCCTCTTGCGGTCACAGTTGATTCAGTTTTTAGCACCTACCCACCAAGTTTGACACTGGCGTCCACTAGCGAGTATAAATTCCACGTTAATTAAGCTTTATCACGGTGTTTAGGTAGCTCGTGATCTGCCGAAGGTCGTGTATGGTCAAATAGGTCTGTGTAACGCTGAACTGGGTCCATCCGGTGCAGTGGACGCAAGCCGTAACCCGAGCGTTCACGACGTACCGTTTCCAGATAAATCTGGATGGCTGTATGTTGAATGTGGTACAATATAAAAAAATAATGAAGAGTTTTGATTTAAGTATTAAGTATGAATCCGTAAAGAAGTCGATTAAAAAGAGGCGCAATTTTATAATACTTTTTATAAGGTGAGAGGACTTTTTTCTTTATCTCTAAAATGATTTGTCGAATTTATTTTAGATCAATTAAAGACAAAAGACTTTTAAGATTATATAGAGAGGACATTAGGTAAATTGTCAAACAAAAATTTTGAGCCTGTTCGTCAGTAACTCAATCTACCGTCAAATAACAAAATACCCATGTAAAATTCATTAGAACATACTTTTACACAGTCTTAATGCGTAAATTGACATTTTTCCTTCCAAAATATTGTTTTGTTTACCAAATTTAAGCTAAGCATACCGAGACGTCTTGTTACACGGACATGTCAGATAAGACAGCGACTTATTACCAATTGGTAATAACTTTTGGACGAAAAATTTGGTCCTGATGTCCGGTCTATAACTATACTGTTTAATGTCTTTGATTAAAGATAAAATTAATATATTTTTAACCAATTATTATAAAGTAGTATCAACAGATTGATATTCAGTGTTCCACGATCTTGCTGCCTGATTTTGGAACCTTGTGGATGAATCCGAGTAATTATATTATTAACATTACATTAAGATACACCAATATTATTTAAGTACATGACTTGTAAGATACCAATACAATAAACACAGAACTGGTAAAACAATGCAAGAAATAAAGGAAATCGCTACTAATTCCAAAGAATCAAAGAATCCCCCATAAAGCACTCATAACTAATTCACATAAGAAGCCGCTCCCGAAAACAACAGAGATGTCATCCGAACGAACAATTAAGACACGAGTAAAAACCTAAATTACCCCATATTATCCAAAAAATTCGGTTAATTCGGGCGATTGTACAAAAATGTCCGCTCGGAAAAACAAGATGTCCGCCAACAATAAAGTCATTAAGGCAAAGCTATTCCAAGTATTGAATAAAATTAACTATCAAAGGCGGACTTGAATTAATTTACGTAAATAACATTGTTAATAGCGACGATAGCCTAGTTGGGAGTGGAACGGGCTGCCGAGACAACTGTCCGCAGGTTCAAATACCAAGGGACGCACCTCTGACTTTTCTAAAAAGTTATGTGTGTACTCTTTGTGAATTATCGCTCGCTTTAACGGTGAAAGAAAACATCGTGAGGAAACCTGCATATCTGAGAAGTTTTCTATAGGAATTTCGAAGGTATGTGAAGTCTGCCAACCCGCACTAGGCCAGCGTGGTGGACTAGGGCCTAAACCCTCTCAGTTGTAGAGGAGGCCCGTGCTCAGCAGTGGGCAGTATATGATACAGGTATCATTGTTAGTGAATAACTCGGCGAATAATTCGTGCACGAATATATGTCTATGAATTATGAGTAACAAATATTATACCCGAATAAGCTGTTTAAGCACTCGTCTTCGTACCTATTCGTCTGTACTGGCATGTATCTAAATCTATACTAATATTATAAAGCTGAAGAGTTTGTTTCATTGTTTCTTTGAACGCGCTCATCTCAGGAACTACTGGACTGATTTTGAAAATTCTTTCACTAATAGGAAGCTACATTACTCCTGAGTGCTATAGGATACTTTTTATCCCAGAAAATCATTTCCACGCGGGCGGAGCCGCGCGCAAAATCAGGGATAAAATGTTATGTACCTACCACTTGTATATTACATCGGCTATAATATTTTTATGTGCAATTTTGTTGAAATTTTATCAACCATTAATATTGTTTTTAATTAGGATGTTTTAATTGAATTTTTATGTAAGGTTAATGTAATACTAAAAAGGTTATCAGTTTTTAGGATGCTAAAAACGCACTTCAGGTTACCTGTCAACTGCAAATGAAAAATGATTACTTTAATTAAGTGGTGGTGGTATACAAATATACATTCATATTTACAATAATAATCATATTATGTATAACTTTATCTATGGCCTAACAATGCATCAATCTACTATGCATAATTATCATAACGTGATAATTATTTATATTAGAATATTTATTTCTCCCTACGTTGAATTTTATCAAAACCAGTTCAGCTGGAACAATAATCCATAGAAAAACCACCTCTTTACAAAAACTATCACACAAAAAAGTTATCATAATTGTATGACACCATCCAAAAAAAAGTGAAAAAAAATGGCAACTAATTGAGCGTTGTCTGAAGGTGCGTCTACACGCGTGTAAGCCGACACTGTCTTGTTAAAGTAAACTGACACCGCGCGATTTTTTTAAAATAAACATTTTCGTTTTGTAAATTTTACAGCAGGCGTAAAGGGTTGTGTTACTTGCGTGAGACGTTTAATCACGTCTGGTGTTACATTGCTTAAATATTAAGTTATTTTGGTCTAGTTAACCGTTACATAACTTATAAAAAGTCTTATATGTAATAAAAAAAAAACTTTTATGTAGCTTGTAAAAATTAAGATGGACTTTTGAGCCTCGATATCTATATCGTGCAACCAAAATTGGATTAATTATATTACTTGTGTGAAACGTCTAATCACGTCTGATGTTACATTGCACAGTTTTAGCGTACGTAGATTTTTAAAACTAGACATTCGATTTCCATGTCTTGTAATCAAAATTGGAGTAACGTTTGTATTGCTTGCATGCGACGTTAGAGTCTAGTTTTGAGTATAAATATCGCTTTATTAACATAGTTGCAATGTAGAAATACAATAAAATGGAAGAGATCCTGCGTTCTATACCCAAGCCAATGAAAGTTTAAGAGAAATTTCTGTTCCTTACATTCGGCGTTTAATCACGTCTGATATTACTGAAGATAATAAAAGAATTTTTATATCACTTCATTGATCTAGTGGTAGCAATTATGATCGACGTACCGAGACGTCACTGACGTCAATTACTAAAGTTAATTCAAACCTTACCAATGATTTTTTTTTTGTTATTAAACCTAGACTGAATAACTAACGCACAATTATTCCCTTCATCCGCTATAACTTGCATAGTTCGAGCGGACAGGACCAGGACGAATGGGTAATATGCACTGCGGGCTCAACCGACGTGTGTGCTAACCATTATGCAATACCGTGGAGGCGAACGATGATAAATATAGTTTTAAAAGGCTTTTATTTTACCTTATTATCATATTTTTATGGTGTAAGTTTCCGTATTTATCCCTGCAGTAGATAAAGGTGCACCGATTGTGTTAATTCATTTCATGATAGCATGGGATAAGTCTTAAAAATTGTAGGAGTGAAAGGAAAAAAGACGCTGATAATTTAGGTGAAATTTTCTATATTTTTGTAATGTTCTAGAAAATTGTCAGTAACTGGTATCGGTAAGAACATTGATAAACAGTATGTAAAATTTCACCCAATTCCGTTTAGCATTTTTGCGTTAACTTCCAACGAACATCCAAAAATCTTCACAAGTTCACATCTATATATACTATAATAAAGCATAGATCTCAGTGTGTGAAATTGTGATAAAACATTGAAAGAATTGTGATAAAAAAGAAAGGGAGTGCCTAAGACGGGTAATGGAAAACAAATCACCGATTTTTATAATTCTTTTCTGTTTGTCTGTTTTCCTGTTTACTTGTTACTGCACATCTCCGAAACTACTGAACGGTTTTGATGAAATTTGGTATGGAGATCGTTTGAGACCCTAGAAAGCACATAGGCTTTTTTATCCTGGGAAAATGTAAAGCGGGACTTTTATCCCGGAAAAAAAAGCACTCGGGCGGAGCCGCGATCAAAAGCCAGTTTGTAATATAAGTAAAATATAATGTGATAGGAAATGACACGTCATTGTAGAGCCACACGCGGGTGTTAAAAATAAACACACGTACAATTTGTTTATAAATTATTAATTTCGATGTCAATAGAAATAAAACAACCATACAAATTGTTATAAATAAAGGAATAATATTAAATGCAACAGCACAAAGGGAATGAATCAGAATGACGTCAAACGTCTAGATAATATGGAAAACTTAGAAGTAGTCTTCATAATGTTGAAGCTTCATATTGCAATCATGTAAGTATTTTTATAAATGACATGAGACGGGCACGTTGCTCGCCTAATGGTAAACGCCACGATTGCCCAAAATGAGGAGAAAGATCAGCCTGAAACTGAATTGCTGAAATGCGCTCATCATTTTGAGACGATAGATTTAAGTGAAGCGTCAAACTGCTCAATAAATAATAAAAACATATTTCTAATTGTAATACTGCCTCGGTGGCTTAGTTGTATTACGGTTCGACTTCAATGCTGAGGTCTCGGGTTCGATCCCCGGGTCGGGCAAAGTGATATTGGGTTTTTCTACTCAGTATCAGCCCGGAGTCAGGAATCGGTGCCCGATATGGCGATAGGCTCGCCCCCTATCACATCATGGGACGGAATACGCACGCCGTAAAGTAGGTTCACTAGTGAGTGTGTGTTTTTTGTATGTGCGTTTAATTGTAATAAGTATGCAAGTAATCGTAAAAATACATATCATTACTTTGAACAAAAAATAACCTAAAAAATAAGTCGACACATCTGACATGTCTATTCTACGAAATAAAAATAACTACGAACATTATAGTACTAAAAATATAATGGCATTTCAATAATTCCTAAACAAGTCAAACACGAAGACCTAAGAGCTTAATTGAAGGTCGAAATCAACCCTTCGTTACTCCAAATATATGCCAATTTCAACCCGTGACTTACCCATGGCCTGTCCTTTAATAGCCACTTTTACGTATCTTAAATCTTACCCTTATCCCTCAACATTAAACTCTATCCCAAAGAAATAAGATTGATATTTGTGTACCATTCGAATTGTTAGGGATTGAAACAGTCGTGAGTTCAAATCCTAATTAACACCTCAGAGTATAGATAAATTGTGCCGATAGTGTACAGTCGCAGCGTTTGGTATTGGCCGCGATAGTGGCCGCATGTGATTTGGTAGCGGAGAAATTCAACGATTTCAATTGTTTTGTTTGGATTTAATACGGTTTTTTTTGTTTTTGATGCTTGTTTACTTCTTGTGGGTTTGTGTGGGAAATGAGATACTGAAGAAAATGTTGAAAAACAATAAATTGCTTGACTGTTCAATAAGCAGTTTTAAGGCGTTTTCTGACTTAGACTTATGACTCTAAAGTTCTTTTTACATTCGCGCCCCAGGACGAAAATACTTTCATACTCAAAAAAACTGAGTTCTACAATAATCATGGTCAAACCTTAAAAACAATTTCATTCCAGAACTTTAAATATATCTCACGACGAGTTTTACTTCCATATCCCCTAAAGACCGGGAATGACACTCAACTCGAGAACTAAAAGTTTACACTAATTGCATCATTCACACCACCGTCTGCGAACGCCAAGTATTTGCTTTAATAGTATCGTGTTACTCATAACAAGGTTGTGTTTCATCGGTTCAGTTTCATGAAGACTATATTAACGACTCTTTACGAGATAGTGTTATCGTGGAGTAAATTCCTTTTTACCGGGATTTAATGTAGCCTTTGTGTTGTTTGGGCGTTGGTCTTTGGGATGCTAATTTCCATCTAAATATTTACAGTATTTTATGCGTAATTTATTAAAAATCTATACATCTATAGAAACTTATACAACACTCGTTCAAAAACAATTGTTTGTCTGACAGTCAACTGTATCAATATTTTATTTGGATATTATCCAATCACAGCGTCCCTTTGCCTACGCACGAAGTCTGTCATGCCCAAAACGCTGAGAACAGACTTATTATCATAGCATTGGGTTGTCCTTAGCTAAGTAACGTTTGAACGCGCTAATCTCAGGAACTACTGGACCGATTTTAAAATTCTTTCACTAATAGGAAGCTACATTACTCATGAGTTCTATAGGTACTTTTTATCCCGGAAAAACTTTTCCACGCGGGCGGAGCCGCGCGCAATGTTAGTTATTAAAATTTTAAATTCGGCAAAAGTATGTTATGTCATTTCTCTGGATCATTCAATTGTGAGAATCTGCCTTGGTAGGTATTACCCCTATATCTATTTCTGCCATAAAGCAAAAATGTGCATGCATTGTTGTAAAAATATGTCACTTCCTATCAGCCGAACGGATTCCTCGTCTCATCATTATTTTATTCATTAATTTATTTTTCTATTAGACTAAACAATAAATTACCGATATTTAGGTACAATTTTAACATAATCTTAAGGCTATACCGTTAAAAAAATCCTTTCAAATCTGACTAGCATCTGCGCGGTGCCTTTGCTAATAGGACTAACGGCGGTATTAAGAAATCAATCTCACGTTTGAGTAAAATCTCAAGTAGATTTAATGTATTGAACTATTTATAAAACCAAGCTTAAGCTGTCGTTTAAGAGCTTGTTCTCAGCTGAGTAAACGCTGTTACAAAACAAAACTTAGTCAAAATAAGATGTCATTTGAGCTGATGTTAATGTGGGTTTACTAAATAGCGACTATCTCAAGATACTGATCTTAATTTGACAGCGTCTCAGCTGATATCGTACTTCAGAGCGAGACTGTATTGCATCTAATAATACGGCCCGTAAGGACTTACCTCGGAGCGTGTTCGCGCCGTAGATGGGGTGGTCGTAAGGCATCGGTCGGTAGGCAGGGTGCAGCGCGGCGAGGTAGCTCAGCTCGCTCGTGGCGCCCGCAGCCGCAGCCGCCGCTGCTGCCAGCCTGGATAAAGAAAAATTATATTTAATTAAGATAATTATCATTCCCTCGGTGGCGTTGTATTACGGTATGACTGCAATGCTCAGGTCTCGGGTTCGATCCCCGGGCAAAGTAATATTGAATTTTTCTACTCAGTATCAGCCCGGAGTATGGAATTTGTGTCTGATATGGCGATAGGCTTGTCCTCTATTACAATATCATGGGACGGAATACGCACGGCGAAAAGTGGGTGTACTAGTTGCGCCTCTGCCTACCCCTTAGGGGATAAAGGGCGTGAGTGTGTGTGTATAATTATCACAAAAAATATAATTCAAGACCTTATTTGATAGTTTTATATCTAAAATAGTGAGTTTACTGGGATGTTTTGGATAGTACTAAAGATTAAAATGAAGTTAGGTGTTGCCCGCGGCTTCTCCCGCGTTTTTAACCTTTCTCGCTACTAAAGTCCTTAAACACGACAGGATGCCAGCGCCATCTACTTAGAAAATCAGATAAAAATATCCATTAAATCCCTTGGGAGCTAAATACCCAGATAAAAAGGCTATGTGTTAATCCAGGACATGTCCTACCCGTGTGCCAAGTTTCATCCAAATCCGTTTAGTTGTTTC
This sequence comes from Sphinx pinastri, assembly GCA_947568825.1. NCBI lineage: Eukaryota > Metazoa > Arthropoda > Insecta > Lepidoptera > Sphingidae > Sphinx > Sphinx pinastri. The sequence goes on along the minus strand of OX387639.1, from coordinate 7,691,888 downwards.
TGCGTTTACTTCTAAAACATCCAAATATGTTCACAAACTTTCGCATTTATAATTAGTAAGAAGATTTCAAATCCCCAAAACTACTAATTTATTAACCCACGTCCACAACAAACTGAAAGCACGTTTCCCTTAACATAAGGCGTGAACACAATTATAAATCTCATACTACCAGTTAACCATGCCATAAAGGCTGCACACAATGACACATAATAAATTGAGTTTTTTTACACCTCGGAGCCTATTCAAGGCATTCGAAGTATCGGCGCGAACATCAAGGCCTAACAGTGGGGTTCCGTGGTTCCGTGCCAACAAAAAGACTGCGACCGGAGACCAGCAGAATCCGTGACGCAGTCCGTCTGGGCACTTTTGAGCAAAAAATAAGTTTTACAATACCGCTGTTTGGTTCCAACTTTAAGTATAAGCGATTTGCGTGGATACATTTATTTATTTATTAATTTATTATTAGGTCTACAATCAATCATACACTATAACATCAACTAAAATATACAGAGAATGCAAAGAAACTGAGTCTAAGTACATGATTGTTAAAAAGTAGATACAGCATTCTCTGATAATACATACTTACTAAAGATACATAATATAAGTTATATTAGGTTGGTAAATATTATATCTTTGGTATGATAAATATTACTTTTATAACAATTAATGGGATGCAATTTAATCGCGTTATGTTGTGTTTGATTATTTGTTTACGTCTGCGGAATATGTTCTTTATTGGCAACATTTGTCAAGGTGAAGTCAGGTGTTCTTAACTTTTTAAGCAAGCTTTCCCGTCAATCTTTTCAAAACTGTGTTTCATCTCTGCATTTTATTGTGTTGCAGTGTTTAGTCAAAAATAGTACTATTTAAGTGTCTAACAGTACTTGTTATAAATTCAAAATGTTAAAATCTTAAAATTAAACGAGTACTGATAATAGTAGCCACGGTTCTCCTATGCTGGTATACAAACGGTGATAAAGTGTATACGTCAGCATTGTTTACAACCAAAACAATAGAAAAATCAACTCATTCACTATTCATACAATATAAATGAGAAAACAATCCATTCTCACGTTTAGCGACTAACAAAACACAATCGGCTAAAGCGCAAACTCGAAATAAGAGCAACAATCCGACGCGCAATGCGCTCAGTAATAAAATTATTAAACAAATCAAGCGCATAATAATGCAGCCCAGAAAATTGTCGGGTGGGCTCAGTAGAATAAAGAAATTATCCAACTTACCAGGCACGGACGATCGCGCGCACCCCGATCCCAAACAAAGACGTAGCTTTCAGAAAACGACCAAAAAAAACATGGCGGCCAACAAAATAAGTAAAACAAGTGCAAGAACACTCGCGCGCCTTCGCCCCGCGTGACGTCTTCATGTTGCTTGTCCTTTTCCCGCACGTAATTCCCCCGTTTGCGTACACGAGTGCGAGAGGGACGGAAGTAGTACAGATTGCCCCCCGTGTAGGAAGAAAGTTTTTGAAACTGTTCCCTGGACGTGAAACAAGTTTTACAGATTTCGCGCAGACAAAACTTTTTTGATTTGACGGGTTTATTTACATTTTTTGAAAATTATTTTAATTTTATTTTGTTGTTTAGTAGACAATGCGTGATTTTGCCATTTTTGGCGGATTGTATTGAGATGCTGTTTTTGCCAGTCCGATTGGTATTACCGTTTTTATTGCTACGAATAAATTAATAAAGAGATGAATTATAGATGTTATTACGTGCTATAGCAATAAAGGTACGTTTGTGCGACGCCTAAATTACTAGTTATTGTCATTAGGGTAATTTTATGTGGGCAGATTTATGCGATTAAATTATAAAATATACAGCTTTGGCTGCTCATTAAGTATGATTTGACGTAGATTCATTTTGTGCCATCGTAATGACTAGGTTTTTATGCCTGTTTTAATGCTAGTGCCTAAGGATTTGACCTTAAATCATGTTCAATAATGCAACTGTTCCATTTAACCACCGAAAAAAAACATAAAAAAAAATTGCCAACCACGGAACCTTAAAGAATCATGTTAAACATGGCCGAACTGTCAGAGCTCGCGCAGATTATAAAATGGGTTTTTAAATTCTACATGCGTACGTCATAGCCAGCGACTCAATCATTGCGCCATGAATGTTTCATGAAAAAACCAGTTGGCAATTACACCCCGCTTTCTTGTAGCCGATGGACGTGTTCCGAACTTTTAGACTTTTTGCACGATGACCAATTAGTCGATACTGTTTGCGACGTAAGTGGATTTTTTGATTTTAAACATTAAATAGCTGAATATAAGACAGGTAATTGTTTGTGTTGGGTTGTAGATAATTGTAGTTGTAGTTAATTGTATATGTAGATAGGATAGCTAATTTAAACTATATTTCCGTGCCAAGATGTTATAGGGTTCATTATTAATAAGAACTATGTATTTTTATATAAATAACTAGCTTTTGCCCGCGGCTCCGCCCGCGTGAATGAGTTTTCCCGGTATAAAAGTCCCGCTTAAAATGTAGCTTATATGACACGTTCGTAGATTTACCATAGCAGCGCCATCTATTGATTACTTACTCAACCCAGTCGAAAGGTATCGACATCTGTTAGAATCATTTGGAGTTAAGATAATTGTGACTGTCAAATAATAACAGACAAATAATTAGCAATAAATTAAAATTGCGACTATAATTTGAGATTTAAACTATCCTATCTCTCAAGTTGGATCGAACTGCACATGGTGTACGAATTTTATTATAATCGGTTAAGTGGTTTAGGAGTCCATTGAGGACAAACATTGTGACACGAGATTTATATATATTAAGATAATAGAATCAGGACCCTAAGGTTACAGGCCACAGCACAAGGGAAACAACAACGCTTTTATCAAAAAGCTTAAAAGCTCACATTAGCATAAAAGCCCCATAAAATAGTCTAGTATATTAAACATTAAACACTAGACCGCTAAAAAGCTTAATAAAACAGGTTATATAATTAACTTTAGTGCCCAATTATCATTTTATGAGCGCTAAGTGAACTTCTTCTCAGCCGGACACTCTTGGCAGAGTGGTCGTGGTTGTCGCGATGGTATTACATGGAAAGATGTCAGCGTTGTCAGTCTTCTCGGCGATGTTCGTAGGTCTACTAAAGCTTCTTCATTTTTTTCGGTTAGTAGCGCTGCGTGTACACTCAGTCATGGAGGACTGTGTTGCCGTTTTAATCAAGTCAGTCCAGCGAATGGGGGATCTGCCTCTAGTTTTTTTCCTTCTACCTGTCCTTGGACCACCAGTCTTTCCATAGTCTTCGTTTCTAGATATATGACCGAAGAACTTTAAGACGTTGCTGAACGGTCGACGACAGCCTAGTCTTGATTTTAAGCTCATTTAGAATAAACACATCAGTGCGGAAAGCGGTCCGTGGGATTTGCAGGTCCCCAACACCACATCTCCAATGCGTCAATTTTACGTCGGTCTAGTTGTCTCAAAGACCAGGATTCAGCACCATAAAGGAAAATTGGAAAGACTAGACAATTCATCAGTCGGACCTTAGTATTTTGGTTAATTTCCTGTCCTTCCATAATTTAAAAAGTCGTAACTTCGTACGCGTTGTGTCGGCCTTCAACGAACCACTTTATCAGGATTTTGGACAAACGTGAAAACCTTAAGACACAGACAGATTTATTAAGGTCTGAAGTGAGAAATAAAAACTAAGTCCCTTTCTGTTCGGAATTAACACGAAATTTAAAGGCCGTGATATACAGGATGATTTTTTTTACTTTAAGCGGTTTATGATTGATATATTGCGTGCTGAGGTTTTATTCAATGGAATCTTTCGCTGTAATTGCTTCAGTCATTTAAGACTTTATTTCTATTTTATCGTACGTATTGAGCCGATGCAAATTAATTTTTAGTTTAGTTTTGAGTAAACCGCCTTTGCAATTCCATGACAAGTAGAAATATATGTAAAGTTAAAAATATAATAAACATAATATAATAATTTGTATGTATCTATATGACTTTAATGTTCCTTATCCTTTACAATGCTGTTTAAAAACATTAACATCCACCTTTTAACGACATTTTCCGTAAATTAAGTTGGAAAAAACATCAATTCATCAATAAACTAACCGCAAACACTATCCCAATGAAATACCAATAAATCCATAAAATCGCTTGTGAATTAACGAGGCGAAAACGACACTGGAATAAATGTTACCTACGAAATGACTCACCCTGTATACCGAGTCCTTCCAGGAAGGCTCGAGTGGACACCGCGGGTGCAGTCACGGCCACCATATTGTTATAGTTTTTATGGTAAAATATTTGCTGATACTAGAACTGCATTGGTTTTTGGGTTGAAGTGGCCTAGGAGTAATTTTCCAGATGGAAATTCAGTTTGTTCTATTTTTACATATATATACATATACACCCACACCTTTTATCCCCGAAGGGGTAGGCAGAGGCGCAACTAGTGCATGCACTTTTCGCCGTGCGTATTCCGTCCCATGATGTAATAGGGGGCGAGCCTATCGCCATATCGGGCACAAATTCCAGAATCCGGGCTGATACTGAATAGAAAAACCCAATATCACTTTTCCCGACATGGGGATCGAAACCGAGACGTCAGAGTTGCAGTCGTACCTATTCCCCAGTTCTATTTTTATAAACAAAAAAAACATATTTTCGCTTATACGCATCATTTATGCATCGTGAAATTTAACGACTTTAAACTTTGATTTCAACGTACTAAGATTCATTTCCAAGCAGGATCTTTTTTACAAATTATACCATTCAAACTAACCTGTATTCGATGATATATAAGCCCGATTTGACTATACACATGTTCCCATATGGGACGAAGATATCTTAAGCAAATTGTAGTAACTTTTTGAGGAGATGAGCAAGTTATCTGCATAGTAATATGCGCCTTCAGAAACATTACTAACTACACTCTACCTAAAATAAATATATGCGCACGTAGTCCGGTATACAAGCATGTTATGTATCAAACCCAAAACTTGGTTAAATACTCAAAGCAAAACACCTGTAGTCATCACTTTCGAGACCAAGGCCGCGATCTCAGATCTCTGACATATCAATCGGTCGTGTTGAATAATGTAGGAGGTTCGAAGCGCATCTGTATACCCGTTGTTACTACACAGAATACTGAATCTACGTATAGAAGATGCACTCCATTGTTTTTGAGTAATGCTTTCGTTTTGCAATGCAATGCATCAGCCCTGTATTATATACTGCCCACTGCTGAGCACGGGCCTCCTCTACTACTGAGAGGAATTAGGCTTTAGTCCACCACGCTGGCCTAGAGCGGGTTGGCAGACTTGGCAAATCCTCGAAATTCGTATGGAGAATTATCAGGTCTAGCTTTTGCTCGTGTCTCCGCCAGCGTGAAAAAGTTTTCCGGTATAAATGTCCCGCTTTATATTTTCCCGAGATAAAAAGTAGCGTATGTCCTTTCTCAGACTCTAGACTATCTGTGTACCAAATTTTATTTAAATCGGTTCAGTAGTTTTGGCGTGAAAGCGAAACAGACAGACAGAGTTACTTTAGCATTTATAATATTAGTAAGAATGTAGGTGTCCTCACGATGTTTTCCTTTCGTTTTACTAGTCTACAATTTTTGCAGACCATTGCATTTATTTTACATTGCACCTTACCATCATGCGCATTAGAGCGCAATTCCTTTGTATTCAGAACACAAATAAACTTATTTAAGCGGCTGTTTCATTCTTGGCTTCAGAAACTATTTGGTATACCAAGTCCTAAATTGTATCCGGATAGAACTTCAAAACGATGGTATGCTCATTTTCTCATTGTTTGCTTTTTATTATGATAAAAGTGACGAGTAAAAACAAAAATAGTTTTTTGAAAAACTGAAATAATATCTTCTCTAGAAATTGAATCTACCTTATCGATTAAAAAGCTGCTATTCAGTTCAGTGGTATGGAATGTGTATTTTATTTTCTGATATTACAATAAAACTTTTAAAAGAATTTAAAGTAAACGAAATTATGTAAAGGGCTATTTAAAACTCATCGATGTCAGAGTTAATGTGTATTAAGTGTTACCGCGCATTAGACGCATTCCGTCCAGTGACATTACATTCGGGAATAAGGGAAACGCACACTGACGATTTTAAATCGCACTACTTAAGAAACTTCAATTATTTAAATAACAAAAATGACAAAATAAACTTTGTCATTGAAAAAACAAAGTTAAGTTTTTTTTTTTTTTTATCTATAATCAGCCTTACGGCTTTAATCAGATCGGATGTTGAGAATTCTTGTCTTTTGAGAGCGCACATCCTGTGACGTGTCATCTCTTATTTTCTTCACCGCAGTGTTCAGATTGAGGCAAGTCGCATTCTTTTTAGCCGAAATATGCTGTCCTTTGTATTCGTGAGGTTTGTAGCTAGGTGATTTATGTGTCTTTATATATCAAAGTTAACAACAAAACAAGGACTTTTAGATACATGGTAATTTTTTATATGGTAATGTTTTATAGAGCAGTACAGCCGTTTAAAATAAATAATAAAGCAAACGGGAGAAAATTAATGTGAAGTAGTAACTCAGTTAGGCCAATCGTAAACTGAAGACTACTGTAGGCACGATATAATTACGATCAGTTATTCTACAATCGAAAGGGTAAAATAGTAAAGTTAGTAGTAATCTTCATCAGTTAACATTAACGAGTCCTCATAACTTCGAACATGTTCTACAAAGTTCACTTCATTCAAAAATTTGTAATCATAATAATGCGTTATGTTCAATAAATAAAAAGTTGTAGAACTAATAACTAATGCCATACGGTTGCATTTTTTTTTAAATTAACCCTCTACTGAAAAACATTCAAAGATCTCCATCTATTCAATTACATAACGATTTCACAATGTTTATTTTGACATCAACAATTTCACGGCACAATTAAAAATCGATAATATACGCCCGGCTTTATTTCACAAAAAAATACAAAAACCTTATCCCAACGTCATAGGGTTGAAAATAATATAACAAGAGTTATCACAACCTTCGAATTACGCGGATCGCTCTAATTAATACATGTTAAATGAAACGTCGTATTGTATTTACTTCGTGCCTTGGTCTATAAATACTTTTATTACAAATGTAAATGCCACTGACCTCTATTATACTAGTACGCTGGACAGGATTTACCATACAAAATGACAGCTAAATTTTGTGCCGATTTGAAACGCCCCTCTCGAGCGTCTACGGAACTAAATTTGACATATAATGCATATGGCCGTCGTATTGTTTTGAATGTCTCTGTTTTGTCAGTGCATTTTAACGAAATATTACAGTGAAACGTGTTTTTAAAGTGTTATTTGTGTGTGGTTTTTAGTAATCCACCATGAGAGTTTGTGTCTATTGTAAAACCCGTTACCAAACAGGTAGTGGAGTAAAATTTCACAAGTAAGTACATTTACATCATCTTTTAGCTATTTATATTATATTTAGTTACTGTAAAGATCAAATTATCATTTAAAAGTAAATAATAACTCAAATTAAACGTATTTATACGATTATTTGTTCTCAAATAGCTAATTTATAAAGCACGTATATCTTGATAGGGTTGTCCAAGTTTCATATCGACAATGCATATCGATAATTTTTTAGAGTTGACTTTGGCTCTATTAGCATTTATACTTTTATACTGTGCCTTTCTAAAATCATTAATTAGGATTGATAATAAAATAAGGTTAGGAATGTATTATTCCATAAAGAATGTAGTCTGTCTACTCCAGGAGAGGCAAGATCAATTTAAAATCAAAAAAATGCCATTATAAATGTTGTACTTATTGTTACAGATTTCCAACTGACTCAACTACACAAAAACTATGGCTTAGAAACATGAAATTTGGAAATTGATTTCCGAATATCAATAGTCATCTATGTTTTAAACATTTTACGGAAGATTGTTTTATAAGGCATGTTTCATGAACCCAGTAAAAAAAGGACAGTGTGCCCACAATATTTTCTGGTGGGTATAATAATTTATATTATTGTATTGCGCATTTTGTACATATAGTATATTGTAACATGTTTTGCAAAGGTGATGTTTTTATTGCAGATTTAGGTATTATGCCATATGGAAAATAGGGAGGGAGAAGCTGATTTAATGAATTATGGATGCGTAGAAAACCGAGTTGATGGCATGAATTTAGAAACAATGTAAGGTAAAGTGACAAATATATTTGTGAAAAAAGGCAGTTGAAATTATAAATAAATAAGACTTATAGGTTTTCAGATTATTTTAAAGGTAGTTTAAGGTGTTTCATTTATACATAAAGTCAATGCACCTATTTACAAAAATAAAATTACCGTTTTTTACATTTTTCACTCTATTCTATTTATAAGGTTCATTATTATTTTGTAACTGACATGTTATTAATTAATCTGGTTTATAATTGTTCCACATTATATTTTATTTACACCTTTAGCAAGTAAAGTTTATTTGGTAACCGTTTTGAGGCATCAACATCTTCAATTTATTTATTTTTCATGTAATTTATTTTTATGTTTTTTTTTATTATTACTGTCTCAACTAGATTTTTTTTCTTCTGTCTTACAGTTGACTGTTGCTTCATTTAATGTGAAACTGTGGACATTTTGTTTCTTATCGAAATCAAATTGAATATTTTCTTGTATTGTTCACAGAACCCAACACAAGTTACAACAAGAAACTAAATGAAACCCTGAAAAGGAAGAGGTCTTACACCGAAATCTGTGAAAATATCAATCATGATCACCGATACGACCCACTCCTAGGTCATCTAAAATGGTTATGCAAAGAATACAAAAAGCTTTAAGAAATTCTCAGACTCGTGTCAAAACTTTATCTCAACATGTGAAAAGATTGAATATTAGTGTTTCATAATGATTCCTTACGTTTACGCGAATGTTAGACATTGGAATTAAACTATTATAACGATTTTTATCGCGGTTTTTAATTTTATTTTCTCCATACATCAATAGTCACCTGCATATATAATTAAAACAAATTATTACGAAATATATAGACATTCGTCTATATGCAGCAACAAAAAATAACTCCCTTAATATTACAGGTGTAATATACGAAATTATTTGTCGCGGAATATAATTTGGGCACGTCAGTGACGTAATAAAATGTAACTTGGTCAACCGCCAAACTGTCTTTTTTTTTTCTTATCCCTTCCATTAATACAATGTGTTCGTACGTATATTTGTTTTTACCGCTTCCCGTTCTAATTGCTGAACGAATTTGAATTTGGTGTGGTGGTAACTTACAAACTGAAATAAGACACTCCTTTTTTCATATTATAGCTTATAACTTTGAATAAGACATGACTACTTTTATTCCGTGGTAACGTGGGTTAAACCACTATTATTCCTACAATAAATAAGTAACGACAGATTTGTCTGTCGTACATCCAATTGCCGTTATAATCATTGTTCCGATAAAATGCTTGAATTGTATTTTCAATTATTAATATTAACGAATTTCTAGTTATTTTTTAAAATTTAAAAACCATCGACTGTTTCGTATCATTATCGATATATCAGCTGTTCCATGTCCCAACTCTACCGTTAGTTCCATGGACGCTCGCTACTGCTATCACCGCCAATATGGCGAAAATCAAATAGGCACACTTTGACGATTCAAATGTCCAGTCCAGCGTACTAGTATAATAGAGGTCAGTGGTAAATGCCAATTGAAAACAACTGTATTTAAGTTGTAAAAAATATCAAGTAAAAATCGTTCTTATTGCATAGTAATTGCGAATTTATAAATCCATTGATATTTTTATGTGTAAAATGAATCGTTGGTTCATATTGCGCGTTTAATATTGTATGATTCGAATACTTTTAAAATCGTGATAATAATTGAAGGGATTCGATTTCTTTCTGCTTTTAACTTAAAGTAGCATTTTTCAATTTTCAATAAATGAATCGCTTTGGTATTTAACGACTGACTAACTGACTTTTCTAAAAAAGAAAATATGTGTGTATTCTTTGTGAATTATCGCTCGCTTTAACGGTGAAGGAAAACATGGTGAGGAAACCTGCATACCTGAGAAGTTCTCTGAATTTCGAAGGTATGTGAAGTCTGCCAAACCGCACTAGGCCAGCGTGGTGGACTAAGGCCTTAACCCTCTCAGTTGTAGAGGAGGCCCGTGCTCAGCAGTCAGCAGTATATAATACAGGGCTGGTATGGTAATGGTATGGATATTTAACGAATCATCATCAGCCACATGATGATCACTGCTGAACATAGGCCGCCCCTAATGATTTAACGCATAATCACTCGTAATTGTATATTGTTTGATTTTGGGGCTTAGCAATAAAAATATCATTAGATGATATAAATCTTTTATCTACCTACATACAGTGTTGTATTTAATTCACTCAGAATTGTTTGACGAAGAGAAGAAAATGGCAAAGCTTAATAATATATTTTAATTTACATTTTATATCACTAATTTATATTTAGATAATAATATGCAAGTCATGATGACTTTTATCTTTATTATATATACAAAAATATACTCTACTGTCTTGTAATGAAGGGCAAATATAGTTTGAATTTACTCCAAATTAACTAATATCTTCGACGTAGGTCCTGTACAAGACAGTAAATGTGATTTCAAACACATTTCGCGTTATCAGTGACCCACATGTTTACACGAGATTTATGGAGTGTTAGACGAAGATAAGAGGTCACAGGGTGACGTTATTAGGCCCACGATTCTTCTGGATCAGTACCGAAGTATGTTCCTAATAGGATAAGGTACAGAGGGTAAGGACCCAATTTTTGATAGATATAGAGAGCAGGGGAATGATAAAAGTATGTTCCTAATAGAATAAGGCACACGGTATTGTACTTTTTTATAATTCGAAATTCAAATAACAAAGTTAGGTACAAGTCCCAATTTTTACATAGGAATGGAGAACATCGGAATGATAGATCTAAAGTGGTCTTTCGCTGAATGGACGTGTAATCTATACATAATAAAATACTACATTTCTTGTCTGTAAATATATTTGGAAAGTATATCGGGGTACAACTGGCTGAGATCGATTTAAGTACGCAGACAAAGTTGTGGGCACAGCTATTATTAAGTATATTTTTTTGAAAGACACGGTTTCGCCTACAGTCCACAGTATACAGTAACGCGTTGATAAATTGTCGCATTTCATATAAAATGGTCATGATTGAATTTACTTAGGCCGGGTTGTTTCATCCGTTGGCAGGTTAAGGTTCTCATCAACCTGGCGAATGACGATTTTTTTATAGGATCACGGCAATGACCCCGCAGAATCTGATGGTATGATGGCGATGATTATTCCTCGTCAGTCGACACAATGATGCCGGCTTGTTTGAACCGGATAAATTCACAACCAGGCAACGGCGTTGCACGCTCGTCCAGTGTAACAAGACCGCTAACTTTACTTGATCACAAATGAAACATCACGGGCTTCTACTATTATATATCTACTATTTTTATAGACGTTATACCTTTCTCCCATTCAATTAACACATTTCACCCAAATCTAAAACCCTAAATGGAAATTCTCCATATTTCGTGACACGGACGTTTAATGCAATGCGTAGGCGCAGTGATAAAACACTTTATGAAACCAAATTAAGATGTTACGGTCGACGATTGCTCAACATTAGATTGTATGGTTTATGGTTTTTGTGGGTTTATTACCATGCAGTTCAATTAATTGGGTTTACGGGCCTTGTTAACTTTGCCTTGGGTGGGGGTTAAATTTCGTGTGAACTATATTTAGGCATATTAGGTCTAATTGAAATAAAACTATTTTGCGGATTTTATCGCGGTTTTTTAATAAATATTTTCTTAAAAATGTATAATTAAAAAAATGAAGGTACATTATGTAACATTAACTTTTCGGACCACCAACACCTCAGTCCGCCCCGTGACCACGAAGTGCTGCAAAGCCTTCGAAACGTCGCGCGTCGGGAGAAAATATTTATTAAAAAACCGCGATAAAATCCGCAAAATAGTTTTATTTCAATGTCTAATGAATGTAAAATGTATGCGAAGATCCAACTATGTTAGCATCAATGTCTATCTACAACTAAGCAGCAATGTACATGCATTAATGTATGCCGATTGGGAAGACATTATAGTCAGTGTAATTCCTGGGCATTATGAGACTAAACATCCTGTCTCAGGGTGACGAGCGCAGTGGACTGTCACGCATTGATTTGTAAATCAAAGTTCTGCATGGTTGATTATGGGCGGTTTTTTAGGGCGAGGCAACCACCAAAGTCAAGCAAAAATAAATAATAGTTTAAAACAACTAAAAAACACGCTTTATATAAAATCCAACTAAAAAATAGAAAATAAATTTGAATTAAGAATAGTGTAAATTAGAAAAAGTGTATTTTATTGTAAAAAAAGCGTCGGAGTCGGAGAATTACAAACATACAAATATAAAAACATACTAACATACAAACATACAAGTAAAGCTAATATAAAGCGTGTAATAAGAAACAGGGTGTTGATTTATAAACCTTCAAATTTCAAACCACGCAAATCATTTACAACACAAAAAAAAAACCATAAAACTAACCAGGCTGTTGTCTATCAATAAAAATAATAGTTTTATTACCAACATAGTGTCGAAATTTATTGTTACGCAACTGATTTACGATCTCACATCCCGTTTCGTTATATTTATGAGTATATTATTTTTATAGTGTTATTGCAAATTTATAGCGTAATTTATCATTTATTACGCTCAAATTGGTCCATTGGTACGATTTATCGTATTCATGAGAATACTGACAGGTGTTATATTTTTTTCAAAATTATTTTTATTTGAAATTATTAGATTTTTTATAGTCTTAACTTGTTTTCTTAGAAATATCTTTGAAGTAAACTTGCAACAACTAATGTACTATTGTCATTTGAACATGGTATGAAAAGCTTACGCCTTCATCTCCAAGGGGTTAGGCAAAGGGCTAACTTGTATCTGCACTTCACGGACCTCACATTTCCTCTATGATATGATGTAAGTAAAAGGGGACGAATATGTACTAAGGGACGAACCTTTTGCCGTATCGGAAACAAATTCAAATCCTGAGCATCTTGTTCTAAACGAACTGGAAATCGAACCCGAATACAACACACTTTACGCCCGAATACAAGACCAAGGATGTTAAAAGAAATAAAAATATATTAATAATCTTCCCCTAAATATTCAATATGTAGTACATAAAAATTATTAGTCAGCAATGTTTAAATTATAAAAAACTATAAACGCCCGGAATGGAGTTTTGGAAGCTTTTTAATCCATATGCAGCGAAAATAAACAAGTTCAGCTATTGTAAACATTTGCCGGGCGAGCGTGCGCGTACGCATGCAGGAGAAATTGATGCGAGGTTATTGTCAAGTAAAATTTGAAGGCATATTATGTATCCCAAAAAGTGGTCAAAATGCTAAATTCATATTTTGTTTGGCACAAATTATTATTAGTTACTAGCTTTTGCCCGCGACTCCGCCCGCGTGATTAAGTTTTTGCGGAATAAAAGTCCCGCTTTATATTTTCCCGGGATAAAAAGTGATGTTAATCCAGGACATGATCTTCCCGTGTGCCAAATTTCATCGAAATCTGTTCAGTAGTTTTTGCGTGAAAGAGTAACAAACATTCTTACAAAGTTTCGCGTTTATAATATTAGTAGGAATAAATAACTTCTAAAAATAAAACACCTTATTATATAATATAACCCCTAATTTAGATACTTTCGAGTAGAGACGATTAGTCACAAATACTTTACTCAAAATTTATATTCATCTTTATTCGCGAAGTTATCCAGCGAATTATTCTCCAAGAGACTAAATTTGATTAAAAAAAACTTATTGAGCTGTCAGAAACTGGCCAAAAAAATAAATGGAGGTATTCATAACAACACAGAATTATACATCATTATTTTTGGAAATGTCTGAAATAATTTATTTCATGTAATTTAATTTACAAATATACCACTCAAAACAAAATAAACTACAACGGATCATAAAATAGGTACTAAATTCAATTTCATTCACATCTATTGCTCAACCCCTACCACGACCACGAATCTCACAAAAATTTCACACGCCTAAATAAGGAAACGATCGATCCAAAATGTCGCGCGACGTGCACGTATTACCGAGTCGCGTTGACGTACACACAACGCTCACGACTGTTTACAAATAAATCATCTGGCATTATTTTATTGCTCGGAGCTGGTGCGGTCACTTCCGCCCGCCGCTACTATGGTTCTAAATTTGAATTAGGGGTCATTTGGAAATGTCCCCGGATTTACTAGAACAGTGACTACGGGTACAGTGTTGGCCAAATAGGTCGACTAAAGAGACCCGTTTTCATGGTTGCTGTGATTTTACCTGCCTAATTGGATGGACACTGGCTCATCTCGAAATAAATGGTTTTGGATGAAATAGGGCTACTTTTTGTCCCGGAAAGTTAATGCAGGTGAAGCCGTTGGAAACACCTAGTACGAGATCCGATACGCTCCCACCACAAACCTATACTTATTTCTCAGTAATATTAAAGTGCGCATGCTCACGCCTTTTATCCCCGAAGGGGTAGGCAGAGGCGCAACTAGTGCACCCACTTTTCGCCAAGCGTATTCCGTCCCATGATGTGATAGGGGGCGAGCCTATTGCCATACCGGGCACAAATTCCAGACTCCGGGCTGATACTGAATAGAAAAACCCAATATCACTTTGCCCGGCCCGGGATCGAACCCGAGACCTCAGCCTTGCAGTCGTACCGTAATACAACTACGCCACCGAGGCAGTAATATTAAAGTAGGTTGATAATAAACGTTGTTTTGCATATTATAAATGCTTTAAAATTAATAAAGTAAAATGTTACTGCAGTATATCGAACTCGATACCTGGAGGTAAGATCGACGAACTTTAATTGTATTTATGTGGTGGTACGGGTGATGCGGTGATGGGGGTGGTGTTTCAACACATTTTTACAAATATATTACCGAAAAAAAATTTACCACCTCAGTCCGCCCTGTGACAACGAAGTGCTGCAAACCCTTCGATACATCGGGAGAAAAATAAAATAAAAAACCGCGGTAAAATCCGTTATAGTTGTTTAATTCCAACGAAAAAAAAAATACTTAGCTTTTACGCCCTGTCGACTACTTTAATCCTAAAGACTCAGTACTGGGCACAAATTATTTTCGACTTAGGAGTCTAACCTAGGCCATGATCTACGAACCTACACGTCCAAGTGTCAACAATTACAATAAGATTAAAATAATTTAATCTTAATACGACTACTCGTGGTAGTGGTGCGGGTCATTGCACTCCACGCTTGCGAATTATGATGTTCGCATCGCGGATATGCGCAGGAAGTTCCTAGATATGTATATATGTAGATAGACCTTGGATACCTGTTAATAGGTTAGCTACTTGACTGGCATTTATTTATATCAGTTTCGTGATAGAGCTTTGTGAAACAAAGTATACTTGTCAGTGAAATTTGAGCTTTAATGCGTTACTTATAACGTCGGTCTTTGGGGCATTAAGCTCAGCTAAATTTGACTAGGTGCAGTTCTACCTACCCCCTTCTAGAATAATAGCGTTAGGTTACGTTAACATGATTATAAAAAATGAAAAAAAAAACACTCTGGCTCGAAAATCTATTTAATTCAATACCTAAGCCCAATTTTAGGAGCAGTGATGTCTTGATGACTTACAAGATTTTATATTAAGAAAATATATTTTTCAGTCTAATATTACATATATTTTATTAAATCGTCTTCCATGCTGCAGCGCCTAAGAAACAGTAGTAACGCCATGCTAAACGTGATTGCGTGAGCGGTTTGACTGTCCTTTCCAAAATTATTGGATGAAAGTAGTTCTGGGAAATGTGACATAACAATTAATTAATGTAGTAGCTAATAAGTTGTTGAAATCTTGTTAATTTGATTTTTAATATATATGGATTATGTAATCTGAATTAAATATATAAAATAAATAAATAAAATAAATTACCGTAAACCTAAACCCTGAAGAATTTACAACGCAAATAACAAACTTCATTGAATCAAGAACACGACGTATCTTGCAATACAGAGATGAATATAATTGCAGAACATTCCGCTGTTAATTATTTACTTTGGAATATTAAAGGTTATCGGTCGCGACTTCTGATAACGGGCAGAAACTCGTTCCTATTGATTCAATAAAGATTTAATAAATAAATTTAGTTAAATTATTGAGAAATAGAAAAAATAGCAATTTGTAGTCTCTTGTTCAGAATATACGTAAGATTATCACCGTCAAACACAGAATATTCGTAGAATAATACTGAATTAGAAAAAGGAACCCGGTTTTATTGAATAATATGAATGGCGGATAAAGCGGATTTCTCGTTTGTAAACGTTAAATTTGTACCCATTAACAGTAGAAACACCACCCAGAACTACGAAATATAAAAATGACTAAATACAAAAATGCTCGTCACCCTGAGACTAAGTGAAATCTCTTAATTCCTAGTAACTAAGTCACTGGCAATCTGGAAATCAACAGTTTTCCGATATATTGTATAGTTTTTACTTATGGCTCCACCACCTGCGAGATCTTTCTCAGTAAAGTTCCACTGGATACTTTAAATGGTAAAAAGATAGTATCATAAATTTATTGAGGATAGACTTCTGCTAGCGGCTCCGCCCGCGAAAAAGTTTTTCCAGGATAAAAAGTAGCCTATAGCATTTAAGAGTAATGTAGCTTCCTATTAGTGTAAGAATTTTCAAAATCGGTCCAGTAGTTTTTGAGTTTATCCATTACAAACAAACCTTTCCTCTTTATAATATTAGTATAGATATGGTCTTTGTGCCAAATGCCATCTATATCCATTAATGTTTGCAACATACATCTTCACTCTACTATTTATGCTATTTGTAGGATTTTCCATCAATATATTTATAGTCAATATTATAAATAGACTTCATGTAAATAGCCAAGATAGTGCGTACTTTATTACCAATAATTCATTAATTACAATCTGTATTGATATAAATTGTCTAGTCTAACATATAATTACGAAATATCTTATCTAACTCAATAAACTCTGCTCTTCCTATATTGTGAGCAAGTGCTATTTGCAGATGGTTATTAATATCATGTGCTTTATTATGATTTATTATAATGTGTACATTGTTTTTATGCCCTACTATAATAGCTTAATATTCCAGTATAGTATTGGATTATGGTTTTTAAGCCGTTCATTTGCCTGTTATTTCTTCATGATTACTTGATATTAAAGCTGCATGCACCAGCTCTCAACTGAATTCAAATATAGAAAGAAATAAAACCGCAAATTCTGAGTTTTAATGGAACATAAATACTGATATTTGAGAGGATAAAATACAGTGATACTACAAGATATTGAAGAGTCATAGAACCAGTAGAATCCACTTATCACCAACCATACAGTAGACCATGCACATATAAAAACCAGTATCACAGAAGGTACAATTCTTATCAATTGAAGTATCGATCGGGCTAAATAACCTCAGAGGGGTCCCACTGTCAACGTTCCTATTGACCTTAAGCTCGATGCCACAAAACAAAACGACACAGAGTGTTAACTCGTAAACTCTTCAAACGCACAAGTGTTATTACTAGTGACTTGTAAATCATTGGTCCTGACGGCTGCATGCCAATTTAGATTGCATTGTTTTGTTTGAATTAGAATGTTCTTTGGAGAAATAGACCTTAAAATTAGAAAGAAAGAAAGAAATTAAATTTATTTGCAACAAACACAAATTATACACGTATAAAATAAAAACAGATAAAAAACACTTTGCTGCAAACAGGCTCCAACTCAGCAATATGTTGGCAGTACAGCCAACGCTGGTCTTCCGTTGGGCCGTTTGTTATGATTGTCACGGAAGACAAAAAACTTTGTATAATAAAATAAAAATAAAATAAAACAAACAAAATGACATAAAAAATAATTAGAAGCTAAAATAAAACTAAATCATATTATCTAAAAACAACAACACTATTAATTAATTTACAACACTAATTAACACACAGACAAGAGCGATTGTGTAGACATCTGTTACCCACTGTCCAAGGAGCATAAGCTGAAACGTAAGTAGGAGCAATAGTGAGACAATAATACATATCATAATAATAGCAACTCTGTATAAAAGTTGACTACAGAGCAACATTTTTGAGAAAACCAAGCATTACTTTATTTTATATAGCACTGGTATCATGCTTAAGGAGTCCCTGAGCTACTTGATGGTCAAGTATAAAATTTTTGAGCTTTAACTTAAAACCATTAATGTTTTGCAGGTTTCTGATTGGCGGAGGGATATTGTTCCAACATTTAGTGGCTGTGTACCGAAAACTACCCCTAAAAGCCGCTGAACTATGACTGTGAGTGTAGAGCTGTTTTGCACACTGCCGAGGCCCACGTGAGGTGTGACCTGTTGCCCAGGACAATTTGCTATGAAGATAGCCAGGTGTTTTATGCTTCAAGACTCCAAAGAGAAGACAGGCAAGATGGAGTTTACGCCTATGTCGCATTTTTAAAATTTTGTGTGTGTTAAGATAAGGGGTGACGTGGGCTCTCAATGGAATCTTGAAACAGAAGCGGGCACAGGCATTTTGCACTCGCTGAATAAGTCCTTGAGTTCTGGCTAGTAAGCGAGGGCCAAAGACTGTATCCATGTAGTTCAGTCTTGATAGGACAAGTGATTCTACAAGCTGTAAGCGCAAACTTTCCTGCAGATATGGCCTCATTTTGTATAACACCTTTAATTTATAAAAACAGCTCTTAACTAAATTTGCAACATGCTTCTCGAAACGAAGCTCACTGTCCATATGCAAACCCAAGTTGCGAGCTTCATATACTCGCTCAATAGGATTGCCCAAAAGCTGGAGGTTAATTGGTTGGCTTAGACTACGCAGCTGATGCTTGGTACCAAAAACGATGTACTTAGTTTTGTCGGGGTTCAAGAGTAGACAATTGCGTGTAGACCAGTCAGCAATTTTAGTAAGATCCTCATTTAGTTTAAATACTGCGTTATTGATTTCTGCTGGTTTAAAAGATATGTACACTTGTATGTCATCTGCATAAATATGAAATTTGCAGTGCTTGATATGCATAATTACATCAGACAAGTATAGAATAAACAAGATTGGTCCCAGGATAGAACCCTGTGGTACCCCCCTAGTAACAGCCGCTCTGTCTGATATCAAAGTAGATCCATTTTCATAGCTAAGTTTCACAACCTGACAGCGATAACTCAAGTAACTATGGAACCATTTTAGGGATTTGGAGTCAAAACCGTAGTAAGATAACTTAGACAGCAAAAGATTAATATTAATTGAGTCAAAAGCCCTTGAGAAATCCAGCAATACCAGTAGTGTACACATACCTTCGTCTTGAGAGCACAGTATGTTATCTGTCACATCAAGCATTGCTGTCACTGTACTACGCCCTTTTCTAAAACCTGACTGTGTCTCAGGCAAAATATTATTATGTTCTAGATAATCCACTAATTGTTTACAAATAGCTTTCTCAATGACTTTGGATAAACAAGGCAGAATACTTATAGGCCGCAGATCTTTCAGCTCTGAAGGGTTTGTATGCTTTGGTAATGGACGAACAATTGCATATTTCCAGATATCAGGAAATGTAGTGGTAGCTATGGATGTATTGATAAGGTTTCTAATGGTGTCAATAGTATAGGGAAATGTCATAATTAACATATCCAATGTGATACAATCACAGCCCTCAGCATTGGATTTCAGACTGCTTATAATTTTGCTTACACATTCCAAACTAACTTCCTTCAACTGAAAGGTAGTATCATTAAATTTGTGGTATTCAAAGAAGGTTAGTTGTGAGAAACTAACATCAGTGCTACGTGGGATATTCAGAAAGTGATTATTTATAATGTTTGGGTCATTGAAGAAAACAGGCAACTCTATATCATTACTTGGAAGTAAGGTTGTTTTGAGATTCTTCCATAATAACTTGGGCTTATTTATATTACAATTAATATAATATTTAAAATAGGAAGCTTTTTCATAAAAGAGTGCCTTGTTGACGACCGATTTTAGATTTTTATAGTATTCTTTCTTATTATCACACTTATTTTTGTTGTAGTCCCTCGAGGCTTCATCACGCAACCGCATCATAATTTTAATAGTATCCGTAATCCACGGATAGGAGCGATATTTGATGTTCTTAGTTTTTAAAGGGGCATGAAGATCGAAAAGTGCCGTAACGCTAGACGTTAAGGCGCTTACAATGTCATTAACATTGTCTAAGGAGGAGATTAGGTCCCATCTAATAGCTTGTAAATCTGTGTTAAAAGCACTAATGTCAATATTTTTTTTATGTCTATATGTTATAATGCGCGGAATCGGTTTTGCGCGTTTAATGATAAATTCGCAGCCTATAAAGCAATGACCATACAAAGAGCCTACATGCTCAACCATCACTTTTTTAGAGCATAAGTCCGAACAGATAACATCAATGAGTGTGTGACTGGTATCTGTATGGTGGGTCGCCTCAGTAACTAGTTGAGATAAACTAAGACAAGATAGAAATGTCATGAATTTTATTGTTTTTATGTCTGTACTACAAAAATAATTAATGTTAAAATCACCTAATAAAATAATATTGTCATAATTAGAGAATGAGCTAATCGAGTCAGATATTGCGTCAAAAAATAGATCAGTATCCAACCAGGGTGGACGATATGCTGTGCCAATAACCAGCTTCTTCCCATTAAGGGTCAGAGAGAGCCACATCTGCTCAACGGAAGTATGCGCTGGGGATACGGGGTGTGGTAAGCTCCTTAGATTAATATCTCGCTTAAAGTAGAATCCAACACCTCCACCCCGCGATCGTAGCTCGCGCGGTCTAGGAATGTGCCGCAAGCGGTACCCCGGCAGGGCTGGGGCACGGCTCTCCTCACCCACTCGTAGCCAGGTCTCGTTTATAGCCAGAATATCAATATCATTACGAGTCACCGAAGCGACAAAATTGTCATGGTTAGTTCCAAGAGAGCCCGCATTAAACAAACCGATCTTTAAAAACTTAGACATTTCCCCCGCCAGGCCACTCAACAAATGAAACGAGACTGACAAAAAGTGACAGAATATTATGTATTGCTAAGTCCACAGGAGCTAGTATAAAATTGTTTAAATTGTAAATAGTTAATTGTAAATAGTTATATTGTAAATTATAATTAATTGGTTGTTGATGGACATACGTACTAAAATATTTTAATGAGTAATATAATATTGTGTAAATAATTGTAAGTATTTGTAAAATTAAATAGATAATGTGTATATTATAATCATTATTATAAATTATGGATATGTGAGCAAAAAAATTGTGAACAAAAGTGGATTTCATTCTCGGAAAACAAGTAATAAAAGCAGCAGTGCCCAGATGTCTACACAAAAGCATAGTAAACCAAAACAATAGTTTCTCCATTCTCACGAACAGTATATAGGCAAACAAGCAAAAAAAGAGGAAAAACACATAAAGAAAAAGCTGTATAAATAAATACGGCAAACTATCTACTGTCCAAAAATTCGATGAATATCATCCTCGCGTATAATGCGCTCCACTTTTCGGCCATCCTCCTTACGAGCGAATATCTTGCCCCCTTTGGTCCACACATACCTCCAGTTATGAAGATTGCCTGCATGACGTGCTTTGTAAAATATCTGCCGGTTTGTACGGGTTAAACGCTCGTTAATGTGTACACGATTTGCGGAGTTGGATGGACCACCGATCCCAAGCTCGCCCGCATTCAGACCGCGGCGGACCCGCGCTTCCCGAAGGAATGCCTCACGAGTCACACGGCGTGCAAAACGGACAACTATATTTCGCGGACGCTGTACTGTGGCGCCGGCGAGATTTTCAGGAGTGTCCACCCTGTTGCGTCGTGTAGATCCAACCCTTTCGGCATGTACGACGTCTACTTCGTTGATAGCGACACCCAACTTAGCAGAGAGGACCTTCACTATGTGAAGAGTGCTTTCCTCTTTGCCCTCCGGTATGCCTGCCACCTCGACGTCGTTGAGCAAAAGCTCCTGATCGCGCTCATTTAGCTGGGATTTCAGATCCGCGATAACATCGTTAACCGATCCCGTCTCAGAAGACTTTTGCTCGACTTTACCTTCAAGCGCAACAACTCTTGCGTCTAGGCTATTCATGTGGTCTGTACATGCCCTGAGTGAATCTCTCATCTCAGTCATTTCAGAGCACAACTTAAGCACCTCCTGTCGCATTAGACGGAGCTCGGCACGTAGTTCATCCTTAAAAAGCCGCAATTCAGCCGCCACATCCGGCGATGGGGGTGCCCCCAGATCAGACGAAGTATGATGCGTTATACTCGGGCTAGCTAGATCATCTGAGTTGTGTCCTACCTCAGTCCTCCCACGCACAGGGGTCTCCGCTTTGTTGTCTCTTTTGTCATGCTTCGTGCACTCAGGACAACGCCACGACGGCAATGATGTTCCTCTAGGCAAGCCTACGCACGTCCTATGATATGCAGCATTACAAGAACTGCACTTTACGCCCTCTGCCGGTGATAGAAATTTAGCGCAGCCGCCGCATTTAATTGATGGCATCGTACAGGTAGCTTCTGGCGTAGTAGTGATCCAAGTGACTAGGTGGCGCTACTGTCTTGATTAGACGAAGTATAATCGATCGCACAAGGTTTATCACGTTAGCCTCACTAGATTCGAGTTTCGAATTTCGAATTAGGTTCGAGTAAGGTGATGTTGTTTCATAAAGAAAAATTGTGAATTGATCATGCTTAATGAGAGTATCTACTCTCATTGACATATTAATTTAAACATTTATAATACGAAAATTTACTCCAAAAATCTAATTTCAAACTTGATAAAGCAATCGAATTTGATTCTAAAATTTTCCACATAGCAAACCCAACTTTATATCCAAATATTCAAATATTATTTTGACTAACAGATCGTAATCAAATTATTTACACCCTGAGAACCGTACCTACACTAAAAGCAAAACAATATTGCAATATCCACGCACTATTAAATCCATATAATTTGTCGATGCGTGATCCACTTAACGGATGACGCAAGCCTTCTACAAAATATCCTCTATTTTGTGGCGAGCACAACGGGCGCACTGTGCCGTAAATTTATCTCGAACATTTGCAATAACTTTCTGCAGTGACGTCACCTATGATTGTATTGCTCCAACTAGAATGCATTCAATTTGTATTGCATTTGTTTTATCGTAATGTAGATTTTTCATTTCTTAGAGTTCATTATCGTTGTATAGCGAACCGTCTAAGTGTTTTGAATTGAAATTGCCTTCTCAATTGTTAAGGACTTGCCCGTGACTTTGTAGTTTGCTCTTGGACTTCAATTTTATTATGAGTTTCTTCCGTAGGGCTGATTTGTCACTGAGTAGCTTTTAATGTGACAATTTGTTTGAGATGAAAGTACCCACTTGAACCATCCAAGTTGATTTCTTACTCATTTATTTATTTAGGGTTCTACGAAGCTTATATACTTCATCCCACTATTTGTAAAAGGGCGCAAAGCAGCAATTAGTAAGCAATTATCATCGAGAATCTAACCTTTGTAATTCAATCACGATGTAAATTTTTGGTATCAATTAAAATAACGTTAGCTGAACTGTCATTCTATACATTGTAATTGAGGGAACCGACACGAAAATACATTGAATCAATAACGATATCTACTGACAAGTGAATGACATGAAGCCACTTAGGCTGAGACTGCGACATCATGTGAGATAGAATTGCATGAATCCCAGGACGCAGAAATACGTAGAGATGTGACACGTTGAAAGATTTTAGAAGACAATCTTCGAAATTTTAAAGATAAATTAGTAGCAGAATTGAAAAACATGATATTTTTATAGAAGTTAATATCCATCAAATAATGGCCATAACAATCTAATAAGGAGAAAAATATGAATCATAACACGAAGCTATCTTGAAAATAGAGTATGTAGATACAGTAATCGACGTTGAAGAAGGAATCTGACACGCTCAGAAAGTGACAACACGAAATACACCCCGATATGGTAATATACATTAAACTCCAGGCAAACAAACAAAAGACGCTACCTAGATGCCTGCTCATTTAATTACCCCACTAATTATACATACAACTCCCATACATTTGTATATGCTGGGTGTTATAAAATCCGGAATGGCTCGTAAACTCGGCCGGTTGCGCTGGGTTATTTTTTTTATAGTGATCCTGACTAGCGGCAGGGTTTTTGACCTTTCACGACAACAAATGTGAACTAGATCGGTGTTGAAATTTCTTAATCATTCGGCCTATTAACAGCCTGTTTTATGCCCTTAAGGAGACATTACCATAATATAGGAGTTAGATCTGAAGATCCTCACAGAATAAGGTTTAGAAAAGATTTAAGCCATTGCAGACGTATCAAAATTGATAAAACGTACACAAATGCACCAATATTTCTTCTTAAACGAAAAAGTGTGAATTCTATGTGCAAATGAAAGGTATAAAACCAACCTACGTACTATTTATATTGATATACATCCCACACGTTATAAAAATATAATTTCATATCTCGTGCCGCCCACGCTCAGTATGCACTCTTGCACTCGCAGTGTCATAATGAAATTGTAAAACGAGTTTAAAAGTGTTTTACCGAAATTTAATATAATTTCACAAATATCGCGAATAAAGAAATGAGTGTCGTACAACTGGTAGGATATAGCGAGTTAAATTTGGATCATGGAGATAATTTAAAATATTTATTTTTTTCAGACTGCCTCGGTGGCGTTGTTGTATTACGGTACGACTGCAATGCTCAGGTCTCGGGTTCGGTCCCCGGGTCGGGCAAAGTGATATTGGGTTTTCAGTATCAGCCCGGAGTCTGGAATTTGTGCCCGATATGGCGATAGGCTCGCCCCCTATCGCATCATGGGACGGAATAAAAATGGCGAAAAGTGGGTGCATTAGTTGCGCCTCTGCCTACACCTTCGGGGATAAAAGGCGTGAGTATGCGTATGCGTATTAATTTTTTCAGTAATAAAATCACATGATATTTAGAAATTTGACATTTTTATCATATTTTTTTCATAAATTAATCAATTAAACATATATTTTCATGGCGTATAACCTACCAACGAACAAGGAGTTCTCTTTTATTCCGCTTCTGATTTCCAACAAAAAATATTAAGCTATTGCATAGCTTCTATCGCGGGCCTTGAGCGTGGAGACTGAATCCAGAAATTCCGTAACGAAAATAACCTGACATCTTTTTTATCTTACTAATATGAACCTTAAATACAATGCGTAGAAGCTATAATTCTTGAAACGAGTATATTTTTATTTATTTTATTTATTAAAGTCATTAAAACCATTTCTTACTAATCTAATATGAACCTTAAATACATTGCGTAGAAGCTATTTCCCCAGCGTTGGCACGGCACGAGTACAAAAGAATCGAACGTAACATTCTTTTTTCAAATTTTGATTTATTCTACTTTGGTTGTGATGACCATTGAATTTTTGACATTTATCAATAACAAGACTAAACGTGCGTTGCTCGCGTTTAAAAATCTACTTTATGTGGTAAGCGTAAGATCGAATTTGTGTTAAGTCAATCAAAATTTGTGATAAAAAATGCTATGCAATAGCTTTACCGCGGCTTTCTCCGAGTGCCACACGTATTTTTTTGTTTCTGTAGAATACATCTATAAACTGACATCATCATCAAAGAATACTATTATCTTCATAGACCACGCCTTAATCAATAGCAAATTATTTAGAGTCTAACTTAACAATAGAAGGATTTACCTATGAACTGAATATCCAAGTCCAACACTGCAACTTATAGACAATTTAATTGCAAGTACATAAAAAATCAAGCAATTAACTTGCAAGCCTTTCCTCGATAAATTGCGTAAATCTTAAACGTTACTAACATAGAACCTGACACATTAACTGGAGCATATTTGTCTAGACATCTGATATCGTAATCCTAACGGACAAGTCCGCTCGGCTTACGTCAGGAAATATTGGAAATCAGTTGAAATTAGATCAAAGATAAATGTTGTTAATTTATGGATTAATTCAGTGTCTATATTATTTGACTAGCTTTTGTTCCCGGCTCTGCCCGCGTGAAAAAGTTTTTCCGAGATAAAAGTCCCGCTTTATATTTTCCCGGGATAAAAAGTAGCATATGTGTTAATCCAAGACATGATCTACCCGTGTGCCAATTTTCATCTAAATCCGTTAATTAGTTTCGGAGATGTGCTGTAACAAACAAACAGAAAAACAGACAGACAGAAAATAATTACAAAAATCGCTGATTTGTCTTCCATTACTCTTCTTTAGTCACTCCCATTTCTTTAAATGAACAGACACACCGGTTCTACTGCTTTATTATATGTATAGATATAAGGTTCGTTGGGCTAGCTTGTTTGACAAGTTGTAAATCCTAAAATCTGCATAGATTTGGGGTATTATGTTATGCTAGAGAGAATGAATTTATTGTTAGGTAACATACACTAATACAGATTTATCGGCAATTGTAGAGAACGTCTCATTACATTTGGTTAATTTTGACCGTATTGCCTTTACTATCAAGTATGGAATAACCACTTTAGGCTACCAGAAAAAAGGTTAAAATCCTCATCTCTTTCCACTCGCCTTTAACCTACTGCAACATAGGTACCGCGTAATAAACTTTTTCGAAAATATCTCAGAAAGGGTTTGGCTTAATTATTAATATTTAATATAAATTTATAATAATATTATATACCTGACGTCGAATTTCACTTAAGGATCAAGTTCCCAATAAATCCCAGAAAAAGTGTTGCTCGTATTGTATTGTTCGGCCAAGGAA
The DNA here is from genome assembly GCA_947568825.1 of Sphinx pinastri. Lineage (NCBI taxonomy): Eukaryota > Metazoa > Arthropoda > Insecta > Lepidoptera > Sphingidae > Sphinx > Sphinx pinastri. The sequence continues at coordinate 7,664,935 of OX387639.1, read as the reverse complement.
TTGAACCCAGGGTCTATGACTCGAGCTCATATGGACTGCCATGAGACCAACGATGCAATAAATTCTCAACAAAAATAGAATACAGTAGCGTCAATATAAACCTTATGTCCTTAACGGAAAAGCTCTTGAATTGCGCCACGAATAAGCATAATATTTTTATGACTCCGTCGCAAATGTTCAAGTGATGCTGATTTTATTATTCTCGATAAAAATATAGACATGACTGTCCTCTGGTAAGTGGTGTCGTACTTTGGATTTTATTAAAGTTTTACAGCTTCCAAGGTACGATTTTGGTAAATTTTACTCATCAGTTACAAATTGCAATTTGATAAATAAATTGTAAAGTATATTGAGTTTGAAAGTGAACTCTCCTTAACGATGTGCTAAGTATTAGAGATTGTTTTTGTAAAATAAATGGTGTCACAATGCGTGTTTTGATATTGAAATTTCGATCTATATTTACTTAGATGTTTTGAATGGTACACGTTTACAAAAGAAGCGTTTTTTTTTTATTAAAATGTAAAAGTACATATATACAACCCTAGGTATAAGTACGCATACGCATGCTCACGCCTTTTATCCGAAGGGGTAGGCAGAGGCGCAACTAGTGCACCCACTTTTCGCCAAGCGTATTCCGTCCCATGATGTGATAGGGGGCGAGCCTATCGCCATACCGGGCACAAATTCCAGACTCCGGGCTAATACTGAATAGAAAAATCCAATATCACTTTGCCCGACTCGGGGATCGAACCCGAGACCTCAGCCTTGCAGTCGTACCGTAATACAACTACGCCACCGAGGCAGTCATAAGGTATAAGTAATAACGTATTTTACATCTGTTTATATTACAGCCAATATCTGTACCGATTCGAACAATACCTTATTTCCAGATATTGTTTTAAAAAAGAAATCAACCGTGTGATCCTTCTAGCCAGTTTCGGCCACGGCGGCCAATCTCAACGGAGATCAGCCAGGTACGCAGAAGATATTATAGTGCACAAGTGTGTGCGCAATACACAAGTGCACTCGCTATTCCTTCACTCTCATAGTCCGGTGAGACGGCAATCCGACATGACCGGAGAGAGATCAGGCGCAGGACCAACGGCTTTACGTGCTTTCCGAGGCACGGAGGTATCACACCGCCAACTTCCTGACTTCGAGCTGCGACTAAGTAATTTTTAAGATGGAAAAACCCAGTCACACTGTTTTTTTTGGCTCAACCCGGGTTTCGGACCCAGGACCTCAGCGCGCAAATCGTACTCGTAACGCGTACGCAATACAACAACGCCACCGAGGCAGTTAACAAACAATACATCCCAAAAAATAAATTAGTCGGTACATTAATCTCTTTGGTTTTAGTTCTTATAAAGCCGAATATCGCTTCATCTCGTAACTTAGTCCTTCATTTTAATACATAGACATTATTGTATTATCGCTCCCGCTACAACCCCTCACTTGTATTGCCAGTTGTCACTAGTTTGTTGGCTCTGTAAACAACAACAGGTGGCGCGTTTCCGAACAGACGCGCTTTGATAATGTATTGTGTTACGCGGTTAACTCTTCACTAATGTTAAAAATGTTTTCCTTTCCCGATTATAGTTAAGAACATTGAGTTAAATCAACGGTTAAATGCAGAGAAATAAGATTCTGTTTAAAATAGGTGCACATCCACTGATCTATATTTTACGAGCTTTTGCCCGCGGCTCCGCCCGCGTGAATGAGTTTTCCCGGGATACAAGTCCCGCTTTATATTTACCGGGATAAAAAGTACCCTATGTGTTAATCCGGGACATGATCTACCCGTGTGCCAAATTTCATCGAAACCCGTTCAGTAGTTTTTGCGTGAAAAAGTAACAAACATCCATACATCCAGACATCCATACTTACAAACTTTCGCGTTTATAATATTAGTAGGATTATCTTTGACAAGTAACAAAAAGAAATATGTAGAATCATATAATGTATAAGGAAATTTATGAATATATTACATCAATCAACTATAGCAGTGTAGTTTTATAGCATAAGTGCTTGGGATCTTTAAGCTCGTAATGTGCTTGCTTTACTACAACTTTAAGGCTAAAGTTGCTGAAGCATTTTGAGGTTCCTAGTCGTGTAGTATATCTCTCTTAACAGCGTCTATCATATCATACCAGCCCCGTATTATATACTGGCCACTGCTGAGCACGGGCCTCCTCTACAACTGAGAGGGTTAAGGTCTTCCACCACGCTGGGCAAGTGCGGGTTGGCAGACTTCACATACCTTCGAAATTCAGAGAACTTCTCAGGTATGCAGGTTTCCTCACGATGTTTTCCTTCACCGTTAAAGCGAGCGATAATTCATAAAGAATACACACGTAACTTTTTAGAAAAGTCAGAGGTGAGTGCCCTTGGGTTTTGAACCTGCGGACATTCGTCTCAGCAGTCCGTTCCAATCCCAACTAGGCTATCGCCACTATGAACAGCGTCTACGCAACCCCTTATTGGCTGGGTGATCAAAGTTTAATCTAGAATACTGGAACTAATATTAAGAAACCCCACGCAAAATCCAATTTTATCATGTTTTATCGTCCCCTGGCGTCCAAGCAGCGTGTCGCTTTATTCCCAACCCTAATGAAACAATAAAACGTCGCATTAAATGCAAAATGAACGTTTATCGGTTCGTACGCGCGGGCCCATTGTCTCGGATTTATTGAAACAAATTATGAGTAACTGCAGTCGTATTAAAAGTAGTAAGCGTTTCCTTTTTAAGGAGGGTAAGGACCTGAACGGTGAGGGAGGGATTAAGGAGTTTGAGAGAAAAATTATACTAAGGAAGGAGGAATTAAGGAAAGAATTCCATTAAATGAATGAGATTTATGCGGTTTGAAGTTATTGTAAGCATTATACTCGGTAGATACTAATTAGGTAGGTACTAGGTAGCACTACTTTGACAATATCTATCGTTAAATACAGTTTTAATCCGATTTGAAGGTTGAAAGCAACTTTCTAATTTCTTAGGCATTAATTAGATTTTTTGTATAATACACAATATAAATTTTATCTTAATTAAATTAACGATCAAAAGTGAGACCTATACATTTAATGATCCCTAATATAGAATGTAGTTTGAATTACTTAAGTATATAGTGATCCAATTCAATTCAATTCAATAAGTCTGATAAAAAGACGTTAAATCAATGATTTTACAGTGTTACATGTCTTTAGGCAGTACTAGTAGGTGCTAAGAGTTTTGTAGCTGTAAAATAACTATATTTAATTACTTTTTGGATACACCTATCGTACCTTTAGAACAAAAACGACACAATTCAAAAAAATCGGAAATTAAGTTATCGTCATAAAATTACTTAAAACAAAATACTCAATACAACAAAAGTTCAAACACAGCCATATTCAAGCAGGAACAGGACAAAACTGTTACATCGGTCCCTTTTTTATTTTATTTTTATCAAAATGGGACCAGTTTTACGTCATTTTATGACGATAAATCAATTTTAGATTTTTTTGAATTGTGTCATTTTCGTTCTAAAGGTGCGATTAAGTTCATAAGTGAGTAAATACGTTTATCAAAACTCTTTGATATTCACCATCTTAACCCACAACAACAAAGAAATTCATTAATGAAATCAAATTTCGAATTTCCAATAATCGCAAAAGGCAGCCCATAAAACCACCTTAATAGCTTTGAAAAACAAAACTTCCAGTCATGCAACGTCGCGTGCACACAGAAGCTGGAACAACCTGCGTGCGCGCAGTCGCGTCGTTAAAATGGTGCGTGCGTTTATTCTTGATTGATCTCTATTGGTGAATTTTAATATTGATTTGGGATGGGATTTTGATAATTTTATTTTGATGAGGATGTTGAAAAGAAGAAAAAGGTTAAAGGATTGGCTCAGTGGTTTCGAAGTAAAGTTATGAGATACAAAATGTCTATCACTAAATTTAAATTGTTATCGGACTTCATTGGACGATAGAAGCTTATTAGAAAATGTACTTTAATAGCTTCTGTTATACTATGGCTAGTTTGATGTTCCTAATTTCAAATAGACTATTAACAGAAGACAATAGTGATTCAGATATGATATTCAATTTTTATCCTTCTGACTACATAAAACACAAAAAAATGTTGTTACCGTTACAACGACATTAATCAAAACCCTATAAGCATTTCAAAACAATAAAAACACCGTATCTAGAACAATAAATAATTCCTTAATAAAACCAAGCAGAAAGCGGGGATGGCCTAGTTGGGAGTTAGTTGGGAGGACTGCCGAGTCGAATGTCCGCAGGTTCCAAACCCAAGGACTATTCTAAAAAAAAGTTATGTGTGTATTTTTTGTGAATTATCGCTCGCTTTAACGGTGAAGGAAAACATCGTGAGGAAACCTGAATATCTGAGAAGTTCTCTATAGGAATTTCGAAGGTATGTGAAGCCTGCCAACCCGCACTAGTCCAGCGTGGTGGACTAAGGCCTAAACCCTTTCAGTAGTAGAGGAGGCTCAGCAGTGGGCAGTATATAATACTTACAGGGCTGGTATGGTATGGTATGATATGGTAATAAAACCATAATTTTGTAAACTAAACATTCCTGCACGACGAGTGAAAGGAAAAACAGCAATCACTCACACGTCCCTAGTGTTACATAATTAATACCTCAACCATTTTTGAACAGTATAAGGCATCGGTAACTATTAAACACTAATAAATATTCATAACACATGTTAAGGGCACTGCCGTGCGATATGCGCACGATTCGTTCGCTGGAGTACGATTTTTAAGAGGTTATGGAAAATAAGTATATTGAGTTTTAAAAAATACGAAAAATTTATAATTGTCTCCCATCTATAGATATTATATCTGAACGTACACGTGCCGTCAGGGGTATTGAAGTCGCTGCCATGAAGTTAATAAAAAATAAGGTATTAATGCATAAATTGATATGTAAATTTCGGCCAATAATAAAATATACCAGATGTAAGGAAATATATGCTTAAACATAACTTAACAACCCTGGGATTTCACGGTGATGACAGACTATTCATGGAACTGAGGAATATAAAGTTGCTTAGATCTAACAATTATATTCACAAACGTAATAAGAAAACTCTTAACAAACCGGAGCATCAATAAAATGAATACATAATACGTAATAATAATATCATGGTACGGAATATACACGGCGAAAAGTAGATGCAGTAATTGCGCCTCTGCCTACCCCATAGGAGATATAAGGCGTCAGTTTGTGTACAATGCGTAAATTTTACACTAAATAAAGGGACTTCAAAATTACACGTCAATATTTTAAGTCTAACTAAAACGCGACCGTTCGTACGAAACGCACTCGTGCGTACGCAACTATCGCACGAAATTTGCGTACAACGTTCTCTTAGTTATTAACTATTTTTAGTTCACCAAGTGGGAGGTCAGTTGATGAGTTACGAGTGATTAACCCAAATTTGTATCGAGACAAGTTCAATCTAAATAATATAGCTCTTAGTTTGTTTAATTGAGCCACTGTGGGGCAATGGAGTTGTAAACGCTTATGCGTTGCTTGTTTATTGGTAGTTGGTATCGTTACGCTGTGATTTATTATAGTAGGTACTGGCTTTTGATCGCAGTTTGGCTTGTCTATAATTCATTAAAAAAATGCCTAGATTACTCTAGAGTCTTCTGTTAATTAAAGCTTTGTCAAAATTGGTTTAGCCATTTTATTTAGAAATAATTAAAAATAAACCAAAAAAATTAAAAGTGCGTTTAGGTTGTAACTTTGCATAGATAAATAGGCGCAACTCTGACACGAACAACTGTAATATGAGAATTATTTTATGTAGTCATAAAAACGTGATAAATGCTACTAATTTAGGATGCCATACCAATATCTAAATTGCAACTCACATCTTAACATGTCCATAAAACCATCTGGAGTGAAAAAAGCAATTAGATAATTCTATGGCGACACACTACCTGCTTTCAATCCTCCCATAAGTCACAATGATGGCAACGCGGTCCCAAGTACCCATCCTGTTTATACCAATCTTTACTGTCAAGCAGGATGCACGGTTAGCCCGGGTTGTATACGACCGGAACTCCTTTATGGGACCGATTGACCGATCCGTTCGTTTTTTTGGTCAATTCACGGTCCAGCCCAGTCCGTGGGACATTTGCTGGCGACGTTAATGGGTTAGAAAAAAGGGCCGTTTTGACCGGCGTCGGTGGACAGTTGCAAAACATAAACATTGGTATTTATGGTGAAATTAGGGCGATAATTCTTGGAGTTGTGAAATTTTTTGTGATGGTTTTTTGTATGTATAGACAAATTTTGGCGCCAAATCTATGATGTATAGACATCTGCCGACTATCGTCACGTTTTTTTGGTGTGACGCCCACTGGTGATTTCTTGATTTGCTTGGTTTCTAATGATAAGTTTTAATTAGCAAATTTTACAAAGTCAAAACGAACAAAAGTTATGATACAAAAATTTTATATTTACCACGTTATCAAAGTAATACCGCTATTAATATCTATTATCAAAAAGGTTATTAAGTGGGATTAGTATATCAATCTGATTATAATTCATAAACATAAATAACTATCCTTTGAAAACAACAAAGAAAATAACACAAAAAATATCAAACTCATTCCTCAAGTCGAAACGCTGTAGTTCAAAAGTCGCGGTAAATCTTATCCACAATTCAACTGTTTTCAAAAACCAATAATTAGTTTCTGGACATTTATATTCATTCGAGCCGGGAACAAACGGACTCGACCAAAAATAATAAATCAATCACAAACACGACTTAAAACTCACCATTCTTTATGTTGGAACTGAACAAAAATGTATGAAATGCTTCCCTTAGTTCAGTTTATAATGAAACTTACATACATACATAGCATCACGCCATTTCCTCTTTCCAGGGGCAGAGGTGTATCACTCCCACATTTCGCCAGCTATGTTAGGTCCCATATTATGGGGGCGGGCCTATTGCCATTTACCGCGCACATTTCCAGACTCCGGAATTATAATCAAACTTGAAAAGAATAACTCATCCAAATCCCTCATGTTTCGAATCATACAATCTTCATCCACCTATTTGGTAAATTGAAGCCATCTGTTTATAGTGGGCAAGCAGAAAAAAAACCTGTGACCAGAGCCTGATGGCTCAGATGTTCAAACACGAGCAACACGAAACTGTGTGCTCACGTTTGAAGAAATGATACAAGAAATTGGCTGCGATCCTCCAACGGCCAGATTACAAAATAATGATGAAGGAAATTATAAAATAATAATTTCCAAGATAAACATTACCCCAAGAGTTTTAACAAAACATATCACTAATAATCTACGCGTTAACTAACTTAAAGATCCCTTCACCGTCCACGATTTTAACACTCACAGTTCCAATCTATATAAATCTAAAGATATTCAATATAAACACTTACAAATTAAGATTTCTAGTTAAGGCGTCCCCTAAAACGGTCATAAGATATAAACTAACAGAGCTTGAGCCACTCGGATAAATAAAACATTTTATGAGTCTCGTAAGTTTTCCGTAAAGTATCAAATTATCTGAATAGACTCATCTTTGTAGAAAAATCTATATGGGACGTCATATCGTATGTCTTGATACTAGATGTATCTTTATATTGTAATAAACTTTCTTTATATGGAATTTAAACGAGGTTATAGCTTAGTTGGGAGAAGAAAGATAGAGACAAACGTCGCGAGTTCGATCCTCACCACCTCTAGGAAGTAATTGAAACTACGTATGTAATGTATGAATATTATTAATCATTGCTCATATTAATTTTGAAAGGATTATATTGTAAACAAAACTGGAGCCTGAGATGATTACATCAGAATTGTAATTATTAAAGCCGTGCCCAGCAATGAGACAAAACAGGCAGATATAAAACAAAGATATTATGTAAGGACATTTTGAATGTCGCCATATGACACATTTTTTGTCATTCAAGTACTTGGGAACAGCATGCGATGTTTTGTACGTTCTGATTAATGACCATTTTTATCTTGCATGTGAGCGTACATTGTAAAAAAAATTGTGAATGTTTTCAAGAAGTTAATGAAGGAACTGAAGTATTATTACGATGAACATTCAAATGTTTTTAGGAGGATTGAAATTAGTATAATCTCAAGCATTTTATCCCAGAAGGTGTAGGCAAAGTCGCAACCAGTACACCTACACTAGGCATGTGATTTGGAAATGGGCGAGCCTATCACAATATTCTTAGACATCCCAATCCAGTGTAGGTAGTTTACACGTGTTCTAAAACCTCATGATTTATAGCGCTAGTAATATCACAAAACGAATGATAACTTAGCCAAACAAAATTCTCAAAACTTCTAGACCAAACCTGTGATTAAAAACATCAAACCAATCGATAAAAATGATAAACACATCGCCCCTAATTATCTCATATATTGTTAATACATAAACAATAAAGCCACACACGATGCTCAATCGAGATCCGATGACGCTTTGTCTTAACGCCAAATAATGGTGTATTTTTATATGCCCCATGATTTGTGGAGCACAATGCAACGGGATGCGGGCGGCTGAATGGCTCGCTATTGTGGTGACATGGAGTGGTTTCTTGAGATTAAATGGGTTGGGTAAGGGTGGAGTTTGAACTGTCCTGTAAAAAATGCTTAAGGTCTGTATCCTGGTAGGAATAAGCCAGCAGCACATACTAAATTCAAATTTCTAAGTATGGGTGTTTATGGATGATGGAGAGATCAAGTGAGTAAATGACTTGCTCGATTGCTGGCCTATATTAAAGAACTCCAACTGAGGTACTTAGTCATATCGGAGTCATTTGGAAAAAAAATACACATTTTACGGCCATTATACACAACCATATGACCGACGAAATAAACTGAGATTATTTGTTTTATCAATAAATGATTTGGATATTCTCATTAATCGTTATATAGGAAAGAGTAAAGCTCATTCTTGAATACTTCACAAATAAAATCTAAATTCCTATCATTAACTTAATGAATTTCCAATTAGCGATAAAAATTCTTCACACATCCCTCTCTATAAAACTAAATTTAAACTCACCATCTAAACTGAACCAAGACCGATTTATATAATCAATAAATCAACCCGAAGAACCAGTAAATCTACTAAGTATCACATAGAGTATAGCTGTGAAATACTTAACACTTTCATTAATTAATTTTATACGCTCGAATAAACTGGTCTTCCTTCACATCACTTTAAACATGCGACGACAGGCAAAGCAGAAACAAGACAAATGCACGACAACAATGCAAAACAATTCAATCAATCCGTATTTAGTAACACAAAAAGGATCAAAAGAGACGCAGAACACGTTGCAGTTCAAAGATTTCCAGTTAATGAATCAAACGACACGATGGCAACACCTCTTTTGTGACCGGACAAAATCGACATTGACGGAGCGAACGAAGCCAAAATAACCGATCGTGTCCAACCCATTGTGCGCGTTATAATTAGAACGGTTTGAAATAAACACGTGGCAGCAATTATCGCTGGAGCGGGTTAAATGAGCCAACGAGAATCTGTCCTTAATGCGTACGGCCATCCGGCTGCTGGGCCGCTGTTGTTGCGTGAAGAATTGCGTGGTTTCTTAGAAAGGGTTAAAATAATGGATCGGTGAAGCGACAAAGTTGAGGGTGATATAAAGGACCCTTCAATGACGCATGTTTATATTTTTTAGATTAATCTAAATCTATTAAAATTACATACAATAATTACACTTGAGCTGATATTTTTGATATTCCATAATCCAAAGGAAATACTTGAGCCTATTTTGCCTTGATATTTTGTCTAACTTCTAATACTCGTACATTATTCCAAGCTTCCTGGTTTAGCAGATAAAGGTGTAATAAATCTACCCATATTGCGTGAAGTCGGCAACTGAATCAATCGATAACGTGAAGAGTTATTAGGCTCCTTTGATAGTAAAGTATGGGATCAGGGTAGAGGCTGCCCTAAACTCCATAATGTACTCAATCATAGGTAGAAAATTACAAATTTGTTCATGTATGGACCATCAATAGAACGAAGAAAGTGATGAAGATGAGAGAGGTAATTTTTTTGGCAATAGACATAAAATTATATAACATAAATTCCCTAGACATATTCATGATAAAGATGATTTAAAAGATGTAATAAACCATATCATAAATGAGTTTGTCACAGTGATGACTTCATTAACTCTTAAAATAAAGCTACTATCTGCAAGTAATGTTAGTAAAACGGCCGTATCAGATAAAATCGCACAGTTTAGTAAATTAACATTTTAAAAGTATAGGAGCAGCGTGAGGAGTGCTGTGTCCCGGGGCAGCGCGTTAGACATTAATCATCCCGGCAGACCGCGTCCACGGCTCCATACATCACACACCCTTTGAGACTGGCGAGTACCTCATTTGTTGAAACGAGTCGCTTTAACGTCCGTCCTAACCATCAACGTATTGAGACGTCAATATACTTCCTGCTCGCGTCAACAATCAGGTGTCAATCGCATCCTCGAAACTTTACGAGATCATTTTATTGTTGCCAGTTACGAAAGATTAATGCGGCCGTCAAATCGGTCGGCTTACGTGTCCGATGTTTTGCAATAAATTATCATTAAGTAACACCTTGTCTCACCTGGACCACGTTTTATGGGGCACCGACCGTAAAGCAGGCTTAATGTGTCGCTTCTAATCTAATCTAAAATTTTCTACCTGCTCCCGATATAAATTCTCTTATAGTTGAAAGTAAAAAGTTATTGAAGTGGAAATAAAAATATAAAAGCTAATGGACGAGCGCATCCAAGAAGGTGTACAAGAAACAAATATGAATTTTACTGCCGTAATGCAAAAACATTTTTAATTGAAAGCGAACCACAATGTTTGAAATAAAGATAATTTAAAAAAGTTGTGCAATTATGTAATAAAAAGGAGCCGTCGCGCCTTCTGTCGATGCCATCGAGGAGCTTAATGATCCACTCTTCTTTATGGACTAGTCCAATAAACGCATCGGACGTTTAGCGAAGGCCGGATAACGTGGAGCGATCGTAATATTAAAGGACACTTGTAGTGCAAGAGAATCATCATAAAATTACATATGTAGATGAATTCGCACGATACGAAACCGCTCGGCCTGTTTGACCGATAGATTATGTTAAGCTTACCATTAAAATAATTTAAAAACGGAAACTGTAACATGGAATTGAGGAATACATGAACTGTCATAAATATTAATCAGCTATATGTAGCTGTTATTCAAAATTAGCACATAAAAACACCGAGTAAAATTCCTACACGCAACACTAAAGAAATAAAAGCGTCCAATTTTAATGACACTATTAAACGGACCCTAATAAATTGTTGATAAATATTGCAAATATAAAAATAAATAGAGGAATTTGTTGCTTTAAATTATTCTCGTAATTTACAAAATAATTTGTACCGGCTACCGAGTCAACAGTGTGGTATGTTAATTCAATGTTGCAACGTTTAAAAGTCACTTGAGTTATTCCAACTCCCGATTGAAGACTTTAATAAAGATAAGTAATACTCACTGGGCATGGTGGTGGTAATGAGTGGCGTGGTGCATGGTGGCCGGTGTGCCGGGCGGAGTAGTCGCATGGAAGGCTGCAAACGCCGAGGGAAACTGTAGCGGTAGGAAACCAGCGCTGCCTGCACTCCCGGGACCTCCCACTGACTCTCGATCTGGCATTATTCAAAATCCTAACACTGCCACATCACCCAGTCACTTGACGACAGTACATCACTAACTAAAAGTTCCAAAATATCCACTTGTCAAGTCAATTCGAGTCGTATTTCTTCCATTTTCATCAGGAACGTCGTTACGTTGTTATAAATTATGATTTCTTGCATCGTTGCTTATGACGTATGGTGCACTGTCGAAAACATGTTCCATTCTTCCGTTTTTTGCATCTGAAACAAAGAGTTAATTATCGTTAATTATATATTCTTTAAATTCGGTAGCTTTGTTGGTGAATTAATATGCTTTTTTTGTTTCGTGTAAACAAAAAGAGTTAATGCGGGCGCGTTAAGTTCGCGTGTCGGGCAGTTGTTACTCCAATTGACTCTATTATGTCTTCATTTTACGAGTGGTTGGGATTGAACACTGGTGTTACGTTATCACGCGCGTGAATGTTAAACTGCTCAGAAATATTATCTTAATTCGTGATCGGCGGGTCGTGGATTTATTCTGCATGCATTAATTTGAATAAAGGTGTTATATCTGTTTCCGTTTCGTGTATACCCTTGTTCAGTGCCTTTTGTTTAAATGAGCTGTCACCGGATGGAATTTACATGAAACCATAAATTATATTTAGGTATTCATCACCTCCGTTTGTGTTCCTCGCGAATTCTTCTTGAATTTTAAAGTATAAAAATCTATAATAAAATACGAATAAATATCCTCTTATCCTGCATGCCTGATCAAGTGACAAACAAACCGACGTTCCGGTTTACAGTATTACTAGTATTAGCCGTGGTATCATCATGCACGGTCATCCATCATTCGGAGATCCCACGGTGCCGGGACGTCAGTTCGAATCGTGGTAACGACCTAATCTCAATGCTTCATACGTCGTTATCTCGACGGTCTTGTTTTTGCAATTTCTATCTAGACTTTTTATTACATGGCTCAAAATTGGATGCGTTTGCGGCTTTTTTATCTATTTGATTTGACTTTGATTAGAGTTAGTGGTAAATATGTAGGAAAATTGCCTACCAATTAGGAAGCTACGTCGATTTAATCTTGATTAATGTCTTAGAACATGAGATTACTAAGAGTTCGAAGAATCATCATTTAATGGTCAAGACCATGCAAAAGATTAATATAAAAGTATTTTAATAATTGCAATATTTTAGCACGGTGTGTTTTGTTTACGATAAAAAACGCAAGTTTCATTACGTTAAAGATCACACGAGAAACGGTCTTAATTACCGGTGCGATGGGAGTTTCGGGCGACAAAAAGTCGCGCGACAAATTGAGCTGGACTGGTCCATCGCTTGTCATTATCACATACGGGGAATTGGGACGTGGTGCCGCTGTCAGCGTGAAAACGGATAATTTCAGCTATGTATGTTTTTTAGTCTAAGGTAGAGCCAGCAGAGGATCTGAAGGCAAGGAGAAATCTGGAAACTTACCAAACATTACACGACCGCAGATAACCAGATTATAAAAGTCCCCAGAGATGACAAGTTGTATTGACAAAACGCTTAAGAATAAGTTTATTATTTGGAAATCATCATTGGAACTCTTGAAATTACCGCACGTTTTGAAAGAGTGCTAGAAGACCTCAACCCAACCATAAATCCAGTCAACCAAGGCAAAAAAAACAAGTTAATAAGTGCAAATATTTTCAAAGTAAACGAAATAAAAAATTATTAAATTTATTCTAGAATAACATATACCAATTGCTATCGGAAACCGCTTAAACAACACACTATAAATCGCTTTTAAACATTATTTACACCAAGCTTGTTCAGGGCCGCCATCACAAAATTCTTTTCGTAATTAATGAAGATGTGATTGTTTCGCCCGAGTGTTGTCCCCTAAATAACCATAGACACGTAATCGATCCCCTCTCGATATCGATGTATCGATACTCATTTTCATTGAATGAGATTTATGATGTTTATGCATGCGAAATTGGCGGGTGGTTCGAATATCGAATTTTATGGCGTACTCAAAATTCGTATTGTGAATTGTGAGTTTCGATTAATGTAGTGTTTTTATTGCGGCGTTGTACTTATCGAGTGTTTTAAGGATATGACCACTTTATTTTCTTATTTATTTTTAGCAACAAACGTTTATAAATGATGACTAAATATGCCTATTGTTTTTATCGCAATGAAATCCTTCCTCCTTTTCCTTAGTTCTTATCTACAGAAAACGATTTCTTAGTTCTGTCTAACACTTTTAACACAAGTCAATTAGTGGTGTTACTCGATACATTAACACGCGTACCTATTACGTTCGGAAACCAATACGTTCAATTACTGGCTCAATCGACATGTCTATAATTAGTGTTTCTTGTGATTCAAAAGTCTGAACTAAATGCACGAATTCAAAGGATTACCAAGGAATCTATAGCAGAATCGAATTTTCGTCGTTTTTCATACTTAAGTTAACTGAATTTAAAATAATTTTAACATTTTTTTTTCATGTAACATTATCGTTACAAATATGATCTTTCAAGCGGCCTTAAAACGGAAACTAAAGTAACAGTTTTGGCACTAAGATAATCCGATATCCAGTGAAGGACTAACACAGAACTCAAATATTTAGACTAATTTTATTTCAGAGTAAGGGAACATTATTCCAAATTTCCGTTCATTAATATTATGTAAATAGTAACAATCGACAACCCTTTCCCCATCACTAAGCCTAAAATGAGTGCTGCAATGCGCCCGCGCATGCCGACCGCCTTAATACGACTCTTAATTACGATTTAATTGTTTTTAGTCGAACATTACCAACCCTTCGTGGAAACGTTCGGTTGGATAGTGTTTTTAGCGTCGCTTTGTATGTATATAATGTGAAATGCTCTTGCTTAATTCACTAAATATTTTTTTTATGTATGAAACTGAAATGTTATTCTTGAAAAGAATATGCCTTCAATAAAAATGTGCTGATTACTATTTGAGATTCCAAGTCTTCGATAATAAGCAAGGCCAGATTAGGCTAAAGGCAAATTAAGCAACTACTTAGGGGCCAGCATCGTCCAGGGACCCTTCGTCCCGAGAAAAAAAAAGAACATGTTGCACTCCGGGAGTGCCGGCAGAAGTGAAACTTGAACATTAACGTTATGCATTTTTGAATATTTTGGAATGGTTAGTGAATAATTTCGCACGAATTGCTTTATTTATCAGTATAAAAGTACTAGCATTTATGTGGTTAAATACAATATTTACTTATTGCGCTATCGTCATTGATGTATTAAAAAACCCAAGATGCACAGTTTCTTGCAAATAAGTGTCGTCGATAAGTCAAACTAAAATAACCTCCTCCTTTTGGAAGTCGGTTAAAAAAAACCAAACATTTACAAATTTTGATTGACTAAACACAAATTCGATCCTACGCCTAGCACATAAAGTAGATTTTTAAACGCGAGCAACGCACGTTTAATCTGGTTTTTGATAAATGTCAGAAATGCAATGGTCATCACAACCAAAGTAGAATAAATCAAAATTTGAAAAAAATATGTAACGTACGATTCTTTTGTACTCGCGCCGTGCCAACGCCCAACGCAGGGGAAATAGCTTCTACGCATTGTATTTAAGGTTCATATTAGTAAGGGATGGTTTTAATGACGTTAATAAATAAAAATGCACTCGTTTCAAGAATTATAGCTTCTACGCATTGTATTTAAGGTTCATATTAGTAAGGGATGGTTTTAATGAAGCAAATAAATAAAAAATGCAAACGTTTAAGAATTATAGCTTTTACGCATTGTATTTAAGGTTCATATTAGGAAGGGATGGTAAATCCTCCGCATCAGTTATTCGTCAGGATCGCGAGTTTAACATTTTATACCCATCCCAAAAATGCTCAACGCCGCTAAAGAAGTTTTCACTTCAATAATTATATTTAATTATTCGTATTTAAGAAATCCGTAACCTGATGACAATATTGCCTTGCCTTGCCTTGCCTTGATTATTTTTATGTTATATTTCAAATCATTCTGGAAAATATTTTAAGTTATTTAACAAAAACATACCATATTTTTTGCAGTCGGTTAATTAGGTTGTGGAAGATGTCAGGAAAAAGTAAGTCATGAAAGAGAAAGGCGCTCCATGGTGGCAATGCCTAGGGGCCCGGCATTCTTAATGCAGCCCTAGTAATAAGTGGTTTTTATAAATAGCAGATCATGAATAGACGGGCTCTACCATGGTGATATCACTCCCTTACAGGCATCTGATGTCATTTGTTCTATTGTTCAGTTACGTAAGGCACTGAGATTAATATTTTATTCCTTTTATCATTATCTCTGATTAGTCTAAAACTGTTGATATCCGGTGGAGACTGATTACACACGGATTCGTTTACAAATTGATTGTATTCCAGTTTTCAACCTACCATCAAGTGATCCTTGCTTGTTTTACGTTCGCCTTAAAAAATGGTTTTAATTATTCGAAATATCCAAGTAAATCAAACAAATCATTCCTTAAAATAATGTCATAAAAAATATATGTCACGTTCCATAAAAAAAATATCAGAAGCCAATGTTGTAATAATAAAATACCTATGTAACATGATACACAATTTGAATTCCACTCCTTATTTGTATTTATCAAACATCATTAGTCTTATGCCAAGATTTGATCAAATATCCAGAATAGGTAGACAATAGAAAACGTCCCTTATGTTGGATCAAACATTGGCACAATGTCATACATGCAAATTGTAATGGAACTATTGCGTTGTATTTCATAGTTTTTTTACATAATAAATACGACGTAGCCAGCGTATGCCATGAACTACTAAATTTTACTTAAGAATAAGTGCAAGCTAAAATAGATCATTATAATATGTTTTATAGGGTTCTTTTTACAGCAATAGTTTTTTTTTTATTAATCATTTTAATTAAGAACCTAATGAAATATTATATTCCTTTTTAGCTGACAACGGCGAAGCAAGGAATGGTAATGATTTTTTAACACAAAATTAGTAAGTTCTTTTTATAAATTGTCTAAGTACTTAAAATAGTGATCAAGTGTTTTAGTTTGAACATATAGCTAGTGTAGTTACCAAGCATTTTGAGACATCTGGTGTCTCAGAATGAAGAGAATATTGTATTAATTGTAAGTTCTGGGCGGTGCTCCTATTTATGGCTCCATAGGTGAGTGCCATGCCAATTTGTTCATTGAAAAAGCGAAAAATTTGACATTTATTGTCAATAGCCTCAACAGACTAATGAATGTCCCGAGTAACATTTCAATTAAGTCGGTTATAACTTAATTGACTTAATTACACCAGTCTAGTTAGAACTATCTTGCTCTCTGCATTGTTAACCGCAGATGGGTTTCACGCTATTTAAAGAATTAAGTTAAAAATAGCCACTAACATGTTTTCAAGTTAATAACTTTAATTATGTTACAAAGTTCTTTTTATTTAGTACCCTTATTTTGTATGCATACCGTAGTTTGTAATAATACGGTATTTAGACAGGGAATTTATGTTTCCTATTTGTTAAATGTGTAAAATACTTTGTTTTTAAGTCTGTGCATTCCAGGTAATCGCGGGCAGCTGAGTCTAGAAATGACAATTATGAAGGAGAGTGTTCATCATTTGCATTAATATATTCATCATTATTTGTTCAGTAAAAGGAATTTTATGCAAATAACGAGTGACAAAAACTGCCATACATCCACTTAAGTCTTTTGCCGAATACAATTCCATATACATTGTGTTGTTTAAACTGCAACGGACTCTTAAATAGCTTAAGTTTTTCTAGATTGGTGCTTGGATCTTGAGGCATGACAAAATTTTCTACTAAAAAAACTCATTAAACGGCTGACTACTTTTTTAAATACATTTATCAAAATTATCATCCAAAATCTTGCGGTAAAATAGTTTTCAAAATCCACGCCATAGTAAATGGGTTAAAAAGCGTTAGCGAGAGTATTCAAGTATGGATAAATGCTTCACTTTTAAAAAAAATCGATGCTGATTGCGCAGAAGAATTTCGTTTACGTGTTATTTTTTGTTAAATCCTACTTAATATTATAAACGCGAAAGTTTGTAAGTATGGATGTATGGATGTCTGGTTGTATGGATGTTTGTTACTCTTTCACGCAAAAACTACCGAACGGATTTCGATGAAATTTGGTACACGGGTAGATTATGTTCTGGATTAACACATAGGCTACTTTTTATCCCGGGAAAATATAAAGCGGGACTTTTATCCCCGGGAAAACTCATTTACGCAGGCGGAGCGGCGGGCAAAAGCTAGTTTAAAATAATTTACAAAAAACATATAAAACTACGCCATTAAGACCGTTGATATGAAAAGCGAACAATTTCAAATTCTAAAAATATTTCAAATTTTTATTTGAATTTAGAATCCGAGCTCTCCAAGTGCAAAAACATAGGAAACCATCCATCACATTTCTATAATTAATATTCAGCAACAAATGTACAGAGTGTTCGAGGACGGCGATGCCAAACTTTGTCATAAGTCGGCCATTAGGCTGCCGGCTCACGGACTCATTGCTGCTACATTACCTATAAGTCAGCGGGACAATAGACCGCATTAGATATGGCCTCTGCTTGTGTATGATGTGTTCTGAACGTGAATTGTCTCATTAGGCCTTTGGGACGTTGGAAATCTAGTCGCCACTTGCCTACTTTGATTTGCGAGTATACTTAGTATCTTGGTTTGTTGGTTCATCATGTCTAGTAATATTTTTCGTTAGTAATAGTACGTCGTACTATTATGTATTATGTGGTTATAGATGCACTAAAATTACCTAATTGAACTATATACTCTTAGGAATAAAGTTAATTAGTACTGTCGGTTTTATACAATACATAATAATATAATGTTATTTTTAAACGGACTGAGTGCCTCGGTGACGTAGTTGTATTACGGTATGACTGCAATGCTGAGGTCTTGGGTTCGATTCCCGGGTAGGGCAAAGTGGTATTGGGTTTTTAAAATTCAGTTACAGCCTGGAGTCTGTAATTTGTGCCCGATATGGCGATAGGTTCGCCCCCTATCACATCATGGGACGGAATAAGCACGGCGAAAAGTGGGCGCACTAGTTACGCATCTGCCTAGCATAACACTCAAAAAAACAAGAATGCCCATCCAAATGACTCCAACCGTGTCATACAATCCAAGCTCGTTGGCAGCGGCTAATCCTTTCATCGCTGGTTTTAAAATTCGCTGGGCAGAGCGCGGGGACATCCATAAATTACAATGAGTCTGGCCGGCACCCATACGGCCCTTCTAAGCGGTGGACCTAAAGAGCTTCGTACGTGCGCGTCCGGCGATGTGGGTATGCAGTGTACAGAAAGATACGCGATCTTGATAATACTTTGAAATGAAGGTAGACGTACGGTAACGAAGTTGATGGTGAGGAAATATGATGGGAAATAGAAGACAGTGTTATGTGTATTATTTTAAAAATACGATAGCACGAAGTCTCGTTGACTCTATAGTCCTATCTAAGTTTAATTATTCTGACACTGTGTATGGTCCAAGGCTATTAGTCAAGTCAAAGACGTTAATACAACGCGTTCAGAATGCCTGTACTCGATTTTGCTTTAACATTCCCCTTTAGAAGTCATATATCACCTTATATAAACCAAGCAAAAATTTTAAACATTTTTTTGTGATTTTTTATTAATTATGTGATGGAATCTGTACCTATTGGGTTCAGCTGAAAATCAGCGCTTCAGTTTACGCTGTAGCATAAAGCTGAGCTGAATCCATTTTGGTTTCGGTTTGTTTCTTTTTCTAGTTTTTTAGTTTTCGTTATATTACCAAAACCAAATAAATTATTTCTTACTTTCTTTCTTTCTTTCTATGTTTGATAAGTCACGTACGGGAAATTAAATGACAAGATATAAAATAATATTATTCTGATTTATGTTGCAATACTTTTCTAGTTGTATAAAATTAATAATGTATACTTCTACACAGAATATCTTTGTAGCCATAACTGCTTTGTATTCCACGTTCTCAATGATTTTATTTTTGGCAATCGCTTACTATAGCCTCCAGTCAATAATATAAAAAGTTAGGTACCAAAAAATTGTGTCGCCCATCCTTGAGATGTAATACCTAGTGAAAGATTAATCGGATTCCAGCTCACGCCTCGCGGATGCCACTCGTGTTTATTACCCATTGTCGATGCATGTCCAAGTTATACGATACATAAATCACTTGGACTCCGTCTACATATGTATTTCACTAAATTATTCTACTGTCGGTTGTCAAATGATGAAGATTTATAGATTTTTTCAGATTACTAGGAATCAGCGACTAGAGGCTATATAGTCGCTGCTAGTAATTGAGCGCAGACAGCTCAGCTGCTCAGCTCAACTTTTAGAAGTCTCATAACGTATACTTGTTCTTGGATATATTTGCTTAGTCGTAAAATTGTATTATTCAGAAAACTTTATTAATATCGACTATTTATTAATATTCGGTGCAAAATATTACTGTAAATATATTTTTATCATTCAGGTATTTATGCGTATTCTAAGATGTGATAGCCTTGTAATAGAAAGCAATCAACAATCGTCAGCATTTTTCGGTTCAATAATACTTTATCTCAATAAGAAGATCACATAGCAAACAAATAAATCTATTTCTACCGCCAAGCAGCAGTGTGCATGCACTATTGTGTTTCGGTTTGAAGGGCATTGTAGCCAGTGGAACTACAGGACATAGTGAGACTTAACATCTTATGTCTCAGGATGACGAGCGCAGTGGAATGCCACACAGTACTTTGTAACTCGAGGTGCTGGACGGTGTTGCTACTGTTTATGGGTGGTCGTATCGCTTACCATCAGGCGAACGGCATGCAGGTCTCGTCATTCAATGCCATAAAAAAAATAGATTTTTAAACATGCGCTACATAATAAAAACATAGTTTACACAATGGAGAAAATAAGCGACACGTCGCGTACGCTCTACGCACTCAATATGCTAGCAATATTTCAAAGCTATAAATAATCATATCTTACATCTAACACTGGTCATCGCACCTAACTCAAACACGATTACCAAACGATTAGTTCCGTCCAACGTATAATAAATATTGATGACGTATTATTAAAACTAATTTATGTTTTAGCGTTTAACGATATAATAATAGGTGATAATATTCATTGAGAAAAAAATTGCATAAAATTTTTATGACTATATTGTATTCGAAATAGGGTCGTAAATGTTGTCTTTCCGTAATAAACAGATTAGCATACTTCTTAAACTTCTTGCGTTTTCAAAAATGATAGGTAATTAACTACCTGTAATCCTTTTAAAATTACATACAAAAGTACATAGTTTAGAATGAATTGGTCCCAAAAAAAGTCATGTGTTCAAGTTTTTCTCACTTGAAATATATTTCAAAATATCATTCGATAAAATTGTATTTATTTGTAAACAATAAACATTATAATTATAGTCCGCCTAACTGCCCTTTTACTTTAGAAAGTTCTGATATCGATACAAATAAACTAGAATTGTATCCAATAATTTCAGAACGGTGTCTACGTGCATCTGCTTAATTACTTTATATCTAGAACTTTCCATTACTAAATATAGCGGGAACCCTTAAGCTTATCTTAATTGTAACAAACGATTTCACCATGCGCCAAAGAATACCAATTCGTTATGCGAAAAGAAATTCACAATTTATGCCACTTTCCAGTAATAACATTGATGAAAACCTCTTCGACAATGCGGGCGTGAAGCCACCGAATAAAATGACGAAAGCCAGAAGAGTCCAGGCTTATGGTTAGTCTTTGAGGTCCTTTAATCAATCCTGTAGGATATTAGACAGAAATCCTACAACAGACGGTCTCTAAGCTACAAGAGTTAGGGTTCGAAGTTTTGCGTCATGTCATCCACTGTACTCACCAGCTCTTGCGCCGACAGACTTCTTCCAAAATTTAGATAATTTTTTGGCAGGTTAAACTTGAATACCCGAGTGGCAGTACAAAATGCCTTTGAAGAGTTTCTTGGCTCCCATACACCTGGCTTCTTTAAGAAGGGAATTGAAAAATTACCACTGCGCTGGCAGAGATGCATCGATAGCATGCGTGCATATTTTGATTGATAGATATAAAAAATATTTGTAAAAATATGACTGTAACTTTCTGTATACTAAACGCCAATTTCATAGGTAAAGACCCAATATTATGCCTAATTTCGACCACTACTAACCAAATTATAAAAACCATATTACATATACACCCAGACGTCATAAACTATCTTGGAGTACTTGAAGATTATTCTTCGCGGCAAAAAATCTTAGCGCCATGTACCGCGTAGTCTTTAAGTCTAAAAGCGTTTCATTCCTACGACAATCGCATCGCAAATAGCTGTCCTATTACAACAGGTCGACATTATTTACATACCTATTATATTACAGACGCGTATGTAGGTACTATACTCATTCACAGTAACTCTTTATTTATGTTTTCTATTTTTTATTACATTTAGGTGTCGACTGCTTAATGATTTGACGCCTTGGTTCACAAACTTATCATTACCGTTCTCAAATTTAAACTGATCTTTAGTGTTAAGTGATTTGAGTTGGTAATTCCGTGATTAATCATTTCGAAGTGAGGGTGAGTTGGTTTTGGTGCAGTTAGCGTATTCCCGACACGGTCGAAGGAAGTAAAGAATAAAACTGGCAGCGCGTATGTAAAACGAAACAATAAAGATTTAGGTGAAGCTTAAATTTAGTATGGCGGGTCGTATGAGTAGATCGGATGGTACGGTATTTACGACATATACTTTGTGAGGTGACTTTGTGAGTGACTTTAAATCCTAGATAGAAAGCGAATACATTTAGTGGTGAATAAGTCGGTTTGTAACTCGTGGAATGCGTTCAACCGCTAAGATATTACCAAAAATCTGCGGTAATGCTTCAGTTATGTCTATAGCTCGATTAGGCCAGCCAGATCTAGATAATACTAAAATCTTACAAAAAACTGTCATTAAAAGGAATCAAAATTCTTTATTGTTGTAAGAAGTTACCGGACGATCAAGAAAGTATTCCAAACTAAGAATTCTATTAGTCATTACATTAGACTGAAATGCCAACAAGTAGACAAAATCACTCATCTCAAATCAAGCCAGCTTGATACTGTCCCAATTCCCAAAAGTGAAAAATAGAGTATTTATTTTTGTACGCCGATCGGCATTCATTTTCGGGATTTATTGACGCTCGAACGATGTTTATAGCCCGTTTATATCTTTTTTTGGGAAAACTATAAATTAGTGTATGTTCGTATTTGGAATATCAATGTGAAATAGTTACGGCTTGATCAGTTTCGACTGATAGAGGTTTTATTGGTTCGAACTGGACGAGATGTTTTCGAAAAGATAATGATTCAGAGAAGTTGCTTGAGATATACGATTTATTATTTTTTGGAAAACCTGTACATACTTCTTTGGAAATACCATTTCGTCAAAGACTGGCAACTCATCGATGATTCTTTTGGTACGGAACAGTTAAGGAACTTGCTATTATACCTTTATTTGTTAAAATTATCTTGATTGCTGTCAATAGATATCAATTATCTCTTCTTCAGCACTTTGCTTCAAATCAAAATCTATGTCTAAATTGACTCCTATAGACCTTTGATCGCCTGGAATAACATATAGATGATTGTCTTCATTATTATCTGAACATAAAGTATTTTTTTAGTTGCTTTGTTTCAAGATCTTGATAGTGGATTTTAAAATGAACTATGCATTAGGCTGATCGTGGGATCAATTATCTACTCTTTGCATAATTTGTGAGTTAAAATACTTATATGAAAGAATTAACATAGGCCCTTGAAGTAATTACAACGCCACAAAAATGCATATTCGGGCTAACAATAACTATTCGACAGATATGAATCTCGGTACCCATAGATATCTGACGTTACCTAGCCTGACAGGAACAGGAAGAACCAACGGACACGCCTAACAAGTAACAATACTGATTATTATTCCAACACCAGGCCAATGCGTGATAAATAAAAACGATGCATGTTGATAATTTAAGTCTAGGGTACAGATTTCGATTAAGCATGAGATTCAAGTTACGCCTTATTAGGGAAATACTAGTCTTAATAAAACTGAAGGTGAATCATCTTCTAACCTCAGTAGAATGATTTAGAAGACTGACTGATGACAGATGAACTTGGTGCCATCATAATGTGTCAGAAATGGCAGTGGAATTTATACTTAAAATGACTGAAACCAGAGGATTATTAAAAGTGGAAATGAGATCAGTGTAGTGATTTAGAATAAGGCTGGCTTTAAAAATGATGATAATGATTCTGGTGAACTAGATCTTACCACAAGAACAAATAGCGATGTAGTGCACAAATTACACCAAACCGGTAGTGTTGGAATGTAATTAAATAAGAAAAACAAAAATATGGTCATTCGATGGATCTCTGCCAAGTGTGAGTGCGTGATATTATCGAATTACATAAAGGTGATAAAATATTTATTCATCTCGAGAATAGTTCCCAATTCCCATTGCGAATAACTTCGTCGTCACTCGAGAGTGTAGCGAATAAAAACAAGATTGATTGATATATCGGGTGTTTTTAATTCTAGTCGGTCTGAGTGGTCACAGGAGTGGTGATATCACGTTATAAAAATGAATTTATTGGTTCTATGTTTCTATTTTTAAATTTAAAAATAGAATTAAATTATTTTTGTAGTGTTAAGATAAGTAGCCTTTTTTTCATAAAATATAACTTCCTTGAAAACTCAAATGCATTGAATTCCCAAAAAATACACATGTACTCAAAGTAAAGTCACCTTAAAAATTCCGTAAACATTTAGAATCGGCCATCGAATGGCCAATTCGTGACCAAGTGGCAAACATTGGACCAAATACCGTGTAGTAATCGTATATTGTAAATAAACACAAAACGCGTACATACAAGGCTACCTTATTTATTATAGCTAATACGTATTCGTCTCGGCAATCCGTTTGATACTAATTGCTTGTGACAAAATATTTGCGTCACAAAAGACAAAAATGCGACAACGACGTGATTCAAATTTAGAATTCGAGTTGCAGTTTCAATAAATATTTATATTTCGTGGAATAAATTGTATTTTTTGTATCTTATAATATTTGAATTTTTATTATAAGAAATGAAAAATACAAGAATAAATTTCGCTTAATAGATATCGTGTAAGCTTCTTTAATCCGGGATTTGAAGTCCCAACAAATTCTTTATCGATAAGATTTAAGTTGAATACTGGGGATAATCTCTTTATTACATCTGCGATATTTATAGAATGATCCTTTTAACTCTCTTAAAGCTAACCCTTACGCAAAAACGGATTCCAATTAACTCAGAAATAAATATTAAGCAAAATTACAAATGCATACAAAAAGCATTGTTTTAACCCGAGATTTATTCCACTTGTGATCATTTAGACCCGTCCGTACGGAATGTGAGCCGATTGACAATTCAACGGGTCTTTTTCGACCCACGACACATAAATCTTACGGGCGCACTTAGAATTCTGTGGATTATGCTGTAATGAAATAATTGTCAGTGTCCGTGCAGCGTTATGGTAATTTTGGCAGACGTGTTTAAATTGGCTATGTTAGGTGTGTTTGTTTCGGGTTCTGTGGGTCTGGGTTTGAAAAAATCGAAACATTTTGACTTTTTACGTTGTATTCGCTTTCAACTTTTATAAGAGCAATTTTAGTGTACGTTTTTTTTTATTGCATCGAATGACGAGACGAGCATGCCGTTCGCCTGATGGTAAGCGATACGACCACCCATACACAGTAGCAACACCATCCAGCAACTTGACTTACAAAGTACTGAGTGGCATTACACTGCGCTCGTCATCCTGAGACATAAGATGTTAAGTCTCATTATGTCCAGTAGTTATACTGGCTACAATGTCCTTCAAAAACTGAAACACAGCAGTGCATGCAGACTGTTGCTTGGCGCTAGAAATAGACATTGCGGTGGTACCCACCCAGACGGCCTCTTACATAATGAGAGACCTACCACCAGGTTAATAATACTGGCCGCATGTGATAGTGGAATAATTTTTGAAATAATTAACAACACGAAAATATTGTATTACTAATAGTTTGGTCAACAAGTGCCTTTCAGGTCAAACTTTTTCTCCGCCTCCGAAAAATATGAACGAGGTCGCATTCGATTCGGAATAGCGCGTAGATGATTTTTTTAAAAATACAAGTGACTTGCAAAAATTGCAAATGTTATAAACAATTAACTGAAAAAGAAAAATGGGATTTGTTTTTAATTTGACAATTTTTTTTTCTTTTTTTTAGCTATTTTTGATAGGTCTCAGAATAGATTTCCGATGGAAAAATAAAAAAAAGCTATTTTTCACTTTGATATCTACAACTTACTTAGGTAAAAAATTCGATTTTTTATATTCTTTTTTGCTATCGTCTTTTTAGAATGTTCTAAAACACTGTTATGATTACAATTGTATACAGAACCATTATGAACTATTTGAAAGTACGCTTAGTTAGTGTATTTAGAATTTTAAATGTGTTTTAAGTTTGAAAAACCCTCAAGGTGACAACCGTGAAGGTGACATAATGTTTTGTTGTATGTAGGTATACTTTTGTATCAAACAAAAAACAACTTATATTCAATGAAGTTAACTAATATTTTAACAAACCAGTTTTTGGAACCATGGATGAATTTTCACTGAACGGATTTGGATGAAATTTGGCATAGAAAGTCCTCGTCCTAAATTAACAAAGGTTACTTTTATTCCGGGAACGTCATAGACGATCTAAAAAGGACGCGGCGTGTGCTTATTGCTGCCACCAAAAACATCTGACACTTTCTATATAATATTAATTAATATTTTTTTTGAAAATAACAAAATATTGTTCACAATTACAATATGAGATATAAATTACTAAAAACAAGATAACATATTTACCAGGAGTACCCAAACTAGGCTAGGCCTACAGGCTAACATCTTGAAAATACATCTTGGGATACCAGAAAATATTAAATAAAACAGAGTTTGTTTGTAGTTGCTAGGTGAGCACCAATAGCAATTAACAAAATAAAGTAAAACAGGTACAAAAGTCCGGTTTAAAAAATAATATGGAAAGATATTAACAACATAATGATAACTTACACTTATGTACTAATTATAATTATATAGTTCAAGTGCTTAAATATTATGTTAACAGTGATTCTGTTTCTTCGTAATTCAGATTAGAAAGCCAAGTAACAATTGTTTTTACACGCTTTATATTAGCTTCAATTGTATGTTTGTAACCGACCACTTTGGGTGCGATTTTGACCCACAGCACCCCACGCTTTTTTTTACAATAAAATTCATTTTTGCTTATTTACACTATTCTTAATTCAAATTTATTTTCTATTTTTTAGTTGGATTTTCTATAAAGCGTGTTTTTTAGTTTTAATTTTAGTTTATTAATGCAGCAGTTCTTAATATTACAATGTTTCGAACTACATTAAATAAATAAATAAACTACATAGAAAGTGCAACATCATATTTGTACCGTTTTGTGTCATTATGAACGCAGATATAAATAAATCTTAAACACGTGTCTATTTTACGCACACTAATCTGCCAAATACAACAGTACAAAAGCTACAGATCGTATACTTTGGCAGAAAAGAAGAATGATACAAGCCACGTCCTTTATATAAGGTCTAAGTTGTACACAGTAAGATTTTTGTACCTAGAACTTCAGGCGGGGGAAACCGCAGATACCATTATATATTTCATACTAGCTTTTGCCTGCGGCTCCACCCGCATCTTCCGGGATAAAAGTCTCACTTTATATTTTCCCGGGATAAAAAGTAGCCATGTTGTATGTGTTAATCCAAGACATGATCTAACCGTGTGCCAAATTTTATCGAAATCCGTTGAGTAGTTTTTGCGTGAAAGAGTAACAACATCCATACATCCATACATTCTTACCAACTTTTGCGTTTATTAGTAGGCTACGTCATATCCCACTGTTCTTATATATGTTCTAATGTTCCAGTTACCTTATGGTCATGAAACCGCGTGATTGGGTCCCGTGCGAGTACTTAGGGCTGCGGTTAGAAGAGTTTGTACTCACTTTTTTGTACGACCATTCAAAGCAGGCGTGAAAAGGAAACCGCAGGCGAGCGCATTCTATAATCACAATTTTGTATAGTTAAATGGGTCTAATTTGCATTTATATTGAAGTAAGGAGTGTGAGGTAGTGGGAGGCGTCTGTGGTGGAGGGTAATTAATAATTATAACATAAGGTGATAGGTTCCTTGAATGCAAAAGTCCGTGGATAAAAGGCGTGTGTGTATGTGTGTTATACAGGGTCATTTTTACATTGCATTACTAAATGACACCACATATTCGTCTTTACCTCTTCTAACATCTTGCCAAAAATCATCCATGAATAACGAATATTATTGCCAAAATCCCGGTTGTAGTTTTCAAATTTTTTGATCATTTCGTAGTTTAGTGCGAATATGGTGTATGCGAAAGTGTATTTCTGAATGAAAGTATAATGTTGCCGCTGCGACGAATTACCTTAGAGCAGTAGTAGTGGCATGAGGGCGTGTAAACTTAAAGTTACTTATTATTGATATTTATTTTGTTCGAAACTTACACTTTTTTATTTTACGTCTATGGTTAAAATAAATTAATGGAAAGCGTTATTTTCGACGAGATAAGTATATGATTTCATTTATTAACGCAATGTCAAAATGACCCTGTATAAAAATTATTGGTTTTAATATCTTATGTTCCAGGATGACAACCACAGATATTTGCGATCGAGGCATAATTAGTTTCTCAAAGGGCGTTATAATACTACGGAAGCTTTCTCTCGAGACGGCGACTGCGCCGGGTGTGCGCACTGATTGAGAACCACTATAATGGCGGATACCAACGAAGACGAGATTCTAAATCTTTTTTTTTTTTTTTTTTTTAATTGCATTGAATGACGAGACGAGCATGCCGTTCGCCTGATGGTAAGCGATACGACCACCCATAAACAGTAGCAACACCATCCAGCACCTTGAGTTACAAAGTACTGTGTGGCATTCCACTGTGCTCGTCATCCTGAGACATAAGATGGTAAGTCTCATTATGTCCTGTAGTTATACTGGCTACAATGTCCTTCAAACCGAAACACAACAGTGCATGCACACTGATGCTTGGCGGTAGAAATAGACATTGCGGTGGTACCCACCCAGACGGCCTCTTACATAATGAGAGACCTACCACCAGTAATCTGTCTGAATCTGCGACATATGTGTATATGAAAACATAATAAATCCTACACATATTTCAAATACGAGTAGGTAATAAAAACATCAAATTCGAATAATTTAAATACAAAATCCGATTTGACTTCAATAATCCTAGAAAATATTATAATATAAATTGCTCATTATTTACTCAAGTAAGAGTAACTCAAAAGCACAATGAGTGACGCGGCTTTATCTTGCTTCTCGGAAGGTTGGGCTACCTGTTAAGGGATAGCTTGAATTTGGGTAAGTTGTAGAGGAATGGGTAGTAGAAAGTTGAAGTTGAATGTATAGGAGTTATTGGGAAAGTATATATACGTATGTAAATAAAAAAAAATTGAAATATGAAAAATATCTGGCAATTCTAATTTGTATTATAACAACAGTAATTATTACACTACTGGTTAATTAATATGAGATTTTCTCTAAATTTAAAACTGAATCCTACTATTCAAGCATTTCTCTTATCAGTACAGAACAACCTAAAATAACAGCTGTTACTAGTCATCTTTACTATAACTAATAGAAACGTTGTTAATTTACGAAAATACGAAATATTAATTAGACTTTGTTGTCAGTAAATTAGTTATATAAGCCGCAATATGAATCATAAAACTTTTAAAAATATATTCCACATTACTTTAAAAATACCGTCTAAAACTATTTGAAACTAAATAAAATACTACATCTTAACATCACGCGTGGTGTAGTCGGACTTCGGAACGCAACGTGTCATTTATTATTGGATTATAACAATACCAAGGACCGGTGCTCGTGTTCCGAACGCACCATGGGTAAACAGAATTCTTGTAGTTAGATAAAAGATTTGAAATATATGTGCAAACGAAAAGGGGCTTAGAGCCGTTCGATTTTTAAACTGAAATGAAATGGTTTAGGCGTATACATTGATGTAAAAATGGGCGTATAGATATTTTTGCTGTAATTTCAGTAACTGTCAGAATTTTGTGGTGTTTTCTTAGTAACAAATGACAAAGTATGTGTGATGCCTTGGAATGCAAATTGCTAGATCGAGGAACGCAGTTTATGTAAATCAATATTATTTGGACTCTCCACTTAAGGATCCGTGACGTCACTGTGTCGTATCAATATAAACAATACAACACTCAATATTAATAATTAGTGATACTCATCAGGATTAATAAGACTTTTATAAAAAATGTCTTTATGTCATAAACAAAACCAATTTCAAAAGTATTCCAATATCATAACTAGAACAATGCCGAAAGGAAATGGCTTATACAAAAAACATATAGTAACATAAACAACGGGAACTGCATCCGCTCCCGTGCGCGCGGTGAACGACACGCAATCTAGCCTGGGTCAAATGTTGGACGGCGTTGGGCTATTTGGTCCAATACTCGGGCTTATCGTGTATTTCTGTTGGTGTTGTTTAGAAGCTTGTAAGGAATATGATACGAATATTCCTTAGCTTATACCTTGAACTGATTTTGAAAAGAGCAACACTAGAGTTTCTTGCCCGTTCTTCTCTAGTGAGAACTGCTTTCCGAACTGGTGGTAGAGTTAATATTGACGGAATCTAAATAATGTATAACATTTTATGGGTTCGAATAAATTATTTCATTTCATTTCATTTCATATATGCGAAAGTGTGTTTGCAGCTTGTCTGTTTTTCATACAACAAATTGACATTATATATAGCCAAACTATTTTGTTAAAAAAAGATAGACACGGGGACTTTTATAAGGGTTAAAAACTGTTAGCAAAGCTAGTCCAGTTAATCAAAAAGCAAAACATGATCTACTTCATCAGTTGAATTTGTTAATACTAATAAAATTTCAATAAAACCAATGAATTTTATAAAGTCTACATCAATCACCTCATATACCCCAACTCACCAACATTTGATCCAACATCGATTCGAGTTACTCAATAAATAAACAAGGCAAATATTGGCCGCTCCTGACGCGAGCACAAACATGTAAACACTGTGACTTATCGTTTCAACGGGTGTCAATCGACTTGTCTTCATTCGATTAGTATTATGCACTGAATTAGCTTAGGTCATTGGCACCGATAATATCGAAATCTATACAATTATAATTGGTAAATAATAATTGTAGAATAATATGTAGCTGGTGGTAGGTCTCTCATTATGTAAGAGGCCGTCTGGGTGGGTACCACCGCAATGTCTATTTCTACCGCCAAGCAACAGTGTGCATGCACTGTTGTGTTTCGGTTTGAAGGACATTGTAGCCAGTATTACTACTGGACATAATGAGACTTAACATCTTATGTCTCAGGATGACGAGCGCAGTGGAATTGCACTTAGTACTTTGTATGTCAAGGTGCTGGATGGTGTTGCTACTGTTTATGGGTGGTCGTATCGCTTACCATCAGGCGAACGGCATGATCGTCTCGTCATTCAACGCAATAAAAATATATATATATATATAATATGATTGTACTAACAATATCCGAACTGCACCAAAAATATGTGAACAAATTCAAAGCTTTAATCCACCTGTACAGGTTATTTTGTTTTCTAATCTAAGGTTCTCAATATTAAGTTGTTTATTTAATCAAAATTACCTCTATATATGCATTCTGAAATTCGGATTTCAGCTGTTTATTTACTGCGCCAAAAATATAAGCCTTTTTACATAACTATGTAGTCACACTCCAAAAGCTTTTAGCCCTTTCGATATTTCTGAAAACTTATTATTTACAAACTCCTCAGTTTAATAGCCTCTGGGCTATATTAAAAATCTTTGTTTAAACGTAAACACGTCAATAAAGTGCTCGCACGTGACTTCTCCCGCAAACTCAACACAATGTTGCCAGCTTAAAAATATTGCACTATGTTGCAAAAACATTTCACTAATAATAAATGCCTTTTTCGGTATTGTTTCTGACAAATTGAAGAGAAATGTTTTTAACACGACTTGTGTTGTGGGTAATACTTTTTGGTAGAGGTTCTTCCACGCTAACTGGTGGCGATGGGTCCATATTAAGAAATCCATAATACATACCATACAATTTCTACTGGCTTCCCTTTGCACACGTACACGGCACACGTATCGCCAAGCTGAAGTGGAGATGGGCGGGTCACTTGGCTAGACGGGACGACGACAGGTGGACCAAGGCACTCACCGAGTGGTACCCGAGGAACAGCTACAGAGAGAGAGGCAGACCACCAGCACGATGGTCAGATGATGTAGCTTTATATTGGCGAAAGAATTTTTAAAATCGGTCCAATAGTTTTTAAGTTTATTCGTTACAAACGTACAAATCATTCCTCTTTAAAATATTAGTATAGATGAAGTGTAAAAATACTAGTATTTTTTTTATATTATCTTCAGTCCGTTTAAGAACTTTGCTCAGACAGTAAGATTTTCTGCGTACCCACCAATACTGTACAAGTAAACTCTTTTTATGTTTTTTTTTTATTGCATTGAATGACGAGACGAGCATGCCGTACGCCTGATGGTAAGCTATACGACCACCCATAAACAGTAGCAATACCATCCAGCACCTTGACTTACAAAGTACTGTGTGGCATTCCGCTGCGCTCGTCATCCTGAGACATAAGATGTTAAGTCTCATTATGTCCAGTAGTTATACTGGCTACAATGTTCTTCAAACCGAAACACAACAGTGCATGCACACTGTTGCTTGGCGGTAGAAATAGACATTGCGGTGGTAGCTACCCAGACGGCCTCTTACATAATGAGAGACCTACCACCAGTAAATTTTGATAGCCTGCCTCATCATTTGACTAATTAAAACCATGAAATTTCAAACAATGTTACGCTCACCTGTCTGGATGTCGCTCGTTAACAATTTTATACGTTCTGCCGACCCCAGCGGCCTATCGTGATGAACATAAAATATTACTCATAACAATAATGTTACTTTAATTTCATAAGCAGGTGCCTTGTTATATGGGATCATTAAACATACTTAGTTATTGCCGCGGCTTGGGCTGCTAAATGATGAATTATTGAATGCATTAACGAAGTGCACGAGGTGAAGATTGAAATTATAACTGGCTTTTGAGTTAGAACAAAGTGTTAAAGTTTTAGAATATGATAAAGTTGCTTTTAGTTTTGTTAACTAGCTTTTGCTTGCGGCTTCGGCTGTGTGGAAGAGTTTTTCCGGGGTAAAAAGTAACCTATGTCCTTCCCAGGGTCACAAACTATCTCCATACCAAATTTCATTGAAGTCCGTTCCGCAGTTTCTGAGTTCATCGCGTTCAGACAAGCGCGACGAGGAACTTTGTTTTATATATTATGTACGAGCTTTTGCCCGCGGCTCCGCTCGCGTGAAGGAGTTTTCCCGGGATAAATTCCCGCTTTATATTTTCCCGGGATAAAAAGTAGCCTATATGTTAATCAAGGACATAATCTACCCGGGTGCCAAATTTCATCGAAATCCGTTCAGTAGTTATTGCGTGAAAGAGTAACAAACATCCAAACATCCATAATTACAAACTTTCGCGTTTATAATATTAGTAGGATGGATAAAAGCCCACTATGTTCTTTTACGGAATAATCAGACCGTGTTATGGTAACCAAGGTCTGTTATTAAGACAAATTTATCCAAACATGTTCAGCTACTTTTGCGTCTTCTTTCAGAAACATCTAAACACCTTTAAAAGCAATCGCTTTTTTTTTTATTGCTTTGAATGACGAGACGAGCATGCCGTTCGCCTGATGGTAAGTGATACGACCACCCATAAACAGTAGCAACACCATCCAGCACCTAGACTTACAAAGTACTGTGTGGCATTCCACTGCGCTCGTCATCCTGAGACATAAGATGTTAAGTCTCATTATGTCCAGTAGTTATACTGGCTACAATGTCCTTCAAACCGAAACACAACAGTGCATGCACACTGTTGCTTGTCGGTAGTAATAGACATTGCGGTGGTACCCACCTAGACGGCCTCTTACATAATGAGAGACCTACCACCAGTAAATGAATAAGACCATAGGAACTTAAAACTTGATGATTTTAACCCTCTTACACACCTTGCGTGCTATCAGACCCGCTATAAATTTACCCCTTAATTCCCCGTTTTAGTGAAAAACATAATTTCATCATTAACCATTTAACGAGGTAACCGTGACAGTGTCGTGTTAAAACTACAGTTATATTTAACGACACGGACTTTGTTCGAATATTAAATATATTAAAGTTTAAAAGTCAAGCCGTAGTTAACTAATGGTTTACGTTTAAATTGTACCTTAATTTCGGAGTCATTAACGTTAAATTATATAGCTTTATTTACGCCTAACGTTAGAGCATGAGCCGAAACACTAGCTTTTATAAACCCATCAAGACAAATATGAAGGGTTAATTTTTCGATGTTCACAAAAAAATAATTAAATCGGTCTAATATTTATTTTTATTTTATAGAACAGCTACCAAAATGTTTAAGTTTTTCATTGGATAAAACTTTACTGACAGTAATAAAAAAAATTGAACGGTTCTTTTCTATACACATTTTTCTTTCTTTATTATCTACTAGACTTCTGCTCGCGGCTCTGCCCACGTGAAAAAGTTTTTCCGGGATAAAAAGTAGCCTATAGCACTCAGGAGTAATGTAGCTTCCTATTAGTGAAAGAATATTCAAAATCGGTCCAGTAGCTTTTGAGTTTCTCTATTACAAACAAACAATCAAATCTTTCCTATTTATAATATTAGTATAGACTAGGTGTTGCTCGCAGATTCGCCCGCATAAGAAGCCTTTCCCGCTACAAAAGTCCCTAAAACACAATACGATGCCAGCGCCATCTACTTAAAGAATCCATTTAAAAATATCCATTATTTCCCATGGGAGCAAATTACTGGGATAAAAAGTAGCCTATGTGTTAATCCAGTACATAATCTCCTCAGGTGCCGAACATCCAAATCCGTTTAGTTCTTGGCTTGGCTTGGTTGCGCTCGTGACATTTCCAATGTACGTGGGCGACAATGACCACTTACCACCAACCCATCAGCTCATCTACCTTTGTGGGTTATAAATTCCTACTGACTGCCTCGGTGGCGTAGTTGTATTGCGGTACGACTGCAAGGCTGAGGTCTCGGGTTCGATCCCCGGGTCGGGCAAAGTGATATTGGATTTTCGTATTCAGTATCAGCCCGGAGTCTGGAATTCGTGCCCGGTATGGCGATAGGCTCGCCCCCTATCATATCATGGGACGGAATACGCTTGGCGAAAAGTGGGTGCACTAGTTGCGCCTCAGCCTACCCCTTCGGGGATAAAAGGCATGAGCATGCGCGTAAATTCCTACTCCCATAAAACGGGTAGGCCATTATCCAAACATAACCTCTAACATACCATCAAAAAACTCAAAAAACATATCTGAGTACATTAACATAACAATAGAATGATAAATAATTCAATAACAAAACTCACCCGATTCGATTCTCGTGCCGATCTGCAAACATAAAAAAGTGATGTATTTATAATTGTTCGTGTCAAATAAATCGAATGGAAAACTGGCAAATGTTTTAATCGATTGTAGTCGATACTGATAGAATGCAGCTGCGATCTTTAATTGAAGGGGTTTCATACAAATATATAAAGGTTTACAATTAGGTAATATAAATAGGCTCTATCTTACGTATACGCATACTCACGCCTTTTATCCTCGAAGGGATTGGCTGAGGCGTAACTAGTGCACCCACTTTTCGCCGTGCGTATTCCGTCCCATGATGTAATAGGGGCGAGCCTATCGCCATATCGGTCACAAATTTCAGACTCTGGGCTGATATAGAATAGAAAAATCCAATATCACTTTGCCCGACCCGGGGATCGAACCCGAGACCTCAGTATTGCAATCGTACCATAATACAACTACGCCACCGAGGCAGTATAAAGGTTTACAATTAGGTAATATAGATAGGCTGTTTGTGAATAGGTTTAAATGCTTAGGTATTATAAACCAAAGTTCCTCGCCGCGTCTGCTTGTCTGAATTCGATTAACTCAAAACTACCGAACGGATTTTGATGAATTTTGGTATGGAGATATCTTGAGACCCTGGAAAGGAAATAGGCTACTTTTATCCCGGAAAAACTCTTCTACGCGGGCGAATCCGCAAGCAAAAGCTAGTTGTATAATATACTATATGTTGCCTGTGAATGTCCTATCCCAGCATAGAATCCCCTGTGTACTTTCCCAGAAAAAAGTAGCTTATTCAATCCAGGTCATAGTCAAATAATTAAAAAGAAAAACAATTTAAAACGATTCCCAAAAAACATGGTAAAACAATTATAAAAGAAATGATTTTTAAAAGAGCTCTTGATAATGTTCGTATTACAGAATTATTACGATACTGTAAAAATAAGAATTTCCAAGTCATTTAACCTACGTCGCCGAAAAAGGAAGAACATTAATATGCGTACAGTAAAGTCTTTATTTCAATACAACTTAATTATTAAACCCCTAAAAGTAGTCTCAAGGTGCATGAATAATTTTAAAAACATATTTATTTTAGTACTTATTTGTCATTGTCCTTTCACTTTAACATTAAAATATCATTAGTAATTTCCCCCCACAAGAAGTGGACGATAGCCTAGTTGGGAATGGAACGGTCTGCCGAGACAATGTCCGGCGGTTCAAAACCCAAGGCACACACCTCTGATTTTTCGAAGTTATGTGTGTATTGTTTATCAATTATCGTTCGCTTTAACGGTGAAGGAAAACATCGTGAGGAAACCTACATACCTGAGAATTCTCGATAAGAATTTCGAGGGTATGTGAAGTCTGCCAATCCGCACTAGGCCAGCGTGGTGGACTAAGGCCTAACCCCTCTCAGTAGTAGAGGAGGCCCGTGCTCAGCAGTGGGCAGTATTTAATACAGGGCTGGTATTATTATATTATTATTAATTTCCCCCTCTAACTAACCGCCGTTTCCAAATCGACCTCAATTGCTTTTTTGGATCCCTCGCGAAAATGGGCCAGTCAGGGTAGTTTTTTTGATATGCTCACAGAGACTTATTATCATTTGTTCATCCTCGGAATCGGATCGTTTATTAAAGGCGTTAGTCATTTAAACAGTGATTAATCAGTGCTTAACTCTACATCAAATTACAAAAAAATAAATTTGAATAAGGCTCAGTCATTTAATTAGTGCTTGCTTAACTCAACATCAAATTAAATTGAGACAAAAATCTGTATGAAATATTTATGTCTATGCCAATAACTCGGTGCTTAGTCACTGTTTAAATTTACATAAAATCTTAAGACAAACCTTTTTTTCTTAATTTTTTTTATTTTTATGAATGACAAGACGAGCATGCCCTTCGCCTGATGATAAGCGATGCGACCACCCATAAACAGCAACACCATCCAGCACCTTACTAAGTACTGTGTGGCATTCCACTGCGCTCGTCATCCTGAGACATAAGATGTTAAGTCTCATTACGTCCAGAAGTTACACTGGCTACAATGTCCTTCAAATCAAAACACAATACTGCATGCACACCGCTGCGTGGCGGTAGAAATAGACATTGTGATACCCACCCAAACGGACTTTTACATAAGAGAGACCTACCACCAGTAAACATTCAATATGAAATCTTTATTGATAAATCTCAGACATTTAATCAGTGTTTAACTAATCATTGCTAGTTTACGTAAAACTAACTTGAAATAAATATCGCTAATTTTAAATCTTAATACCTAAATTTATCAATATTATGTTATTTTCTTTACAGGACGTTTCACAACCTTTCCGGAATCGCGGACGAACGGACATTTTTTGTTCATCATTGAAACTGATTATTATGTCATCATCAGTCGTCCAGCAGGTATGGGGCTGCATATTGCGAAAATTATGTTTCAGATTAATATAACCACGTTGTAACGGTGGTTTTTGTGTGAAAATAGTTTCGACGTTCATGAACGAAAACCTATATTAATATTATAAAGAGGAAAGTTTTGGAGTTGTTTGTTTGTAATGGATAAATTAAGAACGATTTTAAAATTTCTTTCACCAATATAAAGCTACATTATCAGCGAGTAACGTAGGCTACTTTTTATAGCGGAAAAACTTTTTCAAGCGGGCGGAGCCGCGAGCAAAGGCTAGTCAGTTATAAAATAAAGAGTACGTCGAAGAAGCTTATAGATACAGCAGCGATAGCCTAGTTAGGAGTGGAACGGAATGCTGAGACGAATGTCCACAGGTTCAAAAGCCAAGCGCACACACCTGTGACTTTTCTGAAAAGTTATGTGTGTATTCTTTGTGAATTATCGCTCGCTGTAACGGTGAAGGAAAATATCGTGAAGAAACCTGCATACCTGAGAAGTTCTCTGAATTTCGAAGGTATGTGAAGTCCGCCAACCCGCACTAGGCCAGCGTGGTGGACTAAGGCCTTAACCCATTTTTTTTTAAGATTGGTGAAACCAAC
The DNA here is from genome assembly GCA_947568825.1 of Sphinx pinastri. Lineage (NCBI taxonomy): Eukaryota > Metazoa > Arthropoda > Insecta > Lepidoptera > Sphingidae > Sphinx > Sphinx pinastri. The sequence continues at coordinate 7,626,520 of OX387639.1, read as the reverse complement.
ATAGCCATTCCACTCACCCCACAGTGGTGGTAGTGATAACGCGTTTTTCCCCGCGATAAAAAAGGCCTTAACCCTCTCAGTTATAGAGGAGGCCCGTGCTCAGCAGTAGGCAGTATATAATACAGGGCTGGTATGGTATGGTATGGTATGGTATAGATAAAACAAAAAGATGTATTAAAGTAAGGAAATTAAGATAAATAAATAAAATTAGATTCAATATTTATAAGCCTATTTCAGGTTCTTCAATTATTAACTGATCAAAAATAAGAACCTTTCATACTTTAAAATAAATAACAAATACATCTACAAAAGATTTCTACTCAGATGAGTCTAAGCAGATGCTTGCCATAATTAAGTGAATTACTAACTAAGGATTGCGTATATAAATTTTAATTATGACTATAATCTAAGTAAAGACGCTTATTTGTCAACTACTAGCGTAAGTAATCATTTCTCTTTAAATGAAGTAGTCAACGTAAAATCTGCGCGTGAGTTGGACTCGCGTAGCAATGGTTCCGTAAACACTTACAGCCGTATTGACAAATCCATCCTAATATTATAAAGCTGAAGAGATTGTTTGTTTGTTTGGTTGAACGCGCTAATCTTAAGAACTACTGAACCGATTTTGAAATATCTTTTACTAATAGGAAGCTACATTACTCCTGTGTCCTTTAGGCTACTTTTTGTCCCAGTTTTTTTTTCATGCGGACGGAGCCGCGTTCAATACTAGTAATACTATAAGGATGCACAGTGCATCCGAACACAGTGTCGGCAATTTTTTAGTTTTCTTTGGCCTTGCTTTGCTTTGTTTATCTGACATCCAACTGAAGCAAAGTTGTATCTCAATATAAGCCAATCACAGCGCCTCTTTGCCTACGCACTACGATGGCTGTCATGCCGCAAGCAGTGAGAAACAGACTCATTATCAAAACATAGCGCCTTAGTGGCCTAGTAAGGTTTCTGAAAACGGCCACACTATTTTTACTATTAAAACATCCGCGATCTTTTTCTGCCCTTATTCCAGACCAATGCCTTTCTAGCCTTGTTGCAGAAATTTGGTTTAATTTTATGACTATCGTCGAAATCCTGTGGGATCTAATTTCAATTAAATTGTATTAGGGAACCCAAACTTTGTTCAATCTGAGAATTGAACAGTACTAACCATATTCTACGCTCTAAACTAAGAAGGCAACTGATTAAGATGTCCACAATACACCTATGAAAATGTCAATATTACAGATTCTGAGATTCTCTTTATATATATTTCTTTTTCTATTTGTGGAAACATGTGATTAGTGTATAGTTGTTTTTTTTTTTCTTTTACCTTTTCTTTGTGTCACTGTATGTTTCCTTAAAATAAATAAAATAATGTAGAGGCTAGAGCTCTTTAAAGATCAGGCAGAGGGCCACCACTACACCAAATTATACGGAACCCTAAAGACCTTAAACGCCTATGAAACCGCACTTAATTTAAAGGACGAACCCTTACCATTAGTAGTATTTCTATAATAAATCCGCGTCATAGTTGACTCGTAAGTTTTCAGTTATTTATTGTTTTTACATTGACCGTTGATTACTATATTTTATTTATTATCAATGGTCGTATTTAGGTTAAAGATCACTGCATAATTTCATTGGGTGTCAATGTTTAAGGGAAATGCAATTAATAATGTGAGTCACTTGGTAGATTTTAGGGTTGAAATTGGGTTAATTATTGGTTAAAAAGTTTTATATTGATGTGTAAAACCAAATATCGATGAGTATATTTTTATCTTTCTTTCTGGCACGCACTATTAAGTAAGTGCTCGTCGAATCTATATTTTTATACTAGTATTGTAAAGAGGAAAGGTTTGTATTTTTGTACTTTTATTCCGGGAATGTTAAAAGCGAGACTTTTATCCCGGAAAATCTTTTTCACGCGAGCGGAGCCGCGGGCATAAGCTCGTTAATAAAATACTACTGAAAAATTATACTGAAGAGAGTTCTACATATTATTATTTTATAGCTTTACATGTTTGTCGATAAATGTTGACTTAAACAAAGAAACAAGCCCTTATTCTCCATGTATTATCACACCTCCTCACTTCCTAAACCAATCAGGTCCCGGTAGGCAACGGCTTGGCTGTGCCTCTGGCATTGCTTTAGTCCATAGGCGGCGGATGCTGCTTACCATCAGGCGGACTGCTCGCTCTTTTGCCTACTAAGGCAATAAAAAAAAACAAAAAAAGTTAAAGTAAGCAATCTTAATTTTTATTGGTCCATTAAGGAGATCGATCCAAAGATAGCGACTAGTATCGTTAGTTGATTTGGCTGATAGTAAACATGTATTTACCATACAATTCAGCGCTTTGTACGCATGCATGCTCACGCCTTTTATCCCCGAAGGGGTAGGCAGAGGCGCAACTAGTGCACCCACTTTTCGCCAAGCGTATTCCGTCCCATGACGTGATAGGGGGCGAGCCTATCGCCATACCGGGCACAAATTCCAGACTCCGGGCTGATACTGAATAGAAAAATCCAATATCACTTTGCTCGACCCGGGGATCGAACCCGAGACCTCAGCCTTGCAGTCGTACCGTAATACAACTACGCCACCGAGGCAGGCGCTTTGTACATAACACAAAAATAATATCTTGCTTCAAAAACCCGCTCGAACCATAAAATAAACAAACCCACGAAACTAACAAGGCGGTGGACGGTTATGCGACGATTTCCCGATAATTATTTGTTTGGTGGCATCTCCCCGGACCGGTGTTCGGTGCTCGAGTGAGGACAAAAAAGCTCTCACGCGCTCTCATCAACTGAGACCTTTCGATTATTCATGCGCTACGCTGGCACAAGACACATTTATGTTGTATAGAGTTGTTACAACCAAGCTTTTGTATAGTTTTTTGAAGTTATACTTCTTTTGGCGCGTTAGGGAAAAATGATGAGAGTAAATTTTTACGATGCGCGCGCACACCGTCACGAACAACCGACACCCTGAAGTTAGCTATAGTCAACATTTTAGTTTTGAATTTTGAACGTAGAATAAGGCGAAAGATATTGAAGTTATACTTCTTTTGGCGCGTTATTTAAAAAGATTTTTATCTTGTTACGCCAAAGAAGTATAACTTCTAACGCGTGTACATAAGTACACACACACTTTTTGGAACGAAGTTCCTTATTGCGCGTTGTGAAAGGGGGCTGGACGGAAAGTTGTCACGACACTTTTTTCAATTATCTTACTAATATGAACCTTAAATACAATGCGTAGAAGCTATAATTCTTGAAACGAGTATATTTGTATTTATTTTATTTATTTAAGTCATTAAAACCATTTCTTACTAATCTAAAATGAACCTTAAATACATTGCGTAGAAGCTATTTCCCCAGCGTTGGCACGGCACGAGTACAAAAGAATTGAACGTAACATTCTTTTTTCAAATTTTGTTGATTTATTCTACTTTACTACTACTGACATTTATCAATAACAAGACTAAACGTGCTTTGCTCGCGTTTAAAAATCTACTTTATGTGGTAAGCGTAAGATCGAATTTGTGTTTAGTCAATCAAAATTTGTGATAAAAATGCTATGCAATAGCTTTACCGCGGTAGTCTCCGAGTGCCACACGTATTTATTTGTTTTTTTCTCTAGAAACTTATGTATTGGAACGGAAATAGGAAAATATATATATATATATATATTATATATATACACACTCTGTTATATAAATAAAATTTTATTACAATTCCTTCACTAATTAATCGAAAGGAACTTCGTTCCATCCGGGTGTCCCTTGACACCTCTCAAGTTTTTTTTTATTTTGTTTTGGACTTTTACAGATTAAAGTTTGGTGCAATTGTGTTATCGAGTGTCGATTAAACGATATACAATTTGAAAACTTAGTATAAGATAGGCGTTAATTATAAAATTTCACAGAAATAACAAAAGATATTGAATACACACTGAAGTCTTCATTTGTATAAAGTATTTCAATTATACCATATTATGAAAAGATGTTCACTTTTACATTTAATTAGTGTGCTGTCGTGGCGTCAGGTATGCAAGTTTTGAGTGATGTAAATACATAGTTTGAAAGTATCAAACACACCTGAGCCACTGCAGGACAAAACTACTTATATTTTATTATAATTTTATTTTAATAAAATTTTATTTTACTATAATCGAGAATTACATTAAGCCTATCATTCTAACCCTAAAACTACATCTCACTTAACATTATTCGTAAGTGCATAAAGTTGGTTGTATCACCTCTATATAATTCCGTACGATGTAATCGAGTGACGGCTGATAGAGTCGGTCGAGATAATGACATCTGCGGTAAAAACACGGACACTCGGTTATTTATCATCCAGTGGCCTCTTTAATTATCGGACGGGTCCGGTGTGTGCGCCGCCTAACATGTTTACATGGACGACACGATTTATCGTGTCGGAAGGTGGAATGGGAAAAATTATTGAGTTTGCAGTTATTTTCAACGTAGTTTTAGTTATAATATGAATAAAGCTTGCAGTTATTAAACACTCACCAATAAATAACATATAATAAAAGCGTGCTTATCAATTATATAAAGTATCAAAAATTTCCATTCAACTCTAGTTATGTTTTAGGTACTAATTTTACTGGTTTTTATTATTTCCTTCTTTTGTAAACCTTAGAAACTACTCTAGCTATATTTAAATAATTTCGTTAATAAACCTGTTAAATCAATTTCGTTAATAATCGCTCCTCCCAAAGATTTTATCGTGTCGTATCCCATCGGTCAGTGTGAACGGAACTCATCATACTTCATGTTCTTATGAAGCCGTTTCACCATATCCGACGGATGATTTTTCGACACGTACAATTTTTTTCACGCATCCTTATGTTTTCATCGACTTATGATTGTTAAGGATTCAAGTATGTCTAGTACATATAGTATATGTATAAAAGAAGTTTGTATGATTGTAAAGGAACAATTCACAAAGAATACACACATAACTTTTTTTTTCTTTGTGAATTATCGCTCGCTTTAACGGTGAAGGAAAACATCGTGAGAAAACCTGCATACCTGAAAAGTTCTTTGAATTTCGAAGGTATGTGAAGTCTGCCAACCCGCACTAGGTCAGCGTGTTTTTTTTTTAATGGCATTGAATGACGAGACGAGCATGCCGTTCGCCAGATGGTAAGCGATACGACCGCCCATAAACAGTAGCAACACCATACAGCACCTTGAGTTACAAAGTACTGTGTGGCATTCCACTGCGCTCGTCATCCTGAGACATTAGATGTTAAGTCTCATTATGTTCAGTAGTTACATTGGCTACAATGTCCTTCGAACCGAAACACAACAGTGCATGCACACTGCTGCTTGGCGGTAGAAATAGACATTGCGGTGGTACCCACCCAGACGGACTCTTACATATGAGAGACCTACCACCAGTAAAGTGTAATCATCCCTGATGATTACAAGTTTAAACTTATTCCCAAAAAAGGTTATTCACGCAGGCGAAGCCGCGTGCAACACTTAGCCCTTACTAATAATATTTGACTAATAAAAAGCTTAAAAGACTTGGAGCTATGAGTCTAAATTATATAGTACAATTTATTTTATAAAAAATACTTTACAACAAACTGTGACTAACGTATACTAAGTAAGGACAGGTGTAAGTCGGGAATTATTATCGTTGTAGTCAATTGCTCCTCCACGATACGCCTAAGGATCCAATAGAACGATAACCGGAAGTGTTTCATAATAAAAGCAGTATAATCGACTTTTATAAACGTTGTAATGCAAATGGATAATCTGATGATAAGTGATTAGTGCCTGAACACCCACAATGCAAAAGGATAAGGGTTTGTTGAAGATCTCTAAGAATTTGGTTGTATGAAAATCTTATAGACTAAATGAATTATACCAAATTGTGACATTAAGTAACAATTTGGTACACACTAATACTACAATTGTTATGTTTTCCAAAAGGAAGACGGTGATGTTACCTGTCAATCGTTAAAGAGTGGTAATTTAGATGTTTTAGCCTGTTATATTACATATTGTGCAAAACGAAATGCTTGGAAGAAGACTGCAGTGGTACCCCGGTTGAGCCTTTTCATCTATACTAATATTATAAAAACGAAAGATTTGTTTGTTTGTAATGGATAAAGTCAAAAAATCCTGAACCGATTTTTAAAATTCTTCCAGTTATAGGAAGCTACATTACTCTTGAGTGCTATAGGCAACTTTTTCACGCGGGTGGAGCCGCGAGCAGAAGTCTAGTAATAAATAAGTAAATTGCCACACCCTGTTGAAATACGTCTCTATATATTTTCATTTATGTTATAAATATTTGCTGAACAATTACAGATACAATTTCAATAAAAAAAAGGTAAGCTTATAACTCTATCTATTAAGGTGTAATTAAAGATATATAAAAACAGTAATTATGATTAATTAGTGAGGGGGCTGTCGATAAATTGTGTCGATATCATTCAAACGGTGCATCAATACGAATGCGTTCGCAATTAAGATTTTTTTAATCAACCTATATTTCAATTAGGGCCGATATGTAATCGATTTTGAGTAACAGGGCCGGGCTCGGTGTCGAATTAAAGGGGTATTTAAAACAATTCGGACTTATAATGTTATCTATGTTTTATATAACAAATAAAAAGGCGGTATTAAGTGAAACATTTTCAGTTACTTGTTATTAGTTTAAAATACGATTTTTAGTAACCCAATACATTTTTACTACTTCGTCCATGCTTAGTTGCTTGCTCTTCTTTAATATCAGCACATTGATGAACTGATGTGTAAAGAAGCAATCTCAATAATAAAATAACTATTACAAGATTTCAGAACTCCAAAATATTGCTTTCTCACAAGATTTCAACTGTAAATTCCTTCATAACTATGCAAAGCATTGTCTTACCTGAATAATTTATGAATATATCCCCTGCATCATAACTCCAAATACGTCCCCCAACGGGTCACAAACGACCCTATATCACAAGTGACACACCAGAAAGTGAGCTCGATAAATCTCGCCAGAGTTAATTAACTGCCAGCACAATGCTTTAAGTGTTAAGGACGAGATACGTTAGATGTTAATCGTTAAGCGGACGCGGGCGGGTCAAAAAAGGGTCACGTGTCATATTTGTTTTATGTGAGAAAATAATTAACTGATCAACTTACGTGTGAGCATTAAAATGGATTAATGAGGTATTTATTCATTTAAATATTTTTTTAAAGACTGTCTGAATTTTCTAAAGAAGATCTAGAAGAGCTAGTCGTAAGATGAGCTAGGCTCTAAACGTGCTTGTTATAGTGTGTTGTGCATATCATCAATAGGAGTGAGACAAAGGCCAGTGGAAAAAGAAATACTAAGGCATCAGCATAATTTTAATATATTTTTACCTATTCATAAAACAGAGTCAGAGACAGACTGGTTCTATTTTTGAATCTCATTAATCTTAAGTTTCGAAGAACGTCAGCCGCATGAAGTCCACTGCTGGACATAGGCCTCCCATAAAGATTTCCAGTCGGACCTGTTAAAAGCGGCCTGCATCCAGTAGGTATAGTGATTTTCAACCGGGGATTCGTACTTAGTCCCACTAGAAAGGAGACGATAAAATAGACGATGAAAATCACTATCTCTCATACCTCGAGGCAGCCCCCAACCACCGCGCTAATACATTTGCCGATTAAGATCTGAGGAGGAACTTGATACCACCTTATCACGTGTATCTGACTGCATCGCGCCTCGATACGAGAACTAGTATACTAGGTATAAGAATTTGTGATAAAAATCTATGATTACGTTGTTAATTATAAGGGTTTTGTGTTATGTCGCCTAGTTGGACTTAAAATGTAAACTGCGAGGTTCTGAGTTCAATTTACAGGTCAGTTAATTTGGTGTGGTTATTATTATGATTATCCCGAAATTGAATACTCTAAGATTGACTCCACCCAGTCAGATAGGCCGACGTAATTTCCTTTTGTTTATTTTAGGCAAGATTTCCAGGCTAATACCATTTATGTATATCTATACATATAATAAAGTAAAACCGGTGTCTGTAAATTTAAAGAAATGTGATATGAAAGAAAGGGGGTGACTAAAGAAGGGTAATGGAAAACAAATCAGCGATTTTTATAATTCTTTTCTGGCCGTCTGTTTGTCTGTTTGTTTGTTACCGCACATATCCGAAATTACTGAACGGATTTCGTTGAAATTTGGCATACGGGTAGATTATATCCTGGATTAACACATATACTTTTTATCCTTGGAAAATATAAAGCGGGACGTTTATCCCGGAAAAACTTTTACACGTGGACAGCCGTAAGCAAAAGCTAGTAACTAAATAAATGTTGTATAATTACTCTCCGCATATATGTAACAATTCATTGCACCTTACAACAAATTCTATATAAACAAAATTTATGGAATAAGTTGATCAAAACTAAAATACTATAAGAAAAAAACCACAAGCTGTATTGTGTCTACGATGACTATGTATTTTAGCCTCCTTCGTTCACAAAAAACTTACTGAGCATACGTCTTTCCGCCTCTGGTCTGGTGCAGAAAAAATCTATGCCTAAGCTTTGATGATTTTTTTTAAAGAAAGAATCACAACGCCTTAATGATCGAACTTGATAATATTTGACCAATCAAGTTAAATTTACCTAGCTAGAGCTAATTACACAACCCATCTTCACCATAACATTATTTTTACGCAAAACGTTCATAATACAGTAAATCAATCAAGTGTCTCAATAAAACCGCAATTTGTCACACGATATAAAACTAAAGCTGCAATGTAAACAGCGCGAGGTGACTAGTCGCTCGGTATCGCGATACCGTCCACATGATCGATAATCGTTGCTCGGTCAGGCGATAGCTTACATTTGTGTACTAATTTTTTAATGAGGAACAGTGCCGGAGCTAGGGATTTGGTACAGGGGTCTTAAGAAAGGTTTAGATTAGCAAGAATTGCCTTGACTTCCGTAAGTCATTTTTCACATGTAAAAATCACGTCACGTTGACTTCTTTAAATGAAGCTTACAGGATTCCTGCAAGTCGAATGTGTATAGAACTATTGAAATATTGCAGCTAGTGTATGTGGAAGTTATTGCACAATATATTGCTCCAAGAACTTGCTTGTCAAACTTAGCATTAGCGACGATAAAGCCCCAAGTAATTTAGCTGAATACTCTCTTTTTATACAAATGCCATTCACTCAATGGTAAGCGTCACAACTGCCTATAGAAAGTCCCTAATTCGCCTAAAGTATTGAATGGTGCGCTGCGTGGCATAACACTACTTCACCCTGAGACATTTCTTAAGTCTGATATTGTAATTCAAATCAAATCACATCTTCACAATGCTCGTCATCAGAAATAGATATTGAATGAAACAGGCCGGCATAATTGTGTCGACTGGCAAGGGATCATCATCTCTAGTTATCTGAACCCTAATCCACGTACCATCAGATGCAGTGGGGTCATTTTACTGAGCCCGTAGAAAACAAGAACCTATACGAGAAGTTCCCCGTATAGTATACAAGGGTGTATGAATATTAGTTCCCTCTTTAAAAAAAAGTGTGTGTGTACTTATGTACACGCGTTAGAAGTTATACTTCTTTGGCGTAACAAGATAATAATCTTTTTAAATAACGCGCCAAAAGAAGTGTAACTTCAATATCTTTCGCCTTATTCTACGTTCAAAATTCAAAACTAAAATGTTGGCTATAGCTAACTTCAGGGTGTCGGTTGTTCGTGACGGTGTGCGCGCGCATCGTAAAAATTTACTCTCATCATTTCTCTTCAACGCGCCAAAAGAAGTATAAAATCAAAATTTATAATACTTTCATTCGCAGGTTTGTGAATCCGTGAAGCTTGGACCTTAGTGTCTATGGCCATGGGCTACACGTGATGCCGTGTAATTGGATCGACCGATAATGCCAACATTATTCATGTAATATTTTTATTATTTGCATTCAGGCCGCTTCCAATAGTAAGTTTGGAAATCTTGGAGGCTTGTGTTCAACAGCGGACATCATTGGCAAATGATGATTATTATTATTTTTTGCGTATAAAACAGCCAAACAGTTTAATCATCTTGAAGTTAAGTCTTTCAGGCAATTTCAGGCCTACTATCATTCTTTACTTCCTAAAACGAAGTCCATTGTGAAACTAAAGCGGTCAACTTAGATTAGTCATGGTGTAGCACAATAGCACATTATTAAGAATTTAGGCTAAGTCAATGCCTACTTTGAAAGCAAGCCTTTAAGAATTAGATAATATATTTTACTATTGATCTTTTCACAAATCAATAATTATGAAATAATATTTTTTAAGGACAAAATTAGTATAATATATACCGTAATGAGATGCCTAGTATTTCCTATTTTCTTGTATGGAGCTGAAACATGGACGATCAAACAGAAATGTCGCAAAAGGATTGACGCCCTTGAAATGTGGTGCTGGAGGCGCATGCTAAGAATTAAATGGACTGCTCACCGCACTAACAAATCTATCCTGAACGAGCTTCGCATCAAACAAAGACTCTCGTCTATTGTGCACATGCGAATCTTCACAATGTTTGGGCATGTCATCCGAAATGAAAGCTCTTTGGAGCGATTACTGGTGCTAGGAAGAGTAGAAGGTCGACGTTCTCGTGGCAGGATACCCACAAGATGGACAGACGTCATTAAATCATCTATGAACTGTTCCCTTACTGAATGCACACGCAGAGCCATAAGTAGAGAGAGATGGAGAAGTCTCGCTAGAGCTGCAACCAAATTTTCTGACGATCCATAACCACGACCACTCCGCCAGGAGTGTACGACTGAGAAGAGAAGAAGAAGAAGATACCGTAAAGGATTAAAAAAGAATTTGAACATCGCAATTTTCTGTCTTTTATTTTTAATACTTGTCAATTAATATACAATCCAATTTATAAAGAGCGAGATAAAACCAATAATTTGTTCATGAGGCGAGACTCAAACCTTATCATACCACAATACCGTTACGCGAAGCATTTCTGAAATATCGAGGAAATTAAGGTAATTTGTCTGAACCGCGAATATGTAAACTAAAAACTGAAATTAAACTTTATTTGTAAGGTAAAAAAGTTAATTTACTGTAAGAGTAGGTCAATCATAATTGTAATAGTATTACGGTCATTGAACTCCAGAAAGCGGTAGCTATACGAACATTAAGTTGTTTATGGAGCGAGTCTGAAGACTCTAACACATTCAGACCCTATCTTAATACTTCTTAGTAAAATAAGACTATATGTAAAAGTCACTCTCAACTATGTTACAAAATTCCCGAGATCATTCAAGGAATTAAATCATTTTTGATTGCTTATCTGAGAAACTTAAAGCTGATTTCACCGCTTGCTGAAATGCCACTCGTCAGAAGAATGTATAAGTCGACCTATTACAAAAGACACACTTCTATGCTTTCTATGCTCCCAAATAAATGGTAAAATGAGTAATATCTACATTAGCTGGTTAATACGATAGCTGTCAAATTAAATTTACTTAAAACATGTGAAAATGGCTCTCAGAAAGGTAATGGAGAATCATAAGGTCATGACGCAATGTTTTTAACTTTCATGTCAGCCTTTTTACTAACAATCAAACACGATTAATAAAGGCAAATGAATGCCCAAAACTCCATTGCGTCAAACATGCATATTTAACAATCATACACCTGCCACAACAAACTTCCCAATTAATGCCATTGTTAACAAGAATATATAATAGTTATAATTAAGTTTCAAAAGATTTACAATCGCATCAAATCAGCCTATCCGAAACCACTCATAACTGTCAATAAAATAGTGATGAGGAAGCGAGTTATCGACTTATCGATAAAGCGCCGGCCACACGTAGCGCCTGCACCAACATACTTACATGCAAGATTATTAAGTAGTATACATTTCAATTGCAAGACGTGTGCACAGTATATTTATTGCACCTTTTCAATGGCTGAATAGAGATAAACACCATGTTCAGAACAGATTAATGTTGTTTTTGTTCACGACGAATGGCGGGGTTTAAACAATTGTTTGTTACTTTGCAATCTGTAACGAAAATCGGTGTTCTTTTTACATCTTTTGTGCCGAGTATCGTATTATTGCGTTTTTCAAAAGAATTAAATCTAGGCCTTTTTAAAGTTTATGGGCGTCGTTGGGAGCTCAAAAACAAATGTCTGGAAGTTATGTGATTTTAAATGTTACTAAAATATTTTTATCGCTCAACATACTGTAATTTCAAACTCGTTCGCTTACCGAGGAACACTAAAGTGCGTTTTAAATTAAGTAATTTATTTTACAAACTTATTTGCAAGCGTAATTGTCGCTCGGGACGCAAAAATCATCGAATATGTTTCCGTAATAAATTATCGATTCCGAGAAAAACTGCACGTTGGCTGGAACGGCACGCCTAATTACAAGGCGCAAAATAAAACGAGGCGCGTCCCAAACCAGATACTAAGATGAAAAATTCGAAAGCATTCAAAGAAGTTACACGAGGGCCTGTCATTACACAGGGTCAATTGGACCCCCGTGACGGTAAGCTGGCACTTGAGTTAATTTTTTAAGGTTAATATATTGATTAATCAAAAAATATTACACTTTTGTCAAGGAAAGTTCACTACCGTCATATTGTTACCGGAATTCGAGTCCACATTAGCCAAAATTATCGCGAAGGGCCACAAAATTACCACAACTACACACCGGCTTACGAAAAATGTCGAATTTGAGCACATAATTGCGTAATAACTCAGAAACGATTACCGCAACAATACGTGGTGCGCATTATACCCCGCTACTAAAACAATGTGAAATTTGTGTGAGTTTTGATCGAGCCTTGGCGTAAGTGTGGCCAGTTTTTGCAGGCGGGCCCCAGCTTCTTTCCAAGATTCCGAATGGTATAATGAAGCCATTACCCACAAGAACAAGCTTGGGCGAACGCAACTCGTATGAAATAAAAAAATGTATGCCCAAATCGCCCGAAGGTACTCTCGTGCGCCGACATGCTGTCTTGACCGAGTAGAAAAAGAATTAAAAAGCGCATTTAAGTTCGTTAGGACTCGTTTCGCGGTCTCGCTTTCGAATTCAAATATTTAGATGCTTTTATTTTTAGAATCGTGGGCCGCAGCTAACCGGCTCTTGTCAAAAGTTACTTTTTAATGGTGAACATCGGATGTTTGAGTGAGATCTCATGAGGGAATTTTAATGATATAATAATTGACGCTCTGAAAATATTAATTAATTACTTCCCGATGGATAAAAAAGGAAGTTATTCTATCATTAGTAGTGGTGGCCGAGCTCCGACTAAATTAACAAACTGAAGATGACAAGGCAGTAATCTTACATATAAACTATTTCTTAATCATGCAACAGCCGTTATATGGTGTGCCTTGAGCGAGAGCTCTCCACGACGCTGCCCACTTGAACCAAGTTAAATATATTACATGAAAATATTTTAAGATCATGGCGCTTGGAATTTAAGTCTCAGATTTGTATTGAACGAATTTCAAATATTGCATAAATAGTTTAAGATTTTGGTACAGATATGAATAAAACAGCAGATATATTGCGACTAATTTTTTATGTAAATAAATGTTTTGTAAAAATCATTGGATCTACAAGTAAATGGAGATTTTAGTAAGAAGATGCTAGAATAAATCTCAAAACATAAAATACTTAAGTAAAACCATATCTATGTAACACATTAGAATTGTATTCTAAAACACAATTAAAGTTTCGGCTTCGTCATCACACCACCATCAAGCGGCCGTCCGAACATGTTAATCTGAGATCATTAGCTACGATAAAGACATGCACTGATTACCCTACAATGCGAGACAAAAAATGCCTTAATCAATTCAAGGGGCCTATAAGAAAGCGACAAACTTACGCCCACGCTCCGCCACGAAGGACCCAAAACAATAATAAGGTAATTTGTAAGAGAAAAAACCTGGTATGACACTTAATTAAGTCAATTGTCTAGCCTACAATGTTTATGACGCTCCCAGTATCGAAACTTGGAACATGTCGTATTTTTGTGATTTTATACTAGTGATAAAAGCTTACACGTTGATTTAAATGTTATCGTGAACATTTACATATTATTCATCGAATTGATTTCATCACCATCTTTATAAATTCATTATTGTACAAGAAGTATATCTCTATAAGATATTTAAATGCAATGCCAAGCCTATGCCTATCCAAACCAAGTGCCACATAATTTCGAATCGTAAAAAGTCAATCCGAGCACAACACTCGGACCGATTACAAAATGTTAATTTCAACACCGGAACGTTCAAAAACATCTTAATTGAAGAAAACTCAATCTGAACTAATGCACCGCTCCGACCCACTCAACACTCAGCCGTATCAAAATCACATTAAGATGTCCAAAAACCGAGAGCATTAAACCAGTACTCGTACATATCTCGGACCAACTACTAATAACTCAATCCTTAGTAAATTATATAGACTCGTGAGGTTCACATCACTATCATTATAGTTCGTTCAGCGTGCCGCGGTGCGTTATTTTAAAATAAGTCATTTCTTTGAGTCATTTAACGTTTCTTTATGTCATTTGAGTAAGTCACTGAAACATTCGGTTGCGGTGATCGCATAAAATCGTTTTTTATTTCTTCTTTATGTGCGAATATTTTGGTGAAACAATCGCGTGCTGGTGATTATATCGACCCAGCTGTCGGTTCGGGGATTTTAGTAATTAGTGTTGATTTTTAAATCTTATCACTATAAAAATCTATTATGAACAGAATTCAGACTTGGGTAATTAATTATAAACTTAATTGTTAATACACCGCGAGGATACGTACACACCTGAGATAAAAAAAATAAGGTCATATTAAATTTGTCAACCCACACTAGGCCAGCATGATGGACTAAGGCCTCAACCATGAGTAGAGTAGGCCCGTGATCAGCAGTGGGTAGTTTATAATAGAGGGCTATTACAATGCTATGATAGTTAGTTACAGATAAAAAATACGGATTACTTTCGCTATAAAAATAGCCGAACTCAATTGTATTTCTCAGAATAATCATACATTCTATAATAAATATATACCGTTGCAAAAATCAACACTAATTTGTACCAGTACTAAAGCACCAAATACTTAGGAAGCTAAACGCACCGGCATCTCTCGCGTGTCTATTACTCGCATTCGTCACGTAGTAATAACAATATACCTGTATTTCTCTCGGTATTCGTTTTGTACCGCGCTCGTTGTACCACGCCCATACGATTATTGCGAGCCGGGCTATCGACAACGTACACAGCACTATTGCTTTAACGCTTACCATTTTATACGATTTCTATCGTGTTTGTGTTGATTTTATCGATATTGTTTTTGTTTGGTGTATGGTTGTGGTTTTGGCACGTAATGAGATGGGATATGAAATGTATGTACGAATAAATAAAGAGAATTTGAGATTATAAGTTTAAGGTTTTTTTGTAATTAATCTATTCTTTTGCTTTCTGTAAAGTATTTAGACTCTGTTCAGAAAAATAAATGTAAAAAATTAGTACCTATTTTGAAATAATTTATATTTAAGGGGCTAAAATTACGCCGATTTAGTAAATAATAGAGATGATGCAAAAGTGGATAGATATTAAGTTTTTTCTTTCTCCCAGTATAGCATAAAACACTTTACGAATCTTCGCACTTTTGACAATTGTCTGCTTGAGTTTTACGTCTTCCATCCCCTCCTACCATTAAGGGAACCACGCATGGTTACTGAACTCGAGCTTTGTGGTAACCTTAATCTTAGCTCTGATAAAATAAAATCCTTTGCCGCACTGTTCAACTGTGGAAGATTACCGATGCACTTCTTCCTATGGTATTTTGTCAATGTGTGAGGAAAAAATTACACAAGGCGGCATAATTATGACAACTGTCATCATAGACAATCGCTCCCGATTTTAAATTTGTATTAGTCGACATCGCATTTTCAATGAGATGTACACTACACGTTCATAAATATACACAAACCATAATATGCCTTAACAAATCAGCCTCAAACGCAACAAAGTTATACCAATGCGAAAATAATTTCAAATATCTCCTTAGACATATTTTCCATCATATACAAGCTTATTACATCCTGCCACCTTCTTATTTATGACAGTGTTAACTCGTAACGCGGTCGTGTTACGTTAACTTCGTGTATTTAGCGTCAAATGGTATTCTGTATGCCAATTTCCATATTAATAAACGCGATGAGTTACGTTACGCGCTTGTTACGAGCTGTTAAAATAACTTGTGCCATAGAGAATAAGGGAGCTGAATAGAGAAACTTCTAAGCTGATCAATTATGCAACATTCAAACAAAACAACTCAAGCATGATATATTAATCTTTCTGTTTACTCTACTTCAAGAAAGATTGATGTCCAATACCAAACGGAATGATTCATTCGTGAATCAGCGATCAAACTATTTATATTCAAGAATACAATGACTTCTATACTATGTGTTTCGAATATGTATTAAAGTATGCTGTCATTGGTAAGTTTTATTGCAAAGATTTCTTTGTATGAAAATATGTTATGGCTTGCTGACAGAGGATCTTTGGGTTTGTTGTGATGAGCTAATGCAGGTCTATTTATGACTGGATTTCAATAAATATTGATATATTTAATTTACGAAATTTACTGGTGGTAGGTCTCTCATATGTAAGAGTCCGTCTGGGTGGGTACCACGGCAATGTCTATTTGTACCGCCAAGTGTGCATGCACTGTTGTGTTTCGGTTTGAAGGACATTTTAGCCAGTGTAACTACTGGACATAATGAGACTTAACATCTTATGTCTCAGGATGACGAGCGCAGTGGTATGCCACACAGTACTTTGTAATGTTGTTGCTACTGTCTATGGGTGGTCGTATCGCTTACCACCAGACGAACGGCATGCTCGTCTCGTCATTCTATGCAATAATAAAAAAAAAAAATATTAAATACCCAGTAATAAAATATCCTCCCTTTATGCTATGTTATAATTTGAGGGGACCGGAGCTCTTATTTATATTTTAGAGAAGCTTATGTTTAGCGGTGTACATTATCTATAGCTAACAATGTTGATCGATAGTCAATAACTTAGTCATAGTAAGTTACGATAGCTTAAAGTCCAGGCAATAAATTAACCACAAATCTATACGTAAATCAATTCACAAAAATGGGACATACTTATACTCATAAAATTAGAAACTTAATTTAATTTGTTTGTCTATTAAAACATAGACTGATATTAGCAATGAGTTACGATTTTGACTTTTAATAAATAAATCTTCTCAATATCGATATTCCCCCATCACTATTTCTGGTCGCACTGCCCCATGGGGTGACTTTATCATCCTCAACTAGACACTAACATGTAACCACACTATTCCAATAAACGCAGCATTACAACGAATAATAACTTTTATCGACAACTATTATGAGTGAATTTATGATGTTTTGAAATACAGTTGTATTCTAATTGTAATTTATAGCTTATTTAATTGCCTGATAAATAATTATGATTAAATTATTAATCAATTATTTGTTTAATTGTTTTTATGGATGTTGATGAATCTATTTTTTACGTTTTAACTCAATAAAAATCAATAAAACATACTTTATGTGTTTTACACAATTATAAGAAATTATTTTCCATTCGATTCGTTTAAATATCGATTCCAGAATAACGACACGATCATTATTTTTATGTACTTACTACATCTTGATTGGCTGACCGCTTCTAAAATACCTAAATCCACGCCCAAATCGAATTGACAGTAATATCTTTGATTTGGCGTGTGATACGCATAACACATCGCCTAGTACCTAGTTATATTCTTTGGTTTACTATACTTAGAACATACTTAGTTTAAAGGGTTCAAAACTTCGAATATAGGTACAGTCAGCCACATAAGTAGCTGAACAAATTCAAAATTTCAAACCGCCTATACGCATTCAGTTCAATTAAAATTCTTTTTTTTTCTTTGTGTTAAGTAAAGTTAATCCCTTTTATTTAATTTTTATGAAGAGAAAATGAAAATTGGTGCACAAAAATGTAGGGGCGATTTGAAGTTTTGAATTTGTTCAGCTACTTATGTGGCTGACTGTACATGATACAATAAAAAAACCTTTTATTATTCTTAGTGATTTTAATACAATTTTGCAATTTCTATTAAAATTATAATAAAATATGGAGGATTCGACGACTTCATCTCAAGAATCGATTTCTCATTTTGTTTCATTCAAACTAAATTCCTTGCTACAAGGTATCGTGGTATCTAAAGCGTGATGGTGGGATGGTGCATTATTACGATGATGGTGAACGGTAAACAGTCAATATTGAGCCGGTGCCAGGGCTGCGTTTGCTGAGACGCGTCGCTGCAGCTTACTGCCACCGTCAATATTTACAGTGCCGTGCGCGTGCGCAGGGTTGCCAGTTGCCATTATGTAATACTTCAAATTTCGAAAAAAATGCAATAATATGAATTAAAAAGATTTTATAATAAATATAAAATTTGAGAAATCAATTCAATAAATATTATTATTTATTCAAATATTAATAAGTGTTTATATACCTATGATGTGTACAAGCATACTTTAAATGTATATAATAATATATTTTCAACTCATGTATTTATTAGCCAGCTTTATGCCACATCAGAGCATGAAGCCGCCGAATTCTGACATCACATTTGCATCTGTCAGATTACTCTTCGGGATTAAATACTTTATGTATACGACCGCTGGCGCAGCTCGGACCATTATTGTACCAGAAGTCCAGTTTGATACGTTTTATATAAATAACCTCGTAAGTACTGAACGTTTTTATATTACATGTCAACTAATGTTTACGCCTTAATACCCCAAGAGAAAAGCTACGTGTGCAATTGGCGCTGTTCGCCATATTTTTTCACCTAGCTGTATTAGATGATAATTCATTTAGTGACGATTTGACCACTTACTGATAAATGCTACTCGTTACATAATTGTATAAGCCGACCAACTACAAAATTCACACTGTAATCTATGCACAAATTCTAAAATGACTACTATCTACATTACCTGTTTAATACGATAACTGTCCAATAAAATCAATTTGAAACTAGTGAAAAAAGCCTTCTGTTAACAGTTACAAAACCTGAAATTAATTCACATAAGCTAAACATTTCAGTAGTGACAACCCTAACCATGTGTATCTAGAAGCATTTCTAGAGCAAACTTCACGGCTAAGAAAATATCGTAAATTTACGTTACATTGCTACCCCACTGCGATATTTATGTTCCCATCATCGTCATAAGGGGCGATGGACTCGAAACACGACGATAATCACACAATTTTAGGCTGTTTGCACACGAAGCCCGTATTTGTATAGGTGCAGGCGGGGATAAAAGTTTACGTTCTAAAACCATGTTTGTCATACTAGTGTATCATTGGACGACATTTAATTCGTCATACTGGTTTTATTAGTGTAAATAGTTGGTAATTAGGTGAGCTTAACTGGATTCCTTGGTGACAGGTAGTTTTTTCTTCGTGTTATATTTACAGAATTAATTGTTTTACTGGATACCTTCATATAGGAATAGTAGATAGATATGTGATTGTAATTACTCATAGTCTTGCGTCGTGCTAATACATATCTTATGTGTAAGGTATTAAGAGCTACGAGGGACTTTTATACAATAGAACGACAAAAATTTACAGTGGTAAACGTATAAGAGTTTTAATTTTTTTCCATGAGAATAAAATAGCTTTAACTACAAACATTAATATTCTTAAGTATATTATAAATCAAGAGAAAAATATTCAAAGTTCATCCATTAAAATGACAGTTCAGGAAACATCATCAAAGGAATGCAAACCAATTTATAAACGCGACCAAAATTTTTGAACTTTAAATAAATATTAAATCTTAATAATTTTTAGTACTATCCCACGTCATGGGCGGGGTCACCATAAAAATCAAAATCGGAAACCAAAAATTGAGACCTAAAAAAACACAACCCACGAGAAATTAGTACCCCATATTGACCGTATCCGACCAAATATTGACAGGCACCAGAAATCCAAAATATCAATAAGCTACTGTATGCCCCCCGTCTCACTCCGTCAATATTGAATATACTTAAAACATTTTCTGAGAATCGGTTTTAGTGTTACACTGAGATACAGTGAACAAACTTGTCTATTTAGAGTTGGCTTGATCAACATCACCTTCGTTTAAGGGAAGTTCGACTTTATTCCCCCCTGATAGAGGTGAAGGAAAGCGATCAGCTAAATCTGTAGAAGGATATGCAGCCCTATACTAATTGAAGTGTACCTAAGGTTTAAAGGTATTGGAAATTCTATTTCTGTGAAGGAAGTCATCTCTGTTTGTGACGCATTTAGCATGTTTCGAATGCTTTGAGATAATTCTATGAATGCATTACATGATGTAATTAAACAGCAATAACTACTTAGAAGATGGAACAGATGAGAAGAATTCATCAACTTAACTCAGAATACCTTAGTTTTAAGAAGAAAGTAAAGAATTATGTTTTAATGGAATATGACTAATATATAAATCTAGCACAAGTAAAATCAACTAAAACAGAACAAAGAGGAGATGAAAGTTCCGAGACAATAATTTAAAAGATGTATGTAAATAGTCAAAGTACAGTACTTAACGTTGTTCCAAAAAAAATTAAAGAATACCATACATAGTACCAAACATAATAGAATGACATCCCTCGTCAAATATCAAGTACCTGTATTGTGAAATTCTAATAATTTCACCAAATCGTCACTTTCTATTGTCATCGCTTTTCTTAGATGACAAAGCCCGTTCTAAGTATTTTCCACTTTTTCAACTTTGGGATTAGTTTTAATCCTTCATTTCTCCTTTCTCATTACTGCAAATATTGGTTTTATACCTGAATTAAAATAAACTTAAATCTTTTTGAATCAAGTACCTTTGTAAACTCAAGTAGCTCTTTAATATTCTTTTTTGCCCTTTGAAGTATGAAGTATTTTCATCAACAGAATAGTTCTTTACAAAAAGTTACTTTAAGTTTCCGTATTAATTTTAATATTCACTTCTTCTAAAAGCTTCTACTTAGCAGAATTATTATTCAAGGTAGTCTTTACAAACAATTTACCATCAAAATCAACTAACAAACACATTTCGAATACGCATTATCGTTTACGCAACGCGAATACGAAGGCGAATGCGAAATACGCACGGTTTTTATCATAAGATAAGTGCAGCGGACCAACAATACATTAAACTCGTAACGGCACGCCTGCGGGCTAAACATTAATTGCTGAGTTCGTATTTATTGCCATTGTATTAAATCGTAAAATACTCACGCGTCTAAAATACGATAAATGTGTTTGAATCGTGTGCTCTGCCGATTGCGGCTAGGACGACATGATCATATTGCTGGATAGTCAAAATATGTCCTAGGACTGTTGTTTGACAAAAATAGTGAACTATTAATACAGTCATAATTGGAATTGATTCCAGGGGTTCTTATAAAAATGGATGCTGGTTGAATTAAATTAGTATATTTTTTACTTTTAATATTTTGGAACAGCCCTCGATCCGCCTTCCTCAATCATATTAGCTAACCCTTTTGAATAGGCTTTAGGCATGACATAATACACAAGTGTTAGCAATGCTTTAAATACAATATTTTAACCTCCTTTGCCTACTCAGTCATAACCAATTCCAATCCTTAAAAGTATGTCTCCAATATAAATGTCTAAATCAGTTTCAATTGCATCACAATGGACGGTGTCCGAAACCGTGTCGGGAATCGAACCGATCGCCCACTCGCATTCCTTAACTGGTTTCCTATGGGCTTACGAGCTATTAGCGCCGCATAGAGATTTTATTGCGCTTTGGACGGTACTTGCTTCATGACTATTGGATTTTATAAGGGTATTTTGGAATTATGGATTTTTTGTTGATGGAGCAAGGTTGAAAATACGTTTAATATACTCGTCATGTACGATTTAAAGCTTATTTCATTCAATAGCAATTGGAAGAACGCCTTTTTTATTGCATTTATTGTTTTCATAACCCTTAGGCTATAACTTTCAATCTCTTTATGATACAACTAAATCTAGAAATGTTAAAAATCCTCTTTTTCAAATTACGCTAAAATTAAGTATGATATTTCATCCATTACGTAAAAAACCACATAACACAATAAATACTAATAAATTTCCACGTAGTCATATACCATGGCGTTTATAAAACTAACGTATCACGGTAATGCGACGGGCACGAAAACTAAATCAAAGTCAAGATAATGTTGTCCAAACAATACAGAGTTCTGGGCGTTACTTAAAAAGGTAAAACGTACCTTTTTCAACTTCGGTAACATCTGAGCAATCCTTTACTTCAATAAATGAAGATGAAATATGTATAAAATTATCACTTTTACCCAAGGTTGCATTGTTGGTCATTGTTGAATTAACAACTTTATCGATAGAATTTCTTGAAAGTTCTAATTGTGTCGCAATCATGGTGAAAGCACTTTTCCATAATATTCAAATTAAGTTCTAACCAAATTATTAAATTTGTGTCAAATAAATCACAAGTAAAATAACGTTATCACAAAGAAATGACAGAATAAATTTGTTCAAAGTCATCTATCATGATGATACATATAGGTGTATAACGGTGTTAAGAAAATCCAAATAAGACCAGTGGGGCTTATTGTTTCAATATTACTAAGAAAAGAAAAGTCTTTTGATTTAGGCTTTGATTAACTGAAGTTATTCTGAGGAACTTCTATATCTATTGAATATTTTATACTTATATACTTAATTTACTGTCCATCGCATCTTTTCTAGCTTACAACGTCATTTCTCAATATAAAGGTGTTTTAGTATTTTCTTATATATAATTATACAAAGACCACACGAAATACAATTTCGAAAACATACAATATCCTCGCATAGCTAAACATTATCTTCCGTAGGCCAGGGCTCGCGCCAGTAGCTCGCACCACTTCGCTAACTGGCACGGCAAACTATCATTATCACCTGCCAACTTGCCTAGCTAATGTGTTTGGACTTACGACCGGTCTTTGAAATAGAAAAATTAAAGCAGTACCTGTGTTTATATTGGACTTGGCTGCGAGTGGCTGGTTGTATGTCATTATGTACTCCGTACTACATAATGATGGGATAGCAGTGGCTTTTTATGTGCTACTTTATTTACTAACAGTAAATGCAGATCTAATATAACGTTATTTTATAGTAATTTGTAACGTTTTAGATGAAAAAAAACTATTTAAATAAAATGATGATACGTAGACGAAAAATGTTGAAATAAATTACGGGCATCCATATTTCATGTAATAAAGGAAATTGCATTTAAATTCTTTGCAAATCTTCATTGAAATCAAAATATAAAAAAGACAGTACACAATGTTGGAAAAGAATTTGAGCAAACATGTCATGCAGCGTCAAGCGCAACTACACCAATATTTGACCCCGTATCAAATTTCTTGAACATTAAGCAATCATGTTCACTAACAGAACTGTTTGTTTCTGGATTGAAGTGTCACGAGGGAGCTAACGCGGGCATCCTGTCTGTCTGTCTGTCCCGATAAGATAGAGCATACATCGCCTGATTGTTTAATACGTTAAGATTTCCGGTGCAACAGATAATTTTAAGTCCTCATCTAATATTTTTGAGATATTATGTAATGGGGTACTCATCAGGCTTGAATTACCATTTAAGGGTCGATTAAGCTTTAGTGTTCAGAATAGATGGACGTAATTACACTTTAAAAGCGATTCATTTAAAAGGCAAATATTGACTTAATGGTGTTCAGTTGGTGCATCGTGTTTGACTTACATAGGCCATAAAATGCATGCATACATACATGCATCTTCAATGTATTACCATTGACCTGTATACACAGAAGTAGAAATTCAACTTATAATTGAATTGGATCTAATTAATGATCATTTCCAAAACTGAACATTACTACGAAATAAGATAGTTTTATAACATTTAAGAAGATTTACGTGTCCCCAATGGCAAATATTGGCTTCAAATCTTCACTAGTAGCAAAAAAATATATATTTACGTTTACTAAAGTATCATTTACATGGGATTAGTCACGTATTGCGTCAAAACCGTAATTTATAGTTTGACATATAACGCACCTTGCTGCAGAAAAAATAGGTGGCGGATATTTCGCAGAATATCCAGTTTCGATGTGTTGAAAATCATTAAAGGTGGCGCACAATAGATTGTTTTGTGTTAAAGGAACTAGTTTCACAGATATGCCGAACAAAAAAGTTTATTTTGATGTCTAAATAGACACGTCGCAGGTAGAGAGTTTCGGGGTAGGCTGAACTGTCATTAATTTGAACAGTCGGTGTCCCGGTGACTCGGCTAGGGGTTTTTTTCAAATTCGATAGCTCATTCGGAATCTGATCAAGATGTGAGTATCGAATAGTTTTTTGGTAAGTTATTAATATTGGTTCCTTTAGATGTGCCGTTATTGGAATTGACTTATTTTCCAAGAAACTTGAATTTGTTAACCGCAGGATTAATTTATAAAGGTGCATCATTATTTAAAATATGATAAGTATCAGTGCCTGGTTCGATGCTTGGGAGGTGATGAAACAAGATATAGTTTTGTACCTTGAATAAATTAGTCATTTTTTGTATGTTAGATCCAGAACTAAATAAAATCTTCAAAGCTTTGTGGACTGTTTTACATTTCTTAAAGGTGCTCTTAAAACACACTCATACATTTATGATTGTAGGGCAATGAATAGTATTTATTTGCTAGATTTATCCTCTTGCAGTTCCATCCTTCAAACAAAGAGTAAAGTGGCCTTAAGATTCAAAAAAATCTCCATTGAACCCAGCAGTACATCCAAATCTCGTGATGTTTTATTACATCCGAATACCTTAAAGAATTACGTCCTAATGGCAACTAACAATAGCATATTCTACCTGGCCGTCTGTGCCACCTATTGTTCCGAATGCGCTTTCGGTTGTGTTCAGCTTTTTTTTCAAAACCCTTGTTAGCAACTCCTCGTATAGGTTCTTTTGTGAGGACAATAGAAGTTACATATTTATAGGTAGGTAGTACAGGTGTTTTGGCCGTATCAACGTGTTTCGATGGGTATCAAGTACTGTAATGGATAACATTATTAAATTTGACGCAAATTATACGGTATTGAGGGATGAATTATTCATAGTATATGCGCGGGTTTTGAAAGATTTGATTTTTATATAACTTTATTTGGTACAAAATTTCAAATCCTTTTATGCTTTTTCAATAACAACAACAAGCGTGTGTGTATCAATACGTTAAAATCTTACAAATATCTATTTCTCCTAAAACTGTATAATCAGAAACCACGCAAGAATCCTAATAACGAAAAAACCCTCCAAATATTTATCTACATCACGAATCTGAAAGAAATTACTAGCCGGTCAATTCCTATCGTTTTTTGCCGTACTAACCTCACGTTCCACCGGCGGCCATCAAAATAGTGTTGCGTATAACAAATAACTTTTTT
Source organism: Sphinx pinastri (assembly GCA_947568825.1). Classification (NCBI taxonomy): domain Eukaryota; kingdom Metazoa; phylum Arthropoda; class Insecta; order Lepidoptera; family Sphingidae; genus Sphinx; species Sphinx pinastri. Next base: position 7,600,953 of record OX387639.1, on the reverse strand, counting down.
AAACGTATAAACCAACGGAGACCAATTAGTTCTACCCGAGATGGCTCTTTCGTCGCTTATTTTATGTGTTTTTTGTGCTTCAGTCCGGTAGGAAATCTATTTAGTAAAGGTAACGATTCGACGCGCTCCTGTGTTTATTACGACTCTGAGTGCTGACTGTACAAATATTTTCTGGTCATATTTTCTGGTCGTGTCACGGTGCTTCGATGTCAATAAACGTATTGATTACTTTGTTGATGAATGTATTGGGTGGTTCCATTCGTGGTTTTGAACGTTGGAATTTCTCCGTGAATGTTTTGCAAAGGTTTCAGGTTTCTTGTGAAAATAAGGTACCAATTTTAAAATTCGTTTTTATTATTTTTCCAGAATTAATATATTGAACGTTTTCGAATGTCACAAGACCGTAGCTACAATATGAAAATCTTTTGGCTCTTCCACATTCACAATTCTAAAATGAATAAAAATCTAATTAACGCTCAATATCCGGCCTTAAAACCAAAATGAATAAGAACCAAAAGATACAAACAAGAGTACAAAAACTGAAGACTTATGTCGAGAGTACCAGACAATATTGACATACAAACTAATGTGCCAATTTCGAAACTGTTTACTAAACAATTTAGCGGCGTATTCAAAACGTTGATAGCCTACAAAGCAGTCAACATATGTCAATTAGAATATTTGTTATGAAAGTATCGATGAATGGGTTTACATTTCGATTCTATCTGTTAATTGAACATGAAAGCTTTGGGATCCAGTATTTTTCATTTGTTTTATATGGTTTGAAAGAATTTTGATGAATGTGTAGGCCCTTATTTTTAGCTTCATTTATCGATTGTAAACTATGGGGTAAAAAATTTGAACATCTTAGAAAATTACCAGCAATAAAATTAACCTAGGCTATAAGTTTCAGTAACATTTCTTCCAATATTTCCTTCTAAATTCGACCGAACTTTTGGTTTCACAGTGATCCCTACAATAGTTCTTAAGACTCTTAACTCAACGATTACTCAAACGATAATTGCTATTTTGAATACTATAACTAAGTACATTTCATCCAAAATAGTCTTAATCAATTTAAATATAATGTTTTAGTTTCAAGAACGCAAACTATCATCACTATCATTCCCAACATCAAACATTTCTGTTGTCTGTACTGTAACAAAAATTGATTGCTTCGCAGTGTCCGTTGATGTAATTGATGGACCCGCTGCAGTTACAACGTTGTTTCCGAGCCACGGTGATATATCAAACGTTACGCACTTGTGAACTGAGTAAGCGTATCCGAACGCTATTAACTGGCCAGTATCGGTTTCTGATTTTGGAATTGTACTGATTCTAATGTTTATTTTGAATTTGGAATTGTTATGATTGTTTTGTTTGTTCGAATTTGGAATTATGTAGATTCGATCGTTTACTTAATTGACTAGAATTGATAGGATTTGAAAATATAGTGATTGGGTGTACAGTTTTTTATGACGGTTGAAATGGTTAATTTATAGGCTTTACGTGAATTTTGTTCTAGGTATTATGAAGTATCCTTATCTAAATGTGGACAAGAATAAGTATATTTCATTATTATGCTTGTTAAGTAGCTTATAGACTTCTCAAAGTATTTGCAAGAGAAGTATCCTGAGAACTTATGACAATAAAATGACTTCTAGAAAATTGTGGAAATCATTCTTTTATAACTATCATGTACCTATGCTGCGGACATAACTATCTAATAAATATCAGCCTAAAACCAAAAACAAAAACATACACAACACAACCAACTCCCTAAAACTATAATCTACCCACTCCATAGTACTCCTGTTCCATCCCGAATGTCTTTATCTAGTCCCTGACCGCGCGTTACCCGCGACCAGTTCCGAAGATAGCCCTAAACCGAACCCAACATGGGCGAAATTACACTACAGCGTTCGAAAACGTTTTACTTGATTCAGAACGGAACGTTTGAATAAAAATCAGTTACAAATTTAAAATGTGCGTAGGCGGATGATTTATCACAAATAATTAATAATTCTAGGCCAGCGTGGTGGACTCTAGGCCAGCGTGGTGGACTCTAGGCCAGCGTGGTGGACTAAGGCCTTAACCCCTCTCAGTAGTAGAGGAGGCCCGTGCTCAGCAGTGGGCAGTATATAATACAGGGCTGATTGCATTACAATTAATAATTCATTTCAATTTGTATTTATGTCTTTTTTATTTTCATGTTAAATAATGGAAATATAAAACAGCGGTTAATTTTAAGAATCTATGTTCTATGGTTTATTTTTTATTTGTTAAAAATAATTAAGTAAATATAGTGCACAAAATATTTGCAAATTGCTTCACATTGCATCTCTAAAACAGCATTTTTTTCAGCAAATAAATTTAACTGTTTTTCTTCATATTTTTAAACCACAAATAAACTCCTAATTAATAAATTCAATTTTTTAAATGCCGTAACGTATTTGTACCACTCATTCCAATTTCTCCAAAGCGAAAGATTTAATCCGATTGACCGAATCAATAATTTACCATATAACATTAAAAACAGACATCATCACGCACAATTTACGGCTTTCCAGATAGAAAAATATGATACAGAAAAAACTGTAAGCCATAATCAATTGTAATAGAACACGATAAATCACGTTCGAAATAAGCATGTATAGATGATTTAGGAAACGGGCGATGCCGCGGGCCGGACATAGGTGTAGTTTGATAATTGCTTAATCGAGGGAGATCGTTGACCGCAAGTCGTGAGGAATGGACGTAATTTCTCTTGTCGGGTATTTTAATGTTTTGCCAATAACCTTTGATGAAAATAAGATCGATTTGAACCCTAAAGAGGATTCTGATGTTAGAGACATCTTTACAAATCGTATTGACGATTCCGTTGATTGAGTTGATATTGCTAAGTGCACTTTATTGGCAATGTGTTTTTGAAGGCATTTAACAAGAACAACCCGTTGATAAATCTTTTAAAGTGAGGTTGGGAGATTTTTTCGTCGTATATCAGGTCTTAACATTAGCTAGTGCGCTTTTTCTGCATAAGGCATTTATTTTAAAGGTATTTAATAGTAATAACTTATCAAAAACATTCTTGCAAGTCCCCACGGAAGATTTCTTAACATGTTATATTCTAGATATATTTTACCATTAAAAAGTTTAATGTTCATACAATTTTCAAATTAACCGTCATAGTCCCTTTTCGATAAGTATTGGTAATTGCTTAATCGAAAACCGATAGAGAGATCGAGTCGACGACCGACGATCGTGAGACTGGCTATGTGAATAGTGTAATTTCTATCTAAGCGGATGCTTTGGAATTTAGATCTACAATATTGTGCTATGGCATTGTCTGTTTGAGATCTTTTAGTTACTACAATATTGTAATATGGTTTTGTCTATTTCATTCCTCTGATTTCAGGATTAATTACTTCTAAATTTCGATTTACTGCCTCGGTGGCGTAGTTGTATTACGGTATGACTTCAGTGCTGAGGTCTCGGGTTCGATCCCCGGGTCGGGTAAAGTGATATTGGGTTTTTATACAGAGTCTGGAACTGTGCCCGATAAATGGCAATAGGTTTGCCCCCTATTACATGGAACTTAACATAGCTGGTGAAATGTGGGTGTTTTACAGCTCTGCCTACACCTGAAAATGGAGAAAAGCGTGATGCTATGTAAGTATGTCAAAAATCGATTTGTATTCATTTAATGGTATAGTTTTGTGGAGGCTATTGGCAACGACGAGGATATTTCGTTTAGGTTTTAGCATTTATCCTGTAAGATTGAAGTCATGGACTCTGTTCTGAGCTAGCTAAGAATTGCTCCCTGTATTCGGTGTGTCGATAGCAAACTCAGTATTTTCATATATAAATTAAATTTTGCTCCCTTGAAGGAACATAACTGAAGAACACAAAATTCTAGTACGCTAATTCATAAAAAAGGCTTTTATTGACTCCACTATTGACTTGGATTATCACCGATAGTTTAGAAAATTCTACAAAAATTTTATCAACGCCGTCTTCGATTACATAACAAGCTTCTCACCAAAGAGGAGGTATTTTTTCATCTCCATAAAAAACCTAATTGCACAAATTGTTCACGTACGAATCCCAAACAATACTTTAAAGATATGATATATAGACACATTTTCGGTTAATGATCACATAATTATGTCTAATATATCCTATTGAGACTTTGAGAGCGATCCAAGAGTGTAAATGGACAAAAAATGTTCAGCGAACGGTACATAGACGCAATGATTGAAGTTGGAGTAGGAAAATGGATTTTATAGAACGGAATCTTGAAGAGGCTTTCATGTGTTATATTATTTGCTTAAAGGAGATTTCCGCTTTTTGTATGGGTGCTGGCCCTCAAAATCTAACCAGGCTCAAGCTTTATGCATATTAAAGGAGCAAAAATATGGATCTTGGATCCATTAACAAAATATTTTTATACCTACCCTTCCATGTATAACTAGCTTTTTAAAACGTTCATTTTAAGTGTAGTTTAAAAGCAAAATAAAATTACATAAATCTCAAAATCGGAAGACTAAAATTATACGATTTATTGCAAGAGCCTAGTTTTCGGGAGTACTATCCAAATATATTTATAAAACTTTTTGAAAATAGTTTAATGAAGTAACTCAGTGTAAACCACACGGTTCAATGAAGAATAGTTGCAGTGGTAAGGATACTCTGTAGTTTCTGTAAAATATCAAGTTACAAAATATGCTGCACCGATCCCAGTTGAACTGGAAGAAAAGCAGGGAGATGTCTTTGAGGACATTGTCTTCAAAAACGTTTATTTTAGGTTGAAGCTATGTAGTATCTCCTAACTCCTGTTATTACTTGGGTCCTATATTAAAATCTATTTTACACTATAATTTAATAGAGAATCCTTTTCAACGGTCGTTTGTAAAAACACATAATTCTTCCCTATCATTTGAGTGTCAGTAGGAGTACATCACTTCTCTATTCCTTTACTTCCTTATAACATTTATGACTAACAAAATACACTTTTTATTACACAATAAATATCATCCTTTTGCAGTTGACAATACACCTCCATTTCAAGATATTAAAATGCACAGCTTCCTACCATACCGATAGTTTATCATGACATTCGTGATCACGGGTCATTCAGTGCAGGGCGGTTCGGAATCACTCGTGTACCATCGGAACTCTTCGTGAAATGTTAATATAATAATCGTGAAGTTTTGGCCTAACGTCCGCATCGTTTTGGGAGGGTATTGTTGGGTGTTTATTAGATGCGTTTTTAAAGCTAGATTCAAGTGTTTTTGTTTTTGGGTTTTTTTGGTGTTGGACTATTGATGTGATTGGGGAATTTGAGGTGTTTGGGGAAATATTAGATTTTTTTTAAAAACTCAATTTAAAAAAATATTATAGGTAAGTTTAATAATATAGGAAAAAATAACTAAAATAATAGGTATAGAATACTCTTGTTTCATTGCCATGTGCAAGGTTAATAAAAGTTTAACTTTAAACTTAGCTTACGTAATAATATCTCATATTATAGAAAAAAAAAAATGAAATGATTCTAAATACTTAACTACGAAAATAAATTGCCACCGTGCGATGATAGCTTGCCGACGCAACGAAGAAAAGAAACAATAAACTGGCATTGGATCAGTGGTAACGTTACAGTCCAAATCCATTTTAAACGCTGGAAAGACCTTATCGCTACCCCACTTGGGGGATGACAGAAATGTTGTATCTTCTTCTTCTTTGTCGGTATCACTCTTGACAGAATGGTCGTGGTCATCACTTCAGGTGTTGGTGGCAAGCTTCACAACACGCCGCCACTCTTCTCTGATGACCGCCTTCCTCGTGCATTGAAGTAGTGATGATGAATCAATGATCAATATTGTATCAGCGGTCTTATTATCCAGTCTAAGGCAATACAGCGTCTAAGCGAGTCTAAAGTCTAAACCCTTATCAACAGATGACGGTTTAAGTAATAAGCACTTATAATAATTATGATATGATAACTCTTCATAGTATAATGCTGTTGAACATTTTTTTAAACAGTTGTTGCGCTTACCATCAAGCGTGCGGCTTGCTCTGTTCGTTAAATTCTAAAATGCATAAATAACTATTTTTTATTTACATTTCGCAATTATGTTTCATTCTTTTATAGTTATGAATATGCAGTTATTAAAACACATCTTGCTTAGCGGCGCCTTACAAAGGCTGAAAGCTTATAATTTTTTCGCATTAAAGGTAATAAAGAAATTGCTCGTATTTACTCGAGTTTAATGTTACTATTATATAAATTTGCATTGACTATAAGGGTGAGCAACAATGATGGGTATAAATAGGTATCTTTAATGATGAGTTTTAGTTAGAGCTTATTATTAACCATTTTTTTTTTAAAAAGGCGGTTCTCAATTCAACTTGATTTTTTTTAAAGTTTTATTTCCTCTCAACTCAGGCATATATTTATATGTTTGGAAAAATCTTTTTATTTACTTTCAATTGCCTAAATCATAAAAATACAACATGATCAAATTAGAAATTACAGATGCATGAGTGAAATTGTTGTTGAATTAATTCTCTAAGTACTTCAATTTTCTCTTTTATATCTATTCTGGATATAATTAACTTCATGGATAAATCAATACTTATCTTTTTTCAGTAATAATACTACAAAAGTGTCCTATTCTTGTATTTCTTTGTAATTTTAGATATTTTTATGTCATACAATATTTAACTTTAATAATATTGAAAAGAAACAATAAATTGTCGCCTACGCCCGCATCGGAACGAAATATAAAGTATTAAATTTATTTTGTGGTCAAACTGTCTGTGAAAGCAGACGTTTTGGCAAATGTCTTATTTTATAGTTTTACAATTTTGATAAAACAATTCAGGAGGTAATTTTCAATAGTAGTCAATTCCAAATGCATGGGCTATAAATTAAGTACATGACATTTTTCTTGACCGACTTATTTATTGCCTTATAACGTTAAAAACTAGCCAAATCTTAGGCTAGATTTGGCTAGTTCTTAAAAAGCTCTTAAAAATAATAAAAAATACTAACCTTACTTTCAAAATTAGCCATGACGGCATCGAAAAGTTCTCTTTTCTCAATTTGGCATAAAATTGATTTGACTACTATTGATAATTACCTACTGAATTTATTCATAATTTATAGAGAACGTACCTATATTATGTCGTTAAGTAGGTATAAAAGATTTCTAATTTTGTAATAATATTTATACGGTACTATAGAAGCTATGGCTTCGACTGCATGTTATACGATATGATAAAAATATAAGATATAATGTAGCCTATTACATACATATATATACATAAACTCACGCCTTTCTCCCATTGGGGTAGGCAGAGACTATGGAGCGCCAAGTGCTACGATCCAAGCATACCTCTTTCGCTTCTTCTACAGTCATCAGTCTCTTCATGCATGCTCGTCGGTTACGAGAACTCCTTATTTGGCCCTTCCTTAGGAGGGTAGCCTATTAACATTTGTAAACCGCGTAAGTTGCAAAATCAATATTTTCAGTGAAGAGTTAAAACTGCGTATCAATAATTACTTACTTTGCATTTTGTCTATCAATCTCAATTTGGCTTTTTTATCCTATCCACGAAGCTGTGTCTTGTTACGGCTATTGTGGCTATCGGCTAATATACGTCTATTGCGGTCCATTTTCGAGATAACCGTCGTCGTGGATTTCCACAACACGGCGCGGCGTCGCGTCGTGAAACGGCGTCGGGCCTTACTATAACTAAAATTCGACGAAATTGGTTCAGATGTTTAAAGCTGTGAAGCGCAGGCACCTACAGAATTCGTTTTGCATTAGAATGTATTTGTTTCTTAAATAACAAAATAAATGACAAGGGGTTTTCAAGCTCCAGTCTATCATAATCAGTAAAAAATTTATAAATAGCATATTTATTGTTAACTCCATACGTCAAATCTATACTAATATTATAAAGCTGAAGAGTTTGTTTGTTTGAACGCGCTAATCTCGGGAACTACTGGACCGATTTTGAAAATTCTTTCACTAATAGGAAGCTACATTACTCCTGAGTGCTATAGGCTACTTTTTATCCCGGAAAAACTTTTCCACGCGGGCAGAGCCGCGCGCAAAAGCTAGTGTTTATATATAATTGAATCGAACTCTTAAAAACTAGTCTTTTAAATCGTTTGATTTTGAAGACCTCCCATTTTGAGATTAATGTAACTTTATTTTGGTTAAAAACTACACTTAATATGAACGTTTTTAAAAAAGTTACTTATAAATGGAGGGGTCTAAAAATATTTTTAATGGATTCATGATCCATATTTTGCTTCTTTAATATCCCTACAACTTGAGCCTGGTTAGAACTTGTGGCCCAGCACTCATACAAAAAGCGGACATCTCCTTTACTGTTGAAATCTTAACAGCAAAACCAAAAAATATTTTTAGTCAAAAAGCTTTTATAAAAGAGATATTTCATCGCAATTTAATTATGATTTTATGGTAGAGCTGTAGGCAAAAGTGTGTTTTTCTGAGTAGGTTTTGGGGCCTTGTATTTAAATACAGGTTTTAAATAGGCAATAACCACAAATTTGCTCTAAATTAGTATTGAAATGTTTCAAATAATCGTAATTTCCATATATAAAACGGATTTCGTGTCTGAATTATGAATGAAATAATAAATTACAATATAAACAGATATCAATTTGCGTAGGATCGTTCGAAACTAGCGCGTTTACATACATTTAAATTGAAAATATATGGATTTTCGTATTTCTGCATGATTGTTGGTTTTATTTAGTATTTTTACTGCACTAAGTTGAAAATAATTTGTGAGCTATTTTTTAAATTTTGTTTTTATGTCATTTACGTCATGTGATTATTTAGTTTGAATTTTTGGGCTGCATGTTAGAAATAAAAACATGTAACATTTATATTTTTACACTATTTGCGCTTACTTTTAGGGACACAATTTTAAATCGTGAAAGGATGCTAGATTAATACCAGATATAATACAGATGATATTCATTTGACTGCCTTGGAGGCGTAGTTGTATTACGCTACGACTGCAATGGCAAGGTCTCGGGTTCGATCCTCGGGTCGGGCAAAGTGATATTGGGTTTTTCTACTCTGTATCAGCCCGGAGTCTGGAATTTGTGCCCGATATGGCGATAGGCTCGCCCCCTATCACATCATGGGACGGAATATACATGGCGAAAAGTGGGTGCACTAGTTGTGCCTCTGCCTACCCCTTCGGGGATAAAAGGCGTGAGTGTATATGTATATTCATTTAAACTGTAGATTCCTTAAAGAATCTATGAGAGTGTTACTAGCGTATTCACATAAAACGTCGTTCAAATTCTACAATCATACAAAACAATTTGCAATACACCTGAGGATTTGTTGAATGAAAAATAATGTATAGAGGATATAACACTAACCGATTAGGCCAACAACAATAGTAAATCAACTTAATAACGAGCATAATGTGACTAACATCCGACGTGTTTCGTAGAAACAACAAGCAGCATACAAAGTCGCTAGTATTAATAAAAAATGCAACTCACCCGGGAACACGTAAAGGTGATAAATAAAAACTCCAGCCGTTCCCGGGAAAAACTTAAAACGTGACTGCACTGCTGCACGGGGCACCCCGTCGTCCTCCTTACTCCTTTGTTTTTAAACATACAAAAAGCCAGCCCCTTCTGGTCCTGCCTGTGGCAGGTACAAAACCGTGCTATTTCGACCACATGTCAAAAACTTTTAGCCAAAAATGAGCTCGAGACACCGACAGAAAACTTCAAAATTCTTATCAATAACCCCTGAAATAAGTAGCGGTAAAACTAAATTTCGGGATTTTTGACATATTGCCGAACAACCCCTAAATGCTAATGGAATATTTTACGACCAAAAAAAAATAATTAAACAAATAAATGCGTTACTTACAGATATCTTGATTCGTCAGGTCATCATGTCAAACTATATCGCCGGCAAAAGCAATCCATTCGCATAATAAATATCTCACATAACACATACCCACTTGTCAATTTGTGTCAAAAATACAAAACTTTTGTCACTGTATCATAACATGGAAATATGCAGTCACGTCACACGCACCCGTATCCAAAATATTTACATTGTTGATAAAGTTTTTCATAAAAAAAATAACGATTGTATCAAGTGTAACGTGCAGAAAAACGCGGCGACGTCCGCCACGGCCGCGGCACAAACCGATATTACCGATATAGAATAGTAATAGCGGGAGGACATGGATGGAACGCGCCGACGGCGATTTCATCTCAATCTCGCCCGTCGAAACGAGACAGTAACATGACAATAAACGATTGTAAAACGTCAAGTGCGAGAGAGACAGCTGTTTTCTCATTATGCGCGCGTCGAGCGTGACATTTCAATCGCGCCGTCTCACTCGCACCGAAAGTTATTTCCGTACAAATTATATGCGCTCGTATTTGTCTTCCGTCTCTGTCTGGCTGGGATAGTGCTAACCAGATAATGTCTTAATCGCATTTTCTTAGCGCTATGCTGACTGATGCACTAACATAAACAATGATAATTCATGGATTTGCATTACGGATAAACTTATTTTTATTGATTCATATTAAACGTGTTGAATAATAGTGTTTAGTGGGAGGTCCGTGCATCTAGTTTGCAATAATTAATAATAGTTGATTGGCTAAAATTAACAGCGATGTTAAAATGATTGCAATCTATTCATATCAAATAGTATTTTTGCTGCCTTATATGAATATCACGGCATGGTATATAATTATAATTTAATATTTATTGTGCATACGTCCACTTAGATTTACAGGACAGCGTGGTTAATTATTATCTAAAATTCATTACTTTTTGAGAAATCTTTGGGGGAGGACTATGTTCAGCAGTGGACATCATGTGGGAGATGATGATGATGTTGATTACTTTTTGATATGTAGAATAGATTAATCAATAGACATCTATGTTCTATTGAACTTTTGACTTAAGTCCATTAAAATTAAACCTACTAATAAAGTTCCACGCTTCGAATATTAGACTCACTCCGGTAATTTTAACAAATGTTATAAGTATAATATTTTCCTCCATAAATAAAACGTATAATATATTATATTTACGGTTTTATTAACATCACGGAACAGCTTCATAGAAATAGTTGCGCCTAAGGCATTCCATTTGGATTAACATTTGGATACAAGCATTTCAAAGGCACCGCTACACAGACTAGAAACTTTACTAGAACGAGAAAAACATGATAAAATTCATACAGAAGTGGAAATAAATTGTTAAAAGCATAGTTTTATTGGGATAATGCAAATGTTAACCAAAGTCTATTGTTTAAAGGTTTTTGTACCATAAAACAAGGGATTCCTTAGAGTTACGTTATCTTTGTAAATAACAGTAGGAAGAGTTTGAGACAAAAGGATTAAAACAATAAAATGTTATACTAATACAGTTAAATTTATTTGTTACAATAGTATTAATCTTTGTTATGTGATTGTTAAAAAATAGGAATTAGGAAAGGATAAGATTAATCTGTTGGTAAATTTAATTTTGAATAATGAAATCCATTTAGTAAGAATAAGTTTTTTAAAGCTATTCGGTATTCATTAAACCTTAAGCGCAAATATCTTCATTCGCAGTTAATGGTTTTAGGTTCATACTTAGTTTTCTAATATTCATGAGAGTTAAACTTAACATATTTTGTAAAATAAAAGTTAGCTTTGTTATGGGTGAAACCCTTTTTTTTCTTTTTTTTTCTCGCTGGGAAAAAACGCGTTATCGCTACCACCACTGGGGGGTGAGTGGACGGTTATGTTGGTTTCACCGATCTAACGGCCCAATGTCGACACTCGGGAGTATGGCATCATCCGAGCGAGGATTGGACCGAGTCCCTAACACTATGTACACCCTACACCTACCAACCAAAACCCGCGGTGGCCTTCTTCGGCGCCTACGGGACGGCCCCGGGGTACCTTGTTGCACGAAGATAGCTGCACGGAAGCGCCCCTGCGCGATGCTGCATTGCGGCCCATCTCTATATGAGGGGGCTAAGATGCCCCCGAGCTCTACAGGACGCCTTTGCCTATGAACATGATTTTCATAGCTAATTTTAAATCAAATGTGTGTTAATTTGCTGCAACATTATTAAAATAGTATTGTAGTTGCGCAGCGTTACTACTTTAAACCATACTTTGAACTTTATTGAATACATAAACTGACGCACTATATAACTCGTACACGGACTAAATAATTATCTATCTGTGAAGTGGACGACAAATACTCATCACGGCAGCGTGTTTGCGGTGGTGACTAGTGTGTAAATGTTTGTTCTGGGATGACAGGACGATGACGTCTCAAGCAATGCATCTTCTGGGAAAACCTTACAAAAATTCCTTGAGTACACAGGAGCTGCACTACTTCTCAGCATTGTAAATATGAGTTTGTGGTATGCGAAGAAGTTCTTACACGTTATGTAGTTAATAATATAATTATGTTTCTTCGTTGTGAGCTCCTAAGTAAGTGCGATAACGGAATATTTTGAGCGGGGATTTCTTGATAGAAACGTAAATTGTGCTAGTTTTTAAATATCATAAAACTCTAAGCTTATGCCTTCACGTGTAACTAATCATTCTTAATAACATGTTAAAAATAATTATCTTGAAAGCGTAAAATACATGTACTTGAGATAAAAAAAGTTCAATAGGAAATAGCGCCCTAAACTAACACAAAAGTAAATCCAAACGCAACTTTTACACGACTGTATTCAAAGAAACATAGGTACTCCAGCCTATTTGCCTGGCGACAAACGAGGCAAGCTGCGTCTTACAAAAGAATGCACGTGTCGGCAGCACGCGTGAAATCGTGTCACCGGCGATAGATCCCGCATGAATCATGCATTAGTTGCATGAAACGAGAGACAATACGCACTATACTGGCAATATAAGAAAGGTATTGAGTAGGTTTAAGGGCATTTGCAGCAAAGAGAGGTTCTGCAAAGTATGAGTTTATAATTCCGCGTCATGTTTATACTTTTCACATATAAAATAACATTGTTATGGCTTCAGCAATCTTGATTTACAAGTGTAACTATCCTAAAATGTAATTGAATGAGCTACAGTTATTGATAACATGAAGGCAGTCCGGCATAATTCTAGCGATCGCTGAGAACTATGTGGAATTTTGTTCCTCTTTATCTATGGACCATACTTTATTTACAATAAGCTGCAGCTTAATGACAATAATTATTGTAATGCGATGAAAAACGCTCGAATGGCTCGATATTTGCCTCTAGAGGATGCAGGCTGTTTTTAGGAACCGGATATTTCTGTTCCGGTTTCGAACAGAACCGGGTATCTGTTTTTTTTAGTTCCACAGGATAAAATAAAAATCATAGTAGGCTGGGCCAAATGGTCATCTTCTCGGGCACTATTATCATATTTACGTTTCGCTGATTTCCTGGGGCCCAAACACCCTCTAATTATATGTGCATAAATTCCTTCTGTAATTCCTAATTTTTTCCGACAGTACCTACATCTATAATTCTCCTTTATGGTCGATTGACACAACTTAAGATGAGATGAACCTCGAGTGCGTTTGTAGACCTAAATTAAAGAAATCGTAAGTTTACCATGTTACATAATAAATGATTTACCATATCATGACTATATTCCTCATTACTTGAAATTCCAGATTTAAATGCGGGTCTTTACGATATCAGATGTTAAGCTAAATCGGTAAAGTTATAATACGTTATTTACAAATTGAATTTCTTGATAGCGTGTTATTAGCTACAAGGCTTGAAATTAACTAGCTTAGACTAATTATTGTTTTTTTTATTGCATTGAATCACGAGACGAGCATGCCTTTCGCCTGATGGTAAGCGATACGACCGCCCATAAACAGTAGCAACACCATTCAGCAACTTGAGTTACAAAGTACTGTGTGGCATTCCACTGCGCTCGTCATCCTGAGACATAAGATGTTAAATCTCATTATGTCCAGTAGTTACACTGGCTACAATGTCCTTAAAACCAATATACAACAGTGCATGCACACTGCTGCTTGGCGGTAGCAATAGACATTGCGGTGGTACCCACCTAGACCGTCTCTTATAAAATATATGAGAGACCTACCACCAGTAAAATTTACACGATATTCAAAGTATCATAATTCAAACTAAGCTGTAATTAAAACTTATATTTTCTATGAAATTAAAATGCGTAGGTACCTAATGTTTGATAAAGGTTGGGAACCGAAAATTTGTTTATAGTTATGAAACATGACTCCAACCCAGTATAAAATACCTAATGTTTCGTGAAAATAGTTCCCATTACGAATATCAAATATTAGACGTATACAGCAAGATATGCAATAGTTTTTTTTTAAATCAAACATGTTTATACGAATGAAATGATCCGAGAAAAAGGACAGGGATACAAAAGCAATCGCGGTAAAGCAACTAAACTCGAAAGCTCAAAGGACTTGTGCTGTATTTTGTTTTGTCCGAGCGAGATAACTTGATCATCTTTTTAATTCCTTAAAAGGTTCAACTATAAACCTATATTATAACTGTCGACTCTAATTCAACGCAATAAAACACAAAATCCGCAATCACCAAGACGCTTACGCCGTTTACCGCCGGGCGTAACGTAAAAAGAACAATTTACAAGTTCGTCTGGAACAGAAAGAGACGGCGAATGTATCGCCGCACGTGCGACAAGGACAGCTGATAAGAGAACCGGAGTTGGAGGCTGTGTATTTTTTCTGAATTATTATGCCCGTTTCGATCATTTAATTAAGACATTTTGTGCATTTATAATGAAATAACAATATGAGTCAACATTAAAGACGCCTTAAGAAACTCACCGTGAAGTATGCGCCCCACTTTGATATATTTAACAACAAATTTTGCATTTATATACGTTGTGTTAAAAATGTGTTTGCGGTCATTTTTATGATTTATTGTTATTGCTCTGTCGTAGCGTTTCGTGTTTTTATCGTTTTTGAAACGTGGAGTAACGTTTTCTGAATATAGAGCGATTTAAGATTTTTTTTGTTAGTATCCCTAACTGCCAGTAGCCTGACGCGAGTCGGCTTTTCTGGCCACACCGGTCTTTAGGGTGAACGCTTAAGGCACTCGCAACCCTTTGAATTAAATGACCATGCAACCCACTAACGGGTTACGAAACTCGGCTCAGGACGATCACTGAAGGGAGAATGAGACATTCAACGATTAGTGGGGGAAGGTTGGTGTTTGACCTAATCCTATCCACTTATCACCGTCGTCATCGGCATGCGGGATTTAAGAAGCATTTTTTTATTCCAATGTATGATATTTTTTGGATTTATATATACATTATTATGCAATTGTCGTATGTTAATCTCTACCTATCATCTCCTTTCATTAGATTCAAGATTAAGGAGAGTATATTTACAAAAAATACTAACTTTTACGAATTAATATGGTTTTTATAGGCTCTATTTTAATTCAGCCAAAAACACACACACACACTCAAGCCCTTTATCCCCGAAGGGGTAGACAGACGCGCAACTAGTGCACCCACTTTTCGCCGTCCGTATTCCGTCCCTTGATGTGATAGCCCTATCTCGTCTTCACAGTTCACACCCGCCACTGCAACTCCTGTAAGCCAGGATCACCAGTGGAACGCACTTTATGACGCCGAGCGGTGAACCTCGGCGAGTCTCCCATGATGTGATAGGGGGCGAACCTATCGCTACATCGGGCACAAATTCCAGACTCCGGGCTCATACTGAGTAGAAAAACCCAATATCACTTTGCCCGACCTGGAGATCGAACCCAAGACCTCAGCATTGCAGTCGTACCGTAATACAACTACGCCATCGAGCCAGTCAGCGCAAAAAGACGACACATAAAGAAAATCAGATGTGGTAGGCGGCTCCTTGTCAGCGGATAGGCGCGGATTAACTTAAAAAAGTGTGTGTGTACTTATGTACATGCGTTAGAAGTTATACTTCTTTGGCGTAACAAGACTAAAATCTTATTAAATAGCGCACCAAAAGAAGTATAACTTCAATATCTTTCGCCTTATTCTACGTTCAAAATTCAAAACTAAAATGTGGATTATAGCTAACTTCAGGGTATTGGTTTTTCGTGACGGTGTGTGCGCGCATCGTAAAAATTTACTCTCATCATTTTTCCCTAACGCGCCAAAAGAAGTATAACTTCAAAATTAATGAGGTAGGAACGGGATAGTAAATTGTGGTAATGAGGTGCACACGCCACATGTTAGATATTAAGATCAATTTTACATAAAACAGAAATAAAGTGCTGCATTATGGCTGCTATGCTATGCTATGACTGCCTCGGTGGCGTAGTTGTATTACGGTACGACTGCAAGGCTGAGGTCTCGGGTTCGATCCCCGGGTCGGGCAAAGTGATATTGGATTTTTCTATTCAGTATCAGCCCGGAGTCTGGAATTTGTGCCCGGTATGGCGATAGGCTCGCCCCCTATCACATCATGGGACGGAATACGCTTGGCGAAAAGTGGGTGCACTAGTTGCGCCTCTGCCTACCCCTTCGGGGATAAAAGGCGTGAGCATGCATATGCATATGCATATATGCATATGCATATATTATGGCTGCTGTTAAAGAATGCCACATCTCTTGTTGGTCGGTATAATTTTTACTATTTGCACAAAGTAAACACGTCACTTAAGGCAGGAGTATACCTTATTTTAACCGACTTAAAAAAGAAGGTTCTGTATTCGACCCGTAACCTACTAGGTTTTACCCGCGGCTCCGCCCGCGTGAATGAGTTTTCCCGGGATAAAAGACCCGTTTTATATTTCCCGGGATAAAAAGTAGCCTATGTGTTAAACCAGGACATAATCTACCCGTGTGTCAAATTTCATCGAAATCCGTTCAGCAGTTTTTGCGTGAAAGAGTAACAAACATCCATACATCCATACTTACAAACTTTCGCGTTTATAATATTAGTAGGATAGGATGTATGTAAGTTTGTATGTCCGCGATTTTCTCAAAAGCTACTGATCTGATTTGGATGAGGTTTTCGTTCAGGGAAGGTTTTAGTACATAATTTATTAGGATCTGATGAAGATCTTCGGAGATAGAAAATGGAACTCTTCAATAATTTACAGCAGATGACCCGCGAATGCTGCAATCGTATATCTATGAAATATTGTTTACACCATTCCATAGTTAACTAACAATAGAGCAAATAATAAAAACTTTTTTAACAAAAAATAAAACCGACTTCAAAACCACTGCAAATCAAAAAATAATTTAACTTTATATACGTATATTTGGAGTCGGTGCCTGCGCTAAAGCTAGTATTAAATAACTAGGTGTTGCTCGCGGTTCCGCCCGCAGGAGAAGCCTTTCCCGCTACAAACGTCTCTAAAATACAGCACGACGTCAGCGCCATCTACTTAAAAAACTGATTAAAAAGTTTCTTTGGCGTACACGTACGAAATCTGGAAGTGTGGTACATATTTTCCCATTAATCGCGCTTACTCGTCGAGCTTGCACCTGCGAATTTGCTGATCGACGCTCAAGCATCGTGGGATTGTTTACGAATTTATCGCTGTAACAGTATATTTCTTGTTTTAGAAGCTGAGAATGGTAATTTTGAACCATTGTGTTTGTATTGCATTTAATGGTCTTGCTATGTGATATGGGTGGACTGGTTCTGAATTCGGTTTTAGGTTTGGGAAATACTTTTGATTTTTCTAAAATGACTTGTCACCATGATTGACACACTTTTTTAATGTGTAGAGCTATTTATCTCTAATTCAATAATTTGGTAGGTCTATTCCTCCTAGCCAGTTTCGGCCACGGCGGCCAATCTCAACAGAGATCGGCCAGGTACGCAGGAGATATTATAGTGCACAAGTGTGTGCGCAATACACAGGTGCACTATTATTATATATACGTCTTCATTCTCATAGGCCGATGAGACGGAAAAGTCGACATGACCGCAGAGAGATCAGGCGCAGGACCAACGGCTTTACGTGCTTTCCGAGGCACGGGGGTATCACACCGCCAACTTCCTGACTCCGAACTGCGACTGAGTAATTTTTAAGATGGAAAAACCCAGTCACAATTTTTTTGGCTCGACCCGGGATTCGAACCCAGGACCTCAGCTCGCATATCGTACTCGTAACGCGTACGCAATACAACTACTCCACCGAGGCAGTCAATTTGGTGGGTAACAATGACACAAGTAAATTTAACATGAATTATAAGATTTTCTCAAGTTGACCAGGCTGTCTCTTTAGAAATAGTAATTATGATCCAAGGTAAACGTCTTTTGCTGTATAGTATGAAGAACTGAATGCATGGCATACGTACATAGCTTCACGCCTTTTTCCCTTTTCAGGGGTAAGCAGAGGTGTATCACACCGACATTTCGCTAGCTATGTTAAGTCCGATTTCCAAACTCAACATTTGACACATTTGACTGCCTCGGTGGCGTAGTTGTATTATGGTACGACTGAAATGCTGAGGTCTCGGGTACGATCCCCGGGTCCAGCAAAGTGATATTAGGTTTATCTATTCAGTATCAGCCCGGAGTCTGGAATTTGTGCCCGATATGGCGATAGGCTCGCTCCCTGTCACATCATGAGACGGAGTACGCACGGCGAAAAGTGGGTGCAACTAGTTGAGCCTCTGTCTACCCCTTTGGGGATACAGGGCGTGAGTGTGTGTGTGTGTATTTCCAAACTCCGGGCTGATACTGAGTATAAAAACCCAATATCACTTTGCCCAATATTACTGCATGGCACCAACCATTATTGATAGAGTCACTATCGTATGCTCTAAAAGACACAGTGAACAGAACAAGGACAATCCTGTGATAGAAAGCGAGTCAACTAGTCTATCACGGGCATCTTTGACGAGATAGAAGGTGAGTTTTACAAATATCATGCCTTTGTCCTTAATAGGTAGGCAGAAGTGCAAATAAGGCACCTTTTGGACCATGTATAGTCCCATGATGAGATAGGGGCAAGCCTAATGAAATCTTAGGCACAAATTCCAGGTTTCGGTCTGATACTGAGCAGAAAAGTCCTTACTTTGCCCGACCCGGGATTCGAACGCGGGACCTCAAAGCTGTGTCATACTACACATGCAATACGACGCCACCGCGCCGAGGCGAGTCTATAACCATAAAAAAATACTCAAGTAAATAAACGCTATCAACCAACATAAAAACCGACTGTTCCTACGAAATAGCTTTTGATTCTCACGAACAGGTTTGAGAATAAGCGATCATTTTTATTAAGGATACCTTAAAAAAGCTATTGATAAGAGGGAAGTGTCACAAGGGCCGGCGAAGGAATTTATGTAAATCGAGACAATAAAACGCCGTGTCCAGGGTGCTTTTGGGTTTTACGCTCACTGTAAGGGATAAGGCGTCAAAGACTGTTGACTTAGCATCATGTAGGATGCGTGCATAGCATAGTACACAGTTTATAATATTAGTTGCGGTACCTGTTTAAAGATATTCGGTGTTTGATTGTTGTCCCAAATATAATATACTAGACATTGAAATTAAACTATTATAACGGATTTTATCGCGGTTTTTTATTTAATTTTTTTTCTCCCGACGTTTCGAAGGCTTTGCAGCACTTCGTGGTCACGGGGCGGACTGAGGTGTTGGTGGTGAGTCAGATCGACACACCAACCTACAGACTGGCTCAGCACGTAGCTAAAGTGCTTTCACCGCTCAGAGGAAACACTAGAGCATCTGTGAAGGATTCATACCAATTTGTCAGCGACATTGAACACCTTAAATTAGCTGACAATGAAACAATGGTCAGTTTTGATGTCCAGTCACTTTTCACAAGTTTACCAGTACAAGACTGCATTAAAATTGTTTCTAAGAGGTTAGCAGAAAATAACATCCCTGTTGAATATGCAGAACTACTCCAACATTGCCTCACATCTGGCTATATGTTGTGGAATGATCAGTTCTATGTACAAGTTGAGGGGGTAGCGATGGGCTCACCTGTATCTCCAGTAGTCGCCGATATCTTCATGGAGGACTTCGAGGAGACAGCCCTGAACACAGCCCCGGTCTCACCAAGGTTTTACAAACGGTACGTAGATGATACTTTCACAATATTACCATCTGACAAAGTAACTGCATTTTTAAATCATCTCAACTCCATTAATGATAAAATTCAATTTACCATGGAGTTGGAACAGGATAACTCTCTTGCTTTCTTAGATGTTTTAGTCATCCGTAATCCTGATCAGTCCCTAAGCCACACTGTGTATAGGAAACCGACCCATACAGATAAATACCTGAACGGTGAATCTCATCACCATCCAAAACAGTTAGCTACCGTGGGCAAATCTTTGTTTCAGAGAGCACAAGGAATCTGTGACGAGAAACACCTGGCTGCTGAGCTGCAACATGTCAAGCAAGTACTGCGAGACAACAAGCTCCAAATTCCACGCCGCCGTCACAGAGACCGAGTGAAACCAGCCACAGTTGATCGTGTCCCAGTTGTATTACCTTATGTAAGAGGAGTCACTGACAAGATTGGCTACATCCTGAAGCGCGCTTCCATAAAAACTTATTTTAAGCCGCCTAAGAAGATTAGTCAATTTTTACCACCTGTCAAGTGCCATATACCTCTACAAGAACCGGGCGTATACAAGATAGATTGCGACTGTGGCCTCTCTTATATTGGACAAACAAAAAGACATATAGGGACCCGCGTAAAAGAACATATAGCTGATGTTAAACACCGACGCTCTACGAAGTCTGCAGTAGCTGAACACTCAGAAGAAGGCTCCAACCATTACCTTAGATTCGACAAGCCACAAATCCTTGCCAAAGAACACCGATTCCTGCCTAGGATGATCCGCGAGGCTATTGAGATCAAAAAACATCCTAATTTCAATAGAGAAGATGGTTGGAAACTTGCACAAGCCTGGGACCCGGTCATACATCTAATTAAATCGGGCCCCAAAAGACCTGCTGCCAGACCTCAAGACATTGTGAGCTCTTACTGCGTAGACCGGACCGCAAACAATGACTAACATCTTTAAATTGTATAATTGTAAATTGAAGGTAGATTTGTAACACTAACTTTTCGGACCACCAACACCTCAGTCCGCCCCGTGACCACGAAGTGCTGTAAAGCCTTCGAAACGTCGGGAGAAAAATTAAATAAAAAACCGCGATAAAATCCGTTATAATAGTTTAATTTCAATGTCTAACATTCGCGTAAACATAAGGAATCATTATAATATACTAGACTTCTGCTCGCGTGAAAAAGGTTTTCCGGAATAAAAATATTTTCCCAGGATAAAAAGTAGCCTATAGCACTCAGGAGTAATGTAGCTTCCTATAAGTGAAAGAATTTTCAAAATTCGTTCAGTAGTTTTTGAGTTTATTCATTACAAACAAACAAATCTTTCCTCTGTATAATATGATTAGTATAGATAAAATATACCTTCCCTTTCTCTTATGTAAGCTCCTCTTCTCCTTCCCTAGCCCTATTCCCGTCCCCAATGTCCGTGTGCTCTGTACCTATAAGCCTGTGCTGGTTGTTCGTTGTTTAATGTAGATACTTTAAATTGTTGTAAATATCTTAGATCCCATGTAATAGGGGGCGGGCCTATTACCACTTACCGGGCACACTTCCAGACTCCAGGCTGATACTGAATAGAAAAACCCAAGATCACTTTGCCCAACCCGCGAATCGAACCTGAGACCTCAGCACTGCAGTCGTGCTGTAATACAACTACGCCACTGAGACAGTCAGGTTACGCTTAAAGACCCAATATCTCGAAGACGTATGCTGGTAAAGTGTTCCATATTTCAATATTGCGGTAAAGGTGATAAGTTGCCACCAGAATCTATCTTTCCTTACCAACTGCCTTTATCGCCTTTATCCGGCTCAATTATGAGGTCGACGCCATACACTTCAAACACGTAGCAGAAATATATTTGCCGTAGTTTTTATGACTGGCTGCAGGCCTCACACTCGAGGAAACCGTGTTGTTCATAGTTACCAAAACCGTAAAAAGTAGGAACACCTAAACCCTATTGCAAAATTAAGACTGCTTTTAAGCATAGTCAAAAAAAATCATTTGGAAATAAAAAAAAGTACTTTGATTTTTACTATTTCAGGAAGAAGGTGACCTAGGCGAAGACCCGTCAACATCCTTCATCAAGAAAAACATGACAACGGATCTTTAATATTGTAGATATGATGTAACCTTAACTAATAATAAATAATTAAACACATTTAGAAATACCAACGCTATTAAATCTCCCCTCTTAAGGATTACAATTTAATAAGTGCTCCGTTAAGCGGGTCCCTAAAAAGAGTATGACAAATAACTTCTTAACCCGATAATGCTATGAGTAATCGATGAGGCCCCAGATATAATTAATAAAACATACTATAACCATACAGAAACGGTGTCGGATGCCTCTGTAGGGTTCCCAATAAAGTCTATTTGGATTTATTAGCTTGCTCTAAGTGTACTGGCGGGGAGAAAAGGGTTTGAGTCAATGATATTTTTAATGTATAGGTATGTCATACCTTAACAAATGAAATGACAAAAAGTGTTCCGCACGCACACATACACATTCTTGAAATTGACATGTCGGTTGAAAGAGTTGACATATTAACCCAGTAGGATTAAAAAGACAGCTAGTAGTTGTCAATTATGTGTCATATATAAAATTATAAAAGTTATTTGTGTATTCTTTGTGAATTATCGCTCGATTTAACGGTGAAGGAAAACATCGTGAGGAAACCTGCATACCTGTGAAGGTCTCTGAATTTCGAAGGTATGTGAAGTCTGCCAACCCGCACTAGGCCAGCGTGGTGGACTAAGGCCTTAACCCTCTCAGTTGTATAGGAGGCCCGTGCTCAGCTGGGCAGTATATAATACAGGGTTGGTAACTAATTCACGAAAGCATCCAATGAGAGACCTACAACTTGTGGCTATGCTTAACTATATTTTTTTCGCCGCTGATATTTATCTGATGTAGTTATTAGAGAACAATACACAACAGTGCCTGTACACTGCTGCTTGGCGGTAGAAATAGACATTGCGGTGGTATCCACCCAGACGGACTCTTATATATAAGAGACCTACCACCAGTAAACTCGTTTACTATCTTGATTTCGTTTACTGTCCTACGTTGTTACCTAAACTAGTTTTAAACAAACTAACATAAACACAGTCATCTAGCAATTGCAGTAGAGGTACCGATTGGAAAACATATGTCTGCGACAGTAATGATTATTTTAAATGGATGTTGTTTGCTAATTCCTCACGTCAGGTAGGATGAAGATATCCTATAATGGGACTTGTATCGTTTGAGAATCCCATAAATTAGTACTTATTGACTAACTAGCTTTTGCCTGTGTGAAAGTTTTTCGGGGATAAAAAGTAGCCTAAAACCTTGCCAGGGTCTCAAACTATCTCCATAC
The DNA here is from genome assembly GCA_947568825.1 of Sphinx pinastri. Taxonomy (NCBI): domain Eukaryota; kingdom Metazoa; phylum Arthropoda; class Insecta; order Lepidoptera; family Sphingidae; genus Sphinx; species Sphinx pinastri. Next base: position 7,577,475 of record OX387639.1, on the reverse strand, counting down.
CAAATTTCACCGATATCCGTTCTGTAGTTTGTGAGTTTATCGCGTACAGAGGCGGCGGGCGACTTTGTTTTTTACTATGTAAGGAAGAATGTGTAAGGACTAGCAATGAAGTGTACGATAGCTTAATTGGGAATTGATCGGTCTGCCGTGGCAAATTTCCGCATGTTCAAAGCCCAAAGCACACACTTCTGACTTTTCGAAGTTACGTTATCGTCAATTATCTTTCGCTTTAACGGCGAAGGAAACCATCGTGAGGAAACCTACATACCTGAGAATTCTCCATGACAATTTTGAAGTTATGTGAAGTCTGCCAACCCGCACTAGGCTAGCGTGGTGGACTAAGGCCTTTAGGCCAGGGTTTACCCTGTCAGGAGAGGAGGCTTGTACTCAGCAGTTTTATCCCCGGATGGGCAGGCAAAGGCTCAACTAGTGCACCCACATAGGGGGCGTTTCTTATTAATTGTTACTGTTTTTACCACTTACCCAGCATAAAATTAATATAATATAATTTAATATAATCTATTTTACAAAATTAGTATATTTGTATTTATGTAGGTATAGTATATGTTTTGTCTTATTTATGTTTTATATACACCCACTTTGTCTCATCTCTGCATCACCCAAAGGTTGACTGTTAGAGAATGCCTCAGGCATTAAGTCCACCTGTATACGTTTACTGTATTTAAAGTTTGAAAATAAAATAAATAAAATAAAATTAAGGGGCCGTAGTCCCTTAATCGAGCAATCAGAACTACTATTTCTGATTCTCATAAATAAATCTCTAGCAACTGACAAAATGAGAAATTATTTTACTACGATTTTGAGGACTTCGCCATCATTTTCATATTCTTACGTGGGTTTCCAATAAACGATCCTTATTTGCAACTTCATACGATCCTAAGAACGTAACAATCAAAATAATTAATTTGTTAACATGTCAAAAAATCTGTATAGAAAAAAGCGATTGTGGTCGTTTTTTGAAATCGGCCGTTAAGCCATCATTTTCGAAATATAGATAAGGTAACCCTCTGGACTTTTCTAGATTTCATGTTCAGCTATTAAAATATGTGGGTATATTGTTTAAAATCGAGTTTAGTTGTCTTTTTGCCTCACAGATTCTTAAACTATTGGACTGTTTATCTTTTTGAACGTTACAGACGTCAGATGCTTTGCAACTTCGCCAAAAATAGTTTGCAAAATCACATGTAAATAAGACAATTCAACATCTGTAAATTTTTTGCCACCCAAATGACAAAAGCGGAGGCAATGACATTTATAAAAATAAAAGAATAGTTTCTCGGAAGCGCACTTGCGCGCGCGACTGTCCCAAGCCGTAAACGATGTAAGATCCTCGTTTTTGGAGAAAAAAGTATCGGTTGAGAATCCAGCTGTGCGATATTTATGACTTCATATGAATGCGTCCCTTTCACACTTAGGCATGTGGTGTATAGCTGTCTCTCTCACTCGGTACGCTATCTATTGCCCAGTAAAGTGCCCGAGTATTGCCCGAGGATATTTCGGATTTCTGTATGTTTCAATAACTTTGTCTCGATATTGCTTGAGTTAATAAGCTTGACTCATACATTTTAAGCTGAAGGAAATGCGTACACGCTCCATTTAAAGAGTCACGTCGTTAATGGAGTCATCACAACCAAAACTGACGACGTACTTTTGACTCATAAGAGTTCAATGTATTTTAACCTCAATATCAACCTTCAAGACATAGCCTAACGAGTATTGTTATTTGACAACATTGAATAATAACAACTACCTCTAATTTGCACGATTATTTATTTATTTATTTAATGAAAGTTTACAGCACTTGGCCAAAACACTTACATCTAACAATATAATCTAAGTATAATAATCTAATAACAATAAAATTTTAACAAATAACAAGATAACTAAAACTATTTCTAATACTTAATTAAACTAAGCAATATTTTACGGCGTTTCTAAAAATAACATAATCCTATTGTAAACATGGCAAGGTTTATCATAAAATATATCTAGATCTGTGTGATGATGATAGGGATGCCGATAACTCTAATTCCCTTCTTTTTTTATATGGGGTCAGCGAGGTGACCCCATTGCATTAGTTGCGACTCTGCCTACCCCTTCGAGGATAAAAGGCGTGAGTGTGTGTGTGTGTAAAACACATATGGTTCTCCTGTTCCCTTTTTCATAGTATATTGTGGTGTTACACATTTCTCATGTCACTTTTTACTATAGGTAATACAAGTATGTAGATGCGACAGCGTCTGTTACTACTGAATAAATCCAGTGGATTTGTAATTCTAGTTTAATGAAGATTAAAATGAGAACATGTAGCGATTTGCCGCCTCGTGTAGTTCGTTACGCCGCTGATAGTCAGTGTTGCCAGGTGTAGGAATAACTGGTGTTTCTGGATTTTTGTTAAACAAGGCATTAGAATTACCTATATACTTCAAAGGAATTGTTCGTCACAGCATCATATTGTAGTCATTTCTTACAAAATGGTATTTTCTTGCAATCCTTGTTTAGTGATCTAATTTAAGGAATTTAAGTTTAGTGCGAATATTTGAAAAAGCGGCGATAGCCTAGTTGGGAGTGGAACGGACTGCCCAGACGAATGTCCGCAGGTTCACAACCCAAGGGCACACACCTCTGACTTTTCTAAAAAAAGTTATGTGCGTATTCTTTGTGAATTATTGCTCGCTTTAACGGTGAAGGAAAACATCGTGATCGAGTTCTCTATAGGAACTTCGAAGGTATGTGAAGTCTGCCAACCCGCACTAGGCCAGCGTGGTGGACTAAGGCCTAAAACCCTCTCAATTGTAGAGGAGGCCCGTGCTCAGCAGTGGGCAGTATATAATACAGTTAATTAGTTATCTTTTTGTCAGGGTCTTATTAAGCTGGACGCGCTGGCAGCACCTGGAGAACTCGAAGCTCTGCGAGCGCGTCCAGCTTAATGACACTGAGGATTACCCTAACCACATTTGAAAAAATCCGATCTAATTGTCGACAAAGTTACTTTTACGGAAATCGAAATAAACATAAGTCTTGCACTGACAATGATGCCACTTTCTGCTCTGTGTATAGACGATAATTTAACATCTATATATTAGGTATGGTAGGCTACGAGGAGTTGGCAAGTAGACGAGAGCTAGCACTGGTAACATATTTATTTAAGTTAATACGTGGCAAAATCGACAACCCGGAGTTACTTCGAGTGGTGATGTTTTCTGTGCCTGACAATTACCTAGGTAGACGGAGGAAGCCGCAGCTGCTGGTTGTTCCGCGTGGTAGGACCAACTTACTTAACAAGGCCCAAATTACACGCGCCTTGCGCACTCTTAATGAAGTTGCCGAAAAAATCGACATATTTTGGTGTACTCTGAGTAATTTTAACAAAATAGCATTAAATACTTTTTTTTTTTTTTTTTTTTTTTTTATTGGACAGAATGACGAGACGAGCATGCCGTTCGCCTGATGGTAAGCGATACGACCACCCATAAACAGTAGCAACACCATCCAGCACCTTGACTTACAAAGTACTGTGTGGCATTCCACTGCGCTCGTCATCCTGAGACATAAGATGTTAAGTCTCATTATGTCCAGTAGTTATACTGGCTACAATGTCCTTCAAACCGAAACACAACAGTGCATGCACACTGTTGCTTGGCGGTAGAAATAGACATTGCGGTGGTACCCACCCAGACGGCCTCTTACATAATGAGAGACCTACCACCAGTAAATTATGGTATTTGTTATGGTAGTTTTAAAGATGAATAATGTAGATTTAAGTATAAGATTAGAGTATAAGTAGTATGTATAAGTAGATCAACACTACTGTATAAGGGCTAACCCTGTAAGAGTAGTTGTTAAGTGGGTAATAAATAAATAAATAAATAAATAAATAAATCTATAACGACTCGGACACATAGCGAGAATAACAGACAATCGATGGACCCACAGGATAACATGTTGGAGTGGACCGCCAGGCACCAGGAAGAGAGGTAGACCAGCTACCCGGTGGGCAGACATGATTCAAATGGCTGGTGAACAATGGATGGAGACAGCGAAAAACAGAGACACTTGGAAATCTCTAGAGGAGACCTTCGAGAACGAGGGGTTCTTACTAACATAGAAAGTTAAAAGTTAAGCATCGTAGTAATACATTTTTTTGTTTATTTATTTTTAGTAATGTATGTATTTTTTTTATCTTTCAGTAAGAAATATAAGGCATTTTTGACTCCGTATGAATGATGATTCAATTTTGCCGAGCACTTGACGAAATGTAACTTTTATAAGTCTTCCCCTCACATGAAAATTTACAATATAGCAGATATGTACCTACTTACCCAATATACACCTATACCCAATATATACCTTGACAATGGAGCTTTCTATTCGTAATAGAATTATCACTATGTGGTTAGTAATTTCAGAGACTACAATTTACACGCTATAAACAAAGTCATGAATGATCTTTAATGCTACATACATAATATTAGAAAGATATATTAGAAATTACAATTGTGGGAAAGATTACTTCTATCATGAACCTGGTAACCCTGACTAGATCAGAGAAAATATACACAGACGAACGACCACCAGTATTTCTTATGTATTTATTAGACATCAGTTTCTCTGAAGAAACTATCTATTGCTGAAATAAAAATGTCGCGTAAGGAAATATAGATACATGTTGCATTTTGCGATGCATTTTGTGAACTGTGAAGCCAGAATAAATGTTAATTCTCGTTATACAGGGTCATTTTTACATTGCATTACTAAATGAAACCACATATTCGTCTTTACCTCTTCTAACATCTTGCCAAAATCATCGATGAATAACGAATATTATTGCCAAAAATCCCGGATGCAGTTTTCAAATTTTTTGATCATTTCGTAGTTTAGTGCGAATATGGTGTGTGCGAAAGTGTATTTCCGAATGAAAGTATAATGTGTATAGTGCCGCTGCGACGAATTATTTTAGAGCAGTAGTAATGACATTAGGGCGTGTAAACTTAAAGTTACTTTTTATTGACATTTATTTTGTTCGAAACTTACACTTTTTTAGTTTACGTCTATGGTTAAAATAACTTAATGGAAAGCGTTATTTTCGACGAGATAAGTATGTGGTTTCATTTATTAACGCAATGTCAAAATGACCCTGTATACAATTATGTTCTAAATATTATAATACTGTGATGTATGCAAAGTATTGGTTCTCAAAGGTTTCCTCAAGTATACAAATTTACCACTGCGCTTGGCTCTTCGACGGTCCTAATAAATCTCATATTAGGCATAAATGTGAACGTTTGTGAAGATATTTATATCCCATGGATGTCTGGAAGATATTGCCTAGAGCGATAAGACTGCCATTTGTTCTTGTTTATTATTCTCTTATTCTTTCTATAAATTGTGATACTCGTGTGCAAAAAGTAGTGAATAAATAAATAAGTAAAATATTTTTTTTTGTTGGAAATAAGATCCCAATCAATATATTTGTATGATTTCGCACACGGACCTGGTGCTCGGATAAATTGATTACCGAAAAAGTACTTAGTAACACATAATATATATAATCCGTAAAATCTAATTATAATAAATATATTTTTAATTTAAATGCTATCCAAATCTAGACAAATAGTAAAAATCTTTCTACAAAAGGCGCGAATAACAAACAACGTTGATAGTTTTTCACAATGTATTAGAAAAACGTGTTTGAGTCGGTATCGGGAAGGCTTGCTGCATCCACTAATTATCACGTCGTGCCTCGCTCGATAGAGATATTTTTGTTTTTTTTTCTGCTTACCCACTTAATAACATTCTTCACGCTGACGAACGGAGGTGGCATAGAGTCGAAGTTTAATTAAGTTATAATAAGTTGGGCTGCTTTTATTAAATAAAATTATTTGGTCTATATTTATGTGGAGCGCAGCAGCTAGTAATGGAGCGCAGCATTCTAGGTGTCAAGTTAACCGATCGCGTTCGAAACACCGATTTGCGCTCCAAAACTCAAATTACCGATGTAGCTCAGAAAGCCGCTAAGCTTAAATGGAACTGGGCTGGCCACATCAGTCATATGCCTGACGAGCTATGGGCCAGGACTACCACATTGTGGAGCCCTGACACTGGTCGTAGACGTAGAGGTAGACCAAAGAAGAGATGGCGGGATGAACTGGACTCATTTGACAGAAATTGGTTTAATGTAGCACAGCATCGCGATTCATGGAAGGATCTTGGGGAGGCCTTTGCCCAACATTGGGACATTATAGGCTAATACAATACAATACAATATTTATGTAGCATGTAGTACTGCGCGCTAAATAAAACAGCATAATTTAGGACAAGGAAGGGTTACCAGGTATCTTTTATCTAGTTTAGTTTCTGCTCCTGCGTTAAACCGTTCAATATATTTTGCTACTTATTATCTTTTCTATTGTCTTCTTAGTTATTGTTATGTAGACGGATATGTTTTACTCTCGAGAATGACGCCTCCTTAAACACTCTTAAAAATGGATTAAAGAAACCTCAGTATGTTCCGTTGAAAAATCTATTGATCACAATGTAGGACATAGGTACATCAATATCGGACTCCGAACACACGCAAGCACAAGATCGTTGCAACATCAAGCAAACTAGATAAGAACTTATTTAGCAAGAACCATTCTAAAAATATTTTACATGAATTAATGAAATTTGTTTTAATCCTAATAACGACTCTATTAAAGTTTTGCGCCCTAATGTGATCGTCGCAAGCGGTCAGCGCGGGCGGAAGTCTACCAAAACCGTTCATTTGGAGTTTTCGAAATGACTCCCAGATTTTTTTCTGGCTTACCTCTTCTTGGAAAGTTTACGGCCTTTGGAAAAAAAAAACAACAAAAAGTCGCTTAATCTCAAGTCCTCTGGTGCTGGGAACGTTACCTCATTTAAATAGGCGGGGATTTAATGTGTTTTACTTCTTTACTTCCTGATAAAATTGTTATCATTTAAAGAAAGTTTAGAAATATTCAATTGTATTTTTTTTTATTTTACATTTGGCATGTTTAATTAGACGACTAGACACTATTAAAAACATAAAAGGAAACTCATCTGAAGTAATTTACATTTTTAAGGGCTATCTACCTATTATATTTTAGGTATACACAATTAAGAAAATAAAATTATAGCGCCATCTGTTAATAAGGACATAAAATTTTGGACTTAGAAGTTTCTTTGCTTTGCAGTTTTTAAAAGTTTCTTACATAAAACTATAGGTGTCACTATTTCAAAACTTTAATACTGTCTTATGTTAGATGGCGTTGTTACAAAAACTTCGGCCTGTTTCTGATAGATGGCGTTAATATTACCCGACTGAGTTAAATAAACGCCCAGTGTGTGAATTACTTGAGCAAGAAACACCATTTTCATTTTGTAGGATGATAGTAAAAGTAATGGAGTCAATAACAAGAACTAGCTGTGTCTATGGTCGGTTGTGTGTATTCGGCCGTCAGTCTGTTGTCGCTTTTGCTCGAAAGCGTTGTAATGTCAGTCGGAACAATAAAATTCTCGGGGAAATTCTGTGAAAGTGTATTTTTGCATTATTTGTGACTGAACTTTGTATGTTATCGTTAGTTTTGGTGTTGACCGTCACAGTGAAATGGTTTTTTGTGAATAATAGTGAACATACAGTGTTTAATCGTGACTCAAATGTGTTGATCGGGACGATTACTTCAAGTTCGCCGGCATATCGTGTTGTGGTAAGTGTATGATCGATATTTACCCCCTTTTAGCGTTCGTATGTTCCCTTTTTGGGTATTAACATCGTGTCCGTACATTTTTCTAACATGTTCATACATAAAATGAGGTTTTATGTAGGTTTTTCGTAACGAAAAATGCTTCGATTGTTTTATTGTCAAGGCTTCCTTAATTGTTTATCTACATAACGTGCCGTTTCCGGGCAGGGAGATTAAAAGTATTGAATGTGGGAGCCTCCTTTTATGTCGACTCACGGGCATTACCTTCGTAATCGAATTATATGTAATAACAGTTTCTAATAGGATTTCCGTTAAAAATATTTTTGTACTCGTAGTTCGATGTAGCCGCGAGTAAGTTCAAGTAACGCGAAAGATTTGGTACTTTTCATTGTACTATATCAAAAATCGTTTGATGATAATTAAAATGGACTAGAATTTTGAAGAATTATAAATCTGGTGTGAGAACCATGTTTATGCCTCAGCCGCCTTTTTTCATAATGGATCGTTATGCAAGTTTCGTTCCATAAAAAAATAGGTAGGTACCTATGGCGGTTGATGCATTAAATGTGCATAAAAAATCGGTTTCTAATATTAATGCCTACGAACCTACAGAATAATCCAAATTTTTTGCTACGTTCCCTAATTTTATTTCTTACATTCTGGTATATAACTGTAACAACTGTAATATAGTACCTAAATTAATGTTGAATAAATCCAGTTAAACATTTTTACAGAATTTAACAAGTATTGCATCAAATTGAGTGGGTACCTACCTGTAATCTATACAATGAACAAAGTTATTATGTAAAGTGAATCCTTTTACTGTAAAAAAAATTACCAATAATATATATAAATAAAAATATATTAGTAATAGACAAATTTATTTCAAATCCATTCACCACAAATTAAAGTGTGAGAACACATTAACCCTTCAAAACTCTGTGTTACATATCACGGTCATGTCATATTTGTTTTAACACACCAGTGCTGTGGGGTAAGATTGATCCACATGTTCTTCTAATGGATATGACTGGCTGAGTAGTTTAAATTGTCATTTATATTTTAAAATTAATTATATTTTATGAGACTTTTAAATTAATGTTGATGTTATTTTTTTTGTTTTTGTCGCTTTGATTGTGTTGTTAAGTAGTTGATTATAAAAAATATTTTCAATGATATAGTACTCTCTAAAGGAAGCGATCTGGTAGGCTTAAGTGTGAATTTTGAAAAATAAGGCTATATTTATGTATTACAGAAGTATTATTTATTGCTTCCTGCTGTTGGTACTAGTAGCAAAATCCTAGTATTATACAAACCAGATTTTGCAATATATTTTATATAATTTATTTCAAATTTAATGTTATTAGCAATTACTTGTTCAACCTATCTTAAAAATATTCAGTGTGTTAAGTAACTTGCCACTGTTTATCAGTCCACCTTATTGAATTTGAATTATCTATATCTATCTTCTATTATATAAAAATTTCGTGTCACAGTGTTTGTTACTATACTCCTCCGAAACGGCTGAACCGATTTTGATGAAATTTTATATTCACACTTGGTGGGTCTGAGAATAGGTTGTTATCTATTTTTCATCCACCTAAGGGTATGTAGGTATAAGGGTGGCCCATCCCAAATTTTTCGGTCAGTTTTTTTTTTATAAAGTGGCATTAAAAGATACATACGACCCTAAATTTTCTACCTTCTTCCATCATCCCCTATTTTTTAATAGCGATATTAGTAATTTAATAACTTTTCACGCAAAAACTACTTTACGGATTTCGATGAAATTTGGCACACGGGTAGATCATGTCCTGGATTAACACAAAGGCTACTTTTTATCCCGGGAAAATATAAAGCGGGACTTATATCCCGGGAAAACTCATTTATGCGGGTGGAACCGCGGGCAAAATCTAGTAATAATATATGAATGTTAAGAAAGTTGGTAAATTAAACAACTTAGATAAGTACTTTCTAAAATTACAAGGGTCAATAAGCAATGAGAACAAGGCACTTTCAAGTTGATATTAGTTTAGCATAACGACGATCAATTAGAAGCCAGGAACATCAATAACTGACTGTTCTGACCCATAAAATGTCTGGTGCACATTGCCAGAACAGTGCCGGCCGGACGAAGATCGTGAAATAAGCGTATTATAAAATACTAGTGATCGTTCAGTGGTTGAAATTCTTCGTCTATACTATCTATACTATAATAATATTATAAAGTGGAAACATTTGATTGTTTGTTTGTTTGCATTGAATAGGCTCCGAAACTACTGGACCGATTCGAAAAATTCTTTCACCAATATAAAGCTGCATTATCAGCGAGTAACATAGGCTACTTTTTATCCCGGTGAAATATAAAGCGGGACTTTTATTCCGGAAAAACTCATAATGATAATATTTGTAATGCAAATTATACACAAATTTTAATTTTTTGCTGTCTTTCTCTATGTGGACTTTCATTATGCAAAATTTTACATTCCCCGGTGCCCGTACTGTGCTAGAGGGGTACAAAGTTTTTGCTTCAGGTATTAATATTAGATACTATCGTTTGTTCGCACCTCCGCCTGTTATTGTCTGGAGTAACGCCTTAACCTCTGTTAGTGAAGGAATTTACTGAATCGGTGCACTAGTTCTAGGAATTAGCGAGGTTAAATAAAAACATAACTCTTCAGCGTTACATGAACAGTAGTACAGGACGCTAATGTTAAGACATTAGTTTGGGACCCAGGGAAGGTTTTAGGCTACTTTTTATTCCGGCAAAATATTAACCGGGATTTTTATCCCGGTTAATAAAAATAAAAAATCTTGGTTGAAACAAAATAATGGAGATAGTTTGAGGCCCGTAAAGGACATAGGCGACTTTTTGTCCCGGAAAATACAAAGCGGGCCTTTTATCCCGGAAAATCTTTTCGGCGATTGGAACCAAGAGAAAATAAGTTTGGAGATAGTTTGAGACCCAGGGCCGGACATAGGCTACATCTTATCCCGGAATAACATACAGAGCCAAGGCTCCGATGGGCATCTTCAAGTGACGATTGAATAGGTATCTTCTAGGCAAGCGTGCTCCACTGTAGACCACATCATCACTTACCATCAGCCGAAATAGTCTTCAAACGCAAGCCTATACGTAATAAAAAAAGAAACCTTATGAATTAACACTTAAGAATAATAATTGCTAACAACAGAATAATATTGCTTTGGTATCTGCATTTGCTTTAACGTTGAAGGAAAACATCGTGAGGAAACCGGCATACCTGAGAAGTTCTCTGAATTTCGAAGGTAGGTATGTGAAGTCCACCAACCCGCACTAGGCCAGCGTGGTGGACTAAGGCCTAAACCCTCTCAGTTATAGAGGAGGCCCGTGCTCAGCAGTCGGCAGTATATAATACAGGGCTGGTATGGTATGGTATCTGCATTTGAGGAAACCAAAGAATCTAGGAACATGGTTGGTTTTTAGTACTATGGTACTATTAATACAGGTATCAAAATTGTTTTCACCAATATAAGCTATTGTTACATGACTCCTTTACGCTCTGAATTGTCGGGATAAGGTCAAATACTATGTAGTTAGGTTTTTCGATTATATCATTCCTGGCCCCTTCTCTTTATAGCTCTCGTGTCTCACCGACGTCTTGTCTTCCATTCCCGTGCCCATTTGGCCCCAATATCCAGGCCCAAGGGCGGATCCAGCTTTCAAGTCATAGGGGTCATATAGTCGAGGTCTAGTCAGAACAGAATCCAAATCGATTGTAAAAAAATATCAGTAGTCACTTAGACCCAGTTCAGGGGGTGAGGGTCATGACCCCAATGACCCCCTCTCTGGATCTGCCCTTGTATCCAGCTAAGCTGACTGGAAATCTTTTTTCGGCCTTAACACAAACTTCTTTACATCTTTCGATTTATTACGATTAGATCAACCTGTTATTGTCTGAGTCATAAGGCTGATTATGTCATATCCTTGTTTACATGTATTCGCAACAGTTAAATGACTTCCACTCAATATGAGTTCAACGGAGTTCAAAATCGCGATTGCAGAGAAGACGAATTGCAAAGTAATAGAAGAAATATGAAGAAAAGAGTTTCTTAAGGCGAGAGCGCTTGAATTCTGTTAAAATTTAAAATTGATATATTGAGGGATCGGCCTCACGTTTTTGAAGTTATACTTCTTTTGGCGCGTTAGGGAAAAATGATGAGAGTAAATTTTTACGATGCGCGCGCACACCGTCACGAAAAACCAATACCCTGAAGTTAGCTATAGTCAACATTTTAGTTTTGAATTTTTAACGTAGAATAAGGCGAAAGATATTGAAGTTATACTTCTTTTGGCGCATTATTTCAAAAGATTTTTATCTTGTTACGCCAAAGAAGTATAACTTCTAACGCGTGTACATAAGTACACACACACTTTTTTTAATCCATATTTTTATGTCAAGATATCTTTGATTAAATATGTGAGCCTAATATGTTACATTGCTTGTTTATTGTGCCATAAGTCGACATATGAACATTTGGGCACTAAGTAAGTAATCTCCACGCATAACCACTTGCAATATGAAAAATTATTCTATTTGGACCGATCACCATGCTCTATTGTATCGTAGAAAAACTTTTTCTATGAAATAGACTAGATAATACAAAAAACGAATGCGGTTTAAAGTGTTACAAATGAAATTACGGGAGGTAGCTCGCTAGCACAGCAAGCTTCTATCATGAACACTGTTATTATAAATAGCTGGGTGTTGAGAGCCCTTAGCAAGCCGATGATGACTTGTTTAGCCTCCTTAAGCTGTCACTCATTCATAATAAGTGACTCTTCGCCAGTCTAGTACTATTTTAAAACTAAACGTAAATGCAATAAATCTGCCTTTCGACAAATTCTATGATTCATACATGATTCCATTCTCATGTTTTTTAGCTTAGTAGGCCAATGAGCAAGCAGTCTTTATGGAAAGTGTCTACCACCGCCCATGGCCAATGCCAGAGGCTTAACCAAGCCGTTGTCTATCCCATTTTTTTTATTGTTTTCATCTATACTATAATAATATTATAAAGCTGAAGAGTTTGTTTGTTTGTTTGAACGGGCTAATCTCAGGAAATACTGGACCGATTTTGAAAATTCTTTCACTAATAGGAAGCTACATTACTCCTGAGTGCTATAGGCTACTTTTTATCCCGGAAAACTTTCCACGCGGGCGGAGCCGCGCGCAAAAGCTAGTGGAAAATACAACTGCAATATAACTCGGAATATTATTAGTAATGTCATCCTTCTGTTAAGTCAGTAGCACCTTCATTCGGCATTGTGCTCACTTACCAACGGTGACCCACATGTTCATTGTCGGCCTTACGCTATAAATATTAAAGGCCATAACACTTCGAGCTATACATGTTTAATCTCGGTAATACATGCACTGTTCCACTAACTTTATTACCAACGTGTGCGTGATATCCTACATTATTTCATCTACAATGCTTCGTACAAAAACTATGGAATGTGATAATTAATTGACTAGCCGTGTGCCGCGTCTTTACGTCTATCTTCTGTCACTGATGTACTGTCGTTATAATACTGTCGCCTCAAAAGTCAAAACTACCGTTCCCATTTTAATTTTTTTCACGATTTTTACGATTCTGCTAATGTCGAACTATATAGTTAGTTCCTTAATATACTGTTCAATGTTGGTATCTATAATATTGAAAGACGTAAATTAATGAACGTAATTTATGCAAAATATAATTAAGTTAATTTGAAGGTTATAAAATGTCAACCAAGGAGATTAGGGCAATTTCACGGTAAATGCTACAAAACCTAATTCTTGGAATATTTTTTTCGTAGCTACGCTGTCGTAATGTCTATTTAGTGGTAATTACGACGGTGTGTAGGTAGTTTATTTTAAATATTACTAAAATTAGGTAATTTTAGTATTTATTTTTAAACGCGAAGTTGTTGACATAAGCATCGACGAATACTTAATAAAATAATACACATAACACACACACTGACGCCATTTATCCCCGAAGGGGTAGGCAGAGGTGCAACTAGTGCACTCACTTTTCGCCGTGCGTATTCCGTCCGATGATGTGATAGGGGGCGAGCCTATCGCCATATCGGGCACAGATTCCAGACTCCGGGCTGATACTGAATTTAAAAAACCCAATATCAATTTGCCCGACCCGGGAATCGAACCCAGCATTGCAGTCATACCGTAATACAACTACGCCACCACGGCAGTCGGTCAATAAATACTTATTTCTTACTTTTACTTTTACTTACTAGACTTTTACTTATTTCGGTCTAATACTTAGAAAATATTCACGGATTCAATTCTGAATTTAAAATATAAACAAACAATCTTCGTGACACTAACGAGGCCGTTAAATCTACACAACATAATATTTTCAAAATACAACCCCCAACATTGGACGTACAGACACGACCAATCAACGAAAGTATCGTACGTATAGATTCGTTACTAAAAATCCGTGAAAAATTCCAATTATTACACAACAGTGTAAGCATGTTATGTGATACGAATCGAGGTGTGACGGCACATTAAAATTTCACATCCACAAGCGAGCCATTGTTTAAACCGGACCTTGGGGCTTTGAAAGCTAGGCTTGAGGCACGCGAGCGACTTTTTTTGGGCTCAGTGGGCTTAGAATGTGACACAAAGACGCAACTCGTAAAACGATATCGTTTAATTTTGATGTTTGCGATTGATCGAGAGACCAATACGTCAGCCTCGTGTTATTCTCTCAACCAATCCCAATAAGACGAAACGGAGACGTGACGTGTTTTTTTGTCACATTCTAAGCCCACAGAGCTTTTAAAGACTATTTATTATCAGTAGCATAAGTAGCTCTATTCGAACGTAGTGTAAACAAATTGACTGCCTCGGTGGCGTAGTTGTATTACGGTACGACTGCTATGCCGATGTCTTGGGTTCGATCCTCGGGTCGGGCAAAATGATATTGGGTTTTTCTAATCACTATCAGCCTGGAGTCTGGAATTTGTGCCCGATATGGCGATAGGTTCGCCCCTATCAAATCATGGTACGGAAGACGCTCCGCGAAAAGTGGGTGCATTAGTTGCGCCTCTGCCTACCCTTTGAGGATAAGAGGCGTGAGTATGTGTCTGTAAACAAATTCTTAAGAAGGCAGTGGCTTTACTGTCTCGGTATGTCCATTAGCGAAATTTTGTTTGAATGTGCTAAAAATTGGGTAACATCGTATTTTTTATGGCTAACCTATAGCTTTAAAATAGTATTCTTTTTAAACGATCTATATTATTATACATTAAAGTATTTTTTTACTCTAAATGTATCTCGAACCTACGTCACGTCGTCGGCGCAGTAGTCAACTTGCGTGGTACTAAGCCATCACCTCCGTGACGACATTCACCGAAACATCGTTTAATAATTATTCAACTTGTGCCTTTGTGGTAAGTCGGCCGTCGACAAGACTCTGTGAATTAATTATTCTCTCAGTCGATAGAAACATTTCATATACGGTGGTTAGTCCAGGGTGATTAATTTGAAAACTACGAATATGTGAGATTCGAAAAGATTTGGGGCTTATTTAGAAAAGGTTGGCTTCCAACTACTGAGTTTAGGGCATGTAAATTAGTGATTTATTATAAAGGAGATGTCCGCTTTTTGTTTGGTTCTGGGCCTCAAAATGTAACCAGGCTCAAACTTTATATTATATTAAAGGGGCAAAAATATGCTAGTGTGCAATAAATGCGCGAAATAAATAGACGCACTATACTCCCGGCTCGTGTCCGGAGTTTGGTCTTTTTCTTACATATTTCCCCTTTAACCGATCCATGGGTTGATGCCTCTCATGTTTAATCCAAATCAAAATCTATATGAACTACGTTTAAAAATATTATAAACTAGCTGTTGCCCGCGGCTCCGCCCGCGTGAATGAGTTTTCCCGGGATAAAAGTCGCGCTTTATATTTTCCCGGGATAAAAAGTAGCCTAAGTTACTCCTTATTACATCAGCTACCTGGCAATAAAAGTCCCGTCAAAATCGGTCCAGCCATTTCAGAGATTAGCCGGAACAAACAGATAGACAGACAGACAGAAAGACAGACAAAAATTGTAAAAAATGTTATTTTGGTGTATGTACCGTATATATATTCATATACATTTAGTAAAAAACGGTTATTTCAATATTACAAACAGACACTCCAATTTTATTTATATGTATAGATGTATAGATTTCGAATGTGTTTCATTTTATTACGCCGTTGACCCTTTGATTGCTTTCGCAGCATCACCGGATGTGTAATGAGATGAAAAACAAGTCCTTTTACATAATTCCCCTCTCGACCCAGTTTTGTTTTTGCGTCTTTACCAGTCTTTTCTCCCTTTTGAATGCGTATAATGTGTCTTAAAATTATTTGAATTGACATATTGTGGTGTTCTCGGTGCCTTATATCTATTAGAATATAAAAATTGTACGTACCAGGAAAAATAAGTACATAGAACAAAAATCTACAATTCCTCGAGATAAAACGAAACTTTGACATCCAAAGAAGATGAGTATAATATTTTTTTGCTTTACAACTAGTTTTTTACTTATTTGGTCTCCATATGACCGCACGGCAAAAAATAAATAAATTTATTTTAAGTGATTTTTGGGCTTTTCTGCTCAGTATCAACCTGGAGTCTGGAATTATGACCGAAATGGTGATAGGCTCGATCCGTATCACATCATGGGACGAAACACACACGGCAAAAAGTGGCTTCCCTGGTTGCACCTCTGCCTGCCCCTTCGAAGATAATGTAGTATAATTAGTAATCGAGATGTAACAACACATACTATCAATTTGTAAGTCGCCATATAACTAAATAATATTTTTCACGACAATATTGTCGCTCGTATACAGTATATACACGACCATACGGGCCGTTTTAATTTTAATAAACCGTTCAGAGCCGCGCTTAGATCACACGTGTTAATAAAATCGTCTATTAGCCGCGTGTGTGCGTTAACGTGTGACGTCATAATGTCGTGAGGATTTTCTATTGTTGTTAAAGGTAGTTGGCGTAGTTGTATTACGGTACGACTGCAATCCTGAGATCTCGGGTTCGATCCCCGGGTCGGGCATAGCGATATTGGGTTTTTCTAGAATTCAGTATCCGCCCGGAGTCTGGAATTTGTGCCCGATATGGCGATGGGCTCGACCCCTATCACATCATGGGACAGAATACGCACGGCGAAAAGAGGGTGCACTTAGTTGCACCTCTGCCTACCCCTTCGGGGATAAAAAGGCGTGAGTCTCTGTGTGTGTGTGTAATGATAAATGAAATCTACAATCTCGTTATTACGAAGTTTCAAAGGTTCCAAGTCACAATAGAGTTGCTTTGAATATTCGAATGGATAAATGAAATGTGCTGGCAATTCCGAGTCGCGTAATCTTATCAATTTTATCTGAACTGTATCGTTTGCGTCAAAATTCACTTGCGGATAAAGAAAGTCAATGGACGTGTCAAATGATAAATATAATCCGTTTGGTAAATTGGTTTCCCGTTTTTGATAATGTGAAAGTTTCCTTTTTTAATAATGAAAGGTATGGGGATTAATTTACAATTCCTGTGCTTGTTTCTATCATGAGTATTGAGTAATATGTTCCCGGAGATGCCCCAATAACGCTAGGTTCGGCACCCAGTGTTCTCAAAAAACATAATGTTCAATATGGGGTGAAGGGAAATTGTCTGTGAAGGAAGATAGTCTCTAGTACTAGATCGGGATAATATCAGGCATAACAATAAGAAAAAATAATATTATAAATTAGGCTCCCGTAAAGTTTAGCGACGAAAATAAATGCAATCGAAAAAGGATGATGAAATGGAAAGATGAAAAGGATGGAAGATCTATTTTCTGATACCAACCAGTCTAGAATCCTTGTTTTCAGAGACGTTATCACGTATTATGAAAATCCGGGTATTAAAGTAACTTTAGTTAATGTACCCTGAGGTTACGAAAACTGTCGAAATCATTACATGATTATAAAACTGCAGCGAGTCGGAATTGGTTAACCGCAACAACGAAATCTGTTGCTTATTTTTTTCGTTGTACTTATTTTATAATTGCTATCAACAATTGCAAAGGAAGGTTGCTTGTCTTACAGAAATCCGAAGAGCTGGCACCTCTCTATGGGTTCAGATAGGATGGCATAAGTCCAAACAATATTAAATTCTTAACATCATTCGTTTTTTTAAATGTCGACAACGCACCTACAATTCTTGAAGTACCTTAGATGTTAATAAACGGCAGTGATATATTAATCAGGTCTAATAATTATACAAAAACGGCGGTAGTATCAACAAAAGTTAAATCGAAAAGACAAAAGCATAACAATTAATGGTTTCTATATATTTATACGTGAAGAAAAAAACTCTGTTCCCCTTTTGAAGCACTTTGTGCGCACGGAGGAGTGTCAGATTGAGAATAATTATTAAAGTTCATAAGACGAGGAGTGCAAAAAAATAAAATGTATGTGTTAAATTTAATTCGACGGTCAAATTTCGATTACTGAACGACCACTAGTTAATTGTAATTTCCCCTGGTGAAACACAGCTGGTACACAGCTAAACGGCTAATTATATAATTGTACGAATCTAGTTTCTCGTAACAATGCTGGGCTCCCCATAAAGATCGCTATCTCGTGCACAACATGTGCGGGCCAACGCCCTAACCCAATGTTTCTTAACATTTTATGATCAAACCATCGGTACGCCTAATTTCTGCTGCCAAGCAGTGTTATGTTACGCTTTTTTTATTATTTTCATTGTAAGACAGTATTTAAAATCTGTAGACGAATTTTTTATTTCACTAGATCCTGCAGAAAATGTGAAATGTAAACCAATATATAATTTGCGGGTTTTAGTTAGGTCGTGTCAAAGTTTCAAAATACTTGACAAATGTGATTCAGGATTAAAGGTATTAAAATACCATCACCAGTAAATTATAATCCCACATTGCGTATAAGGGAAATTACACGCCATTGCTGTATCAGCACAGAATACTGAACGTATCAGTCTAAAAATGTATCTAAAGTGATAGTAAATGCTTGAAGTTCATCGTATCAAAGGTATGTTAAACATCAATTGCAACAATCATACTGTCATACTTCCAATTGAAGATGTTTGGCTAACACCTCGATGTTGATAGTACCACAGACCACTTCAGAAGCAAATATTTCTTAGAAATCCAAGAAGGAAAAAAATAGGAAGCCGTAAAACAAACTAACCCTTTTTCATCCATTTGGATCATTAATTTGACCCCACAGCAGATTAAGAACCATTGCCCTAACCCGTTCATGATATTTCTCCCCGCAATCGGATCGCGCACATGCGCCCGAGCCGCTCGTAAACGCGTCCGGACAATGCGATCCTGGCATCTGGGGCCTGAGAGACCGCGTGACGTAACATCCATTGACCGACGTTCCTTGGCTTTTTAGTGTTGGCATTGATTTGAAGTCGGCGGTCTTTGGTATGCTAGTAGAATATTTACATGGCGACGTGTTGGGTTAGTAGTTCGCTGTAGACCAAAAAGCCGCGACTTGAGTAACGAATTAGATAAAGAACGTTCCGTTTAAATTTTTTAGGCCAGTTTTTAAATTAACCAAAGTTGCAATTAAGTTTGAAACTACTCCAGACTAGTATAAATATTTTTATTTCGCTCCAAATTAGCAGTGTATTCATATAACGATTCTACTAGTCTTGTGAATGAAAAACTTCAATCTGACCTAGTTTCTAAGAATTTAAATAAAAGATATGCCTTTATTAGTGAAAAATGCAAGCGCGACGTGCGATAAATAAAGTAGCGTGTTTATTTCAAGATATGGCCTAATTACCCAACACGTGAGACGGTCATCGTTAACGGTGTAACAACAGAGTTTATAAATGGAACTTTTTTGATCGTTATGGTACGAAAAATCTCGCCATGGGAGCGTAACTGCGTAGTAAATTAATATCTATAAAAAAGGTGTTCGCGGTTTCAATGTTCTTGGATTATTGCATCTTTAACAAGAAATTACTTTACATGGACTAGTAAATAATTTTATTTTTCAAAATCGTGTCTAATCTTGAAGATTTGCGAAATAAATGCATTCAAAATGGAGAAAACCTTTTCACTGCCGAGTACCTTCTAAATCAAATGACCGCAAGGAATTAGCTTTTTGTGGCATGCCTGTGGTGGTATCGCTGCCGTGGTCTGGCGCCACTCCAAAACCTTTCCATACGGGGCAACAGAGCTCTTTGACTTCACGTGGGAGGTCTAAAGGTTCTGTGATAAATGAGTTTAAGTTTATGTACGTGAAATATAGAAATATCAAATGAAGAAACAATATTGACTATAATACTGTCATAATTGGTAATTTAAGATGTTTTTAATTTGGATTAAAATGCGTGAGATGTCAATATTGCGTCCCTTTTTTACCCGACAACGGCGAAGCCAGGAAGGGTAATGATTTTAGCACCCTATGGATGTATGTATGTATCCATTTTATGTTCCACTCTAGCGTCGCTCCTATTCAACCGATTTTTTAACCGATGTTTTCTAATTGTAGTTGCAAATTAAATTAAATTTGAGTTAGATCTAGCAAATTAAATTACTATTTATCAGTACTATATTTGTTTATCTTAATCTAATGCGAAATGTTAATTACAGTCGTGTTACGATTGAGTGAAATTGTTTCGTGACTACAAGAGAAAGTAACATGTACAAGTTTTTGCATATAATTTCTGCGTATTTACAGAATATTAATTTTAATTTATTATTATTCTGCAAACAATAAAGCAAACAATTTATTATAATTTTCACACTAAGTTATGCTCGTGAGTCGTGTACTCGAGTCTCTACTTTCTCATGTTAATGATTCTTAGAAATAATAGATTTTTTTTATGTCCTTCGATTTGCGTAAAGTAATAGTTTAATTTATTTCCTCTATAAAAGAAGTAGCAATTGTATTACGAACAAAATTTAATCCGACACGGTCTCAAACGATAAAAATCCACTTTACTCGCTCCAGTATCTTAAGCACCCACTTTACAGTAAAATATTCAGTCGGCTAAGTGTCGACCGCACTGCATTTTTCCAACTTGTTACAAAACCAGACTAAATCCAGATTACCTAAGCGACAAATCGTCTTAGACCGCAAATCCATTGTTTCCAGTTCGCGAATCGTTTACATAATGTAGCACTGTGGTTGTCAACACTGCTTCTAAATTCTTGTAAAATAAATTAGATGTGTGGTTTAATGGTTCCGATAAGACTACGTCGTTCGATGAGATAAATTATTGTGACGTAATATTTATGATAGATATTATCCACGCCAGATCATATAAAAAAGATGATTTCTCAAATTGAAGTAATCCTAAACCTCTTGGTGTTATTAATCTACTTGTTTCAAGAATGACTTTTATTCTTGTCAATTTCAATAAACGCATACGCATCATCATCATCATCAGCCACATGACGTCCACTGCTGAACATAGGCCTCTCCCAAAGATTTCCAGACGGACCTGTCAAAAGCGGCCCGCATCCAGCGTGCTCCTGCTACCCTTATCAAGTCGTCTGTCCATGCATACGCATACTCACGCCCTTTATCCCTGAAGGGGTAGGCAGAGGCGCAACTAGTGCACCCACTTTTCGCCGTGCGTATTCCGTCCCATGATGTGATAGGGGGCGAGCCTATCGCCATATCGGGCACAAATTCCAGATTCCGGGCTGATACTGAACAGAAAAACCCAATATCACTGCCCGACCCGGGGATCGAACCTGGGACCTCAGCATTGCAGTCGTACCGTAATACAACTACGCCACCGAGGCAGTCAATTTCAATAAAATGTTACCTTTAAAATCTTTGACAACCATATTTAACGTTGCTCAATGACAGGGTAAAATTTGCTTAATTTAAATAAGAAATTTCGTTGACAGCAGCTGATTGAAATAAAAAGTGTCGTAAGCCGACGGTCCTTTCAATTTCAATCAATTTTTTGCCCTTGTCTGCGAGTTGGGCCATCTGCTCGCCGATTCGTGGCGTTTTATTCCGTACCGATGATCTCAAAGGAGAAAAGGGGGCTATCTCGGTCACTGTCGTTTGCCAATGCAGCCAACGTATTCGATAGCGTCATCGTGTGGGAATTCGTATAGCGTTTCGATTGTGTGGTTTTACTTTTGTTGTTCGAAATATCTGTAACTATCGTTAGTGATTTCAATTTGATTGAATTGAGTTTGTCTATGGATCCCTACATATTTATCTATATTGATGTTTGAGTTATTAGATGCGCTCGTGTTATTGGTTTTCGTTTTATGACTTTCGTTTACCTAATGTATTACTTAGTTGGTAAGTTATTACAGACAACCTGAATACGATGAACGCAGAAACATAAAATGATTAAAAATACACGTAGAAAGTTTGTTTTAGGCGTTATAAGTAAAAGTGTTTGTTTACATTATAATGCAGGTCAGAATAAACGTGTTGAAAACTTCCTAGTATCTGTAACGTTGTACGTTTATCCTTACGTCGATATTATGAAGCTAAGAGATAAATAAAACATGTAAACTGGCGGTTCGTGAGTGAGAATGGAGGTGGGGGCGCGTGGCGCTGACATGAGGAAACTAAAGAGGAAAAAGTAAAAAAAGTGTCTTAACCAATATTTATGGCATTTTTAAGGTTTGTGAAAGAATGATGCTGTTGTTTACTTGAATAATGATAGTTTCAAATATTGCTTATGCAACTAATGATGTATAAGTCAATCGATTAACTGTAAGCGCGACGCCTGAATATAATTAGTCGTGATTTATTTTCAAACTTTAAATGATAATATGGAACTGATCGAGACATTAGATGTCAATTTAAGAAATTTACAGGAATTAAAGTAGACTGCGTGCAGTTTCGGCTTAATAACGAAAATCTACTGACAAATACTTCCAGCAAAGAAAGTAGAGAACGCGAGTTTTAGATTTCAGCATTACAAAATATAACTAAAAACCGCGATATAATCCGCAAAATAATTTTATTTCTATTTAAGTAGTATGATTTGCAGCGTCATTACCAGGATCCTTATACCATGTTACGGTCCTGTAAAATACATTTCCTTCCCATCATCACACAAATAGTCACGTTCTCTAGTAAGATATTTAAAATGATGCAAACGTCAAGTGATATCATTTCACGTGTTTAGTGGATACGGCGAGGGCATTGCATAATTTAATATCTACGTCCTCGCTTTCAGTGATATCTGAAGCCGTTTCCACGTACGTTAAATCTCCGCATCTCTTAGCTTTCGCTTGACGTGTTCCGGGATTGAAAATTTTAAAACTAACTGCAATATCACGTATATCGCACCTCTAGGATGAAAACGACATAATTCAAAAAAATCGAAAATTGAGTTGTCATAAAATTACTTAAAACGAAATTTACAACACAACAATAGTTCAAACACCGCCATATTCAAGCAGGAAAAGGACATAACTATTATATCGTTGCCTTTTTAATTATATTATCATAAAAATGGGACCAGTTTTAAGTCATTTTATGACGATAACTCAATTTTAGATTATTTTGAATTGTGTCGTTTTCGTTCTAAAGGTGCGATATGGAAATTGTAGTTTATGTCTAGTAAATATATTTCTTTAACGTTTACAAGTAGTACTACTTGCTGGATAATAAATAAATAATAAAAAGCCTTTTTATTCCTTGCATTATTACAGAATTTTCTTATTACTAGTATGTGTGTTATTTGGTTAGTTAAACTTAAGTTAATTGTTAGTATTGTTAGATTTTGTTATCCTTTTATGCAAGAACCCCAGATTGGGTAAAGGCCTCCTCCAAAGATGCCCATTTATTTCTGTCTCGAGCTATTTGCGCCCATTTTGGGCCAGCTATTCTTTTGATATCGTCTTCCCATCGTGTCAGAGGTCTCCCTCTGCATCTTTTGCCTAGTGGGCCTCTCCATAATGTTGTTTTTACGGTCCATCTTTGATCTGTAAGTCTCGCTATGTGACCTGCCCATTTCCATTTTAGTTTCTGTGCATAGGTCAAGGCATTCGTTGCTTTTGTTATAGATCTTATTTTTGTGTGTCTTATTTTATCTATTTTTTTTATCTTAAGCATGCTACGTTCTATACCTCTCTGACAAATATTAATTTTATGTTTCACTTTGGCTGTAAATTTCCACGTCTGGCATCCGTACGTCAAACTCGGTAAAAGGCTAGAGTTCATTATTCTAGTTTTTAGATTTATAGGCATGTTGCTTTTAAAGATTTCCTTTAAACTCCAGAATTTATTCCATGTATGCTGGACCCTTCTCTCTATCTCCAGATCGTTGTTTTTTCTGTCAAAACTAATTGTCTTCCCTAAGTATATGTATTTATCAGTGAATTCCATTAAATTACCGTTAACTCTTATTGGTACTATACATCTATTTGTCATTATCTTTGTCTTAGTGAGGTTAATTTCCAGTCCTACTTTCCTACTAGCTAGCTGTAAGGATTCCATCATGAGCTGTAGCTGTGAACTTGTTTCAGATAGGATAATTATGTCATCAGCGAATCTCAGGTGACTTAAGAAGGCGCCTTGTATGTTGAGTCCTAGTTTGTTCCAATTTACCTTGCTTATGATGTTTTCAAGAATGGCTATAAATATTTTTGGGGATAACGGGTCCCCTTGTCTCACACCTCTCTCTATGGGGAAGCTTTTGCCGAGGGTTTCCAGCTTTATTCTACCTTTGTTATTGTTATATATACTTCTAATCACCCTTATATATCCTTCGCTAACTCCCTGTTCTTTCAAGCTTTCCCATATGCTTGCGTGTGTTACTGTGTCGAAAGCTTTTTGATAGTCAATGAATCCTAGGTATAGGGGCCTCTGCTGCTCTTGATATTTCTCTATAATTAACTCAATAGTATGTATGTGGTCAATTGTTGAGAACCCCTTCCTGAAACCCGCTTGTTCTATAGGTTGTGCAGCTTCTATTGTAGGGCTGATTCTTGCGTTTATAATAACGGAGAACAGTTTATATAGACTAGGTAGTAAACTAATCGGCCTGTAGTTGCCTATGTCCTTGGGATCTCCCTTCTTGTATATAAGAATAATATTGGATTCCGACCATTGGGCCGGTGTTTCGGCTCTCTGTAATATCAGATTAAATAGTTTTGTTAGTGGATTGGCTAAAATTTCATGCGCTGCTTTTAATGATTCGTTTGTTATGTTGTCCGACCCAGGAGATTTCTCTAGTTTTAATCCCTTTATTGCATTTATAATTTCAGTCTCGTCTATTGTTTGAATGTTCTCTCCACTGTTTTGACTTATTCTATTGTATTGAATTTTGGTTGATTGAGTATTGTCACTATATAATTTTTTATAAAAATCTGTTGCTGTTGTGATGACATCTGTTCGTTTGTTCAGGTCCTTGTCTAACTTCTTCAGTCCTTCTATCCAAGTTTTGTTTGTTCTCAGTTCCTTGTAGGCCTTTTTTGTGCTTCCAGCGAGATGTAAATGTCTTTCTATGATGTCTTGTCGGTATTTTGCATAATCGTGTTTAATATATTTATTAACTAATTTGTAAAGAGCGGCGAGTTCATTCTTCATAGATCGCGATTTGGGTTTTGTTTTCTGCAGTGCTTTTCTTTTTTGTAGTAGAATCAATGTACGTGCCGATAATATTTTGTGTCGTTTGTGTTCCTCTTTTTTTGCTCGCGTTAGTTTCAAGCTGTCGGTGATAGCGTTTGTTATTTTGTCGTAATAAGCTTGTACTGCGGTGTTTTCCTCGGGAACAAATGGATCAGACAGCATTGATGCCAAGTTTTTCTTGTAGTTCGATATTTCTTTTTCACTCTTTAGTTGGCTTACCTGATAATTTGTGAATTTAACTCTACTGGTTTTATATCTGGTTAATTTTACTGTTGCTCTGATTAGCCTATGGTCCGACGGATAGTTTAGGTTCATTGTATCAATGTTTTGGAACATTCTCGGATTGTTGGATAATATATAATCAATCTCGTTTTTGCTTTCACCGTTCGGAGATCTCCATGTCCATCTTCTGCTTTGTTTTTTTTTGAAACATGTGTTTATTATTGTTAGTTTGTTTTCAAGTACAAAATCCACAAGCCTTTGTCCTCTATCGTTTCTTTTGCCGTATCCGTATTGCTTCATAACCAGGTATTCATCCTTTTTGGGAACTCCAATCTTTGCATTAAAGTCTCCCATTAGTATTACATTCTTGTGTGTATTTTCTAACGCTTCGTCGATCATTTTGTAGAATTCGCCTATTTCGTATTCGCTTGCTGCTTCTGTTGGCGCGTATACTTGTATTATCGTAACCAAAAAGCCCTGAATATTCATATTTAATACTGCGACTCGTTCTGACATTCCAGTAAAGCTCTGTATACCATTTTTATGTGACTTGTTTATTATGAAGCCTACTCCATATTTGCCTGGTGTGTGGCCTACGTAACATAGGATAAATTTGTCGTGTTCTTCTATTTTTGTACCGACCCGTCTTGTTTCCGAAATTCCTATTACGTCATATTTAATATCATTTATTGATTGATCTAGTTCAAGTAACCGGTCGTATGAGGATAAAGTCCTGACATTGTATGTTGCTATTTGTATTTGATGGGGATTTTTATTATTTTTTTTCCGTAGTACGGTTTCCTTTGGGGGGTTATGGTCATAATCTTCCACGGTGACCAGCCGGATTGGAAGATGTTTGATTTTTATTTTTTCTTGTTTATTTGTGGGATCTATGTTGGAGGAAGGGCTTGGCTGCTAGGTTTTCTTTTGTTGATTGCCTTTCGTATATGTTGAATCTTTATTGACTATATAGTTTAGTATTCCTGGTTTTACTACTCCCTCTGAGATACTGCTAGATCTATTGATCGAAACATCAGATTTTTGTACTTTATTCTTTTTATTTGTTTGTGGGTTTCGTTCTACATTTGGTGCTGTGACATTTTCTGGTGAGATTAGCAATTTTCGCTTATTAATATTTTTGGACAATATTATCAGTTTATCATATTTTATTATGGCGGTGTTGCCCTTCTCTCTTTCCGCTTGCAGCTGTTCTTGTAATTCCTTCCTCTTTGCTAATACGTATTTAGGATAATCTTCTTTTACATAGTAGTGGGTATCTTTCAGCGCTCTTTTTTGTTTCAGAATTTTTATTTTTATTCCTAGTGCTGAGAAAGTTACTACTATTGGACGTGGTCTATCATATTTTTTTCCTACTCTTTTCACTTCTTGTATGTCGCTGTGTGTAAGCTTGATAGAGAGATATTGTTCAATCCATTTGATAGTGTTCCGTTCCAAATTCTCATATGAAGTTTCAGTTTCTTCAATACCAAAAAATACCATATTTCTTGTCCTTGCCTGTTTTTCCAAGAAGTAGATTCTTCTTTCCTGATTTTCCACAATTTCTTTCAATTTTTCATGTTTTTCTTCCCAGACTAAAAGTCTTTCTTCGAACATTCTACATATATTCTGGCTGACTTGATCCGTAACTTTTTTTCCAGTTTCGCGGATTTCTAATCTTTGCTCGTCTAGTTCTTTTTTGATTGTTTTAAGCGTATTTAGAACTTCTTCCATGATTTTTCGATTCTCTAGTTTCGTTTTGGTACAGGTGGTGCCCTCTAGCGTTACCTCTTTGGAATAGCTAATCTCTTGATTAATAAATAATATTGATTTTTTAATTGTTATCAGCGCCACCTAGTAACGAGCGCCTCAACCAATTAGATAGGTCACAGAATGGATTTGTTACAATAAGAATGTGCTTTCAATAAAGATCAAGGAGTTCTACTAGTCGTTCATAGATTGCGCTAATTTATGAATGTAATACGTTAATGATTATTCAAATTTGAATCTTTTCGAGGTTATATTTTGCAGTTATGTACATAACAGTCTCTTACAAACTGTTGTACTTGTAACAAGCTTGAACTAACCTTCTAATTGTGGTATTTTTTTTCTATGTATTTACACCACTGTTCGTTCGTAGCTTTGTTTTTGGTATAAACCGTTAAGAACTATTTTTCACTATTCCACTGAAAGTTCTGAAGTGCCGGACTCACTAACATTTTACTTGGTGTTTCGCACTTTTCTTCACAGTATTTCGCAACTTTAGGTATAAATAATTCGTTATTTCTATTTTTTATTTGTATATCAGCACAGATCCGATGTCAACAATGGCACACTAGCGCCCTCTCTCATTACTTTACTTGCTGGATAAAATTACTAAACTCTTAAGGCTTTTGGATCCATAACCTTATCTCTATAATCTAATCCGTGTTGAAAAGCTTGTTCATTTATAAGTCTTCTACTTGATTCTCATGCACGTGTCTTAGGAATAATTTAATTCTCGAAAATCCTATATATACATCCGAACCATTAGATGATGATGATGTAAATCATTTTGACCATAAAATTCGCAGCATTTTCAACGCGACACAATGAAGGCAGCAAATCAGTACCAGTATAGTATAGGCAACATCCATGTACAAACGCAGTCGTTTCCCATTCAGATCAGTCGTAGCGGGTGAAACTAGACAATACAGTTTGCGTTGCTCATTACTACGGGAGCGCTGTCTTCCCAATTGGGTTGGGAAAGTTGTGCATTGTACTGGTTATTCGTTTGTTCTATTAATAAATGTTGTTTACTTTAACAGACGGGAGTGAGACGTGAAACTCGATTTGATGGGATTGTTTTGAGTGCGCTTTTGATAGCTTGAGTGTTTTGGACCTTAATGAAATAGGTTATTGTGTTTATTATTATTTGTTATTAGTATTCTCTATTTCTAGTATTTAATTCGGAGATTAGCTGCAATTCATAGAATTCCGTAATTTACATAGTATGGACTCGTACGAATTAATATGGTAAACTTTCCTTATATATTAGGATACTGTAACATAAGATAGCAAAATTGGTAAAGGAAATGGAAATATATTTCGTATGTACGTGTATATTTTCACTCAATATAAAGTCGAACACTTCAAGGACTTTTGTTTAATATTGTTCGCACATTTTACAAAAAGCTAGCGAATATTTTGCAACTTTATTTCCCTTTTAGCGGTTTCCGTAAACACCTTCAGTTCTTTTCAGCCGTACTTCCTTTTAAATATATTTTCCGCTATCCCGTAATCCGGTACCAAGACGTCGATTCAAGGCAATCGATTTCTCAGAAATACAGTTTTGACGTTTTGATATAAATCATGTTTTCGAAGACCATGCAGATTCCCGATATGGAAAGCGTTCGATGAACCAGAAAATTGTGAATTTCGATATGTCGTGATTCTGCACAGGAATAGTGTTTCGTTTGCACCATGATTGACAGTAATTGCTCGATGTGACTGAACAAATTGCCAAAACATAATATAAAATGTAGAAGTCGATGGAATAGGCGTTAGAAGATATAGGTAAATTCAAGACCATCTTAAGATCAATGATATTGATGATGATTTTGTGAACCTCCGAGACCCTCGAGCACACGTAATGCATTCAAAATTAGGAGGTCAAACATCACCTATCGCACTCGTCACTGAAATTTCCGGAGACCCAAATTGCCCTCCCTTCCCTAATTCCTATTCATTTCCTTTAAGGACGACGGCATATCCATGACTCTTCTATTATTGTGGATCTTACTGGTGGTAGGTCTCTCATATGTGAGAGTCCGTCTGGGTGGGTACCACCGCAATGTCTATTTCTACCGCTAAGCAGCAGTGTGCATGCACTGTTGTATTTCGGTTTGAAGGACATTGTAGCCAGTGTAACTACAGGACATAATGAGACTTAACACCTTATGTCTCAGGATGACGAGCGCAGTAGAATGCCACACAGTACTTTGTAACTCAAGGTGCTGGATGGTGTTGCTACTGTTTAGGGGTGGTCGTATCGCTTACCATCAGGCGAACGGCATGCTCGTCTCGTCATTCAATGATATAAAAAAAAAACTTTCTGGGCTTTCGTGGATCACTTAACATCATGTGACCAAATTGCTTATTTACCGCCTAATGGCCAATTTTGGTACGGAATAAATTTCAACCTGAAGATAGCAATCCACGTGGGTTAAGGTACTATTAAAATCTAATATATTCATGTTTTCGAGATGCACATTGTAACTAAGAGCATCCTCGACGATTTTCATATGAAAGATATATTTTAATATTGTCAGCATAACACCGTCGGCTGATTTTTATTTAGTTCGTTTCCATTCGAGCATTCTGCACTAGCCATACCGACATATTCATAGCTCCAAGCGACAAATAAACCATTCGGGTGGAAATTAAACGTGCCGAGTCAGTGAACTCGAAAAAAAATGGGAAATGTTATTTGATTGAAAATAATTCAATGGATCAATGGATTGCTGGAATACTTTCGTTTGTTTTATTGGCTTGTGCATCGTCAGTGCTTGAAGAGGCAATAATTATCGGCCTACTATTTAAAGTTCAGCGTAAAGTACCTGAGGCTCATCAATCGATGCAAATGATGTAGGTATTGCCAACTTAACTAATCAAAGTAGCGTTGCAATTAGTACAGGTAAATATAATTTTCATGTGACCGATAAGTCGTGAATCGTGATATTAGTCACTTTGGATTGCTTGTAATATTCAATTTAGGTTTTGTTGCTGTGTCGGAAAAACCGTTGCTAATTTCTATATGATGCGGGTGCAATTACTCAAGTTTTTAATGTTTTTATCTCCCATGTTCACTAAAACTAAAAAACAAAGGATGTAAATTGATATCATACATAGTTTCTCACTTCTTTACGGTGAGTTCAGACATGTAATTCTTAATTATGACCTTTCTAAACTTTTTGTTAATCAACTTAATCACATTCAAAATCTGGTCCGCATTATTTCTTTGCGAGGAAATTATCATCTGTGTGAGTTATTCACAATGCAGCGGAATCAGTGCGATCTTGATAACGTAACCCCTGTTTTGCTACCGCGAAACAGGCCAAGTGCGGCGAACGGAGTTCAACTACCAAATTAAACTGAACCCCGCAAGACGCTTAACGAGCTCCCCAAGCTACTAGAACGTGGGAGGTATCAGAGCTCAACAAATTTTGGATCGTAAGCTTAACATTACCATTTATTGAAGAGCTACATATCGGTGTGTTTTGTTCACTAGTAACGTTCGATGTTATTTGGTTGGTTACTGTATTGCGCGCTGGTGCATAAATCGACCAGTTGCGCTTGATCTACAGTTCTTTGACTTTGGTTTGTTATAAAAGTTCCATATTGTCTGGCGTCGTTAACAATAGTGCATCGTCGATGCATTGCATCATATCAGGTCATTCAATTGTTTAACGTGTATTTGTTTAGATGTAATTGTTGCGATGAACTTCAACGTTTTGCAGCTGTGTGTGCAATGCTTTCCGTTTCTTTTTTGGACCGTGACAGAGTGTGTTTCGTCCAGAATCTGCTCTTTGTTGTATGACAATTGACAGTTTCACAATGTTTGAGGTGGTGATAATGCGTAACTGTCTCCGTTTAGGCAATAGTGTCTTAAAAGTAAACACAATAGATATCAAAATCGAATTACTTTGTTCTGTTTCATTAGAATTACTAACTCAATCACACAACCCATAGCTAATTAAGTTTGTTTTCTTATCTACGTTGTTTTAATTACTTATTTCTCTTTGCCTCCAAAAACATGACAGAAATGTAAAAGTGTAAACTTCTAAATACTGTTGTTTTAATCACCTTCATCCAGTTAGTAAATAATAGAGATATAAATATTGTAACCTAGTGTGGGGCTTACGAAACTGTTAAATTCAGGTCGTCAAACATGGTGTTATCAACGTGTATGTGACGAGAGAGCCGCTTATACCCCCCTCCAGGGCTGTTGAATTTTATAGAATCTAGAGAAATAATGTTACTGTTTGTTTTCATTATACCTATGTGACAAAAAAAAAGCGTTGGTGCGTTTGAGCTGTTTTAGTTTTCTTTATTGAAAGCGTTAGATTAGGAGTTAAAGTGTGAGAAAATCAGGTAGTCCAGACGTAAACTGACGACGAGGAATCATATTTATCATTTCTTTTATTTACTTACACACTTTCATTATTGTTCCAGTCTGATGGAATTGCATTCGTTTTTGACGCAGATTTTTGCAACGGCAAACAAAATAACTCTAATTGATTCAGTAAGATTTACTGTTGTAACTTTTACACCTCCACGCTTTTAAAATAAGTGGAAATTGCTTCGAACACTACAGCATAGATATTTGAATTCTGTAGATAAAATATGCCCATGTCTACAGAATTGACAAGCAGCCCTGAAAATAGTCTAGTGACTGTCGTCGGGCGCTTGCGCAATGCGCCACTTAACTTGGCGCTCTGTGGTTTCCCAGGACACGAATCGTTTCACGCTCCGCCGGGCAGTGGTACAAGCGCGCCGGGATTTGGATTTTATTGCTGGAAAATATTTTTTGTGTCAGAAGGTTTAAAATTGCCAGGGATACTGGCTCGATAAGGATGGCCGCGTGAGCAAATTGGTGGATTGTGTTAAGCATTTATGATAAAAAAAGAGGCTCTTAGTATTTTTATAAAGCGGGATTAAAAGCTATAGTGATTCGAGAAAATGTACACCCTCCGTTCATGAATAGGGTAGTTAACTACTGATTTTTTTATATATTTATCAAAAATGTATGCAATCAAAAGTTTTTACGAAAAAAGAATTTTCTAAATTGACGCACTAATAAGTAGGTTATAAAGTTTTGTAATTTGGTAGAAGGGGTAATATTTGACAAATGTCAAATAACAGTAATATCAGACTGTGAGGTCACCGAGTGTCACCAGCTATAACGCTGCATGCGTGCTAAAGAAATAGCGCGATATCCCCACCACGTCCCCACTTTTGCTCAGACAAAATTTATAATACTAATAACTGCTTTATTTTTCAACCAATTTTGATGCTGATTTCACAGAAGAATTTCTTGTTCCTATTATTTTCTGGTATATATAAAATAATGTGCAAAATAGAACACAGAATACTAACCTATTGTTTGCTTGTTGAAAAATTTTACAGAAAATAGTCAAAGCTTCTAAATCTTTTATTGGGTTCAATATCAATAATATTAACAAATGAAAATGAAACCGCCGCATTCACCCCAAAATTACTAAAAGAACCGAACTGTTTGAGTAGATGCATGACAAATGAGGTCTCCAGGATATAAACATCCACTTGGATTCCGTCTAGATTACCTTAAACGATCGCCTGCTTTCCAAACACATTTGGAATTCTAACCGTGAACACATGGTCGTGGTCTGACACCGCTCACGAATGCATTAGTGCTTATTACATCGATGTTTCTGCTGTTTGTTTATGTGTTCATTATAGTGTATCGGTTACAAACGGCTTTTTGATAATGGTAAAAGCTCTGTAACTATC
Source organism: Sphinx pinastri (assembly GCA_947568825.1). Classification (NCBI taxonomy): domain Eukaryota; kingdom Metazoa; phylum Arthropoda; class Insecta; order Lepidoptera; family Sphingidae; genus Sphinx; species Sphinx pinastri. Next base: position 7,544,341 of record OX387639.1, on the reverse strand, counting down.
TTCGTAGCGTAGATGTATTGCGTATGCGATGCGACTACTGTGGTGAAGTCTTGGTTTATAACTCCAAGTGGTAATAAATGGATTAATAAATAGCCCTGTATTATATATACTGTCCACTACTGAACACGGGCCTCTTCTACTACTGAGATGGTTTTAAGCTGCACTAAGCCCACCACGCTGGCCTAGTGTATTTAGAATTCCTTTTCTAGATGTATTATAACTGCAATCCACTAGTTAAAGATACTTAGCAATTTTATAAGTTACAATGTTATTTCGACATAATAGTCGAAGATAAAATATATTAAGAATTGCTAGCTGACCGTAAATTTTCCCGCGAGAACCCCTCGCGAGTTACAAGTAATAATACAGATGCTACTCCATAAAGTAAGTAATTCAGCAAAGAAGGAAAAAACATACGAAAAATTCCCGACACTGACCAGGAAACATGCCAAATCCGCACATTACTAACAATGTAAAGGAAGCTACTTTATACAGTGGTTGGTATTTTTCGCACTCGTCTTTGGACGCTAATGCAACCTTTAAGAAATCTTTCGACCGGACCTTAGATGCTCTAGTTTCAACTTTTGAAAGTCAAAGAAACCGCTCGGGTTTCTGTATTGGGGATAATAATAGTCATTTCGCAATAAGATTCCCACGATATTTTGGAGCACTGCTAGAATAGTAATTGCAATATATCAAGGCACCTTTCAATATTGTTACTTTTCACAGCTGCACTTTTGTTCAATCTATAATTTAATATTATAAAGCTGAAGAGTTTGTTTGTTGGGTAGAACGCGCTAATCTCAGGAACTACTGAACCGATTATGAAAATTCTTTCACTAAAATGTACCTTACATTACTCCTGAGTGCTATATGCTACTTTTTATCCTGGGAGAATATTTTTATCCCGGAAAAACTGTTTCACGCGGACGGAGCCGCGAGCAATACTATTAGTAGATATTTCGGTTACGGTATATAATGTCTCAGAAATAGTTTCGGGTATTTCATCAAATACAACCACCAACGACATCGCCTCAAACTTTCTGCGAAGCCCGTCGACATTCGATAATTTGTCGGTCGCTCTAATGGCGCCCAACTTGGTGTTCGCGGTTCTGCGAAGTATTTTGTCAAGCTATCTATTTGCACTGAAAGTACTTAGTACTTTGTGTTTGAGAGCTTCCTTGTGTTTGATTGTCGGAGCTGTGTTCAAGGACACGTGATAACTGCGGGTTTTGCCGCGTGTTTGTAAGGAATATTAAACCGTCAACGCCCGCTTATATATAGATAAATACGTGGTTGCCCTATATACCCAGCCACTGGTGTCCGCCGCGGGCGTTGATGGTTTAAGGATCTTAATCTGAACTATATAATACTTGCTTTTGCCCGCGGCTCCGCCTGCGTGAAAAGTTTTTCCGGGATAAAAGTCCACTTTATATTTTCCCGGGATAAAAAAAAGCCTATATTCCTCAGGAGTAATGTAGCTTCCTATTAGTGAAAATCAGTTCAGTAGTTCCAAAGATTAGCGCCTACAAACCTAAAAACTCACAAACTCACTGGTGGTAGGTCTCTCGTATGCGAGGGGCCGCCTGGGGAGGTACCACCGCAATGTCTATTTGCACCGCCAAGCAGCAGTGTGCATTAACTGTTGTGGTCCGGTTTAAAGGACATTGTAGCCAGCGTAATTACTGAGCATTATGAGACTTTACATCTTATGTCTCAGGGTGACGAGTGCAGTGGAGTGCTACGTAGTACTTTGTAATTCAAAGTTAAGTGTGGCGTTGCTGCTGTTTATGGGCGGTCGTATCGCTTACCACCAGGCGTAGGGTATGCTCGTCGCGTCAGTTACTGCAATAAAAAAAACTTCCAGTTTATACTGCCTCGTTTTGACTGCTTCGGTGGCGTAGGTGATTACTGTACGACTGCAATGCTGAGGTCACGGGTTCGATTCCCGGGTCGGGCAAAGTGATATTGGGTTTTTCTAATCAGTATCAGCAATTTGTGCCCGATATGATGATAGGCTCGCCCCCATCACATCATGGGACGGAATACGCATGGCGAAATGTGGGTGCACTAGTTGCGCCTCTGCCTACGCCTTCGGAAATAAAAGGCGTGAGTGTGTGGTGTGTGTGTGAGTGTGTTTTCCTGTTCATAATATTAGTATAGATGTAAGCTGCAATAAAATCAATGGGAACTTTTGTGGTAAGGCTTGGCCTACTACCACAATAAGGAAGGTATTTGAGCTGCAGTAGTCCTTCATCGATGGCTTTAACAACCTATTTGATGAAGTGCGACCTATAATACTTCAGATCGCAGTTTTCATATTACATACCTTACATGTTTACTAATTATTCTATCACTCTCAAAGCCTCACGGTCTTAAGTACATTTTTTTTTTTTTTTATAATGGCGTTTGTGTTCACATTTTGCCAATGTCAAGTTTGGTTTGTATATTTTATTATCTGTAGTATGTCGAAGTAAAGCAGTGGCTACCTTACCAAGACTTTATAGAGGAGTTTTGGCGGCAACAGAAAAAACACTTGATTAGCACAATTATTTCAATTCACTTCATTTGAGCTTTTTAATAGAACTATATTGGATAATATACCACCATAATTATGCAATATAACACTAAATATCACCAAAATAATGAATTCAAACAAGAGCACCTCATGACACTTCCAAGTTCCCGCCAAAACTCCTAAGTAAATTATAAATTTAAACCATAATCTACTCTCCTAAGAATCCAACGAAATCATCATACAAATATGGATTTACATTTTAAATGTGATTCGCTTTTAATCTCATTAACTGACCGAACTTCGACGCCACCGACGTGTAACAACGTCGAATCTGATGAATCCTGACCGATTCCAACAAGCCCTTCATTTCACTTTACGTACGTTTCTTTTGATCATAATAATGAACAATTAAATCCGATTAAACATTGACTGAGTCATTAAGTTGAGTGATATTTTGATATGGAAATGGTGTTGATATAAAAATTGTACGTAGGAAAATGTTTGATTCTTTCAAACTGTAATGTTATAAATTTGACATGTTTCTCTACATGCGTCTATGGCGCGGCGGTTCTGTCTTGTCCTACCAATATGAACAATATTTCGTTCATATTGGTAGGCCAAACAGAAGAAGTTAGTCTCTGTTTAAGGAGAGTTATTTTTTATTTGCTTTAAGATTCCTAAATATTTCTAAGCTTAAACTAAACACACAACTAAACACTAAAAGAATCAGAATCCTCTTAACAGCAAAGAGTTGAAATAAAAAATGAACTTTGCGCTTTAAATAATTTAAAACCACTAATACATAAAATAGATATTACACAATCTACCCTGTTAAAAATCACGTAACACCACATTTTACAACATGAAATTATTACCCAATAAATTCCAGGTGCACTATAAACTTCCAAACATGGTCCGACGTGGAACGCTGAAAACAGTTCAATCGCTTCAGTTGTTAATTATGTTCATTGTAAACATTCGTTATGTAGGTACTTCCTATGCTATGTATGCTATATGTATGCTAACATTAATAATAGCTATAGTTTGAACAATGATAAGTTGTAGGTACACGTGTTTGTGGAGTGTCTTATTGCTTTCAGTTGTATATTGCATTTAGGTGTTTATAATATCAGCCCTGTATTATATACCGACTCACTGCTGGTCATGGGCATTCTCTACTACTGAGAGGGTTTAGGCCTTGTCTACAACGCTGGCGTAGTGCGAGCAGACTTCACATACCTTCGATATTTCTTTTTGCATAAATTCTCAGGTATGTAGGTTTCCTCAGGATATTTTCATTAACCGTATTTAGGTGTTTATTGTTGTTAATATTTATTTGGGGTTGTGATTGCCAAAGACTTTAAGATATCTTCATCATCAGCTACATGAAGTCCACTGTTAAACATAGGCCTCCCCTAAAAAATTCCAGTAGGATATCTTATCTAGGTCATATTTAGAATGGTTGAGAGATCATGGATATCTTCTATCCTTAGCTAATTTAAGACTACCCCCACAATTGTCATTGGAAATCAGCGGAAAACTCCAGTAATATATTCCCACGAGTCACGTTTTAAAACCAGACGGTAAACATCCATTTATTTGTTATGACCTATTGAATTCTGTCATATGCATAGCTCTATAGGTATGAAAAGTAAAATTATTGCATGTCGCAATCGACAGACTTTTCTAGATGGCACTAAAGTATATTACATAATACACAGTCATTGGTACCCTCTTCTCCTCGATAAAAATAAAAAAAATATGTTTAAAAGCTCAACTCGGTTTAAATTCGATGCGCCGTCACGTACGGGGCCATGTTTGAACGATTTCCAACTGCAGTTTACGCCTTAAGCCTTTTGAAATAAATTCCGTCCGAATATCGAGATGTTTAGCATTTGAATCAAATTTGTGTGATATTCGACGATATTGGAGGTCTTTGTGACGCGGTCTTAGCTGTGAAGTGGAATGTAGTGTTTACTAATATAAGGCATTAGATGGTGGTGCTTCCGTTTATGGGTTAGCTGGTGATTGGTGCTTATCGCCAGACGAGCAATTTACTCGTCTTCGTCATTTAGTTGCTTAACCCGAGTTTACCTTTTAGTCAGTATTTGTTATGCAATAATAGAATCTTTGTAGCTATATGTTATTTTATACTTTATATGGAAAATTGGGCAAAAAGGTTCTCGAGTGGAGGCCACGTAATGGCGAGCGCAGCGTCGGCCGTCCACCTGCAAGGTGGACAGTCGACTTGATAATGGTCCCAGAAACACGCTGGATGCAGGCTGCTTTTGACAGGTCCGTCTGGAAATCTTTAGGGGAGGCCTATGTTCAGCAGTGGACGTCGCATGGCTGATGATGGTGATTGAAAATTATAAAATTCAATGAGAGATATACGTTGAAAAAAATATGAAACTAGTAAAAAATAATATTAATTAGGTCAACCCAGTACACAAGTATTGTGTATTACATAAAAAGAATCCACACGGATCGCAACCGAAATCGAGTTCAAAACCAATCATTCGATAAGATAGTGGTACAATATTAATCGTTTCAGCGTTACGTGTCCGAATGGGTTTGCGCCAAATAAAATGTCGGACACGAAACGTTTAGCGTCAAACACGGCATTGTTAATCACTGGTGTCGATACGGCAGCGAATAATATTGTTAGGTAACACGTCACTTCCCTGTTTTGAAAATTACGTGTCCTTCGTGTCGGTTGGAGTTTTTATAATGACTGGTTCGATAGTGTTCATTTTGGGAATTGGGGCCGTCGACAATTCTTCTTCTTCAATTATTAACGCTTATAGAAAAAATGTATTCTTCTGTTGACTGTAATGTTTCTTTGTGAATTAATGCTCGCTTTAACGATGAAGGAAACCTGCATACCTGAGAAGTTCTCTGAATTTCGAAGGTATGTGAAGTCCGCCAACCCGCACTAGGCCAGCGTGGTGGACTAAGGCCTTAACCCTCTCAGTTGTAGATGAGGCCCGTGCTCCGCAGTGGACAGTATATAATACAGGGCTGGTATGTATAATATAGAAAAAAATGTATGCGAATGACATATCCTAGCGATAGACTTAGGTGTTATGATGTCATTCCCATACTTTCTTTTTCTATTGGCGTTAAGGATTGTAGAAAGGCATCTTGTCTACGGCCGCAGGTTTTGAACAGAAGTAGTGACACAAATATTCATTTTGAATCGAAAATCGAGGCCAAGTTTTGTTCTGCTCAGCATCCTTAGCCTAGACGGAAAACGCGTAAGCGGTAAGGTGATACAATGGAAATGAGTTAAAAACTTATCCTTTCTAAAAAAAATAACACTCACACTTAGTACTTCACAGAAATTAAATACTACTTGAATAAACCAAGAAGTTTTATACGCTCAATCCATTTCCACAACCCAATAAAATCAAGTCTGTGAAGTATTAATGTGTCATACGACTTAATTACTCCTACACATTGATGTCACGTGATGACGCACTTGCTGCATATGATAGAGCAAACGGCAGTTCCTATGACAAAAAGCGATTGAATGGCAGGCGCCGCCGATAGCCGTGGCTTGGTCTTGATAGCCCCGCTGACAGGATTTCGTAGAAGCGATTAGAGAGCTTTCCGTAGAAAGCTTAGTGTAGGCATTAAATGGACGCCTATAATATTTTTTTTTTCGTTGTAATTTCTCATTGAATCTTAACTTTAGGAGTTGCGTACTGGATGTGAAATTTGGGTCTCCGAATTGAATGAATTAGAATTGGGCAGTCAATTTTTTTGACGGTTGTGCAGTATTTCTTCATATTACCCACAGCAAATAGAAATAGACACTACACGCATTTTTTTATATCTTCTGGGTGCGAGTTAAACGGTGTTCTATTTCACTTTTAAATTCTAATAATTATTAGTTACATATCATCTTGGTTAATTATTTTGCTTACAAGATTCTACTGAGCATTTAGCTTGCGAAAGACAATAAGAGATGTAAAGGCAGTATTTTCTAGTAACATTTAGGTAACAGTAACAACTAGGAAATTATCACCAGGATATTGTGTTAACCTTAATAAAACAAACCTCGCCAATGAAACCGATTGAAAAGGCATTACTCAGTCTGCCAGTTGGTCTCAATGCCTCGCGTGTTGCAACTGATTTCCTACAACTGATTTGAGAGTCTTGTAGTAATGTACCAAACTTGGACACCAATTCTGATTTGTTATTTCAACTACTAATGCAAGATTGTTGGTCTTTTATCAGCCTTGACGATCTTCTGCATTCCTTCTGTCCATTCTTCCAGTCTTCTTTTTTAAGGTATTGTTTGTATTTGCTGATATTTAACATGTGTGTATGTGTCTATATCGTCTGTGCTATATTTATATTCTGAGCGTTTTTTATGAAACGAATCTGGTAATGAGATTATCTAGATATAAATGGTAATTATTATTAGTCGCTGCATGTATAAATACTCACATCATAACTATTTTCTGTTTTTGTCTTTCGGTAAAAAATCCAAATCTACGTTTTTACCGGCTTTAATCAGCAAATGGCAGTAAAAGGAAAGGTACAAGTTTTCGGCCCCGGCTTCCACGGGTCCAAAAAAGATGATACCGTGTAAGACTTAAATTACTTTATCATCGATGTAATCAATAACTGATATAATAATAGCAATATAAAAATTACTTATCTTTCTGATATTGTAAATGCGAAACTTTGTGAAAATATTAGATCTTTTTTAGGAGTAGGAAAGTGAAATTTTGCACACAGGTGTCACACAATGTCCTGGATTAAAATATAGGATACTTCTTATCCGCGAACAGAGCAAATGTCGTGTCGTCGGGAAATGTCTTTCTAATATATCAACATCAAAAGCAATTGAGATGCTATAATTTCAATACGATAAAATATTATTTACAGTGACCTCAACTTCCTTCGCTTATTGCGCCGCTCAAAGCGTAATCTAGTCTACCTTTAACGGTAATGACCGTATCGAATGCCAATCCTTGTTTGTGGTCTTTCGTCGTTCGGTACGGAGATGCTCCTTTACTTTATTGACCTTTGATCCATGTTTGTCTTTGACAAGATTACGTATGGGCGGTATGAACTTGATGGTAAATATATTTCGATAAACATATTTTGTACAGACTATTTAAGCTAAAACCCGTTTTTGCACTTGTCTGCACAAATCTATAAATACCAAATCAAATATTATGCCTGGTAAAAGGTAGTTTTATGTATGTCATAGTCTTATGTTTGATCATAGTCTTAGTTCAATTTATAGACCACGGCAACCGTATTTATTTAGTACACTAGCTACCAAAGACCTGTATATCGCAGCTGTGTTACGTTGTGTGATGGCTTGACACCAATAACGACACGGAGTATCTTGAAAATTACTAGCCGTTGTCCGCGGCTCCGCCCGCGTGAATGAGTTTTCCCGGGATAAAAGTACCACTTTATATTTTCCGGCATAAAAAGTAGCCTAAGTTACTCCTTATTACATCAGCTACCTGCCTATAAAAGTCCCGTCAAAATCGGTCCAGCCATTTCAGAGATTAGCCGGAACAAACAGACAGACAGACAGAAAGACAGACAAAAATTGTAAAAAATGTTATTTTGGTGTATGTACCGTATATATATTCGTATACATGTAGTAAAAAACGGTTATTTCAATATTACAAACAGACACTCCAATTATATGTATATGTATGTATAGTGGTGTATGTACCGTATATATATTCGTATACATGTAGTAAAAAACGGTTATTTCAATATTACAAACAGACACTCCAATTATATGTATATGTATAGATTATGTTTGATCATAGTCTTAGTTCAATTTATAGACCACGGCAACCGTATTTATTTAGTACACTAGCTACCAAAGACCTGTATATCGCAGCTGTGTTACGTTGTGTGATGGCTTGACACCAATAACGACACGGAGTATCTTGAAAATTACTAGCCGTTGTCCGCGGCTCCGCCCGCGTGAATGAGTTTTCCCGGGATAAAAGTACCACTTTATATTTTCCGGCATAAAAAGTAGCCTAAGTTACTCCTTATTACATCAGCTACCTGCCTATAAAAGTCCCGTCAAAATCGGTCCAGCCATTTCAGAGATTAGCCGGAACAAACAGACAGACAGACAGAAAGACAGACAAAAATTGTAAAAAATGTTATTTTGGTGTATGTACCGTATATATATTCGTATACATGTAGTAAAAAACGGTTATTTCAATATTACAAACAGACACTCCAATTATATGTATATGTATATCATCGATGTAATCAATAACTGATATAATAATAGCAATATAAAAATTACTTATCTTTCTGATATTGTAAATGCGAAACTTTGTGAAAATATTAGATCTTTTTTAGGAGTAGGAAAGTGAAATTTTGCACACAGGTGTCACACAATGTCCTGGATTAAAATATAGGATACTTCTTATCCGCGAACAGAGCAAATGTCGTGTCGTCGGGAAATGTCTTTCTAATATATCAACATCAAAAGCAATTGAGATGCTATAATTTCAATACGATAAAATATTATTTACAGTGACCTCAACTTCCTTCGCTTATTGCGCCGCTCAAAGCGTAATCTAGTCTACCTTTAACGGTAATGACCGTATCGAATGCCAATCCTTGTTTGTGGTCTTTCGTCGTTCGGTACGGAGATGCTCCTTTACTTTATTGACCTTTGATCCATGTTTGTCTTTGACAAGATTACGTATGGGCGGTATGAACTTGATGGTAAATATATTTCGATAAACATATTTTGTACAGACTATTTAAGCTAAAACCCGTTTTTGCACTTGTCTGCACAAATCTATAAATACCAAATCAAATATTATGCCTGGTAAAAGGTAGTTTTATGTATGTCATAGTCTTATGTTTGATCATAGTCTTAGTTCAATTTATAGACCACGGCAACCGTATTTATTTAGTACACTAGCTACCAAAGACCTGTATATCGCAGCTGTGTTACGTTGTGTGATGGCTTGACACCAATAACGACACGGAGTATCTTGAAAATTACTAGCCGTTGTCCGCGGCTCCGCCCGCGTGAATGAGTTTTCCCGGGATAAAAGTACCACTTTATATTTTCCGGCATAAAAAGTAGCCTAAGTTACTCCTTATTACATCAGCTACCTGCCTATAAAAGTCCCGTCAAAATCGGTCCAGCCATTTCAGAGATTAGCCGGAACAAACAGACAGACAGACAGAAAGACAGACAAAAATTGTAAAAAATGTTATTTTGGTGTATGTACCGTATATATATTCGTATACATGTAGTAAAAAACGGTTATTTCAATATTACAAACAGACACTCCAATTATATGTATATGTATAGATTATGTTTGATCATAGTCTTAGTTCAATTTATAGACCACGGCAACCGTATTTATTTAGTACACTAGCTACCAAAGACCTGTATATCGCAGCTGTGTTACGTTGTGTGATGGCTTGACACCAATAACGACACGGAGTATCTTGAAAATTACTAGCCGTTGTCCGCGGCTCCGCCCGCGTGAATGAGTTTTCCCGGGATAAAAGTACCACTTTATATTTTCCGGCATAAAAAGTAGCCTAAGTTACTCCTTATTACATCAGCTACCTGCCTATAAAAGTCCCGTCAAAATCGGTCCAGCCATTTCAGAGATTAGCCGGAACAAACAGACAGACAGACAGAAAGACAGACAAAAATTGTAAAAAATGTTATTTTGGTGTATGTACCGTATATATATTCGTATACATGTAGTAAAAAACGGTTATTTCAATATTACAAACAGACACTCCAATTATATGTATATGTATAGATTATTATGTATAGATAATTACATGGGTAAGATTGTGTAACAATGTGATAGTAACATTGTGGTACACAAGAGAGGGAAAGAGAAAAAAGGGGAAACCATTCAGAAGATGGGAGGATGATGTGGTTAAAATGGCTGGAAAAACCTGGACCAGACTGGCGCGGGAGAGGGAAGATTGGAAAGTGTTGGAGGAGGCCTTTGCCAAAGGGCACACAGAATAAAAACAAACCTATATATAAAAACAAATATATAAGAGAAAAAAATGTACAATTTCTGAAAAAGGCTATAAATAAATAAATAATATAAAACATGAGTAAGATACATGACCAAGCAGACGCCATCGAGGCGCGGAAGTAGGAAGTGATAGTACTGTGAACAGGAGTCACTAAACATAGTGATATGACTTTAATAGTGTTTTACTGGTGGTAGGTACTGGTGCGCCTGGGAAGGTACCACCGCAATGTCTATTTCTACCGCCAATCAGCAGTGTGCATGCACTGTTGTGTACCGGTTTGAAGGACATTGTAGCCAGCGTAATTACTATGCATTATGATACTTAACATCTTATGTCTCAGGGTGATGAACGGAGTGGAGCGCCACGCAGTACTTTGTAATTCAAAGTTATGAGCGACCTTGCTGTTGTTGGATGCTCGTATTGTTACCATCAGGAAAACATGCTCGTCTCGTCATTTAACTGCAATAAAAAAAAATAGTTTACATACTATACAAAATTATGTAACAGGAACGAATAGTACTGTTGGCCAAAAGGAATAGACAAATCAGTGATACACACTCAGAAGAACTCTCATATACTTATACGAGTCCTAGCATGAAGCATTTATAATAACTCAACAATAAGCTGACGGCATGTCAGGTTTAAGTAAAATGATTTTCTCACGCATTTCATAGCTGTATAAGGCACGGGCTCAGTTTAATAAGTACCTCTCAATACGCACGTGAATGCTTTACAAACTACTCGCGCTACAAAGTAAATCAGAACACAAAACTCACGGAATATTAATCACAAACTCAATTACCTTTAGGTTGATTTTAACAAGATCAACAGTAAGTGTTTTTAGACATGAAATATTGCTGCCGATCTGTATACAAATGATCAGTGAAGTTAATTTTGTATAAATTAACGTTTCGATGCAGGAATAATATTGTTTATGATGAGTAAACTTGGTTCGTCCTTGAACTGAATAAGCGGAGCTTCTTGCTCGTTGCCATGCGATTTTTTTATTGTTTAATTAAATGTTATATTGGCTGGAATTTTGACATACCTATAGCTTACATAATGGTGGAACAAGGGGTTAAAATTGATGTATATATTAATGTGTACAAAACTCGAGTTGACTAAAAGATTTCCACGAGATAACAGCCTCTACTCAAGTGTAGGATAATTTTTCCCCTTGAATGATAATCGCACTCTTATACAGTATGATAAAATATATTTTTATAAATGGTTTAACATATGATGAGAAAGTGTCCCTGCTTATTTCCATTTTGCAGTAATTGTTTAGCTGCAAATATTAGTTACAAGTTTGGATGCCAGGGGACGAGTTCTTTGAAGTTTCTGATCTTGTCACTGAACTTCCGAGTGTAATGTGTGTTAAATAAGTCTAGTTGATTGAGATTTATAGACTTAGAAATTAATTTATGACAATTGTGCCTATTCTCGCAAGGGTTGGCAATGGTGTAACTTGTGCATCAGTATTCATTGAGTCTTTTCCGTCCTAGCACATGATAAAGGGGGAATGTACATTTTGAACACAAACATGAGTATCTTAATTTTATCAATAAATGCGTATCGTAATTAGCCAGTATCAAAATCAGGCCGCTTCTGACAGGTTGGCCTGGAAATCTTTCGGGGAGGCCTATGTTCAGCAGTGTACTTCTAAAGGCTGAAGAAGAAGAAGAAATTCAAGGATTTCACAACTCAAGCATGCTGTCACTAAACACAGCAAATTCTAGATTATTTTACCTTCTTAACCCACCAAAACCCACCTGATAATGATAACACCGTTACAAATACAAACCATAAGTGTCACCCATTTAGTTCCGTGATCTGGAGTCACAAACAAACGTGCAAATTCCACGTAGAATTTATATTGTAATTACTATCATCTTGTCTTTTTGTACGTCACGAGTGTGTGTTTTGCTTATCGTGTTTTCTGATCGTTAGAGAGTGCCACGAGAGTTTACTATTATTTGAATAGGTATTGATGTACTTTATTTTATTTATTTATTATTTATCAAATATGTTTTCGGAAATATGTATTTTCTTGAGCTACCACTTGGTACGCGCATTGATCGCGAATACGGACCAAAATTTAACTTTGTTAGACGTGCTTACAAATTACCTAATTATTTGGATCGGATCGGTTTGGTGATAGCAATTCGAATAGTTCATTAATTTCGATCGTAGAACTATGATCATTTGGAATTGAATGCTGTCTACTTCAAATTTGTTGGACAAAATAATTGAACGGTATTTATTGCCTTGATCACTTCACCACAATATGATCTTGTATTAGTAGGTGATGCTTTAAAAAGAAAACAGAACGGTGATATCAGCACACACCCGAAGAGGAAATACAAGGTCAAATACAAAAACACCGATACACCCGTTGCATTCACTGCATAAAGTACAGTTAGTGCATAAAATAATGACAACAAAACGCAGATGCGCGCGGGTGCAGTGGCCGTGCGCAGCGCGTCGGCCGTGACTCACCGATCAAGTGCATGCCCGCGGGGCCGAACGATACCGAATTAGATTTCGATAAGATGCAGCTATTTATGGACGCGACTGTACATGTGTTTATCGAGGTTAGGGAATTAGGGAAATTGTCGGGATTTGGTTTTGTTATTTGTTTACTTTGGTTTAGTTTTTTAGGGTGATTAATTCGGATTTAAATTGTTGTAAAGGATTTTAATTGAATAAAGTGGATGATAGCCTAGTTGGGAATGGAACGGTCTGCCGAGACAATGTCCGGAGGTTCAAAACTCAAGGCACACACCTCTGACTTTTCGAAGTTAGGTGTGTATTGTTTATCAATTATCGTTCGCGTTAACGGCGAAGGAATACGTCGTGAGGAAACCTACATACCTGAGAATTCTCAATAAGAATTTCGAGGGTATGTGAAGTCTGCCAATCCGCACTAGGCCAGCGTGGTGGACTAAGGCCTAAACCCTCTCAGTAGTAGAGGGTCCCATGGCCGGCTATGAGAAAGTAATATAGGGCTGATATAGAAAAATCTGTAAAATAGTTAGGGGTCTGTTAACTAACTAACGCAGTTAGAGATAAAGACTTACTTATTAAGCGGAACTTTAATTTTCCCTTCTTAATGTAGTTTGCTATTTATTTTTAATAAAATTCCTGATATTAATACGAGAGACATGTAGCTATCTGTCGGCCAAGCAGTCGGTCGTTATGCCAAAGGCATTTCCGTCAAATATTGATATCCATATCGTCATAATTGGCAAAATACCAATTCTATGTAAATTATGATGTCCGAGGTACTTATAGTACCGGCAGTAGTTTAAAAATTACTCAGCCGCATCTCGGAGTCAGGAAGTTGGCGGTGTGATACCCCCGTGCCTCGGAAAGCACGTAAAGCCATTGGTCCTGTGCCTGATCTCTCTCAGGTCATGTCGGATTGCCGTCTCACCGGACTATGAGAGTGAAGGAATAGTGAGTACACTTGTGTATTGCGCACACACTTGAGCACTCTAATATCTCTTGCGCACCTGGCTGATCTCCGTTGAGATTGGCCGCCGTGGCCGAAATCGGCTAGGAAAGGGATTATGGATTAGTACCGGCACGCTATGATGGCCGTTTTGACACATTACAAAAATGAGGTGAAATCTCATTTTTAGAATTTCGAAAAATAAATGCGGAGTTGTGTTAAAATTATACATTCCATAAATTTGAATGCACCTCATTATTGCCAATAATGTACAGCAATTAGCTCATTCAACGTAGTTATGAAATAATACGAAACTTGATGAGCGGAAAAACGTCAAATCTGCCGGTACTATAAATGAAATATGGATTAACCTGAAAATCTGACAGTAGATATAATCAATGTCAAATTATGCTTGCTATTAACCCTCTCAGTTGTAGAGGAGGCCCGTGCTCAGCAGTGGGCAGTATATAATACAGGGCTGGTATGGTATGCTTGCTATAATAGAAGAATTATCTCCTCTGTTTGCTCTTATACCATTTCAATGTTAGGTTAGCGTAGCATAATTTTGAAGCATCTTTCCAAATCGGTTCTTACTGGTTTTGACGACCGGCTTGCTGACATCAACCTCCTTCGAAGGATCTAATCTACTAGTAGTATTAGTATCTAGTGTTGGCCGACTTGGCAATCAATTAGAAGAACTAATCCGTTATAATTAACTTGATAATAAAAATTAAATTCTCACCAATTCATGTAACTGTATACGTACATTTTGAAAGTTTGTACAGAAATTAAAAATTAATTGTCTTGGTAAGTATGACATGTGTAAGTTACACCTAGAAACAACAGTTGTTTCAACAAAACAATATGTAATTATAAAAAGATAATATTAAAGTGGGGCTGCTACGACATAGATTGAACTGAACAAGGTCATCAAAAAAACATTTTTTTTATTGCACAAAATCATGAGATGAGCATGCCGTTCGCCTGATGGTAAACGATACGACCGCCCATAAACAGCAGCAACGCCACACATAACTTTGAATTACAAAGTACTACGTGGCACTCCACTGCACTCGTCTCCCTGAGACATAAGATGTAAAGTCTCATAATGCCCAGTAATTACGCTGGCTACAATGTCCTTCAAATGGAAACAGAACAGTGCATGCACACTGCTGCTTTGGCGGTAGGAATAGACATTGCGGTGGTGCTTACTCAGGCGCATACGAGAGACCTACCACAAGTGATAAGTGATTCTTTAAGGTAGACCAGGGGCCTTACACAAGATGCGTAGCCGTAGGTTTATTGATAGGATGTGTCATTCCCATACATTTGTTTTGTTTTCTATTAGCGTTAACTATTTTAGGTAGGCATCTTGGCTAACGCCCCTACTCTTTGTCTATGGACTGCATGATCATTGTTTCTCTCTCAGACTCTTCTGCCCATATGTAATTGAGAGCTCAATAGGAGAGCACAATATTCATACAAAAAGAATCGACGGAATTGAGAACGCTCTTTTTTAAGTCTGAAAAAAACATTTACATCTCTGTTTTTGTCAATGTATCAAACGTGTTTGCTTTCACAAACAAAACGTTGGCGCGAAATGTGTTAGCCACGTTAAAGAACGAAAAAATAGCATTTTCCGGGATCGTGAACGCAAACACTGTAGAAATGTTTCATATAACAGGTTTTAAAATAACAAAATATATTTTTTTGTGCATACCCACACAACCATTTATCCGTGTTGAATGCCTTTCGTGGGATAAAGAAGCAGTTAGGGGTAATGTGGCCTCCTATTTTTGGAAGAAATTCAAATCGCAGCACTAGTTTCATAGATTACCCACTACGTATAAAGTTACAAACTTCTTTGTAATACATATTACGAATATTATTTATTCCTCTTTAATTTTTTTTATTAATGACGTTATACGTATTTAAAAATCGAACATGTTAATTAAATAAATGTGTTCGATTTTTAAAATTAAAACATTTTATTGAACCCAATAAACAACGAACTTATTAATACGGCACGAGACAGTGCGAGGGCTGTGGGAGCGTCCCATCTAAATATGGACGTACCAACGCGAAGTTCGAATTCGGGCCGTTTCGCGAGACACTGCGAATGGATGGTGCGTCACACTCTCGTCTAATTTTAGTGTTATGCGAAATGTGATTAATTACTACTCACGGAGGGTTTATATTTAAAGTTAGAACTTGGATGCCAGAAGTGTGCTTTTTCCGCACGGCTTGATTTTGATTCATGGTATCGTTGCTTTGTACTGGATGTTTTTGATAAATATATTAAGGTTTTAAACCATTGTGTTGTGAAAACCACACACGCTCACACAACACACGCACACACAACGTACGCACATACACACTAGTGAACCTATTTTTTTGCCTTGTGTATTCCGTCCTATGATGTGATAAGGGTCGAGCCTATCATCGTATCAAACACAAATTCCTGACTCCAGAACTCATTATGCAAACTCCAGGCTGATATTAGGTAGAAAATCCCATATCACTTTGCCCGACCCGGGTTTGAACCTTGAGACCTCAGCGCGACCTAGCGCGCACGAATTACAACTTCGCCACCGAGGCAGTTGTGAAAACCAATTTTGGAATAAAAGCAATAATATTCATGCATAAAAGCGAGTATGAAGAACATCAAATGGATTTGTCCTGAATCCTGATGCAATGAAATAATCGAACTTACTGCATTAACCAGCTAAACATGCTCCAGCGAACCTCAACTGTCTGCATCTACTACTAACTCCATTTGTACTTCGTCAAGGTATAATTAACAATGTCAGTCCAAATTAAATCTTCTTTGAAGTGCCCTGTTTTAATCAATGTCTACCCAATCAACAGATTTAACAATTAGCTTTGTAATTCGTTGAGCTTTGTCAATTTTAGTTTATCGGATCTGCTAGTTACGGGTTTGATCTTTCGGAGCAGCGTGGACTAGCCATCTCAATTGATTATCGTCTAGGTTTGGGTTTAGATAATGCTTTTGGACGTTGCTAGCTTTCGTTCCTGTTTTCAGTACTGGTGATATTTTTTATTTTAGATTTTAACTATTTTGGAATTTAAGGTAAGAGCAGTGTGTAGTCCAAACATAATGTCAATCAACGAAACATCGGTCCTCAAAGGTCACAAGAATTATGCTGACCTAATTTACTGAATAGTAGGTACATCGGCCGACCCCGCAACAAAAAGTTATACCTTCAAATGAATTTTTTAAATGTCTGACGGAGAGGCTGGAACAAAAAGGTGTTTATTGTTGTTCCCTGTAATGTCCTAAGCTTTCCGTGAATTCATTTCATGAAGGTTTTTCGATTCGTACTATAACAGCAAGTAATTTTCAAACTACACCTTCACACTTACGTAATAATACACCTTGCAATTTGGAACGGAATTTACATTCAAATCTAATTCGGCAATCTAAAAACAATTAACATAATACATCAAGGCTGCTTTTAGCACGAAGCGAAGCACTTTCGCGCATGTAAGGTTTTTTCGTTAAAAACTGTTCAAATTCGAGTAATGCGAAGCCGCCGGTGTCAAGCGCCGCGCCGACACTGTTCAATTTGCATACATTTTAAATATTCCTTTGAACTTGTGTTTTCGGTGTCTCGCAATTTTGAGAGCTTGTTCTTCATATCTGCGCTAAAATGCGCAGTTTGCGTTTGTTTGATGATAGGATTGTGGATTTGCACAAAACTAAAGCGAATTTTAGTGTGTACTCATTTAGGTAAAGTTTTCTATCGTAAATAGTATAATAAAGCAATAAATATAAAAAGACGCAGAGCACCCTATATGGAATAGAATATTCCTAATTGCTTCTGTCTTGTCGAGATATTGGAGATGACTAAGCTATTTTTAATCAACAACCTCATTGTAAATGTCCTTAATATTTACATTTATATACAGATTACCAACAACACGTGAGATTGTCGATATATTTGTTCATAAATCGTCAAACATTCGGACTTACCCACATCTGGCGTACGGCGCGTTCTTGCGGTTAGACTTAAAACTGTACTCACATCTGGACTTATTGTGAGTTTTTTAAACTTCAACCAGTTGTTCAGTTTATTTCTATCTAGACAGAAATAATAATCATTAGTTCATCTATGTACTACCAACAAAATCCTCTTCTCGTTAATTGTTGTTAAGTATGTTGAAGTGGACGATAGCCTAGTTGGGAATGGAACGGTCTGCCGAGACAATGTCCGCCGGTTCAAACCCCAAGGCACACACCTCTGACTTTTCGAAGTTACAAGTGTATTGTTTATCAATTATCGTTCGCTTTACCGGTGAAGGAAAACATCGTGAGGAAACCTACATACTTGAGAATTCTTCATAAGAATTTCGAGGGTATGTGAAGTCTGCCAACCCGCACTAGGCCAGCGTGGTGGACTAAGGCCTAACTCCTCTCAGTAGTAGAGGAGGCCCGTGCTCAGCAGTAGGCAGTATATAATACAGGGCTGACTGCATTGAATTGCATGTTTGTAACATACTATCTTCCGTACATGTTCAACAATATGCCGTTCAGACTTTGCCATTGACAATTGAATTGTGACGCTTAGACTTGTCTGGTTAGTATAGTAATCAGATTAGTAAATCCGATTACTTTAACATAACCGTCCTCACCCCCCAATGGTGTCAGCAATAAGGCGTTTTGCGCGCAAAAAAAAGCTGTTATAGTTGACTTGCTGAACTCCCCATTTATATCTTTATTATACTGCATAAGAACTCATCATTCAGTGCATTCCCGTCATCGTAAATGTCTTATCCTTTCATCATCATCGTCATGTCTTTAACTGCACTCGCCAAATATTTCCGATCTAGAAGTTGGATGCAAGCTGTTACAAACAAATCGGTCTCTCATTCGGTACAAATGCGGATCTGTGCAGTATGTTTTTTTTTTGGGGTCCGTTGTGTCTATTGTTATGCAATATGTTGACAGTTGACACACACACCTAGCTAACTCTAGCGTTACTTAACAATCACGTATATCGTACAAGCGTGAAAACTCCAAACGGGCCTGATGAAATCTAGTTTAAATTACACCTTACCATCGCATTAAATTGTCCGTGAAACTTTTGTTTTCAACTTTCCATCTTACTCGTTCAGATTGTGGTTTTATTTCGTCGGTAACTAAGTGTTGCGATTTAGCTCTTAGGCTACTCCTTCCATTCGTCTGGGTTTTCCTGGATTTGTTCTGGCTTATTGAGCGTGATCAGAGCTGTGTAGTGGTATGTGTAATTCAGAGCTGTGGGTGTTATTATTTATGGGTAGAAAAGATACTTGTTCTTGATTTAGTTGTATAATGAAGAAAGTTTTGTCCATGGAGTTTGAGTTTTTTAGTTCCGTATTTTATTATCTAAAAATTATCGTAGTGGAAAAAGTTGCCAAATAAAAGACAACTGAAACTTATGACGAGGATTTTTAACCGCTCCGCCGTAAACAATTGAATCTGTGGCAGCCCTACCGGCGCTAGTCTCGCCATCTCGTTCGTTAACAAAACAATGTACGTTTAATGATCCGAAGCGATGTGTATTTTACGGTTTTAGTTGATTTTTTCGGTGTTTGAGGACGTGTAATGGATCGTTTAGAAAAATTTAGCTTAACATTTTGTTGCAGCTGTATAGTTTACGATTGTTATGACGCCGTTTAGGATTTTTTAGTAGATGCAACGAGACTTTCTGATCTCTTTTGGTGACATTTTTTAATCCGGATTACTTCTTGTGGGATTAATAGCTAATTGTCTTAACTTTAAAGACATCTATAGTTGGGGATTTTGCAATTTTGCATTTTGCATTTTGCTAAGTGTTATTTGTATTGGGAAATTAACAGAATCAACCTAATTATTATGATCAAAGTTTTGATATCAACGCGAAATAATGCCTGCAAAATCGTTGATGACATTTATAATGAGAAAAAATCGAAAAAAATGTCATGAACGCATCTCGAACGATGTAGATCGTTCAAAAGATACATTAAATCCACTTTACGACCACTTTTTACAACCGCGTAGATCCACAAACACGAGTATTACACCACAAATGACGCGTGGTGTTCTCAATAGTTTCAATGTTACAAAAATGTCGTTGCCCTCTACACTGGTAATCGATATGTGTACTTGTACGGAGGCGAGGGCTAACTTGATTCAGTCGGATTATAGGGATGTCAACGTTCGAGTTTCATTCTGGAATCTGGAAAATTGCTTTGGTCCGCGAAATATTTTTATGAATTCTGTTGTATATTACTTGAGACATATATGCTTATGCTGCATATTCTTCAACATTTATGATCAATCTTGATACTCATGTGATCACTTTAATTTACTTTCAGGTTGTTTGATCAACGAAAGCTACAAAATCATTGAAAAATGTCATACGACTGCAAACTTCAGTAGTACATATAAGTAATACTTATATCATACCTTTGTCGCTAAAATGAGGATGTAATAGCGATTGTTGTTAACATTCTTATCTAAGCTGTTACGTATAAAGAAGAATACAAACGTCATTCTAATACCCACTTCATTTTTGTCAACTTGATTATACTTGCTGTCGAAACGGAAAATCGTCAAATAATGTTCTTGTTAAAGAATCTATAGGAAGCAACTCTTATTCAGCTCGTTATCTTTCCTGTTTCCAATTGTGTCGTGCTTAGCTCGTACAAATCCGTATATATGGAACGAGTGAGGTTAGCTCTAGTAATATTGGAATGTGTCCAAATTTGGCTTGTTTTTCTTGGAATTGGCTGTGTAAATGTGGTTCCTATTGATTATACTTGATCAAATACGTTATAAGGGCAGTCTTGTTAACTGGAGTTGTTTGGATAGTGGTCCCATCAGGGTGATCCGATTGGGTTGGTGGGTCGCAAATCCCTCGACTTTTTTGTTGGTAGGGCATCACAGCCCGGTAATTGTCCAAAGATCTAAAAGATTTCAGTTGTTTCCCTTAAACGCTCCTTAACATTATCAAAAGTAGATATAAGTTAAAATTTAGAACTTTGCGGTAATAATAGTAAGAACCAATTCAGATTATCGCATGCCGAACTCTACCTCCAAATATTATCCTTTATTTATTTACAAGCAAGTGACGTCACATTTCCTGTTTTGACATGAAACTCCATACGAAAAATAGCTAATTCGATAATTTATCACGTACCTACCTAATTTTCTTTGTTGGCTAACATTTGTATCAAAGTAAATACGAAAGTTCTCACAAAGGGTGCGCGGTGTCATACAATTAGGCGGAAGCGGGCTTCTCGTTTCCTTGTTTCAGCCATTTCGGATTAATCTGTTTCATTGGGGATAAATTAAGGATTTTATGGTTATTTAGAATTGTCTAAATTAAGAAAGAAAGAAAGAAAGAAAGAATAATTTATTGTCGCGGTACACGTTATACATAAAAAAAAGCAAACAAAGTACAATATAATATTCACCGCGACAACTAGGTGGCCATCTCAGCATAAGCTGTGCTATGGCAAACCAAAACACAGCACTGATTTTCAGTGGCCACCTAATGTACTGAACGTACGGGCGCCAAATCAGCCATAAACCACAAATATATTATAGTATAGCTTATTTCCATCCTATGTTGAGATTGCGGTTATTTGTAACTATACTCAACATCAGTCACAGGATATTCATTGTTTTCAGACCTTGCTCAAAAATTTGCAAAGCGACCTCTTGGAAGCGTCTTAAATTAACCGACTACCTATTTATATATCACTAGATTTTACTTGCAGCGTTGCCCGCATGAACGAGTTCTCCCGCGATAAAATGTAGCCTTTCCCGTGTCCTTCCCAGGATCTCGGTTATCTCCATACCAAATTTCATCGAAACAGATTCAAAAGTTACAGAGATTACTTCCTCAAATTTACAAACTTTATCCCTTTATAATATTAGTGTAGATGGAAGAATTCCAATTGCAGGTCAAAATTTAAATTATGAGCCTCAAACTCTTCAAACTTTCCCATTGGTATTAGAATAGTAAGTCGTAGGATTTAAATGCAGTGTTCACAAACAATCCAAATGAAGATAATTCTCTTTAGCCAGTTTACGTTTCGTCATTTTCCTTTCATTTGGGGTGACAAAGCGTCTGTTATCTTGCACGCGCGTGCTGTCAAACGACTTGTTTTAATTCATTTGCTCTTGGTCGGAGATCGTAAATACGGTGCCGTCGTGTTTAATTGTTTTTTTGTTTGTTGTGACTACAAGTGATCGTTGCCTGATACAAACTGAATAAAGTATTTGATCTCCTTTTGTTTACGTGATTAAGATGATCTGGAAATCTTTGTGGCCCTATGTACGGCAGTGGACTTCGAAAGGCTGAAGAAGAAAAAATTGGATAGACATAAATAATCCGTCATAGGTCACTTGACCATATGTTAATTCCCCGGGCTATATTTTTGTAAGTATATTTTTATAAACCATTAGGTAAATTTCACCTAAATGCATTGAGGGTATTTTTTACATCAATGTCTAAATGACACAAATCAAATATTATTCATATGGAACTGTACAAACGATCGAACTATGCAGTTTATATTCCGCTGATTTTATACTTGATTCATTCGACGGTGCAGTTTTTTTTTATGGCATTGAATAATGAGACGAGCATGCCGTTCGCCTGATGGTAAGCGATACGACCGCCCAAAAAAAATGCCGCCCGAAAAATGCTTCCAATTTAAGATTTATCGTTACAATATTATCTATTGTAGCGTGTGGCCAGCTAAATAAAAATCTCAGCCGTCATGAATGATCGATTACTCGGAATAAATACATCTACAAACCTAATTTACGCTTAAACGTAATGTAACCTAACGATTGCTAATTACGAAATCACGGGCAAGCAATTGTGTTTTTATGCGAGGACTGGCTCGTGTGTGTATTCCAAAGAAATTTACTGCTGTTTAACGGCTGTCGTTTTAGTAAATAATCATGTTTACATACTAATTACAAGGCTAAATGGTCTTTGGAGTTTTCTAGAAATGTTTCATTATTAAGCATAGGCGATGATCTTGTCCATTTTGTTTGCATATCAGCCGAGTTGATCGGAGTGCATCTTATTTAAAAATTGTGTTACAAAACTAGAATGGGCTAGCTTGGGTAGTACTACTATCTCAGTGTAAAACGTTAGAATATTTTGCCGATGAAGTTAAAAAGTCCTATTTACTAAATTCCTTCTTACTTTTTCTTCAGATGTGTCGATTCACAGATATGTCAATTGTATTTACAGAAAATATGATAATGACTTTATAAATTTCTAGAAAAATATGATAACTTATTGATTACTGTCAACAATGCTGCCCTAGAAAATTCTATTCATGTTTTATTTTCTATAGTAACATGCCAATGACCTAATGACTTCTTATATTTACGCGAATGTTACGACTTTGAAATAAAACTATTTTGCGGATTTTGTCGCGGTTTTTTAATCGTTTATCGTGACCACGAAGTGCTGCAAGGCCTCCGAAACGTCGGGAGAAAATATTAATTAAAAAACCGCGATAATATCCGCAAAATAGTTTTATTTCAATGCCAATGACCTGTCTATGGCTGATGATATATCTATGGGTAATTTTGAGTTTAATTTACTTCAAACATAATGTCGGCCAACAAACATAAAAAATACAATTGAATGGAGAACCTCCTCATTTTTTGAAGTCGGTAAAAAAGTTAATATCTCTCGACTTCTATGATTTGCACCACGGTTACAACTTAATTGTGTTGAAGATTGAAGGTTTGCCGTAAATATTACTATTTTCACACCCACTTTGACAAGTATTACAGAAAACATACAAGTTTACGTTACGTTTTTAACTAAGAATAACATATTTAAATAAGCTAGTTTTATTAGTTCAAAACATCCAACTAACGTCTAAAATCTATTACTAATTCTAGCCTGTTCTATTTAACTTGTTGGAAACGTTAGTATAAGTATCAAATATTGGTTTGCTTAAGGGTCAAGTTTGAAGCCATGTGGGATCATTAAATTTGTAAATAATTACTGAGATATGAATCATGAAGCAACTGATAAACTAACACGCTTTTCAGTACACATATTTGATACGTCTCATACAATGACGTGCAAACATGAAGATAACAGTTTACTTTTTAGTGCTGTCTTATAAAAATGCATTTGACTCATAAACTCAATGACGTCACCGCGCATGCGCCGACGACACAGGCGCATAAAGCCGAATATGCGGTATAAAATCTGCAATTTCCCAATTATTCATTCGTAACCAATTATACGGCACTAAATATGCTGAGGCCCGAACATTTCGCAGCTATATTGATCCAACTGCACCCCGACTTGCATAGTATGCAGTAAATTTACAGTCAGAGGGGCGGTAGTGACACCATACGATTGTCAACTCTATCGATGGGTTGTATGGCTGGTTATTGGGTGCTTTATGATAATGTTAAGGGGTTTGACCCACGTGTTACATGCATTATTGCGTGATTCGTATTTTTATTGCGATATACGAATGTTTGGATGCGTTTGTAATGGCGTCTAGAAGATTCGGCGCTTTGGTATTATTTAATTTATTTGTTAGAAAGAAAATAACTTATTCAACGTCTAGTAATCTTACTGGCCGTAAATAGCAAAGCTGGTTGACTTTGAACTAGTATTACTAACTACTAATACGGTGGTTTTGTAGTACTGCAAAAATATCTTAATTCCTCATCTTAGGTAATAAATTACTTTCTATATCACATTTTAAATACCTCATTTATATGCCTCATCCATTTTCTTCATCATTCCTAGTGCCACCCCAAGTGAAATACTCAATTTTCAAAATTGTTTAATCGCCTACGCTGTACCGTGTTGAACTTAACAGAGTACGAATATTTTCTTTTGTATTTCGTTTTGAATCTCTCGTCTGTTTGTTTAGAATTAACGTTGAGTGATACTTGGTTTTGTGTACGAGTTTGTTTGGTTATATTTTTGATGTTGAAAATTTCGTCTGATTGTCTGTTGTGACGAATTTCTAAATCAGGTTATAGTTTTATGTTAGACGGCACTTAAGATTCAATTTGTCGCTTCGAATTTACCTTTCTGTGTACAGTGCTTATAGCTGTGATGATTTATGAAGTTAAATTGGTTAACGAAATTACTGCAATTCTTCCAAAATTCGAACCAACCAATATTTTAACTGAGTCTAATGTAGAATTGCATGCTAAAGGTACAGGATTACCAATTGAATAGTGTTTCTCATATGTAACTACGTTCCTTGTAGCGTTTATTTCATTTGGGTTGCCCCAAAATGCACGATGGCTGGGTAAAACGCAAATATCTCGTTTAGGGTTTGCGTGGCTTGTGATCCCTACGTCCTTTTAGTTAATAACTTCTTGAAGCGGGGGTTGCCTGTGTAGGAACATTGTTTATGTAATTTTGGGGTGCTATTTTTTGTTTTGGGCTTTTTCACTGCACCTGATGGTGGCCACAGGTGTTTTAAGGGGTGTACTGTAGTTAAGAATGTTAAGGACATTAACGTCTTAATATTGGTTTTAAATCTTCAATTTCATTGGTATATCAAAAAAAACGTATACGTGCGTATTCCCATCCCATGATGTGATTGGGGGCGAGCCTATCGCCATATTGGGCACAAATTCCAGACTCCGGGCTGATACTGAATAGAAAAATCCAATATCACTTTGCGCGACCTGGGGATCGAACCCGAGACCCCAGCATTGCAGTCTTACCGTAATACAACTACTTCACCGAGTCAGTCTACAATATAACTACGTCACGTTATTACCATAATTAATTTTTAATCGAATCTGATGTTAAATTGTCGATTGCCATTTTAATCTTCTTTTTTATTCTTTTTCAGGATATGCCAGCTGTTAAGTTTGGGTGAGTGCTAACTGTTAATTTAAACTCAAATCTTCTTTCGGGCGTAAGTGTTGTCTTACAAGAAATTTAGTAACGCGAGAGTGTTTTAATTAAAATTAAGACTTTATTCGCCTGTAATTTGGGTTCTTTATCAAAGTACCCCTTTAATCACAGTTCTCTTTGTAAGTTTACACAGATTAAATAAAGCCCTGAAATCTCGGTTAAACAGTGCCAGCTGCTGACTTAGTAGTAGATAGAGAAATAGCTAATTCGCAGATCTGTATTCCGATTCAACTAAGCCTTTCATGAGTGACGATAGTGATGGATAGGGATAAATGAGGAATTAATGTAAATTTAAGGAATGTGGAGAATAAAATCACACGAAACCAAAGCATTGAATTATACTTTTTTCTTAACTCTCATTCGAGCTACTGACTAACGATTATCTCGTGAACGACACATTAAATCTACCCCATCTGTTTGTCGATCAAAATCTATGTAACTTCTAATTAAATCTCTATTGCCTATAAGACACATTAACGTGTTATTTAACTCTCACCATGATCCTGCTTCTTAGGCCCAGTTTTTTCAACCGTGGTTATCTTTTTTCGGGTCTTATTAAGCTGGACGCGCTCGCAGCACCTCATGCCTCACGTCTGGCGCACTCGAAGCTCTGCGAGCGCGTCCACTTTAATAACACCGAGGATTACCCTAACCACGGATGAAAAAACCCGGGCTAAGAGCAAACAACAGTTACTGTCAACAGCAACTCGCACGCTAACTTGCACCGTGTAACCAAACTTTATTATAAATAGGCTTGCCAAACTTTTCCAAGTTTGGATTGGCCCCGTCGAACGTTTCTGTTTTCGTATATTGTTTTTCACTTGCTAAGACGAGAGTTCGGGTTTTATCCCAATTTTATCGCGGAAACTGAGTCGAAAAGGTGATTCTAATTTGTCATTAGGTCACGATGTCTCGTGAAGTTGTTGTACAATGTTTTATTGACTTGTCATGATTTTTATTTATTTATTTTGCACTTTATACAACAAATGTACAGGCGGACTTAATGCCGTAAGCATTCTCTACCATTCATCCTTAAGGTGGTGCAAAGATAATCATGGTAGGTGCATCAAAATGTATATTCAAAAAAAAACTTTTACGCTATAGTATTTTATTACTACTAGTATAATTATTTACTACATGCTTCTACCTTAAAATTGAACCTTAAACCCATTTATATCGCATAGACACGCCATTAATAGCAATACTTTATCACCATGAAAAATATAACACCGCAAAACCATCGAGATATACACGCAATTTCCCAAAACAGTTTCAAACGAACACGTTGAATAACGATTAGAAAAACATTTCAAACGACGCAATGTTAGTACTACATCTCTTTGTTTATTGAACCATTATCCATAATATTATCCAGGTGTTAGTGCGGACAGACTATTCTTGTGGTACCATCACTCAGCTCTTGGATTCTTAGTCCACCTATATTGCCGTGGTAGTCGAGAGGGCAGTACGTCAAAGGTGGCCCATATTTTGGCCATGTTGCCACGGTTTCTACCGTCAACAACAGTGTCCATGCACTGTTGTGTTCCGGTTTGAAGGACATTGTGGCCAGCGTAATTACTGGGCATTGTGTGACTTAACATCTTATGACTCAGGGTGACGAACGCAGTGGAGCGCCACGCAGTACTTTGCAATTGAGAGTTCTGTGCGGCGTTGCTACTGTTTATGGTTAGTCGTATAGCTTCCCATCAGGCCAACGGCATGCTCATCTCATCATAGAAGTGCAAAAAAATATCTGAATTACTGCAATATTGATTGCCAGGGCAGCATTTGTTAGGTTTTGTTTTTTTCATTTATTTAAGACACACACAGAATTCAATCAAAACATATAATAATGACTATAGCTAGGGTTAGTACTTAATCTAGATTGCACTCCAAAATTTGTGCCCAAATCACATAAGATGTGTTAATATTTAATTATAATAACTGTAAAGATCAAACGAAACCGCCTACTTTTCATACAATATTAAATATTAAAATTCTATAACTATTTTTTTTTCGTATGTCTGTATTGTCGTATGTCTATAGAAAGGGTAGATTGATTTGTATTTGTTGTATCTGTGGTTTATAAATTATCGATATAATACTGCCCTGGTACTCGATATAACAGTAGGTAAGTTAGAAATATGGCCTTTGACTTACTGCTCTCTCGATTACCACGGCAGAATATTCAGGGAGACTTTTTTTTCGATTATAGCAAAGTATGAATGCGATGTTTGTATTTATGAATATGTGTGTAAATTTTTGGATATTGGTATTTGTTAAGGTAGCCTCTGTGCTGTTTACATAGTGTCTGAGATTTTTTATGAAATGAGTTTTTCTACTTGATATTTGTTTATTTGAATTTATATGCGCAACATTGTTGTAAAATTCGTCTGAAATAGTTACATGTTGCAGTTTCAGTTTCATTAAACCAATAGACCAATAGAAAGTAGACTGAATTCCTTCGCATGCACCGTTTTGTAGAAAGAGAAAATGGGATTTGCGGCCAACGGTATCTGTTTTTGGAGCGATCTCCTCGCTCCCCTGTATGTAGCTTGAATGTTGTATTAAAATTTTAAACCAATTGGAAAATTCTACCCCCATATTTCCCGCTGCTTTTATCGAAACTTTTCTCATACGTTAGTGTCAGTCGCCTAATGGGATTAACTAAAATGAATGAATGTTTAATAGTTATACAATTTCACTACTTTGTTTCAAAACACACATACACACACACACAAACACACACACACGCACACACACATTCACACACACACACACATTCACACACACACACACACACACACACACACAAACACACACACACACAAACACACACACACACACACACACACACACACACACACACACAAACACACACACACACACACGCCGAAGGGGTAGGCAGAGGCGCAACTAGTGCACTCACTTTTCGCCATGCATATTCTGTCCTATGATGTGATTTGCGGGCGAGCCCATCGCCATGTCGGGCATCAACTTCAGACTAACTAGAAAAACCCAATATCACTTTGCCCGACCCGGGGATCGAACCCAAAACCTCAGTACTTCAGTCTTAGCGTAATACAACTACGCCACCGAGGCAGTCAAATGTTTGAAATGTTGGGTTTGTTACTAAAAATATCTACACTATTAGCTATTTTTTCATACTTCCAATGACACACACACACAGAGTGTGATAGTTTGTTTCTTGTTAGAACACACCATTTCGTAGAACTATTTCTCTGAATCCAAAAATTCTCACCCAAAAGAAGCTATAATATCGCTATAGACTGTGTTGTCCTGAGATACACTACAGGTGGAGCGGAGAGCAAAAACAAGTATTTTATACAACAGAATAGCGAGATAAGCCGCTTGCTCTCCTAATAGCGCCACCCACGCTTATCACATAGATTCGTCACTCCCTTACCACGATTTTCTAGTTCAGCGAACTATGACGCGCAATATACTCCCCCGTACTCGTAATGAGAGCTTCGTGTAATGTACAGCTATGAATGGTTAATTGATAAAGGGGGAGACGTCTGGTGCGAGTAACTAGTGATTTACAACGACAAACGAAGACAAATAGTAATTTGAGTGGTTAATTTGGTCTAGCGCCATGTTTGATGCCGTGCGAGGTTTGCTTGTTTGTGTTTCATTAATTTTATAATTTGACTCATTGTCTGTGATTTTTTCTTGTTGTTGGGCAAAGAGTTCTAAGATTATATAGAGCGGACATTGGGAAAATTGTCATACAAAAATTTGAGCCTGTTCATCAGTAACTCAATCTACCGTGAAATAGCAAAACACCTATGTAAAATGCATTAGAACATACTTTGCCATGATCGTAATGCGCAAATTAGCATATTTCCTTCCAAAATATTGTTTTCTTCACAAAATATCAGCATACCGACACGTCTTGTGACACGGACATGTCAGATAAGACAGCGACCAATTGGTAATAACTTTTGGATGAAACATTTGGTCCTTATGTCCGGTCTGTAACTAACTATACTGTTTAATGTCTTTGTTGTTGGGTAAGGTTTCAATCCATCACTCCACTTATAATGAGGTGCAGTAGTTACTTTGAGTGAGTCTTGTTCAGCAAAAGATGTTTTACGCGGACAAAGTCGCGAGCACAACCTAGTCATACATAAACGTAAAAATACGTTACGAGCTTATGAATGAATCTCTACGTTTGGTTTACCGTTGACGGTCCCGTAACCACCAATGTTACCATTTTGGACGGCGAACGTTAAGATGGTCAGATAAATGAGGTTTACTCATTTGGAGTTAGTCATAAATTTTGATGGCTTAGTTTTTTTGTTATTGGGCAAATGTGTTTTGGATTTAATTCGTGGTTTTGTGTATTGTTGTTTGTAAACACGTGGATTGTTGTTTTTAATTTTTTCTACGGTTTTAGTTCCTAAATTGGCATACGAATAAAGCGGTTAACCAAATGTTAAATGGACCAGGAAAACAAAAACCTGCTTTGAGGGCGCCACTTTTGCTTTTTCGTTGTAAAGTTAACGTCGTCAGTACATTTTTTTTTACTTATTTTACTACAACTTTGCGTGGTTTTTTTAGTTTCCTGTTAAGGCTATACACATCCATAAGCATCGATATCAGAAGAGTCGTAGATTCCTAATGATAGTTAGATAGTGTTTTATTTAACACTACGCAAAACACGCAAAAAATGCCTAAACTAACAACTAAACGGCAGCAATTATAGTGTCGATAAACAATAACGACCAACGATTAACATAAAATCTACGCGCATTACATTCAAAGTTACGTTCATTCGAGCACCGAGCCATAATAAAGCAACCTTCGCACTATAAATACCGGGGCCTACCCCATATGAGTCATTAGAGGGTGGTCGATACACACACGTTATATATAGTTAATAGCAGTTTTTTATAACCGTTATAACGTTGGGTAACGGTTGATCGATGGCTCTGCTCGATTGTGGTTTAATTTGTTTGTGTTATATTGTGATGTAGACTTTACGCATACGCATGCTCACGCCTTTTATCTCCGGACGGGTAGGCAGAAGCGCAACTAGTGCACCCATTTTTCGCCGTGCGTATTCCGGCCCATGATGTGATATGGGGCGACCCTATCGCCATATCGGGCACATTCCAGACTCCGAGCTGATACTGATCAGAAAAATCCAATATCACTTTGCCCGACCCGGGGATCGAACCCGAGACCTCAGCTTTTCAGTCGTACCGTAATACAACTACGCCACCGAGGCAGTCTTTTGTATGTAGTCTTTTGGTGGTATAAATCGAAACTTAGAGGTAGAGTAGGTGTAGTTGGCGATATCTTTCGCAATATTCCTAGGTCGAACGTCTACTTTTACGATGAAGATAGTACGAAAAGTCAAAATAGGCAATCCCACTAATATTATAAACGCGAAAGTTTGTAAGAATGTATGGATGTATGTATGTTTGTTACTCTTTCACGCAAAAACTACTAAACGGATTTCGATGAAATTTAGCACACGAATAGATCATGTCCTGGATTAACACATAGGGTACTTTTTATCCCGGGAAAATATAAAGCGGGACTTTTATCCCGGAAAAACTTTTTAACGCAGGCGGAGCCGCGGGCAAACGCTAGTATATGAATAATGCTGAGAATTTCTGTTGCCCCTATAAATTTTATACCAAAAGGTAATTGTGTATAAAATACGCTGCTGTTCTTAATTAGCATTCCATTTTCAAAATTTAGTACAAACTTTTGCTCTCGAGGCCCTTTTAAAAAGTATTAAATAATAACGACATTTCAAAACTATCGTGCTACATTTCCTACAAAGTACCTACATATTACCGATACCAATATTTCCCCCATTAAAGTTATGGCACACGCAACCTATGTCTGGAGCGTTGAAAAGCGTTAAGGTACTATTTCGAACACATTGACTGCGACAAACTTCGCACAGAAACGGCAATCATCGATCGTAACAATTGAAATATGCTTTTCTATCTTTAGTCGCTAGTGACCAATTGATTTTGTTATAGTATGCTGTTAGGAACTGAAGCGATTTTGATTTAAATAAAAATATCTAACACTGATTTTACGGCAATATATTTCACATAAATACTTTCACAAAGATATAAGACTACAACAGAGTCAGGACTGAGACCGAAAGAGCGCGAGTGGGCGCGACTGGACGCGAATGCACGTGAATGCCGATACGGCACCCTTTTTTTTTATTTTTTATTGCCTGTATAGGCAGACGAGCTAGCGGCCACCGCTGCTCATGGACTCGGCGATGCCAGGGACACAGACAAGCCGCTGCCTACCGTAGGGACAATACTCTTTTTAAGCCTCGTTTGAAGAAGGACAGGTCATAGCGCTCAGGGAACACCGACACAGGTAGTTCATTCCAGAGCTTACACGTACGTGGTAGAAAAGAACGCTGGAACCGTTCCGTTCGAGAACGGTACGTCTCCAGGTGGTAGGAATGAACTTTACTGCGGTGCCGAGTGGTGCGATGGTAGAAAGGTGACGATGGTACCATCTTAAACAATTCCTCGGAGCACTCCCCGTGGAACAAACGATAGAACACACAGAGAGACCCAAAGTCTCTCCGCAGTCCTAACGGCTCCAGTTTGTCCGTGAGATTGGCATCATCGACGATTCGAATAGCTCGGCGCTGTAAGGAGTCAAGTGGGTCGAGCTGGTATTTTGGGGCACCTGCCCAGAGATGAGAGCAGTACTCCACGTGGGGCCGGATTTGCGCTTTGTAAATTTTTATACACCCAACTGTCACTTCCACTACTAGTTCGTTATCACAAATACCCTCACAAAACATTTAAATGCTAATAATGCATTATAAAAACCTGTTCTCACGAGTAGTATTTTTAGAGTGATTTTGTGCACATTTATTAAATGAATATAGCACAATTCCAGTGACGTGCTAGACACGCATCACACAGCATCGCTTCCTGGCCAATATTGTATGATGTATTTGCATTTTGCACTTCACTGCATCAGCCCTCAGGTCCAACATAGTCAAGCTATAATAAAAAAATCACTAACGTGTTTCACAGTTCCATTTTTAAATATATTAGTGTGCATGTCGTAGCAGCAAGTCGCGTTCGGAATCGCACTTTAAACGGCAAAGTCTCGCGTTACAGTATACAAAAGTTTGTACGCCGTGACTAAGAAGCTATTGTTTAAGAGTTGCGTCGGAGCGTGGTGCTGACTGCTGACTGGCAATCTCTCACCGGGCCGCGGATTACTTCCTTATGGCTGCGTATGGGAACTGTTGCGTTGATGGATTGGTGGATTTGAATTTGGAAACAATCGTACCGTCGAAATAGAGTAGTTGTCTATGATTAATTTTGTGCATTATCCTACTAATATTATAAACGCGAAAGTTTGTAAGTATGGATGTATGGATGTTTGTTACTCTTTCACGCAAAAACTACTTAACGGATTTCGATGAAATTGGGACACGAGTAGATCATGTCCTGGATTAACACATAGGCTTTTTATCCCGGGAAAATATAAAGCGGGATTTTTATCCCGGGAAAACTCATTTACGCGGACGGGAGCCGCAGGCAAAAGCTCGTATATTCATAATACTATCTAATCATTATATCATAATTTAAACTCATAATATTTTTATTAGATTGATCGGGAGATATCGGTTGTTTGTTAATTTTAGTCGTAAGTGGAATGATATTAATTTTACGTGTGGCAACAATGCTCGTAAACAATGCATTTTATGACTACTAAAGAGTTTTGGCGGGAACTTGGAAGTGTCATGAGGTGCTCTTGTTTAAATTCATTATTTTGGTGATATTTAGTGTTATATTGCATAATTATGGTGGTATATTATCCAATATAGTTCTATTAAAGAGCTCAAATGAAGTGAATGGAAATAATTGTGCTAATCAAGTGTTTTTTCTGTTGCCGCCAAAACTCCTCGATAAAGTCTTGGTAAGGTAGCCACTGCTTTACTTCGACATACTACAGATAATAAAATATACAAACCAAACTTGACATTGGCAAAATGTGAACACAAATGCCATTATAAAAAAAAAAAAAAATGACTACTAAAAGACAATTTTTTCGCATGACAATATAATAATTACGATTTGTGTAGAATTTTAAGTATTTAAAATACATCTAAATGAGTAATACAGAATAGTACCAAAGTGTTACCTTAAAACCACGTCTTCTTTCAAACTCCAAAAATACATGACAAATAAATTAACACAAAATCAACAAAGTAAATTACATTACAAGTTAACGCTCTAACATCACGCTATGATATAATACCCAGGGGAGCGTACAGACAACTGAAACCAACAACACCCAAAAGACTGTCCCGTGACTGGGAGTCGTAAAGTGTTGAGGTTGCTGTTAAAAATATCGGCGGTGCATTTATTAACTGTTTGAGGGTAGGGAAGAGTTTTTGTTGTTTTTGTGTTACTAACTTAGGCTGTATACAGTAGAGTTGTCTATACTAATATTATAAAGAGAAAAGATTTGATTGTTTGTTTGTAATGGATAAACAAAAAAACTACTGTACCGATTTTGAGAATTCTTTCACTAATAGGAAGCTACATTACTCCTGAGTGCTATAGGCTACTTTTTATCCCGGGAAAATATTATTATACAGGAAAACTTTTTCACGCGGGCGGAGCCGCGAGCAGAAGTCTAGTAACTAATAAACCCGGAATTCGTTGAGACTTGAGGCTTTTTATTGATAGGATTTGATAAAAGCTTATGAGTTATGACTACGGCGACCATGATAAATCCTGGGTGAAAATACGTCATGTTTCTACATGGTGTCCTTTCCCTTATCGTATTGGTATTGTCAGACCTGAAAATCAAAGGACCTTGCCAATTACACAGCCCAAAATATCTATGATCTATTAAGGACTAGACAATTTTTTCGTGTTTCTCATAGATCGCTTGGATTATAATATCAAGCAATTTTAAAACACCCTATGGATATGACAGACACTAACTTATAGCAACGATATACACCCAAAAGACCATGTCGTGACTTATTATAGTAAAAAAAAATTCGGTAGTTGGGTGAGAATTATATTTATGATTGTTCAGTAGCTATTTCAGGTGGGGGACTGATTTCTTTAATTATATTTTTTGTTTTGTAAATTATAGGTAATTTTGGTTTATTTGTCTTTTTTGGTTGTTACTTGAAATGATTGAGGGTTTTTTTTTAATCGATGTACTAACATTAATATGATTATTAACAAAGTTTACCGGGTTCTGAATAGTATGGCAACATGGATATTTGTAAAGATTTCAACTAACAAGTCGTAGCAACCAAAATTTGTCCTAAAATCAAAACACTGCAAGAACCAATTCACTTTAAACCAACACTTTTATTGCTATTATTACAAACATTCATGAGCACACAAAGGGCAATCAAATTGCCAATATCAACGCCCTTGCAGGTTATTCAAATTATTTTTATCCGGGGACACGAAGGTCCGGTTGACAAATCGCCCCTGAAACAAGGGGGTCGCGGCACACGGCTGCATAAGTGCAGGGGTGGTCCTGCCCGGGGGTAAGACCCCCAGGCTGGGCGTGTTTGGTGAATATAAGGATTGTAATGAAGCTCCCTAGGATATATTTGAGAATTTATTAGAGGAATTCGGTGTACGCCTCGAGCTTATGAATGTAGGGCGGATGTTTAGGGGAGACATTGTTTTTTCGAAATGTTTTTAATAAAGGTTGAAAAGTGAAATATTATACAGTTAATCAGTGGCTTCTCCCTATTTTCACATGATGAAAGCTGTTAAAGATCTCTTGCAGACCCACAATCAAACAATACTAAAGTCTCCTGCTCGTATACACAATCTGAGACGACCAAGCTGCTGATACGAATTAAATAAGAACCGTGCTGACTTACTAGTTACCACCCAAGTGTTATGGAGGACATTTTGGCGAATTAAAGAACGACTCAAAGATTTCCGAAACCGAAAAATCTCCTATTACTACCGCTGCGGTCCTCTACCTGTCTTTTTGGTGAGGGCGCAATATAATCAATACCCTTTGAGCTCTGAACAGAAGCTGTAGAGGCTTTCCAATTTTATGGGCATCGAATTCTGAATCTCAAACATATACAATTTTTCGCGATACCGATTTTTTTTATTTCACCTATGCGGCCCCATGATGCGAATATAGCCAATATTTTAGATACAGTAATTATTCATTATTGAATCAACCTCATACGTTAGAACTGTTAGCAAAATTCATTCAAAATCAATTACCATTAACGCCTCCACCCACATCATTAAAATTAACTTCGTACTTTGACCTGGAAACCCACTTGAACATTCACAAAAAGTTATTCATCGTACAGCCAAAGAATTTGGTGCAATAATTTGACCACAACCACCATTATTACACATATCACGAGTTCTCTCGACGACGGCTTTGTTGAAGTCTGTGTGTTCTTATCAATTCCTACAGTAAATTCAGTTTATGATGTTTGTTCGTGGCTAAACAAAAGCCTTTAGTTCGCTACTCCAGACCGTCGCGACGGCTTCAACCTTCCCTGTTTTTCATAGCCCTACACTTTTCCCACTAGTGCTATAGGCTCTTTTCTATTTAACATTTCGTACGAACAATAAGGTGTTTTACTCGCACGTGATAAAGTTCGATTTGGCGCGTCACGTGCAAAAGTAATCACAGACATTGATACCGAAACAATGGAGGTTGGTCTTTAACGTAATGACCTTAGAGTTCTCGCCTCGTGTTATTGAGTTTCAGTGGAATTGAGGTTTGGGCGCGGTGCAGCACCACGTTGGGCGCCAACTGAGTTTAGGGGTAAATTTACGACTGTTTATTTTTTGTTAAAGGCCATTATTTGGGATTGTAGAAATGCACTATTTTCTAACTGTACATCACCTAGAGTTATAGCGTTTTTTTAGACGGATAATCTTACAGTAAGTAACAAGTGACTTATACCAAATTTTGACAAACTTCTTGCAGCACATAGTTTTAACAGGTTGTCTAGATAACTGAGAAGTTCTCTATAAGAATTTCGAAGGTATGTGAAGTCTCCCAACCTGCACTAGGCCAGCGTGGTGGACTAAGGCCTTAAAACCCTCTCAGTTGTAGAGGAGGCGCGTGCTCAGCAGGGGGCAGTAAATAATACAGGGCTGGTATGGTATGGTATGGTATGGTCTAGATGCACCAACAACGCGTTTTTAACCATGCAATACTGAATTGTCAGAAAATAAATAACATCGTTACCCTTGCGGTTGTAAACACCATTCGGTCCTAGTAACTCGATTATTAAGCGAAATTAGAGCCTTCAAAGAGTATTTAACGATGGAAAATTAATTCACCACTCGGTCGGAACAATATTGTCTTAATATTAAATTATAATTCCAAGGCCACAGATGACGTCGTTAATAATTATGAGATGTTATGATTGCACGAAGTTAACGGCTCTTGTGATGCTGTTAGGAATTTTGTAGGCGTGGCATGAATTATTATTGAAACCAATGGAATTTTATTAGGACCAATGTAAAAGAAAATGGATAGATGTTAGCTTGTTTGCTTTATAAAGAAAGGCACGGCAATTTGGCCCCACTGCACCTGAAGGGTCAGCGGTGAGACGTATTACATACCTAAAAGACCGGCAACGCAACTCTACGCCCCCTGGTATTGCAGATGTTCATGGGCGGCGGTGATCACTTACCATCAGATGAACCGTATGCTCGTTTGCCCCTATATCATAAAAAAATCTAGATAGAGTGTCGAATGATGAGAGACGATTATCTGTTGCCAGTCGACACACTTATGCCAGACCGTTTGAAACCCAAATACACAAGTTGATCCCAGAATGCGATACACTTATGTGATTCGCAATGGTTTCACAGCTTGTGTACGATCTGGGCGGATACAGATCCTAACACTAACTAAACAAGCTAGGATAACTGCAAACGAAAATAATACTGTTGATATCCTTTTAGTTGCTACCATTCCGCCATTAAGCATCAGTTCATCCCCAAAATGTGATGCCGTATTGTATTCACAAGAAAATTCCACCTGCTTAGGATTTTAGAATGAACTCCTTGTTAAGTTTGCCAGGGGAATGAAACACGGGCTTCTCCTAAAAGCGTCATAGCAAAATAATAAAGCGGTTTACATACGAACCTCACTATTTCAAAATAACATCCGTCTGAACAAGACCTTGCTCAAACCGAGCTCAATAACATAAATGTCAATGCGTCTTTTGCCGTTCGATCAAAACGTCCCAACAACATTACAGCTGGAATCTTGAGAGAAATTCACAAAATACCCGTTGTACAGCGCCCGCCCGCGGCCTACTCCGTCGAGTAAACGGCCTAGTTAAATAGACAATTCCATTATGACGTCGGCACAATGGGGAACTCATCGGGCCATCGTTCACGCTCAGTGTGAACGCGGGCTATTGCTTATTTGTTATTTCGACGGGCTTGTTAGCCGTGGGGAGATTTGTTTGATTTTTTTAACTGATGCTACATTTATGTAGCGGAGGTAACACTTTTGAATTGTATTAAAAGACGAAAACTGCATCAAATTCAAATTTATTTATTTGCAAGAATCATTGTAATAATAACATGGCTTCACCGTTTTTACGGCATGCAAATTTATGGATAGGTATAGATAATAATACTAATTGAAGTCTTACACTAGTTCTTTTAAGTAACATCACAAAGTATCTTTTGAAATAAATCTTATATAGGTGGTCTTATATAGTCTTATTTCATCGAAAAAAAAAATGTGGTGTACTATGTCATACAACACGACATTACCTTGATAGTGTATTTAATTCAATTTACATCAGTTAAATTATAAAAGCAGTATAAATAAGTCTAAAACTAGAAAGATTAGGGAAAAAGATTTTCAACCGTTGCATTAAGGTAATAGTAGTTTCCCGAAGCTTTTTCGTAATGGATGTAACTGAAACTCGCGCTCGGCGTCCATCTACTAAATATTTCACTTTGATTTCAGTCTGCATCCAAGCCAATGACGTCAGTAGTAAAATTCAGTCCGTTTTTAACATACATTTACGCAAAGCCTTGCTAATCGTCGGGTATCTAGGGCCATGTGACGTCGTTTAATGGACCGAGCTCATAATTATCACAACGAGTGTGAAAACCGCAGTAGATTAACACCGCAACGTTTATAAGTTTCGTCCGGTTTTCATTATAATGTAGGTAATTGTTTCATTGTTTTCAATTTTCCGCTTACATTAGTGTGTGGGGTAAATTGCTAAATAGTTTTTAGGTGTGTGTCATCCGGCGCATTTTACATCTCTAAAACGGAGATCTCGTATTACCGTTTCTATCTGGATAGATGTCACAATTTTGTCTCTTTCTACAAGTCTACATGACCGTAATGCCTTTTATCTATCTTTCTTTTCGCCAAAATATCTTAAACTTTATTAATAATGACTAATATTCTAATATGTTTTCTCTTTTCAAAGATTTATTCGATAACAATTTACAATCAAATTTCTCCCAAGACCGTAACATAATTCCAAAGGTTATGTCGTTTTCTAAACAATCAAAGTGCTTATTTCTGTAACCTTATCGCAAAGATAAACATTACTACAGATAGCACGGGCTATGCACAAAGAAATATTTGAATGCATTGCATAATCCTATGTTTCCTCGTTCTACGAAAACATTAAATTAGAAAACATATTATAAGTATATTTTATGATAATTTCTATGAATAATAACACAATTACATTGAAATATGAAAGTAGAAAGTGGTATTAACTGCTCGTTGAACGTTCATAGACGTCCATAAACAGACTTGCATTGAAAAAGATCATTATTAAATTGTTATCTATGAAAGCAAAACGGCTCGTGGCAGAGTTGAAATCGTACGGTCACTGAAAGTAGAACTGTGAACTGTCCTATTGAATTTTTTACAATTCTCGCTTTATGATGTTCGTTAGTTGCGCTCGACGAGTTGGAAACTTTTATCTACAAATTACACCGTATTTTTTCTCTTTTTCTTCATCGATACCCCGGCATTGTACGGATATTTTCGTAATCGGTCACTTTACGATATCGTCTAGAAATCTACGTTTTTTGCGTATGTTCATATAAAATTAGATATGTTT
Source organism: Sphinx pinastri (assembly GCA_947568825.1). Taxonomy (NCBI): domain Eukaryota; kingdom Metazoa; phylum Arthropoda; class Insecta; order Lepidoptera; family Sphingidae; genus Sphinx; species Sphinx pinastri. Next base: position 7,504,286 of record OX387639.1, on the reverse strand, counting down.
TGATGATGTGTATTTAAGTTTTTTCGACCTGATTAGCAATACTCGTAAGCAAGATATTGTCAAGGTTTATCGCAAAAATGAAAGAATTCACTTACACCTATCTTCATTCTTGCGCGAAATGAATTTTCTTACGCCCTGAAAGTACAAATTGTTCAGGAAATCTTTTTGTAAAATGTGGGTGAAACTTTGAGCTGCGAAACGCGATTGTAAAATTGCGATGGAGGAAATAACTTGAATACTTCTTTGGAACATTCCGAGTTTTATATTTTATAAAGGATTGCCCGGTGCTCTAGCATCACGACGTTTTTACTTTTTATTTGATATAAGAATTCTCTAACGAAGAAAAATATTCTTTAGGGAACTTAATAGTTTTGATTCGAACATATCTACAGAATACTTTACATGACAAGCTATTTTTGGGTGCTACATGAATCGGTCGGCTTGACCAATAGGGTAGTTTCCTATGTTTGATTTTGTACATTATTTTATATGTAACAGAAAATAAGACGAAAAATATTTTTTCTTTGAAATCAGCTTCGAAATTGGTTGAATAATAAAGTAGTTATTCATATTAGAACTATTGTTGTGAGCAAAAGTGGGGACGTGGAGGGGACATCGAGCTATCTCTTTCGCACGGCGCAGAATTATGGTCGGTGATACTCAGTGACATCACAGTCTGATATTACTGCTATTTGACAACTACCCCTTCCACCAAACTTCAAAACTTTATAACTTACTAATTATTACACCGATTTTGAAAATTCTTTTTAAGTTAGATTGCATATATTATAAAAAAAGTATTTAACTACCCTATTCAGAAAAAAGGCTTTAGACATGTTGCAAACGTTTATAATAAATTTTCTTTCTACAGTACTTTGTATTGGGTACCTACGCTTTGCCTACATGTCTTATCTCAGGATACATCTTTCCCATACATTTTTTTTTCTATCAGTGTTAATGAATGTAAAAAGGCATCTTGTCCAAGGTCTCGGGAATCGATCGTACCAATGTTTCAGAGCCAAATAACGTACCCCTGTCCTTTCTACCGAATACTTATTGATTTCTTTAAGTTCAGGCACTAAGCTAAAAACGTACCTAGCATAATATTTTTGTTTAAATGATCTATTAGGAAATACTTACCTCACAGTTTGTCCAATTTAGATTTCCAACTAAGGAACATATAGTTCAAAGTCTTCTCATGCCAAAAGGTACAAGTTATTAACTTAAAACATTGTTTGTTTAACATTTTATTTTTATTTTAACGGTACGACTGCAATGCTGAGGTCTCGGGTTCGATCCCCGGGTTGGGTAAACTTAATATTGTTTTTTTTCTATTCAGTATCAGCCCGGAGTCTGATATTTGTGCCCGATATGGCGATAGGCTCGCCCCCTATCACATCATGGGACGGAATGTGCACGTCTAAAAGTGGGTACACTAGTTGTGCCTGTGCCTACACCTTCGGGGATAATAGACGTGAGTGTGTATGTATATGTAATATGTATGTATAACATGTGATTCAATGTTTACATACCTCAGGTTTTAGTTGATGATTTCATTGTTTTATTATTATCTGGAGGTGCTATGAATGCCATTGAAATGATTAACACCGCATCTGTTATATTAACTGAAACCAGAAGGACACCTGCCCCGTTTTAAATTGGTCGCAATAAGTTTTTAATGAGACCGTTTTATGATGTCATTATGTTTATCTGTGTTAGAGCATTCAAAGTAATATAAGGATTTATAGAAATTTTAATGGTTTCAACAGTGGGAGTAGTGTCTATGAAATTTTAGATTTCAAATAGCTTTATTATAGACTGCCTCGGTGGCATAGTTGTATTACGATACGACTGCAATGCTGAAGTCTCGGGTTCGATCCCCGGGTTGGGCAAAGTGATATTGGGTTTTTTCTATTCAGTATCAGCCCGGAGTCTGATATTTGCGCCCGATATGGCGATAGGCTCGCCCCCTATCACATCATGGGACGGAATGTGCACGTCTAAAAGTGGATACACTGGTTGCGCCTGTGCCTACACCTTCGGGGATAATAGACGTGAGTGTGTATGTATATGTATGTGTTTTTATACAACAGTCAACCAACAATTAAAAACGACACCTTTATAATATATTTTGTACAATTTATGTTTTACCTCTACGCTACTATCTTCTTAAATGCATTAAATCTTGAAACCTTTTTAAATTCTCTAATGAGAACTTAAGTTTCAGAAGAAATGCTTATTAAAAAAAAAGTGTATCTAAAACAATTGGCGAGTCATAGTATAGTAGTCCGAATGAAAAATAAAAGTACTAAATTCCCGGTAGGCAATGAATTCATACTTTTGTGCACTAGCTATGCTCATGGGATTGCATGGGCGGCGGATGTAGATCAAGTGTACGACTTGCTCGTTTGCCTAATAAGGCAAAAACATATCCATTCTCACTCAACTCCACCCAACTTCATCCAAACCATTCCAGAAGCACATCCCTTTAGACACTGTTAGATATTTTCATTGTCACATCACGTCTAAGTTATTTATGTTTTTACGTTACGTTGACGTTTTCTCCCGACAGCGGCTCAATGACCCATATAGACACATACACGTGACACTGATATTGATTTTCCTCCAGTCCCCCAGCCGTGAAGGTTTTTAATGAACCCCTAGGTGCCGAGTTCCCTCATTAGTGCGTTGAATATTTTATTCTCCACTAGCTTTTGCCCGCGGCTCCGTCGGATAAAAGCCCCGCTTTATATTTACCGGGATAAAAAGTAGCCTATATGTTAATCCAGGACATAATCTACCCGTGTGCCAAATTTCATCGAAATCCGTTCAGTAGTTTTTGCGTGAAAGAGTAACAAACATCCATACATCCGGACATCCATACTTACAAACTTTCGCGTTTATAATATTAGTAGGATGGTAGTTTATTTAATTTATTATTCATAGGAACATTAACAGTTTACACATAACAAACATTGCTACAGTTTACTTATTGTATAAGTACCAATATTGTCAATTACACTTTTACGAACAAAAATATATAAACTAATTTAGTTGGTCTGTAAGGGATGGAGTTAAAGTTATATTTAAATAATATAGGTGACAGCTGCTGTTTCTTTTTATACGAGAAGACCGAATTAGTACCAGTGTTGTGTAGAATAAAGGTGTAAAGTGATAGATATTTGCTGCATTTCGTGGTGCTAGTGAATTTTGCTGTAGGCTCAACGAACTCCTTGTCTTCCTTATCGTTATCACGATTCCTATGCTTTTAGCGGAGTTCGTCATTGTATATCCCTTCGCTATTTACGGCGTTGGAACCTGGGGATAGCGGTCTGCTGAACATAAATCATTGGATCGTGTCGCGTCTGTGTTCGGATAAAAAATACCTTCACGCCAGTGAATAAATCACGAATATGGCAAACAGGCGTATGAATTATTGATATTTTAATCTACGATTGTTACAGCTGAACTATTGCGAGTTTCGATTGTATCTCTAAAGGAATATGTGTATTGTGTACCTTATATAGAAATAATATAAAATAGTACTCATTTTCGTCAAAAAAACATCCTTTGGTAACCTAGACGAATACCCAGAAAGCTAAGATTAACTTGATGCTTTTCTGGAATTACAATAACAGGAGAATAAAGAGTCGAGTTACACAAGACTAATAAACTTCGAATAGGAATTTTTTACCTTCAAAACGGGCCGAACTTGGTACGTCCTTCGCAAAGTCCCTTTTACTTTCATAAAAAGAAGCTCGTATACTCTCACGTATCTTAAAGCAGACAGGAATTTCATACGGGCACGAGTGGTGGCACTTACTGTTTTCGTCTTTGCGTAATGGCTCTTCAGGTTGGCCAATGTGTGCCAATGTTTGGCTAAAAAGCGGCGATAGCCTAGTTGGGCGTGGAACGGACTGCCGAGACGAATGTCCGTAGGTTCAAAACCCAAGGGCACGCACCTCTGACTTTTCCAAAAAGTTATGTGTGTATTCTTTGTGAGTTATCGCTCGCTTTAACGGTGAAGGAAAACATCGTGAGGAAACCTGCATATCTGAGAAGTTCTCTATAGGAAATTCGAAGATATGTGAAGTCTGCCTAAACCCTCTCATTAGTAGAGGAGGCCCGTGCTCAGCAGTGGGCAGTATATAATACAGGGCTGGTATGGTGGTGGTGGTGGTTTGTCTAAAGTTCGGACGCGGCGGCTATCGATCAGCCAACATCAATTGATGTTTCTTGAAATACCTACAGACAACTAGCGGATCTCGCGCCAATGTGCTCTAACACTCGAAGCTAAAAATACCTACCAATGTGACCACAAACCTTTCTACATGTTGGCCAAATATTGGCTATAAACATTGGCACATATATTAGCCAACGTATAGAGGAGCTGTAATGCTCACTCCATGCGCCGAGTGGAGCGGTGACGTCATTAAGGCTCGCCGACACTAACGACGCGGTCGTTATTCATTTAGCCGTCTGTTTAACACTTGCCTTATACATGTCCTGAAGATGTCTGAGTGGTCGGTGTAATGGCGTGTGTAGTTGTGTTAGATTTAATACTTTATTTAATGAGTGCGTTTGTAATTTTGTTTGTTTGTAATCTCTGTTATGCTGTATAGGAAGAGCGCATTGATGCTCAGGTTTTCTGCAAGGTCTTTTCATAGCGTTCGCAATATGACGGACAAAAATATTGTTACTTTGAAATTGCGCGGTGTTGTATTTATTGTCGTTTCAGTGTCGTCAATCAAGCTTCAAGACTGCTGCTCAAGTCCGTGATGGTTGGCACTCATTTGGGAGGCCTAAATTCAACAGTGGTCAGCGATGGGCTGATTGATTGATTGAATCAAACTATTCCTACAAAACTTGAACTCTAATATACTAATGGTCATATACGGATTCTGGATGTTTTGAAAAGGCTCTCAGTAAGTTCATAGGTTTCTTTAATAAGCACTCATGCGCTTATCTAATTTTTTCTGTAAGTATAATTAATGATAATCCTTTTGTGAATCGAAACCGCGACACAAAGGTCGTTTCAAAGTTCAAGAGCGTCAAACCGATACGACATTATGTCGGCGGTGAGGCGTATAAACGCGCAATTACTATGACCCCGTACCAATTGTCCAATTGAACTGCGCGCGCGCATCTCTTGTCGGTCGTAAAAGCGTACGTTGTTGATTTGTTACGCTTTGAGTGATGTGATTTGATCGTTCGTGTCTTGTTTCTGATGAGTCTACAGGATTTATCTGGTTTTAGGTCTAAGGCTGATGTAAAGCCTATTTTGACTTAAGTTCGAGGATAGAAATGTGTGATAATAACTTTAGTAGCATAGCTAAGACCGGTAACACCTAGGCGGATATAGTAATTGAACGGAAAAAATATTCGAACTCGACAGTTATTGCTACGAAATTAGAATTCATAGTCCCCTGCCACGCTATATTCGCACAAATAAAAAAAAAAAATTATTAATATCGCAATAAGTAATTTACGTAACAAACACAAGTACATCGACCTGTAAAAACATCGCAAACAGCTGACTGGCCTTGCGTACGCCCATTCAGATGGTGATAACAAAAAGAGCGTTATCTGTCGTGACGTCACGCCCACAACCGCCACCCGCAGAAGGCTCGGTTCTCGACCTTTTCAGATTTGACACTCAGTGATAACGCCACGCCTGTTGCGTGGTAATTGTTTTTGGGCGCGTAAGAGATGGTATAGATCGCTTGTAATTGTATAGTGGGTCCGATAGATCTGTGTACCGAGCACGAGTTTAGGCGTTTCGTATAGTAATCGTATCGATTAAGTTAACGCATTAGACGATACCATACGTCAAAAAAGTTTTGTTTTTTCGTTTTTTTTTCGCGGTGAAAGTGACTTATTACTACCGCCCAGCCTTCAAGGGGGTGACTGAGCGGTTATGTTGGGTTCACCGTGCTTGTTGAAATTTTCCATACATTTTGACACATGTTTGTCTATGGTTTCTCGATTTATTATTGAAAGTTAGCATGCGCGCAATGTTGACGCTGTCATATTTTAGTTCCAAATACGCTTACCGGGGCGCTATTCAAATTTCCATACAAAAATTTACGTAGTCGAAACCATAACTGTAACTGTACGACAGTGCGTAAACTCGCGCTAAGGGTGGTACTGGGAAGTATCCGTTTAATTTTAATGCTTGTGTGAGGACTGAGGACGCAATTTATGTTTTCTTTTTGCATTGGCTAATAATGTAAATGTCGCAACTAACATGGCAATGTGATACCTCTTTGAAAGTGACCTATACTGCCCAAAATCCATAATATGAGGACCATATCTGGTCGAAAAAGGAAAGAGAGCTGTTTTTTTTTTTTTCTATGAGACAATAATTATACCTCGGTGAAGCTAGCTTTAAATAGCATACTAGCGACCCGCCCGGCTTCACACATTGTCAAACTTCACTGGGTCATCCGATAGGCTGATCTGAAGATTACCTAAAAATTTCATTAAAATTGCTCCCGCCGTTTTAGAGTCCATAGGGTACATACATGCACACATTTATTTTTGTGTATATAGATCATTTACAGCCTTCCGTTAAATAGTCTGTACCTAAATAAAGACAATTGACGATACCATTCCTCACTTTTTACATAAATTCGTCATCACCACGACCAAGTCACCGTACTTAACTAATCTGTTTGACGAAATTCGTAACACTTCTCGGAAACGCGGTGGCACGTGCCGGCTGCCGGCTTTTGTGTGTAAACAAGATTTTTTCAACGCGTTAGGCGTGTCGTCAGTCGTCGTTCGTCAGTAACCTGTCAATACCGCGCGCCGATGCGCGTGCGCACCGCTGTCTCGGATGTGACGTCATTACCGCAATAGCGGTACACGATCATTACGCGACGATGTGCCGTTTTGTGCGGACGTGATTGTCGCACGCTCTTGTATGAATTATTATATTGTTTTTAGATGATATAAATTAATGTATTTTATAAAAAGAACACTATACAATCCAGAATAGTTATTTGTAGCGAGGAACGTTACTCTTAGATAGCTTTTTTTTGCAGTTCACAGGATTTAGATCCAAGTGGAATTCGAAATAACCACTTCTCATTCCTGTATTGACTTTTATCTTCCTGTATGGAAGCCCGGTCAAATTGTCTTGTGATATATTGAACTAAAACTCCTGTCTGACGTAATCGTAAATGTTTGGTTGAATCAAATATTATCTTTGTCGTGTCGAAAGCAGAGATAAAAGAAAACTCCATGAGGTAGCAGTACACGCAAGCTTCAGTAACGTATTTAATACTTTTACCACTTCAAGATTTAATCTTCGCTCATTACCCCACGATTGTAACATTTTTCCCAATTATAACCCCATTAACTGGTGAAATGTGGAAGAAAGTCACCAGCTGTCAACGCCTGCAGACGTAATTTAAAAAGTGAAAAGTCAAGTCATTGAAAAATGACAATACAATAATGTGACGTGCTTTCTACGTGATAAAAGTGACAATACATATTGTCACGCTCAAAGACATGACGTGATTGCTTCAAGATAGTGCCGAAGGCGTGGGTGGAGATGCATCATATGGATCTGCATTTTGTATATATTTCCATATGATGTGACGGCCCATCTACATATAAATTGATCGGAGAAGCGGATAGTCCGAAGCTAGAATATGTACTAGATCCTATTCATAAATATGAAAGTTTGTCAAAATGTTTGTTACAAGTAAACCCAGAAACCGCTGTAAAGATAGAGGTGAAATTGGGTACACACAGTCAGTGAACATTTGGGGTATTTATTAAGAAAATTGTATACTTTTATTGTAGGAGGGGATTTCTGCGTGGGCGAAGCTGCGAGTATAATCTAATAAATAATAAAATCTACGTACATGAACCTTAGAGCATTTAGCAGGTGACATCTTTCTGACATGAACACGAATAAGCATGGACCGATGACAGATAAAAGTAGGTATCTGTTCATCAAATATTTATATTGACTTTGATTTAATTTGACTTGATTATATTTGCAGCATTTCCGGACAGATACGACTTGGCGTCCTTCAAAAAAAGAGCGTATTCCCACGTATAAGGCCGGCAACGCATCTCTATGCCCCCTGGTACTTCAGATGTCTATGGGCGGCGGTGATCCCTTACCATCAGGTGAACCGTTTGCTCGTTTGTCACCTATACCATAAAAAATAAAAAAATTGCGATCGATTTCCGTAGCTCTTACGCTGACCATCGACATTTGACTGCTTATTACTACCGTTGTATATGTCTGCCTCGGTGACGCTTTTGTATCATATACCTACGGTGTACCACCGCCTTGCTAAGCTTCCGGGTTCGATTTGCAGGTCAGTTAATACTGGGTTTTTCTTTTCAATATTAGTCCTGAGTCTCGATATGTGCTCGAATTGTAGGCCCGTTTTCTGGTACATAGGACATAACACTTCTGTCTACACCTGAAAAGCGAAACATCTGTGATGCTATGTATATCTATGTTACCACAATAAAAATGAAACAAAAAAAAATCGTTCGCAGACATTGATGTATTTTTTACATCAATGTTCGCAGAGGGAGAAAATTTCAAACGCCGCTCCCGCTTCCTGATACACTACTTGATGTTTGCAGATTTGAATTATGATTCTGTGTCTGTCGCGACCGCCCAAATTGTTCCTCTTGAGTCCTCCCAATAACGTGATTTCAACATCCCTCAACGAGGAAGCGTCGTCTTGGGAGCCATTTCCTGTATCGTGCCCACCTCCCCTCCCTTGCCACCCAATTCCGGACTGTTGTCCCGCACACTTCCGCGGTACACATTGTGTACATGCTTTTATTTTGTGCGTTAAAGGGGAAGCTTCTTGTACGAATATACTTGGTATTATATTTTTCTTACCGCCTTACTTATATACGTCTGCAATAGCTATTCGATGTTTTGGCTTGCTATGTTGAATGATATTTACCGTCAGAGGAAGCGAGATAAAATATTGTTTAACTATGACAGAGGAGTATAGCGTGTATTAGTTAAGCCCATATATTTTTCTGGACTTGCTTGCGGCTCCACCAGCGTGAATGAGTTTTTCCGAGTTCCGCTTTATATTTTCCCGGGATAAAAAGAAGCCTATGTTTCTCGCTGATAATGTAGCTTTATATTGGTGAAAGAATTTTTAAAATCGATCCAGTAGTTTAGGTATTCGTTACAAACATACAAAAAAACAAATCTTTCCCCTTTATAATATTAGTATAGTTTTTTGGATGATTATAATTGGCACCTGGTGTAGACTGTAGTCAAAGTATAATCATATAAGTGACAGACGTTGAGCCTCAATGATCTAGACCTTACTGACTAAACTCTGGAACCGAATGAAACCTTACTGAATGACCCTGGACCATTAGTCAACTGAATGGAATTCAACTGATGAAGAAATACATAGACTTAATTACATAACGTTTGATTAAAATCGGCTAGCTGCAGTCACTTACAGATTTGTTTATCAGTACAGGATACTGTAAAAAAAAAAGGGAAGGCGAAATTCAAAGCGTATTCATACCATTGCGACTTCCACATTTAAACAACGGCTAAATGTTAGTTTTTGTACCTACTAAAGATAAAATGAATTCCAGAATGTTCGACATTAGCCTGTAGATTTCCCTTTTATTCCTGCGGGATGGAGGATTCGTGGAGCCGGGGATAAAATTTATTAAAGACATAAATATAGCAAACTTATGTTGACGGAATGAGGAGGACGAAGTAAGGATTTGTTGCAAAAGTGTTTACAGATATCTCTAAGGGATTAACCCTTCTGAAGGAACTATTGGTTCGTTTCTTAGTTTGTTAAATAACATATTTATCAGAGTTTAATAAAAAACTGCGGTACAACTGCAATACTGAGGTCTCGGGTTCAATCCCCGGGTCGGGCAGTGATATTGGATTTTTCTATTCAATATCAGCCCGGAGTCTGGAATATGTGCCCGATATGGCAATAAAATCAAAATTAAATCATTTATTAAGTAATTAGGCCCCTAAGGGCACTTTTACACGTCATTTTTTCATTTTTTTATCATCTAAAGATTCTACCAGTGCTTCGGAAAAGCCCACTGACCTGAGAAGAAGCACCAAGAAACTCAGCGTAGGTCTTTAATTGTAATATTTTTTTTATATATATATTTTACAAATTGCATGTAACAATATAAATTCAATTTCAAAGATAATAATAATATTATAATATTAGTTTATTTCTCAACACAACAGTACACAATCGAAGAATACAACTATACATCGATTACATGAATGAAAATACATATTATACTCCATTGTGTGAGACTGGTGTCTGTACTAGGCAGAGCCTGTGGACACAGAACACCAGGCTCTCAATTATAAGTTTAAGTTACATTTGCATTATAATCATCCTGGACCGATATTCAGTTAATTTCAGACAATGATACTTATAGGTAAAAGTGTTGTTTTGTAATGTTCCTGACAATAAATTTATTTCGATGTTTGTGAATGTGTGAGTGTGTGTGTGTGTGTGTGTGTATGAGTGTGGGTATGTGTTCATGAGTAAGTATATGATATTATGTCATCTAACTTAAGGGACACAGTAAGTCTTCGGTATCCTGATAGTTTAATGTGAGCAAAAAATTGGTCACTGCTTTTTTGCAGGAAAATTTTGTTAGGGAGTAAACGAATAATTTCTTGTTGATTCCATTATACAAATGGGGTCCTTGGAAACAGAAAAATCTATGTGAAAAGGCGGTATTGAAACGCTGTGTATGACCGACGACGGCTTTTTGACGTCTATGCAGTGTGGCGACTGAAGAATCATATGCATTTTGGCAATGCATTCTTAGAATCGTATCCAAAATGTACAGTTGGCGTACTGTTAACACTTTCCACTCCTTATATAGGTCTGTTGTGTGGTATCTATACGGCAGGCACAAACCAACCTTTAATACAGATCTCTGTGCGCGTTCTAATTTAATAAGTGTGGTTTTGTGTGTTCCTCCCCAAGTTGACACACAGTACCCCAGGATAGATTGACAAAGTGCATAATAAATTGATAATTTAGTTGAAAAGTCAGTTACGTGTCGGATAAGTTTAAAAATGTACATAATTTTACGGAGTCTAGTAGTTAGCAGACTAATATGTTCCTTAAAATTTAGGTTTTCGTCAATTTGGATTCCTAGGTACTTAACAGAGTTTGCTTTTTCAATTACAGGACATTTACAGTTATTACAGCATAGGTTACATAGATGTGCCGTTATACTGAGTGTAGGGGAGGGTTGGTCATTTTGTCTAATGGAGAAGGCGACGTATTTTGTTTTTTCTGCATTTATAGTGAGAGTATTTTGAGAAAGCCATCTTATTACGGTATTAAAACCAATTTGTGCAACCGATAATGTTTCTTCCCACGTGTCCGCACTAAAAAGAATCACTGTATCGTCTGCAAAACTCAAAATTTTACCATATCCTAAACTAAGATTGAAGATGGATATTAAATGCGAAAATTAACGGAGAGTACCTAAGTCAAATAATCAGCTACATGTTATTTTTAAGTAAAAAATAGAGTCAACCATCAAACAGAGCAGACCAGTCCACGCAAGCAGCACCCGTTCACGAATATGACGCATGTGCCAGCCATCGGCCTCCTCAACCATGTTGCAGGGAAGTGACCGACCCGGCACACGACGCCGCCGCAAGCACAGACGTTAAAGCGAGCAAGACTACTCAGATTATGTCTAACCAAGACAAATGAGATGGAACAAAGGGGTATATCAAATGACTAACGTAGTTTGATAAAAAATATACTCTTAGGACTATCCGGGAAAGTCGCACATATCCATCTGTCACAAATCAACATCACAATGATAGGGTCGCCCCCTATCACATCATGGGACGGAATACGCTCGGCGAAAAGTGGGTGCACTAGTTGCGCCTCTGCCTACCCCTTCGGGGATAAAAGGCGTGAGTATGTGTGTGTGTGTGTAATAAAAAAGAAGCCAAAGTTTGTACCTAGTCATGAGTAATATGTATTTCTTAATGAAAATATGAAAGGTGTATGTAGAAATTTTTGAATATGAAATATTTCAATTTTTATATTAGGAACTTCCTTATGGTCTAGTGACTGCATACGGTGGCTGTGGCCAGTGAGATTCAGGATCGGGACACAAAATAGTGAGGTATTTAAAAAAGCACCTTCGTTGCCAGGTGTTGGAATTTACACCGACATGAGAATACACTCTCCTATCACAGGATAGATATAAGCTGGACGAAATGAAGTTGCCTGAATGGTGGATATGTTTTGAGGGAATAAATGTATTAATGATTTTTTTTTAATAACAGTAAAAGAGCTTACGTTTTAAGTTGCTTTTTTTATTTGTTGCCACGTACTACTAAACTATGGAACCAATTGCCGCCGGCAACATTTCCGGACAGATACGACATGGCGACCTTCAAAAAAAGAGCGTATTCCCACCTAAAAGGCCGGCAACGCATCTCTGTGCCCCCTGGTATTGCAGATGTTCATGGGCGGCGGTGATCACTTACCATCAGGTGAACCGTATGCTCGTTTGTCCACTATATCATAAAAAAGAAGTTGTACCTACGTATGAAAATGCAAACACTAGCATCTTTTTCTGCTTCCGCGTCCTGTAAGCACACCTGTTACTACGCTCGACTCCAGACACAATGCGCTCGTAAAATCAATATCATGGAAATGTTGTACCTACCAGAGCCATATCGCACTGGACATCTGGAACATGATATTCTTTGGGATTAAAATCAGCATCCGGGTCCGGATTCTGAATCGCTCGGAACTCTGATTAGAATTTCAAATTTGAACATCGTAGATGATTTGATGATAAGACAAAAAAATAAAGTAGCATTCTATACTTTTCTGACATATGTGTTAGTACAGGACTTGATGTATTTTAACTTTAAGGGTCGGTTGTGCGACTTCTGAGTAAATCCTACTTGTCAGGTAAATGTATAAGCTGACCAAATACAAATCACACTCCCATCTATGCCTCCAAATGAATGTCAATCAACTACACTAACTACATTACCTGTTTGATACGATAACTGTCGAATAAATTAACTTGAACATTGTGAAATAGGTGTCAATTTTATAAGAATCCATTCAGCACTTTATGCTTTGATTTCCAACATTGAAATTTCATCATCACTCAGACATGTTAACTCTATTGTATAATACTAGCTTTTGCTCGCGACTTGGCCTGTTTGAAGTGTTTTCCGGGATTGAAGTCCAACTATATATTTTACCGGGATAACCTATATGCTTCCCAAGGTCCCAAACTATCTCAATACAAAATTTCATCTGAATCCGTTCGGTAGTTTTTGAGCTTCTTGCGTTCAGATCGACATCCGCATCTGGGGACTTTGTTTTATAACATTATGTAAGGATTATTAGTAGGGCTGCCTCGGTGGCATAGTTGTACTACGGTACGACTGCAATGCTGAGGTCTGGGGTTCGATCCCCGGGTCGGGAAAAGTGGTATTGGATTTTTCTATTCAGTTCCACAGCTTGATGGTTAAAACCATCTCGGCCCGAACCAATAGGTTCGCTAAATCTTTTCTTTGCCGCACCCTCAGGCTTTAGAATAGTTTGCCGGCGCACGTGTTCCCTCCTTCCTATAATCCTGGGTCCTTCCGCCGTAGCGTGAAGAAGCAGCTTAGTAGGCCGGCATGATTATGTCGAATGGCATTAGTTAACCATCTACTGCCATTCGATACTCTATCTGGACGGCATCGCGCTTACCATCAGGCGAGGTGCAGCCACTTTGTCGTGACCGAATAAAAAAAAAAGGAAAAAAAAGGATCAGCCCGGAGTTTGGAATTTCGCCCCCTATCACATCATGGGATGGAATACGCATGGCGAAAAGTGGGTGCGCTAGTTGCGCCTACCCCTTCGTGGATAAAAGGCGTGAGTGTGTGTGTGTATTGGTAGAAGTAGGCTACGCTATCCATAGAATACCCTTCATATCGTATGTTTAGAATATAGCCAGCAAATACTGTTCGAATTCGGACTAGATTTTGATTAAAGCCAATATATCTGTTACATATTTCTATACCTAATTAGTTTGAAGTTTCAATGCGGAATAGTATTACGAATACTGGTGGTAGGTCTCTCATTATGTTAAAGGCCGTCTGGGTGGGTACCACCGCAATGTCTATTTCTACCGCCAAGCAACAGTGTGCATGCACTGTTGTGTTTCGGTTTGAAGGACATTGTAGCCAGTATAACTACTGGACATAATGAGACTTAACATCTTATGTCTCAGGATGACGAGCGCAGTCGAATGCCACACAGTACTTTGTAAGTCAAGGTGCTGGATGGTGTTGCTACTGTTTATGGGTGGTCGTATCGCTTATCATCAGGCGAACGGCATGCTCATCTCGTCATTCAATGCTATAAAAAAAATACATTAGCTACAAATCCTACACATTAGGCTTCAATTAGTTGTTTGGGCTATTGTATGTATACTGTACATGGATAAATTATAATCAGTTCAGGTTTAAGTGATCTAATACATCTGGCTTAAAGTGATCAATATTTCTAATGATATAGCTTAATCTAAGCATCTGTTTCGACATTTTTATTAAATCATTTATGAAACAGTGATTTAATAGTTACCTTTTTTCTTTCTTGAATAACAATGATGGTAAGCGATAAGACCACCCATAAACAGTAGCAACACCAAACAGATCTTTGAATTAAAAAATAATGCGGGGAACTCCACTGCACTGAGACATTAGATGTTATTGCTACATTGTCCTTCATACGGAACACAACCGTGTTTGCACGCTGCTGTTTGGCCGTAGAAATAGACATTGCCGTGGTACCTACCCAGACGGCCTTCGCATTCCAAAGGCCTAAGTACCAGTAGTATCTTAGTTTGTGACAAAAGTTTTTTCTTCTTCTTCTTCAGCCTCAGGAAGTGAACTGCTGAACATAGGCCTCCCACAAAGATTTCCAGACCAACCTATTAGAAGCGGCCTGCATCCAGTGTGTTCCTGCGACCTTTACAAGGTCGTCTGTCCATCTTATAGATCGACGTCCCACGCTGCGCTTGCCAGTTTTTTTTTAAATTGTGTAATTACATCTGAATAACTTACAATTAGTATGACGTTATGCCACCTGTTTCATTACTAATCTCAACAATAGAATCCTGTCTTCCAGTATACAATTTAAAAGAAGAATAACTCCAGATTTGGGTCGGTAAAATACCTAATTAGAAACAAATACCAACGCTTCACGGGGCACAATGAGCTTTCACATCACAGCTGTCACATAAACAAAGAGGCACAAACACGGCTCGTTGTGAGGGAAAAATGCTGACGGGCGTGCCTTTGGCCCTTTGCAGATAAGTAACGCGCAACGTCTACCGTAATTATGAAGTGAAATTAATTTTCACTCAGCCGGCGCGTTTCCCAACACGCGCGTTCGTGGCTCTGAGCTTTTTGGAACGTAATTTAAATTATTTTTGAAGCCCACATTAAATTGGTCGCTTTTTTCTTGCGTAATTTAAAATGTTGCGCGAATTAACGCTCGGGGGCATGACTGTGTTATTTCGAGATTTGCGGATGCGGTGGTGAGTGGTTTTTTTTTATAGTAATAGCGTACTTCGACTAACGAGCGGTGACAGAATTTTCAGTTAATGTTAATCCTATAAAATAACTGACCTTTTTTAAAGTAGAGGGCGTGAGCAAGCAGGTGGAAAGTGATCGCTGACCAAAATTTTTATAAAACCAGAAGCATGAACTTAATAAATAATTTGTATTATCTTAATGTGAAATTGTCTAAATATAGATCATTTTATCTGAGCGGATGCAAATTAAATTACTTTTTTTTATATTGCATTGAATGACGAGACGAGCATGCCGTTCGCCTGATGGTAAGCGATACGACCACCCATAAACAGTAGCAACACCATCCAGCACCTTGAGTTACAAAGTACTGCGTGGCATTCCACTGCGCTCGTCATCCTGAGACATAATAACTATGTTAAGTGTCATTATGTCCAGTAGTTACACTGGCTACAATGTCCTTCAAACCGAAACACAACAATGTATGCACACTGCTGCTTGGTGGTAGAAATATACATTGCGGTGGTACCCACCCAGACGGACTCTTACATATGAGAGACCTACCACCAGTAAACAACCCTTTTTACAACCCTTTTTGAATATATGGGTCGATTGATATTTTTGGGTCGTCTTGCGGTAAATAAGGAATAGCCAAAACGCTGTATTCCAATAAACCTAGATATTTTTAAATCCGTTTTAAATTCCCATTTTTATTCAAATTAAAGTGTTAAAAGGAAGAAACATTTATATTTAGAGAAAGATACTTAATATTTAAAATTCTGTCGGAACTCTGAACAAGTCTACGGTAATCCTAAAGGTTTTGTACAAAGCGGATTTTTTTTTTTAGGCAGCGTTCCATCTCCACGTTCAAAATTATAATTACTTTACGAGGTGTTTCACAGTTAAAATAATAATGAATTAGATTGTAAGATTATGTTCGAAGTAGGATGAAAACATATAGAGATAAGGAATACGTGGAAGGGAACAAATGTAATGCGAAATCACAATGGTATATGTGTGGCATTAAGATGGTATGCCGTTTTTTGTGTTCTTTGTAACGTATTAGTATGATAAAGCTTTCAAGGGCTATGCCTGTATACGTAGTTATCTGTAGAAATTGAATATTTATCAATAAAATAATCGACCTGGTCGTCATCATTGATCAAAACTTAATGATGCCTATTTTGGGTAGCAGCAATGGATAGGATAGGAAATTTATAATAGTTTCAAGTAACATCAACGTCATCAGTGCAACGTCAGAGCTAGCATTATGGCGTCTTGACGCGCTTTCTATCTATCTTTTAACCCGTCGCGTCGTCGCAAATAGTATAAATAATTATTTGTCAGTTGTATTCTTTGTGAATAATCGCTCGCCTTAACGGTGAAGGAAAATATCGTGAGGAAACCTGCATACCTGAGAAGTTCTCTGAATTTCGAAGGTATGTGAAGTCCGCCAACCCGCTCTAGGCCAGAGTGGTGGACTAAGGCCTAAACCCTCTCAGTTGTAGAGGAGGCCTGTCCTCAGCAGTGGGCAGTATATAATACAGGACTGGTATGGTATGGTATGGGCTTAGAATGTGGCAAAAAAGCAGCTCGTAAGATGATATTGTTTAATTTTCATGTTTGTGATTGATCGAGAGACCAAAACGTCAGTCACGTGTTAGTCTCTCAACCAATCCCAATATTCTTTTTATCACATTCTAAGCCCACTGATGTCCTTCCAACTATGAGGAAAGTACGCTTGGAATTATTGAGATAAATTTCGACGTCACGTAAACCTTGTTTACGAGTCGTGTGTTCGCGCTGTAATACAGTGAGCGTTAGTGTCGAGATATGTACTACATGGACTTACTTTCTGTACGTTGTGTCGTGGTTGTTTTTTTTAAAAGAACTTCGTTCATTGAAATGTAATGATAGGATTGATTGCGACCTATTGATATAAATGAGGATTTAGGTTGGTAATGTGGTTTACTGGTGGTTGGTCTCTCATATGTAAGAGTTCATCTGGGTGGGTACCACCGCAATGTCTATTTCTACCGCCAAGTAGCAGTGTGCATGCACTGTTGTGTTTCGGTTTGAAGGACATTGTAGCCAGTGTAACTACTGGACATAATGAGACTTAACATCTTATGTCTCAGGATGACGAGCGCAGTGGAATGCCACAAAGTACTTTGTAACTCAAGGTGCTGTATGGTGTTGCTACTGTTTATGGGCGGTCGTATCGCTTACCATCAGGCGAACGGCATGCTCGTCTCGTCATTCAATGCCATCGTGTTAAAAAATTTACATCTTTTTAATATGTTATATAGGTACTCTCACACACTACAGAAACTATCATGTTGGGTGAAAAATTGTTTTTTGACATTACATTCACATTACTTTGCGAGAAATGCAATTATTGATTGCAAAAAATTCTATTTTCTATGTTTCTGGGATGTTGTGTCTAGTTACAGCGAACTCGCGTCTTTAAGCACGATGTCCTAGAATTAATTCACAAGAATGAAATTTCATTTTAGTTCAAGAAAAAAACACATGATTAAAACATACCTACGTGAGACATATCACATTACTAGCTTACAAAAATGGTTCCACTCAAAAAATATATATTTTTTAAAAATAATCATTTGTTTCCCAACTTTATTCCTGGTCTTCCACATTCCGTACCTTGTCAACGCCCCGGTTCCTATAGTTGACCACCTTATTTGCTAGCCCGAAGGTACTGCTTACTTTCTTATTTATTCGCAAAGAAACATAATTCTTCTTACAAGGTATTTTACTTCAGGAAGTTAATTAGTTTTTTAATCTTATTAGTGTTTAATATTTCATTCTTCATGACCCTTTTGGTGCTCAACTCATAATTAATTACTCCAGTTTTGAGATGCTTCACAACTTTAAAAATGTTTTGAGTTTAAAACAAGAACTTGTGAAGCCAATTTCACACTTGCTCAATAATGCGGCGCTCAGGTGCATGGAGCTTTGTCAAGGTTTTTGCGTATAATTTGAAAAGTTTTCCGGTCCAAGGCGAATTAGCCGTCGCCGATAAAATGAGGGTCGCCGCGACTCTTCGAAATTTAATTTAATAAGAGTTTTCGGAGTGATTGTGAATATTTTCGTAGGTAGGAATTGTGTGGCTTGTAAAAGGTAGGTAGATGATAACAGTTGAAGTAAAACGGTTCATAATTGTAGGAGAAATGTATATGAAAGGAAATTCAGTTTTTATCAAGCAAATTATTAGTCTGAACAATAAAAATCTAATTTTTATGGTAATCAGTTCTAATGGACCAATCAGCAATCTTACCACTAAAGGTTGTCTCAGAAATTTTATATTAGAAAGCAATAGACAGAAGTTACTAATCTGCAAACGTTTGTTCTAAAATTAAATTGTAGGTTAAAATAATCCATAGCAACCAGGCAATAGTGTGCTTGCAATTTTTCATTTTGAAGCACGTTAAGGTTACTAATTAATTTATTGGATATCTAATGTCTCTAGTTGACGAGCTCAGTATAATGCCATTAAATGTTTTAAATTCAAAGTTCTGGACTGTGTGGAACTTTTCATGAGCAATCGCTACAATAAGCGAGTTGATTGTCTTTCAATAGTAAAAGAACATTAGTGACGTCATATACAACCCTCTACCAATATTAAAAACCTCTCCACTGAACGGAAACACATTGGCCATTAAATGCATGTGTCGCGCCGTTTGTCCGATGTTTACTGTGTAAGCAGTGTTGTCTTGTTCTCAGGGTTTAGTAGAGTCACCAATAATACTGATATAGATCGGGATAAGTCGTGGTTCGGATTTCCCTTTGAATATAACAAAAATTTACAACTGCGTATTATAATTTTATGAGGATATGAGCATTAGTAACGGTTTCCGACAAGTAGGTCTGGATTTTTTTAAAGTACCCTATTTTTGGAAGTGCATATACTGTGGTTGATGTTGAAGAAATTTTATTGACAACGATAGTAGTTATTTTACGCAAGAGTCCGCCTTGGTATGTAGAGTCAATTCATACGAGTGCAGAGTCGAAGCGCATTGGTACAGGGTGACAAATGTTCCTTGTAATCCGAAATCCAGTGTAATGTTCTTCCTGTTATGTGTTTGTGACGCTTACCATAAAGCGTGTGAATTGATCGTCTTTATTGAATTGTAAATAAGTTTATCAAAGGTCTGGGTAACTATGGCACTTGTCATGAGCCAAGCAATTTACTTGCCTCCTCGTAGCATAAAAAAACTTCTTCGTTGGACATTTCATTTTAACTTCTGACTCGCGTAAACATAAGAAAACCATTATGCAAATCTATACATCTATACATATAAATAAAATTGGAGTGTCTGTTTGTAATATTGAAATAACCGTTTTTTACTACACGTATATGAATATACATACGGTACATACACCAAAATAACATTTTTTTCAATTTTTGTCTGTCTGTCTGTTTGTTCCGTCTAATCTCTAAAATGGCTGGACCGATTTTGACGGGACTTATTGGCAGGTAGCTGATGTAATAAGACGTAACTTAGGCTACTTTTTATCCCGGGAAAATATAAAGCGGGACTTTTATCCCGGGAAAACTCATTCACGCGGGCGGAGCCGCGGGCAACAGCTAGTCTTCCATATAACCACAACATGGTAACCCTATTAACTAGCGACTGGCGACCAACATGCGACCAATGACGTCAACACAACGTTATTGCAGCACGGTTCGGTTTAATTACATGTTCCTATTGTGGGTTAGCGTATGAGCGCGGCCCGTATACCGCACGAGGATCGCTTGCAAGCTAATATCTTGCGGTTTGTTTGTCTTTCCGTCCTGGTCCTTTATATGCTTATTATAAAACTTCTTTGTCGAATGGAGTTGGGTTATTGAAGGGTTTGTTGAGTGACATCTTTAGGTAAAGTTAAACACGAGGCTTTCGTGAGTGGTGACCCATTAACCCATCATGGAACAATCTGGGAACTGTGAGGAAGTAAGAGAGGATTTAGTTTAGTGGACATTTATCCCCTTGATAGAATCCGTCACACCGAATGTCATTCAACACACAGTTAAGCTTCAATTAGACCGAGCATTTATGCGCCTCGCATGTGCGATTCTTAAAAGGTCATAAAAAAGTTGCCTCCTCTGAACAAAATGGCGAGGCAATTCTTGCTCGCATTGACGGGCAAGATTCGCCTCAAGAAACTTATTATAATATAATTAATACCAGCCCTGTAATTAATACTGCCCACTGCTGAGCACGGGCCTCCTCTACTACTGAGAGGGGTTAGGCCTTAGTCCACCACCCTGCCTAGTGCGGGTTGGTAGACTTCACATACCCTAGAAACTCTTATGGAGAATTCTCAGGTATGTAGGTTTCCTCACGATGTTTTCCTTCACCGTTAAATCGAACGATAATTGATTAACAATACACACGTAGCTTCGAAAAGTCAGAGGTGTATGTCTTGGGTTTTGAACCTACGGACATTGTCTCGGCAGACCGTTCGATTCCCAACTAGGCTATCGTCCAATTACAAGAAATTTACCACAAGAAAATTGCTCCGGCTATTTGAGAATTAAATCGGGGGCTACCGGCTTTAAAATAATTACATTTTACACACGATTTCTTTAAGTTTTGACCAATATTTGTCTTCTGAGACGGGTTAAATCTCATCCAGTACGTCGCTGGTAAGCTTATAAAAAGTATCATTGTCTCACAGAAATATGACGTGAACTGGGATCTCCTGAATTATATTTACTGGTAATTTCTTCCACTTTTGCATACTAGGGATACGATTCATCGTGTTCATTGTTACTATTTATATAATTTCATTAATAATGTATGAAGTCGGTAAGTATGGTGATTCATTTTGTTCGTGCCCTGCTATATTTAGGGGTCAATAGTCACTAACAATAATTGCATGAATCGCTAATAGTGCGTATGCGGCATGCTTGATTCATGAATTATGTATTATCGTATACGTAATATTGTATTTGTGATGTCTCATCAGAATTCAAATTTTACGTCGTATATGCTTGCGTTTTTGCTAATATATGTCTTTAGGATCTACGTAGATGGCGTTAGACTCGATGGCGCATTTTTGGTCGTGGTTGTCTATGCATTACCAGTGCGCACTTTTCTATATCAAACGCAGTTGCCAATTGCGACTTTCCAGCCCATTTTAGCTACGTTTGAAATAGCGTCGTCAGTTTGTGTATGAGGATGCAGGGGCAATTTGAAATCATTAACTAAAGCAAAACCTCGAATGCCTCGGTGTCGTAGTTGTATTGCGGGTAGGACACCGCTCTGAGGTGCCTGGTTGGGCAGTGATATTGTTTTTTTACTTAGCATCAGCTCGGAGTCTGGAATTTGTGCCTGATATAGCGATAGGTTTGCCCCTTATCACATCATCGAACGGAACACACATGGCGAAAAGTGGGGCCCTGGTTACACTTCTGCCTACTCTACCCTGGGTGTGTCTCTGTGTGTGTGTGTATGAGTGTGTCTGTGTGTGTGTGTATATAAGATAACGTAGTGGAAAAGGGCATATCTACGCGGTATATTATATGAGGTAAATATTGCACTGTCGTCTCTCACAGATACGTCGGCTAGTTCCGCCGCACGATTGGAAAACCGTCTTCGAGTGTCGCCATCTAAATTGGTTCGATTTATGTTAACGGACAGTTGCAGAGATTTGGCATGAACTAAATTTATTTGCAAAGTTAGAGATATTTAATTCTGAGAAACAGATCTCAGGTAGAAAACCTGCATATCTGAGAAATTCTCCATAAGAATATCGAAGGCGTGTAAAGCCTGCCAACCCGCATTAGAGCAACGTGGTGGACTGAAGCCTACACACCCTCTCCTAAAACATTTAAATACCCATATATACTGCCTATTGCTGAGTGAGCACTGGTTTAATCTACTACTGAAAGGGTTTAGACATTAATCCTAAGTCCCCCTAGCTCGCATACTCTGGGTTAACCGACTTCACATACCTTAGAAATTGAAGAAGAAGAAAAATATATTTATTAATCACAGCTTATGACGACGTACAAATGGCATAAAAAAAGTGTATATAATAGGTATAATATGTTACAAAAAAGTAAATAAAGTATGCACGTCGCGTCGTGGGTGTGACAAGTAGGTGAATTAGGCAGGTCGGCATAATTGTGCTGATCTTCAAGGGATAAGGTCGCTTTTTCTTTGGGCGTCACGGTACTTAAATCAGGTGCAGCGAAATCGCTTTCCAGTACTAAAAAAATATAACAACGTAAATTTATAGCAACCGTTAATGCTCAAAATTCGCTCAAGTTTGTTCTTTTTTAAATTTGCCGTACTAACCATCACCTCTTATTTAGATACTTGTTGAGTACAGACGAATAGAATACGAGTGTGTAAATAGCTTATTCAGGAGTATTCGTTATTCACAATTCAAAGTCATATTTGTTCGTCAAGTTATTCGATGAAATATTCGGCAATAATCTAAATGAGGCATTATACGTTATAGGTATGCATCAACGCGGTGCTAATAAGTACCTCCTTGGGAATACCGAACGACACGAAAACATTACGGAGTTTAGCGCAGTTCTCCATACAGACACATGGTAATTTCGTTCGTGTTTTAATCCAGTTGAAAGTTGTATTCGGTGAGCATAATTCGTTGAGTTGGCGCAAAATTGTCTAGGATGTGTAGCATGCAGAAAATACTGGTGTATGTGGAACATAGACATTATATTTAAACTCGAAAGCAGACGCCATAGCTAGCGCGCCAAAACTTCTATCATATACTTCGCACCTGACCTTTGCAGCTTTAGAATTATAAAGATTAAAGATATCATCAAATAAACCTTTTTTTTTATTGCCTTAATAGGCAACCGAGCATCCGCCACCCTGGACTAAAGCAACGCCAGAGGCACAGCCAAGCCGTTGCCTACCGGGATTTGACAGGATTTAATTTTTTTCATCATAAAGGGGGCTCGAGCTTAGCATAACGTCTCCATCTCAGTCATTAGAACAGTGAAAAGTAACCGAAGAAATTATTAGCAAGATTTAATAAAGTAACAATAATCAAAATTATTTTCTTAGTGCACTTATTTTTCACCTGGGCCTGTATAATTTTCAAGCTGTGCCTTGTGTCATGATGTTAATAGAGACCCACCCTATCGCCATATTGGCCTTAAAATCAAAACCTGAATAATTCAGGTGCCTTGTTGTGGAAACGAAAAAATACTATTTTTGTTGCACGACTTGAGAATCTAAGCAATTTCCTCAAGATTAATGATCCAAGTTTGACACCAAAAAGATTCGTTTGACATAATTCGTCATCATCATAATCGATCACATGAAGCCCACTGCCGAACATAGGCCTCGCCTAAAGATTTCCAGACGGACCTTTTGAAAGCATAATTCATAGTAATATGTACAAAACCTTTATTTCCTTACAAATTATACATTAATCCATTAAGGTATTCAGTGGACATAGGCCGTTTCTACATGCGCAAAGTTCAAGTTCAATGTTAGATCCAAGCGCCACCTATCAAAATAAGAGCGTAATATCTAACCGACCAGTTCATTCCAGCGACGAGGTAAATACTAAACAACGACATCTGTTCGATATTGCCTGCATCACTTGATTCGTTTGTTGCGTAAACATGAAATATGGCGTTTATTAATTGGTGAATTTAACTTATTAAAAACTTCTTTGAGTACTGGTATCTCTTTTATTTATTGTCTGTATGAAAATGCTCTAAGACTATGATACACATAGTATTACAGCATTGGTTGAATACTCAAACATTATAGTGGGTAATAGGGGTTTATTTTTTAATTTTTTTTTAATGATTTAGTGGGCAAACGAGCATACGGTTCATCTGATGGTAAGTGATCACCGTCGCCCATGAACATCTGCATTACCAGGGGGCACACAGATGGGTTGCCGGCCTTTTTGACATGACTAATGTTTTGTTTGTTAGAGGTTTTTGGTTTCATAGGTAAAGTGAGAAAAGTGCTTAAATGTGTGAGGATTTTGTAGTGGAAACTTAATTATTTTTGTAGATACTCCAAAATAATAAGATTTATAGTATGAAATAATGTAAAAAAATATATATTTAATAAAGGCGCGCACATACTCACGCCTTTTATCCCCGAAGGGGTAGGCAGAGGCGCAACTAATGCACCCACTTTTCGCCATTTTTATTCCGTCCCATGATGTGAAACGGGGCGAGCCTATCGCCATATCGGACACAAATTCCAGACTCCGGGCTGATACTGAATAGAAAAACCCAATATCACTTTGCCCGACCCGGGGATCGAACCCGAGACCTCAGCATTGCAGTCGTACCGTAATACAACTACGCCACCGAGGCAGTCATTTAATAAAATATGCAGAAAATATTATCTCACATCTGGCTCTGACCCAAAAATTATTGGAAACCTCTGCATTAAAAGCACTCGGCACATTTAGAGTGTCCGTAGACAGCTGCCGTAATTTTAAATTACACGCCTATAAAAATCCAATAGATAAGAAAATCCGTTTAGTTTGATAAATTCCTGGTTACTGCGCGACCGTATAACTGGAGATATGACCATATCGTGTTCGATTAATCGGGATTTAAAAACATAAAGCATATATACATCGTATAGCATACATTCTGAACAATTGGTTCAATATAATACGCCAGAGATTTTTATAAACGCGGCAGTCTTCAAGTAAACAAGAGGAATAAAAAACTGTAAAACAAATCGTTCATTTGTAAAATATCCTTTTTATTTACCTTTCATATCTCGTCCATTTAACCCCACTCTGATCCTTTCGGCCGACCCTAACCCTCTCTCGAACTCGATTTCGGGCTGGCCGTTAATGGACCGGTCACTACGGCCAGTAATGCAATGAGGGTGCATTTAGACCCACCACGGCACGGTCCATTGGACCCTGATGGAATCCATTCTAATGTCGATATTGCGGAAATGTATCGAAGGGTTTTTTGCTTTAAAGAAATTAGTGTAAGAGTAATGGGTTAATGATTGTATCAATATGTAGTAGTCACACTCTGTGGTAGCCAATAGGAATGAAAATATTAGGAATCTAGCAACTACGGAGGACTTTCGACTCCATAATAAGTAAGCTTATGATCAGGGCCGCGCCGTCCCTATGTGCGAAGTGTGCGGCGCACACAGGCGCCAAGGCAATAGGGGCGCCGGAATCAGAATGAAATGCCAACGTTAATTATTGAAATTATATTTGTTATACTACAACATATTCTTTATAGTTGAGTAGGTCAAGACAATACTCACGCCTGCGGTTTAACTTTATACTACTTGAATGTTGACCCCAATGTTTATGAGCTTTGTGTTCAAATCAAATGAACCGCCGCAGTCGCTATAATAGGCAACTACATATCTTATTACAAGCCTAACAAAAGGTAATTTTCTAAATTTAAAAAAAATATCTGCGTTCCAAAGTGTACCAAGAAAGGTTAACTTTGAATAATTAAAAATATTAATGTCGAAAGAGGACGACAAAAATCAGAGGCGCTTCATAGATTTCGCACACAGGCGCTGTCTTGGGTTAGTGGTTTAGCTTAAATAAAAACTGGATGGATTGTGTGAAATAGGACCAGAGTAGTTAGTATAGTAGGTTACTTTACTTATTTTTACCTATCATTGAACATCAAAATTCACACCAAAATTCAATTTGAGCTTCACGTTCCAATCAGTAATCTAATGATCGTGCATCAGACGTCACATGGCACGGTTGGCCGGACACAGTTGCGAACCCGTGTGGACGGTGCAGTCTGGTTTGCGAACATGGTACGTCAACTGTGTGTGCAGGTGCGGAGTTGGGTGGGAGAAATAATGAAAAATGGTTGAGAATTTTGGTGGAAGGTATCAGATACTAAAGTTTGGAGTAAAGATAAAAGTAAGGAGGGATATTGCTTTTCTATCAAGCTTAAATGGGTGATTTTAAATTAATTGATATACATTTATAAGCTCTGATCACAATGAGAGTAATAAGCTTATTAACTAATCCTTTCCAGATTTACAACGTGCACCAATAAAAATAAATTAAAACACTCAAAATGATGTAGGCCTGCTTATTTTTGGTTTGAAATTAGCGTAATATATTATTATATCCACATAGAATTCCTCCTGAAGTATGCTTTTGTCCAAGAACTGTAGGTTTTTAAATATGTTTTAAATATTGAATAATGTTTGTGGATCAAATTTGCCGACTACATACAGATTTACGAGAAGAGTTTTAGAGAATATTCTGACCTTTATAGCCGAATTCCGGCATGCGGTCACGGATTCATCCCGCTAAATAACAAATGAGTGTTTTCAAAATTAAATCGAGGTCAGACGTTAACCGCATCAAAGAGACATTAAGTTAATTACGGATTAAATCGTGGTTCTGAATTACGCACATAATCATGCTAAAAAGGCATACAATATTTTATTTTGTGACGTTTTATTCTCCTGGAATGTAAGATTTGTCAAAGGATTATGTTTGATGATGATGCAATGCTGCCGTTTCTTAATCATTAGTCATGGCTTTAGCGTTCATTATCTTTTGGTACTTTGATTATAAGTTGACAAATGCTGCCACTGTATGGATGGATTCTTTTTAATTGTATAAAAGTAAGTGCACTCCTAACAACGCCGATAGCATCACTAAATTTCTGTTCATTTTCTTTCTTCTAAATGCATGGACCAGATTGCATAAACGAGATTTCGTAATACCTACGTATGCACCTCATGTCCTGAGGCTACACGAAACAGCAAAAATCCTTCCAATATATACGTTATCTTCACACTTTATCTAATCTATAATGTTATACTTTAAAGCAGAACCGCCGCTTCCACAAAATTACCTGAAAACACTACAACGTGAAACCCATGCATAATTAACTCGAATTATTTTCGGACACGGTTCGTATAAAAATCAACGATGCGCGAACAGTCCTTCAAGGCACGGCCGACGGGTTAAACGGTTGGGGGCGGCGGGGCACACATCAAAGCGCCCAGTGCGCTTCTGTGCACAGCGATCTTTGATAATGGTTAAATACTCAGACAATAATACGTCATTTGCAAAACACTAGCTCATTGATGTGTCAAAAATGTAACTGACCAAGTCAAGTGTGCACGATGATTTGAATTCACATTTGATAAATCAGTTTAAGCGGCGATAGCCTAGTCGGGAGTGGAACGGACTGCCGAGACGAATGTCCGCAGGTTCAAAACCCAAGGGCACGCCCCTCTGACTTTTTTAAAAACTTATGTGTGTATTCTTGGTGAATAATCGCTCGCTGTAACGATAAAGGAAAACATCGTGAGGAAACCTGCATATCTGAGAAGTTCTCTATAGGAATTTCGAAGGTATGTGAAGTCTGCCAACCCGCACTAGGCCAGCGTGGTGGACTAAGGTCTAATGCCTAAACCCTCTCAGTTGTAGAGGAGGCCCGTGCTCAGCAGTGGGCAGTATATAATATAGGGCTGGTATGGTGTATGGTACGGTAAATCAGCTTATTTCAGTAAAATTTAAATAAATAACATTAATAAGGCGTTTGTAATGCGTGATATTGCACTAATACGATTTATTGGGCATTCGACTATAAATCATTTGATGATTGATCTAGAGCGCTTGTCAATCACGAGTAATTTATCTCAAAAGATAGTACTTAATAAATTCGTCAACAACCATTTTTTTTTTGTTTTTACCCCAATAACACCAAATACGCACCTGTTTTCAAAATCGACGTCACAGAATTGACGTCGCTTAATTGTCGGCATTAATTATTAACGACACATCCACGTGTGAAGTTTTCAGTTGAATATCAGTTGGCAAAATAAGCAGAAGTGGAAATATAACAAGTATTTTGTACTCTCAGTGTTTGGATGTCGGGGTTATTGGCTCACCCTTGAGAAGGTTTACGGGTAAGGACTGTTGAAACAAAGCCTCTGACGTAGCGACGAGCATGCGGATCGTGTAGTTCGTTAGGCTAGGAATGATACACGAATAAAGTTTCAGGTAGATAATGTGATGTGGACTTTTATGTCAACGTTCGGAAATGTCATAACGCGTTTGAATTGAATAATTCTTCTTCTTCTTCAGCCTTTGGAAGTCCACTGCTGAACATAAGCCTTCTCCAATGATTTCCAGAATAGGTAGCGGCCTGCATCCAGCGGGTTCCTGCGACCTTAACGAGGTCGTCTGTTCAGATTTTAGGAAGACCTCCAATGCTACTCTTGCGAATAGAATAGGTGGTAGTTCTCTCATATGTAAGAGTCCGTTTGGGTGGGTACCACCGCAATGTCTATTTCTAGGATCGAGCAGCAGTGTGCATGCAATGTTGTGTTTCGGTTTGAACAACATTGTAGCCAGTGTAACTACTGGACATAATGAGACTTAACATCTTATGTCTCAGGAAGACGAGCGCAGTGGAATGCCACACAGAACTTTGTTACTCAAGGTGCTGGATGGTGTTGCTACTGTTTATGGGTGGTCGTATCGCTTACCATCAGGCGAACGGCATCCTCGTCTCGTTATTCAATGCAATAAAAAAAAGTTAGAACGTATGACTTCTTTCAGGTATGTCGTAAATGTAGAAAATACAGTTGTCGTAAAACATTAGACTGAGCATAAGTAAAACTGTTTTCTACGACGCCTTCCATTTTATACGGACATAATGAAATTATGTCCACTGAGAAAATTACCTTCACGTATGTCGCAGGAAAGTGTTTTGTACCTCTTAATAACCACAACCGTATACTTCTGTTTTATATTGGGTCAATGTTGTGGTTGAATACGTGGAAAAAACTTATGATGAGCTACTGAATAGATTACAATAATTAGGTAGAGAAGTCATTTATTGTCTGGATCTTGCTCTGCTTCGTTGACTTAGCGTTTCATACTTTCTTCCACATCATCATCATCATCATCATACCAGCCCTGTATTATATACTGCCCACTGCTGAGCACGGGCCTCCTCTACTACTGAGAGGGTTTAGGCCTTAGTCCACCACGCTGGCCTAGTGCGGGTTGGCAGACTTCACATATCTTCGAAATTCTTATGGAGAATTCTCAGGTATGTAGGTTTCCTCACGATGTTTTGCTTTACCACACGGCGAAAAGCATGCTCGTCTTGTCATTTAACTACAGTAAAAAAAAATCATACACAATTGAAGACTTTCACCTCTAATAATAATAAATGCAAATCACATAGAGTCAATGTCAGACTTGTCAACTTTTTATTCTGCACCCCTCGATGCAACGGCGGGTTAAGCCCCTCAATCCGTCATCCCCAACTGATTCAAGGTCACGATCATCTTTAGAGCCCTTTGTTTGGTACTTGAAATGCATGACCGATGCAAAAATCTCGTCTCGCCGCGCCGGTGCGCAATATTACCGTCTCGTAATACTGTAGAGAGTTGTATCATAGTAATCATTATTTTTGTAAAAATTGTTTTTTTTTGTTGACTTCAATTTAGAAATCATTACGTTCTTTCTCTAGGTTTTGAAACCTTTTTATTCTAAAATCCTTGAAAATTTTAGATTTTAGAGGTTCACCTTTTTGCTCGTTCTTTTCGTAAATAATATAAAAAAATAATTATAAATCAGCATATTTAAAGCTCAATTTAATTTACCTACCATCTCTTATCACACCATCATTACCGTTTCATCTCTACGTTTGCCAAATCGTCGTCAAACTACCAAAAATCTGCATCCAACATAGATGGATAAATAATTTAGTATCAAAACAAACGCAAGTACTTGATGTAATTCTATTTATAGACTGGGGTTGGAGATGGGGGGTTGCTCAGGTGTCTGGGCAGTTGCTAGGAAACTCATAAATCAATACATTGGACAATTTGGCTGCATCTGTCCTTGTCTCTCTCTATGCATCTGAAAGAGGCGGAAATTCTAGGAAAATCTCGATTAAATACGTATGTGCGCAACTCGTGACTGTACTCTCTGTACAGTCTGCCAGTAGGCTAAAATGGCTTAAGTGTGTGTTAACGTCGTTCGAATGTAAACTGTGTACTGATTGTAATAGAGCGGATTTTATAACGTTTGCGTCTCGTAGACGGGTTGGTGGCACACCGAGAGATGCTTTAAAACAAATTTAAACCTGTACTGAGTGGTGATGATTTACTCCTTTATTTTTGTTTGCTTAATGTATTTCTTGTAAAATACTTTTCAGGATTCGATATATCTAAATACCAACTGAATCTGTTTTTACCTGTACCACTGTAGGTTAATGATGTAAATCACTATTACAAGTGTAACAAAAAATAACCGTAACGCAAATACATTACATCTTACAATATTATTACACTATAAAACATTTATATTCTATCAGAAAACGAAACGAAATGTTCGCAAGACGGCGCCCGTTGTGCCCTCAGCCTGTACAGGGCACCGCGCAGTGCACTTAGTGCGTCGATCTGCACCGAGCTCCCTAGGACACGGGCCCGGGGAAATTTATTACCAATCCACCCTTCGTCATGAGCTGACGTGCCGTCTCCGAATAATATTTCAAATATGGTGGATGGTTTTTTAATACCAACCAGTCCTTTTCATAGTGATTTAACTGTCAATTTTAAATTCTTATTGCGTTTTGCTAATATTTTTGATGAGAAACGCAGATTTTTGGACATCGGAACCCAAAGGGCGTGTCCATTTTTCAATATTGATTTTTTAGGTGGTATCGCTCTATTAATTTTATAAGCGATATTCACCGTTGGTAATTTGAAAAAAAAAAATTGCATAAAAATAAAATTAAAATCAGTGCAAGAAGATTCTGGTGAGCAGCGCCGAAGGATGGTAAGTATAAAGGGTAAGTATCAGCTCGAAATGATAATCTAGATCACGCGAACACTAGGTTTAGCTAGGGCGCATAGCTCAGGGCAGAATTATGTCGAAGGTGGGACACTGTTTGACATTAATAAATTTATAAATAAATGTAGATTTAAATCGACTAGGGATACTATATATCTGACAAAATTAGAAAAATTTAACATTGCTACATTGTTAGCATATAATATTAACACAGTCATAATTAATATGACGAAGTCTCCTTGTACTACATGTTTTAGTAGTAATACTAATATAAATGTAGTAAATAATAATTTAAACATTTAAGTTTGACAACAGAGAAGGGTTGTAAGTTTTTAACATTAACTCATCAAAATATAAATCGCTTCTCTGGCAAAATTTTAGACATTGATATTTTTGTGGAAAAGTATAATGTAGATATACTGTGTTTTACAGAAACCTGGTTAAAACCAGATAGAATGGCGTTCAGGGTGAATGGTTTCGGGGTCGCCAGCTCGTTCAACAGAGTGTCAGCAGAAGGTGGGGGTACTCTGATATTAATTAAGGATAGTGTTACTTGTAAGGAGAGACGAGACATATCCGATCTTTCTGTTGAGCGAGTCTGTGAGGTCGCGTGCGCAGAGATTGATGAATATATAGTTTTATGTGTGTATAGACCTCCATCATCAAATATTCTGAGCTTTCTTTCTAAAATGGAGGATATTCTTTGTAAGCTCAAGAAGAACAGGAAAATATTAGTTTGCGGTGATTTTAATATTGATTTGCTTACAGATTCAACAGACAAAAGTAATTTCTTATCATTATTTAAATCTTTTAATCTTAAATGTAAATTTTTCGAGCCTACGCGAATAACCACTGCATCAGCTACATGTATAGATAATGTCATCACAAATTTTAATATAGATCATAAAGAGGTAATAACTGGTGTTCGATCTGATCACAAATGTCAGATGGTCAAATTAAATTATTATAGTTCTAAAACTCATAAAATCATACAATTTAGACCACTGTCAAAGTATAGACTAGAGAAATTTAGTACTAGGTTAAATTCAATTTTACCTTTATTGACACACAAAACGGAAAATCCAAACGATATGTTTAAAAACCTGCTTAATGCTATAACAAGTGAATTTAATAAAACTTGTGGGGTTAAATTAATAACAATAAAAAATAAATTAATATTTAGTGCCTGGGCAACTAAAGGCATAAGGCGTAGTAGAGATGTTCTTTACGAATTATATGACAAAAGGTCCTTTACACCGGATGTCAAATTTGCTAATTATGTAAGAACATACTCAAAAATTTTTAAAATAGTGTGTAAACTGGCTAAAGCTTCTTACGTTAGTGAAAATATAAAAAAATCGGATAATAAAATAAAAACAACGTGGAAAATAATTAATTCTGAAACTGGCCAAATTAGGACTGACAAAGAAATCGTTCTTAATATAAATGACGTACTGGTTTCTGATAAAAATACCGTTGCCAATTTTTTCGATAACTACTTCACTAACATTCCCTTTGAAACTACAAAAGGTCTATCATCGTCACCTGAAGCCGCTGAACTTCTGCTCAGGCGTAATGTCAATTGCTCGCAACACAATTTCGAATTTAAAGTAGTTAGTAATTACGATGTTGTCAAAGCGTTTAGAAGCATAAAACTAAAGACCACTGAAGACGTTTGGGGGTTATCAGTTAAAGCTTTAGAGTCGGTGATAGTTAGGATTGCCCCAATATTAGCGGAAATCTTCAATTTTTGTATTAAAGACGGCATATTTCCGGACCTCATGAAAATAAGTAAAGTTGTACCAATTTTCAAATCAGGGTGCTTAAACAATCCTTCTAATTACAGACCGATATCCATACTACCAGCATTAAGCAAAATTTTTGAAAAACTAATGTTACTACAAATGCTGTCGCACTTTAATCAAAATGAGATTTTACATAATAGGCAGTTTGGTTTTACCCAGGGCCGGTCTACACAAGATGCCGGTCATGCTTTAGTTAGAGCTGTATTCGAGTCCTGGGAGGGATCACAGGATGCCTTGGGGGTCTTTTGTGATCTCTCCAAGGCATTCGACTGCGTTGACCACAGAACACTCATTTTGAAACTTAATTTCTATGGTATTCGGGGTCGAGCACTTCAATTGGTATCATCATATCTTTCAGACCGGCATCAAAAAGTATACATCGATAATATTAATTCTATAGGATCTCCAGTTAGCATAGGGGTACCTCAGGGTTCCATATTAGGACCGTTCTTATTCCTAGTGTATATAAATGACTTACCTTACATGATAAATAAAAAAGCAGATGTAGTTTTATTTGCTGATGATACGTCACTTATTTTTAAGATCAATAGGAAAGATGAGGCTTTTGTAGAGCCTAATGAAACACTTGGTTTCATTTCAGACTGGTTTTCCACAAATAATCTACTTTTGAACGCGGCGAAAACCAAATGTATTAAATTCTCCCTACTGAACAATACTGAACAAGTTTCTAATATTGTATTAGATAGAAATGTCTTAGATCTTGTTCCTTCTACTGTCTTTCTTGGAATAACAGTTGATGCTAAGCTACAGTGGAGTTCGCATATACATAGAATAGCTGGTAAATTAAGCTCCGCTGTATTCGCCATTAGAAAGATTAGGCAACTGACAGACGTGGCGACGGCCAGGTTAGTGTATTTTGCTTACTTTCATAGTATTATGTCGTACTGTGTTTTGCTATGGGGTTCTGCAGCTGATCTGCAGACTATTTTCATATTACAGAAAAGAGCTGTTCGCGCTATTTATGATTTGCAATCTCGCGATTCTCTTCGAGACCTTTTTAAAGATATTAATATACTAACCTTGCCAGCTGAATACATATTCCAAAACATTATGTATGTCCGCAAAAATCTAGATAGCTTTATAAAAATCAGTGACATACATTGTATAAATACAAGGAACAAAAACAAACTTGCAGTTCCAAAGTTTAGACTGAGTAAAACAAGTAATTCGTTTATGGGCAACTGCATTAAATTCTATAATAAGCTTCCTTCTGAAGTAATAAATCTGCCTGAAATCCAATTTAAGCCTTACGTTAAACGTGTATTGATTTCTAGAGGCTACTATAAAGTGACAGACTATTTAAATGATAAGGATATTTGGAATCAGTCCTGCCGGCACAGCACCAAGGCACTGAGCATTCACATTGAACGCCTATGAAAAAAAAATATATTTTAATATGACATTTATATGGCTATGTCCATAATATTATATTTTTACTTTTTTTTTTTTGACATTTAAGTTCAATTTTTTTAGACATTTTGACATTGTTTAATTATAGTGACGACCGATCTATAGGTATCTATTACTATTAATGACTTGTAAACGTGGGTTAATGCATCATGAACGCCAATATATTTCTATTTGGTTGCTTCCAAATAGTATTTTATTTATATCTTAGGGCTACATTCATGCATACATTAACCTGTGTAATAATAATACTGTCAAATATACATTTGAAAAACAATGAAGAAAATCATGACAATTGATGACGAAAAAATTAAGCCCGGAGTTTCTTTCTGCCTTTCTTCTTCGGGTCGTCATCGCTTAGGTAGCTAGTGAAAGGCTGGTAGGTTAGCTAGGCTAGGACCTTTTTATCCTCGCCGGCGAGGACCGTGGCGTTTCCTTTCCTCGTAATGTAAAGATACTCCTTCCCTTTCTTTTATATCAGCTCCACTTCTCCTTACCTAGCCCTATTCCCGTCCCCAATGTCCGTGTCCTCTGTACCTATCAGCCCGTGCTGGTTGTTCATTATTTAATCTAGGTACTTTAAATTATTTAATTGGTATATGTACCTTTGTTATTGTCTCTACCTTGTCATGACTTGTCATAAGTGCTTTTTTATAAGCCTACTTGATCAATAAATGATTTTATTTATTTATTTTATTTATTTTACTGTAGGGGTAGGCGGGAGAATAAAGGAAGAGCGAGGGGGGGGGCAAAGAATTCATTGTCACGCAATCGACACCACTGATACGCTGGACACTGCCAATTTAATATACCGCTAAATTAGCCGTTTCCGTTTCGAGTCCTTTGACCGCGGCCACATTGATATAATTATGTCCATATTGTGAATATTGATTTCTGACTCCCCCGTCCCCCAGCCAGCCAGTCTCAACGCCACCCTCCACCGCGCCTGTCCATGGCCTCACCCTGCCCGGGGGGTGGTGAGTGAGGGAAATTATAATATGACAATTGTATTTGTTTGATGGATTGTTTCATATAATATAGGACAATGTATTTTGAATGGATAATGAGATGATAGTATTTTTTTTATATTAAGAGAAAAAAATTACAACTTTTTATTATTTTTATCTTTTTAAAATTAGAATTTATCGAAATATTTTTTATTGCTGTGCTATTTATGTTGCTCTGTTTTGTTTTATTTTATGTTTTATTAACACCTCCCCTCTCCCTTGATCATCGCCCCCAACCCCGAGTCACCTGCAGCCGCCATTTGCAATAAGCTTCAATAACCGAATCTGCTCACATAATGTGTTTCTTTTCTATTGTTTTCAATTTATAAGGGCTGCTTTTTACCATCGGATAAAAGTTAGCCATCAATTTTTTTTTTATTCTTATTTTAAGGAGCTTTGTCGAATATTACGACCAAGTCGCTCCATACGTCCACTTAAATACATTTCTACAGACTAAACATCAAATTTATAACCTCACATAATAAGAAACTGAGACAGTTGAACAATTTTATTAATACCTATTACTGGCTTTTTTATTTCTTGTATAATACAACAAGTCTGCCTCGATGGCGTAGTTGTATTACCGTACGATTGCAATACTGCGGTCTCGGGTTTGATCCCCGGGTCGGGCAAACTGATATTGGATTTTTCTATTCAGTATCAGCCCGGAGTCTGGAATTTGTGCCCGATATGGCGACAGTATCGCCCCCTATCACATCATGGGACGGAATACGCACGGTGACAAATGGGTGCATTAGTTGCGCCTCTGCCTACCCCTTCGGGTATAAAAGGCGTGAGTGTGTGTGTGTTGTATAATACTATACGAATAATTTGTATCTGACGAATGAAAAAAATTATCTTAGATGATTATTAATATGAACATGGTTTGATTGTGGTTTCTGATATTGCGTAATGCTTTGCAATTTCCTATAGGGTTGGGACCCTCTGCCGCCCCCTCGCTGCTTCCACCACCTCTGTCCCCCACACTCAGTCCCACCCATGTCTGGCATTGCAATTGATTTTTTATATTAACTAACTAGCATTGCGCGCGGCTCCGCCCGCGTGGAAAAGTTTTTCCGGGATAAAAAGTAGCCTATAGCACTCAGGAATAATGTAGCTTCCTATTAGTGAAAGAATTTTCAAAATCGGTCCAGTAGTTCCTGAGATTAGCGCGTTCAAACAAACAAACAAACTCTTCAGCTTTATATATTAGATCGAGCATCAATCTATACTAATAGATTGATGCTCGATTCATTGTCTTGGCAATTTTGATAACGTTTTGCATGCGAAAGAGTTTTTACAGCTTACGATGTTGATTTTTGCTTTTCTTGTATCTGTGTGATCAATATAACGATATTAACACCATTTAAATCTTTTGTATTTTGTTATTTGTGCTTAGATGTTGTTTTTTTTTTGCACTTTGTATTTTTTGCTGAATTTAGCTATTAGCTTAGACTTTTAATAAGATGTAAAATTGTAAAAGATAAGCATGTGATTCGCGGATTGATTCTATTGTAAAAATATATTTTTTAAATTATCTACCTGTTTTAAATAGGACTTATAATATTTAAACAATACTGTCTCTATTTATATGTTTGTATTATTAAACATTTATAATTAACCTATCATAATATTATTAAAACTTTTTTTTATTAGCTCTGAAATATTATCTTGTAAAGGTTTTTTACGCGATAATAACAGAAATATTTGATCTCATATTTATAATAATAATAATAATAATAACATTTATTGCACACAGTACACACAGTTACACGGAAAAAAGAAACAATCAAAAACAGGAACAACAAAAGAAACAAACTTATATACTATAACTATTATAGGGTGCATTGTTCCGAATGGCATTTTTATTTAATTCCGTTTCTTTTTTACTTTCCTTACATACAATTTAACATCTGCATTCGTCTAAAACCTGTCTCGCAA
Source organism: Sphinx pinastri (assembly GCA_947568825.1). Classification (NCBI taxonomy): domain Eukaryota; kingdom Metazoa; phylum Arthropoda; class Insecta; order Lepidoptera; family Sphingidae; genus Sphinx; species Sphinx pinastri. Next base: position 7,466,691 of record OX387639.1, on the reverse strand, counting down.
TTCAATAGACTTCTCCAGGCGTGATTTAATAAATCGGGACACGAATAGAGCGCATCTGCACGTCAGGTAGCGTTACACAATGCGCGACGTCTGCACTCTGCGCACGCGCATGTTAAGTGTAAACAAGTTGGCAGATGCGCACGCGCACCTGGCTCGAACACGCGTTGATATAAGCGATACAGATATTGTGTAACAGACAAAAAAAAATAGCGGTTTACGATCTTTTTTTAAATAAAATCAGAATAAAATTACGAATTCAGGAATAATATATTTTTGAATTTAATGCTAATTTATTAGAAACAATCTTACTATGGCACATTTTCGGACTTTATATTTGAAATGGTTTCATGTCATAAGATGCTCTGTGACAAAGTCTTGTGTCTTTAAATATTAAATCCTACATCAATTCAGTTTTAAATGCGCAATGTTTTTGACTTACACTTTTTTTGTATCATAACATAAGTGGTATAACAATAATTATTAAAAATTAATTAAAAAATTAAACTGTGATTTATGAATTACTCAATTTAAATAACTGAATTAAAAATGTCCTCCGCGCAAAACGTACCCCATACTGCATCTGCGAATACATAAAGATATTCAAAAACAATTTCGTGGCAGATAACTTCACGGAACACGATCAAGCTCATTAGCTAAATAAGGTTATATTTCCCCTCGGACGCGCCCGGAGCCATGGCGTTTAAATTAAAAATCGATACACCCATACATTTTCCAGTCTACTGAATTGCGTCCACAACAAACGGACAAACAGGTCGACGAACTTCACGTTAAATGTATGCAATACGATCGCGGCTTTATGGTGATTTATTTTTACGATTTGAAGGTATAAATGATTTTTCTATTATAGCCCGCAAACAACTTGAACACTACCGTGTGGTAGGTTTTTACGTAGGTGTAGCTAAACCAATGTACAGTCAGCAGCATAAGTAGCTAAACAAATTCAAAATTTCAAATTGCCTACATACTTTTGTGTTCTTACCAACCTTTTTTTTCTCTTCACAATAATAAAATAACAGAGATTACTTTACTTCAAACGAAGTAAAAAATGTTTCAGTTTTTCAAACTAATCATAGCTTTTAAGTATTGTACTGTTTATTATAAAAGCCTAGAATGTTATTTACTATAAAACAACAAAGTACCCCTATCCTATTCAGTACTTTTTTATTATTGAATTTTATTTAGTATTATAAGTGCTTTATCTTAAAATTAAATAAATCTTAAATTGCTCGAAAACTATTGGGTTCTGGATAAGGCTTCATTGGACAAAATCGATGGCTTTGGATCCGCTCTACATGCTCTTAACGGGAATACGTCATATTACCAGACACCCTGTATATTATCACAAGGTTATTATTGATTAACATCGCAGGAACACGCTGGATGCAAGCCGCTTTAACAAGTCCGTCTGTAAATCTTTAGAGGAGGCCTATTTTCAGCAGTGGACGTCATGTGGCTGATGATGATTATCAGGGTTGGACTAAAATTGCTGCCTAGAGTTTCCGGAAGGAGTGTGGTTTATAGTTTCTTCTTCCAACATTTATTTTGCTCAACAAAGCTTACGCTGTGATATTAGTCTGTAAGATGGATAATTTTAAGCATATGCCTAATGTTAATAGCTGTAATACAGTTTTAACTACAACCAGTATTATCGTTCACTTTTATTACTGTACTTTTATATGTGGTTCAAGTAAATATTTATTTATTTAATGGGATGTGGAACGAGAAGTCTTGGGTTCGAATCCCAGGTCCTATAATACTGTGGGTTTTTCTAAAAATATTTTCCTGGGATTAGTTCCCCTAGATGGAGTTGACGTCAAGCAGGCGGCGGCGTGTCATAAAACCGGCCATAGATTTGAGTGGAATACGGGCTGGTGGCATAAAGTTTTACGTTGGTCTTCATTAAAGTTTTAATCTGGTTTTAGAGCTAAGGCCTACGATCAGTGGAGACAGCACGTGTACTATGATTATAGTCACACACCAGCACATTTTGTTGACTATATTTATATAATTGAAATCTTCTATGTAAAATATTCTTCTTTACGTCTCAAGAATTATTTAATGTTTTTTTTAACCTGTGGCGGGCTGATAAATCTGTTGACAAGTGCAACTACTGTTTATTGCTCGAATGCATTAACATTATAATAATACAATTACACATCTATAGAAGTAAGAATCTAAAGTAATGGATCAAATATTTGTTGTGTCCCAGATAATTTATCCGCCCGTCATCTAACATGAGAATTGAGAATGTATGCAATACACATTGATATGAGTATTTATGTCCACTTACTATTTGTTTCGAATTTTTTAATGCTTTTAAATCTGTCCAAGGTACGACGCTCTGATGCGTAGCGACTGCGCAAGTGATCACTAAGAATTTGACTGTTTTATCTATTCCATCAATCAACATCGTCGTGCAACGTATTACACGTTGCACGACGATGCGTTCTTTGCGAGTTCGCCGATGGTACTACGGTCTTATCCATAGCGAGCACAAAGTGATCATTATGGATATGACTGTACTAGGTTCATCAATCGAAATTAAATCATCGTGCAACATGTAATTTGTATATGAGTTCGCTGAAGGTACTACAGTCTTATCCATAGCGGACATCAAGTGCTCATTATGGATATGACTGTTTTACCGGATTCGTCGATTAAATCATCAGAAATATTTTTCGTACTGACTAATGTAATCATTGTTGCTGTTGTAACATTTTAAGAATCTACAGGTTCTTCGGAGGTATTACGGTCTTATCCATGACGAACATAAAGTGCTCATTATGGATATGACTGGTTTACTGTGTTCATCAATTAACACCGCCATCACTATTTTTAGTACTTATTTATATAATTACTTATGTTGTAAAATATTATGAATCTTCAAGTTCTTCGATGGTATTACGGTCTTATCCATAGCGTACTCAATGTGTTCATTATGGATATGACTGTTTTACCGACTTCATCAGTACTAAGTATTTTAGTAGTTACTTATATGATTATTTTTGTAAGTTGTAACATGTTATGAATTTACAAGTTTGTCGCTTGTATTACAGTCTTATCCATAGCGAACACAAAATGTTCAATATGGATATGAATGTTTTACATCAATTAACATCATGCAATATGTGATTTATCTACGAGTTCGCCGATGGTATTACGGCCTTATCCATTGTGGACATAAAGTGTCCATTATGGATATGGCTGTTTTACTGGATTCATCAATTAACATCATCAGCATTATTTTTAGTACTTACTGATATGGTTATTTGTGTTCTAACTTATTATGAATCTACAACTTCTACAAGTTCGTCGCTGGTATTACGGCCTTATCCATAGTGGACATAAAGTGTCCATTATGGATATGGCTATTTTACTGGATTCATCAATTAAAATCATCAGCATTATCTTTAGTACTTACTAATATTATTATTTGTGTTATAAAATGTTATGAATCTACTAGTTCATCGATGGTATTACGGTCTTATCCATAACGAAAATAATATTAATGTGCTCATTATGTATATGACTGTTGTTTTACGGAGTTCATCAATCAACATCATCGTGTAACGTGTAATTTGTCTACGAGTTCGCCGATGGTACTACGGCCTTATCCATAGCGGACATAAAGTGTCCATTATGGATATGGCTGTTTTACTGGATTCATCAATTAACATCATCAGCATTATTTTTAGTACTTACTGATATAGTTATTTGTGTTCTAACTTATTATGAATCTACAACTTCTACAAGTTCGTCGCTGGTATTACGGCCTTATCCATAGTGGACATAAAGTGTCCATTATGGATATGGCTATTTTACTGGATTCATCAATTAACATCATCAGCATTATCTTTAGTACTTACTAATATTATTATTTGTGTTATAAAATGTTATGAATCTACTAGTTCATCGATGGTATTACGGTCTTATCCATAGCAAACATAATATTAAAGTGCTCATTATATATATGACTGTTGTTTTACGGAGTTCATCAATCAACATCATCGTGTAACCTGTAATTTGTCTACGAGTTCGCCGATGGTACTACGGCCTTATCCATAGCGGACATAAAGTGTCCATTATGGATATGGCTGTTTTACTGGATTCATCAATTAACATCATCAGCATTATCTTTAGTACTTACTAATATTATTATTTGTGTTATAAAATGTTATGAATCTACTAGTTCATCGATGGTATTACGGTCTTATCCATAGCGAAAATAATATTAATGTGCTCAATATGTATATGACTGTTGTTTTACGGAGTTCATCAATCAACATCATCGTGTAACGTGTAATTTGTCTACGAGTTCGCCGATGGTACTACGGCCTTATCCATAGCGGACATAAAGTGTCCATTATGGATATGGCTGTTTTACTGGATTCATCAATTAACATCATCAGCATTATTTTTAGTACTTACTGATATGGTTATTTGTGTTCTAACTTATTATGAATCTACTACTTCTACAAGTTCGTCGCTGGTATTACGCCCTTATCCATAGTGGACATAAAGTGTCCATTATGGATATGGCTATTTTACTGGATTCATCAATTAACATCATCAGCATTATCTTTAGTACTTACTAATATTATTATTTGTGTTATAAAATGTTATGAATCTACTAGTTCATCGATGGTATTACGGTCTTATCCATAGCGAAAATAATATTAATGTGCTCATTATGTATATGACTGTTGTTTTACGGAGTTCATCAATCAACATCATCGTGTAACCTGTAATTTGTCTACGAGTTTGCCGATGGTACTACGGCCTTATCCATAGCGGACATAAAGTGCCCATTATGGATAGAGCTGTTTTACTGGATTCATCAATTAACATCATCAGCATTATTTTTAGTACTTACTGATATGGTTATTTGTGTTTTAACTTATTTTGTATCTACAACTACTACAAGTTCGTCGATGGTATTACGGCCTTATCCATAGTGGACATAAAGTGTCCATTATGGATATGGCTATTTTACTGGATTCATCAATTAACATCATCAGCATTATCTTTAGTACTTACTAATATTATTATTTGTGTTATAAAATGTTATGAATCTACTAGTTCATCGATGGTATTACGGTCTTATCCATAGCGAAAATAATATTAATGTGCTCATTATGTATATGACTGTTGTTTTACGGAGTTCATCAATCAACATCATCGTGTAACGTGTAATTTGTCTACGAGTTCGCCGATGGTACTACGGCCTTATCCATAGCAGACATAAAGTGTCCATTATGGATATGGCTGTTTTACTGGATTCATCAATTAACATCATCAGCATTATCTTTAGTACTTACTAATATTATTATTTGTGTTATAAAATGTTATGAATCTACTAGTTCATCGATGGTATTACGGTCTTATCCATAGCGAAAATAATATTAATGTGCTCAATATGTATATGACTGTTGTTTTACGGAGTTCATCAATCAACATCATCGTGTAACGTGTAATTTGTCTACGAGTTCGCCGATGGTACTACGGCCTTATCCATAGCGGACATAAAGTGTCCATTATGGATATGGCTGTTTTACTGGATTCATCAATTAACATCATCACTATTATCTTAGTACTTACTAATATTATTATTTGTGTTATAAAATGTTATGAATCTACTAGTTCATCGATGGTATTACGGTCTTATCCATAGCGAAAATAATATTAATGTGCTCAATATGTATATGACTGTTGTTTTACGGAGTTCATCAATCAACATCATCGTGTAACGTGTAATTTGTCTACGAGTTCGCCGATGGTACTACGGCCTTATCCATAGCGGACATAAAGTGTCCATTATGGATATGGCTGTTTTACTGGATTCATCAATTAACATCATCACTATTATCTTAGTACTTACTAATATTATTATTTGTGTTATAAAATGTTATGAATCTACTAGTTCATCGATGGTATTACGGTCTTATCCATAGCGAAAATAATATTAATGTGCTCATTATGTATATGACTGTTGTTTTACGGAGTTCATCAATCAACATCATCGTGTAACGTGTAATTTGTCTACGAGTTCGCCGATGGTACTACGGCCTTATCCATAGCGGACATAAAGTGTCCATTATGGATATGGCTGTTTTACTGGATTCATCAATTAACATCATCACTATTATCTTAAGTACTTACTAATATTATTATTTGTGTTATAAAATGTTATGAATCTACTAGTTCATCGATGGTATTACGGTCTTATCCATAGCGAAAATAATATTAATGTGCTCATTATGTATATGACTGTTGTTTTACGAAGTTCATCAATCAACATCATCGTGTAACGTGTAATTTGTCTACGAGTTCGCCGATGGTATTACAGTCTTATCCATAGCGAACACAAAATGTTCAATATGGATATGACTGTGTTACATCAATTAACATCATGCAATATGTGATTTATCTACGAGTTCGCCGATGGTATTACGGCCTTATCCATTGTGGACATAAAGTGTCCATTATGGATATGGCTATTTTACTGGATTCATCAATTAACATCATCAGCATTATCTTTTGTACTTACTAATATTATTATTTGTGTTATAAAATGTTATGAATCTACTAGTTCATCGATGGTATTACGGTCTTATCCATAGCGAAAATAATATTAATGTGCTCAATATGTATATGACTGTTGTTTTACGGAGTTCATCAATCAACATCATCGTGTAACGTGTAATTTGTCTAGGAGTTCGCCGATGGTACTACGGCCTTATCCATAGCGGACATAAAGTGTCCATTATGGATATGGCTGTTTTACTGGATTCATCAATTAACATCATCACTATTATCTTAGTACTTACTAATATTATTATTTGTGTTATAAAATGTTATGAATCTACTAGTTCATCGATGGTATTACGGTCTTATCCATAACGAAAATAATATTAATGTGCTCATTATGTATATGACTGTTGTTTTACGGAGTTCATCAATCAACATCATCGTGTAACGTGTAATTTGTCTACGAGTTCGCCGATGGTACAACGGCCTTATCCATAGCGGACATAAAGTGTCCATTATGGATATGGCTGTTTTACTGGATTCATCAATTAACATCATCAGCAATATTTTTAGTACTTACTGATATGGTTATTTGTGTTCTAACTTATTATGAATCTACAACTTCTACAAGTTCGTCGCTGGTATTACGGCCTTATCCATAGTGGACATAAAGTGTCCATTATGGATATGGCTATTTTACTGGATTCATCAATTAACATCATCAGCATTATCTTTAGTACTTACTAATATTATTATTTGTGTTATAAAATGTTATGAATCTACTAGTTCATCGATGGTATTACGGTCTTATCCATAGCGAAAATAATATTAATGTGCTCAATATGTATATGACTGTTGTTTTACGGAGTTCATCAATCAACATCATCGTGTAACCTGTAATTTGTCTACGAGTTTGCCGATGGTACTACGGCCTTATCCATAGCGGACATAAAGTGCCCATTATGGATAGAGCTGTTTTACTGGATTCATCAATTAACATCATCAGCATTATTTTTAGTACTTACTGATATGGTTATTTGTGTTTTAACTTATTTTGTATCTACAACTACTACAAGTTCGTCGATGGTATTACGGCCTTATCCATAGTGGACATAAAGTGTCCATTATGGATATGGCTATTTTACTGGATTCATCAATTAACATCATCAGCATTATCTTTAGTACTTACTAATATTATTATTTGTGTTATAAAATGTTATGAATCTACTAGTTCATCGATGGTATTACGGTCTTATCCATAGCGAAAATAATATTAATGTGCTCATTATGTATATGACTGTTGTTTTACGGAGTTCATCAATCAACATCATCGTGTAACCTGTAATTTGTCTACGAGTTCGCCGATGGTACTACGGCCTTATCCATAGCAGACATAAAGTGTCCATTATGGATATGGCTGTTTTACTGGATTCATCAATTAACATCATCAGCATTATCTTTAGTACTTACTAATATTATTATTTGTGTTATAAAATGTTATGAATCTACTAGTTCATCGATGGTATTACGGTCTTATCCATAGCGAACCTAATATTGAAGTGCTCATTATGGATATGACTGTTTTACGGAGTTCATCAATCAGCATCATCGTGTAACGTGTATTTTTGTCTACGAGTTCGTCGATGGTACTACGGCCTTATCCATAGCGGACACAAAGTGCCCATTATGGATATGGCTGTTTTACTGGATTCATCAATTAACATCATGAGCATTATTTTTAGTACTTACTGATATGGTTATTTGTGTTCTAACTTATTACGAATCTACAACTACTACAAGTTCGTCGATGGTATTACGGCCTTATTCATAGTGGACATAAAGTGTCCATTATGGATATGGCTATTTTACTGGATTCATCAATTAACATCATCAGCATTATCTTTAGTACTTACTAATATTATTATTTGTGTTATAAAATGTTATGAATCTACTAGTTCATCGATGGTATTACGGTCTTATCTATAGCGTACATAATAATAAATTGCTCATTATGAATATATGGTTGTTTAAACGAGTTCGTCTGACGTCAATTAAACTAATTTTGTAATATGTAATTTATGTAGATTTTCGGCATTATTTAATGTTCTTAATATAATGATAATCTGCTGTTCGTGTCTCAGGTTAGCCGATGATGTCGTGTGTGAAATTATACCTTCTGTTCTGAAGATGGCCTTCATCACCATTCTGGCGAGGAAACAGCTATTAAATCTCACTAAGTCCGCTGACATTGATGGTGCGGCGCATTTCACATTTACGCCACACGGCCAATGCAGTGGTCTTGGCGAGACCTCTTTATGCGAAGAAGATGGAGAATTTTTCTGTGTGTGCCACTTTTCACCCGATCTGCCAAATTTTCATAAAATCATATTCTTTTTCTTTCTCTAGGCTCTTCCTTCGGTAATATTTGTATCATCTCTCTGATCTATCCTTAACAAAAGATTAAGCTTAGTGTGCAGAATACTGATGGAATTTGTTAAACCGCGCATGGGCGAAGTGGCCACGCCAGGTGCCTCGGGCGTCCTTTGTTGAACTTCCTGCAGGTTGACTGACCTGTAGGTACGCCCACGCCCTTTACCTTAACGCCGAGATTCATATAGAGCTCTTATAATTTACTAGCATTGCGCGCTGCTCCGCCCGCGTGGAAAAGTATTTCCGGGATAAAAAGTATCGTATGGCACTCAGGAGTAATGTAGCTTCCTATTAGTGAAAGAATTTTCAAAATCGGTCCAGTAGTTCCTGAGATTAGCGCGTTCAAACAAACAAACAAACTCTTCAGCTTTATTATATTAGTATAGATTAGTTTGAAATATTGTGATGTTTTTTTATGGCATTTCAAACCAGTATTTTGTAATTTTTTTTTGGAATTTGTCCCTGAAGGATTTAATATTTAATCTGTACTGACGCAAATGTTTAAAATCTTGCAACCTTATTCATAAACAGTTTATAAACCTAATTTAGTTATAGAATGTTTTGTCTTCTGTCTTCAAACTCGGTTCAAAATTCGTTCGAGGAAGACAAAACATTCTATAACTAAAATAGGTTTATAAAATGTTTCTTCTTCTTCTTTTTTTTTGTGGCTTCCACCGTTTGTCAGTGATTTTGCCAATGTCAAGTGTAAGTAAAAAAATGTAAAATGTTTATGAATAGGTCCCTATGTGTATTATTTATCTTTAACTCGCAGTGCTCATCATATTTGTAAATTTTTCATCGCATTTACCATTTGAAAAGTGTATCGTTTAATGAATTTATTTAATGCTGCCTTGGATCGTCATTTTCTACAGCGTACGTATGTCCGGTAAAGTATGTAACGGTTTTAAGGTCCTCCCCCGACCAAACGGCCTTGAGCATTCGGTGAAATTCGGTCTATATATTTCGGCGCACGATTTACGGACGGGAATATGCAAAGATTTACAAATAATTTACTTAACAAGTCAATTTTAGGACATTGAATAATGATGTTATAAAGAAATATGATGTTAATTTTTCTATAATATGTATTATTATTTCGAATAGATAGCTTCTAAAAAAAGTATAGCGCGCCGTTTTGCTGGGGGGAGCACCTTACGTGCTGTTATTTTTATAAGTCATCATAGTTTTGTATAATAATCACAAATCGAGACATAATGATTTTAAATTCCCTTTTCTACAATTCACTACTGAGGCTGGTTTGCAAAACGACTTAAGTACTATATTATATGTTTAGTGCTTAACACATTTAAAAAATATTTTTTTATTTGTTATTTTCCGCAGTAAACTCAATAATAATAATAATAATAATACCAGCCCTGTATTAAATACTGCCCACTGCTGAGCACGGGCCTCCTCTACTACTGAGAGGGGTTAGGCCTTAGTCCACCACGCTGGCCTAGTGCGGATTGGCAGACTTCACATACCCTCGAAATTCTTATCGAGAATTCTCAGGTATGTAGGTTTCCTCACGATGTTTTCCTTCACCGTTAAAGCGAACGATAATTGATAAACAATACACACATAACTTCGAAAAGTCAGAGGTGTGTGCCTTGGGTTTTGAACCGCCGGACATTGTCTCGGCAGATCGTTCCATTCCCAACTAGGCTATCGTCCACGTAAACTCAATAAGCGCATATAATTAAGGAAGTCAATCTAGATTATAATTAGTAAAATATCTATGTATTATTTGTTTTCGATTGAATTCGGTGTTATGCCTTTTATATGCAAATATCACCTCGTGTCGTATCTGTCATTCATTAGGAGTTGACAAAGACAGTACTATGATTGAAATATATTTAGCGTTAACCATATTTAGCGAGTCGTTGCGCAAGCCGGCCTAAAATTATTTTTGTTTTGCATCTATTTGTCTTAATGATAGCCTAATATTTTCTGTACTGTGTAACAAATATCCACACTCATTTTTATTAGTTTCTGTAACAATTACTGTGACATACGAACAAACCAACGACGCACATGTGAGGACTCTTGCCTTTCTAAAATATATAACTATAAAAACATTTTTTTTTATATTTTGTTGCATAAAGGAGTTTTTTTTTTTTTTTTTCGGTAGGCGATCCTGCAGTCAACACCGGGGGAAACCTGCGAATGAGATACTGGAGTCCCCCGGCTAGACGACTACAGGGGCCTGGGAAGGAAGCGGAAAAGGATGATGGAAGGAAAGGTGGGGAGTGGAGAAAGGTTCTCAGGATGGGCGGAAAGGAAAAGGGTGCCAGGAAATGTTCGCGGGCCCTTTTAGGCCTCAATGTGTTATGCAACCAAGAGGTATACACACTGACTGTGTGCCTCGGCCCGCGACTAATGTTCCCCCGCGCATGGGCGTGCATTGGGTGTTAAGACCCAAAGCACAAGAATTGCCTCGGGGGGCTGCATAAAGGAGTTTGCTGAACCAACGACGAACATGTGAAGATCTTTGCCTCTTAAATATAACCATAAAATAATTTTATAGTTATATCTAGAAAGGCAATACTTATATAACTACAAATATAATAATCTTTTTATATTTTGTTTCAGAAAGGTGTTTACTGCAGGCAGTATCCCGTATATCCTTATCCCTTCCTTAAAATCGAATCCTTGTGATCGTGGTAATCAGCCACATGACGTCCCCTGCTGAACATAGGCCTCCCCTAAAGATTTCCAGACGGACCTGCAGGCCTCTTTGGACAGGTCCGTCTGAAAATCTTTAGGGGAGGCCTATGTTCAGCAGTGGACGTCATGTGGCTGATGATGATGATATCAAATAGTATATCGATATTCGAACCCGGAACGTCTCGTAGCTTTACAAAAATAGTATTATGAATACTAGAAATCGTTTAGTGGGAGATCGACAGTAAAAATTAATATATTTGTGACTATAATTAATTTAATATCACGGTTTAAAAAAAAATTGTTTCTGGTTTGATCAACGTGGCAGTGAGCATTCCATATAATTAGATAAGATACGTTATTTAAATAAATGACAATATTATGTACGATCAGCTTCGAATGAATGCATACGTTAAAAGGAAAACGTTCCATATTAACTACTGACTTTGTATTACACACAAATATTTGCGTACACATTCATTTGAAGCTGACTGTACATAATATAATGTATTTGATTTTTTTTTTTTTTTTTTTTTTTTTAATCATTATAAGGTCTATTGATTACTTTTTTTGACATAATATTTTTATTTTGCTATTATTTTGACAGATCGTGTTGCTGGAGGTTTCTTGCGCCGCTTCTTCTTCACAGCGATATCACGTCCCGCAGTGGTGGGAGATTCAAGAAGAATTAAAGACCTATGAAAAAAAGTATTAAAGATTTTGACTGACTTTGTAATGTAGAAGCTTTAAAATGTAGTATTTTATAGAATGAAAAATATTTTTTGTATTTTTGTACAGTTCATTCGTTACAAAGTTCACGTATAATGTTTGTTTAAATTTGTACAAAATACACAATTTGTAAACTGTCACAGTCGTTTTATTCGAGTTCCGTGTTGTAACATCTCTAAAGATGTCCCGAAATGTTTGTTGTTTTTGTTTCTCGTCGTGTGAGATACAAGGAAGAGTAAAATACAGCCACTTAGAATGTTAATGCGTTTGTATAAAACGGTAAATTTTGTGTATGATTTATTACAATGGATATAACATTGTTAAATGACTTCATAATTTAGACACATACTTCTAATTGCGTATCTCCATACCAGCCCTGTATTATATACTGCCCACTGCTGAGCACGGGCCTCCTCTACAACTGAGAGGGTTAAGGCCTTAGTCCACCACGCTGGCCTAGTGCGGGTTGGCAGACTTCACATACCTTCGAAATTCAGAGAACTTCTCAGGTATGTAGGTTTCCTCACGATGTTTTCCTTCACCGTTAAAGCGAGCGATAATTCACAAAGAATACACACATAAATTTTTAGAAAAGTCAGAGGTGTGTGCCCTTGTGTTTTGAACCTGCGGACATTCGTCTCGGCAGTCCGTTCCACTCCCAACTAGGCTATCGCGTATTTGAACCATAATATGTTTTATATCATTAATATCAGTGTATCATCGCAACTAGGTTTCGACTGTTCTTAAACAATTGCTTGCAGCACCAATAACTATGGGATTCAAAAAAACTTTCTTCAATGTGAGCAATTTCTGTCATATAATTTTAATGTTACACACGTCTTATGTCTTACTCAAGAGGACACAAGTCATCATATAAATTATCATTGTTAAGACGTGGGAAATCCTACTAATATTATAAACGCGAAAGTTTGTAAGTAAAGATGTATGGCTGTTTGTTACTCTTTCACGCAAAAACTACTGAACGGTATTCGATGAAGTTTGGCACACGGGTAGATTATGTCCTGGATTAACACATAGGCTACATTTATCCCGGGGAAATATAAAGCGGGACTTTTAACGCGGGCGGAGCCGCGGGCAAAAGCTAGTGCTCTATTAAAACTTGTTAAGAATGTTATATATGAGGAAATTTGTAAAGATCTCCATCAAATCGAGGGTTTCTTTCAGTTCCTGGTTCAACGGGACTCTGAAGTCTACCCAGAGACTGCTTAAAACTCCGTGGAGACTATTTGCAACTCATGATAAGATTGGCGGAGTTAAGACTTCAATAATCTTGACAAAAGCTAGTATTGTAAGGAATCTATCTACCCAACAGTGTAAATCTCGTTTTATTTTTACTTATTTGGCCTTTTAAAGTTTACATGAATCTTTCCGAACTTCTTTTTTTACCTCAGGAAATGATCATGACAATACATCGTGTGAAATCTTTTAAGAGAATCGTGCTTAAATTATATTCTACATAGACATCTTCAGGTAGCCTCCACATCGTCTCCAGAGAGGAGTGCTTGAGGCACTCGTCTATATCATAGAAACGTGGGCGCATCTCTAAGACATTACATGGATGTACCTTTATGTACCATGATGTAGTAATTTTATCTCTAACACAAGGCGTTAGAGCACAGTGTTGGCTATCTAACAGAAAACACCGTAATATTTAAATTGTACATAATATTATAATGTTTGAACTTAGAGAAGGTAATACCTTCTAAAATGTTTTAATTCTTTAACGGTTAAGTGTTTCGTCGAAATTGTCCAACAAATTCCCTCTTGGATTTCATTACAACAGTAGTAAAGTTGGGAAGCTTTAATATTGCTTTAAATATTTTAGCATTAAAATATCGGGTATTTATTTTGTATTAAAGAATTTTGCAAAATGTAACACAATTTTATGAGAATAGGCTTTGAAAAAGGTATATTCCATTTCATATTTTTCAATTGGCAAGTATATATATATATATTACACAGTCATTAATGAAATTAAAATATTTACCTCACATGGTTTCAAAAATGAGCCTTTAAAAGTCCTATCTTCGCCTTTATAAATAAGGTGCGGTTGATTGACTGCCTTCTTATTATTTTGTAAATATTAAATCTAGATTGTAATGAGAATCGTTCGCTTTAACGGTGAAGGAAAACATCGCGAGGAAACTTACATACCTGAGAATTCTCCATTATTTAAAAGTATTATCACTAGAGCTTCTTTAACTTGGTCAGGCAATCATAGATGTATCTATACATCACGTTCCTTAGGGTACATCGTACGTGCCTAGTACAAACCTATTCTTCTAACGTAAACATATATAACTACTGGACATAATGAGACTTAACATCTTATGTCTCAGGATGACGAGCGCAGTGGAATGCCACACAGTACCTACTTTGTAAGTCAAGCTGCTGGATGGTGTTGCTACTGTTTATGGGTCGTATCGCTTACCATCAGGCGAACGGCATGCTCGTCTCGTCATTCAATGCAATAAAATAAAAAAAAAAAAAAAAACAGAAATTTGAAGTAGATCAAGTCAAGCAACCAAGCATTACCCAACACACATCTCTGTCTGTCCAATTTTCAATCAGTATTCATTACCAGGAATATAGAGAACGCTACAACAATACCCGGGGGTACGATATAATGAAGAGCCGGACAAACGTCGCGTTTCGACCGCTCATATCGACGATTATTTTTCCTAAGCGAAATGACTTTACTGACTTTAATTTTCGTGATGCTCAATTAAATTATACCTCTAGAAGTAATTACTTTATTTGCTGGTTACGAATTATAGGTAATTTTACGATATAGTACGAAAATATGAACGGCCGTGTAGCATATTTGCTTGTGAGTGGTCGCAAATTATTTTGTGAAACGTGCCTAATTAAAATATTTGAAATAATATATCTATAGTCCAAAACCCACATCAAATCTACGGCTGGATAAAAAGTTAGTTTCTTTAGTAATACCGAGAAATTACGCCCAACATATATCAATTCGGGCATCAGAAACGCAGCGTCAGCGCCGCGCGTTTTCTCCGCCATGTTTAGTCCGCACCAAAATCACCCTATCCCGACCCTCGCAGGGAATCCATCGAGCTTGTTGTTTTTCGGTTAATTTGAATCTGAAAAAAAAAGCCCGCGTTTTTAACACGGCCGTGGATTTTCCAAATGAGTTATATATTGGTGTTTACGCATACTCACTCCTTTTATCCCCGGAAGGGTAGGCAGAGGCGCAACTAGTGCACCCACTTTTCACCGTGCGTATTACGTCCCATGATGTGGATAGGGGGCGAGCCTATCGCCATATCGGGCACAAATTCCAGACTCCGGGCTGGTACTGATTAGAAAACATCCAATATCACTTTGCCCGACCCGGGAATCGAACCCTCACCATTGCAGTCGTACCGTAATACAACTACGCCACCGAGGCAGTCCAGTTTAATATGGGTTTTTCGGCTAATTTAATTTATTTTCATCTCCCGTTAACCAGTTTTGTGCCGTTTGTAATAAGTGTGAATGAATTTATTCGTTTCTGAAGTAACTTTTTTAACGTATAAATAAAAAAGACGGTAATGAGATATCTTGGTGCACTGCATCTTTAATACAGCGACATCTATCGGCATATTATAGAACTACCTCACACCCAAAGCTATTTCATATTCATCCCTATCCCATACAACAAAATGAAAATTCAATATGAAAGGGATTTGATTTAAAGTTTTAGAATTATTAATATCGAGAGCGTTTGCGTTGGTCATGATAACGTGATAAGGTTATGTAAACTGGGATTACTTGTTACATATATTGGTTAAGTTAGAAAGCGTTATGGGAATATGGAATATAAAGTGGGATTTGGGACGCTGTTAAATATATGAGAATACTAGCTTTTGCCCACAGTTTCGCTCGCGTGAATGGAGTTTTTTGGGCTTAAAGTCCAGATATATCGCACCTTTAGAACAAAAACGGCACAATTCAAAAAAATCGAAAGTTGAGCTGTCTTCCTAAAATGACTTAAAACGAAGTTCACAATACAACAATAGTTCAAACACAGCCATATTCAAGTGGGAAAAGGACCAAACTATTATATCGGGCCTTTTTTATTATATTTTTATAAAAACGGGAACAGTTTTAAGTAATTTTATGACGATATCTCTATGTTTGATTGTTTTGAATTGTGTCGTTTTCGTTCTAAAGGTGCGATATATTTTCCTGGGGTAAAACGTTGCCTATGTCCTTCCCAGGGTCTCTAAACTATCTATCATTGAGATCAGTTGGGTAGTTTTTGGGTTTATCACTTACATAGGCGACGGTCGACTTCGTTTTATACAATGTAAGAATGTAAGGATATGTCTACTCCTACAGTCAGTTTCTCAATTAATAGACTGCCTTTTGGTAGTTTTGAATTTTCCATTCTATTCTAAATTCAATTTTTGTTGACGATCTTATATGTAATACCAGGGTTTTATCTCTGTGACTCTCTATTTCAGCAAATCTATTACAAATTAGCTGTTAAAGCCTTTTCATAATACTTTTATGCTTTAATTCGAATAGTACACTCGTCTTTCTCAAACCATCACTCAAAAACAAAACTCTTAAACGTAACCATAACGACCCAACAAGATAAATAGCGACTCGCATAAACCCGAACACTCGTCAGCGATTCTCGGTTTCGTTCATAATACATTAACGTTTGCGTTTCGCCGGCACGTTTTGGTAACAACGTCTGATATTCATGAAATTATTATGTGTCGCATTCGTAATTCGTGGTACTTCACCCTGTTTGAGAGAGTAAATGGCGTCTTTGGATTTTAATGCTTGTAATATTCCTGTCTTGGCACTTGGTGAAATGTGATTTTGGAATGGTTTTCGGGTTTGATTAGCAGTTTGAATATGAAAGAATGGCTTTGTTTTTATAATGAACAAACCACCGGCCCCCGCTTCGCACGGGTAGAAATATTATCTATAGCCATATGTCGATGATGACACAAATTTGTCAAAAAGCCAAGAAATTGTTGAACCGATCGCTACCATAATTCACAGGATCACCCGCGGCGTTAATCCTGAGGAAACCTGTATACCTGTGAAGTACTCTGAATTTAGAAGGTATGTGAAGTCTGCCAACCCGCACTAGGCCAGCGTGGTGGACTAAGACCTTAACCCTCTCAGTAGTAGAGGAGGCCCGTGCTCAGCAGTGGGCATTATATAATACAGGGCTGGGATGGTATGGTATTAATCTGAGGATTACCTAAAAAAAAAACATTAAAATTGCTTCAGCCGTTTTGGAGTCCATAGGGGATATACATACACACATTTATTTGTATATATTATATAGGCTTAGAGTGCAAATAAACGATGATGCTCTCTTTGTTTTAAGCAATACTGCTCATAAACTTTCTGTTTTGCAACGGACAATTTGATATTGCGTTAAAAAATCAAAGATCCCACTATTTTGTTTTTTTTTTTAGTCTGATTTTTTTTGTCATTTTATAGTTTAGTGCGAATGTGGGGTGTGCGTGAGTGTATTGACTGAAAGTTTGATGCTGCCGCTGCGATGAATTCTCTTATAGTAATGGCATTGGGCGTGTACAATTAATATTACTTATTATGCATATTTATTTTGTTCGAAACCAGCGAGGGGCTATATCTTCGCTGTTCGAAACTTAACATTTTTATTTTACGTCTAAGGTTCGAGTCTATTGTAAAGTGTTATTTTCAAGAAGATACGTATGTGGTTTCATTTTGTCACGCAATTTCAAAAAAGACCCTCTATAAATACCGATCTCTAAACAAAGTAGATAACAGAAATGTCCCCGTAACACGTGGAATCCCCCAACGCGTCGCGCGCAAATGCCGCGTTTCATGACCTTTAAAATAACCTGTGGCACGTTGGGCTATTCATCATAGTCTTTGTGTGTCCGGCATGCACGGGAGGGTTGGGTCTGGGTGCACGTGTACTGATGACGTCATAAGGAACACGATTTTAAATGTGGAATGAAAATTGAATTTTCGATCTTAGTACCTTATATCTAGTATTTATGCAATAAAATAAAATGGTTTATTCATCACGTAGGCGAAAATAGTTGCACTTATGATAAATCAAGATACATTAAATTGATCATATTCATAATTATTATTAATACCAATGGTCACTTATCACAATGATCAGGTAAAACCATAAACTGAAAAAAGGTGGGATCGTAGGTTCGATTCCTAAGTACAATTAAAAGTAGTGTGACTTTTCGACTCAATAAACATACGTAACTTGCAATAGCCTTCTTGTCACTTATTTAATTGAGACGAAAATAAAGTTGACGCAATGTCACTATTTGAGCAGTTGCTGCCCTACTAAGTATATCGGTTTGAGGTGATCCTGTAGATTAACAGTGATTCTATAGAGACCTGAATTTAAAGGTTTAGTTTTTATATTTGAAATTGTAATTTCCAAAAGGAAACCAAACTTTATGTCACGGAAACTGCTCGAAACATTTCTCTCGCAGCCAAGATCTGCCAATTGGTGTTATCTTTTAACTGAACCGAACTTAGTGCCTTTTAGCTATTTTAGAGTTGGTCACACTTTCGTAATAAATCCAGCCAGCAATAGCTGTATCAGCTAGCGATAACAACTGAGAAGCGAGAGGTAGAGAATGCGATTCCTGAAATGAAAATGTTATTCGTAGATATGTGTATTGTGGGGTTAGGAGGCTATGTAGATTGCAGGCGGTGTATTGGTTTGCATTTGATTGATACACATGCGACAATCTTTTCATCTTCTACGGCGCCATCTGCCTAGCCATTAAGAGCCCCTCGCAGTTCCTGATACCCACAAAATTACTTATCTTAAAAAAGAAAAATACTACTGTATTTAAATTATTTATTTAGATGGTTGAAAAAATGAAAATGAAAAATGAAAAAATCTTTATTGAAATAAAAGAAAGGTACAAAAAAACATTGCCAGAGGTTCTCAAATTAGGCTGAGCCTGTGTCTTGAGAAACCAGTTAATATAATTTGCTATAATTTGTTAAGCGCGAGTTAGAGAGCGTCTATGTTTGGAAGTTGTGTGTGAGTGTGTGTGTGTGTGTGTGTGTGTGTGTGTGTGTGTGTGTATGTGTATGTGTGAGTGAAGGAGATGAGGAGTCCAAGTGTGTGCTTGTGGTAACGGTTAATATACATAATATTGAGTTATCTCACGGAGTTACCTAATTCTTCATTTGCGATGAACACGAGATTTTACAGCATAGCAGTGAGAGCCGATAATATTTTCAGTCTCTTCATAGTCGAGATTAAGGAGCACATTCCTAATTTTATTCTTTGCTTCTTTAAGGGTACACTCTTTAATATTGCAGATTTTAACCATAGAGTTATAAATTGTGTAGTGACTAATTCGGGGGAATCTTTTCGCGAAGTTCGATTTAGTGGTGAGAATAGGCAGCCGGAATACGCGCTTTTCCCGTAAATCGGAGAGAAATTCAGATTTTAGAGTATTTTTATGTGCTTCTAAAGATGTAGATAAAATGTAGAGCTGGCGAACCCGTAATACGTTAGCTTCCTTGTACAAAGTGTCTGTGGGGAATCTGAATGGTTTATTAAGCATTCTCTTCAGAAAAGCACGTTGAGCTCTTTCTAGATTAAGAAAAATGCTTTTAGTCGAGCAACCCCAAACGTTGATGCAGTATGTTATGATAGACTGACAAATGGCAAAATATACTTGTTTTAGAGTATCCGTATCGGCACAACTGCGTAGTATTTTTATAACACCCGATAGTTTACGAACCCTGTTGGATAAGGTAGTGATGTGTGACTCGAACGTTAAGCGTTCGTCGAGTTGGATACCCAGATACTTGACTGCGTCAGTGCGTTGGATAGCATCACAACGGCAGAGGGGCGTGTGGTAAATGCGCGGACATGTACAGATTTTCATACAGTTCAGGAGGAATTTTGGTTTGGAGGCGGATGTCTTGTGAAAACATACAAACTTAGTTTTTTTTGTATTTAACGTAAGTAAATTTTGTTGAAGCCACTCAAATATAGTATTCATTCCTTTTTCAGCTATAGATAGTGTGCTAGCCCAATCAGTGCCATGAAATAGAATTGCAGTGTCATCTGCATAGCAGATAGTCTCTGAAAAGTTAAGGTTAAGAGCATGAATATCATTCATATAGATGAGAAAGAGAGTAGGGCCGAGAATGCTACCTTGAGGGACTCCGTACTTCACAGACATTTTGTTGCTGCTAAGGCCGTCTATTTTAACGATCTGTTTACGACTAGTAAGGTAGCTTCTGAACCATTCCAAAGCCATACCGCGAATGCCCAGAAGTTCCATTTTGCGTAAAAGAATTTGAGTGGAAACAGTATCGAAGGCTTTGGCAAGGTCCAGGAAAACTCCAATACAGGTAAAGCCATTGTCTAGGTAGGATGATGTTAAATTACATAAAAGTGTTACAGCATCTTGAGTGCATTTGCGTTGACGGAAGCCAAATTGTCTATCGGAAAGTATTTGTTGCTTTTCAAGAAATGAAACTAAACGTTTATTTATGATTTTTTCTAAAAGTTTTGAGAAAACGGTAAGGAGAGAAATAGGTCTGTAATTACTGGGTATGTTTTTTGGTCCGTCCTTGTGAATCGGGGTTACAGAAGCTATTTTCCAGCTCGCGGGGAAGCAACCGGTAGAGAGACTCAAGTTGAAGATAAATGTAAGGGGAGATATAATACAGTTACTGATAAATTTTACTAACCTATTGTTGATATTGTCGATACCTGGAGCACTATCGGGTTTAAGTTGTTTTATTAAGTTATAAACTTCAGTTTCATCGGTCGGGTGTAGATATAGAGAGTTGGAAAGGTTATTACTTAATTTTATTTTCGAGACTAGACTGTCTACGGTTTCGTTAGTTTGTGAAAGAGTAGTATTGGCTAGGTTTTCGCCTACGGTAGAGAAGAAGCTATTGCACGTGTCGAGAGATTGGGATGCACTGTCTGCACAGGTAAGTAAGTCTTTTGCGTTACTGCCTTGAGTTTTAAAATGGCAAATTGATTTAATGTTGGTCCATAGTTTTTTTGGATTATGTTTATTTTCAACTAGCGACTCTTTATCATATTTATACTTAACTCTACATAAGAGATCATTACAGAAATTTTTATATCTTTTGTATATTTTTTCCAGAATTTCATCTTTTGGGAATTGTTTTGTCACGCGGTAAAGGTGATCGCGGTGGCGCATACATCGAAGAAGACCAGGTGTAATCCAGGGGGAGAGTGTTATTTTACTTCTACTTATACGTACTGTTTGTGTGGAGCTTTCAACTACTGCAGCTATAGTAGTGGTTAGAGCTGAAGCAGCGCAATCTACATTTGTTTCACAGTAAATGTTATTCCAGTCACAAGTCTGTAATTCATTTAAAATTGCCTCGTGATCAATTTTAGTTACAAGCCTATTATGAGATTTTTTATTAATGTTAGATTTGATACCAATCAAAGCAGCATAGTGGTCTGTGATGTCCGTTTCGCATACTGCGCTAGTTACAGATTTTTTGGATCTTACAAATATGTGGTCAATACAGCTATTTAATCTGGTAGGAATAGTGATTGCTGGAATAAGTCCATGAACACTAGCTAGGCTAAGGTATTCGGTAGGGTCTATACCGTGTTTATTTGAGGGCATGATATCTATATTTATGTCGCCTGCAATTGCTAAATGGGGTTTGTTCTGTAGTTCGCTAAGGGTTTTATCTAAACAGTTAAGAAAGTTGTTTAAGCATCTGATAGAAGGAGATCTATAGATTCCAAGGATCGTAATCACTTGCGGGATATCTATTAATAAGCAGCAAGCATCAGAAAATGTAGGTTCAGAGACATTTGCAATCAAAGTATCTTTAACATATGCCACCACGCCACCATTTTGGTTTATGTTATGAGAGGTATAGTAAGATGAGTAGCCGTGTAATTGTCCAACAATTGTAAAATCATTTAAGCGACATTCAGTTAGTATTATGACATCAAAAATTGTGTTCAGCCGCTGTAGAAGAATCGTAAATGCGTCAAAATTTTTTTGTATGCTTCTAATGTTGAGTGTCAATAGTTTGAAGCCATAGTGTTTTGTTATCACCTCAGAACATGACTCTGGTGAGATAATTTTGCAATTGATATCTAAACAAGAATCTATATCGGAGGCTAGGTCTGTCCTATCCATG
Organism: Sphinx pinastri; assembly: GCA_947568825.1. Taxonomy (NCBI): domain Eukaryota; kingdom Metazoa; phylum Arthropoda; class Insecta; order Lepidoptera; family Sphingidae; genus Sphinx; species Sphinx pinastri. Next base: position 7,444,125 of record OX387639.1, on the reverse strand, counting down.
TTTATAGTTGGTTAATATCGTATATATTTGAGTTGAAATACTTATAATATTGAATATGACATGATGGCGTAATATCATTTATGATATCTGATACGTAAATTAAAAAGGAGTAGGAAGCAATAATTCGCTTTTTAAGTGACAGGTAAGGAGAATTTGTAGTAAACTTAATGATAATTTCTAGAGTATGATATTGCGTAGTGCAAATTGAAATCGATAGCCGAGCTTTTTTCGAAGACATGTTAAGCAGAATACTTTGGGTGCGAGAATGATATGAACTATATGTATCTGTATGAGGTATTGAATAGTACAATAGGCAAGGTACAGATTTTAGGTATTTGTTTAAGTAATGTGTAGCTGACAAGTGATGTATCGCATTAATGTTGTTACACTTATTCTTAAAACAATCGAAAAAAATCAAAATCTTAAAATAGAACAAATATAAAATAATCTTAAAACTAACAACGTCATTATAACACGAACACAGTGTGTATGAGAAATAGCAAAGAAAGTTTACAAATAACGGTAAGTAACTTAAGTATGTATTAGAGTACAGAATATTTAAAATAATACAATGTAGCAGCAGATTAATAATAATATAACTTGGGGTGTTAGAGCTAGATAAAATTAATATTGTAATATATGAATAGAGTGTTTTATGAGTGATAGTAAAATTAAATTCTAGAGTAAATAACGAATCTTTCGTTACATTGAAGTCAAAAATAAAACAATAGTTAGGAATACTGATTAGGCTCCGAACTAGTGGCAGAGTCTTTTTTCAGTCTCATAAGAATCGACTCAGAAGTCACCCTCAAAATAGAGCTGGTTTCAGATCTGCGCATATAAATACTGCCATTTGACGTCCAGACGTATTTAAAGTTAAGATCCTTGCCAAAAGTTCGTGCCTTACTAAAGAGTATTCTATTTTCTTTAGTTAAATGTTCGTTCACAAATACTTTGCGTGAGTTTCCGGGAACCTGAAGCATTTCTGTAGTAATTCCGCGACGGACGCGGGCGGCGCGTAGAAAGCGATCTCGCGGAGCACGCCGCGTCATGGTGACAATGATGGGGCGCGGTCGTTCTAGGGCTCCAGGCCCTCCGCCACGCAGACCCACTCGCCGTATTTGGTCGATATCTTGAGGATCCATCTCAACTCCAAGCTTCACCGAAAGAACAGAAACTATTTGTGATAGGTTTTCTTCTTTATGTTCTGTAATACCCGAGAGTTCAATGTTTTTTAAGAACTTTTCTTGCTTCTGGGCGGCTAATTCTTGACGAAGTTCGGAGACTTCGCAGCGCAGATTTTCAACTTCGGTTTTATAGGATTCTAACTCCCTTAGTTGTGTTTTTACATCTTGCAGCTCTTTCCGAAAAAGAAGAATGTCGTCCGTGGTTGAGTTGAGAGAAGCGGTGAAGCTACACATTTCTCGTTGCATGGTAGAGAAAGCCTTTTCTAAGTTTTTAAGGGTTGTGGTGAGTGAGTATATCGCGTCGTTTTCTTTGAGGAGCGGTTCCGAACATGTGGAAGGCTCACCCTCAGGGTAAGACTTAGATTTAGCTGTCGAGCCACGACAGGGAGTTGAATCAGAAATATTTTCGCGTTTCTTTGTTTTACACGTCGGGCATATATATTTCCCGGTGCGCACTTGACGTTGTTCATCTCTTGATAAATTCAAGCATCGTGCGTGGTATTAAGCTGAACATGCAGAGCATCCACTAACAGCGGAGTCCGTTTTAGCGTCGATATCCTTATTGCAAGCCCCACAGACCATAATAATTTATTGTTTTAAAATATTGCTTTTGAGCGAAAAATAAAAACAGCGCTCTCTATAGTAGCAGCGGAGAACAAATACCATGCATATAAAATCAATAGTTAGTCAAAAGCGCCCTCTCTTGCACAAAATATTATATTTTTAGAAAATAAAATAATGAATATTAGCGCCCTCTTTCTTTCATGCGCAAAAATTGTGGTAAAGTTCAGGTAGTAAATATAAGATGTCGCTTCTTATCAATTATAAGCTAATTGAGTATCACGTGTATTTTAACACAAAAACCATTCCAAAAGGCATATTTTTAAGCTCATCACCTCTTTAGCTTGAAGCTGTAGATGTATTACACATGCTTTTAGAGAGTCGTGTGTGTTTTAGGTCGAATATTAATTGTAATGCGCGCGAGTAACTTTTAGGTTAGTTCACAACACAAATCAGTCCAGTCACATTAAATAATGCACAAGTCCCAAAGTTAACACAAAATCTCCTGTAAAGTCAGTCCATATAACACTGTTTGCATCACAACTTTGTAATAATACTTTGTTAATAATTATATTTAATAACTTTTGCGGAGTGGAGACGCTCCCTAGCACGGGGTTGCCAGGCGAAAAAAAGTTGATGGTAGTTGTATTACGGTCCGTCTGCAATGCTGAGGTCTCAGCTTCGATCGCCGGGTCGGGCAAAGTGATATTGGGTTTTACTGCTTTATCAACCCGGAGTCTGGAATTTGTGCCCGATATGGCGATAGGCTCTTCCTCTATCACATCATGGGATGGAATATGGACAGCGAAAAGTGGTTGCACTAGTTGTGTCTGCTTACCTCTTCGGGGATACAGGTGTGAGAATATGTGTGTAAACACCAAGTATCAAACCCACACCTAATTTCAACCAACGCGCACACACTATACCTTCTGCTCACATCAGCGTTTCACCAGCCCATACAAAAAGTGGCATTGTATTCGAACCCAAAAACGAACGGTCCCTATTAGCGCCAGGCGATTAATCAACACCCTCGCAGCATACGTGACGAGAATCACAATGGGCCATGTCGTCTAGGAATTAATCGCGGGATTATGCTAAAATGTGATATATCCCTTTCATAATAAAGCAGGTTTTAGCTCGAATGCCGGGGGATTAATCAGAGCCATTCAGTTTTTTCTTTTTGTGAATTACATAGCGTAAGCAAGTTTGGATGTCTTCGTTGTAATCTTTGATGTAGGGTCTTGACTGCTCTTCGCTTTGTGAAGTATCAGAAATGAATGTTTTAGTAAAATGTGCCTTATGCCTTCAACATAGAGGACCTAAGCCTAATTACAATTATCCTCTCTTCGACCTTATTACAGAAAAGATCTAGGAGTTTAAAGCATCTAGCCTAGCTATAGATCATTACATATGCCTGTTTGAATATAGGACTAACTTCACTGCGAAAAACCCGAGTGACTCTTGTCTCTCTTTGTTTAATGTTTGCCGTTATTCGACAAGTATTTTACTTGATTTCATTTCTCAATGAAAGAAATGCTAAAAAGTGGATCAAACACATATATTGCAAATTTTATTACAACTAAGTAGGTATTTGAAAACTCGATTAAAACGAATAGTAAATATTTAGTTTTACTCGGTACGCAAATGTGGATCAAACATGCCGAATGCAAACCGAATGTTTTAATACTACTCACCAAAGACAATTCGGTTAAATTGAATGAAAACACACGATAAATCGTTACTTTTCGAAACAGCACCGTTGTCGACGATTGTAAATCACGTTGGTTTTACAGATACGTAGTTAGAATAATGAATTTGGGACTCTGACCCATTGATGACCTTAGTTATACTATATAATATACCTATCGACGAACTAACTCCTTTAAATATCTTTAATACCGAGCAATATTATGTCTTATTATACCTCATTACATCATTGGTCGAAACAAACAAGGTGAAAAGTTGCAGTTTGCACCTCTGTCTACTCCTTCGGAGATTAAGGCGTCATGTGCGTTTGTTAATTTTTCTTAAGTTAATTATCTATCAAATAAAACATCGATTAAATATATTTTACAATTTCAAATAGTCTAAACTAAGCGCTTGACCTCTGGGAATCGATCTAAAATAGTTTCTTCTCAATGGAATAACAACGTCAGGGGATAAAGCGACTCTCCTCAATGCTAAATTTCTTTTAAGATATGCTCAATGATAATTGCAACTCAGCATTGACCTGTTATACAACTACCAAGGACTATAAAAATTAAGAGATACAAAAAAAAATCGACACGTAGTTACTATTTAAGGTAGCACAATTTATTGGCACGTTGTTAATTGAGAAACTTGTGGGTAGGCGATACCACACGTACCAACCAATTATTCGGGTATTTGCGAACAATTTGGCAATAACTGTGTTACAAACGATAATAGACCGGACAATGCATTGAGCGTTTGTGTAATGAAACAAATAAACCGACTTCTTGTAATTATTAAATGTTTATTAATTGAATTATTTTATTTCTAATTATCGTGGGTCGGATAAAGGCGTTTTACAGCCATGGCTAACCTTTTGGGGATGAAGGCGAGTTGATATTTTTTTTTTCTCTAGTAAACTATATACAGTACAAACCGAAACAATAGCTATTTGTTTGTTACAGAGGCTGTCGTAGACTTTAAATTTATTTCCCAATATACAAAAGGATTACAAATTTCAAAGGCACAATCCCAATTATAATAATCCCAAAACATCCTGAACACGTCCCAGCGCAAAGTTTCGGTATGCCGCATGCGCGCCCGCCGAGTGAAACTGCGCCGGCGCATTAGGAATGCGAGTAAAAGTATCCCGGCGCATCAGTGGTGTCGCCATCGTATGCCGTATTTACGAGACAGTCCTGCAAATGGCGCGATTATTGTGATTTTAAAAAGTTTTCATGTTCCGGGCTTTACATTGTTTCGTATCTGTGACGTGGTTTGTAATTAATGAGATTTATTTTGATTTTTAATACATTCTAGAAATATCCTCGAAACGTAAATTATTGAATAAAACATATTATAATAATATCTTACCGACTGACCGCCATATATTTTCCCGGGATAAAAAGTAGACTAAAACCTTCCCAGGGTCTCCAAACTATCTCCATACGAAATTTCACCGTAATCCGTTCGATAGTTTTTGAGTTTATCGCGTACAGAGGCGGCGGGCGACTTTGTTTTGTATATATATATATATATATATATATATATATATATATATATATATATATATATATATTTCCATTTGAACGTTATTATCGATATAAGATATTTTACAATTTAATGCTTATTAATTGCTGTTTTGCATCTTAAATGAAACATCGGAAACATGGACGTTTGTTTTGTCACACAATCGTCTTTCATGCCAATAAAAGGACAGTTAAGCACGTGACTAACCTTGGACGGCCAATTGTTATCCTCATGTGTTGAGTCAAAGGCTTGAAAGAAAAAACATCGCGTGCGCAACTCCTGTTACAAATAAACGCTTTGATTGTTAATGTCAATCAATTTTGTTGGGAATGCGAGTGTGGAATAGCTTTCAATGATTTTATTCGTATTTTGAACTTATGGCGTCTTTGGAGGCCGGTTTGAGGAGAATAGTTGGTTTTGTGTCGTGGCAACTATGTGTTTTGAAATTGTTTAAGATATTTTTAATACTACTATTTTCGTAATCCACTCAATATATTCCATGTCTTAACGTCTAAATTTATTTCATGCTACCTCCATATGAATTATCGGAAAACATGAACATAAAGTCACCCTACTGATAATGAAATTCATGTAACATAACGGTTATGAAATTCGTATTTCGCTTTCGTTCGCCGAATGAATTAGAACTTATTATCTCGACTCGCACGAATGCTCATCTGACTCCTTAGGGAACTAGACGTGCCAAGAAAGTTTGTCTGATCTGGAATGTGGTCCGCTATACACAAGTTCGCAGAATTTGACGCGTACGTAGGATAATTAAGTTGTTAACGAAGTCTTAGAAACTATTGAGCTTAAGTTGTATTGCAGGTTTCTATTTTTATGAACAGTCGTACTTTCATTTATATAGAGTACTCCCATTAATGTTGATAGTTTTTTTAAAGTTGTTAGCACTTGTACATTTGGTACATCTTTACTTCAAACGATAGCCTAGTTCAGAATGGAATAGGCTGTCGAAATGAACGTCCGCTTGTTCAAAACCCAAGGCACACACCTCCGACTTTTCAAAGTTACGTGTTGTTAATCAATTATAGTTCGCTTTTATATAGAAGAAACTATCTACATGAGAATTCCACATTAGAATACTAAAGCTTTTTTTTATGGCATTGAATGACGAGACGAGCATGCCGTTCGCCTGATGGTAAGTGAGTACGACCAGCCATAAACAGTAGCAACATCATCCAGCACCTTGAGTTACAAATTACTGTGTGGTATTCCACTGCGCTCGTTATCCTGAGACATAAGATGTTAAGTCTCACTATGTCCTGTAGTTACACTGGCTACAATGTCCTTCAAACTGAAACACAACAGTGCATGCACACTGCAGCTTGGCGGTAGAAATAGACATTGCGGTGGTACCCACCCAGACGGTCTCTTACATATGAGAGACCTACCACCAGTAAAGGAACCATGTACAGGTATATGAAGTATGCTAACTTGCATTAGGCCAGCGTGACTAGGGTCTAAACCCCATCTGTAATAGAAGGCCCATGCCTCTGCCTCACTGCTAGTTAGGCAGTATATAATACAGGGCTGGTAATATTTATTAATACACCATTTCTTCAGCATGATTGTATTTTTTTCAATAATTCTTAAGCTTTCAATCCCATTACGTTACATTAAAAAGTAACAGCAATTTGTCCAAAGAACTTGAAATGAGTAGTTGGAAAACAGTTTTACAACAAAAATCTAGAATTACTCGCGCAAGTGTTTGAAATGAGGGTATCTAGAAGAGTTTTACAGACCATTCCACGCTGCTCGAAGCGCGGTTAATGAGTTTCCTCTTCTCGGTGTTAGTGCTTTAATAAAACCCTGGAAATTAGGGATTTATATGTTGTTACAAGTCCTTGCTAAAAAATCTGACTAAAGGGTTTTTTATTTTACATCTTCCTGTTTGAAAAGCTTTTCGTGTAACAGCTCCGAAATATAAGGTTGAAATTAAGCAAACGCTGTTGACAACGCTAGTTCTTTAAAGTCGAGCTTTATAATGTGTTACACATTTTTCATACTAGCTTATTAGGCAGTCTTCCTTACTTAAATTTCGCTTAATATTTATTTGTGAATGTTAAATAGATCAGACATAATTAAGTGTATTTTGCGTAATTTATGCAGATTCTTGTAGCTCGACTTATTATTTTAGAAATTATATCTTTTCCCAGACTGGAAGACGATAATTACACTCTCATTAGATTTGTTTTTTGTCTACAATCTACATTAATGATGCACGACCAATTTGGCCCAACTCAAACGTAATTGAAGTTTGGACGGAGTGCTTTTACTTTGTGTAAATACACGTTCATAATTAAGAACACTCGCTGGAGAAACCGATTCCAAATATTTGATCCAAGACTTTTGAATGAGATACCGAGTCCTTTTTTCATCTTGTTCTGAAATTTCAATGAAATAGAAATTAAATTAAAATAACCTCCGAAACAAAAATCCTCTAAAATATTTTGACCCAAGCGTCGTCGCGTCGGGGGACCGCGAAAGAAGTATTTTCATGTCCCTGGTCCGGTGGTTTTTTGTGTCGATGGGTTATTTAAATTTTTATTTAATTTTTATTTCAAACTTTTAAAATTACCATATTCTCCATCATGGGTCCTTGACAATCACCTATCTGACACCTAATCGTTGAGACCATTCTTATCAGCCCACACGCGCTGTATCTATTATAAGTTGCTAAAGAGTTGGGTATCCCGCAGGCTACTTGATGCTGCAGCATCAGCTGAAGGTTAATATGTCTTAAAAATATTTCCGATGTTACAATACACCAGATTCAAAATCAATCGGACTTTTGAAAGTTGGAAATGAGCTGATAATCTTCAAACGCCTGAACAGATCTTCATAAATTATAGCTAACAAGCATCTCGATCACATCAGCTTTTAAACAAAAAACAACTTGTCAAAATCGGTCCATTCGTTTGAGACCTACGATGCCACAGACATACAGATACCCAGATACACACCATAAACTTATAATACCCTTCTTTTTCTCTCGGGGGTTAAAAAGTAAACATTTCGCACGAATTCTAGTAATTGAGTAAACGATGTCAGCTGACTACTGTCATGACTCATGTTTAAAATCTATAAAACAAATAATAATGACGCTTGTATGCATGATAATTTAACTTCATATTTCCTACCTTTGGATTCGACCTCTGAATAGATGAGGGTTTCGTTCGGTCTATTTGCTGAGTAAAATGATTTAAAACGGCAAACCATAAAAATTCCGTAACATTCCAATTAAAATAAAGATAAATTACAAACAACATGAAAATTCCGTTCCGCGTTCACGTTTATTACTCTGTTAACGATTGGGAAAGACTCTTTCTGATTTGATGTAAAATGAAAAATCACAAATAAAACGTCATCCGGTACTGTAACAAACCGACATAATTTATAACGAAAACAAATTAAAACACGCAAAACGGACGCGGATAAAGAATTACGTTTCGAATCGAAATGTTTCATCGAAACTATAAAACTGAACGCCCGCCCCAGAATTCCAGAAAGTTTAACTGTGTTTACACTGCAAATGAGGAAATTGGAGAGGCAGGAGTCGGGATAAGGCGGGGATGCAACGATGATGTCGATTCAATTTAATCCGGTAGAATGCTTTAGACCAAATTTAGACTGTTGTAAATCGTATTAATGACGTTGTGGTTTTGATGAAGACGAGGAAAACACGACATGAGTCCGTGTGGCTTCATCGTGATGGTCGAGAGACTAACACGTGACTGACGTATTAGTCTCTCGATTAATCATAAACATCAAAATTAAATGACTTCGACTTTTGTGTCGTGTTTTGCCTCATAAGGGGCTGCTCAGCTTGAATAAATATACTTCTCATTTGTCACTTTGTGATAAACGTTCTGTGGGGTTACTCCTGACACGTTCGAATCCTAAATCAAATCGAGTTTGATTCGGTTTCAAGCGTTTTGGTACTCCCGAAATCTACACTAGCGCACGATCGAGCCGTGCCTCAAATTGGAACTTACTTGGATCAAAAAAATCCGTTAGGATCGAGAAATGCTTACTCTCCACTCGTTCGTACGATCGTGAATCGAGTTGTCAATTCGACTTTATCTGTCAAATTCTACGATTGCTAAATAGGTGCCGTGTACGGTTCAAGTGAAGTTGTTTTGTGTTTTGGTGAGAGTTTTTAAAAATATCTGTGCAATTATGGCTAGACTTCAATCATTTTTTAATGTTCTTAAAGAAGCTAACCGTATTGACAATCGAAGAAGAAGAAATTTGCTTAGGATGGGCCGTTTTACTAATCGGGCAATTAATATGGATTGCGATGACTTTCGAAGTTTGCATAACTGCCCATCCCTTATTATTATTGCTGAAGACATGGAGACAGGCATTGCAGACAATGTCATACATGCCTCATTATCATCTCGAAATGATGAGCTACGACGTAGGCAAAATGCACGGCAACGTCTTGTTCAAAGTCTGTGACTTATTGTTTGATTTTTTTAAATTTAGTTGTTTCTTAGTTTGTTATAAAATAATAATATACATGTTAAGACAAAAATCTACTTTTTCCTTTTATCTCATTAAGCCCTGTTACATATTTTTTATGAAATGCAGTCTAATCTCGACCACTGGTTGAAGTCTAGTTCTTATTATATTCATATCATAACCATTATAATCATTCTGATCAAACTTTATTTAAATGCTGTACAAATGAATACAAATCATATTATGTTCAAACTTTTTTTTTAAATGCTGATACTGAAAAATATTTTTGTTTTGTTTTTGTTTTCACTTATAATAAAACCATTTTTGACCCTAGAACTTGCCTGTAACTTTTTTTGGACACTGATATCAATTTATTTTTATCTTTACACACACACATACTCACGTCTTTTATCTCCGAAGTGGTAGGCAGAGGCGCTACTACTAATGCACCCACTTTTCATCGTGCGTATTCCGTCACATGATGTGACAGGGGGCGAGCCTATCGCCATATCGGGCACAAATTCAAGACTCTAGGCTATAAACAATATCAACACTATCCAGCACTTTGAGTTACAAAGTACTGTGTGGCATTCCACTGCACTCGTCATCCTGAGACATAAGATGTTAAGTCTCATTATGTCCAGTAGTTACACTGGCTACAATGTCCTTCAAACCGAAACACAACAGTGCATGCGCACTGCTGCTTGGCGCTAGAAATAGACATTGCGGTGGTACCCACCCAGACGGACTCTTACATATGAGAGACCAGTAAATTATTACTTTACTTATTTTAACCATATAAAAATAAAAATAATTCGATATTAGTTTCCAAAAAATATATATTTTCTAAACTTGAAAATGGTTTTGTTATAAGTGAAAACAATAAATAATCCAATTAATGCCAGTTTTGACCTCAAACTCCTGTTACAAGATTCTAAATCTTAACCAAAAACTGTATTTTGAGTTTCCCGCTACGACTATATAGTTGTGACGTGACGCTGACAATGTCAGATATTTTGATAGTTCATAGCATAGACTAAATAGATTTGGGCAACTCAATTTATCTTTGGTTGCTGAATTATTACAAAAAACTCAATAAACAACGTAATAATTTCTTATATTTATATAAATATGTATGTAACAACAACTGGAGCATCGTTTTATAAGTAAAATAAATTAAATATAAATTATTGTAATGAAGTTCTCCATAGAACATAGCCACATAAATATGACGTGATCTACAGGATACAGCTATAATCTGTGAACGAATACTCGATCGACGAGTTGATAACGGCCGTTTTTGATCAGCTAGTCGATCGACGTCGGGAGTGCGCATTTCAAGTTCGAATCGAGATCGAATCGAGTTCGAATCCACGAACAATCGAACAATCGAATCAGTTTCAGGAGTTACCCCACCCCGTGTGGAGTTGCTGGTCTCCCATCGGGCGCGTCTCCCTGGGTGGCGGATAGGGGAACGCCCCCCAAATTTGGGGGGTACCGGAAACGGCGTGGACCAAAACCAGTAAAGAGGATTCTTTCGCGTTCCCTCTGACTAGCAGAGAGTGCAGCGGAGGAATATGTAGACGGGTTCCGTGTGCACTCACCCTGCCGCGGAACAGGCCGGGGCAGAACTAATTCTCCTTGGCCACCGTTAGTCTCGGAATCTCAGGGGGCACTGTGGTCATGTTTCGCAGCGACTCCTGGGGCCGAGGGTCTTGGCTTAACCGCCTGGACTGCGAGGGAGAAAACCTCTATAAAAAGTCACCCCGAATCCCAAGCGGCGGCGCACCGCGAGGGGATGCATGGCCGATGGGTAGTTCGGTCTCGAGTGCGACCCCCGCCAGAGTACCGGCCGACACTCTGTGCGGGTTACGATAGGCTTACCCAGGTACAGGGGGCACTGCCTGGGCGGACTGTTATTTCCCCCATACTCGTGGGAACACAATGGTTCTATTCAAAAATATTAAAAATAACGCTGAGAAGGAGAGGACATCTTTCCTGGGGGACGATTCAGAACCCAGGGAGACAAATGACGATGGGCGCATGCCCAAGAAGGGGTTAGTCGAGACGGCAGCCTCCGATCCGGTCGTATCCGAGCCAGGACCGAGTGGCGTTAGCTTGCGGTCAAAGCGAGGACGGCCTGCCCGCTCGAATAAATTTATTTTGAGCGACAGTGACTCCGAGCCGGCAGTAAAAGTGGTCGCCGCTTCTGCTCCAACAACGGATGCAGAAGAAGACCAGATGGAGACGGAAGCGCTGCCAGCCACCCAGCCAGACTGGCGTTTACGGCTAGCAGAAATGGTCCGGGGCGTGTCCCAAAGGTCCCGGAATCTTAAAGGGACGGAGCAGCGGAAGCTGAATTTAGCGGCCAAGGAACTCCTTGAAAGGGCCGAAGAAACAGCTTCCGCTGAGGTGACACGTCTTGAGACGGAAAAGGCCGCAATGGCCCGGCGTATTGCTGCGCTCGAGGCATCTCTTGCGGCCCAGGGGAAGATACTGGAGGAGGTTCTGGCGTCTGTCCGTTCCTCGGAGCAATCGCGGTCTGCAGTAGAAACAGGTGCTGGCTCTGAAATAGGGGATCGCCAAGATCAATTCGAGCGCCGTCTTATCAATATGATGGACGCGCGCTTCGAGGCGATTCATATGCGGCTACCCCCAGAGCCAATTGCTCGTCCATCACTGGCCGCTGACAGGGCTAGAATGGAGAGGACCGGGCAACCGTTGCCCGCCACTGCTGAGCCTCCGACAGGCAAAGGCAAGGGGAAGGGCAAAGGCAAGGGGACGACCCAGGTCGCACGGGCTGTCAACAAACCGTCCGCGGCTGCCATTAGTGTTGCTCCGTTAGCTACGCATGCTGTTAGCAAACTCATTCCCCAGCCAATCGCACATAAGGGGAGGAAAAAGGAGAATCAGGTTGGACCTCCTGTCCAGCCTCGGACAGAGTCTCGTCCGCTGCCTCCGCCCCCTCTGTCTATGGACGAGGGATGGACGGTCGTGGCGAAGAGGGGCAAGAAAAATACCCGGACTGTGCAAAGCGTTGCAGTGCCGGCCGCACAGGCGCAGTCACAGCCACAACCACGGCAGAATCGTAGGCCCGAGCCTAAGATTCATCTGCCCCGTAAGGCTGCGGTCACCTTGACTATAATGCCAGTTGCTTTGGGCCGTGGTGTAACGTACGCTACGGTCCTAAAGGAATTACAACGGCAGGTGGATCTAGCTGGTCTTGGTATTGCTGAGACCCGAGCGAGGCTAATGGCCACGGGTGGGTACCTTTATGAGGTACCTGGCCCAGATTCTGAAGCGAAGGCCAACTCCCTCGCGGAAAAAATGAGGGAGGTGTTCCGCGGAACGGAATTGGCGGAAGATGTACGTGTCTCCCGTCCGTTCAAGACCGCGGATCTGCGAGTATCCGGGTTGGATCCGTCCGCTGACCCGGAAATGGTCGCAATGGCCCTCGCAAGGGCTGGTGACTGCGCGGCGGACAATTTTAAGGTCGGGGAGATCCGCTCCGACCGTTCACGCCTTGGCTCGGTGTGGGTGCGGTGCCCAGCTAAGGCAGCCGAAAAAATTATAAAGACCCGACGAGTCCTGATTGGTTGGGTGTCTGCACAGGTCCGGCTCCTTGAGCCCCGGCCCATGCGGTGCTTCCGCTGCCTCCTGAAGGGGCATGTGCGGATGCGCTGCACCGCAGAGTGTGACCGTAGCGGGATCTGCTACCGCTGCGGTCAAGAGGGCCATAAGGCCAAAGGGTGCTCCGCGGACCCGCACTGCACAATCTGTGCTGCGGCGGGTAAACCCGCAGGGCACCATGTGGGCGCCAAGGCATGTGTCGCCTCCTCCCGTCCCCGTCGCGTTAATCGCGGAGGGGGCGCCGGGGTTGTGACTCAGCCGGACCCGTCCCACCGCGAGACCGTCATGGAGATCGCCCATTAATATGGCGCAACGATTCCTCCAGGCGAATATCAACCACTGCGCCAGAGCACAGGACTTACTAGTTCAGAGCCTGGCGCAGTGGTCGATTCATGTGGCTGTGGTGTCTGAGCCGTACTATGTCCCTCCCAGGGAAGACTGGGCAGGGGACTTGGACGGCTCGGTGGCCGTCATCACCCGGGGCGCTGCCGGCTCCCCACCTTTCGAAAAAGTAGCGAAGGGCTCGGGATGCGTGGCAGTTCTGTTAGGGGGGGTCTGGATTGTGGGAGTATATTTCTCCCCTAACAGATCTCTGGCCGAGTTTGAGCATTTCCTCACTCGGCTAGAGGCTCTGGTGGTGCAAGGCAGTCAGCCTCGCCCCGTTCTCGTCGCCGGTGACTTTAACGCCAAGTCCTTGGCTTGGGGCTCGTCGGCGACGAACACGCGTGGCGTGGCCCTGGAGGAATGGGCGATCGCGTCCAGGTTGGCCGTCGTGAATCGCGGGTCGGTGGACACCTGCGTGCGGTACAATGGTGGCTCGGTGGTGGACATTACGTTCGCCACCCCAGCACTAGCCCACCGTGTCCGGGACTGGAGGGTCCTGGTGGGCGAGGAGACGTTGTCGGATCACCGATACATTCGGTTCGACGTCGCCTTGTCCCCTTCTCCCCGGTCCCGTGGTGGCTTGATCGTCCCGCGATCGGACGGCCCTCGTTGGGCACTAAAGCGCCTTAATGTAGAGGCCCTGAAGGAGGCTGCTCTGGCCCAGGCGTTGATTCCCGTGCCGGAAAGGCCGGTACGGGTTGAAGAGGAGGCGGAGTGGTTCGGGGCAATAATGTCGCGTGTTTGTGACGCGGCCATGCCCCGAATCCGACGCCTCCCCGAGAAACGCCAGGTGTTCTGGTGGTCGGCGGAGCTCACGCGGCTGCGCGCATCGTGCGTATCTGCCCTCCGTCGAGTAGGTAGGCACCGTCGTCGCCGGATTCGTTTACCCGGCGACGAGGACCAGGAGCGGCTGCTGCACGGCCTCTACAAAGAGGCCAAGAGAGCGCTGCATGTGGCAATAATGCGAGCAAAGTCTGCGGCACAAAAAGAGTTCCAAAGTACTCTGGACAGCGACCCGTGGGGGCGCCCGTATCGTTTGGCAATGAAGAGATACCGCCCATGGGCGCCTCCGCTGACGCAGAGTCTTCGGGGCGAGCTGGTTGAAGAGGTCGTCGCGGCTTTGTTCCCCGCCACCGAGAATGTCATTCCTCCACCGATGGCGTCACCTTGGTCGTCGCCATCGTCACAAAGTTCGGTAGGGGATATTTCGGAGGTTTCGCCCGCAGAATTTAGGGCGGTAGTGCTTCGGCTGCGGAGTAAAAACTCGGCTCCGGGTCTGGACGGCATACCCGGTCGTGCATGGGTTTTAGCCGTCAAGCACCTGGGTACGAGGCTCCGCGGCCTCTTCTCCGCCTGCATTGAGCAGGGCCTTTTTCCATCTCAGTGGAAAACTGGGAAATTGGTCCTGCTCAAAAAGGAGGGTCGACCCGCAGAGTCGCCATCGGCCTACCGGCCTATCGTGCTGCTCGACGAGGTCTGCAAACTTTTCGAGCGGATTATTCACGCTCGCCTCGTCGAGCATCTTGAGAAGGTCGGGCCGGATTTGGCAGACTGCCAATACGGTTTCCGGCATGGCCGATCCACGATCCATGCGATTTTGCGGGTCAAGGCACAAGCGGAGGATGCAATCGCCCGGGGTGAAGTGGTCGTGGCGGTGTCTCTTGATATCGCCAACGCATTTAATACACTACCTTGGGCATGCATACATGAAGCACTGCGGTACCACGAGGTGCCACCATATCTTCAGCGCTTGGTGCGATCGTACCTATCTGATAGGTATATTGTGTATCCGGGCGCTGATGGGTGGCACCGAAGAGCAATGGCCTGTGGTGTTCCACAGGGCTCAGTACTGGGCCCACTCTTGTGGAATATCGGCTACAATTGGGTGCTCCGTGGTACCAACCCCCAAGGCGTCGCTGTTGTCTGTTATGCGGACGACACACTGGTGACAGCGACGGCTAGGACCTTCCAGGACGCTGCTCTGCTTGCCTCCTCTGGTACGGAGCAGATGGTGAGCAGGATTCGGCGACTGGGCCTCAGAGTGGCCCTTAACAAAACCGAGGTCCTTTATTTCCACGGGCCTCGGAAGAGGCCACCTTCGGAGGCCCATATCGTAGTGGAGGGGGTGCGGATTCCCATCGGCTCCACAATGAAATATCTGGGCCTGGTGTTGCACAGCCGGTGGGACTTCCGTGCCCACTTTGAGATGTTGTCGCCGAAATTATTGCGGGCAGCAGGCGCACTCGGACGCCTGCTGCCAAACTTGGAAGGTCCCGGTAACCCTTGCCGAAGTTTATATGCTGGAGTTGTGCGGTCCATGGCCTTATACGGTTGTCCCGTTTGGGCCGAGTCCCTGAATGCTCGATGCGCCGCTCTACTGCGCAAGCCGCAGCGTTTAGTGGCGCAGCGACTCATTAGGGGCTACCGCACTATCTCCCACGAGGCGGCCTGCATCTTGGCTGGTATTTTGCCATGGGAATTGGATGCCAAATACCTCTCATCAGTATTTTTCTGGCGAGAGGAGGCATCCCGTCTCGGGCGAAGACTGGCTCCGAGGGAGGTCACAGCCCAATTGGCCTCTATCCGCAGCGCCGCCGTGGAGGAGTGGCATACCAGGCTGGAGAGCCCGAGTGCGGGCTTGAGGACCGTCGCGGCAGTGCGACCTGTCTTCTCAAGCTGGCTTGACAGGCGCCACGGTGCGCCGACATTCCGTCTGACACAGGTGCTGACGGGCCACGGGTGTTTTGGCTCGTTTCTGTGTCGGATCGGAAAAGAAGAGTCTGCCGTGTGCCACCATTGTGGCAACGGCCGCGAGGACACAGTCCAACACACTCTCGAGGAGTGCCCAGCCTGGGATCTCCAACGCAGCGCTCTTAGAGCAGTCGTCGGAGGAGACCTCTCGCTGCCGGCCGTGGTGTCCGCCATGGTCGGCGGCTGGAGGTCATGGCGAGCGACAGCCTCCTTCTGCGAGAGCGTCATCTCGCGGAAGGAGAGCGCCGAGCGGGATCGTGAGCAGAACGATCCCGCCCGCAGCCAGAGGAGACGACGGAGGCGCCGGGTGGACGACTGACCGGTGCCTCATGCCCTGTGGTCCGGGGGCATCTAGAGAATTCCACCACGGCATCCCCTGCCTGTCGTAAGAGGCGACTAAATGGGGCTTAGAAAAAGTCGCGGGGCGAGCAGTGGGGGTCTGCTCACTCCAATTTAAGTGACTCCGAGGTGGACGACAATGCGGGTGGTCGGTCTCCCGCTGTCGTAGACGCCAAAGGCGTTCTTTAGAGTTCGGGGGCATCTTAGCCCCCCCGTTTATAGAGGGGCCGCAATGCGGCATCGCGCAGGGACGGTTCCGAGCAGCTATCTTAGTGCAACAAGATACCCCGGGGCCGTTCCGCATGCGCCGAAGAAGGCCACCGCGGGTTTTGGTTGGTATGCCGGTGTAGGGTGTACATAGGGTTAGGGACTCGGTCCAATGCTCGCTCGGATGATGCTATACTCCCGAGTAACGACATTGGACCGTAAGGCCGGTGAAACCAACATAACCGTTCCACTGACCCCCCAGGGGTGGTAGCGATAACGCGTTTTTCCCCGCGAAAAAAAAAAAAAAAAAAAAAAAAAAAAAAGGAGTTACCCCACTGTTCTGAGTTCGATAGGCAGCTAGATAAGTGTCCGATAGCTATGAAAAAATCTCGGAACCTTTTGTTCCAATTTCGACTTAGTAAATATTATATTATAATCTAAATAGATGGTCAAATTATCTGAACTTAATTAAGCTTGTTTCATAGTCGTTTTTTCTAATTTGCCCAATGCTGTATCTGACCTCGAAAGTATACATTTTACAATCATTCCCAAAAACGAAATGTGGTTAGAAAAACGATGCTGTTGCATTTCCAATTTCACTTACCTGTCGGACGTGGGATGAAAGTTTTTAATTGGATTCTGATAGCAACTGCAGTGTGGTTAGCCATTTCATATTGTCTTCATTGTGATGGTTGCACGTTGCTATAAGGTTGGAGATGAATACGACGGCCACCGCTGACCCAATTACGTGTGGACTGTGGGCTGTGGACGGATGATGTGGATTTTTTTAAATTGAAATCTTTCTGTTGATCCGTGATTTGAATTGTTAATTGTTATTGGACTTTTGTAGGTTTGTCTTGACTGGAGGTTCTAGTGGTTTCTTTTTCTTTGTTATAGTTACTCGTTGTGACTTTCTGTCTTGTGAAGATTTATTGCTTCGCTTCAGATAGTGATCTCTAATGTACATCTTGTACAATGACCAAACTTTGGTTTTTATGTAATTCCTGCATTGATATAGGATAATTTTGAAAATCTGTTATTAAATTTTGTAGCTATTTATTTTATTATATGGTTTAACTATTGAAATAGTTTTGATTGCGCTCCTAATTTTCTTACAAAGGATCAAAATCCAATTTCTTAAAGACCAAGTAGTTAAGCCATTTTTTATTTAAAACGCAATTAAGTTCTTGTGGTTTACCTACATTGTTACTATGTAATGGAACCCTATAAACGTCGAGACCTTTTTGACCAATGTGGGAAGCCCTGAGTGTTAACTAAGCTTTGTGATTTCGCGGTTACTACACATCAAATGTAGCTTGCAACGGCTTCCCAGTGCGGTCACAATTGGTGCTAAAATTACTTACCTTTCGAGCCGTCCAGGCAGGTTGGTCCATTGAGGCTTATGCTGCTTATTATGGTATCAAACTATGAAGATCAAAATTAGGGCATTTTGCGTGTATATTTATAATTGCTTTGGAGTCAAGTCAATGTGGTTTCCAATAATAAATAAAGTTGATGTTACTTTCTATATTCCAATATCCGTTTTCTTTCTGAAAAGTCGACAAGGTACTCACGATCTACTAGCATAATTAATGTTGGTCTTCCGTACCAAAATCTTTGGAGTTTGCTAATTTTACAGTCTAACATCATTATGTCGATCGTCCTAGATTTTTGCTAAAGAATGTACTTTAAAAAGAATTCGAGGGTTTCAGATACAAATATTAGTTACTGATTATATCCTGCGGATTGATACAGGATAAATTCTCAGGCAATAAACTTTAATGCGAGTTACTCGCTTACGGAAACCAGCAATTATAATAACTTCGGACCCAAATGTGTAAAACTGTTGCATGTAATAAAAGGTTCATTAATTAACGTGTTGACCTTCATAGTATAGATATGAATTAATTTCGAATCATTTAGTCCGCATTTCTTTTGCCATATCGCTTTAAGTACTTGATAAAGGGTATTTGCTTTTTCATGCATATTTATTTGCAAAAGCATTTAGATGACGTGTTTTTCTCTTATAAAACACATTTATCATATTTTTTTTTTCTTTAATTGCTTATATTGATTTATTAATCGTTAGCCATTCCTAAAATATCTACTTATTTATATTCGGATAATTTCGTATTTATATTTGTTGTTAAACAATTACACCTAATTAAAAAAAAAAATTGAGAATTTTATCACACGCGTAAAGATAAAACATCTGAATGGACACGAATAAAATTTCGTTTGCGACACACTAATGCCATCTATCTATTTAAGTTATCAAACATGCGCACGATCAGCTGGGATCTACGCCAGTGTTTACCAACATGCCCTGTTAACATAGATCATTCATAGATGGCGTTACTTGTTTTTAAAACCACTGTATCGCAATTGTGTTAGCATCAAAACTTTTTGATATGAATTTGAAAGAAACTTGTCTTTCTTTAGTCATTGCTTTTTCAAGTATTTATTTGGCTAAATTGTCGGAACTAAACAATGTTACGATAACAGATAAACTTGCAGACCATGGTGCAGACAATAAGACAAATCTATTTTAATAGTAAATAAACATTAACCAAGAACAGCGATGATAGCCTAGTAAAAAACGGCAATAGCCTGGTAAACAAGGGCCATGGGCCTAGTTGGGAGTGGAACGGACTGCCGCGACGACTGTCCGCAGGTTAAAAACCCATAGGCACGCACCTCCGACTTTTCTAAAGTTATGTGTGTATTCTTTGTGAATTATCGCTTGCTTCAACGGTGAAGGAAAACATCATAAGGACACTTGCATACCTGAGAAGTTCTCCATAATAATTTCGAAGGTGTGGAAATCCGTTGCCTCTTTTTGCGAACAAGTCATGTCCGCCAAAGAGGCGGCGGAGAGAGAAAGGGAGCGGTCCATTGGACTTCCCTCTCGCAGCAGACGTCGGAGAGACGACTTACGACCTCCTTAAGCGGGTTAGTAGGTTGCGGGCGGGTGACCCGCTACCGGGCAAATAATGCCTAAGAGGCTGGCGTGCTGCTCCCATGCACGCCCGTGATCAAACCGAGGCCTCATTCCTTGGACGGTGAGAGGCTCTGTCCAAGAGCCGACTCCTGCGAAGGTTGCGGTTGCATGCACATGCGCACCCCGCGAACTTTGATATAAGGGAGAGAGAGCAGAATGGCGGGGTTTTAGTCGGTAGGACGGTTTTAACCGGTGAGTCCGGCAGAAATCCGTAAACGGATTTCCCCGTGTTAAAAAAAAAAAAAAAAAAAAAAAAGGCACGCACCTCCGACTTTTCTAAAGTTATGTGTGTATTCTTTGTGAATTATCGCTTGCTTCAACGGTGAAGGAAAACATCATAAGGACACTTGCATACCTGAGAAGTTCTCCATAATAATTTCGAAGGTATGTAAAGTCTACCAACCCGCACTAGACCAGCGTGGTGGACTAAGGCCTAAACCCTCTCAGTAGTAGAGGAGGCCCGTGCCCAGCCGTGGGCCAGTATATAATACAGAGCTTGTATTATTTTAATAAACATTAAGCAATAGTTCTTTTCGTAAAAAGTGTGTAAAACAAAATTAAATTACATCGAAGACAATTGCTGATTATTTCGCAATGATTTCAAATACTTTCGAATACACTTTTTTTTTATATCTTAGTATTTATTACAGAGTTAATCCAACTGCACGGAATTTAGAATTACTTTTATTTCCAAACCAGTTTCTCTACAGTTATCAATGAATCGCTAAGAATTTCGCCATAGTATAAAAAATATCAAATTGTTTATTTCGCTAACAAAAATTAAATACTTTCACAAATGACTCCGCATAGGTTTTTTATTCTAGCAATAGTTGTCGATTTCATTCTAATCGATATCAATTTATTGATCTGCGTAAGGTTACTGATTAGATTTAGAGCATATTTCATTTAATCTAACCGGCGCATCTTCTTTTTGGAAACCCAGGTCTGATTATCATTCTTACACTACAGGACATAATATAGTGTAACTACAGGACATAGTGAGACTTAACATTTTATGTCTCAGGATGACGAGCGCAGTGGAATGCCACACAGTACTTTGTAACTCAAGGTGTTGGTTGGTGTTGCTACTGTTTATGTGTCGTATCGCTTACCATCAGGCGAACGGCATGCTCGTCTCGTCATTCAAAGCAATAAAAAAAAAACACTATTTAGTAATGGGTAGTGTAGGTACAGTCCTCACTCCTTGCGCGAGCTCGGAGGAAACTTATGGAATGTGGACGTAATGAGTTGATGTAATGATTTTGATGTTGTTAGGTTATCAATGTTATAAATTTATTTCGCATTTTCATCTTACCTACATCAATAACGTCATTGAAATTCCACAAGATTCCTCAGAGCTCGCCCGGACTGTACTTTTTTATAGCATAATAAACCAACAAGTACGCCATCAGATCTTTAATTATCTCCATCGTTCATTAACATCAACAATGTCAGAAGAACCATGGCTACTGGTGTTAAAGGAAATGGAAGAATAACATATAGTGGACGGGCGGTAGGTGTTTGGGTCTCCGTCAATCTCGAATTCACCAAACGAATCAACAGAAACTGTTCATTCATGTTCTACAGTGTAGAATCTACACAAATATGTTTATAGCGTAACTACCACTTCTAAAACTACTTGCTCATTTCTTCTTACTCATTTCAAACCGTAACATATCGAAAAATGTTTTCATACTTACATTTCAGATTTTATTGCATCATATATTTTAGATATTATGTTCTCTGTTCCCGGCGCCGTAGTAATGGTGCAGTGCGCTATTTTCTTCCACTCTTATGTCACAGGTCGATAGAATTGTGTGGAGGAATGTTTCACTAATGACGTTAAGTTTCTGTTCGTTTTCTTTTAGGTATTTAGATACTGTACATTATTTTTTTTTAGTTTTGTTTACGGTTTGTGAAGCAAAATTGTTCGTCATGGCAAGCAAGTCTTTCGCATGGTCACAATCCTTACTATATCCTTACTAATATTATAAATGCGAAAGTAACTCTGTCTGTCTGTCTGTCGCGCTTTCACGCCAAAACTACTGAACCGGTACTGTACTGGTAGTTGGTACACAAACAGTCTAGAGCCTAAGAAAGGACATAGGCTACTTTTTATCCCGGAATAATATAAAGCGGAACTTTTATCCCAGAAAAACTTTTTCATACGGGCGGAGCCGCGAGCAAAAGCTAGTTGGTTATAAACAGTACCTACGAATTACAAAGCACTTTACAAAAGCTCTTCATTACGCTTGTCAGCCTGAGAGCTTAGGAGTCAGCTTCACAGGTTTCAAGTAAATTTTACTTAACAATTTTCCTAATAAATGTAGATTGTACTCATAGATTTTGAGCATAGATTACAGTGTGACTTTTGTATTTCGTCGGCTTTACATTCATGTGACGCGTAGCATTATGAGCACTCGGTAAAATGGGCCTTTATTGAAGTAAAGTTCGGTAAATTTACTGGCTACAATGTCCTTCAAATTGAACAGTGCTAGAACCGTACTGCATGGCAGTAAATGAACAAAACCATGTACTACCCAACCAAAACAGACTTAATACTTGGAACCAACCACCTGTTATGTAGATTATGCGAAAATTATACCCCACGTCCTGTGTTTTTTTTATTGCTTCTGAATGACGAGACGAGCATGTCGCTCGCCTGATGGTAAGCAATTTGAACGCTCATAAACAGTAGCAACACCATACAGAACTTTTAGAAGTACTGCGTGGCCCTCCACTGCGCTCGTCACCATGAGACATTAGATGTTAAGTCTTATAATGCCCAGTAATTACGCTGGCGACAATGACCTTCAAACCGGAACACAACAGTGCATGCACACTGCTGCTTGGCGGTTGAAATAGACATTGCGGTGGTACCTACCCAGACGGCCCCTCGCATACGAGAGACCTACCACCAATAAAGTGGTCGTGTCTCAACAGTTCTAAACGGCAAAGCTACAGATCAGATCACCGTACAACGCGGCAAAACTCCAAATTCCATCCACATCACCTCGGAGGTTGGCAATCCCCCACAGTTAGAGATGGGTAATGGGTAAAAACCCAATCTTCCCACCCGGGAAAAAACCCGGGAAAATTGGGTTTTTTCCCGGTTTTTTCCCATAAACACCCATTTTGTGGGAAAAAATGTCTTTTATGGATTATTTGATGGCAAAAAGTGATGTGAATTATAAGTTGTAAAAATAAAAGCCTGAATTCAAAATCCAATATTTTTTTATATAATTTAGAATATATACATAGGTGTAAACTGCTTTCCTGTATAAAAATATATATTTGTCAGTCTTCTCTTGACCATCGTAGTTTTAAAACACATAAAAGTATTAACTTATATCGCTACTTTCGTCTGAAATACGTTCGCAGTCTAAGAAATCAAAATTGCGTATGCCAGCGGTGGATGGTGACGGTTTGGGACTGGTATTAAATATTGGCTTCACGTTACATTCGATGCGATGATTCTATTAAGTTCTATTATTATTTCATCACTATTAAACAATATATTATGTCAATTTTGCTGCCCTTTCCGTCGTTAATCTATTTCTACTTTTACTGTGGACGTTACGGTGAGCACTCAAAGAACGCTCTACAGCTGTATATGTGCATGGTGCGGTTCAATTCGAACGGCAACTTTGCTCAATGCTGTGGAAGCACATATTCCTTTCCACTACGCTAATACAGGGATTTTATTTATTTTAATATCTTAATATATATAAATCTCGTGTCACAATGTTTGTCCTCAATGGACTCCTAAACCACTTAACCGATTATAATAAAATTCGCACACCATGTGCAGTTCGATCCAACTTGAGAGATAGGATAGTTTAAATCTCAAATTATAGTCGCAATTTTAATTTATTGCTAATTATTTGTCTGTTATTATTTGACAGTCACAATTATCTGTTAACTCCAAATGATTCTAACAGATGTCGATACCTTTCGACTGGGTTGAGTAAGTAATCAATAGATGGCGCTGCTATGGTAAATCTACGAACGTGTCATATAGGGCATTACAAAATACCTACAACCCTAAATTTTTAACCCTCTGCGATCAACCCTTATTTTTAATAGCAATTTTAGTAATTTAATAACTTTTCGATTTCGATGAAATTTGGCACACGGGGAGATTATGTCCTGGATTAATCGGGAAAATATAAAGCGGGACTTTTATACCGGGAAAACTCATTCACGCGGACGGAGCCGCGGGCAAAAGCTAGTATATATATATACAATATCATTCTTAATGATTTGTATTTTTCTGACACTAACCGACCTTTTAAAGTGCCAAAACTTCGGCTGAAGATACTAAACAATTCCACCCTGTGTTAAATTTAAGCGTATTTGAACATTATTTGTTAGGTCTGAAACATTAATATATTATTGTATCTGATTTATTTATTATTTTGTTATTTTTTTGTTAATCATAATGTACATCTTTTTTTTTTTTTCGCGGAGAAAGTGACTTATTACTACCGCCCAGCCTTCAAGGGGGGCGACTGAGCGGTTATGTTGGGTTCACCGTGCCTTACGACCCGGCGTTACGCCGCCCGGAGAGATGGAAAACGTCGGGCGACTGCCGGGCCCAGTCCCTAACCTATGTACAACGCACGGCATACCAACTAAAAGTCCGCGGTGGCCATCTTTGGCGCATTCGGGACGGCTGCGGGCTTCCTCTGACGGAAGTGTCTAAGTTGTCATCCGCAGCCGCCCCTGCGCGGTGCCGCCTAGTGCGGCCCGTCTCCTGTTGTGGGGGAGGGGGGGCTCAGAAGCCCCCGCGCACCGAAGGACGCCCTCGGCGTCAACGGCAGCGTGAGGTCTACCAGCCACGCTGCCGTCCATCACAGGGATCACAACAATGTGATAAAAAAGAAACACAAAATTAAAGACGGACAGCCGCCTGCCGCCCGCCTGCGACCCCCGGTGGCCCCTATTAGTCGCCTTTTACGACAGGCAAGGGATACCGTGGTGGAATTCTCCAAACGCCCCCAATCCACAGGGCGGAAGACGCTGGTCAGACGTCCACCCGGCGCCTCCTACGTCTCGTCTGGTGGCGCTTCGGCACTTTCCTTCCGCGAGAGGATCACCTCACAGAAGTGTGCCACCAATCATAATATACACCTGCCTCCGTCTCTCTGCACCACCTTAAGGTCGACTGGGAGAAAATGCCCTTAGGCATTAAGTCCGCCTGTACTTTACTTTTGTACAAAGTGTAAAATAAAAAAATAAAAATTAAAAATACATTTCAAACAAAATAGGTAATTTACATCAAATCATAAGTGGCCATAAGACTATTTTCGCTAGTTTTTGACCCCCTCCCCCCTATTATAAGAAAAAATAAGAATAGGCCGACTCCCCTCCCCCTCTGTTTAATATTTATTAAGTAAGAATTTAAAGGAAAAACATATAGGTACACGTTTGGTTTTTTTTTAAGTTTTTTTTTCAAAGGTACAAATTTTAGAAATGTTTATTTGTACTTACAAAGGTTCTAATAACAGTTCACAAGCAGATCTTTCTCAGCAAATTCAAGCCAAGGCTGTTCAGATTATAACAGGATCAGATAGCAGTGTAAAAATTCCGGGTCGTAAATAAAAACACAAACTTTCACAGAACATACACTCTAACCATCGAGATGAACCAAAGTAAACTAAGGGATGCGCGAATAATTGCGGGTGCGCTGCGCATTCCATAATGTCCTGCCTTAGGACATGTGGCCACTACCTGCTGCATGTTTAAATTCCAGAAATCTTAAATAATTAGTTTTTTCCCAGCCAAAATTCCCAATGGGTGGGAAAAAATGGGTATAAACGGGGTTTTTTCCCAGTCCTGGGTTTTTTCCCGGGTGATTACCCATCTATACCCACAGTACGTCTCAGCCGACATTTTTTACCACATACTACAAAACTATGGAACCAATTGCCGCCAGCAGCATTTCCGGACAGATACGACCTGGCGTCCTTCAAAAAAAGACCGTATTCCCACCTAAAAGGCCAGTAACGCATCTCTATGCCCCCTGGTATTGCGGATGTCCATGGGCGGCGGTGATCACTTACCATCAGGTGAACCGTTTGCTTGTTTGCTACCTATACCATAAAAAATATATATAAAGATACCTATTAAAATAAAGCCTTCACAGTTAATATCAACGTAAACACTTGAGATTTACAGGCGTATTACTGTTGCGTTGATTTACTAATTAATTAATTTCTCCGTTGGAAGAGACAGTTCATTTGTGTATGTGTCAGTTCAAGGACGTTTACATCTGGAATGCTTTGTTTTAGGAAAATTAGAAGAATTGGAATTAGTACCAAGATGGGTTAATTGTCGGCTACTTGTTATAATTTTTCACAACTTTTTAACAGAATCTGCTAATAAAAATAAAATCATTGTAATAAAATTATGGACATGGTTTTTTAATTTTTAGTTCCGTTTATTTTGGTTCCGTACCTCAAAAGGAAAAACGGAACCCTTATAGGATCACTTTGTTGTTCATCTGTCTGATTAAAATCTTGCAATTATTCGTATTTTACTTTACTGGTGGTAGGTCTCTCATTATGTAAGAGGCCGTCTGGGTGGGTACCACCGCAATGTCTATTTCTACCGCCAAGCAACAGTGCATGCACTGTTGTGTTTCGGTTTGAAGGACATTGTAGCCAGTATAACTACTGGACATAATGAGACTTAACATCTTATGTCTCAGGATGACGAGCGCAGTGGAATGCCACACAGTACTTTGTAAGACATGTTGCTGGATGGTGTTGCTACTGTTTATGGGTGGTCGTATCGCTTACCATCAGGCGAACGGCATGCTCGTCTCGTCGTTCTGTGCTATAAAAAAAAAAAAAAAAAAAAAATTACTATGACCATAAACCATTGATGTAAGCCATAAACGCTTTGTCTATCACCTTTAAAACAGACATGACATTTATAATTTCCTCTTCCGGTTAATTTTAACGCTGTATCTTGCAACGATATCTATGCATTTCACGGAGGCGACTGACTACACGACAAAAAATACGTTTGCTTAATTCTCAGGCAATTTTTAACAATAGTCAGTCAAGTTTTCGCCTAATTCACGTGAAATTCATTTTTGACTTGCGTTAAGAGAATCTGTATTTTTTGCATTAAGCTGGAAACAATACGAGTTTGTTTTGCAAATCACTTAAACTGTGGCGTGGTTTTCAGCATTGGTGCAGTTGCGTTATATTTAAGTTATCATTAAATCTTATATTGCTGCGGTACTTTTTTAATTTTAATTGTGTATTATAGTTTACTTTAAATTGTTTTAAGTAAGATCAATAAGTAAGTTATTTATGATTTTTAATGATCTCGTCACTTGCTAGACTTATATCCGTGCCTCTTTTTATCTTTGTTTTATCAACTTCCCATGCCTACTTGCAAACACAACTTTATAACTCGATGGGTAATAACAAAGTCTTTGATTAATTATATACCTAGATAGAGTGACGCGCTGCAATGAAACTAAAACAAACAGGCCAACTTTTCCTAAGCTAGTATGCGTGACAGCTGTGTCATACGCTATCGCTGCAACATTCTGCGTATCCTTGTGTGCGTGCATAATGATACCAGTTATTACATGGTTTCTATTAAAACAGAAAGATAATTATATCCATGAAAAACAACAAAAAATAATTCACTCGAACTCATTTAGTGGGGAACAATTCACCTCTATTTATTTCGACGCGTTTTAAACGTTCAGTGTCCATCTAGGTATATAATTAATCAAAGAACAAAGTTATAAAGTAGAAATCTGTATACTAAACAACCAATAAAGTGAAAAATGACTGGTATTCATTCCGTCTGTAATATTGTACGGCAACTTCATACGCTCCCCATTGCGAAATGCGCAGTTTATGAACGAAATATTTTAGGTTCGCGTACCGACAAAGAAATTTTCTTTCTTTTACCGACCGTCTAACGGAATGATTTATTGTTTCAGATGCCAACGATGTAGACTCGGTGCGGTGGCCGCGCGCTGAAAAAGTTCAACGTTAATCGATAAAGTTTGAAAAAGGAATTCCACATCCCTCTGTTCCCTGCGAGTGTGTTGTGTTCGAATAAAAAATGTGCGAACGTGATTGGTCGGTGCGTCGTGTGCGTGAGTGATTAGTGATGTGCCGTGTCGATTGCGGTTATCGCTAGTCGTCGATATGGCGACGATGGATTTGACGAACGAGGTGGTCCGCCTCAGGGCGGAGCTCGAGAAAGTGTCGACCGAACGCGACATGCTCTTGTGCGAGGTGTCTAACTTGCGCAGGGAGCTAGAGCTCAGCGAGTTAAAGCATTTGCAGGATGACAGGTGAGTTATTGTTTCCTATCTGTAGTTATATATCATTTTGTGGACTTTTCCATTTGTATGCGAGCCTCGCGGGATAGTTACATAACGTCTACCTGTTTTGGTTTTAATAAATGTCATCCGAGTGTTTGCAGTCATAGGTACTATTAGTGACATATTTGTGTAACGCCTGGGTTCTTTTATTACTATGCAACGGCATAAAGTTCGGTTTTAGTGTTGTAAAATGGTCTTATTACCTCACAGTTGTAAAGTTGTTTTTCTCTAAATATACTCCTACACTAAAATACTAAACTACGCGCATGCATTGAGCCTTTTATCCCCGAAGGCGTAGGCAGAGGCGCAACTAGTGCACCCACTTTTCGCCAAGCGTATTCCGTCCCATGATGTGATAGGGGGCGAGCCTATCGCCATATCGGGCACAAATTCCCGACTCCGGGCTGATACTGAATAGAAAAATCCAATATCACTTTGCCCGACCCGGGAATCGAACCTGAGACCTCAGCCTTGCAGTCGTACCGTAATACAACTACGCCACCGAGGCAGTCAAACTACACGTTCTATTAAATTCATTGAAAAATGGGAGGACATTGCGTCTTTGAGACTCACCGCTAATTACACGGTACTTATATTAGCTGGCGAAATGGTGATACACCACTGCCAACCCCTCGAAAAGGAGAAAAGTATAAAGCTTTGTATAAACGTTGATCGCTATCAAAATATATCCGGCCCTCCACATTCGACACAGTTCCGTTACACGCAGGTACGATAGGAATGCACATGTCTTTTGATGTTACCCAGGTATTTATGGAGACTAGTTAATATCACGAACACGGTACATCGCGTAACAACCGTTTGCGAAACAAAGGGCCCGTGCGTCTCCCGTACAGGCCCTTTGAAACGCTCGACAGTAGACCTCTCGCGTTGGCGACTAATTTGGTGCGAGATGAGAGATGTGGCGATTATAAGCTATTTTATTTCTTGTTAATATCCAATACTTTTATCTGTAGAGTAAGTGAAAACTACAACAACAAATTCTGTGATATTGACTTATTCATAGTTTCTTGTAATAGCTTTAAGAAATCACTTATGGCATTATTAAAATCTGGCTCTTAACTTGAACACTCTCTGGCATGACGTAATTCTTTATTAACGATGTTATGTAATATTATAGATTCATCGCGTTCCTTTCTTCTTTTTTTTAGTATTAATATTTTAATAACCGCGTTTGTTCAATGTTTTGGCTCAAAATGCGCTACTTTACTGTGGGAACGTTGCTGGATTGTAATATATTTAGTATTCATATATTTTAAGGCAATATTGTTCTGTTTGTATCCCGAATATTAATAAATACATAGCTCGTACATAGTTTATCAATCGGCCCAATCATGACCACGACCACTCTGTCAAGAGTGCACGACTACGAAGAAGAATCCAATAGCTCGTCTTATTTCGTACAATTGTTGGAAATGCGTTGGTGAAGATGTTTGGATGTTTGTGGAAGTAAATGGCGTAACCAATGGACGGGATTGAAAGGAATTTAGCTCAACGATAGACCATGTATCTATCCATCCAGGGTATTCAGTTTTAATCCCGTAAAAGTACTCCATGACAATATTAGCCCCGGAAAGGTCTTTCACGAAGACGAAGCCGCGAGCAACACCTAGTATTTATAATATATAGTCCGCGGCTCCTCCCGCGTTAAAAAATTTCCGGGATAAAGGTCCCGCTTTATATTTCCCCGGGATAAAAAGTAGCCTATGTGTTAATCCAGGACATGATCTACCATTGTGCCAAATTTCATCGTAATCCGTTCAGTAGTTTTTCTGTGAAAGAGTAACAAACATACATCCATACATTCTTACAAACTTTCGCGTTTATAATATTAGTAAGATTTTAGCAACGTATATTACACCAATAAACCAATTATAAACTTGCTCCAATCACTACACAGAAGCATTCATCAATAATCAAATTTACATTGCTATTTTTAACTATAGATCATTAATAAATTAATCTAAAGAATTATTTATTAAACTATTAACTTTTGCGGCTTCGCCTCCGAGAAAACAAGTTTTCCCTACATGAAAGTCCCGCTATATTTTCCCAGGATAAACAGTCTGCGTCCTTCTCAGGTTCTCAAAACTATCTCAAAATTTTATCAAAATCCGTTCGGTAGTTTTTGGGTTTATCGCATTCAGACAAACAGACGCGACTGGGCGAGTTTGCTTTATAATATTATGTAAAGATTTACACACCTGATCATTAATCTAGTAATTAACTCACCCGCCACCGCTTACAGCTTGTTACACGCACACACGCGCACCTATTACTCCTATTGTACACGGTGAGGTTTCCGACGACACCGACGTCAGAAGGTCCTTACAACTCTTTGAAAAGATTCCTCCCGTACTCCTCAGTCCCGTCTGCCCTCCCTCTGTCCCCTCTTGACGCAACTCGCTTATAATACTAGGTGCTAACTTAATGTGTTAGTCATTTGTTTGGCCGGGTTTTGAAAGATTGCGTGGGTCAGTAAGAATACGCGAATGTGGATTCTTGTGTGGACTGCCTTGGTGCTGGGTCGGGCAAAGTGATGTTGGGATTTTCTATTCAGTATCAGTATCAGCCCGGTATCTGGAATTTGTGCCTGATATGGCCAAAAGTTCCCCCCCTATCCACCATGCGACGGAATGTGCACGGCGAAAAGTGGGTGCACTAGTTGCATACCCCTTTGGATATAAAAGGCGTGAGTGTGTGAGTGGATTCTTTTGTCTTGTTTATTGATTAAAATAGAATCGATAGTAGGTATTGATGTAATACAAATTGTAATGATGAAGAGACTAGAGACCATCCTGTCAGAATTATGTAGATATATTTTACCTACAGATTGGGAAAGGTTTCTGATAACTTCACTATTTTTGTATATGCAGCTTTCACAATATTTTTGTACGTTGGATGGAGTAGTTACGTTTGTAATTTCCAAAAATACAAAATGCATGTGAAAATGCATTTTCTAAATAGCAATCCACATGTAAATGATTCTTACATTTGATACGAGCAACACTAAACTGTATTCGTTGTTGATACGGGTTATTTTAATGTGATATTTAAACTATTGGTTAACGCGGAGAAAGTAAACTGATGGAAGCATAGAGTATGCATATCGAATTCTGTAGATAGACTGTTAAACTTTATGATTGTACTGTAGGCCGTTGCGATGTTACCAATGAAAGTAGTTTCTGAATTATAATTGTTCTGGGGGTTGTGTTTCAAAAATGTTGCGTAGAAAATAATTTCTATTGGATGGAATAACGATATATCCTACTAATATTATAAACGCGAAAGTTAAGTATAGATGTCCGGATGTTTGTTACTCTTTCACGCAAAAACTACTGAACGGATTTCGATGAAATTTGGCACACGGGTAGATCATGTCCTGGATTAACACATAGGCTACCCTTTTTATCCCGGAAAAATATAAAGCGGGACTTTTATCCCGGAAAAACTTTTTGCCGCGGGCAAAGCTAGTAAGATAAAATAAGCAGAAAGGTTTTGTAGACATGCTTAAAAATGACTTATTTTGATTGGTCCGTGCTCAGGATCGGATCGAAGATTTACATTGGGGTCGTTTATTCAAAACGGTCGATAGATGCTCGTCTTGACGAGTCGAGTTCCGGTATTGCTTAGTATATTATGTCCAATAAAATAGACAGTCAAAGAAGTTCAGTGCAGTCACTTGCGCCATGATTAAAAAAATATACTATTTTTTGCACGTACTCCTCGATGACAACTTTGCCTTTTTAGACTTTTAAGACTTTCAATATGATATCAAAATCGATTGTTCCTATTTCCTATTATATTTGCTCAAAATAATATAGGAAATGATAATATTTGTTTATCAATTATCGTTCGCTTTAACGGTGAAGGAAAACATCGTGAGGAAACCTACATTATTCTCCATAAGAATTTCGAGGGTGTGTGAAGTCTGCCAACCCGCACTAGACCAGCGTGGTGGACTAAGGCCTAACCCCTCTCAGTAGTAGAGGAGGCCCGTGCTCAGCAGTAGGCAGTATATATAATACAGGGCTGATTGTATTGCATTGCTCAAAACTATGTTACTCATGGTTTTATACTATAATACATTTATATTCGGCGTGTCACACTTCACGCCGCGTCAGCTAATGGCCCGGCAGACGACATAACGCGTGAAAGTGAAATTTTTGTTTGTTTGTTCGTAACGGTACGGTCGTTGGATGCAATAAAACAAATATATTGCACCTCATTCGCGACTGTAAATTATTTTGATTTTGGTGCTGCGAAACACCTTTGGAGCAAAAAAACCCTATAGCAGTTCTCTAAGCTCTATTTAACTCTATTTATTGTACTATTACCCAATTCGGTGCTAGTACGCTTTCTCAAGATAAAACGTCCATTTTACATACATTACCAAGCAGGTGCGATCGTTTCAGAGATGTACAAAGAAAACAACAGATAATTCTTATTGTCTACTGTAGTTGTAAGTTGCGTATTGCTGACAGACGACGTGCAAGCGACTTATTTAGAACCTAAAGGTGATCGAGCATGAACTTTTAAAACTGTACTTAATTCCTTACTTTCAGGGTAAGTTAAGTAACATTGCCTTGCCGGGATGGGAAAAATGACCAACTATTAGTTGCTAACTAGAAGGCATCTAAATACAATTAACTGATCACTCGGCTATTCCTATACCACTGCGAACCAATCAAATCTATAAACTAGCCAATGCCGATATTCAAATTGAATTCGGTTAATCCCCGCCGAACGTACCCACCAATTTAAAGCTAAGTTCAATAAAACCCGACTGCGAACAAAAGTTATTTCTGTTCATTATGTGAATGTTTTCTTTTATATACCGACTTCGAAAAAGTACTGGTCCGATTTTGATGGGGATTTCTTTATTTAAATATATATTTTTCCGGAAGGTTTTATAGTACATTTTTCGCCTATAAAATGTAAATAACCGACTTCAGCCAGACGTGAATGTTAGGTTACCCGTTTGGGCCGTGAACTATGGGTCTAAGAATTAGGTTCCCAATTTTAGCCAATCAAAGTATGTATGGTTATTTTAATGAAAAATCGCGGCCATACACACTTACATACATACATACGGGTCGAATACGGAACCTTCTTTTTTAAAGTCGGTTAAAATAATTCAGTATTATCATTACTTCATAGTCTCCATGCCGTACTCCGTCTTGCTGCATAGTAGATTAAAATTCTTAGCAAGACTTCATGCCATTAATCGCCTATTTGCTTCAATAACGCAATAAGCAAATCATGATATTTTATTTGATAATTAAAACTGCCTTTGAAATGAAACTACGTTACAGATTTTTTCGCCATAAATTTGGTAATTTTTTTCTCCCGACGTTTCCAAGACTTACAGTTTACAACATTCATAGTCACGGGGCGAACTGACCGCCTATTCGTTTTTATTTTTCTAAAATCTTTTACACATGTGTTAGAGAGTTAAAAAAAAAAAAATTATTTTTCTAGGAAAAATAACACACCTCTAAAATTTAAATGTTCGCAATATCACGTTATAGAACCAAAGAGACCAAACATTGTCGTTAAAACTTGAAATATAAAATATACATACAAAAAATAAGATGTTTATCATTTTATAACTAACGGACTTTATCAGCTAGAAACTGTAAACATTAAATATAATTTATTTTTGTCATTAGTGCTCGTGATAAGTTTTAATAAGAAATTGATCGATGCCGTTAACCGATAGTTTAATGATAACATGGTTTTTATATTAACTCAATTTAATTAGACATTTCTACGTAGCTTGCTAAGATTAGATGAAGATTTTACATTAAATTTCACTTGAACTTGTCTCATTTTTTTATTTCTTTTTTATTGCATTCAATGACGAGCATGTCGTTCGCCTGTTAGCGGTAAGCGGTAAGCGATACGACCACCCATAAATAGTAGCAACACCATAATTAAGATTATAGTTTTCTTTAAATATTTAAATACAGAATTAACTTAAATTGATACAAATCTAAGATAATTCATACATCAAATTATTCCTTTAGAAGTATGTGATGTATTCGTTTTAAGGGCTCGCCTTCTATCACATCATGTGACGCAACACACGGGCGAAAAGTGGGTGCCCTGGTTGCACCTCTGCCTACCCTTTCGGGGATAATGACGTGATGTGTTTGTTTAGTTTTAGTTTTATATATTGGAGCACAACCCAATTTAGATATAAAAATATTTACTATTGAACGGATATTTCCAGTAGTCGATTATTCGTACTGGGAATCGAATCAAGATTCCATCATATGTACTCGACCAATTCTACTAAACTATTTCGAAAAGATGTATCTAAACATAACCTTCAAATTTTGCGTCGGCGTGCACCTTGTGATCATAAAATGACCCCAATCAAAAAAACATATCGTCTGCCCACTAATTAGTTGCGACACGTGTTATATATACCAATATTAATGTCATTGTGTACATCATATTGCGTTAGACATGAAGCAACTGTGTACGGTATATGGCCTTAACTTGACCAAACTTGTGGATTCTAATATGAATTCTTCGTTTTATTTGCTTTCATTCTCTAGACGGATTGACGTCGGTAATTTTGAGTAGATTTATCTGTATTGCTTAAATGTTAAAGCATTACGGAGGCGCCCTTATTTCCCTAAGGTATTTCTGTCTGGTAATGTGGTACAAAAGTGGATGATAGTGTAGTTGGGAATGGAACGGTGTACCGAGACAATCTCCGGAGGTTCAAAACGCAAGACACACCTCTGACTTTTCGAAGTTACGTGTGTATTGTTTATCATTTATCGTTTGCTAAACATCGTGAGTATATGAAGTCTGCCAACCCGCACTAGGGCAGCGTGGTGGACTAAGGCCTAACCACTCTCACTAGTAAAGGAGGCCCGTGCTCAGCAGTGGGCAGTATACAATACAGGGCTGGTTGCATTGCATGCATTGCAATGTCGTACACATGAATTTAATTTCAAGTTTTTTTTATATCACGAAGGAATAGGTACCTGATCTGACAATTATTTCTAGACTTGTCAGCCAAATCAGAATATGAGTATCATTATGACACTATTGGGTCTACAAGTGGTTCATGAGAAGTCCAAAAGCTAATGTAAAGTTAATCAAAACAACGTTAAATATAGATTTTAATACAGAAAATACACTCCTCTCGTTTATGTGTCCTAAAATATAATAAATAAATAAACTGCTCTATACAAAAAAAAAACAATTGTACATTTGTTTTTTTTTATTATGCACTGTACCTACTTTATGCATTTAAACTAATATTTAAAAGAGCAACACAAGAGTTTCTTGCCCGTTCTTCACTGGTAGAAACTGCTTTCCCAACTGGTGGTAAAGTAATTTTTTGACGAAATCAAAATTAATATATTTTACCATTTTATGAATTCAAGTAAAAAAATCATCCATCCATCCATCCGTACCAGCCCTGTATTATGCCCACTGCTGAGTACGGGCCTCCGCTACAATTGAGAGGGCCTTAGTCCACCACGCTGGTCTAGTACGGGTTGGCGGACTTCACATACCTTCGAAAAAAATCATCTATAGTTTCAATTCAAGGAAGAAAGATACAGTTACTAAGTTGAGCACGTAGCAACATTTATCCACGTGTTTCATTGGGTCTCCCAAGGCCAACATAAAATATTATCAAAAGATTAATAATGCTAATGAAAACACAGAAACTATTCAAATTACCACAGTGACCAAACAACATTTTGGAGACGTTTGTTTCGTACGATAATGGTAGCCTCGAGCGAGTACCAACAAAGCTCGGTTCTTTCGACTGTTGTTTAACTAAATATTGAATATTCGCCCACAAGCTTGTCGTCGGGGATAGTGCAAAACCGCGTTATTAGAACTGGTAAATACCGCGTAAGTGACGAAAAAAGTTTAATTGAAATTGATACTTACAACTTGAAACTTATGATTTATAATAAACTAGACTTCTGCTCGCGGCTTCGCCCGCGTGAAAAAGTTTTCCGGGATAAAAATATTTTCCCGCGATAAAAAGTAGCCTATGTGTTAATCCAGGACATGATCTACCCGTGTGCCAAATTTCATCGAAATCCGTTCAGTAGTTTTTGAGTTTATTCGTTACAAACATACAAATCTTTCCTCTTTATAATATTAGTATAGATACTATACTTTTTTCTTCCACTTACGCGGTATTTACCAATGCTAGTTACACGTTATTGCACCATCCCCAACGAAATGGGATTACGTTTGTGATGCTAAAATGTCGTATTAATATTGATTTATGTTTTGTATCAAGTAAAAGATGTTTTGAATCTAAATAGAATAATATTTTTCATAACTACTATAAAATGTTATTGAGTGATTCCGAAATACAAATATTATGTAGAATTAAAATACTATAACGGTACAAAGTAAGCGAAGAACATAAATTATTATACATAAAGTGAAGATGATGTCGGATAAAACTAGGCAATGGAGAATAAAAGATTGAATATTGAAAATGGATGTCTTAAAAGAAAATACCAAACACCAACGAATATTGTGTTGTGAGTTGTGAATTGTGGGGTTACATAAATGAATACTTACTATCAGATGACTTACGGATTGCATTTCACATTAAAAACATAATATTATTGTTAATTTATGTACGAATGAAGAAGTTTAACATAGAATTTTCAAATCCACTTACATTTGACTTTCTAAAATATAGTTGTAAAGTGTAAACTTTGTCATCTTACCCAAAATTGTTTTCATCGTTCAATGGATTCGTTGTCCGTTTGTCACAAAGGACGGTGGCATTTTATGTAAGTTTGTTTAATTGCGTGGGCTCGGGGCTCGTTTCGGTTGTCTGAGGCCAAAGGAACAATCTCCGGACGTTTGTGTTGGCAGCCGAGCAATTCATAATAACAACCGCTTTCGGTTACACGTTTTTGTTTAATGTTCTTTTTGAGATTGTTCAGAGAAGGGCTTTTTTACGAGAACGGCAAAGTGATGGCACTGCACCTGATGTTAAGTGGAGTCCAGATAATGTCACCGATGAGAGATGATTATCCCTTGCCAGTTGACACAATTATGCCGGCTGGTTAGAACCGGATATACACAGGCTGATCCCGGAACGCGTCACACTTAGATGGACCACTGTGCCAGGTTTTAACACATTGTGTATGGTGGTTGCTATCCGGGCGGATACAGATATCCTACCAACAGCAAATGGTATCTTACTTAATATTATAAAGCTGAAGAGTTTGTTTGTTTGTTTGAACGCGCTAATCTCAGGAACTATTCGACCGATTTAGAAAATTCTTTCACTCATAGGAAGCTACATTACTCATGAGTGCTATAGGCTACTTTTTATCCCGGGAAAATATTTTTATACCGGAAAAACTTTGTCACGCGGGTGGAGCCGCGGGCCAATGCTATTAATGAATAATATTGATGATTCTGGTAATGTGTATGTCTAGGGGGGCGTTGATCACTTACCCTCAGATGATCCACATGCTTGTAAGTCCTCTCCACTAGGAAACATTTTTGGAAATCAGTTATTCAATAGATCACTTTGCTGCTATCGACTATCCATAGATTTAAATAAGTTCACAAAGACTGAAGACATAAAAGAGAAGTTTTAAAGTTGTGATAAAACTATACCAGCTGATTCGTCATAGATTATCTCATGTTGTCTAGAAACCGTCTGTTGAGGTTTAGGTGCATTTATTTGTAAACTAAAAGTGTATGTCACGAGTTAATGTAGATATATTTTACCTTCTAAAATGTTCTATTCTATGTTTTATTTTATTATAATGTGACTTCGCATACGATGTGACGTAACATAAAAGCTTATAAATTATGCTAAACCCAATATTCTCTGGGTGTTTGCGTATTATGTAAAATACGCGACCAAGTTTGAAAGTGCTTTCACTTTTATTCTAAACTATATTCTTTTATTCTTTGGTTATCCTTTTAGAATAAACTCATTCATATTTTGTGCAACGCGGCGTTTTATTTGTAATTTTAGTTCATAATTTTCTGTATCTCTTCTGCGGCACTGCCTCTAAATATCAAGACATGCTCTAGTTAAACACTTATTAAAAATAATTCATTCTGAATCACCAAATTTGCTAAGTGCTCTTTGCAATTTCGGCTAATTGAAGTGTTTAAAATTATTATTGTCAAGTTCAATTATAATAATCGGTGTTTATAATTCAGTTAACTGGTTTAAATTGATTCTAAGAAGGTTTGACAAAAATCTTGGCAGTCGCGAGTCGCTTTTTGGAGACGATTATCTCATTGAAACAGTTTACATTAAATGATTTATGTTCATTGTTCGTGAACAACATTGCATACTTACCTATTGCCAGATTCAATTGGAATCTTTTTCTTTAAAATATAAAATCCTAGTGGCATATTGTAATATTCACTGATTTTGTGTGCATTCTTATTACTTAATCTTTTTTCCACGTTATTGACATGAAATTAAAAAAGTGCCATCTGCCACCTTAGCAAGGTATATTTTTTTTTTTATATTATAACAAGTTTTTATAAAAATAAACAGCGTTCTCGTCACGAAACTGACGCGGCCGAGAGTCGGGACATATGTCGCCTGTCCGCGTTTCCCTCACTGTCTGTTTAATGAGATTTTTTAATTTAATTAAAATCGTAATCGGTAATGCCACGTGTATATTTAATTTAACTAACTATGTCGCTCCGTGATATCAGGGATTGTAAGTGCGCGGATTAATTTACTAAATTTGGAATTTGAGTTGATTTCGTAAAACAGCTGACTTACATTTTTATTAATTACTACTGACAATAAATGACCTTCAATAAGTTATAAATTATAATGCTAATAAATCTACTGGATATATTAAGAGATGAATGACAGATAATGAATGCAAAAATAACATTATGACGTCATCGGCATTAGACAACAGGTGTGACAGAGATAGTAAGATATTCCTATTCTTCAATATTTGAATACTTATAAAATTTTATTGAAATTTTCGTAGCAATTACAATAATATATTTAAAGATTGTTTTTTAAGTTATTTATTGTCATATCCGTATTATTAATATTATTATTAAAAATGTAAATCAGTTAACAAAAGCCACTAACATTATTCAAGGCCATTATGACACCGGTATAGAATAAAAATAACATAAAATTATACTAACATCCTGCTCAAGAATCAACAAAAATATGATTTAACAGTACATGGAGGGCTTCGTTCCACCGGTAGTGATTTTGCTATGTCTTTTTGACTTCCTTTCTTGCAAAAAATCATAACTTGCCACGTTTTTTACCCGACTACGAGGAAACGAAGAAGACTAATGATTTTAAAACCCTGTGTTGTATGTATAGAGTACATTTTATGTTCCACTCTAGCGTCGCTCCTAGTGCACAGATTTTGACTAATGAGGTGTCTATCAATTGGTCCTTATTGTGTGATGATTGGTATGGATATTTATTTTCAAATTCCAATTTTTCGTAATAGTGATTTTTAATAAAATACGCATACGCATATTCACGCCTTTTATCCCCGAAGGGGTAGGCAGAGGCGCAACTAGTGCACCCACTTTTCGCCGTGCGCACTCCGTCCCATGATATGATAGGGGGCAAGCCTATCGCCATATCGGGCACAAATTCCAGACTCCGGGCTGACACTGAATAGAAAAATCCAATATCACTTTGCCGGACCCGGGGATCGAACCCGAGACCTCAGCATTGCAGTCGTACCGTAATACAACTACGCCACCGAGGCACCCCGCTGTTTAATAAAATAGTTTTGTATTAATAATGTCAGACAGCACGTAAGTTTTTTTATTTCTATTTTGTGTCATATATGGACTAATGGTGTTAATTCTTTAAAATCTTAGACTCACCAAACTGCTCTGACTGTGGAGTGAAGGAAGATGTACACCATATTTTGTCGGAGTGTGTACGGAGTGGACCTCATATTTTAGTTAGTAATATAGGGGATTTTAATAGTATGTTGTCGGCTCCTATGTCAGAAGGGGCTAGGGTTTTGGTTAAAAAATATTTTAAGTGTACTATGGTGAATGTTTAGTCTGTAGAAATGTATTTAAGTGGACGTATGGAGCGACTTGGTCGTAATATTCGACAAAGCTCCTTAAAATAAGAATAAAAAAAAAAAAACTCTGAAATAAGCTCGGCGACCTGTAGTTGCACTATTTGTCTCTATGCCTTTTTTTTTTTTTTTTTTTTTTTTTTTTTTTTTTTTTTTTTTTTTTCGCGGGGTAAAAACGCGTTATCGCTACCACCACTGGGGGTGAGTGGAACGGTTATGTTGGTTTCGCACAGTCTTACGGCCCAATGTCGACACTCGGGAGTATAGCATCATCCGAGCGAGCATTGGACCGAGTCCCTAACACTATGTACACCCTACACCGGCATACCAACCAAAACCCGCGGTGGCCTTCTTCGGCGCATACGAGACGGCCCCGGGGTATCTTGTTGCACTAAGATAGCTGCACGGGACCGTCCCTGCGCGGTGCCGTTGCGGCTCTTCTCTATACAAGGGGGCTAAGATGCCCCCGAACTCTAAAGGACGCCTTTGGCGTCTACGACAACGGGAGACCGACCACCCGCATTGTCGTCCACCTCGGAGTCGCTTAAATTGGACTGAGCAGCCCCCCGCTGCTCGCCCCGCGACTCTCTTGAAGCCCCATTTAGTCGCCTCTTACGACAGGCAGGAGATGCCGTGGCGGAACTCTCTAAATGCCCCCGGACCACAGGGCACGAGGCGCCGGTCAGTCGTCCACCCGGCGCCTCCTACGTCTCCTCTGGCTACGGGCGGGATCGTTCTGCTCACGATCCCGCCCGGCGCTCTCCTTCCGCGAGATGACGCACTCGCAGAAGGAGACCATCGCTCGCCAAGACCTCCAGCCGCCAACCATGGCAGACACCATGGCCGGCAGCGAGAGATCTCCTCCGACGACTGCTCTAAGAGCGCTGCGTTGTAGATCCCAAGCTGGGCACTCCTCGAGAGTGTGTTGGACCGTGTCCTCGCGGCCGTTGCCACAGTGGTGGCACACGGCGGACTCTTCTTTTCCGATCCGACACAGAAACGAGCCGAAACACCCGTGGCCCGTCAGTACCTGTGTCAGACGG
Organism: Sphinx pinastri; assembly: GCA_947568825.1. NCBI lineage: Eukaryota > Metazoa > Arthropoda > Insecta > Lepidoptera > Sphingidae > Sphinx > Sphinx pinastri. The sequence continues at coordinate 7,402,864 of OX387639.1, read as the reverse complement.
AATGTCGGCGCACCGTGGCGCCTGTCAAGCCAGCTTAAGAAGACAGGTCGCACTGCCGCGACGGTCCTCAAGCCCGCATTCGGGCTCTCCAGCCTGGTATGCCACTCCTCCACGGCGGCGTTGCGGATGGAGGCCAATTGGACCTTGATCTCCCTCGGGGCCAGTCTCCGCCCGAGACGTGATGCCTCCTCACGCCAGAAGAATACTGACGAGAGGTATTTGGCATCCAATTCCCATGGCAGAGTACCGGCCAAGACGCTTGTCTCTATGCCTACCCCTTTGTAAATACAGGAAGAGTTAAAGTATGTAGGGAGTATTGTGTTCAAATTGAAGAAACTAACCCAGTATGTCGCAAATTGCGACTAACACTTGAAATAATCCCGAATCTTCATTTAGTAATGAGGTCAGCTGATAGCCGCACATGCAAAACACGTCTGCCGTTATCAATAAGAAAAAAAAAACAAATGTTATTTTGTCACTCTTTTCCTAATGTATATGGGTGTAGGTATGTATGTTTTCCTTGGCCGTTGGGTGGTATATTTAAACAAAAACACTTAGACCCTTTGTCCCAAAAGAGTAGGCAGAGGTGCAACTAGGGCACCCATCAACCCCGACAGGATCAACTATGACTCCCATTGGGTGGTAGGTATATTTAAAAATTACTAAAATATATTTTAGAAGCATTCTCTAACATCAAAATAGTTTTATTCACTTTGTACTTTAATTCCCTTTATTCGAAGTCGCACAGTCACCACCAATTTCTAATTTAGACACATACTAAATAAGTCATGAAATTATTCATACAGCACATAATTTTTTGTACCTATTTTTTTATAGAAATTAGTTTTAAAACGAATGCGTAGTTGTATTACGGTATGACTGCAATGCTGAGTTCTAAATTCAGTATCAGCCCGGAGTCTGGAATTTGTGCCTGATATGGCGATAGGCTCGCCCCTTATCACATCATGGGACGGAATACATATAATAAGTAGTAAGGGATTCACCGATACTGGAGCAGGTTCGACGGCCGGTCCGCGGCGCTCCGGCGGCTGATCGCCGACGTTTTCGATTGCTCCAGATTCGGCCCGCGGAACCCGCGAATAAATCCGCGGATTACTTTAATACCTACCGCGGATTAATTTGATACCTACCGCGGATTAATTTGATACCTACCGCGGATTAACTTGATACCTACCGCGGATTAATTTGATATCGACCGCGGATTACTTTGATAACACCCGCGAATAAAAATTATATCGTCCGCGGAATCCGTTTCATATCACCCGCGAGGTAGGTATGAACCACAAATTTGTTCATGGTCTACGGTTCCCTTAAGCTTGTACCTTTTCCCTGTTCGTTGTGCTTTTAACTTTCTACTTTCTATCGGCGATCCTTTTTTTTATTTGAAGGATGCAAAGGTCTTTGTCGCGTATTTCTATTAACTCGTGTTTCTACGCAAAAGCCGTTTAAAATTACTTAATAGTTACCCTTTACGCATTACGAGCATTGTTTATGATAGATAAAGCAACATTTTCCCTGTTTCGTTGTGTTATTGACTTTCTACTTTCTATCGGCGACCCTTTTTTATTTGAAGGATGCAAAGGTCTTTGTCTCGTATTTCTATTAACTCGTGTTTCTACTTAAAAGCCGTTTAAAATTACTTAATAGTCGCCCTTTACGCATTACGGGCATTGTTTATTATAGATAAAGCAATCGTTACAATACACCATACCTTTCTCAAATTCTAGGTAAAACCCTTTGGGTCTTCTCATTGTCATAATAATTACGGTTCCCATTATTCACATTACCTGATATTACGTATTCAACGGAACATTTAAGGTGAAAGTCGAAACATGTTGGATCTTGTCTGCAAGGAAACAATACTCCCTCTCCATATAAAAGACCGACGCAAAATCACATGGTATCGTATTCCACTCTGTGCTCTGCTCGAAGTGTGATCTCCAGTTGTTTGTAACAGTGAAGTGATAGTAAAATTGTGAAATAGTTAAATAGTGAAAGTGTTATAAAAATGAATGTAAGTACCTTTATATACTTTGATCTAAAAGTGTTGTAACCAGATGTTTCATTAATTGTTTATGCCATGTGTTGTCCACCAGGTTAATACATTTTAGCTATCTTTGATGTCTTATTAATTTATCATTGTTACTAATGTGTACATGTATACTTCGCATACCTATAAGTATTTATCATACAGTACTTACTTAACCGATAATTAAAACAGTTTCATTTCATTTTGTTACAGTTTTCTGAAAATACTTTCAAAAACTACTATTATGCTGAAGAAATCGACGAACCTAGTGATGAAGAAGGTACACTCGCCTTTAAAGTAAAAAAAGCGATATTAGCAAATAAAAGACCGATCGAATGCAACAGCATTGATGAGTTCTTCGAAAAACCAAAAAAGAAGAAGACAACAACAAGAAAGTCATCCAGTGTTGGTCGATCGACGAGCGGTGGTGTTTCATACATCCGATCAAACAGCGATGACAACAGTTCTGCATCACATCTCATAAAAATTGAGGTGTATGAAGTGAATAAAATAAAAAACATCGCACCGACGGAACATTGGAAACACGCTGATGTGCGAGTTAAATATTACGCGGAAAACGACAGTGATAAGAACTTGCAAAGTGTCAAGGACACTATATACAATATAACCAAACAGTTGGCTAGTAAGGACGATTGTGTGAAATATTTTATAGACACAGACAAATGAACAAAAGTGCCAGTGCGTGTCAATGTTTTAATATCATAACTTTAATCATATGCTTTGTACTACTATTATTGAAATAAGAAACTATTATTGTATTAACTGTACTTAAGAATCTACCTGTTTAAATTTAACTTACATTGTATTGTATTTAAACTTTGTACTCTTTTAAGTTACATACTTAATAGATTCATTTGTTTTTGATTCTAGAACTCTTTGTGAATTGTGTTATTGCTAAGTATTATTGTAAATAGTTATAAGTCTTTTTAGTGTTTTTTCATGCTCATGCTTACGATTGTAAAGTTATTGGGAACATTCATAAATTGTTTGGAAAAAAGTGGATAGCTTAGAATGTAATTACATTGTTTTGGGTAGTATATAAGCGTTGAAATAACTTTTAAAAATACTGAGACATTCCTTACCATGGATACAAGCTGTGATTTATACAACATGGAACTCGTCGCACTTCTCGAAAATATCGAATCAATGGATCTGATGTCATCGCAATACGACAAAGAACTGTACGAGCTCTGTGATAAAATGGAACAAAGACAAGTTGAAACGTGAGTAAAACATTTTTTATTATTTTAAGACTAGTTGCAACATGTTTTGGGAATCCATGAAGAGGGGATACACTTAAAGTATTTATAATGGTTCGAACATCTTGCACAATCATTCAACTTGTTTCTTCCGTTTATATTTTTAACATTGAAGTGCAACCAAAATGTACCACTCACTTGATATTTCTAGTTTATCTCAGAGTGAGATTGCAAGTTTCGATAAAAAGATAATTTTACATAAATATCATCGTTTCATACGGTTTTGGTATATATTAAATGTTTTGCCAGAATCAATGTTGGGAGATCCTGATATTTCTCCTTATTATACACCATGTAGTGGACATAAAATCTCAAAACAAACTCATTCCGATGAGGATGATATTGATGGTGTATTATCAATGAAAGCATATTGTTTGCAGTGTAAATAACAAATAATGTTAGTATCTATTTAAATAATAGAAACATAGTAGCATATTTATTTCGTGCGATAACATTTTTTTAACAGTTTTCTTATCCATCAGATCTATGCAGAATGGAGAAGGCAGCAGGAAAAGATTAGCGCCAACTGAATTGTTTGAAGAGGATCCATTAAAGAGAAGAAAAAATATTCATCTTGAAGCTCCTTCGACATCTACATCGTCGCTGGATAACATTTTAAATGTAAGTACAGAACAGCATAATGATAAAATTGAATGTCCTGAGTGTCGCATATATGTATCAAAAAAATATATGACCAGTCACTATAAGAGCAATAAACATAAAAATAATTTAATTAGAAGAGATAATAATCTACCTAATGTTCAATTCATTGATAGTGCTTTCGGTAATAGAATTATTACATATCGAGTGAAATCTAGTTTAGTTTCTGATACACAGCTTGAATCACCTGAATTATTTTTACAAAATATTAAAAAAATAATTTATACATTACTAGAACGATCTATCTTAGAATATTCTGTTGTAAAAGTTAATTTTATTCTCAATGCGGATTTCACACAAGAAACAAAAAATCTACACAATGTTTTTGATTTTCAAATTTCAAACTATCTTGTTTGTCAAGGTGATGATAAAGATATTATTTTCTCATCTATAATTACCGAAATAACAAACAAAATGACCAATTTCCAAAAAAAAGGTAGTGGATGGAGTTTAGTTAAAATAAATCACTTGGATATGAATGTCAACAAATTTAACCCATTGCGTGGATCTTCATACATAGACCTACCGTTAGATATAAAACATAAGAAAGCTGTAATCAATGTTCAAAATAACGATCACGAATGCTTTCGTTGGGCAGTTTTGTCAGGATTATTTCCAGCTACTCATAGTTCCAATAGGGTATCATCTTATGTAATACACAAAAACAAACTAAAATTTGATAACCTATCGTTTCCTATAAAAATTAATGACATCCATAAGTTTGAAAAATTAAATAGTATAAGTATTAATGTTTTTGGATTACAATATGATTCAATAAGCAAATCAAATAAAGTTGTGGGTCCATTACACTTTACGAAACACCGTAAAAATACTCACTTAAACTTATTGTATATATCTCAAGGTTCTAAAGGTCATTTCTGTTATATTAAAAACCTCTCGAGATTATTATCTAAACAGTTATCGACTTCTGAACATGCAGTTCATATTTGTGATGGGTGTTTATTAAATTTCACGTCATTAGATAATTTAAAACGACACCAAGAAAATGACTGTTTCAATGTGTGCACAAATTTACCATCGGAAAACGATAGAAAAAGAAACTGGTTTAATGAATTAATACCATCAAACCACATTTCATTTAACAACTATGAACGTAAATTAAGAGTTCCATTCGTTGTGTATGCTGACTTTGAAGCATTTTTAAAACCAATAGAGAGTTGTTCTAACAATCCAAATCAATCATCAACTGTTAATATTCAAAAACATGAAACGTATAGTTTTGGGTATTATGTTAAATGTTCTTATGATGATAATCTTTCAGTATATAGGTCTTATACAGGGCAAGATTGTGCGCTAAAATTTATGCAATTCATTTACGCAGATTTAGAAAATATTTGTAAAAAGAATTCTTTTGTCAAATCACCATTACCGTTAACTGAAGAAAATAAAATAAATATCAATCAAAGTGAGTCTTGTTACATTTGTGCTACTAAATTAAACGTGGATAGAACAATATCTTATAATTGGCATACTGGTGCATATGAAGGTGTAGCTCATAGAGTATGCTCTCAGAAATACAAAGCTCCTAATTTTGTGCCAGTGTTTTTACATAATTTAAGTAATTATGACGCTCATTTCATAGTGCATGGTCTTGATTTCGAGAAAGGTGACATTGAACTTATTCCTGAGAACAAGGAAAAATATATTTCTTTTTCTAAAGTTTTACAAATCAATAACAGAGTTATAAAATTACGATTTCTTGATTCTTTTAAATTTATGTCAAGTAGCCTTAACAAATTAGCTCAGAACTTATTACTTGAACAATTTCGTGAACTCAAATTAAAATATCCATGTGAAGAAGATTTTAAACGTTTAATAAGAAAAGGTGTTTATCCATACGAATACATGACGACATTTGATTCTTTAAAAATAACTTCTCTTCCCACTCGCGATCAATTTTATAGTTCTTTAAATGATAGTCACATTACAGAAAGTGAATACCATCATGCTCAAGACGTGTGGAATCATTTTAATTGTAAAAACATGGGTGAATATTCAGACCTGTATTTAAAAACAGATGTATTGTTGTTAGCAGATATATTTGAAAACTTTAGGGATGTCTGTCTTAAAACATACGGTTTAGATCCTGCCCACTATTATACAGCACCTGGTTTAAGTTGGGATGCTATGTTAAATTTTACCAAAATAAATTTGGAACTTTTAACAGATATCGACAAGGTTACGTTTATAGCGAATAATATTCGGGGGGGTATATCACAATGCAGCAATAGACATGCAGTGGCAAATAACATGTTTATGTCGGAATACGATTCAGATAAACCATCTTCATTTTTGATGTACTTAGACGCAAATAACCTTTATGGTTGGGCTATGTCCCAATGTCTCCCAACAGGCAAATTTGAATGGGTCGATATAAATACAGATTTTAATATAGCCGATGATGCCAAACATGGTTTAATTTTGGAAGTAGATTTAGAATATTCAAAAAATTTACATGATTTTCATTCAGATTTTCCATTTTGTCCAGAAAACGTATGTTTAGGAAACAGCAAAGACAGGAAACTGATCCCAAATTTAAAAAATAAAAAAAATACGTCATTCATTATAGAAACCTTAAGCAATGTTTAAAAAATGGTCTCCGATTGGTTAAAGTACATAGAATTTTAAAATTTGAACAATCCGCGTGGTTGAAAAGTTACATAGACTTGAATACTCATATGCGTTCATTAGCCACTTCAGATTTTGAGAAAGATTTTTTTAAACTTATGAATAATTCTGTTTTTGGTAAAACAATGGAAAATGTAAGAAAACGAGTTAATGTCAAATTAATTAATCATTGGTTAAATCGTGGCAAAACTCAAGGTGCTCAATCTTTGATAGCAAGACCAGAATTCCATAGTTTATCTATATTCTCAGAGAGCTTAGTTGCAATACAATTAAATAAAACTAACGTTTTATATAATAAACCAATTTACCTCGGTTTTTGTATTTTAGATATATCTAAAACATTACTATACGATTTCCATTACGATTATATGAAAATGAAATATCAAGATAATATTAAGTTACTATATAGGGTCATTCGGCCTAAAAGTACGCACTTTTTTTTCTATCGTCTACACAGTCAAAAATATAGTGCCTTGAAAAACGTTTTAACACTCTATGTAAAGTAAATTTATTCTACTTTCATTATTGAATGAGTTTTTGTACATTGCTTCATTGTTTTTTTTGCAATACATGTTTAAGTGCATCGGGAGAAATTCGTACTATTGACCCGTAATGTGGGTAAAACTACGCAGAGTGTTTAATGAGAATATTTTTTTTCTGTATAAGGCCTAAAAATCTTTACAAATAATATTCGACTTAATTGCAGCTTAAAGAAGAAAAAACCATGCGATCATTGTAATGAAGTTATAACAGGGTGCGTACTTTTAACCTCGTACTCTTATCCAAACTGGAAATATTTTAAACAATCACACGTTAGTTGAGACGCATTTATTTTCTAGGACAGAATTAATAACTAAAATAAATACTATAATAATCATGTAAACTTAACATAATTAACGAACTTTTGTAAACTGATGCACCGTCTAGCCATACACTTTTTTCCCAGCACAAAATATTGGTAACTAATCAACAAAATCACATTGATCACCGTTTTTCGCTAAACAAGTGAGGCTTGGTAAAATAGTTTGTGGCTCTGACATCGTCCCTGACGCGGCCCTTGTCTAGCCGAAAAAGTGTCTGAGTCCCTTCAATAGATTCCGAGATATTGACAATGCGAACTTTTACCCACTGCGTGCTGTTGCCCCGAATGACCCTACTGATACCGATAGCTTAATATATCAAATATTTACGCAAAATTATTATGCTGATATAAAACTTGATTTAGTCAACTACTTTGATACGTCCGACTATCCACCAAATAATCAATATGGTTTACCATTATTGAATAAAAAACGGTTAGGTTTTTTTAAAGACGAAAATAACGGTAAAATTCTTAAAGAGTTTGTAGGTCTTCGCTCTAAAATGTATGCAATGGATGTGCAGAATAAATGTATATGTAAAGCAAAAGGGATTAACAAAAGTGTAACAAAAAAATTTTGTCTTACCGATTATAAATCATGTTTATATGAAAAGAAAACGCAATACAGTGAAATGATAAGATTTAAATCAATTAAACATGCTATATATACACAAAAAATTAATAAAATATCTTTATCACACAATGACACAAAACGTTATTTAATAGAAAATTCAACAGATACTCTTGCATGGGGTCATTATAAAATAAAGGACATTTGATTTTATCAACGATTTCTGTACAACGAAAATATGTATGTTAATGTGTGTGTGTGTTTTAATTGTGGTTTTTAATAACTTAAAGTTCTGTCTTTATTATGTACTATCTTTTTTCTTTATTTTTTTACTATGACAACTGTTTTGTATAATATCATGAAAAATTAGATGTAAATTTTAATGTATGTAGTTAGTTATTTGTTATACCTGATTTAACTTTATTTTATAATAATTTTCTTACTGTAATATTTTTCAAAACAGCTATGAACTGTATGTGATCATTTTTCAAAGTATTTGTGTATGTAATCTTTGTATATAAAACAAAATCAAATATAATACATTCAATCGTAACTTCTAGTTTTATTCATTCCGAAACGCTTTTCGAGTTCACACGTGCATTTAAAAATGTTTCATTTTTATCATCCTTTTACTGCCATAGTTGCAGGTCCAAGTGGATGTGGAAAGTCTAATTTTGTAACAAACTTTATTAAACATATTAATGAGGTGTGCAACACAAATTTTCATCAAATTACTTGGTGTTTTGATGAAATGCAGCCCTTATATAATTTACCAAATGTAAACTATTATCAGGGTATACCAGATTTGAATATGTTTGATGGAAAGGAAGCTAACTTTATTATTATCGATGATCTCATGAGGGAATCTGATGGTCGCATTGTTGACATATTTACCAAAGGTAGTCATCATAGGAACTTGAGTGTATTTTACATTACTCAAAATTTATTTCATCAAGGTAAAGGACAAAGAGACATTTCTTTGAATTCAAACTACATAATTTATTTTAAAAACCCACGTGATAAAACTCAAATACGTTACTTAGCACGACAAGTATCACCAGAAAATAGCAAATTCATAGAAGATGCTTACAGAGATGCTACAAAAGAAGCACATGGCTATTTGATGATAGATCTAAAACAAGACACTTTTGACATGTGTCGAATTAAATCAAAGATATTTCCATCTGATGGTCATTCTACAGTGTACATTCCCACAAAAGAGTTTAAATATGTCAAGAACCAACCAATACCCGTCATTTACAAATGATGGATCGACGCTTAAAGACGCATGAACACTTATTAAATGCTCTTTATAAACTTAAACCAAAACATCAACAAGCTCTTTTAAAAGTCTGTAACGAAAACGAAATTAATTTTATATGTGAATGTATTCATAACGTTTTACAAGGAAATATAAAACTTGAAGAAAAATCAAAGAGTAAACTAAAAAAGTATAAAAATCTACTACGAAAATTGGTACGTAAAAGTACAAATAAAATAAGAAAGAATATTATAGTTCAAAAAGGTGGTGCATTTCTTCCGATTATATTGGGTTCTATTTTGAGTGGATTGATAAGTGGACTAGTTTAAAAATGGAACACGCCAAAAAAATGCTGTCAGTTGATCCAAGCTTAATAGATAAGTTAAATCAAAAAAGAAATGAAAATCCTACCTCTCGTTTAGATAGTGAAATGGAAAAAATACTCGACAGTAATATGGATGATCGAAAAAAGTGTAAATTATACTTACAAATTTTACAAAGATATCTTCACTTTATGGAAGAAGATCGTCGTCCCATTGAACTCCCTATAATAACTTCAAATGACGATAACATTAAACCCACATCTGAAAGCTGGAAATTTTTTAATATAAATAATGATATCAAGAATAAAGATGTAGTTGTCAGTCAGACACTGAGTGATGAAGAGAAGCAACAAGAAAGTTTTACACTCGAAAAAAAACCTTCCTACTCAACAAAACAAATTTTAAATTTAATACCAAAAACATATGTAAAAAAAGGTGAGTTGTTATTGAATTCGGTGTCACTAAATAAAAACAAAATTTATTGGAATGATGCTGGCACAGTGATTGTAGATAATGAAGCGATTCCTAACAGTAACATTATCGATTTAGTAAGCGATACACTGCGACCATTAAAAAACAACGACCCACCTGGTTGGGAAAAATTTGCTAAAGCGTTAAAGGATTTAAAAGTACCTTTAACATATATTGGCAATCCAAAAAGACGTGAGTACATAGCTCGACTTCAAAACGCCATCGAAGAACAACCGCCACAAAACACAGAGGTATATTTGACGCCAACGAGCGAAGATAAACACGCAAATAAAATTAAGAAAAAGATTGATTGGGAAAAATGGACCCCTTATTAGAAATAGATCAAATTTATTATGATGTATCACACCCAGCTGGATATAGCAATATCGACAAATTATCAAAAGCTATGAAAGGTAAAATGAAAAAGGAAGAAGTTAAAAACTGGTTGCAATCCCAATCTACGTATACACTCCACAAACCAGTACATAGAAAATTCCCTCGGAACAAATACGTTCTCTCTAATCTCAATGAACTTTGGCAAGCTGACTTAAGCGACATGCGGACTTATTCTAAAGATAATAAAGGTTTCAACTACATTCTTTGTGTTATTGATGTTTTTAGTAAATATGCATATGCTAGACCCTTGAAAAAGAAAAATTCAGAAACCGTAAAAAAGTGTTTCGACAGTATATTTAATGAAGCTAATACTACACCCACTCACATTCAATCTGATAAAGGCACTGAATTTGTATCGAAAGATGTTCAAAGATACTTTAAAACAAAAAACATAAATTACTATACGACAAATAATCCAGACATCAAAGCAAGCATTGTAGAAAGATTTCAAAGAACGCTAAAAATGAAGATGTGGCGCTATTTTACACACAAGAATACACATAAATATATTGATATTTTGCAGAATTTGATACACTCTTACAATCATAGTTTCCATTCTAGTATTAAAATGTGTCCTTCAGATGTTAATTCTAATAATATAATGACAGTTTGGAGTAATTTATATGAAAAATCTGAAAAATCATCAAAAACTATACTACCTATGTTTCATGTCGGTGACCATGTCAGAATAACTAAATATAAACATGTATTCCAAAAAGGTTATGAATCTAATTGGAGCGATGAAATATTTGTGATTTCTTCTATAATAGAACGTACTCCGTGGCCCGTTTATACCATAAAAGATTTAGATGGTGAGGAGATAGTAGGAACGTTTTATGAACGAGAATTACAAAAGGTCATTTATGACCCCACCATTGAACACAAGATTGATAAAATAATTCGCTCTCGTTACTCTGGCAGCAGACAACAAGTGTTAGTTAAGTGGAAAGGTTATCCAAACAAATTTAATAGTTGGATTTTAGTTTCCAGTTTAAAAAAAATATGATTAAAGATTTTTATTTAACTTTACTTAGCAATAGTTCAATGGAATATTTTCCTGAGAACAAAACATCAATTTTTTCAACAAAATTACCCAAACCCATAATATTGGAAGGAGAATGGTGTGTAGGAATCGTTGAATTCCAATATCCATGCACCATGTTTACTGTTCAAGATCATGAGAATGTTATTTACATAACAAAAATCATGAAAATGCCCAATGAAGACAAACTATCTACAGTTTATTATAAGACCCACATACCTGCCACAAACTATGATAATATTAACCATATTTTATCAGCATTAAATAATATAAGAGAAAAAATCAAATTCCGCTACGATAATATATCTAAATTCGTTTCTGTTTCTGTGTTAGACGAATCAATAAAATCTGTAACATTATCTCCTAAACTAGGCTTACAGTTGGGATTTGAACCAAACAGAAACCTTGTTGAAAAGAATTTAGCTAAATGTCCAGCTAATTTACATTTAGGGTTACCATCTCAACTATTCGTTTACTGTGATATAGTTGAACCTCAAATTGTAGGTGATGTAATGACACCTCTTCTGAGAGTAATACCATTAGATCCTTCAAAATACATCTATGGTGCCAATAAAATGCATGTATTTTCACCTCCTCATTACTTATCGGTAATGCGAAGAGAATTCGATACCATTGAAATAGATATAAGGTCAAGCACCGGACAAAAGATACCATTTCAATTTGGAACGGTGTGTGTTAAACTACATTTTAAAAAATTATAATGCATTTTGAACGCTCCAACATATGTCCTTATCAACGCTATTATTCTCATCAGGCTGGTTCAGGTATAGGGGTGGCATATAAAGGGGCGCCTTATCAAAAAGGACATGGAATTGGTAGTTTTCTTGGGGGATTGTTTAGGTCAGTTTTACCATTATTATCTAGCGGTGTTCGAGCTGTTGGTAAAGAGGCATTGAGCGCTGGTGTTGGTCTATTGACAGATATGGTTAGTGCGCGACCAATGGAAGATTCAATAAAAGCACGTCTTAAAGAAGTTGGTTCCAACTTGAAACGCAAGGCTGATGAAAAAATAGATAAAATCAATATGTCTGGATCCGGATATATAACAAAACGAAAACGTCTACCTGGAGTCAGTCCGTCGTTGACCGCGAAAGTGAAAGCTCTAAAAAAATCAAAAATTACTCAAAAACAAATCAAGGACATATTTTCTAACAATTAATCAAAATGTCTTTTTTACATAGTCATTCCTGTGAATGTATAAAGTCCGAATTGGATTTGTTTGCATTGCCGTCAACTCAAACTAGCATTGAAAGTGGAATTTGGATCCATTATAAACCAATTTCATCTCTTGCCGATGATGGTCCTATAGAATTTCAAATTCCTGGAGCAGGAGATGACTACATAGATTTATCTCATACGTTACTTCACTTGAAAGCGAAAATAGTAAATCAAGATAACACCAAACTAACCGCATCTACAGTCGTTGCTCCGGTGAATAATTGGTTGCACTCACTCTTCAGTCAACTTGATGTCTACTTAAATCAAAAACTTGTATCACCACCCAATAACACATATGCTTATCGTGCGTATATAGAAAACTTATTGAACTATGCTCCTGCAGCAAAAAAATCTCACCTCACCTGTGGTTTATGGTATGAAGATACAGCTGGAAAAATGGATTCCACCGATGATACTAATAAAGGATTTACTAAGAGGCAAGAATTATCTAGTGAAAGTAAAGAAATGGAAATGATTGGTCACTTACATGGTGATTTATTCAATCAAGAAAAATTTTTAATCAATGGTGTTGATATATGTGTTAAGTTAATTCGTTCTAGAGAAAATTTCAATCTCATGGCCTCTACAGGTGACCTTAAATTAAAGGTATCTATTACGGATGCATCTTTGATTATTCGTAGAGCACGAATCAATCCCAGCGTGTTACTTGCTCATCAAAAGGTCTTAGCTTCTACCACAGCTAAATACCCCATTACTCGAGCTGAAGTTAAAGTTTTAACAATACCATCAGGTGTTCAAGGAAAAACTCTAGATAACATTTTCTTAGGACAATTACCTAAAAGGTGTATAGTGGGATTTGTAAATAACGCTGCTTTCAATGGAAACCTCACTAAGAACCCATTTAACTTTCAAAATTACGACATCAATACTTTTAGTTTATATATAGACGGTCAACAAATACCATCAAAGGCTTTACAACCCTCATTTGAGAACAAAATTTTTACTTCAGTATATCATACATTGTTTTCTGGAACAGGTATACACTTTCTCAATGAAGGTAATGGGATATCCCGAGAACAATACGCTGAAGGGTATTGTATGTTAGCGTTTGATTTGACACCTGATTTATCAGCAAACTCTGCAAGTCATTGGAATCTTGTAAAGCATGGTAGTGTGAGATTAGAAGTGCGTTTTGAAACAGCTTTATCACAAACTATTAATTGCATTGTTTATGCGGAGTTTGATAATGTTATTGAAATAGATAAAAACCGCAATATTTCAGTAGATTATAGTAGTTAAGAACACAAAATTAACTGTTTAAGATTAGATTAAGCGTGAATAATGTAATTCAGATTTGTTGTTAGATTTAAGTTACCAATAAAACGAATTCATAAAATATTAAGTTCTTTGTTTAACTATAATCCTTGCAACCCCACAACAAGAGTCAACTTGGCTGATAAGTACCATAATAGTGTCTTGTTAACCTTATATGAGACATTACCACTTTATCATTCGACCTGATAAGATTCTGCAGCGATACGGTGAATAAAAATGAATACAATAGAAATACAGAATTACTTAAAGAAAATTGATCCAAGTATTGAATATAATGTATATGCAGCCAATCGTCTACCAATATATGTGGTAACTCCTACATACGTAGTTAGCAACTTAGACTCTGATAACAAACCAGGTTCTCACTGGGTCGCCATACACATAGATAAGAATGGTTTTGGACAGTACTTTGATTCATACGGTCGACCACCTCAAGGATACCACCGAATGTTTTTAGCGAGAAATTCTAGAATGTGGAATTACAATACAAGTCGAATTCAAAATGACTTTACTATAGTTTGTGGAGAGTACTGTTTAATGTATCTGTATTATAAATACTATGGTAAGAGTCTCAAAGATTTTCAAGTATTATTTAGTGATAATACAATATGCAATGATGTGTTTTTAAATGGTTTATTTAAATCATGTTTTGAGGTGAATAAATGAAATATGAAAATGAATGAATGATTTTTCTTTATTGAAGATTAATAACCCCATACAATACTTATAATTCTTCCAAACAATTTATGAATGTTCCCAATAACTTTACAATCGTAAGCATGAGCATGAAAAAACACTAAAAAGACTTATAACTATTTACAATAATACTTAGCAATAACACAATTCACAAAGAGTTCTAGAATCAAAAACAAATGAATCTATTAAGTATGTAACTTAAAAGAGTACAAAGTTTAAATACAATACAATGTAAGTTAAATTTAAACAGGTAGATTCTTAAGTACAGTTAATACAATAATAGTTTCTTATTTCAATAATAGTAGTACAAAGCATATGATTAAAGTTATGATATTAAAACATTGACACGCACTGGCACTTTTTTTCATTTGTCTGTGTCTATAAAATATTTCACACAATCGTCCTTACTAGCCAACTGTTTGGTTATATTGTATATAGTGTCCTTGACACTTTGCAAGTTCTTATCACTGTCGTTTTCCGCGTAATATTTAACTCGCACATCAGCGTGTTTCCAATGTTCCGTCGGTGCGATGTTTTTTATTTTATTCACTTCATACACCTCAATTTTTATGAGATGTGATGCAGAACTGTTGTCATCGCTGTTTGATCGGATGTATGAAACACCACCGCTCGTCGATCGACCAACACTGGATGACTTTCTTGTTGTTGTCTTCTTCTTTTTTGGTTTTTCGAAGAACTCATCAATGCTGTTGCATTCGATCGGTCTTTTATTTGCTAATATCGCTTTTTTTACTTTAAAGGCGAGTGTACCTTCTTCATCACTAGGTTCGTCGATTTCTTCAGCATAATAGTAGTTTTTGAAAGTATTTTCAGAAAACTGTAACAAAATGAAATGAAACTGTTTTAATTATCGGTTAAGTAAGTACTGTATGATAAATACTTATAGGTATGCGAAGTATACATGTACACATTAGTAACAATGATAAATTAATAAGACATCAAAGATAGCTAAAATGTATTAACCTGGTGGACAACACATGGCATAAACAATTAATGAAACATCTGGTTACAACACTTTTAGATCAAAGTATATAAAGGTACTTACATTCATTTTTATAACACTTTCACTATTTAACTATTTCACAATTTTACTATCACTTCACTGTTACAAACAACTGGAGATCACACTTCGAGCAGAGCACAGAGTGGAATACGATACCATGTGATTTTGCGTCGGTCTTTTATATGGAGAGGGAGTATTGTTTCCTTGCAGACAAGATCCAACATGTTTCGACTTTCACCTTAAATGTTCCGTTGAATACGTAATATCAGGTAATGTGAATAATGGGAACCGTAATTATTATGACAATGAGAAGACCCAAAGGGTTTTACCTAGAATTTGAGAAAGGTATGGTGTATTGTAACGATTGCTTTATCTATAATAAACAATGCCCGTAATGCGTAAAGGGCGACTATTAAGTAATTTTAAACGGCTTTTAAGTAGAAACACGAGTTAATAGAAATACGAGACAAAGACCTTTGCATCCTTCAAATAAAAAAGGGTCGCCGATAGAAAGTAGAAAGTCAATAACACAACGAAACAGGGAAAATGTTGCTTTATCTATCATAAACAATGCTCGTAATGCGTAAAGGGTAACTATTAAGTAATTTTAAACGGCTTTTGCGTAGAAACACGAGTTAATAGAAATACGCGACAAAGACCTTTGCATCCTTCAAATAAAAAAAAGGATCGCCGATAGAAAGTAGAAAGTTAAAAGCACAACGAACAGGGAAAAGGTACAAGCTTAAGGGAACCGTAGACCATGAACAAATTCGTGGTTCATACCTACCTCGCGGGTGATATGAAACGGATTCCGCGGACGATATAATTTTTATTCGCGGGTGTTATCAAAGTAATCCGCGGTCGATATCAAATTAATCCGCGGTAGGTATCAAGTTAATCCGCGGTAGGTATCAAATTAATCCGCGGTAGGTATCAAATTAATCCGCGGTAGGTATTAAAGTAATCCGCGGATTTATTCGCGGGTTCCGCGGGCCGAATCTGGAGCAATCGAAAACGTCGGCGATCAGCCGCCGGAGCGCCGCGGACCGGCCGTCGAACCTGCTCCAGTATCGGTGAATCCCTTACTACTTTTGGGGATAAAAGGCGTGAGTGTGTGTGTGCATTTTTTTCTTAAGTTGATGTAGGTTGATTTCAAGCCAACTTACCAATAAAATTTAACGTACACAGTAAGGTTAACGCCTTGTTATCTTTGGGGAAAACCACTTTCCGTTTCGCACAGTATTCTATTTGAAGTGTTATAAAAAATTATCGTACGTGTTTTGTTTTTACTTATTCGTCTAAATTGGAGGAAATTGAGCTATATAACAGTCATAAAATAGCAAAAATTGTTTGATCAATGTTTATATGCCACCTGAATATGTCATAAATAATTGAGCTTAAATATTTTACCACCTATAATGTCGATATGACTTACTTTATAGACTACTTGCTTTTGCCCGCGGCTCCGCCCGCGTGAATGAGTTTTCCCGGGATAAAAGACCTGCTTTATATTTTTCCCGGGATAAAAAATAGCCAATGTGTTAACCCAAGACATAATCAACCCGTGTCTCAAATTTCATCGAAATCCGTACAGTAGTTTTTGCGTGAAAGACTAACAAACATCCATACATCCATACTTACAAACTTTCGCGTTTATAATATTAGTAGGATAGTATCTAATATTTCATAGTTTAATTTACGTATGAATATATAATGACGTCGTCAAAATGAATACTACTAACTCAATACAATCTACACAATATCAGCCCGCAGACTGGAATTTGTGCCCGATATGGCGATAGGCTCGCCCCCTATCACATCATGGGACGGAATACACACGAAAAGTAGGTGCACTAGTTCGGGTAACGGGCGTGAGTGTATGTATGTATGTTAAAATGAAGCGAAATTCTGACTCAAAATTAGAGTGAGTAGAATAGGAGAAAAATATTATTTTTAAAGGCATTGAATGACGAGACGAGCATGCCGTTCGCCTGATGGTAAGCGATACGACCACCCATAAACAGTAGTAACACCATCCAGCAGCTTGAGTTACAAAGTACTGTGTGGCATGCCACTGCGCTCGTCATCCTGAGACATAAGATGTTAAGTCTCATTATGTCCAGTAGTTACACTGGCTACAATGTCCTTCAAACCGAAACACAACAGTGCATGCACACTGCTGCTTGGCGGTAGAAATATAGACACGCACATATAACCTTATATATGTGCGTCTATAGTTTTAAACTTAGTATGCTATAATTATATTTATGTCATACGTTTGTTTTATTATTACCCTTACTTTATATATATACTTTGCACCTGCCTCCGTCCCTCTACACCACCCTAAGGTTGACTGGGAGAGAATGCCCATGGCATAAGTCCGCCTGTATACCATATGTACAAAGCGTAATAAAATAAATAAAATAAAAATAAATAACAGTAACACAACAGAAATACGATTTTCATTCACCAACAGCACATCATCGGCTTTTTCCTCTCCGTACTAAAAGATAGAAAAATGAATAGTTAGGTCACTTGATAGTAAATGATAAACACCACCCACAAACATAAGTATATGAAAGTCATGCAAAAGTAGCGAAGAGTGATGTATAATAAATAAAATATAAATTAACACTTGACAATATATAACTTGACAAAGATCCTTAAATGGAAACATCAAACTGCCTAAATAAATCATCCCAACAAAAATAGCGGGCAAACCTAATTAACCGATGACATTTAAAAATATCCCGGACTCGCAAGTTTGCGTAAGGAACGCGGTTTGTTCGCGTAATCTCGCAGGAATACGCCCACAGTGCTGTCGTGACGTCAACCACCGCCCACCTAATGCATCGTTTACCACACTTGTTGGTAGAGTTTATCTCAAAACGCGTGGGCTTTCGCATAAAACTTCGCAAAGTAATCAATTTAAGTGCAATAGAGTGTGTACATCGGTTTTAAAGTTAACGTTTGTGGATTTTCGACTCGTTTACGAACTGCTGTTTGTTTCCGATGGCTGTGAACGTTAAACGTTTGGGTTATGGTTACGTTTGTGCTGTTAGCGAATGCGAGTGCTCTTTCAAGAGGTGAGTTGGGTTTTGTTTATGCATGGTGTAGAAAGGATACTAAACCATTCGTACAAGCAGAGGTGGAACGGATTTAGGACAAAATATTTAATATAGAAAATCCTTACCTGAAATTTTGAATTTGTTGATATTTTTCAAAATATAAAATTAAATAAAATACTTAATAAAATCTCTCTATTACTTTACGGGCTTCTAAGAGTCAAATAAATTATTACTTTTTTTACGATGGAAATATTTCAAAAATAAGAAAAGCATAATCAGCCCCCTATAATGGGATTTGTTTGTTAATTTTTTGTCAAGTACTCCCCCCGCCCACATTTTCAAAACAATGCCATTCGATGTGATTAACTTCCAATGCCGTCAATAGAAGTCTAATTAATTGAAATAATTCATTTTATTTTCCTCAATATTATCCGTCATTGTCACTATTATTAATACTTTATGGAAGTTTCTAGTTATTGTGGCGTATTTTGTTTTATTTATTAATTGTTTATCATCACAAAATGCCAGTATTCTTCTTTAGCAGTTAGATTTTCTATCGTCATCTGTCCCAGTGAGGTAACAAATCCTTTCGGAGCACCGAATACCGCTTACAAAAACATAACGGCACTCTAGAATTTAAGTGCAGCAGCCAATTTTGCCACCAAAAAAAAGCATAGACTTTTTCTAGGAGTAAAATTTCATAATGCTAAGTCATTTCACTGGCTACAATAGCCTTCAAACTGTAACACAACAGCGCTTCCACAATGTTATTTGGTGGCGGAAATTGACACTGTATTGGTTACCTGCCAAGCCAGGTTCCGGCATACGAGAGACCTACCACCTAATTAGCCATGGAATGTTACCATGAGTCCTTTTCTATGCTATCTATCAAATTGGCACCAGAAAATGTATACAACAACCCCTACTATATCCTAATCTGACCATAACAAAATGAAGACTAGGGGCGGTATTAATAAATCAATCTCAAGTTTGAGTTACATCTCAAGTAGACATAATGTATTGATACATTATGTCTACTTGAGATGTAACTCAAACTTGAGATTGATTTATTAATACCACCCTACGCTACTAGTACAGTGTAACTTCGAGAGTCGGTTGCGTGTTAGTTAACTGTACATGAATATACCAACTGGATGTCTAATAATACATCAAAAGACGTGAGTAAATAAGACATCTAAGTGTCATGAAAATAGTAGCAATTGGTATTGCAGACATGAAATGTCTGAAATACCAATTGCGAAGCGAAATTGACAAGAACGAAGTGCAGAATAGGTCGTGGTGGAAGTTACAGTTATCTATCATGGTCTATTTATGTTTATTAATTATGAAGTCTGCCAACCCGCACTAGGGCAGCGTGGACTAAGGCCTAAAACCTATCAGTATTAGAGAAAGCCCGTGCTCAGCAGTGGCCAGTATAAAATACAGGGATGGTATTAATATATCATGTTATTATTTCACTACATTGGTGGATAGGGATCGCTCTTCTTTATATTACAGCTTGGTCGGTAAGCGAGAAAGTACGTCACCTGATGATGATCTACCGTCCATAAATAAAGACAATACTAAAAGACTTATGAATGCGCTGCCTGTTTTAAGTGAAGTAATTGTGAGTATGGAAGGGGTGCTCGGCCCAGTAACCTCAATCACTATACAAAACGATACAATGCAATATGAGACAGCAAAAGATATGAAATCAATCAGAAACTTACTTGTCAAGTGACTAATAACTATATCTCAGGTATAAAGACAAGACAATATTTCACTTATAGCCAGTTCGGTAGCATTAATGTTACGTGATCTGTCATCTCTCATTCCGTCTTATCCTTTTGGACTTACGACTTCACATCAATCACATATTGCTATTGATCTGCTATCAGCCCAACATATCATAGTACTCCTAGATGAACCGCATAGCAATGTGTACAGTGTTGAAATGTTCTGTAATAAACATTATTTGATCACACTACTTGATTAAAATAATTTGCATAATGTTGACATAACATTTCTCGAAAAATAGCTCTTGTTAAAAGTGTTCCTGATTTAATAAATATCGATAAATATATCCGAATTATTTTTTCTCGACTGCCTCGGTGGCGTAGTTGTATTACGATATGACTGCAATGCTAAAGTCTTGGGTTCGATTCCCGGGTCGGGTAAAGTGATATTGGGTTTTTTAAATTGAGTATCAGCCCGGAGTCTGGAATTTGTGCCTGATATAGCGATAGGCTCGCCCCCTATCACATCATGAAACAGAATACGCACGGCGAAAAGTGGTCGCACTAGTTGCGCCTTTGCCTACCCCTTCGGGGATAAAAGGCGTGAGTGTGTGTGAATTATTTTTTCTATCAAGTCAGTCTAAAATTTAGGAGTCTATACTTCATAGGTGTGATTCGACCTCGAAAACATCCGAACGGTACCGTACATGATGTTTGCAAATAAGCATCAGATTTACGTAACGTCGCGACTCGAGACACCGGCCCGCTTGTTGCGTGATCGGCGCAAGTAGATCGGTAGTTCACCGCTATTGCGATACGAGCTAAGTATTGTAATGTACTGTCAGCTAAAACGGGTACTAGGATGTGATAAATTACGACAAAAAATATATTAAAGGTTGTAGATTAAGTGGTTGTGATTTTCCAAGTAAGAGTGGAAATAGTACAACTAGAAGATTTTGGTATACTTGTGTGAATGCTAGGAAGTAATGCAATAACAGACGCTGTATTTAATTATGTTGCTGACCGTATCAGTGTTATGTTGAATGTTGCGCAAATATAATTTTTAAACGTAACGCCAGAGATGAAGCTGATATAATGTCAGGTGTTGAAATTGTATCGATTGCGAAGTTTGTTTGTTACCTCGTGTCTGTGTGCTTGGACCACCTGGTTGCTTGGGAAGAAAAATACGTTTTTACTGATCTCGTTATTGAGTTCGATTAGGCAGTAGACTGTGACCAATTAGATCGTATATGTAATAAAAAAAGGTACTAATTAACGTCTGTATAATCATATGAATTTGTTCTAAAAATCTATACATTAACCTACTTCGGGCCCGGCTAGTGTAGTGGATAATTCTTAATGTATAGATTTATTATAATTGTGTCTGAATATTGTAATAAATACCATTAATATAATTGCAGTAGTCAAGGTTAAATAAATAACACTTTCTTTGCTTGGTAACAAATACATAGACACACCTTATTTGATTTGCATAGGATGATCTCATTAGAATTTGGATAAACCCAATGTACTAACGACCTTGCCATTTCGCTTCTGTGCGATTATTGATGTTGATGCAATGTGATGGATATCTCTTTTTTCGTCTGTGGTTGCTAAATGTTTTAATTTGACATTATTATTGACTGCCGTGGTGGTGTTGTTGTATTACGGTGCGACTGCAAAGCTGAGGTCTCGAGTTCGATCGCCGGGTCGGGTAAAGGGATATTGGGTTTTTCTATTCAGTATCAGCCCGGAGTATGGAATTTATGCCCGATATAGCGATAGGCTCGCCACCTATCATATAATGGGACGGAATATGCACGGCGAAAAGTGGGTGCACTAGTTGCCTCTGCCTACCCCTTCGGGGATAAAGGGCGTGAGTGTGTGTGTTATTATTATTGATGTATTTAGAAATTGTGTTAATATTAATGTTAATGTGAATATTAATGTTATTCTGATTTGCCAGTGAGATTGACTGAATTTTGAAACTGATTTTATGTTAGGCCAAGTCCCCTTTGAGTTTTTAATATATTTATAGAGTAATTTATTACTCTACCAACCTAAATCCACATAAAATAGTGTTTATAGATACTTGAGACAATTCAGTTGTTTTGAAATCACTCACGATTAACAACTCTTTCGAGATAGTTTCGTTAGATCACATTATGAATATTAATACCCCTCACATCATTAATATGTGAAGTTTTAAATACATCGTTAAAATTTGGAGCATCCTTTATTGCTTTACACTTTCTATAATCGTTAACATCGGTATCTTCGCGAAAGTTAAAAAACAAACACATTTTGGTATGTTTCCGACTAGTTTGTATATTATACAATAGATGTAAACTGATTATTATGTAAAATATACCAAAACATTCTTTTAGATCATTTCGTATCTTTCCTTTAACATATTTACTTTGTCTTTATTATAATTCGATTATGTCATAGACGAAATCTTTATTACCGCTTCATTATACATATGCATACATTAAAGGTTAGGTGACTCAAAAAATCACTAGAAGTAAGTGGTTATAATAGGTGTTTAGTGCAATGAACTTTTTAAACTCGGTAATTTTTCATAGTGAAATATTATGTATTATAATAGTTTTAACTGATGAGGAAAGACTTGATGACTGGATGTTTAAATTGACTGGGTGTTGAACGTTCGACTTGGAATTCAAACATAGGACATCCGGATCCACAACCCACATACAGTATAACTAAACCAAATAAACTACTCAGACAACAACAGTTAAAACGAAAATTTTTATTGAAGTTTTCACAGAAACACACCATCACTTCTAAGCCTACATCAACAAAAAATTATGTCACATCGTAAGCGGGTTAATATTTTCATAAAATCCATGCTTCTAAGCACCGGTTACTAACGTTTGCGGCGTTGCATAAAGTGGGGAAACCAGTCGGTACAGGACTAAAACGTGTATCACAGAGCACAGTTCTACACATAACAGTAGCGATTAAGTGCGGTAAAAGGCTATGAGATGATGCTGATGGAACAGACACGAATGATATTAAATACAGCTTCCATGATGTTGGTGATATTTGTATTCATATTGAGGGTGTAAAATCTCGCGATAATGATCCACATAAGTGTGTCGCTTTTCGTGATGAATCTATGTACATACATGCATACATAAACTCACGCCTCCCATTGGGGTAGGCAGAGACTATCGAGCGCCAAGTGCTACGATCCAAGCATACCTCTTTCGCTTCTTCTACAGTCGTCAGTCACTTCATACATGCTCGTCGGTTACGAGAACTCCTTATTTGGCACTTCCTTAGGAGGTCGCCAATTTGGTCCATGAAGGTACGTCTAGGACGTCCCCGTCCAACACTACCACTCACTTTCGCGACATAGATTTCTTTCGTTCCTCTTCTTTCAACCATCCTTGTATGAACCTATGTATATTCGTTTTTAGAATATACACAGGCCGGTAGTCTATCTGCTAAAAGTCACTCCACTTCCCACCAGGTTCATACAATTTAGTACATTGTATTAAATGTAATTAAAGGGGATGCTTGTGTCAGGTCGTGAACCTAGTGCCGTGAAGTGTGTTTTTTATTTAAATTAATTTATGCGTGGTTGATATATTTATTAGTATTCCGTATTATCTCCTTTGGGACCATAAGTTGCACAAAAAATTATAAACTCCATCGATTCTAAAACACTCGATTGAGGGCAATAAAATTGAACAGAGTTTTTACCGAAGATAAAAAAGTAGAAGATTTTACACAGCCGCCAGCCAGATTAAATGTCTAGTTTTATGACAGCAGGTGGCACCACACCTGTCAGTGCACATTGATATTGAGAATGTAATCCTGCATACAGTTGCATTATAAAAACATTCAGTCCTTGAATGTAAATCTATTTTTGATGTGATCTTTAACAGTTGTGATTGTGCGTAAACCGAAATAAAATATAGGTACTTAAGATTTTTATTTTATGAGGATTAAGGTAGAGTTTATCGCGATCACTCACTGATTTTAAAATGTTTGTTTTGAGGATATTGTAGGACCCAGAGTTTCGTGTAGCTCTAGATATTTACAAGTATTTATGAATCGTATAAATAACTAGACTTCTGCTCGCGGCTTTGCCCGCGTGAAAAAATTTTTCCGGGATAAAAATATTTTCCCGGGTTAAAAAGTAGCCTATGTGTTAATCCAGGATATGATCTACCCGTACGCCAAATTTCATCGAAATCCGTTGAGTAGTTTTTGAGTTTATTCGTTACAAACATACTTACATACAAATCTTTCCTCTTTATTATATTTGTATAGATTAGTATAGACTACCCAGTATGGCAGCTGCATATGTTATTTTATTTCTGTACTAAATTCCTCGTAAAGTAAATTTATTCGCAAACATGTTTATACTCATTAAAAAACAACATATCAATACAACCATGTATAGCGACCATGCAATAATGATTTGCGTGCTTCCACACATAACGGTCAGCGTCAGTCCAGATGTAGACGCGAGTGGATCCCGTCATGCAGAACTGAGCAGTGGGACGTTCACGGCAAATGGACACGACAAGTGGGTTATAGAAACAGTGGGCCAACCGCAAACCGTAGACGCTGACCGCAGTAGCGATGTGATTAATGACGGTTTGTACGGTGCGGATGTAAGTGGTTTTCATAATATCTGGTATACATATAAGTTAAGGAAGAAAATAATGTTAATTAGAAAATAGATATAAAAATTGAAAACTTAACAACTAGTCACAATATTTGGTATCACGTTATAGACGTTAGGAAAAAACAATGTTGTTAACTAGAAATTAGATGTCACACAACTTGACAACTTGCAATTAACCGTTTGCCATCCCCTAAATATTTATTTTCCTATTTTGTATTTGCAATGATTTTAATACTATCAGTACTGGGTCAATATAAATTGGTGATAGACTTCAAATTACTGAAATGAATAGTGCGTTACAAAAGTAAAAATATATTTTAATAGAACAATCCGGCTTTTCGGTTTAAAATGTGTTCCATCACTAGTAATCACTTATTAAGTATCGAGCAATTTGTATACTGAAGTATATTGTGGTGTTTATACCATTTATTACTTTTTTCTTAAATACCACCATTACTTACTGTGAAACGTTTCCTCGTGGTACTTTTATGTGCTGCCTGCGATCGAACCTTTGCTAAATTGTCTTTAAGTAATTTGTTTCTTTGTAAATACTATAAGCTGTTTATAATATAACTTTAATAAAAGTACAGTCTTTAATTAACTGGGATAATGTCTTAAACACTCTAAGTTTTCTGAAACATAAAAAAAATGATTTATTCGTATTAGAAGTTACTTTAAAATAGATTTTCATTAGTCAATCCAATAGGAATATTGACTACACATCTGAGCTTTGTTTGTAATTAAAAAAACGGTGGAACGTACCTAGTTGCCAATCAAATACTCTCCGCAAAACTAAGTAAACCTTGTTATGTGTCCAACATTGCCATGTCTCATGGCATACCTCCAATCATGCCATAGTGGGCTGACCGTCCTTCGCAAACCCTCATAATTGGTGATACGCCAGGCCCTGGTCGTTTGGCAAATTGAATTACGAACGCAGACCTTGACCCGCGCAGATTGAAGAGGCTTTTTGGCATATCAGTGACCTAAAAAGCCGAGTAGTAGAATTAGCCTTGCGTAAGACTATAGAATTTGATTTCCAGGCAATGGATTTAAGAGAGGTTACTTTCTGGTCATATAGAGACATCATTCCACCGAGGTATATGACTATTTTTGGGGTTGGGTATCGTTTGTTTATTTATCTCCTATCGTTATCAGTGCGTGTATTTTTTTATTATCTTATCAGAATAAAATGCAGTTAATGACATATTGGTATTAATTGTTAATGGTATATTTTTCCTTTTAATTGATGATATATGTTCAGTCATTGAGCGATAAATACTCTTGGTACAAAAAAAAGCTGAATCGAAATTGGTATCTTATATGTGGAGAACAGTATATTAGAATTATTATTTAATCAGTAGCCTTGTAAAGCTTGAAACTGCCGTGTTTCGCTTGAGAAATTAATAAAAAAGATGTCTAAGAAAAGAAATGTTAAATTCCATTTACTTCCAGCCTACGTATCTAGAAATCATGATTTCGTTATGCTAATTGCTAAAATGGAGTTCTCAACACAAAGACACTATTAACATATTCAAATTCAGTTAATTTAGATCACAGGCAGACAGACACTCAGCTTCTGGAACAGGTGCTTAATTTGCTTTATTTCCTGGATCATAGTCGTTTTCATACAAATTGATAACGACGTTAGAAAGTTGTTTCCCTGATGATAAACATTACGCATATATATTAGCAACATCACTTAAACCTTACACTAGTGTTTTACCTCATAATGTTCAGTAATTATACTGGATTAACTAGTTTATTGCATCTACATCAGCATAAATATCTTAACGTTCAGAAATAGTTATATTATAATTCAAATTACAAACTACAATTACACACAAGAGATAAGAAATAATAATTATAAAAGATAAATTCTCAATAATAACCACAATGTGTGCTATTAAAAACCAATAGAAGTGTACCATTCGGTCAGATATCGGACCGGTTCCGAACGACCTTGCGCCCGCGCACATTCACTGGCGACCAATGGATTGAGGGCTTCGTAACATTTCGTACCTCCGTTTCATAAATATGGAGACATTTTACGTCAAGTTTGGATGGAAAATTTTATCAGTTGGATACAAATGCAATTTTGCTAACTTGCGGAGAATTAGAAAATGTAGCCACCAAATTACACCAAAACTATAAATCTTATGCTATTACGAAAACTATTGACTAATGAGATGATAATATAATCAATCACTAGCTTTCGCTTTAATGAATACAGAAGAACTAGACGCCACCAAGATCTGTATGTAGCTTATAAACACAACATAGTTTCCTCAAATCTCTGAAGAAAAGCAACAGTCGGGACTAAGAAAGTATTTCTATTTAAGTGGTACAAAGAGTAAAGTTTGTATCAAGATTTCGGTTTTGCATTCTTTCAATTGCTTTAGTATTTCTTTTACTTTCCCAAAGTTGCTTTATTTTCCTAACGATGAACTAAGTTTTGTTGACCATGAAGCTTTTATTGTTGGCTTTTGTAGAAAACAATGATATATATTGCGTTTGTCGTGGTTTGTATTTTATTTAATACTGCGGATGTATAGAAATATTTCCAAGGTCTGGCTGTATTCCAAGCCGACCATGATGTTATAACATTGTCTAGACCATGCTTAAAGCTAGATTTTAAGTTTTTAATTGTATTTTTTTAATCTAATCGATTTTTGATAATAATTATCCTCGCAGTTTAGGCGTGTTAAGCGATTATATTCTTAAATTGGCGGGTTACGTAACTCTTTAAGATGTAGTGACCTTGAATAATGTAGAGTTTACAAGACTCGTGATTGTTCGCTAAGTTCAAGCAGTTCGTCTTCATTTGGCGCTACAGAACGTCTTCCATCAAAGAAACCATCACGAAACTTGAAGACGTCACAATTATCGACGTGTTATTGACCTTCGGAGCAAAGTAAATCACCTTGGAGTGGGCCATTGTTGTATCGGCACAGGTGTTTCGTACTGTTTGTTTCAACACGACGTGTAGCGTCATTTGTTCAGCGACATGTGGCCGCTGGTCCAGTTTTGAGGCTTCTCGGGTTCACAGGAAGACCAGATGGCGAGCGTGGATTCACTGAATGGTCGGAATCAACACAATCAACTTTCTACACAATTGCCGGTCTTTAGGTGAATCTTGATTTTCTATTGATGTCCATCGAAGAAATTGACCATAGCATAGAAAGCTGGACATTGGTTTTTAAGCGAATTTAGCGCTCTCACATGGAATGATGGAAACATGCGCAAGAGTGACGCTTTCCTTAAAGCGCTGTTTTGCGCTGTCGCCGGCGGTTTTCTGCGACTGGTAGCCAGTCGCTCACGGCCTTCCGAACGGGCCGCACGCGTCGCGCCCGTTTGGTGAATTCGTGTTTTCACAAAAAGTTGTCCGTTCAGTGCGTTCGCATCATTAATCGTGTGCTTAAGTGTCCATATCAGTGTAAAGAGAAACAAATATTGTGCAGAACTCTTGGGACCGACCAAGGTTGACAGTGTTGTGTTGCGAAAAAAAACAAACGGAGGATCTATCGAAGTGGTTTTTTCATCATCGTCACGCGCTTCAATTCGATTTTTTTCCATTGTAATAGCAATTGTAATTATTATCCATTTGTGGAAGGACGTTCTAGTTGAACGTTGTACGGACGCTTCTACAAGAGCAATACATTAAGTTAATGTCTCAACGTTGCCAAGTTTTAAGGCTGCACTGAGTCATTTTGACAGATGTGAGCATGGACCTATAAAAAAAGGCGGACGGAATTTCGCTACACAAAAAACTGAAGCACCCAAAGTATGTCAGCTTGCCTGTACGCACGAGTATCGCGCACACATTCACACCAAAGTATGTCGATCGGCCGCCATTACGCAACAAACCTCAATTGAATGAAGTCGTTGTAAGAATAAAAATAAATAATTAAAATATGCCGTCTTATGTGGTTAAATGCTGTCAAAATCACAGTGGTTCCAAGAACAAATGTCACGGGATCACATTTCATAGGTAAATTAGTAATGAATCACTTATTTGATCAACATTCATTGATATTTAAAATTATTTATTTTTGTAACACAAAACCTCAGCCTACAATTCCAGTGTTGTCAACTATTTGACGGGTAAATGACCCCGAAGTATAGGAGACGTGATTTTTTTTTGTTTCAAATACGATTTTGTTTTTTAAACTAAATAGGTATAGGTTGTTATTAGGTATATGTTTTTTTTAGGTTTCCTGCAGGAAATGAAGTATGGAGGAGTGATTTAATTAATATAATAAGAGACTGTAGATCATAAAATAAATCTTATTAAATATATTGCAGAAAAACATTTAACAATTAGATTTCATCACATATTGAAAGAAGAGGGCATCTCAAAGACCTACACAAGTAAGAGGTAGTTATACATAAAGTTAACGCAAGATAGAGAATTAAAAAAAAAGAAATGCAAATTAAAGAAAGTTTCATTATTTACGTTGTTTGATTTAGCCTTTTGACTGCCTCGATGGCGTAGTTGTATTACGGTATGACTGCGATGCTGAGGTCTTGGGTTCAATTTCCGGGTCGGCCAAAGTGATATTGGGTTTTAAATTCAGTACCAGCCCGGAGTATGGAATTCGTGTCCGATATGGCGATAGGCTCGCCCTCTATCATATCACGGGACGGAATACGCCCGGCGAAAACTGGGGACACTAGTTGCGCCTCTGCCTATCCCTTCGGGAATAAAAGGCGTGAGTGAGTGTGTGCGTATGATTTAGCATTAGTTAGGAAACATAATTTTATTGTTTCGGTAAGACTCATTCATTTCTACACACCTACTAATCACATATGTTTGGCTATTATTTATCACGGTCATTTCAAATAAAGCTAAATAATATATAAATTAATTAATTATAATTACATCTTGCAAACAATAAAATTATTGAAACGACTTTCAATAAATCTAACCTAAAATTGGAAAAATAGTGTAGTGTAAACTAGTGTTAAAAATTGGGGAAATTTTGTTTTTTATGGCAATCATTCATTTACGCACACATAGTTACGCCGCCGCCATTGCTGTACTTCAGTTTTTGTTTAGCGAGAGTCCGTCCGCCTTTTTTTATACGTCCATGGATGTGAGTAGGAAGTTGTTTTAGTAAATCGCCTTCGATCGCAGCCGAATGTTATGTTGAAAGTGAAACGTACTGCTGAGTACGGTTCAATATTTGATACGGTCGACATTCATGTTTTAATAACGTCACGTGTAAATAGCGTGACATGGATAAGGATTATGGCGATGTTATGATTAGTGACGACCGTGGCCCGTGTAACTTATGAATGCATATCGACTGCTCTACGACACGTTCTATGTTTATTATTAGTCACATTAGTCAGCAGGATAAAAATAACAACAAAATAAACATTTTACTTATTGCGTCAACTTAACAGTGCAAATAAAATAAAATTACACTTCCTAAATGTTTATTTTGTAATTTAAAGAATTACATTCGCCGTATTTAAAAATAAAAATATATTTAAATAAACGGAATCGAAAAGAGATTACTCCAAATACTTGCTACATATTTCAAAAATAAAATATGTTATTACAAATTAAGCAATACAATCGACAGTGTTCGAATAAACCGATTGTGCCTCGCCGTCGACTTTCGATTTCAATCAACGTTCGTACTCGTTGGTAACGTAATTATCGTCAATATACACTTGTTTTCGTGGTAATCACTATGTTTATCGGATAGATTATTGCCTTCTCAATCACGTAACGATATATCAATCGTCTCGTTTGGCTTAAATCGTATTGTTAATTGCCACATCGCTGTTTCTTTCACAATTATCGCAGAGTTGTTTGAATTCTGTACGACGTCGGTGTACGGTCAGCCTCAAATGAGTAAGTTATCGAGAAGACGTTCCATATTATTTACTTTGTATTTCATACGTTTAGAAATTATCTGCGTGTGAGTTCATTTGAGGCGGACTGTACAGTGTACAATACGTTATTTGCCCTGTATTGTCACGTGAAAGTGGACTTAGTAAATAAACGGTTCCGCGTGGAATTGCAACCTGCGTTGCTCGTGCATAAGACCGTAATTTCTGTGTTCTCTCTACTCTGAAATCTCACAGAAGAAAAATCAAACATAGACAAAATACCCATTTGTTCATAATATTTGTATTTGCTGTAATTGACAGTTTCTAACAAAGTAATCGTTTGAAAGGAAGTTATTATTCGTTTTCATTATTTTTTCCTCTTCTAAATATTAATTTTCCTGTTTCTGAATTTCCTAAGCCTGGGGATAAATGTAGAGCAAAGATGAAGGACTCGAGCAGACTTGTAACTTCGTCGATCTTATTATCAATTTCCATCAGATGTCTATACGTTCAAACCTGTTGGCAGGTAATCCTATACGTAAATCTCCATTTGTCTGAAAATTTTATTATGTAGAGTCACTACTCTACATAATAAAATTTTACTATCTATTCACTAATAGTGATGCAATACCATACTAGCCGTGTATTATATACTGCCCACTGCTGAGCACGGGCCTCCTCTACAACTGAGAGGGTTTAGGCCTTAGTCCACCACGCTGGCCTAGTGCGGGTTGGCGGACTTCACATACCTTTGAAATTCAGAGAACTTCTCAGGCATGCAGGTTTCCTCACGATGTTTTCCTTCACCGTTAGATGATGCATCAAATAATGCCTTCAAAATTGATTTAGCAACATTTGATAATGATGTATTGTATATTCACCAAATACGTGATGCAGTAATCTCTTTGCTCGTGCGCATCTGCCTATATCATCCTTCATACCATCTGAGTTACGATGGACTTTACCACTTCCAGATTTCTAGACTGTCAATAAAGATTGAAGTGACCTATGCCACATTGATGAAAATCGTACAATGACTTATTGATAACAATTATCACTTAACACACTTGATGTTTGTAATCCTGATATGTCAAAAAGTCTGACAGTCTGCTAGAGAAAGAATGCCGGTGTGATAATGAAGATCAACGACTATTAGAAACACCTCTGGGCGTCTAATTGGTCAGGCAGTGTATTTTGCGAAACGGATGAAATGGGTTTGGAACGGATTGGGAATTTGTGTTTCGTATGGACCATGGAGATAGGTGTGTCCTCTACCACAGAATACAGAATAGTACGACGTACCATTACTAGGAAATCCTTAACACCAAATCTTAGATTTACTAGTTACATCTAAGGCTGTCTTGCACAGCGACTCACAAAATATGACTAATGCTAAAGATATTTTAATCATACACACACACTTACGCCTTTATCCCCGAAGGGGTAGGCGGAGGCACAACTAAAGCACCCAATTTTTGCCGTGCGTATTCCGTCCCATGATGTGATAGGGGTCGAGCCTATCGCCATATCGGGCACAAATTCCAGACTCCGGGCTGATACTGAATAGAAAAATCCAATATCACTTTCAATGCAAATCAGCATTGCAATCGTACCGTAATACAATTACGCCACCGAGGTGGTCATCATAGTTTAATCATAGTACTGTCTTTATCAATTCCTAAATGATGAGAGAGACAGCACGAGGTTTTAAATATGTTTAGCGCGAAACATATTTAGTAATGTCATTGTGCAAGTTAGACTTAATGTATCCTTTTGGGGAATACTTAAACTTTGCATGTAAAGAACACCTGTTCATTTTTATTTTTATATCAGCTCCACTTCTCCTTCCCTAGCCCTCTTCGCGTGCCCAATGTCCGTGTCCTCTGTACCTATCAGCCCGTGCTGGTTGTTCGTTGTTTAATGTAGGTACTTTAAATAATTTAATTGGTATATGTATCTTTGTAAATTTGTTATTGTCCCTACTCTGTCTTGACTTGTCATAAGTGTTTTTTTATAAGCCTACTTGATTAATTAATGATTTTATTTATTTGCAATTATATTGCTCTCGGCAAAAGTGCAGCTTCCTTATTCTTAAGTAATAAGATCACGTCTCAGCTACTGTGCAATGATAATAAGACCTACATTCAGTCATCGTTTATCAAACGCCTAAATTTCTCACGCCCGTTATCAAAAGCGTGTCAAAACTTCGTTGATAAGATTCTGTTTTGTAAATAAATAGTACCTATAAACTGCGAACGATGATCCTTCTTAAATGGGGCACATCTTGAGTGATGCAGTTTGGATCTGTGTGATGGGAAGGATGGAGTTCCTTTTTATTTAAGCTTCTTTGCTTTCTTTCATTATAAATTGGTGTTACGTATGTCTTTATCCTATATTGAAAAGTAGAATTCCTGTCTAATCTTACTGTGGCTATTATTATAAAATATTATAATTATTTTATAAATATTCCCAACATGTAATTAAATTCTCTTATTGTGACAAGTAATTTCTACTAATAATAATTCCCAGCGTTTATAAAATAATGAGAATTTTATATAGTTACACACATCCGTGGAATTCATCCAAAATAATTACGTAATTAGATGTGTCGGCTCATTAAATGGCAGACGACATAAAAATGAAAGTGCTATTTCATTTTTAGTTCTTTATTTTTTAAATGAGCATAATCATGATGCTCTTAACTGTCATAAGCATTTATCTAATATGTAATTATTGGCTCATTTCTCATTTATTTAGTTTAAAATAATATGTAATAGCTAACTTTACCTCTATGCAATATGAGAGTTTTTTTTTATGGCATTGAATGACGAGACGAGCATGCCGTTCGCCTGATGGTAAGCGATACGACCACCCATAAACAGTAACAACACCATCTAGCACCTTGCGTAGTAAGTACTTGAGTAGATCTATAGGTAATCTTAGTAACGAAGCTGTAAAACCCGAGTCGTAGGTTTAGTTTTTTTTAATGTCGACAGTTCACAAACAACTGTCGACAATAAAAAAAATATCGCGCGTGTATTAGGCGTATTAGGTACTTTCTTCGATTACGTTTATCAGTCGGTCTGTGAATCACATTATTTATAGCGGGATTCGGTTTTGATGTGTTACCTCTCAATGATTTATGTTGCGATAAAATTAAGGACGCACTGTATATGTTTATTCTCGAAACTGGCATAAATAGCTAAATCAATTCAACTCTTTGGTATGTTTGCCAATATGCAACAGCAATGAGATAAATCACAATGATTTTGCAAAGATGATAAATCAACGTAAACCATGTCGATTAGTGAAATATTCAAACGATTTCAAAAACTTTAACGCGACAACGAATAAATCAGATAACGTTTTGCACAACGAAGCGAATCGTGAACGCCTGTTGCTTAGTAAGCGAATTCAGTGGCGTCTCTACGTTTATAATTGATCTTTGATCTTGAGGCCTTAGGAAGGTGGCTGCGACGCTGAATGTCACGTAATCATTACCTGTTTGTATTTCGAATTAATAACATTTTTTTATTTGTTCTTTTTTTGAAATTTAAATGTGTGATTTTTAATATTCAATCATGTATTTTGCAAAATTTAATTACAATATGTAAATCACGCGCGATTTTGTTATTTAAAGAAACGGGTTTTGAAAAAAAAATATCTTTTGTACGTATTTCCCATATTTATTTCCCTATAAATAGCATGAACGTTGTAACTTGACGCATAGTTTACTAAATTTACATCTTCAACACTTTCTTCCGGTATAGTGATGTCGTCGTTAAGTACATTACGAACCCTCCGAATAAGGACAATCCATCTGGCCGCCAATGACTTCCTAGATTTCTTTTCGCGCTCATTACCGGGACCCGTTTGAGTACTCTGTCATAGATGTCATGGTGATCGAGGGTCTGAAAGTGCCATTTGCAGGTTTATGACATGGCTGACATTCGGATATTTTTGTCTTATAGTAATCGATCACAATCGCTCTTAACCGCAATAATAGAGAATTATCGATCAATAAGGATTTCATTTATGAAGTTTAGTGAAGTTATTTTTTTAATCTTGACGAACAATATGGTATATAAAACCGTTACTAGGACACTCCTATAGAAGGAATTGTTGTGCAAATTACGTGCTTCTTTCACCACCGTTTAAAGTTGCGCCTTCGTCAGTGTAGTTAAATTATTTAGTTTAGTAAAAAGACCTTATTTAGTTTATAAATGTTTACAGCAAAAATATACCCACATATTATGTATGTACCTATTTCTTGCAAGCTTGAAATATTGGAACACGTCGAAACCGAAAAGCGAGCGTGTAAAATAGTTCTCATTACCTCTGCGCCGAGTTTCGACTCGTATTTAAAGTCGACAAGCGTGTTTACAGTTTTCCTGGTCGACTATTGCCAACCGTGCGATTAATGGACGCGCTTTTTGTCGTACCTAGACGGCTCCACTTTCTAGATGTTTCCGCGTAAGTGATTATGCTATTTCTTTATTATTTTATGATTTTTTATAGATTAGAAAGGGATGATTTACACAAGAGAAGTTTCTCGCGCGATGTAGACGGGAAAACAGAAAGCTGTGTTTTGCGAGGTCGTACTATATTATTTTTTATTTCAGATTTTTCTAGTACTCTCGTATCTATTATTATTATAATGAAGTTTTAATCAATTTGTTCGACCGTCTTAATTACCTACTAAAAAGTGGGCTTAAATTTGTTTTTATATAATAAGTACCTACTGCATTGCACCCAAAATCATACAACCAAGTACCTACCAACATATGGAACAAAATGTACAATATTTTAAAATCTTACGTCACTTGTATGTTGGTTAAAATACGGCACACAATTGTGTTTTAGTCGGTATCATCAACAAACATTACGTCGCTACAATTTTACATAATAACATGTTATACCGGTGAAGTGTCTAATAATAAATGAATGTAATGATATTTTTGGCTTGAAATCCATATTATTTATCTAAATTAATACCCGAAGTATAATTTTAGGTTTAATTTCATAAACAGAAAAGTAACCCAAGATATTATAAAGTAACTAAGCTGAAAAGTCATACCAAGCAAAGGATAAGAAATATGTATAAAAACGTTTATTCACAGTTATAGTTTCAGTATTTTGGCATATTTGTTTTAACAACTTACTGCACGTCTTAAGTTTAGTGCAATCCAAAGAAAGTTATACGCCGGTAGCTAATACATTTAAACCAGGACAGAATTTATTTATTTTATTTATTTATTTATTATTAGGTCTACAATCAATCATACACTATAACATCAACTAAAATTTACAGAGAAATCAAAGAAACTAAGTCTAAGTACATGAATGTTAAAAAGTAGACACAGCATTCACTGATAATACATACTCACTAAATAAAGAATAAAGATGATATTGAAGGTGTGACCTCGTCATGTACCGCCATCTCATCGCCATGCCACCTAAGTCGACAAATCAATTAGTACAGAAAAAAAGACAATAAACTAACAAACATGGCCTCGCTTTTTGTAACACGCGACGATTAGTAGGTCAGTCTGAGTAGTTTTTTTTTTGTATTGTAACGATTATCTCGTCAATCGATAGTAGGCGAATGTAAAGTGACTGGACGATATTTGAATCGTCTGTGTTCGTTAACGGTATATTTCATTCTCTATTTATATTTTTATAACGTATTTGAAATAGGTATTATATTTAACATGACCTTTCCTGACCGTTATGACGAATGATTCTTATTTTAAATTTTAAAATGAAAACTGTGAAAAGTAAAAAAAAATACGAAAATAATTAGATTTCAAAAAAGACAATGATTGCGTACTCGTTGTGTTATAAATTATTCTAAATATCTTATAATAGAATAAATGGTTAAACCTTTAAAATATAAATACAATGAGCAGATTTATGTGTTATTTAATTACATTATTCTTTGTAGGATTATAAATAAGGTATGTGATAATTTTATGAGACGAAATCGCGAGTTACGCGAGCGAGTATTTTAATGTCTCACTGTCATTGTTCTCTGTTTTTGGCTGAATGTGACTGATGTGTAATTCACCTCTGCAACAAAACATAATAATAATATTCGCTACGCAAACAAATGTATTTAAGTTAATATGTTTATAACTATTATCCGAAAAGGGCAGGTCAGGAGTACCCTTAACCGAAGAAAATGTATGAAAAGAACTATGAATGTGGAAGAGGCGAAAGAGGTGTGTCAAGATCGTAGCAAGTGGCGCTCAATAGTCTCTGCCTACTCCTATGGGATAAGGGCGTGAGTGTGTATATATTATGTATGTATGTTTATAACTTTTTTGTTTAATTTCTTTTGAAGAATTATGAAGGTCATATCTGTGTAGCTTCGTTTTGGGAATTTTCATTCCAAAACATAGTCTGACTATTAGTATACATACACACATTTACTGGTGGTAGGTCTCTCATATGTAAGAGTCCGTCTGGGTGGGTACCACCTATTTCTACCGCCAAGCAGCAGTGTGCATGCACTGTTGTGTTTCGGTTTGAAGGACATTGTAGCCAGTGTAACTACTGGACATAATGAGACTTAACATCTTATAAAATAAATAAATAACTGTACTACTACTGTTTATGGGTGGTCGTGTCGCTTACCATCAGGCGAACGGCATGCTCGTCTCGTCATTCAATGCCATAAACAAAAAAAGAAACACTCACGCCTTTTATCCCCGAAGGGGTAGGCAGAAACGCAACTAGTGCACCCACTTTTCTCTGTGCGTATTCCGTCCCATGATGTAGGGGGCGAGCCTATCGCCACATCGGGCACAAATTCTAGATTCCGAGCTGATACTGATTAGAAAAACCCAATGATCTGATTTTTAACATATTTTTTTTTTTTTTTTGGATATGTATACATTTTATTTATATGTATGCCGGCGTTACGGTTGCAACTAACGAATATTGTGGTTTTGAGGTTAGCTTAAGTAATTGACAAGCCAATAAAGATAAAAACTGCAGTGCTAACTGTAAATGTTTATCCATATTGTATCTTTATTAAGTTAATTAATTAAAAATAATTGGAACAGAGCATATCTGTGTCGTATTTTAAGTCAAATGCACATCATTCTAGAAGTTAACCCACTTTTTTTGTCGATACCTTGAATTTTCAATATCAGTAAATAATAAGACCTAAATAAATTTATTATTCGTCCATCGTTTGAGGAAACAATACAGTTGCAGTGATACCTAAAGAGGAAATAACCGTGTTTTGTCGTGCTTTTATTTGTTTTGGAGTCAAACATATACAAAATCGGACTGCCTCGGTGGCGTAGTTGTATTACGGTACGACTGCAATGCTTAGATCTCGGGTTCGATGCCCGGGTCGGGCAAAGTGATATTGGATTTTTCTAATCAGTATCAACTCGGAGTCTGGAATTTGGGCCCGATATGGTGATAGGCTCGCCCCCTATCACATCATGGGACGGAATAGAAACGGCGAAAAGTGGGTGCACTAGTTGCGCGCGTGCCTACCCCTCCGGAGATAAAAGGCGTGATGCGTGCATATACAAAATCACAGTTTTGTATAAAAATGCGTAAAGCGCCATAAACACTATAAGATGGTATATTTTCATGATTATACCCTCACATAGATCTCTCGAATTAGACGCTATTAAGGGCAGATTTCACCACATACTGATAATGTTCCTGATAGCCTATTCGTAGCTTATCCGTCATAAACTAAAACTTTTGGTTTCACAGGTGTCGTATAGAAATATCTGGTAGAAAATTCACTAGTAATGTGTCAGGTTTATCTGTGAGATAGAGTTTTATGTCACATAGTTATCTGGAAATATATCAGGAACCGGAGAAATTGGCCCTTAAAGTAAAAAAAAACTATCAGGCGTTCAACGCGCGTTTTCTTCGCTCCACAGTCTCTAGTACACTTATCAGCCGTGTACGAACGCTTCGAACGCGCGTTTTGTCTTAACAGATGTAGGCAAAAATCCCCATAGGTAGTTGCAATGTCATCTAATTGAGAAATTATATGGTTTTCCTTTATTTTGTTCTCGACGGTTGCAAACAATCCGTCTCGCCTTCGCCGACGCGTCGCCGCTGACAATCGTTTGCATTTTATTGTTTTTGCGTTACGTTTGCGTTTTGGGTTGACGTTTTGCGCAACGTCAATATTTTTTTTTTGTTTGCTGGCTGGTTTTATGGCTTTTGTTTGTTTTTTTTTTTGTGGATATCACAGTTTCAACTTTTACTAATTTAGAAACTTCATGGTGTCAGTATATTTATAGGTTTTCTATTTTTAACCGAATTCCAAAAAAGGAGGAGGTTCTCAATTCGTGTGTTTGTACTTTTTTTTACAGAAGGTTGCGCCAAATGTGCTGATGTCATTGGAATCCATTTAGTACCTATCTGAACAGAAAGCTAATGCTTTCTAATATAATGCATGACGTGTTGTTTTAATTATGATATGCTAACGCAAATTCTAAATGTATATATTTAATGTGGTTTTATTCTGTTTTCAAATAAATTATTAGACGGTTTTCCTTGTTTAAACATTCAAAACCGAACTTATTGTACAGTATTGAGTTAGTGTGTATAATTCTAATAATCTGTACACATAAAATATTTTCCCATAAAATCTCCGGAGGTTTTCCAGTAAATGCTCTTGTTGCTTTTATTTATTATACGTGTATTGTGGAGGTGCTATTGTAAAATATATATAAATAGCATTTGCGCGCGGCTCCGCCCGCGTGGAAAAGTTTTTCCGGGATAAAAAGTAGCCTATAGCACTCAGGAGTAACGTAGCTTCCTATTAGTGAAAGAATTTTCAAAATCGGTCCAGTAGTTCCTGAGATTAGCCCGTTCAAACAAACAAACTCTTCAGCTTAATATAATAAGTATAGATAGATATGTATCGTCTGTTTTGAAGCACCTATCTCGTACTCTATTGGCTCGATTCTTAAAATCTTTCACCTATAGAAAGCTACATTATTCCTAAGTGTGTATTCGGTGGCGTAGTTTTATTGCGTACGCGTTATGAGTACGATTTGCGCGCTGAGGTCCTGGGTTCGTATCCCGGGTCGAGCCAAAAACATTGTGACTGGGTTTTTCCATCTTAAAAATTACTCAGTCGCAGCTCGGAGTCAGGAAGTTGGCGGTGTGATACCCCCGTGCCTCAGAAAGCACGTAAAGCCGTTGGTCCTGCGCCTGATCTGTCTCCGGTCATGTCAGATTGCCGTCTCACCGGACTATGAGAGTGAAGGAATAGCGAGTGCACCTGTGTATTGCGCACACACTTGTGCACTATAATATCTCTTGCGTACCTGGCTGATCTCCGTTGAGATTGGCCGCCGTGGCCGAAACTGGCTAAGAGGATTACGTTATTCCTTAGTGTTTATAGGCTACCTTTTACCCGAAAACGGACTTTCACGCTGACGCATACATAAACCAGTATTTATATAGCTAAAATATTATTATGAAGTGCATTACGCAACGAGTCGGTACATAGGTATTCATGTCACTTCATTGGCCTTTGAGCATTTCATACAATATTTAAACCTTTTTAACGTTCATAATGGTCAGAGTGCACCAGTTCGATAACAGCAGTACGGATTCAGAGACACCTGTAGGTACAGTCGGCCACAAAAGTAGCTGAACAAATTAAAAACTTCAAAACGCTTCTGCACGTTCACTCCAGTCGAAATATTGTTTTTTCTTTGTCGAAAATAAAGTTAACCCTGTGAAGTTTGTTTTAGTGAACAAAAAACAATTGTTGATACTGTCGCAAAAGTTAAAACGCGATTTGAAATTTTGAATTTGTTCAGTTACTTATGTGGCTGACTGTACATAATACTTATGTACATATTTTAGTTAATATTTTAATAACATTCGTTGCATTTATGCATAGTTATCATAATTTAACTAATATTATAATGGTGAAATGTATGCGAGCTTGTTTGTAGGGGCTAATCTCTGGAACCACTGAACCGATTTTGAAAATTCTTTCACTAATAGGGAGCTATATTCCTCCTAAATGCTATAGGCTACTTTTTATCCTGGGAAAATGTTTATTCTGGAAAATCTTTATCACGCGGGCGAAGTTACGGGCAAAAGCTAGTCATTTATAATATTTGAGAAATTTTAACTTAAGAGATTTATTTTAGAGTTCTTATTATTTTGACATATCCACCGAGGACGAATTGAAAAAAAAAAACGAATGAAAGAATCACTTGATACAAAATACGTACAGTAATTAGACAATATCTAATGTGCACTAATGCTCTGTCCAACAATGTTAGTGCAGATGTCCTAAGACGTAATATTACGTCAAACGAGACCCGGCGTAACATGTGGAGGGTTAATTGCGTCACAAGATGACGTAAACGGATTAATCGGACACGAGATTTAATCTA
Source organism: Sphinx pinastri (assembly GCA_947568825.1). Lineage (NCBI taxonomy): Eukaryota > Metazoa > Arthropoda > Insecta > Lepidoptera > Sphingidae > Sphinx > Sphinx pinastri. The sequence continues at coordinate 7,361,330 of OX387639.1, read as the reverse complement.
GCCACCACATTTATGATTTGCTAAGAGTTGTGGCTATCTTTATTTCCTAGGTAATAGGTACTAGATTTCGCTCGACGGTGCGGAAGGCCTTTCCCGGAATAAATGTTCTCTGTGGAGATTTCCGGTGTATAACATATATCAAGGATTTATATAGTTATTCTAGCCTTGCCAAATTTCATCAAATTGTACCCAATTATTTTTTAGCAATAATACAGCGAAATGTGTATGTTCAAATCTAAAACAAAATCAAATGGTATTTTCTAACGCCATGATGAATGCAGATGTCTAATTATACAAACAATTCCTGGCTAAACGTTCGTCTTGGGTATTGCGATAAACAGTACCATTACAAGTTTGTAGTCCCTAGAATCAGCATAACGATTCGATACTTTATCTGGACGGCATCGCGCTTACCATCAGGTGAGGGGCAGTCACTTTGTCGTGTCAGATATAAAAAAAAAAAAGTTACGTGTGTCAATATAATAACAATAATACATCACTTTCAGGGCAACTCACAAATAAAAAAAGTGTCAATATACAGGATGGACCTTAACCCCACGCACAAACACAACACTCCCCAGCGGCTCACACAATCTACCTATACTAATATTATAAAGCTGAAGAATTCGTTTGTTTGTTTGAACGCGCTAATCTCAGGAACTACTGGACCGATTTTGAAAATTATTTCACTTATAGGAAGCTACATTACTCATGAGTGCTATAGGCTACTTTTTATCCCGCATAACTTTTCCACGCGGGCGGAGCCGCGCGCAATGCTAGTACAATATAAAACATTGGAGAGAAAAAACTGCTGTAGCAACATGAGAAATTTCTCACGAGACTATCCATAATTTTTGAAGACATTAAGATCTGCATTCACAGATTTGAAAAAAGCATAGTCAGCAAGATAATGGGCAATTTAAACAAAAACTTTTTGATGCCAATCAATCCTGTTGCTTATAAGGGTCAAAAGACTCTACGGGTCCTGTGAAACCAAAAGTTTTGGTCTATATTGCGTATAAGTTACAAATAGGCTATCAGGGACTTTATCAGAATGTGGTGAAATCGGCCCTTATAATAACATTTTTTTTTCCGTAATGTGTTATTGTAGTTATTACATATTGCATATGGTCACATCATGGGACGGAATACGCACGGCGAAAAATGGGTGCACTAGTTGCGACTGTGCCTGTCCATTCGGGGATAAAGGGTGTGTGTGTGTGTGTGTGTGTGTGTACATATTGCCATTTCACCGTCGATAAGATTAACGTTAGGAATCCGTAGATGCGTCGCGGCAATCATTCCGCCAGTATATCATGGGCGGCACCTAAATAGATAGGAGAAAAGTAGGTGATCCCGATCCCGAACGCCGTCTATCCGGTTATGAAACGAAATATTTGGACACAAAAAATGTTTAGTAATCTCACGCGTATGCGCGGCGAAAATAGACAATATGCTGGTGTCGTTTGGAATCTTTGTGGATTGTGTGAACTTTTTATAAGTATTTTGCTGTATCTAAATCGCTAAATATATCTAAAATAATAATTTTAACAAAATTAATCCTACGTAGATTAAATCATAACTGAATATAGTTGTCAAAGTTTTTAAACTGCATTGGCTTTTTTTTTCAATTCCAAATTTCGAACATTAGATTTGAAATATCAGAATGCCCAATAATAATGTACTGTACCACTATAATATTAAAAGTTAAATTAGCAAATACTGTACAGTTTTCCTCAAACTGTAACAGTGATGCAGTCGCTTTCGCTGCTGTCTTTCGGGTTTTATTAAGTTGTCGACGCTGTGTCGACGGGTTTTTAAATGTCTTCGTTTTGGCGAGATCATGGATGTGACGTAATACTTTTGATCTCGACGGAAACTGCGAGATCTGTCTGGATTTGCAAAGTTGATGTAAGATTGCTACGTGAGTACAAAATTATGTGAAAACTGACAGGGGAATACGTAAATGTATACGTCACATAAATGTATGCAATGAAATGCAATCAGCCCTGTATTATATACTGCCCACTGCTGAGCACGGGCCTTTTCTACTACTGAGAGGGTTTAGCTCTTAGTCCACCACGCTGGCCCAGGGTTGTATAAATGTATAAACCGACCAAATACCAAAGTCTCTTACCTATGCCCAAAATCTATCTACATTAGCTGTTTAATACGAAAACTGTCAGCTAAAATTTCCTTGAAACTTGTGAAACTGGCCCTAAAACTTGGTTTTATTCAGACTTAATCCATACATTTTGGTAATATACCTACCTTTTTATTTTTACCCACACTCACGCCCGTTATCTCCGAAAGGGTAGGCAGAGGTGCAACTAATGCACCCACTTTTCGCCGTGCGTATTCCGTTCAATGATGTGATAGGAGGCGAGCCTATCGCCATATCGGGCACAAATTCCAGACTCCGGGCTGATACTTAGTATAAAAATCCAATATCACTTTGTCCGACCCGGGGATCGAACCCGAGACCTCAGCATTGCAGTCGTACCGTAATACAACTACGCCACCGATGCATTAATTTTTACATAAGGTCTATATTTGATTATATATTGATTTTAATTGTACCTTGATGTAAGCAGTATGACGTTAATGTTTATTAGTACATAGTAGGTACCTAAATCCCGTGCCTTGGCTTCCTGCTGCCTTCCACTATACAAAATTGAATAGTTATTTTACTTACATAAAATGATCACAAAAAGAAACACTAGAACACTAGTTTTTTTTCTGGTTTTTCTCAACTATAAATCAAATTCAACCCACACATCGTTATAGAGATCATTACGTATGTGTTCATTTGAGGCAATGATACTGTCTCTAATGTTACATAACAATATTTCTCATACTAATCCAAGTACAAGCAGACATGACCGGATCACGAATCTACGGATTGTGCTTGAGAAATTGCTACGTCTAAATAATGTACTATTGTTAGGGAAATACATTTTCTATCGTTATCGCTATGATTAATGCGTAAGTGTTGCACTTACTACGAAAACTCGTATAACTCTCACTCTGTTCTCACTTAATGCGCACGTAAATGCTATTATAAGTAAAATGTGTTCACGGTTTGAGCGTAATTAAAAGTATTCTTAATTTAAATATAGGTGATTATGTTGTTTATTCGTTCATGTGTGTGCCTCAGTTAATAGTTTCTTGTTTTTTTATGACGTAATACATAATCGTCAAGTTTAGTTCAGCCAGTATTACGAAGCATTCTTAGTAAGTAAAGTTATTTCATAATTCTTTGACCCAACATTTTGTCTTAGACATTTGCTGTTAACCCAATTTTTACATCAAGTGGTTGCCAAATAAATTTGGCCAGAAATATAACAGATAGTCTCTCACATAAGAAAAGGGCGTGTAAAGAAATAGGTCAATGTTGGTATTGACCTAATGTTTTCCTCAATATGTTATTGTCAACGAAAAGAATAAAAGAAAATAATTGTCGACGAAAATTGTATTTTCAATATTTTTTGTTGTGTCCCACTTGGATTTAAAAGAAGTATGGCTTCAAAACAAGTCGTTTTTGTATTTCAAATAGTAAAATATATATCATTAATTTGACTATCGACACGCGTAAGATAAAATGCAAGTTGTTTTATCACGTGTAACATTGTTTTTAACCTCCGACAAAAAAGAGGGGTGTTATATACATTTTTGTAGAGTCGTATCATTTAGTAATAAAACATATCAAAATCTTTCAATTTAATTTAACCAATCCCTCAATACTATACAAATGGTATGACTGAAATCAGTGGAAACGTAAGGTTACCTACTTGAGGAGCACGGAATTTTGATACATAATTTTGTATGTTTCTTTTTATTTTGTTTTGTAGCTGTCCATGCTCCATTGGCAATCCTAAAATAAAATAAATAAATCAAATAAACAAATAGTAGGGTTTTCCATATTTGACGAGCCATATGAACCGCGAATGATTTATGTGCGCGATACATTGTCATTAATATCGTATGCCTTGGTGATTGTATTGAAATGGTTCAATATTGAAGGTAAATTAAGATCATTATTTTTATCGTGACAAATTATGTTTACCGGGGAAAATATGGTATTATAATTAATTGTTGATAGGGCTTACATTTTGCTACTTATGATGAAAGTATTAAGAGTGAGTTTATGAATGACAAGTTTTAAATGCGTGTGATACCATTTTGTATAGATTTTATTTTAATAATATAAATATCAGCGACATATTTTATTATAAATTCAACATATAAAAATATTTTGTTCATCGAAAACCCTTTCCAACTTCGGGTTCGCATTTCATAACTTAAAAGATTTGATGGATACAAAAAATTTACACAAAGTAACAAAACAAAACGGTCAGGATACCTGCGATGTATCCAGAAGTATTAAAGTATTTCGTTACTTTATATGTAAGAAAGCCGGGCATATTTATATGTTGTAACATACTTTTATATTAGAAGCCTGGTGATACATTGTACATCGATCACCTTGTAACTGATGACCGCCGCCTTTTAATACGCAAAATGTTGGGAAGATAGCAAGCAGTGCAATGCATGAAATTGGGTTTGAATATATTAGGATTGCATGAAACAAAGAAACAAACGACTACTCAGATGGTAAAAGAATACAAGACGCATGAGCTATGCATATATTAGGTTGCAGTTAAAACACTTTAATAGAAAAATAAATGAGTAAGTCAGAAACTGATCACTTTAAGGAAAAGTCCAGAAGGAATGCAAATGATAGATGATAAATGAGTAAGTCAGAAACTGATCACTTTAAGGAAAAGTCCAGAAGGAATGCAAATGATAGATGAAGACTACAATGTATGTACTTGTATTGTAAGATTAGGACGGGCAGGCGGTACATTAAGTATTAATCTTTTCTTTTTGTATCGTAAAAGGTTCTTGACATCGATATTTCGATAATACAATAAAATATAGAAAGTTGGCAGAAAGTTCATTCACACGCCTTTGTGACTCTCTATTATTTGGTTAATTCCTGTTTTTAATTGACTGTATTGTTGAGAAATTGTTGGTTTCACCATTAAACTCAAGATTGTGTGCAATAATTTGGTTAATACTCCGTAATACTATGGTAGACCGTAGAGCTTATATTGGATAGATTATTTGTGAAGACCATCGTTCTGTATATTTCTTCCGCCATTAAACATAATTTAAGTATTATTGTCTTTCAGTTTGAATGACATTGCAGCTAGTATAATTACTTTTCATTATATGACATAAAATTATGAGCATAAAGCAAATGGTGGTAGTTCTCTCATATGCGAGAGTCCGTCTGGGTGGGTACCACCGCAATATTTATTTCTACCGACAAACAGCAGTGTGCATGCACTGTTGTGTTTCGGTTTAAAGGACATTGTAGCCAGTGTAACTACTGGACATAATGAGACTCAACATCTTATGTCTCAGGATGACGAGCGCAGTGGAATGCCACACAGTACTTTATAAACTCAAGGTGATGGATGGTGTTGCTACTGTTCATGGGTGGTCGTATCGCTTACCATCAGGCGAACGGCATGCTCATCTCGTCTTTCAATGCAATAAAAAAATGCATGACCTGGTTATCCAAACTTGTATTTATGGGCAATGATTGCGGTTACAATTGTAACTTGCAAGTTAATAACTTGTATAAAAAAACAACAGCCGACATTAAACGGTTGCAGCATCTCCATGGTCTGATTTGCAAACTCCCGCCATTCTGATCAAACATTTCTCAAGAGAGACACACCGAAAACGCGTCTCGCAATTTAATGGTGAAAAATTAATCAGGCACCTTTGATTCGTGACTAATTGCATTCAAAGGAAACACTAAACAATCCGTTACAATATCGTGTCAAACTAGGGCGCTTGCGTAAAATGATCGCGGGTCTGTAACTCTACCTGTTTTGAAAGTAACCTCATGCCTTCGACGACGGCCTGGTTGGTGTGATGTGTTATTTGGTCGGTATACTTGTTAAATTATGTAATTGAGCATGTAAGTCACCTGAATGTAACTAATCATCAAATATAAGAGCTACGCATAATGTCTGAGAAATTATGTGTGCATCGTAGTCTTCAGAAGGTAAATTGAAACTTGCTCACGAAGTCACAGTTATGTTTATGTAAATTGTTTATTGGCAATGGTGATGGTGATCATTTATCATCAGATGATCTATTTTCCCATTTGCCTCCTACCCCTTTTAAAAACCTATGACGACGTTAACTTACAATACCTTAGAAAAATTCAGTCACCTTCAAAATAAATAAGCGACCATTTACTTTATCACGTTCATTAAAATCTCGCGATTTATGAAAGAAACCCCATCACAATTCATTTCGAAATCAAACGCGTGAAACGTAAATAAAAGGCGGTGAGCGCAGCGTGTAAAATTTTCAGCCACCGGCCACGGTTCAAAGTCCCTGGCGCGGAAGACAATAAAGACCGAGGCCCGAACGCGGACTCCGCGTCGGGAATACTAAATGACAGGAACGGAGCTTTTTATCGTGACGCCAATGGCAATTTATATGGCACCGTATATGGAGCAATTGGGCACATGTCTGAATGGTTTATTGAGTTTTGCAAATTTTGGTTTTTGGGGTTTCGGTTATTGCGCTGTTGGGTTAGTAGTTTTGCCTTTAAATGGAGTTTTCTTTTCCCCCTCTTTTTATGCAACTGATTGACGACAGGAGCCCGACCCATAAGTAGCTAGACTAATCGAACTTTGAATTTTGTATCATGATTTGCATGGCGCTGGACTTTGGTCTTCATTATCATCTCTTTAAGATGTTAAGTCTCATAATGCTCAGTCGCTGGAATCGTATCGTATATCGTGGCAATTTAGTAAAAATAATAACACTTTTGTATAGCACAGTATTGTCTACAATCAATTTTAAATGGAATTATAACTTTCCTATTCCTAGTGAAGGCGATAGTATTATATTAAATGCCTGAGTTGACTTCAGGAAGTCAGTTTACCTCATAATGTGATATAATGCATAAGAATTATATATCAAAAACATTATGCGGTGTACAAAAGTAAAAGTATGAGAGATTGTTGGCCGATTAAATTGCAAATTGTAATTTATTGACGTAAAACTGGACTGATAGTATGATAGATAATAATATAGTGTTACATAAAAGGAAATATTCCGAACACGACCTCAGCGACAAAATGTTCTGTAGTTACGCTATTTGCAGCGCTTTGGTTGGATGCATGTGACCTTAAACGACAATGCCACATCTAATGTCAATTTGAAAACTTATTCTTAAAGCAAATGATTTACTTAAAGAAGGCAAATTTTGAGGGAAATATCAATGAAGAAGAAGAATAATAATTACGGGTCAACAAAATTACCAAGTCAAAAAAACCTAGCGAGTAACCACTTCACTTTCGGAAAGTATCTTTCTCATGAATCAGCAAGTTTGGTATCGAACATTAGAAGATTTTATGATTATAATGAAAATAATACGCGAACAGTAGTAATTATAGGCTATCAAATGAAATCATTGTATGACAGCAATATTAGACGTCAGGACTCAGGTCGCTCGATTGCTAGAGCCTCGTTTTAAGTACCGCCGCATTGTCCGTTTCTGTCGTCAAGCAGCAGTGTGTAAACATTGTAGCTAGTGTTATTACTGGGCATTATATCTTAACTTCTGATATCTTATGATGTCGTGAGCAATTTAGTGTATTTTAGTAAATTATAATGCAAAATCTTGGATGGCCCTCCTTTTTATGAACAGTCATCGCAGAACATATGATATTCCTGTGTTCTGTGGTCATAGCGCTTACCATAAGGCGAGCCACTTGCTCGTCTCATTCAGCTGTATAAAAATGGATTTTAGCAAAAATTTTCGCTACCCATCTGGTGTTTGAACCCGCATCTACCGCGGTGGCATGCGTCGCGTGTTAAACTCACCGAGTTTCTAGCCTTAATCGGTTGTTACGATTTTTCGACATCAATTGCCAATTGCTTATTGACATACTTTTTCAGACAGGCTTGGGTTTATCAACCGCTGAACGTTGCGGTGAAGTCGGTGCACAGAAAAGAATGATACACTTGCCATTGGTAGTACACATAGTTATACGATACCAGCGTTTGCCCGCGGCTTCACGCGCGTGAAAGAGTTTTCCGGGACAAAATTCCCGCTATATATTTTCCCTGGATAAAAGCCTATGTTCTTCCTAGGGTCTCAAAATATCTCCATACAAAATTTCATCGAAAACCGTTCGGTAGTTTTTGAGTTTAACGCGTTCAGACAGACAGACGGCTAGGGGTCTTTGTTTTATAATATGTAAGGATTTCAATATAAACAAAGTAATATTTAATTTGAATTTGTGTGCTGTCTTAATTTTAATACAGATCTGGGATTTAGAATTAAGGGAATAGGATAATCGGCTGATGCTTTTCTAAGACCATTATCATGGATGTACTCTATGCAAAACAAGTAAGAAGTACATCATCATCATCATCAGCCTATATTTTAGTCCACTGCTGGACATAGGCCTCCTCCAATAAGCCTCCGAAGTTGCCTGTCTTTAAAATTTAAAGTCTTTATCCTAACCTGCGACCGTTTGAAAATGCTATGATATGTTCTACACAAAATCTACAATACGATCTATTAAATATACTCGTACCCTACCACTAAATTTAAACAGGTGTTCCACTATCTCGAAGTGTATTTAATCAAGTTCAAAAGAATTAGATTCGTTTATCGCTTCGTGACAGCAACCGCGACCGCCATCACAGATTCTCCGAGCCGATTACAACAATTACAACGGCCGATTAACAATCACGCTCGATTCATAAAAGGGCACGATTAAGAAGACGGTCAATTAGTCAATAATCGAGTGTCGCAACGGACAGACAAACGTACAATGGCCGATTTGTTACATTACGTCACGCGCCCGCTGGTATAGATGGCGCTCTCACTTTCACCAGACCAATCGCGGGCCGCAGTTCGCCGCGTTCGAAATTTGAAATATGAAAATTGTGATAATTGTCTATTTATACTTTTCGAGTGAGGTCGCGGTGTTTTGTTTATTTTTTATGAGATTTAATTTCTCTTTTCTACTATATTGAGTGAAGGTGTTTTATTTGCAGTAGTCAGATATTTTCGATTTCGATGCCATTTTTGGTTGTTTCCCGATCAAGCTCATAACAATTAGTTGCAATTAAAATGCAGACATGTTTATCTTAAAAGTAAGGTTGTTTTAAGGAAACACGTCTTTTGCGGTCCTCAATGTCCGCATGAGAATACATAATTAACTACTTCCTTATAAAAAGATTTATTATTTAAGACAAGGCTGTTACCGTGACCCACGGTAATGGTTTTTTTTTGAAGTATATTATCTCGAAGCTTTCGGTCCTTTAACAGTGAAGCCCGAAAATATTTGCAGATCTTACAACCTGCGATATCTCGATGCATATCCAACCTTATGCCCACTGTACAAAGATGCAATAAATTATTTATCAAGACATATATTATAAAATATTATGGGATTTTATAGAAGTATTCCACGCTGATAAAAAAAAATAGTATAAGACGTTACCAGATTAAAAAAAAACATAACATAAAAAATATCCGTCTGACATTATAAATTGACGTTTATGATGTAATCCTGTCTACTTTTTATGTTTCTCGATAAATACACCATATCCTTCTAAGGCGAAAGAGTATAGGTTGACTATCGGAATCATTTTTTTTTTTGACGTAACGAGTTGCCATGGGCTCACAAAATTTACCGGCAATATGTGGGTGTGATTGCACTTCTGCCTACCCTTGAAAAAGGCGTGACGCTATATATATGTATGTTTTTATAACATACTTTTTTTGGGTTTTCTTCACCGCGCAACGTCGCGTCGTTGAGAGTCCTTTATTTCATGTTTTTATGGATCAAGATAGTCATTTTTAACGTTGAATGCCGTAACGTATTGACATTATTCAGCTGCGATATAATGTCAATACGTTACCGTGGTAAATTTACCACCGCAGATTAAAACTATGCATTTTTAGTTTTGCTTTTAAGTGTTAAAAAAAAACTTTGAAAAAATTTATAACAATCACACAATAAACACGAATCGATGAACACCTCATTTGTCAAGTGGAACATAAGCTGCGAAAAAAATATTTCTAAAATTGCAAAAAGGGTCTATTTTATTAACGATGCCAATCTTAGGTCGAATTTCACCAATCTCTTATTTACCGGGCCGGGCGTTAGTTAATCGGGCATTAAAACTAACGTCAATGTTAAAGTATCGCACGTCCCATGAAAGAACGCCTAGTTAAGGAAGATAATCACCTGTTCGGGCATGGTGGGACACTCAAAAATCTTAACAGTCCGTTAAGACAGGTAACATGCTGTGAAAGTAACTAACAGAGCTTGGTGAAATTAGACCTTAATCTTCGATCCGATCCCTAGAATAAACCACTCAAAATGACCCATTTGTAAACTTGTCAAACAAACTTTGTTCTAATTGGTCCATTTTCCCGATGGATCGAAAAAGTGATTGGGATAGTTTTTTGAAGTCGGAGGTTAGTAAGACGACTGTTTTTAGTTAGTTCTTTCTTCTGGGCCAATTTCACAAATTTCAAGTAAATTTTCTTTGATTCATTATATCTAGGTAATAGAGTGACGCGCTGCAATGAAACTAAAAAAACAGGCCAACTTTTCTTAAGCTAGTATGCGTGACAGCTGTGTCATAGGCTATCGCTGCATCATTCTTCGTATCCTTGTGTGCGCGCATAATAATACCAGTTATTACATGGTTTCTATTAAAACGGGGAGAAAATTATATGCATGAAAAACAACAAAAATTAATTCTCTCGAACTCATTTAGTGGGGAACAGTTCGCCTCTATTTTTTTCAACGCGTTTGAAATATACCTAGGTATATAATTAAACAAAGTAAATTTTATTTGACACTTATCGTATTAAACAGGTAATGTAGATGGGAGCATAGATTAGAGTGTTACTTTTATATTTGGTCGACTTATACATTTATGTGACAGTATTCATCAGCAAGCGGTAAAATTGATCCTAAATAATATAGTATTATGTTATGCGCTTAGTGCCTTTACCGAGTTAAACTTTTTACTCAAATTTAAAATATACTATGCTCTGCTCGTCATAATTTTATAAGTCAACCAGCAATCAAATAGCTTTTAAGTTTTCAACGAAACTGGCACGATGACGCGACGTTTAAAGCTTTGCACCTAAAACTTTAAAAGCACTCACAAAGCTACCACTAAGAACTAACATTATGTCAAAATGTTGTTAGCAGTTTACGAAGTTACACAATAGAGGATGTAATATTTAATTTTTGTTTTTAAATTTTGTGTTCTAAATTTGGAAAAACGGTAGCTTTATAGATGTCTCTTTATATGTGTTTTATTATAGACGTCTGATAAAACACAATTTCATTATGCAGCTACATTTTTGTTCACATTAACGTCTTGAAACCTAAGAGCATTTAACATACTCAAAGCTTGAAACAATCAAGGAAGTCCATGGTCAATACTGCCAATTTTTTTGTTTTAACTCGTCTAATAACTTCTGACCTAATTAAAATAAGAATCATAGCATTCGAATAAATTTAACCCGGTCCGTAAATTTTGGTATTGCCTAGAGTAACATAAAAATATAAAAAATAGTAAAGAGGTTTAATGCTGAAAACTCATTTGCAACTCACATTTATGGGGTCCCTAACCTCAAACATGATGACCTTTAATGATTTGACATCACGCAGAGCAGAACGATCGAGTTTAAACAAAACGCCATTCACATTAAAAACAACAAACAATAACATCGTTAGGTTAATTGTTGCGAACAAAAACAGCTGCTGTGGCACGTGTTAACAAACTCTTTGCTGTTTACAAACAATCGATTCTGTATCGATTTATAATATCGATGCTTTTAGTCGGTAGTCGGTCTGGCTGACATTGACTAATGCAGAGTCATTTAGGTCGAATTTGAAAGTAATTTATTGATTTCGATGTTCCAATTTCAAAATATTTGCAATTACTTTACTTTTAACATTGTTTTAATTATAATGTTTGTGTGAGATATAGATACATAATACTATTATGAACACGTAAACTGGTTTTCGTCGACGATAAACTCTTAGTTTTCACTTTTCATTATACATTTTAATACACATACATTTAAAAAAGCCGTACTAGCTGCACTTTAGTGTAATACAAGATGTTAAGTTGAACATGCAGTTATCTTTTTTTTACTATTTAGTACTTTGCAATATAACTGCATCTAAAGAAAGTACTTGTCCATTGAAACCATCTTTACCTCTCTCATTAAACACAACTGCAGCACAAGCTCGTGTAGCAAATAGACATACATTAGTTGGTTCTTAAGCAGTGAAACTGTAAGAACCTCTACAATTAGCTAAATTGGCGCTCTTCTATACTTGAAAATCTATCCTTGGTATGTTTTGTCCTCTTTTCTGTACCACCACGGCATATGGCATCTGAAGTTAAGTGAAGTGATGCCCACGGGACACATCGACTTGTAAGAGATGTATCATTTGTTGATCGGCCTGTCTTAAGTCTTAAGAAGCTTTTGCAATCCACGCATCCGATTATGATGATCACGATGCAGCACGCGGATGCGGCGGACCCGGCGAGGTCGTTGCCGGAGTGACCTCAGCGACGACCTCCCGACACGCCGCCGGCCGCGCCGTCCCAACCGGTCCCCGGCCGAACCGTTGGTAACGTTACCGGTTTTTGGCGTTTTTGTTTCCACTTGTGTGTTATGTGCACTGAATCGTATTGTTAGATAATGTGAAATGTACAAGCGTTTAGAAGGTACAGTCGGTAGCGTTAAATGTATGTGTGGTAGATGTTAAATAGTCATTGGTTCGATCCTCGTTTTGAGGCAAATGCTTATTTGATCCGCAAGGGCTGTTTCGCAAACAAACGCCCCGGGGTCACCAGATGAGCAGTAAGACAAGCTGGCATCATTTTGTTTGTTGAATCCACCTATATATTGGATCGATATTGTATTTGGAGTATATCATCGTCACAATTCACATACTTGATATTGTATTCAATTCGCCTTGCATTTAAAGAAAGTTTTATAATTATAATCCATCTCTATAAATATGCACGTGAGATGGAAGAATTCACACCATTTCCTTGAGAACGTACGTGACGATAAGATTATTATATCTCGAGATAAATATAATCGATGTTAAGAAAATGGCGTGCGTTCAGACTTTCCGTAATATTGTAACCGAGTTTTCATCTCATAGCTTTTTATCGCGGTTCCGTCGCTAAGTCCGGTCCCGGGATAAAAGCAAGATAACCATTCGAGGACTATGAGCGTGCTGTTAGTAAGTAGTATCAAAGCATTCGTTCTAGAGATCAGACGAAATAGTATGGAATATCCGATTGTAATAGACTAGACTTTTGCTAGCGGCTCCGCCGGCGTGAATGAGTTTTTCCGGAATAAAAGTCCCGGTTTATACTTTCCCAGGATAAAAAATAGGTAGGCTATGTTACTCGCTGATAATGTATGTATATAGCTTTATATTGGTGAATTTTTTTTTAAAATCGATCGAGTTATTTTTAAGTTTATTCGTTAGAAACATTCTTCTTTGTCGGTATCACTCTTGACAAAGTGGTCGTGGTCATCACTTCAGGTGTTGGTGGCAAGCTTCACAGCACGCCGCCACTCTTCTCTGATGGCCGCCTTCCTCGTGCATTGAAGTAGTGATGATGAGCCATTTACTGCCGCTTTTATCTGGTCAGTCCACCTCATAGGTGTTCTACCTCGTGGCCTGGTACCCTCAACCTTTCCTTGGACCACAAGTCGCTCAATAGACACCTCCCCTCGGTGACATACGTGACCAAAAAAGGTGAGGATACGAGACTGTACCAAAGATGATAAACGTACAAATGCGTTATATGTTAGAAACATACAAAGATACAAATCTTTCCTCTTTATAATATTAGATTATAGATTAGTATAGATAAGACGTTATCTAAAACGTTGCTTTTTTTATTTGGGAATGTGAGGGAAGGAGGAATCAAAAGTATTTGTGTTGATACAAATACCGAAGGAGATCCTCATTATTTGATAAAGCGAAAGAGTTCGCTATCTTCCTTATCGTTGTTGATATCTTCTCATAGATCCTTTGATATCGAGATGTAATGGGTCACGTTTTACGTATTGTGATACGTACGTGGTTGATACGAAGGATTGTGATTAATTAATTATTAATTGATAAGCTATTATTTAGTACGAGCTTTTGCACGCGGCTCCGCCCGCGGGAATGAGTTTTCCCGGGATAAAAGTCCCGCTTTATAATTTCCCGGGATAAAAAGTAGCCTATGTGTTAATCCAGGACATAATCTACCCGTGTGCCAAATCTCATCGAAATCCGTTCAGTAGTTCTTGCGTGAAAGAGTAACAAACATCCATACATCCATACGGTTTATAAATAATTTGAACCTTATTTCCTTACCTCAAGTTTCGGCAATAAACTCATTGTGTTTTATTCAGTATTAGTAACATATTACGTCTTGTTAGTTTGTCAAACTTCTTCTTCTTCCTCTTCCATTTGCCTTTTCGTACTTCAATGCGGGTTGACGCTTTATACTTTCTCAAGCATGTTCCAGGCATGTTTTTCATCACAATAGTTTGTCAACCGACTGCTATAAACAGGAAAAACATTCACTAATACTAGAAAAACCATCGTAAAGTTTCTAGTACCATTTAAGCACTGAATCACATGAAACGAATCTGTATCTGATACTCGTCCGACATTTCGTTAATCTACTAACTTTTTCGTCATATTTTTATATGGAATCCGCTCGAACAATTTTATTATTGTTATTCGAGTAAAAACAGGCTCTCAACCTAGTTTCCTTTGATATTTCCATGGAAAGATTTTTTACTGATCGCATCCATCTCATTTGTTTTGTGGATAAAAAGTTTGTTTGGTCTTGTCGGGTTTTTACTGTGTTCACATTTATATTCGTTTTTTATGACTTATTGCATGGCGAAATTATACATTGGGGTATTATTATATATTATGTTTCATGTACCATAGTTCTCGAAGAGGATGTCTGTGGAATTTGTTGAAAAGTTGTCACTTATTTCTATTGGAAGAACTACTTTTTGCGTTTTTTTGCTTTTGGTTGATTTATTCATCAAGAATAAGAAGACTTATAGTTAATTAGAAGCATGGAACTTGTTAGTCAATTTTATCTCTGTGTAATAATACTACTGAAGCGGCGATATCCTAGTTGGGAGTGGAACGCTCTGCCGAGACAAATGTCCACAGGTTCAAAACCCAAGGGCACGCACCTGACTTTTCTAAAAGTTATGTGTGTATTCTCTGTGAATTACCGCTCGCTTTAAAGGTAAAAGAAAACATCGTGAGGATACCTGCATACCTGAGAAGTTCTCTGAAAGAATTTCGTATGTGAAATCTGCCAACCCGCACTACGCCAGCGTGGCGGACTAAGGCCCAAACCCTCTCGGTTGTAGAGGAGGCCCGTGCTCAACAGTGGGCTGTATATAATACAGAGCTGGTATGGTGGTGGTGGTATTAATCCTAGTCAGAATCTAAAAGTTTATTGAGGTTTTTGAGCGTCCTTTGACACAATCTCGTCTTACTTTTTAACATCTGTAACAATTTTGATATTCTAGTTATCTAGAAGCCTTTAAGATTTGTTTCCTTCTCCTATTTATCTTACTGTTCAAGATTCCTTTTCTAAATCAAAGAATTCCTCAGAATCTGTTTAAATAAACATCAAATGTGAAACGTATTGAATATTCCGCGCGCACGGTTAGAAATGCAGATCTGTTATCTCACGACGGGGCATCTCGCATTACTGATTCTGCTGCATACCGATATCTACTACATATGTATTTATCGGCATATCATTCTGTAGCCTAAATGTCAGATCGTCAGGGTTGTCGGTATTAATTTGTATACTAAGCGAAAGGTAAATACGCGGATAATTATTGCCAAATGTATGTAAAATTGCTGATTGGGGTCTTTAAAATAAAGATAGGAATTAGGCTTTGCGTCGTAGACCATAGTTAACTGTACCGACATAAAAGATCTTATAATTTTATTATACTGATATGGTTACTCTTTGGATTTTTTATTAATTTTAAGAAAAACTGTATTTGGTGATTATATCTTTTAAAAACGCTGATAAATGTGGTAATGAAGTCCTGTTTACGGCAAAACAACTAAGATTTTAAACTAAGTCAATCCAATCATTAACTACAATCCAAATACCATTTATTCTTACAACACAAGTCGTTATACAAAAAATCTTAATATAACTACGTGATTCATTCAAACCATCCGATGGTATTGTGCAAGTCTGCGGAATGAAAAAAACACGATATCATTCTAATTACGAAACTTATTTGATCCGAATAAAAATACATCCACGTTTCTGGAATTTGTTTGATAGAATTTACAAATGTGCCGATATCAGAGTTCAAGTGGTCGAAGACAGGTGTGTTGGTTGTTGGTGCAATAGTGTTGCCAATGTTGTGTCCAGTGTATTGGAAGCAAATGTAAGAGCCTACCTAACTTTCTGGTTGATAAAATTAACAAATTTTAGCACGAGTAGACTGATTATCTTTAAGTTTGTTTCCTAATATTATTATAGTTTTTTATTACACTCCGATATTTCTTTATAGGGAACTTATGTTTATAGATTGCTTTTTTAGACCGCAGTACCTATTACGACAATTATTTGTCGTTATCCTCTTTCATTGTAGAGTGTATTGTTGATTTTATTTTTCTACTCATATATATTCATGACAACTTGAAATTTATTTAAAGCAAATTGAACTGTATAAATATTTGATCCAAAGATCCAAATGTTGGCCAATTGGTCATAAGCGCTCATTCGAACCAGGTCAATACTTTGTTATTCCTGTTCTTTCATACTGCACGGCCGTATGCGGTAATTCCTTCCTAGTTTATTTAGATTTCACCGTTATACTCAGGAAAGTGTTCGGTACAGATGTTTTGTTTCATATAAACACCGAACCTACTTTGTTTATCTCCTCGGCTTCCTATTTCTCAATTCGTGTCGATATGTGATTTGATTCGGTGTTTTAAATTACTCATGAAAGTTTGAAATTGATTTTTATTATCTGTACGAGGTTAGTTTTGTATATCTCTGTTTCCCCACTAGTGATCATTTTGAGTGTTTCTCAAATAAAAAAGTTAGTAATATTTATCTTGTCATCAAGATTGAATGTTTGTATCACACATCTTATCTTAAACTATACCTAATGTAGCGGTTATGAAGATTCTTTCACTTATTAAAAGCTATATTAAACCAGAGGATTATGTAAAGAGGTAAATATCTAATTTTAGTATAAACATACCATTAATAATCATGACTCGTGGTCCTATAACCATGTTAACACAAAACTTATCCGTAAACGATCTTTTCAAAGTTGTTTCTTAATCTATTCATAGTGTAAGGAAATCTCTAATGATCCATTGTTTTGTGTCTCGGTTAAAGAAACACAATCATTATTTGTATAATAATTACGAGATTGTGGCAATGGTTCACTGTTGGTCTGATAAGTTTCACGAAGATTAACACTATTTCCCAACAAAAAGTACACACACATACGCTTTAATCCCAGAAATGATAGGCAGAGGTGTTACTATTATACATACAGCCAAGCTTATTTCGACCCATGATGTGATGAGAAACCCATCCCTAAGGCACTAATTCCAGGCTCAGGTAACTCAGGTGTGTTTTTAAAAAACGGTAAACTCTTAAGTAGTCTTATTTAGGAGTCGATCCATAATTGAACGGTTCATAACCCTGGTGCGTTGCTACTACACCTATGAGGCGAAACAACTTGATTTCATGATAAAATAGTTGATGATAAAATCGCAGTTTATTCGTTTAGTATGTATTTCATTTTATGACCCGGACGATAAAAGTGAAATCAGTGTAAACTGGGACAAGCTTCTAAATCGCGCCGTTGGTCTAGCAGCTAAGTATATTGAAGACCTAAGAAAAATACAAGTTTCAAGGTTTCTAAAAGTCTTCGTAATTCTCCTTACCACAGACATCGATAGATTCCAGTTAATCACTGTCAACTTGAGGAAAACAAACAAAACATTACTACAGACGATAAATATAGGAAGAAAAAAACGATAAATATTAAGCAAGCGCGACTTCCTGTTCGGTAATGGTTGCTATTGCTAGTTGCCAGTCGCCAGTTGCCACACATCACTGACCTCGTCCAATAACTTTTGCGTCATCCGCTTGTAGTATTCGATCGTGTTATTATAACAAAATGTCTTATATAATTGTATAACATTGCGTTTTTGGAAGTTTGTATGGTTGAGAGTAAATCTCTGTATGGTTGTTACCTTGTGCATATCTTAGACCTGTGTAATATTCCATTTATCTTGAAAAATACACATAAAAATGAGAGAGACCTTATTGAAGTCGGTTAAAAATATAGGTGTATACGAAATTGAAATTAGTTACGGAATTTTACTGTAATTTGTTCACTTAATATTTACACAAGTACTTTGTTGTGTTTCATTATAATTTATATGAACTCGATTTCACAACCGACAGGTAGTTCAAGTAACATAAAACAATAAAAATAAATGGGTTTTATTGCCTATTAATGTTTTATTTACGTACAATTTTATTTAAGTAACTATTTCGTAAATTTTACAGCGGTACAGGGACGTAAATGGACGGAAATTGACAGTTTATTCGTTTTGTCAAAGTTAACAGTCTTTATTGCCAAACGAGATGCACTGTGCAGAAATTTTCAAATCTTCCATTCATGTCTATGAGTTACTAACCGTGAACTATAATTAATTTATATTTCCAAATACAATATATTTGTTTCCTCTATCTCTTCCGTAGACTTTCCATGATCATCGATAACTATTTTTGCTATAACAATATCGAATTGTTAAATTATATTGACTTATAAATCGGTCCACGTCCAACAGTAGACTAGGATAAGCTGATAGAATAAATTCATCATCATCAGCACCAGGATCTCCACAGCAAAACACAGTCCTCCTCAATAAAAAGAATCACGACCCAGACTACCCTTGTTCTCTATTTCTTGTATCTCCATCCGATGGTTGTCTATAAGAGATTGTGTCAAGTGAATAGACAACCAATTGTACCACTTCTCTTACCTTTATTATTATTTAATATTAGTACAATATGCTTTAGTACAAAAAGATATTAAATGAAACATTCATCATAAACACAATATTTGATGCGATTACAAAATTGGTCCTCGCAACGCGATCTTCGCACGTCTGTTACGCTTTGCCCTATCACTCAGATGGTGTCAGACAAAACAATGGAAACGAGA
This sequence comes from Sphinx pinastri, assembly GCA_947568825.1. Taxonomy (NCBI): domain Eukaryota; kingdom Metazoa; phylum Arthropoda; class Insecta; order Lepidoptera; family Sphingidae; genus Sphinx; species Sphinx pinastri. The sequence continues at coordinate 7,341,955 of OX387639.1, read as the reverse complement.
TATGTGTTGCGTGTCAGGGGGTCATTATGTATTGTTTCGCGTCAACTTGTTATGAAGCCTGCTCTAGGACGACTTCCTTACGACTCAACGTCGAAATTTTGATACGGATCGCCGTTTTCGAAATTGGTGTTAATTGTTACGGTGTTTTGTAATTGATGGGTTTCTGTGTTGTGAAGTGTTTTATGTATAAGCTGATTATTGCTTTTTATGGTTTTAGCTTGCAGTATTGTCTTTAATAATTTCCATGGATGCAAAAGAAAATGACGTCAATATGTGCGTAAAATTATGCATTGAATTATGAAATTTCAACTTACTTAACTAAATATTTACAATAATTTTAATTAGTGAACGTCTGAATGTTTTTAGAGTCTAGTTGTAATAAAATGCAAACGTACCTACAAGCATACAAGACATGACATGCAGTGTCTTTTATTGATACAGTCGCAGGACAGAAATCGGTATTATAAGTACACTTTAGTACAAACACATTCACGAGGCATACAACCTTCTTTGAAGTGGCGATAAAGCGAAGAAATCATAGTGTACTGCCGCAATAATGGCGCGACAATTATCGTTCACGTTTCGTGTGCGCGTGCGCAGATGTCGCGTGCGAACGTCGCATGCGCACGGTGTTACCCAAATTGATTATGTGGTGCCTGATGTTTGGCTGAATAATTGTATCAATTTCTGTAGATATATGTCGTTCAAGCTAAATTTTTGAGACATTGGACAGAATTAAATATTTATGTCTACTTTCATAGATGCTTCAAATTATCGTTCACTGGCCTCATTTGTATGTTGTAAGGTATTATCAAAAAGAAAGGAAACAACAGTAGAGTAGCGTTGCCTTTGGCAGTCCATATCTAAAGCTAAACATAAGTATAAGTTTTCAAAATAATCCCAACAACATTACAACAAGACCATAAAACAATTCAAAACACGTTCTACATACCCTACTTTCCGTCACAGACCAATGTAAAACTAATGTATTGCGCATTACACAGACAATTACAAATGTCCCGCTTTGAGAGCGTGCATTACATCTCCGAGGTCCATTTTTCCATTTCTCTCGTAGCAACACAGAGTGCGCATGCGTGCCGTAAAGTAGCCACGCTCTAGTTGCCACTTTCGTATGTTTACCACACGTAGTTCGTACTTTAATGCGTTGAAATGTTCTGCAGTTACTTCAATGGTGTCTTTGAATTTGTTGATAACTAATGGTAAATCTGTTGTACCAATGGTATTACCGCCTGCAAGATTACGTCTGCTTGGGAAATTGTTAAATCTGCTATTATGTTAACATCAAAGTTTGTTGAACCTATATTTTTGCAACTAAGTTCACAAGCATGCGGTATTGTAGGGTAGTAACCAGTGTCATTACTGGGCATTATGTTACTGGAAACAAAGGAGATTTTCAAAAGTTATAAAATATTGGAGATAGTATTTGCAGTCTTTTTTTTTTAAACGTCTGTCATAGAAAAATATTATTTTTTCTTGTTTCCTCTGAAACATCCACTCTCAACTCGATATGGTAAGACAAAACACCAAGTAACTATTATAGACCTTAAAACGTTTGTTAGTAAAGTGGATAATCATTAAATTATCTCCATATTCGGCAAACGAAATCATAACTACAGTCAAATTACATGATAAATCTAGAAAATGAATACGAAACTATCATCATCAAATCATCTTGAGTCCAAAACTAATTGTCCAATCAAATCAATGATTACGTCCGTTCATTGAAGTAGTACGTGACCGACATTCGTCCTTGTTACATTTACTAATAAATTTGGTATCCTATGTATGACTGTAATAGAGTTGAAAATACTTGAATATTTGTGGAAAATGGTACAACGGGAGATGAAAAACCATGTTTATTTATAAAGAGAGATTAAAACTACTTTGTGTCTGGTGGTAAATTAAATGTCGATCAAAAAGATGAGGATGCGACAGATCAAACCACTATCGCTTGTTTTTCTGCAAATGGAATATGGATAGAGGTCCCACCCCAGTGGGCAACTTGTTAAGTCAGGTGTTATCAGCATACTCACTAGTCACTTTAGAGTATAATTAGAATTCACATAATACCTGCCCTACATCATAATACATGCGTGCTAATCACGTCAAGCCGTTGGTCTTGCGCCTGATCTCTCTCCGGTCATGTCGGATTGCCGTCTCACCGGACTATGAGAGTGAAGGAATAGCGAGTGCACCTGTGTATTGCGCACATACTTGTGCACTATAATATCTCCTGCGTACCTGGCTGATCTCCGTTGAGCTTGGCCGCCGTGGCCGAAATCGGCTAGGAAGGAAGGGATTACATCATAATATAGTCACTCTCCCACTGCTTATCACGAACCTCCTTTACTATTAAGAGGGGACATTTGTATGTATTTACTAGAAAGAATTGACCGAATAGATTCATGACTAATCCATGACTATTAGGATTTGAGTGTACACCGCGAATACTAATACATCAATAATGATATGATGGTTATCTTCGGGCTTACCGATCATTTGTATGGACATGGTGACGTCACGCCAGATGTCGGGAAAGCCCCAATTTAATAGTTAATTATTTATTGTCACAATGAAAGTTTTTAGGGAAAGTGGCCCTTCGGCATAAAGGCCACTCAAAATATATGGGTTGATATAGTGGGCGAACGTACCTCACCACCCACAATAATCTTCTACGTAATAATACATTAAATATTCAAATTCAATTTCTCATACAGTTTTAACATTACACGAAATATATTAAGTTTCTTAAAGGTCAAATGATAATTATAATAGTAAAAAAATAAGAAAGCGCTTTAGATTTTATATAAATCTATGAACAGTTTGCAATGTAATATTTTATACTGATTTAAATTTTGTTTTTATTCTCTGTAGGTGGTCATTATGAGTTATGTCATATATTCAGTCATAAACAATGTTTTTTTTTGTATTGGAATTGATTATTATGTAGAGATGTTGCTAATTTAGTACCTTGTCTCTATCAGCACGTTGCTTTATATAACGCCCAGAAACAATTCACTTGTGAACCTCGGTATTCAGGTGATGGAATTGTAAGAACGTCTACAAAATATGAATAGGTACCCACTTGATTTTGCAATACTTTTGATAGCACAAGATCTCAGGGCATACGATTTTTAGAAGGTATTATTGGATGTATGATCAAAGATTTATTATCTTGAACCGAATTAAAAGTTATGTATTCTGAATTGAACTGACTGCCTCGGTGGCATAGTTGTATTACGGTACGACTGCAATGCTGAGGTCTGGGGTTCGATCCCCGGGTCGGTCAAAGTGATATTGGGTTTATCCATTCAATATCAGCCCGGAGACTGGAATTTATACCCGATATGGCGATAGACTCGCCCCCTATACATCATGGTAAGGAATACGCAAGACGAAAAGTGGGTGCACTAGTTGCGCCTTTGCCACCCGTTCGTGGATAAAAGGCGTGAGTATGTGTGTGTGTATTCTGAATTCAAGAATCGATTATACTCGTAACTGATATAATACTGAATATAAATTCAAAAATTTATTTGGCAAATAAGTGCAATGAAAAAACATTGGAAATTTTGTGATGACGTCATACCGTTGGTCGCTAACCACGCGACCGCCAAAAAAGCACCGACTCGACGAATTTACTGCTTGACTATTATGTACAGGACAAGTTTTTTATGGTTATTTATGAACGACACTCTATGATATGTCTGTTATTTCTTAGATTTTAGTGTTTAGATAGAAACGATTTACTAAAATTAATATTGTAATGTATACGTGTGTTTAATTTAAAACATATGTTGATTAATTGCAAAAAATGTTTTCTTCTCTAATAGTAATTACTGATGGGCGTATACTAATTATATTTAAGGAGTGAGTGTGAGTTGTTTAAGGACGGTATTAATAAATCAATCTCAAGTTTGAGTTACTTTAACGGCGAAGGAAAACATCGTGAGGAAACCTACATACCTGAGAATTCTCCATAAGAATCTCGAGGGTATGTGAAGTCTGCCAACCCGCACTAGGCCAGCGTGGTGGACTAAGGCCTATCCCCTCTCAGTAGTAGAGGAGGCCCGTGCTCAGTAGTGGGCAGTATATAATACAGGGATGATTGCATTGCATTGCAAGTTTGAGTTACAATATCGAGTAGATATAATGTATGAATAGTTCAATACATTATGTCTACTTGAGATGTAACTCAAACTTAAGATTGATTTATTAATATCGCCCTTTAACTTGAAATTCATATCACTGAACTTACGTGAACACTAGATAAAAATAGTATTTGTAATTAATTGTCTTATGTCGAATACCAGCCTACAAGAATGAGAATATTAATGAACACGTAATGAGCATCGTCAGACTACTCTAACTTTTAATATTTCATTTTGAGGTATGGAGGTTTCTTCATATATTTTCCAGGGACATATACCTCATTTGGCTTTACAATATTCTTTTATATTTTGTGTTGCATTTTATTTGTTGATGCTGTAGCAATAGTTAATTGAATTACAACACACGAGTGTCAGGTGTGTCGTGATGTGTAAGTGTGAACGCGTCTTAAGTCTCATTGCCATGTCCACCGGAGCGTTTATTGAGCAACTGTATAACCTGTTACTATACACATAAGGTGTCATGTTGCTAGTATACAATTTGGTCACACGACACCTTTGATACGTTATATGATGTAATGTATTCATGTAATAAAGCTGATGGATCGGATTGTGTCCGTGCGTTGCCTTTTGATCTGTCTTGGACTAGTCCGATTAGTTTGGGAATACACTCACGCCTTTTATACCCGAAGGGGTAGGCAGAGGCGCAACTAATGCACCCACTTTTCGCCGTGCTTATTCCGTCCCATGATCTGATAGGGGGCGAGCCTATCGCCATATCGGGCACAAATTCAATGCTCCGGGCTGGTACTTAATAGAAAAATCCAATATCAATTTGTCCGACCCGGGGCTCGAACCCAAGACCTCAGCATTGCAGTCGTACCGTAATACAACTACGCCACCCAGGCAGTTTAGGAATGATTTTATTACATGAACTAATACTGAGTTGAGTGATTATAATTGCTAAGAAACACACGTAATCCTGGAGGTTTCATTTGTTTATTTATTTATTTGCGGTCCTTAAAAAAAATAAAAAGGCATGTTGCTTTATTGGCAATCGTCGTGGCGTAATGGACATATTGAACGGTTATGAAACAAAAGGCAGCGGAGTCGTTTTCTGTACCAAGATTGGTCTGATCCAAAAATATGCACCTATTTTAGATGTAGGTGTAGTGGCATTGAAAAACCACAATTTAATGCCAACGACACAAGACTCAATTAGGGCGTTTTAAATTCCACTTATACTTCATTTCAAAGCATAGCTTTTAAAATCATAATTGACCACAAAAAGATTTGATGGTGTCCACATATCTTCCACATTACCATAAATATCATTACCATTCGTAATCTCAACCATCAGTTTTGAAATAAAACCACTGTATATTACAGCGTTGATAATTATTAATAACTTATTTAAAATTCAACACGCCCACATGTATGTTAGTATGACAAGGTTGCTTACTACGGGAGCAATGGTTTCACGGTAAAGTTAAACAATTAATTAAGTTTGAGGGAGAACCTTGTACTAGAAATATAAACACATAAAACATAAGTCGTTGTGGTAGAAAGGTTAGGCAGACCGCAGAAGCACACCTATGCCATATTTAGATGAGCTCAACCTGGGCACAAATTCTATGTAGATGTTAGGTGGGAGAAACAATAATACGCAATATACAAAGTACATATACCAGAAGACCTACCATGTAGCAACTCGTCCATTGACCAAAATTGTTCAAACTGCTTGACTATATTAGAATTGGTGAATACATTGTATATTTCGCCATAAAAGTGCGGTGCAAAGCCGATTTTGCTTTATATCAAAACCATTAAAAACCCCAATTTTTGTAAACAAATAATGAAAATCTTAGTGTTATTTCTGTCATTCCCAAATATAATCTGCCATTTGCCCTCGCGATTAATTTATTCTTTATTCTCACCACAATTAAAGTTGAAATTTCCTTACACACCATAATCAGTAATCAGTTATATGGTTTTAGATTTTATTACTCATACAATTGAGTGTGTTTTTAATCGTTCTCAGTCAGTGTAAGCCGGCGACATCTCCGCTCGGTCCGGTATCGGTTTACCCGATTACGTATACATTCAGTGCAAAGCATGCGATTGCAGCGATAAAATGCAGCGCTTTATATTTGTAATTTAGTAGGTGTTTGCTGAATTTAGCATCTGCAAAATTTTTACAGCATGATTTTGTATCAAGTTTATTAGTTTTGTTCTGCACGCTATTGCATCAACAGAACTTCATTGGACATAAGTTTTGACAGTATTCCTGAAGGGATAGACAAAGGCTTAATGTATTCATGATAGCGAACGAACCTAGCTATTTACAAAATATACACTTTTCGTGACAAAAAGTATCCTCTATCTTAAGTTTATGGTCTACGTACTATTTCATCCAATACTGTTCAGGGATTTCTGCGTAATAAATAACCATCCAAACATCTGTCCAAGCTTGCGCATTTATACTAGTAGAAGAGTAATGCGAAGGTACTGTGGAGCACATTATCTAGTTTAAACTAACTCCCGTGCGTTTCTCAAATCACACTAAATTTATACCACAGTATCAAAACAAGCCCCGCGCAAGGAGGTAGTCGTCATCGATGTCGTAAAGATTGATGGTAAAAGTGTTGCTAAATAATTCAGCTTGTAACTTGCGTGAAGCCTTGATAATAAACGAAGGCCGCGAACCTTTGCCCGCTGCTCCGTGCCCACCTTTCATAGAGATTGTTGGTGTTTAGCTAAATATCACGGTTTTTCATTGGAATTGTTATGCATGGGTGTGCCGCTGGGCTGCACTGGGCTGGGACTGGAAGTATTGGTCATTTAGTAAGAATGTTGGGATTCCCTTAGAGTTTCAGAGCGAGTTGTGATGATTACCAGTACATAAAGCCCTATGATTAACATTGTTCAAAGTGTTTTAATCCTTTAAACTATAGAGCCCAAATAGTGACTACCTTGTACTTATTGGAAACTTCGTCAATAAAAATCATCAATTTTATGCAAAATTAACTTAAATCCAAAGCCCTGTCATATTTGGGCTTCCGAAGCAATTACTAAACACAGCCTTATAACAAACATATATTTGATACGAAATACGAATAATCCTGTGAAACATCATCATGGCGTTTATCCATAGACAGTGAACAGCTGTGTAAACTCTCGCTGTTTTCGTAAGTGTCACGGGCACTTAGTTTCCGCGTCGCGTCGTCAGGTTGTGGTAGCGTTTTTATAACCTCAGATATTGTTCGTGTTACTTTTTAGACATACAATAAATAATTCTTTGTGAGGTATATTATCATATTGAACTCTTTTATTCCCGCTATGTGGTATTGATTGGCACTAATCTTGGTATGCTCTTTAGCATCTTCAAACACAACAATATTATGTAACATGTAATTTTTTTTTATGGTATTGAATGACGAGACGAGCATGCCGTTCGCCTGATGGTAAGCGATACGACCGCCCATAAACAGTAGCACCACCATACCATACCATTCCACTGCGCTCGTCATCCTGAGACATAAGATGTCAAGTCTCATTATGCCCAGTAGTTACACTGGCTACAATGTCCTTCAAACCGAAACACAACAGTGCATGCACATTGCTGCTTGGCGGTAAAAATAGACATTGTAGCAAATGTAGCATTAGAATACATTTTCATAATCGTCAGCTTACATCCATCCAACTACGGCAAGCCTCATTCCGACCTGATATTAAGGCATACAATCTCATCTGTTCAATCTCCGTTTGAATTCTGAGCAGCATTTTTTCTATTGAATACCCTACAGATGAACAGCAATTTCTTAAAAACCAAGTGAAGTAAATTTTTATAAGGCAAACAAATCTTCATAGACTTTCTTTTACGATCATTTAAGCAATCAATTTCCCCCATATTGTTTTATGTGATGAGATTTGATCTAAACTGCGTTGATGAAGTATTTTTAGTATGTTCACCTCATAAATCTACTTTCTCACATTCGATTTGCATAACCTTGTTTAGTTGTTCAAGTTTTTTCTTTTTCTAAAGGTTCTGTTTTATGACTGTTTATAATTGCTTATGTTGAATTGATTTTTTTACTGTTGTGTGTAATGTTATCAATTGATTGGAATTTAATGTAGATAAGAAATTGATAGTTGTGCACATTAAGTAGTAAGAGAATCAGAAGCAAACTCAATGGGGCTTTATTTTTATAAAGAACCATTAAAATTTTAAGCATCTGGCGGCTTCGTTTTTGAATTTAAGATAACTGCATATTTTTTTTTTATTATGCACACGGGCTTAATCGCTTCCTCATCTAGTAAAATTGTTTTATCTATGAGAAGCTAGAGCTCCTAAAATAAATCGGTTGCTTAAGTTACCCTCATTATTCTATGTTAGGTCGATTGTTCCCAAGAGCTTCTGCTTCAACAATTAATTATTGCACGCCATTACACAACAGCAATTCACACCGGCTAATTAATTCTTCGAGATAAACAATCGCATAACCCTGACTTTCACGCGGTGTCGTTCGAGAACCGGTCGAGCGACACGATAAATTCGACGCCGATCGAAAAAAATGGCGAACTTCGATCAACTTGTTCGATAATGGAGGTTGACATAATATCAAGACCTTGCGACACTTCCCTGTCGCTGTTTCGATATTCGATATTGTTGCTTTTTGTGCTGAATAGTCGAAGTGAATGCACCGAGACTGTTGATAAGAAAATTAATAAGAAAATTGGGATTAATTGTGATTGTACTTGATTTCAGAAACAGCGACCTGTTGATTGTTCCTTTAAATTGAAAAGTTTATATGAACAAAGTAAGAGATCCATCTATGAATCTATGGTTGTTATTAGATTAAATTTTAATGTACATCTTATTCAGATTAAGTTGATAATTATCACCATCATGTAATATGATTATTAATTTTATAGCATCCAATATTTCCCACAGTTTTAATGCTCATTAACAACATTCGTTTTCAATCCCTTCATAAGTTTAAATTTATTTTAAATGTGTTTTTGGTGCAATATCAACACGTTTATTTATTTATGCAAATTAAGTTATAATTACTGTTGCTATGGCGATTCAAAATATCAATGGTTCTCTTAATTATACCGAAATGAAATTCTTAAGAGATTTAATTAGGGCACTTCGGGATAGAACCAACGTATACAGAGGGTACACGTTTATACTAATTGGTTAACCAGTTTAGCTCTGAAAGTAAGCAAATTTTTACTGTTCTGTGTACTACTAGTGCGTCGGCAGCTAGGATAGCTTGTTAGAGATGAGAGTATTCAATTAGTATTAGTAATTATGCTTCTAACTGGTCGTTCGAACAAATTGCATTGTACTAATTTGCTTCAGTTTCTCGTTTTTCAGTAGTAGTGCGTGTATCTCTTACTTTGTTAGTAACTGACTGCAACTGGCAATCGTTGCATTCTTCTCGCCTGTCTCGTTGTCAGTTTAAGTGTCATCAGTTTGTTAAAATATTAGAATACGAAGAACAAAGTCTAGTTTTTATAGTTACATGGTACATTATCACATCTCAATGTAACTGACGTTAAATCAAATCCCACAGATCCGTTTAGGCAACCTTTGTCTCACAGTACCTTGATAATAACAAAAGCTAATTTAACGTCTATTTTGTACGTGATAGAGTGCAAATTGGCACGTGGTTCAGTGAAAGTAATTCGCTCTACATTACCAGCGGCTCGTTGAAATATACGATCGGTTTTATGGGTCGCGAACGGTCCGCGCCGACGGGCCGGCATTAAAGTTTAAAAGGACATTTGATTTGCTAGATTTTTGCTTTAGTTTATTTCATGGTTCATGTGAAAATAGTAATTAGGTCGACAACTGATGTTGTAGTTCTTGATAAGTGTAAAACAGATATATAAATCTGGATTTACAGGTCCGTGACAAATACGAATTTGCTTTTATTCTGTTTTAATCATGTAATGAAGAATTTACTCTTTTTTAAAAAGCATTGAGATGCAATAGTTGTAGCAAAATAAAGAAGGACAACCCAGTGTCTCATTTACTCATTCCGTATGTCTAATCTCGTCCGCTATCTCAGATTTCATACCTGGTTAATTTTTCTCAGCTGTTACTGTGTATACGCTTCCCCAGGCATGCAAACAAAATTCACAGATCAAAACATAATGTTTCCCTTTCGATCCAAACTTGCCGACGAGCCGTGATTCGTGAGCCATTGTAGTCTCTTCACGCATCGACGAACACAGTGACTTCCTCTAAAACATTCACAGCTTCCAAACACTCTTGTTTTTGCTCAACATTATTGTGTAGCTCCATATAAAAAATTACAATAAAAACAGCGCATTGAGTTAATAATGAAGCAGTTTTTGATACTTTAGCACCGTTCCGAACGTTGCATCTCTTTGATGTTAATATTTCTTGTTTAATGTTTTTGGATGTTATTCACGCCCTTCTGTCATGAAGGGTAAAGTTAAAATTTGTGTATTTATAAAAAGAAATATTTAACATTGCAAGCTCAAGTGATTAATAAAACCATTATTCATTTCATGAAAGTGCCTCCAAAATATTTTGTGTCATGTCTTTAATAAGATTCACTCATTTATTATTTCTCTCTCAGTCGTCTATGTACAAAATTTCGCTGTATTATGAGTCAACTACCAGCTCCTGTTAGTTAACAATTAACCCTAAATCGATAATATCTTCGATTTGTTATAGACTATGTATTACGGGAATAATTTTTCGATGTCTGCAAGTTATACCTCCTCGATTTTGTCAGCAGGATTACTGAAATGTTCTAGCTTGTGTTCACTTCTCCACCTGCCCGGTGAAGTTTCATATAACGAAGTGGACACTGGACGGACCGTGTGTGGAATGTATTTAATTAAAAGTTTGAAGTAGTGACTAATGGTTGCAGCATTTATGCAACATAAGTATTTAGGTCTTAGTTCGCAGTGCTATTTGGATAGTAAAAAACGATACAAAATAGTGTTGTATCTCATAGACACATACAATTTTCTTTGGGATTCATAGTATTTAAATTGTCCCAATTATAAATTCGTAGCTGGTAACGAGATTTATGTTATAGTTATGAAACTAAAGTAAAGATGGTAGATCTATCATATAGATACAAATAAACTTAAATACAATTACTTTGCTGATACCATTCGCCATAATATCAACAATTTATGGGATGTGCGATACAGAAAATTCGTTTGATATAGAGACAACAATAACTCACAAATAAAACAAATGTAACAAATCGAAATATCAATTGACTCTACCAATGGTTGCGAATAGAAAACGTAATCTCCACGTCCGAATGTACATTGCCTTTAATTTTGAAAAGGTAACATTTACAATGCGGGATCCTCCGAGCCGGATCCTGACATTTTACGTAACAAGTTTCGATCCCGCCGCTTATGTGGGATTAACTATTTATCTCGGGTTTCCTGTAAAACGTATACATGATGTATTTATCGTTTTTGGTTTGCTGTGTTTTCTTTTGATGGTATTAAAAGTAACAAGGGACTTTGTTGATTATACTTTGAATACAATGAGTGTATCATGAAAAGTACGGCATTAAACGAATAAATAACTTTAACGATGTTATAACAGCTTAATCCCACGCATAATTTTAATAAACGTCGAGAAAGGCGAGGTAATAACCTCAATTCCCAAAATGAAACTCTTGTTAGGAACAAAAAGCACAATTTATTATTAATATGATCCCTGACACATCATTAATGAAAATATTATACCAAAATAGATCTTATTTATCAAAAGAAAATTAATTATAACGCGATGCTACATCTTTGCCGACAACTTGACGGACGTTTTTGAAATAAACAAACAAACTTTCTACTAATATGTGGTTCAAAGAGTGGAAATTTTCAAACTCGACAAACAGTCATCAGTTCCGCTCGAACGCATAAATATCTATAATAAATCTGAAAGTGTACGATTTGTGCGGTTCTCGCTTGGCAAAGTTTAAGAACTAGATAGTCATACGGATTTACGTTCTATATCGACGGTAAAAAGCGATTTTGTCGTATCTCGAAATATCCAACTTTACACCAGAGCCAAAAAACGATTTAAAAAATTCATAACTCGTAAATTTATGAAGATAGAAAGTTGAGATTTGGAACATATTTCCAAAAATCTAAACCTTACTTTTCACGGTTAACCGAAATATCCTAAAGTTACTACTTCATTGATTTTGTACTAGTTACAGCAGTCGATGTTTTAATGTCGAGCAGCAGAAATGTTTTATCTGTGAGGTGAAATGTATGAGCAACTAAGATACATAAAGATTTCGATGCGACGGATCTGCTGTATCTCAAATAAAAACCATGCGAATCATGTTTATTTTGCTGTATATGATTAAATCGAACTAGTTTATGAAAAAAAACACGTCTTACATACAAGCAGTATCATAAAAGTTATAAAAATAAAATGCTGTATCTTTTACTAAACGCTTTTATTTTCTTTTTAAGAATGTAAGGACAAAAAAAACAAATAAATAAACAAAATAAACAGTAACTTTTCTATTCAACTCTAACTATATTCGTCTCCTGTTGTTGGGGGAGGGGGGCTCAGAATCCCCCAAGCATCGAACTACGCTTTCGGCATCAATGGCAGTGACTATCCCGCCTTCACACCCGCCACTGCAACTCTTGTAAGCCAGGATCAGCAGTGGCACGATTTTATTATACCGAGCGGTGAAGTTCGGCGAATCTCAGGGTACACTAATCTGTCTTTAACCCGCAATTAAATCATTCAAATAGAAACATAGGGAGGAGTTGGAAAAAATAGGCGTCAAGGGCAGCGTGAGGCCTACTTTCCACGCTATCTTCCATCACTGAGATCGCAACATTGTACTAAAAGATAATACAAAATTAAAAACGAACTACCCTGCTTGAAGCGGCGATAGCCTAGTTGGGAGTTGAACGGACTGTCGAGACAAATGTCCGCAGGTTCCAAACCCAAGGGCGCACACCTCTGACTTTTCTAAAAAAGTTATGTGTGTTTTCGTTGTAAATTATGGCTCGCTTTAACGGTGAAGGAAAACATCGCGAGGAAACCTGCAAACCTGAGAAGTTCTCTGAATTTCGAAGGTATGTGAAGTCCGCCAACCCCCATTAGGTCAGCGTGGTGGACTAAGGCCTAAACCCTCTCAGTTGTAGAGGAGGCCCGTGCTCAGCAGCGGGCAGTATATAATACAGGGCTGATATGGTATGGTATAGTACCCTCTGCCGCCCGCCCGCCACCCCTGGTAGCCCCTATTAGTCGTCTTTTACGACAGGCACCGTACTGTACCGTACCGTACCGTGGGGGACTTCTCCAAACGCCCCCAATCCATACGGTGGGAGACGCCGGTCAGTCCTCCACCTAGCGTCTTCTACGTCTCCTCTGGTGGCGGGAGGTATCTTCGCGCTCCTGATCCCTCTCGGCACTCTCCTTCTGCTAGAGGACCAGCTCGCAGAAGTGGGCCATCGCACGCCATGACCTCTGGCTGCCGACCATGGAACCGGCCACGGCCGGCAGTGAGAGGTCTGCGCCGACGACTGCTCTGAGAGCGCTGCGCTCCTCGTCCCAGGCTGACCAAAACTCCAATGTTTGCTGATCCGTATCCAGCGGGCAGTTGTCACAATGATGACAAACAGCCGAAACCTCTGCGCCTACTATTCAACACAGTTACTCACCGAAGCAGCTATGCCCGGTAAGTATATGTATCAAGTGAAACGTAGCTGGGCCATGGCGCACTACCGCGACAACCCTGAACCCCGCTGTCGGGGCCTCCCGCTTGATACACCACTCCTCCACGTCAGCTCGAGGTAGGGAAGCCTTCATGTCCGGATGCCTCTTCCCACCAATGAAAAGCATCGAAGAGCGCGACCAGATCCCAAAGCAAGAAACCGGTCAACAAGCAAGCCGCCTCGAAAGAAACTGTGCGGTACGCCCTGATCACCCGCTACGCCAAAACTATGGGTTTAGCAAGAGAGCGATGCAGCGGTTGCTCAAGAAGTGCTTTGGAAGTCGAGAAGCTGGTTCGGAATGGCGTAGGTAAGGTACACGCTGGGGTAGGAGCGAAGTGATGGGAGCGGGTCTGGCTAGAGTGACGTATTGACAAAGTATTAATCACTGAAAAAAAAAACAATACTCTGTTCCTATGACGTAAGTGTGATTTTCACTATCCGATTCAATGTTTGAAATGTAGTAACTATTCAATAATTATACGCACATCTCTGGCAACGTAAAATTTTGGGCCGACAGAAATGCTGTATCTCCGAAAATCAATCTCCATAGTTGAAAAATAATGTTGTAACAATTATTTACACTGGGCGTATTGTTGTATCTCTTTTATTTTCAAAAGTAACGTTTTTTTCTCTATTTACAGCAAATTTTTCTATAAACTGTACAAAAACTAGAAAAAAATCGATGGCGTATCTTAATTTTTTTTCGTCGTAAGAAGACGAGACCTAGACCATTCGACGCGGCTTTTTTTTCTGATCAATAATATAGTAATAAGTCATTTTGGCCATTTTCCGAGATACGACACTTCCGCTTTCTACCGTCGATATGAATATTCAATACTTCAAAACGTTCGCTTCGTGATTTATGAAATGTGGTCAGATGCGTTTGTCGAAACTGCTAGTCTAAATGATGGGCCCAATTTTAAGAAAATTTCTGTTCTGATATCAAAATATTGTCAAGTTACAACACATATTATCTTTTTAACCGACTTCAAAAAAGGAGGTTATGTATTCGATCCGTATGTATGTATGTAAGTTTGTATGGCCGCGATTTTCTCAAAAACTACTGATCCGATTTGGATAGGGTTTTCGTTATTATTTAATGTATATTTTTCAGGGAAGGTTTTTTATATCAAATTCAATAAAAAACGATGGTCTGTATTCCAATTCGGCCCCATATTTAAAGGCCTTTTTCGAATCATGCGTCCAAAGTTATTAAAATATGGCATTCTTAGCACCCTTCCCATCCATTTGAGAATAAAATCGTGTGATTTGTTGTGTTATACTACCGAAGCAAATATTCTTTAAATCTAATAATCCTAAAGTTGCTTTTGACTTTTTAGTTAAAGCAATTTGGGCTTACAGTTATCCATTACATGATACTGAAATCATCGATTAGATTATTTTGTCAATCTGTAAATCAATATCGGGAAAAAATGATTTTCCATTTACCTCAGCTTGAACGAATAAGAGTTTATTGTTTTTTTTACCAGTGTTATTTGTGAGGAGTGAAACATGATTTAATATTAAAGATTTAACAATATTTTTCCAACAGTTTCTTTGTCTATCCCAGCCAGCAACGTTTTTGCATCTATTTTAGTAAGGAACATAATTTTCTAGATTTAATCTTTAAATACAATTTATGGAACGTTGCGGTCTCTGCAATATATTGGGTTAATCCATCTCTCATTATATTGGTTCTAGCAAACGAAACTCTGGAATCCCAGAAGCCTGCGTTACAGGTTATCGGAATCCCTTAACCATAATCGGGGAAGTACTTAGCCAAGCAGCTAGCAAAATAAAATGTGGGTATAATAAGCTCTTAATTCCGCATATTTTAAACAATACCATTCGTCAGTTTTTCAACCGTAATAACAATGGTGTGTTTTGTATCCAAACGCATAGAGTCGTGACTCATCGTGAAGTTTGTTGAGTGTATTGTGATTTTAATTGTTCGCTAGTTTAGTCGTTTATTTTTAAAGTATAATACCACAGTATGTTATAATGTCCGGGGGATGAGATGAATATTAAGTATTTGGGATAAACTTTCTGTACCTTCTGTGTTTTTTTAGAAGGGGAAAAAGTAGATTGTGTTTCTTCTTCTTATAATTTTATGACTTCCACCGTTTATTAGGAGCATTGTGTTTAATCGGATAGTAAGTCTTCAACTGTCTCTGCAGACATCCAAGAAGAATCATCGACGCCATGCCGACTCTTTATTCTGTTATTTGGCCAAGTCCACCAATAAAAATAATAAATAGAACATTAGCATAAGTTATTGTATTTGCTGTAAATAATAGTGAGTAAGTAATATGATATGATGGAAAGAAGAAAATTTTATTCTCCAGCGGGACTGTTGAAGATAAATACGTATTACAATAATTGGCCATATCATTACCCGTTGACATTTCGCCCACAGTACAAACTAACGATGAACAATGTTATAAACGTATTACACGTTTTTTATTAACCTTAGAGACGTAGGTATATGCGGTGGGTGGGATTTCGCATGAGCAAAAGATTTGATATTGGTAGCTGTAGTCGGATTTATGTGAAGTTGGTATTCTGTTTACAGTGTAATTGTTGTGAAATTAAAGACCTTGTAATTTCCCATGCCTATTATTTGCATTAGTGTTATTTTCGAACAATACCATTCCATTTATATTTAAGTACTAGCTTTGGCCCCTTTAACGCCCTGCGGAATTCGGTTTACGACAAATATTTTTAAAAAGTTATGTAGTTGCTTAAAGAAAATTCCATCAAAATCGGTTCAGTTGTTTAGCCGTGAACACCGAACACATATAATACTGTCGCATTTATAATATTAATAAATATGGATTAAAATAAAACAACGTAAAATAAACACAAACAAACACTAACGCGACGAACTGAAGTTAAAGTTTAAACATTTATAAATTCCTCCAGACTCGGGAAGTTTAGCAATTCTAAACTCACAAACCGCGAGCGAAGTTGCTCAACGTAGCAATGGCTCGAAATAATCGCCGCCGAGCCACGCAACCCTTTTAATAGGCTTAGTGCCGCGTATTAATTAAAATACCACAAATCTGTGGAGAATTCTAGTAATCCAGATCGTTAACGGTCAGTACGGCTGACCCGTTGTTAAGTAAATTTGTACCACGGATGAGCAGCGTTAAATAATCGAATTATGAAGGTTTGCAAATAATTTGAGGCAAACATTTCCTATTTATATTGAGTTTATGTGCTGAAAATTTGACTTGCTTTGTTTATTATAATATTTTATGGTGAATTTTTCGTACCATTCATGAGAAATAGAGCAGTCACTGCAGGCACTACGAAACTCGAATATATATCAGAAAATCTTTGATGTAGGTATGCTCCGGTAGATGGCTTATGTTTTAGGTTGTATTAAATCTGAAAAGAACTAGTCTAACTCGACCTATTTCAGAAAAACGTTGGTAAAAGCCATTTAATTTAACAAAATCAAACTAGTATCAAACCTCTCTAACAGAAACAGATATATCTCACTTTTATCTTATATAGTTCATCATATACACCAAATACTCCAGGTTTATATTTAAACACCTAATCGGAAACCATCCACACGAGTCAATAGGCTAACGAGGGCCATCTCGGCTTTCAAAGCCCACCTATCGGTAATTATATCCACCTGTTTAGTTCGATCCGAGAGTCGGTGCTACCTAACGGATTAAGTAACCCTTAATCCGGTCTCAATCAGATCCATTTGAATTAATGATTAGTGGAATTTTAACATTATTAACAGTGTTAATTGAATTAAAACTATCTGAGTCGATTTTCGAGAGTTCCAGCCTCGTAGAGATGTGTGTGTAATTTGAATTTTTGCTGGTGAAAGACTTTTGTCTAAATTATTTTTGTTCTTTCATACAACTGCATGACAAGACGAGGATTCCACTCGTCTGGTGGTAAGCTACAACACTAACTATACAATATATTAGCAACACCCTCTATCTTCAAACTGAAACGCAACAATATTTGCGTAGTATTTCTTGGTGACAAAATAGACCTTGAATGAAAACCCAGTTGGAAACCTAAATTGAGAGAGTTACCATCACAAAAACATACATATGTTACGT
The DNA here is from genome assembly GCA_947568825.1 of Sphinx pinastri. NCBI lineage: Eukaryota > Metazoa > Arthropoda > Insecta > Lepidoptera > Sphingidae > Sphinx > Sphinx pinastri. The sequence continues at coordinate 7,323,981 of OX387639.1, read as the reverse complement.
AATAATGGCAACATCAGTCGTAACACAAAATAAGAGTAACTAACTAGTAAACGCAGCAATAAACGTCACAACCGTATCCAATAATGCCCACACGCAACATATTACAATTACTCCCATATTCACCGTTGGACTTTTAATGGCCATAGTGGCACTTTACGGCATGAACTAATGGCCATGCCGGCACACTCTGAACGATCGTATCGATCCGATTATGGGAGCGATTCGTAACGCGGTCGTCGATACAATTACGGTTTACGGCTTTCCACACGTGTGTACGACGTTAATTGCGGTCTTTTTTTGTAGGAGAATTGGCAATAAAAAATAGGTTTGATGGGTTAAATAAAATATTGCTAGGAAAATAACCATTTTGTGGGTACTCATGATTTAAATTTCGTGTTTGTAGAGCAGAGAAATGCATTGTTTTTACAAGTGAGGAAAATTAATGGTCCAATGTACATAGTACATACATAACTCATTATAATCTATTAGTTTTCTAGAATAATACAATCAAAAACAACCTAAAATTACCAGTGACTAAAAATAAAACAATGTGCGAACACTCCCAAATCGTTACCAAACTGTGACTCAAGTGCTACCATGGAAGCAATTTAGGCTCGCGCCTTCAGTACTCCGGCCGTTCGTAAAGTGTGACCAGTGGCCAAAGTGGCGAAGTCCGAGTCGAGATTAGTGCTCGTAGGCGAGGAAGAGGATAGATGTTGCTCTTGCACTGGCATGAGGATCGGTGACATAGGCGGCGTGTTGCTCGAAGCTGCCAAGTTGACCAGATATTGGTTCTGCCAGAGACCTGGATACGGGTGAGTCTTGATTTAGTTTGTAACCATGGTACCTTTTAGTGGTGACGTGATCGGCATCGGTTATTTTCAACTATATTTTAGTAACATAATTTTAAAATTTATTGTTTGAAAATTTTGTGGCTCAAAAAGTAATAACTTTTTTGTTACCTTAAGTTTTTACTTAAAGTTTACGGACAATATAATTTATATTTCATCTTTACATTCTAGTCGTTTTCGATTTCTTCATTTCCAAATAAACACTTATTATTATTGTTTTGTTAGTCCCTTTCCTTGGTGTTGATCTTAAAAAGAAGTTCACGGTGAGGGCTGAATTCGTAAAACAACCAAACTTTCCAAAAGACAATGTCAAGCTAAGGAAACGAAAGGAATTATTTATTCGTACCGGGAAGGCTGGAATTTATCGTGAACTTTAAGGTCAAAGGGTTTCGTGACATGTCCGTAAATTCATATTATCTTGTTTCGACATTTTGTAGTTCATACCATAGTATGCTATCTTCATACTAGGCGAAGTAATATATAATTACGTACTAAACTTAACTAACAACTGAAAAGATGAGTTGATAAAGTAATTAAGAGCGCCCTGGTTATAATATGATGATCGATGAGTGGTATGTCATATTTATACTAAATGAAATAAATATTCTCATGTACTAACATATATAAAGACCCGAAAAGTAGAGTTGATTAAGAAATTCATCGTGAGACGTCTTGAGCCATAGTTTCTAGAGGTACTGAATAATATACTTATTATCACTAAGGATATTAAATCAATAGCAAATATCAAGAAAGTCCTTCAACACCAGTATAAAGCAAAGTGGAAATGGATACTTTAAGAAAAGTTTATCAACCCATAGGTCTGCAAGAAATAAACAGTAACTAAGCGAGTTACTCCTGCAGACGTGTTCAAAGGTAACTAACAAATTGCAATTTCATTTCCCATTACAAAGTTCTCGCGCCATCTAAAAGGAAACTAGCAAACTAATCAAACTTATTGCAGGGGCACGACTCGACAGCCTTTAGTCTTATCTTAATAAGCTGCCTTATTAGCATCCGGTTTTACAGAAATTTAAATGTAATATTTGTTGAAATGGAACCGTAAAAAGAACTGGTTACCTACAATTATAATGATACTAAAGAATGTATATTTATGATACTTTACACAAACTTCTTAATTTGCATTGTACTTTACAATGCATTAGGCAATAAATGTACATCATTATGCTACTGACTATTAGCTATGAAAACGTCTCTATAACTTCACACTATAGCTTAAAATCTGCTTTTCATTGGTTCATTGATACAAAAACTTCCAATTAAACAATACCCAAGGCAAACCATGCAGGAAACATTAAAGTATCTAGCATACCACATGAGTAAGCTGAAATCTTGTAAGTCAATATCCGTCGAGTGGCGCGTCCCACATTCCCGCGCCTTATCGAGATCCATCCCGGCCTCTCCCGGTCGTGTCCTGTCCCGGCCACTTCTGGAGATGTGCCAGGGGAAACTGCTGATGTGGACACGATTGTTCTCGAAAATTCTACGTGCTACTTACGTTGCATGCAAATTTAAATGGGATTATGAGAATGTGAATGCTCATTTTTTATCAGGTCAACTGAATGGAGTGTTATTATCGGATAGTTTCTTCATTGACTGTAAGAGTCAAAGTTACTGTTACTTTTGATTAGATTATGGCGTTTGTATTTTGGTAACTCGTATTGAGTTTACTTTAGCGACGTTCGTGTTGGGACAACTCTTATGACTTTTACTTTAACTGTTACTTTTACTTGTACAGTTTATGAAGCTGGTTGTATGTTGTGAAATAGTTACTTTATTTTTCGAAATAGCTTGTTGATTTAATGTACAGCTTGGGTTTAATTGACTCGGTGAGCGGATACAGCTTTGCGATTACATTAAATAGTATGTTAAATTTTACTAACCACTTCTTAGTACAATTTTGCTGTCTGTATATCTTAATCTAATTCTGTCTTAATTTGTATGTCTATTTAATAACACACTTTAATTTAAACATATACATAAAGACCATTTTGATCTGAATTCTCATTGACACCAGTTTATTCAGTAATTTACTTTTATTTGAAAGTGTTAAAGTTAAAAATCGATTGTTAAGTTTTACCTAAGTTCCTACATAATAATATAAGCGAAGATAACCTCCCACGGTCACATAAGTCAGTCGCGCATACAAACGTTACTTCAAGGTTTTAATACCAATTCTGTAACCATTGACATCATTACGAATGAAACATAGCTGTATGTGGCGCATCATTATATAAAAAAACCTTTTAAAAAAAAATAGCACCGACTTCAAAAACTAATCTAATATAAAAAATAACTTATACTTTGCTCATGGGTTATAAGGAAATTTAAATACTACCCATATTATATACACTGCCATTCGTGTGATTATATTTATGTTATGTGATTTGTGATTATGTGTGATTATGTGCAAAAAATACAAACACACGAATTGATAACCTCCTCCTTTTGGAAGTCGGTTAAAAAGCAAATATACCGAACATACGCAACGACAAAAAAAAAACACTTAGACCTGTAATCTGTTCATGTCCTTTTATAAATTTTCCGAAATGTAGGTTTTACCAAGCGCTCTGACGTAATACAGTCTCGTGGCGAATACGGTAGTTTCCTCAGTTTGATTTTATAAATTATTTTATATGTAACAGACTAACAAAAAGTAATACGAACAAGAAATTCTTCTGTGAAATCAGTATCAAAATTGGTAGAAAAATAAAGAAGTTATTCATATTTGAAATATTGTTGTGAGCAAACGTGGGGAAGTGGAGGGGATGTCGCGCTATCTCTTTCGTACGCACGCAGCGTTATGGCCGGCGCGTCGCGGTGACGTCACAGTGTAATATTACTGTTATTTGACAACTACCCCTTCCACCAAATTTCGAAGCTTTATAACTTACTAATTATTGTCTCAATTTTGAAAATTATTTTTACGTTAAAAAAAAAAAAATACTTTATTCATCACGTAGGCGAACATAGTTGCACTTATGATAAGTCAAGATACATTAAATTGATTATATTAATAATTATTATAAATACCAATGGTCACTTATATAACTACCGACATTTTTATTGGGAGTAAATCTATGATAAGAAATAAACAAAAACAAAAAAACAGCTCGGGCTGGCAGGAAAGGGGATATAAAAAGGACATCATTTTATTAAAATAATGTGAGGAACGCGTCGCGATCCTCACCGGTGAGGACACTACAGGCCCTAGCCTAGCTAATCTACCAGCCTTTCACTAGCTACCTAAGCGATGACGACCCGAAGAAGAAAGGCAGAAAGAAACTCCGGGCTTACTTTTTTTGTCATCAATTGTTCATTGTTTCTTTCTCTTTTTTTTTTCAATTCTTTTGTGCTGTGTACAAAGTCAGATTAGTTATATAAGGTAATGCACGCACATCACCGTTGAAATAAGATAAAATCCAAATGAAGGGATTTAGGGAATACCTGGACAGGCATGTACCAATACGTAAAACTGGACATAACACAAAAAAATAATAAAATAACGGTGTACAATGTGCATTCGCCTACATTTACAAAATTATTTTTGTTGTATTGCTCTTCCTACTTTCTTAATAAAATGAAACTTATAAAGGCAAGCGCAACAAAATGATCGGTCGGTCGTCTTCCCTAAATTTAAATTATATGAATGAGGGAATATTTATAATTGTAGTAATTAGGTTATATACCTAATAGTCACAGTAGATTTAAAAGTTAAAATTATTGTAATGTCAATATTAAAGATAGATACAGATGAGACACTTTATGCAGTCAATCACTAGTAAGTGTTAACAGGGTTGGCCATGGTGTGCAGGACCACTTCTCCAAGCCGTCTTATCATCGAGGTAATCCGCTACATTATAATACGCTCTAGACATTAACTCGCGCCTAACATAACACTTGAACTGGTGCCGGGCAAATCGGCTACTTCGGAGGGAAGTTAGATTCTGGATGGCATACATTTTTGATAAATGTATTTAAAAAAAGTAATCAACTACCCTCTTCTGAGAGTTTATTCTGTTCCTGATATTTTATGTAATCAAGAAACACATGTTAACGGATTTGTTAAAAATGTATCCTTGATTAAATGAGATAGGTGTTCAGTAATCGTTGTGTTTCCCTGTACATTTGAAATACCTGTTGATTTAAATACATAACTATTGGAATAAAAAAAAGTACAAAACAAAAAGGAATTTTATTTTCAATCATCAAATATTACGTTTTATCTTATAACAAGAACAAAAGTGTAAGAGCCATGATTAAGACAGGAAGGGCCGGCTCGACCGTAAAGTCTCCTAAAAATCTGGGGAGAAAAGGCAGTAAAATATAGTTATTATTTATTAATCAATTAACCATTCATTATGTTTCCATTACACACTTTCTAGCTATTACACCCGCCACAACATCTCCTGTAAGCCAGGATCGGCAATGGGACGCATTTAACGACACCGAGCGGTGAAGCTCGGCGATTCTCAGAGAGCACTAATCTGACTTTACCCCGCAACGAGATTAATCAAATAGAAAGATAGAGAACAGTTGAAAATATTAATTGTCTACTTCGCCACACGAATCCAGAGTATATTTTATTTATTTAGGACATAAAAACCGAGCGTCCAAAAGCGCAGAATAATTTCTCGAATGCGTAAATCATACTCCAATTGTGCATTCAGTGAAAACGCGGAATATGAAAGCATCAACCCATTTTGTTTTTAAAACAGCGCAATCTAGGCCTCGTTGCAGACGCGGAGTAGAAACAGGTTCGCGGGGTCCATGGGCCCCTTGTTTACTGTAATGACTTTAATTAGAACTATTTTTTAGCCCCGGACATTAAGTATTCAAGGATCCCATGTATAGTCCATGAACCTATATTAAATTATGTGCATAACGGTTAACATGACTGGTGATGGGCTAAAACTACTTTGTATCCTACTAATATTATAAACGCGAATGTTTGTAAGAATGTATGGGTGTATGTTTGTTACTCTTTCACGCAAAAACTACTGAACGGATTTCGTTGAAATTTGGCACACGGGTAGATCATGTCCTGGATTAACACATAGGCTACTTTTTTCCCGGGAAAATATAAAGCGGGACTTTTATCCCGGATTTTTTTTTTAACGCGAGCTGAGCTGCTGTCAGACGCTAATAATAAGATAAAGTGTTCCTTCTGATGTTATGTTTTACTCACGGCTATAAATTTCCACAATACTATAAAATCTAACAGTACGTTGTAGGCTTTTAGAGGAGAATTAAGCTCCTTACTATAAGATCCCCATAAATATCACACAGGTCGTGACTGCTCTTCGCCTCACGTGTTTTCTGAAAACAAACAATAAACAATTTAGACTCTTACACCGGACTTAACGTGTAATTCCATACAATTAGTCTTGTTTATATCCTTCACCGCATATTGTCTCCCGCTAATCTAACCGAGTCCGGTTCCATGACACAGCCATTGCCCAGTTTAATAACCTACAATCTTTCGCCGGGACTGGAAGCTGGAACTGGGTCGTTTCTGCAGCGGGCGGGCGTATTCAGCCGTATTAATCAAGTCGACTACACTGAATGGAGCCGCCCACGATCTCTGTCCCCCAGAGATTGTGTTGAGAAACGTGCGCTTTTTCCGGTTTTTTTTTTTTGGGAACCGGAAAATGACAAATGTCTTGATATGATTGTGATGTTAAATATAATATATAATTGTGTTTAATCTGTACTGAAGTTATAAAGATTTTTGTGAGTTTGTAGGGGCTGGAATTGCTAAACCGATATTGGAAATTATTTTACTAATAGGAAGCTACGTTACTCCTGAGCGCTATAGGCTACACTTTTCATCTCGGAAAAATATTTTTCTCGGAAAATGTTTTTCACGCGGGCGGAGTTGCGGGCAAAAGCTGGTAGATTATAATAAAATAAATATTGGAAACTAGTTTTTACTACTTATAACAGAAACATTTGTAAAGCGAAAAATATACTTAATAAAGATAATATATAATATTGTGTTAGGTATTCCGATAATTATACAGTTAGCAGTGAAAGTATTTTTTAATTGTGTCGCAATCATCAGGATATTATACCGATAACGAACATTACGACCTTTTAATTATCAGCATTTAACAAAACATTTTCCGGTATTTACCGGTTTCCTGGATATCGATATGGCACTCTCTCCGTCCCTAACTGCCGCAAAAGAGGATACTGCTCTCTATTTGGCAAATAAAATGCACTTTAGACTTGAGATAGTACTGTTACTTCGGCCTAGTTGAAAAAAAGATAAAAATATATCTGGACACGCTCTTTGGCTAATGACTTTCTATTATACTTAAGTTAATTGTCCGGAAGATATTTTCTGCCATTGTTTTTATGAATGGGAAAAAAATACTTTTAAAATGTACTTATGTCATTGTTTTTCGCTATGATACTATATTAGGTTATGTAAGCCGTTTACAGAATGTTAGCTTATTGTAATGTTAAAAAATATTTAGGGTCTGATTTTTTTTTCATAAAAAGTCTATCAAGCCACTTCAAAGATACATTCTTTCGAAAGAGTTAAACGCACTCGGACCAAACCAAATAATATTATCCTGTACAGAAATTTTCACATAATATTATATTTCTTTTATACGAATATAAAAATCTTGACAAGGTGTATAAACTTTACTTCCTTGTTTGTGATTTCCTTAAGCATTTAAAAATAGAATAACTATTTATGGAAAAAAAACATCCGACGCGTTCTTAATATTTCAAAAATTTATTCCCACCAAAAACGTTTGGTTATAAATTAATACACCACAAACCCGTCCATGCGAACAGTTAGCGTCAACCCTTCACTGGCGCCATTCCAACGATACAAAACCGCGCCGCAACACCGACTAATTGGTCGGCTTTAGCGCCGGGAATTAAATGAGCTAATAAAAAATTATGTCGCAGCCCATCGTTCCGGATAAGCTTCAATGGAATTACTTCAGCCTTTCAGACGGATATTTAATAAGTGGTATAGGGTTAAGTCCGCCATTTGTACTTTTCTTTTTATTATCGTATTCTTTATTTAAATTGTAATACTCGTGTGCAAAAAAGAGTGAAATAAATAAATAAGTCTTGGTGATTTTTTATTTTGATTGTTTTCTCAGTAAAATACAGGGTAAATTCGTGTAAATGCAATGGGTAATGTAATGGTGTGTAAGGCGATATTTTTTATTTGATGTATAAAATACGGATTAAAAATATTAAATTACTTATCCAATGAACCGGAAGAGTCGAAATTAAAAGCAAACGATCGAATTTTAAGGAAAATAAAATAAATACTTCGATCACTGATTACATTTATTGGTAAGTGGTTGTTTTTATTATCGAATTCACATCGATTGGATACTTCACTGTACTACTTTCTATAAATTTTCATAACACTCACAAGCGATATCGTATCCTTTACCCTGCAAACTTTCCTCATACACTCAGATTGGCTTTATCGTTAGGAAACTTCGGAATGGTGTGTCGGCATTACCCCGAGGAATTTTGTCGACAAGTTTCTATCAAAAATAGCATCTTAACGTGTGACAGAGTACCGACTACGGCAGAAAATATCGATACTAGGACGATGCTGGTATCCCTAGGTGGTGATATTTTATCGATGTTAGCTTTTATGTGAAATAGTTTTGATATACTTTTCTATATTAGCGATGGCAGATAGTTTTATGAAGTTTGTGTTGTCAAATGGATGTTTTTTGATCCGATCGATATTTCACTGTCCATTGTTATAAGAAAATCTATATTCAAACTTAAACTGCCTCGGTGGCGTAGTTGTATTACGGTACGACTGCAAGGCTGAGGTCTCGGGTTCGATCCCCGGGTCGGGCAAAGTGATATTGGATTTTTCTATTCAGTATCAGTCCGGAGTCTGGAATTTGTGCCCGATATGGCGATAGGATCGCCCTCTATCACATCATGGGACGGAATACGCTTGGCGAAAGTGGGTGCACTAGTTGAAAAAAAGGCGTTGAAAGGCGTGAGCATGCATGCGCAAACTTAAAGTCTATATTTTTTTTGCATTATCTTGGTTTCGCCTGAGATGTATGCATGGACCTATAAACTGGACCTCTATTGCCTTCATATGCTGCTGTCACCTACATTTGTGAAAAAGTATGAAATAGTCCCACACGGTACCACCAGCTTTCTTGCTTCAAGAGTTCTGTTTGGTCCATATGACAGACTTGCAAAAGAAGATGAGATCTATACAAATCAATAAGGTCTTTTGTCACTACAAATTGAGACATATATTAGCCCTACATTAGCTGCGTCACTTTGCAGAGCAATGAGGGTATTACCTATTCTGTATTTTGAGGTATTACTCAGTATTCTATATCTGTCGATGGATGATAAATCTACAGTTCCATAAACAATTCGAAATTCAAAATATTTTCGACGGTTAATGAACAGTTTGTTATCAAAATATTGACAAACAAAATGAAGCGCAGTTGTTCCTTGTTAGTTGCGCCGCGCCAATTAATAATGAACGATTCGCTTGCATTTCGAGAGTTCGCGATCGCTGACTCCGCATTTGTATCATGGAATATTGCGCAGCTTTGAATTATTTACGTTGCAAAATTTCGAATTTCGAATGTTGATTTTTGTTGTGTTATGACGTAAATAATAATTGTGTCTGTTTGTGTTTTGGAATGTTGATGATTATATTTATTTATTTGTAACATTATATGGAACTTATCAACTTTGGATTAGTTAATAGTTTTAAATGTAGACAATAGGCAACTAAGACTAACTAAGACTTGCAAATTGAATAAGATACATTGATGAACAAATAATTCGCAACCTCAACCATGACCCAAAGATTGCACGACCGCATACACAAAAAAGAGAAGATGCATCGGTGAAAATTCATAATGTATAAACTTGTTTTTAAAGCTGTTTCGTTTATGAGATTAATTCATGGTACTGGTGCTTTTTAAATTCGAATGTATATTTTTATACTTCTGCCTGTCTGTATGCTTGTAGTAGTTACTTTGGATGGATTTGCATGGGGTCTTTAAGAAGGTTTAGAGCAATTAGATTGATTCTGTTAATTTTTGAAAATAGATATTATTCTAGTATGTATACTGTAACTATACTGCAATCTATTTAGACTTTTATGTATATCCTTAAATATATACACTAAATTGTGTTTTGAGATATAAATGGAAGGTCAATTATAAGAACAGAAGTAGATATCGAATATTGTATTCTAATTCTTAACAGGTAAGGTTTCAAATGTATGTTTTGATAATTACAATTGATCCTGTTTACTATATAGTAAATACAACACACTGAACTTCTTGAATAGTAGGTGCAAACTATAGTGAAACAATAGAAACACGTGTCGAAGTTTGGCTGAACTCGGCGAACTCATTCCGAAGTGCTTTCCGTCTGAGAGAATTCAGTTTTGCAGAAACCGGGCGCTTGAATTTCTGACGTGTTAACGTTTTGTTATTAACATACGTGACGGTCCTTGTAACTAAGACTTGGATTGGTTGAAATTTATTTTATGAGGTTTACAGCTTCACGAATTGGTCTTTGGAATGTTTCGAAGCGAATGTGACGTAAAAGTGCAGGATTAATGTTTGTTTTACGTGTAGTTAGTACTGTACTTATTGGTGATTTTATTGATTTATATGTAAGTAACGTCTTATCGTTTGTAGAAAGTATTTTAAGATTATAATCCCTTCCTAGCCGATTTCGGCCACGGCGGCCAATCTCAACGGAGATCAGCCAGGTGCGCAGGAGATATTATAGTGCACAAGCGTGTGCGCAATACATAAGTGCACTCACTATTCCTTCACTCTCATAGTCCGGTGAGACGGCAATCCGACATGACCGGAGAGAGATCAGGCGCAGGACCAACGGCTTTACGTGCTTTCCGAGGCACGGGGGTATCACACCGCCAACTTCCTGACTCCGAGCTGCGACTGAGTAATTTTTAAGATGGAAAAACCCAGTCACAATGTTTTTGGCCCGACCCAGGATTCGAACCCAGGACCTCGGAGCGCAAATCGTACTCGTAACGCGTACGCAATACAACTACGCCACCGAGGCAGTCAATATAGTATAGTGATAGTATATGTACTGCCGAAGCAAGTACAAATACAAGTTTTTTTATTTTAAGATTAACATCTATGTAAGTCAAGTTTATTAGGCTTACCACATTCACCATCATAATGTGTTTTTTTGTGGATTTATTAGTTTCACTATTAAAATAATCTCTTACATAGAGTCCAATAACCTTATCTGTTTATCTAACATCAAAAAACTTTGGGCAAACATTTGCTCAAACCCTATCAAATTAGTCGCAGCGTTTATTTACATCGACCGGTAAATCACGATCATGTTCCGATTTCTAGTCGAGCGTAGCATTATCAAGTGATGTTGGTGCAAAATCTAACGAGACTATTTAAGGTGCGGTTCCGAATTCAACTTGCACCTGTATTGTTGAAAGTGCGACTATGGGCACTGCGATATTTGAAATAAATTTTATTATAGAAAGCAGTTGTTGACTATATGCTTCTACTGTAGCCACGTGTACAATCGTATCTTTATTATCATCATTTCGTTCAACTTGCATCGCAACGGCATAATATATTGAGTAGTAGGTTTCAAGCAAGCTATAAATTTTGAGTTGCTTATTCTACAACTGCAGCTTTGACTATAATCGTAGCTATGACTTCATATTTATCATCTGAAATAGCTATATCTATATATAACACTTCAAAACATTATCAATTCTCGGGGTAATATGGTCACTACATTGATGTCGTACCTTAAACGTGGTAAATTGTTGTTTCGCTGAAACTTTCACCCTAGCTCGTGACCGGCCGACGTCCGTGTGTCTTCGCTAAATAGAGAGACACGTCTTCGCTGTATACAATTACAATTTACGTCTTTTGTTTGTTCACTTGAGAGGGTTGTAACTTGTGGCTTAGTGAGTCAATAGATAGTCTAGCAATATGGTCGAATCGTGAAATAAGTTAAAAATCTAAAACACGAATTGCAACCGATTCTTGGAGCAAGTGGTAATTTTCTAATCCCAAATTCAAAATAAAGATATGTCACATGCTTTGCGAGGGAGAAGTTTATATTTTCCTAAAGCCGGGCATGAATTAGTTAATCATAATTACTTTATTTATTACTTTTATTACGATTTACGAATATGTCATTAAAATCATTAGTCTTTAAGGTCCCGATGACGTTAAGATCTAATGAACTATTCGGTTAAATATAAGACTCATCATTTTCACTTAATATTGAGAAACTACAAACACAACCATCTGTTAATATTACAAAAAGTATTGAAGTCGACACAACAGAAGTTGCGAGTTCGAACAGCGGTCATTGTCAAGGCGTTTACTCGAACGTCGGTGTTTATAGCCGCTCTGCCACTTTGGGTATTGTTACTGAGTTGTTACAGCTTGACGTGGAAATAACTACTGTACTGTTGTAACAGGTGTTACATTAAACACTTTGCATGTGTTGCTAATAGGGCTGCGAAACTACATTATGATAAGATTAATTCTGTCAAAGCAATAGGAGTTTTGGATCGTGGCTTAACAAATGTTTGTTTTTAAGTAGTTCTATTGTTTCATTCGGTGTTATGTCGAGAAAACTAAAGTTTTTATGTAGCAGTGGTTTTCAAATTCACCGACAAGACACGTTATGTTAGTGTGTACTTCAGATATGGACTTTGAACGCCCTTCACGACGCTCATTCATATTTAGTTAACATTGCACTTATGATCAAGTGCGAAGCTATAACACTAATGCATGTACTCAACGGTTTTAAAATGAATAACGAGATGATCAAGCCACTTGTCTAATGGGCAGCGACACAACTGTCCAAACAATAGTAGAAGAAGCACGCATAACTTTAGAATTATAAAACGCTGTTTAGAACTTGACTGCGTTTATCACACAGACATAGGGTGTTAAATCTTATCATTTCCATTTATAAAACTGGGTACAATGTTCTTGAAACTGGAATAACAGGGCTTGCACACTGCTGCTTTGCGGCAGAAAAACCCAGTATCGCTCGAAAACCTACAAGACCTCACTTACCATATGTTAGGTCATCATTTTTATTGTTTTTTGTTTAACTTGTGTACCAGATTGCTTACTCCACTTCCAAACTTTGTCAACGTCAGGTGAATCTTGCGAAAGAATCGTTTGTACAAAGAATAATATCGCCGAGTTGCGACATTTCATCAGCGCTCACTCGTGTTACCGTTTTGTGCAACTTTAATGTGTTTGAGATGATTACGAGTGACTTGATGGAATTACAATGTATTTTTAACACAAAAATAACTTATAAAGTGATGAAAATTTATGCTGACTTAGCGTTATTTTCGAAATTTGTGTATTTTAAGAATTCTTTCATATTGCAATGGTCTAGGATACATGAACAATATACAGAATTTTTGAAAAATACTTTACCATCCATGCATATAATATATGTACTCGCTAAACATTAGCTAAAGTAATTTAGAATTCATCATCTAACCATCGCGTTAATCTCTTGCCCGCAGCTTCTCGCAGAAGGTAGACGAGGAGGAGGGGGGCGGCGGGGTGACTCTCCATCCGCCCGATAGTTTCTACACTCACCAGCACTCGATCCACGCGCACCATGCACCCACCGCGGAGCCGGACCGCGGGTACATGGACGGCAACCGTTACGTCACCTCCGTACACCGACCTATGCCTGGTGAGTTACGAAAAGTTGGATATTGCATGGATATTCTATTATGAAAGAAACAAAAACAAACTGCCTTTATTTCTGATGGGTTGGGCAGAGAATGTTTCCCGTGAAATGGTAGGAGGTGAACATTTTGGTATATTTGGCGCAAATTCTAATACCGAACGACTGAGGTATGTTTTATCGTTTTAAAGCTCACACAAATTGGATATGAAAGTGATTAACAGTTAATCAGCAGATCAGTGAGAAATTGGAGATACTAAAACATACAGCATTGTTAAATACTATCCTATTTTCAAAAGAAATACCATAAAAACGCCACTACGTAGGGCAGGATCTTTGTGTCCTTACCCCGTTTCAATATGGCGTCAGACTTATGTTTAACTACGTCAAGCAATCATTAACACGAATCCCCATCCATTCCAGCACTGAACCACTCAAACTCGTCATGTTCATCGACATCAAACGCTTCGACTGGCGCCGGTCTGTGCGCGCAGCAGGAGCCAGCTCCACCGCTGTACATCGCCGCGCCGCCGGAGGGCTTCGGGCTCGCCGTTCTCAACAACAGGTAGGAAACGTACTTGAAACTTTTAGTTCTTAATCGAAGACCATAAGCTGGGAATAGGATAGAATATAGTGTACGATAGCCTAGTTGGGAATAGAACGGTCTGCCGAGACAACGTACGTAGGTTCAAAACCCAAGGCATATACCTCTGACTTTTCGAAGTTACATGTGTATTGTTTATCAATTATCGTTCGCTTTAACGGTGAAGGTAAATATCGTGAGGAAACCTACATACCTGAGAATTCTCCATAAGAATTTCGGCGGTATGTGAAGTCTGCCAACCCGCACTAGGCCAGTGTGGTGAACTAAGGCCTAACCCCTCTCAGTAGCAGAGAAGGCCCGTGCTCAGCAGTATAAACAGGACTGCTTGCATTACAACCTGGGAATAATACGTCGGTACTAAATACTCATCAGTATTCGAATACTTTACTACAGCTGGGACTCTTGATGAATAAGATAGACTTGTGAAGCTTCCAAAGTTGTATAATACTGAAGACCTTCGGTCTTGGTCAAACTTACTATGGATGGGATACTACATCTTGTTAAATAGCATAGAGCTGTTTAGTTTTCGGATTTTGAGCAGCTTATGTACTGTAAATATATATTTTGGCTGTTTTGATATTTGGGTCAGGGGTATGGTTACTGGATTAATTCGGAAAAATGGTTTTTATATATTTTGGTGTAAGGTAATTTTTATATCTGAAAAAACTTGGGTGCTTTCTAATGGTTTTTATGGAAAGGTATAGGCATAAGTATCAATAGAAATTTTTCTTTAAAACAACTATGCAATTATATAATTGTTTTCGACGAATCAAAGAATTCTTAGTAGAATAATTCAGGAGATCTTTTAATTATATTTGACTATAGGTATTTATATACTTAATGACAGAATGAACATGTTACTCGCGTGATGGTCATTGTGAATATACAAAGCAACATTACCCAGAACATTGCGTTACAAAGCACTGCATTATGTACGAATGTATTCAAATACAATAGGGGCTTTTCTCGTAATAGTCAGTAGATATGCAGCCTAAAATTTTCTTCATCTTCTTCAACATTTAGAAGTCCACTGTTGAACATAGGCCTCCCCAAATTTTCTTCATGACAGAACACAATTATAGAGCTTGTATAATGCTGTTAGAGGGCAAGTAACAGACACAGTAGACCGGCATACCATCCAAAACCCTGCAATGGCAGTCTTTGGCTCATTAGAGTCAGCTCCTGGTTTCTTAGTCAAGGGATTCTTAGTTGTTGTATGATAAACATTTGAACCGTCCCTGATAAAAGGGAACTTCCTTGTCAAACTACTAGTTAATTACAGCCAAACGAATATTTAACAAAGATAAATTAATAGCAACTACATGAATACGAATGCAATTACTCACTCTTGGATCAGATCCAAGAGCGACTTAAATCAATGATTAATGAGTCAAAGAGGTGGTGGGGTGGTCATTAAGATCGCACTTAATGCACAAGATCGATCGTACTTGTCTTCATAAGCGTTTAGTAAATGGTCGTATACTTTATATTATACAGGCCGGTATAATTGTGTTGACTGGTAAGAGATCATCTTTCGTCAAAAGATACTCTATGTGGATGCCATTTCATTTACCATCACGTGTAGTGGAGTGGAAGCGGCGATAGCCTAGTTGGAAGTGGAACGGACTGCCGACCGACCGCAGGTTCAAAACCCAAGGGCACGCACCTCTGACTTTTTTAAAAAGTTATATGTGTATTCTTTGTGAATTATCGCTCGCTGTAACGGTGAAGGAAAACATCGTGAGGAAACCTGCAAATCTGAAAAATTCTCTATTGTAATTTCGAAGGTATGTTCACATACCTGCCAAGGCGCACTAGGCCAGCGTGGTGAACTATGGCCTTAACCCTCTCAGATTTAAAGGAGGCCCGTGCTCAGCAGTGGGCAGTATATAATACAGGGCTGGTATGGTACGGTAGTACCAAATACCTGTGGACAACACAACGGATAATAAATTTAATATCAATTCGTGCCATTAGAATGTATAAGAAGATATTACAGAAGACAAGATGTCTTCATGTTCTTTTAACACGAGCGTAATATTCGTGTTTTCAATGTAGATGCGTTGTCAAAGACCTTCGAATTAGATAGTATTGTATATAAATCAGTATATATACTGACTAATTGTTGTAGCGATTACACCATAGTATGATTCATCTATTGTTGAACATAAGTGTATAACAATTTGTTTCATGTACACATGGATTTTAATAAGACATGTTTTATATTTTAAGCTTAAGATGTTGATAGATTTCCTGATAATCAGGTTAATTATCTGATTATTGATTCATTTTTTTTTTGTATTTATGTTAAGTTTAATTTATGGCAATTTTTTGTTGATTTATCACTGATACCAACTAAAGGGTAATTGATTTGGACATCAGCGTGATTTTTTTTTTATTTTCATGTAACTTATAATAATTAATGGCAACACTTTATTTGATTAATCAGTGTAACCAGTTATATTTTTTTTTATAATTCGTAATTTATGTTTATGTAAATTGTTATCTACCTTTTATTCTCCCATAGGCGTGGAACAGACGTGTCCATCATTGGTACAACTGGGATCACACAAAAAGATCCCACATTACCCCAAAAACGGGGCAAATTGACTAGAGGGTATGTTGAGGAGAAAAAAAATCAGGAATGCGTGTCATGTGATCCCTTAGTAACACAATTCACTTTCGCAAACCGAAATAATCTATGTCTGGAGGTTAAGCACGTTTATCAAACAGTTAAATTAAGCAGGTTAATTAACAAGTTGATGTTGATGTACATTCAGACACAAAAGTAGCTGAACAAATTAAAAACTTCAAAACGCTTCTGCACGTTCCCTCCAGTCGAAATATTCTATTTTCTTTATTTAAAATAAAGTTAACCCTGTGAAGTTTATTTTAGTGAAGAAAAAACAATTGTTGATACTGACGCAAAAGTTTAAACGCTATTTGAAATTTTGAATTTGTTCAGTTACTTATGTGGCTGACTGTACGTGGCAAAAAAGATATGGTAGTTAAATTATTACCTCAATACGGTTTAATTTTAAGATTAATGTTTTACTTAGGTAACTAAGAATGCCAAGTTTATGAGAGCTTCTAGCCTCAAATAATGACAAATGAAAAATTCGCAGAGCCATTTTACAACAAAAAAAAAATGAACTTTTTCTCTTATAGTAATGAAGTTAAGGTACATCACTGTCTTGTTAGTATCAAAGATAAACCTAACTAACCTCCAGACAAAAAAATTAACAAATAAACATCCTTAATAGCTGCAGTGTAATTATGCAGTCTATGACTTTGCCTTGGTCATTTTGAATGATTTTGAACAGTGTCTCCGAGTGTGAAGGCATGATATTTCACAACGTAACTTTACGGCCCCGTTCCACTTTCACGCATGCGCACAATAACATAAACAAGTGTTTTTTTATCATTTTACAATACTTGCCCCAGTGTATCTAGTTTTTGAGTGTTGACGGTATAAGATTTCCTTCCCTCTATCCGTTGTTAGTGCTGTAAAATTGACGTCCACGTCAACGAAAAGATTTTTTTATTTGACCATCCTTGAAATAAAACTATTTTGCAGATTTTATCGCGATAAAATCCGCAAAATAGTTTTATTTCAATGTCTAACATTCGCGTAAATATAAGAAGTCATGGATCATCCTTATTATATTTTTTATCTGCCTATAATTATATTATCGACTGTGATACTTTTTTCAGGAATTAAATGTGGAATAATCTATTCTCTAAAAGGGTCTCTATCCACAATGAAAATTTATCTACAGACAAACACACATACAGACAAATGTTTTGGTGGTATCGTAATCAAAATTTAGGATTAGGAAAAAGCATTATGTAAACACAAACACTTAAAGTTATTTGTTTATACAAACGGAATTTACATTAAATTTTGGATAATAAGTGGAACAGGGTCCATTTAATCTTAATAAAAACTAAATAATTTAATAAAGCTTTTTATATGAAAATTTTAACAGCATGTGTTCGACTTAACGCGGCACCAACTACCAATGTTTTAATCACAAGAACTGTAAGAACTATTGCAATATCAATCTATTCTATCGTACTTTTAGACTTGAATTTCAGTAGTTAGCCGCAAAGAAGACACTATCACGCGCCAATAAAGTGTATTTTGTATAGAGTATGTTTATCGCAAATGCATCAGTTTCTTTTTTCAGTGAATCACGACTTATTCCTTGTTTAGCATCTCAGTTTTCAGCTCCGAACTTACCTATCCTCACTAACATTGCATTGTGTTCATTTGAAATGTGTCCTTATTTTATAAACGTTAAAAACTTTTGCTTAAGGGCCTAACAATGCACAATTTTGACCAGTGTCTGTGTCTGTATTTTGACGCATGGAAATTGAGAATAAGTTTTTAGGTAATAATAAAATAACGTTTATAAATAAGGTCATAATTATATTCTTTTCAATTCACTTTCCATTGCATTTACTTTCATTCTAATTTCTTTTCGTTATAAAACATTGCAGCCGTTATGAAATGTCACAAGACCTACTCGACAAGCAAGTTGAGATACTGGAACGAAGGTACGGCGGTCTTCGGGCGAGAAGAGCCGCCGTCACGATTCAACGAGCGTTTAGACGCAGACAGCTTCTGAAGAAGTTCAGCGCGATTACTGCTATGGCGAAGGCGGCGGACTCGAACTCGAGACGATTGCAGGAAGGGCAGGATCACGGGCAACTAGTCAATGGTGAGGATGAGTTTTATATGGGCAAAATGACTGGAAGGGAAGAGTAGTGGGGTCAGATAGTGTTTTTTTTATTGAATTCAATGATGAGACGAGCATGCCATGCGCCTGATGGTAAGCGATACGACCACTCATAAAGAGTAGGAACACCATTCAGCTGTTGAGTTACAAAGTACTGTGTGGCATTCCACTGCGCTTGTCATCTTGAGACATAAGATGTTAAGTCTCATTATGTCCAGTAGTTACACTGGCTACAATGTCCTTCAAACCGAAACACAACAGTGCATGCACACTGCTGCTTGGCGGTAGAAATAGACATTGCGGTGGTACCCACCCAGACGGTCTCTTACATATGAGAGACCTACCACCAGTAAAATCCAGTTCCCCATAGTGACAACGACGAATCGCATTCTTGGCTCAGCCAGTAAAAATTGATGGCATAATTTTGTCGAGCATCAAACGAGTGCACTCTTTTTCTATTCTTCGACATATTTAGACTGTACGAAACATCAGGGCCATCATAAAAAACAGAAGACATACCGACATTGTACGACATTGCTAACAGGTACAGACATATACGGCAACACGTTACTCCAGAAGAGTCCAGGCAGCGCCGAGAAGGTCCTGGCGCTGACGCGACCGATGCGATCCATGTCTCTGAGGGAACGGCACGAGAATGACATGAGGTATGTGTTTTTTACACTGACCCCCGTTTACGTGGTATACTCTGATAGGTACTCTACCCGGGTTGTATATTTATGTTGGGATAGTTATGAAATGATCTTTGATTAATTATATATCTATATAGACACTGAAGGTTTCAAACGCGTCGAAAAAAATAGAGGCGAACTGTTCCCCACTAAATGAGTTCGAGTGAATTAATTTTTGTTGTTATTCATGGATATAATTTTCTCGCCGTTTTAATAGAAACCATGTAATATCTGGTATCATTATGCGCGCGCACAAGGATACGCAGAATGATGCAGCGATAGCGTATGACACAGCTGTCACGCATACTAGCTTAAGAAAAGTTGGCCTGTTTGTTTTAGTTTTATTGCAGCTTGTCACTCTATCTAGGTATATAGTTAATCAAAGGAAATGATAATAGAAAGAATTAAATTGTTTTGGCGGGAACTTGGAAGTGTCATGAGGTGCTCTTGTTTTAATTCATTATTTTGGTGATACTTAGTGTTATATTGCATAATTATGCTGGTATATTATCCAATATAGTTCTATTAAAGAGCTCAAATGAAGTGAATTGAAATAATCGTGCTAATCAAGTGTTTTTTTGTTGCCGCCAAAACTCCTCGATAAAGTCTTGGTAAGGTAGCCACTGCTTTACTTCGACATACTACAGATAATAAAAAAGATAACCCAAACTTGACATTGGCAAAATGTCAAGTTTGGGTTGTACAAAGAATTAAATTGGATTTACACTGTTCTTGTGGATTTAGAAGTATAATTATATTTGACAGATTTATTTTTCAAATATATAGATCGCTTGCCATTTCCAAAGTAATGAAATACATTGAGTTATCATACGACCCGTAGTAAAATTTGCTTTTACCTTGACAAATAATAATGATCAACTACATTTTAATGAAATTCTAGTTTAACATGAGATTCGTCTTCTCTTTTCTTCTTCTTCCGTTCTCTATCTTCTCCGTTCCGTTACACAACTTTTTAGCAAACATAGACTAAACGCTGATCAACTACATTTGCAGCAACCACATGCAATGCGAGAGCCAGAGCGAGGTGGAGGCGATGGTAGCGCGGGTCCAGCAGTCCGCGCACCAGATACACATGATCGCGACCGAGATGCCGCATCTGCATCGCGCTGATGCCGACAGCGGGGTACGTATAACAACACTATCTACAGCCAAATATGGTGCACAATGTTTCATTTTCACCCTAATACCTTTTATCCCCGAAGGGGTAGGCAGAGGCGTAACTAATCCACTTTTCGCCGTGTGTATTCCGTCCAATGTTGTGATAGGGGGCGAGCCTATCGCCTTATAGGGCGCAAATTCCAGACTACGGGCTGATACTGAATAGAAAAATCCAATATCACTTTGCCCGAACCTGAGACCTTAGCATTTCAGTCGTACTGTACTACAACAACGCTACCGAGGCAGTCATTTTAAGAAGACATTTCTGCGTTAAAGGCGTCTGTGCGACCTTTTTGACGCACTTCAGCGTTTGCTGCATTCTTTTTGATGTTTGGTTGTATAGACTCACAGCCTTGTTCTAAGATCCGTTCTGTCCAATTCTTTAGAGTGCTCTCAATTATCAAAAGATTTATCTTAAGTTTGCGCTCTTTTCTGTAAGAAATGTAGCATAAAAACCTTTAAGAAAATTATTTGGTAAATAGCAATTTGCTGGTTAGAGGTTACCCGCTTTATATTGTATCCTAGTGGATAGCGATTGTGCATATAGTGAAAACCCATTATAATGTTTATTTGACACAATAACTGGTTTGCATTAAGCTATAAAAAAGAGAGGAAACAAGACTGGCAAAAAGGAGTATTAAAATAAATAATATTAAAAATTTCAACACAATCGGTTCCCGATCCCCTTGCACCGGTGACGATCGAAGAAGTCATCGCTCTGATCAAGGCGCTCAAAAGACGAAAAGCCCCCGGGGGCGACAGGATCCCTACCCGTATGATTAAGATGCTTCCGGAGCATCTGGTCCTAACGCTCACCGCGATATTCAATGCTGCTTTTCAAAACTGCCTCTTCCCAGAGGTCTGGAAGGAGGCAGTTGTGATAGGTATACATAAGCCGGGAAAACCCGCATCCGAACCGTCCTCTTATAGGCCAATCAGTCTGCTCAGTACTCTGGGCAAAATTTACGAGCGGATCGTCCTCGACCGCCTCAAAATAGTCGCTCACAACAACAATCTGATCCCTCCCGAACAGTTTGGTTTTCGTGCTAGGCACAGTTGCGTAAATCAGGTGCTCCGCGTCACGGAGCACGTTTACGACAAATTCAAGATAGGCATGCCCACCGGTGCTCTCTTCTTCGATATTGAAAAAGCATTCGACAGGGTGTGGCACAACGGCTTGCTTTACAAGCTGTACACTCTCAACGTGCCCACTCAACTCGTGCACATCATACGAGATTTTTTGTCGAATCGCGGTTTCAAATATCGCGTGGAGGGTACTCTCTCTTCCCGTCACGCCATCACGGCTGGAGTCCCGCAAGGCTCCGCCCTCTCACCTTTTCTTTTCTCGCTGTACACCAGCGATATCCCTAAACCGAAAAACGCCCATTTGGCGCTCTTTGCCGATGACACCGCAATCTACGCCTCACGTAGAGACCCCGACAATGTGGTGCGCACTTTGCAGGCCGCCGCCGACAAGCTCAGTGAGTGGTTCCGCAAATGGCGAATCACCGTCAATCCCACAAAGAGCCAGGCTATCCTGTTCACTTTGAAAAGGAGAGTCCATGTGCCTCACAACTCAGTCCGCATGTCCAACCAGGTAATCCCCTGGACGGACAAAGCCAAATATTTAGGAGTGACCCTTGATCAGAAGTTGACCTTCATCCCACACGTAAATGCGGTACGCGCGCGAGCCGCATTCGCGATGAGCCAACTGCATTGGCTCATAAATAGGAAAAGCAAAATGTCCATCCGCAACAAGATTAGGATCTTTACCACGTGTATTAGACCGATCATGACATACGCGTCGCCCGTGTTCGCCCATATACCGCCTGCTCGTCTTAAGCGTATGCAGGTATTGCAAAACATTTTTCTTCGACACGCTCTTGGTGCCCCGTGGTACGTTCGCAATCGCAACCTCCACGTGGATACTAACATGCCGACCATCAGGCATTTCATGCAAATGACCAGCAAACGCTACTTCGACCGGGCGGTTAAACACCCAAATACGTTAGTCCGCAAAGCGTCAATATACACTCCATTCGACCGCGCCAAATGGAGACGGCCGCGTTCAGTCCTAACCGATCCAGAGGACGATATCACTCTGGCCATTCGCAGTAAGAACGAGTTCCTAAAACTCCTACACTCCACACGACCGCAGTTCCGTCCTCGCCGCCGAGGACCTCGCCGCGTTCCCCGTCGCCCTCCAGACCCTCCTAACAGTTCCGGCCCGCGTGCCGACGAAATAAATGGATAGGATTAGGTTAAACACCAACCTTCCCCACTAATCGTTGATGTCTCATCCTCTCCCAGTGACCGTCCTGAGCCGAGGTTCGTAACCCGTTAGTGGGTTGCCCTCAGCATGGTTACTTAAATCAAGGGTTGCGAGCGCCTAAATCGTTCACCCGAAAGTCCGGTGTGGCCAGAAAAGCCGACTCGCGTCAGGCTACTGGCCGGTAGGGCCAAAACAAAAAAAAAAAAAAAAAAAAAAAACAATCGGTTGGTGGTAACTGTTTCAAAATTGATTTGCAAGATTCCACCGAACAAACATACATACATTGCAAGTTAAATAAAAGCTTTTAAAAAGAGAATGCAATATCAAAAATTTACGTCGGGCTCTTCTAGAATTATTTAATGTAAAGATACTATACATTATTTCCCGAGCGTCATCTAACCAGTTATTTAAACATACGGTAATTACAAACACATCGTTTACGTCACGTCTTATCAGTCTCTAACGTTATGTTGGCCGAGAGCTACGTCTCTCGAGATATAAGGTGATCATGTGCAGATTGAAAAGTAAAAATTTGCTACGACGCGTTGTGAAAAATAAAAACGTTTCGAACTGTTTAAGACGGTTGAGGCTATGGAGGTTTAAAGGGAAATGTGATGTATGTATATTCAGATGATTGATCTGTACGAATGTTGTTTATCAGTGTTTACGTGATACATGTTTTGTCAGTTATTTAAGTTAAATTAAAATTTCATGGACAAAAGATTGATGATGTTGTTTATTGGAGTATAAGGTATTAAATAAATAAATAAATAAATATGAATTCTGCTAACCCGCACTAGGCCAGCGTGGTAGACTCAGGCCTAAACCCTCTCAGTTGTAGAGGAGGCCCGTGCTCAGCAGTGGGCAGTATATAATATAGGGCTGGTATGGTGGTATGGTGGTGTTTATTGGAGACCTATTTTGGGTCCATTTTCGGCGATACTAACTAACTTAGTCTTCTTTAAAATATTATAATATCTAGGTATGAAAGTGATTGACCTTTGCTTCGCCGTAGTCGGGTAAAAAGAGGGACAAGTTAAGTCGCAAATTGTCAAGGACTTTCCATTTGCGATCGAGGAAAAATCCTGAGAAGATTGCTTCTATGGTTACCTCTCTAATCATAGTATAATAAAAAATAATAGACTTATATCAATTAACTTCCAACATAATCAATCTTACCGTCAAAAAATCTCGATGTGATTTATCTAATCATAATGAAATATAAGTTGTATTTGTTATGACGGAGTTCCTAACATTCTATAATAGGCTGCTGTTAAAGAGATAATATTTATCTTAAGATTTGATATTTTTTATAGCAAAGATGGGATATTTTGGTTGATGGCGTCAGTCGTTGATTTAGGCAGTACGATGCAGTGTCGAGTACCTAAAAGTCCTTGTAAAAAAATTTTTGAAACATAGATAAAGTATTATGCAGAAAGGCCAATGCAATATTTTGATGTAAATCAATATTATGTTACCAATTAAGTAGTAAGGAAGAAGCAATGATATTTCAAAAAGATAGATATGATTTAAGCAATCGCAATTTGAAGACTCGAAAGTAACCCAATTGAGACAGTTTTATACATGACTAGACTTCTGCTCGCGGCTCCGCCCGCGTGAAAAAGTTTTTCCGGGATAAAAGTAGCCTATAGCACTCAGGAGTAATGTAGCTTCCTATGAGTGAAAGAATTTTCAAAATCGGTTCAGTAGTTTTTAAGTTTATCCATTACAAACAAACTACTAGTATACAGACATCTAAATGACAAATATTAGCTGTCTCTTTTATTCGTACCGGGTTAATATGTCAACTATTTCAACAGACATGTCAATGTCAAGAACGTGTATCGTCTATGTGTGCGGAACACTTTTTTCATTTGATTTGTTAGACTTTTAAAAATCACTGGGATAAAGGGTATTTTTAACCGACTTCAAAAAAGGAGGTTCTGTATTCGATCTGTATGTATGTATATTAATATATGTATGTATGTAAATTTGTATGGCTGCGCGTTTCTCACTGGTGGTAGGTCTCTCATTATGTAAGAGGCCGTCTGGGTGGGTACCACCGCAATGTCTATTTCTACCGCCAAGCAACAGTGTGCATGCACTGTTGTGTTTCGGTTCGAAGGACATTGTAGCCAGTATAACTACTGGACATAATGAGACTTAACATCTTATGTCTCAGGATGACGAGCGCAGTGGAATGCCACTCAGTACTTTGTCAGTCAAGGTGCTGGATGGTGTTGCTACTGTTTATGGGTGGTCGTATCGCTTACCATCAGGCGAACGGCATGCTCGTCTCGTCATTCAATGCCATAAAAAAAAAAAAAAAAAAAACTCAAAAACTACTGATCCGATTGGGACGGGATTTTCGTTATTCAAATGTATATTTTTCAGGGAAGGTTTTAGTATATAATTTATTTTATATTACACAAAGCTATCATTTTGACTATTGTATGCCTACTTTTTTCTTTATACCTGTTTTCAAATATCGATGTTTCTATACGGATCCACTCTTTAATTTGATATCTTCATAATTATAATTTCATTGTCCCTTGACCAAGCCATTAGATTTCAAGCCAAGCTCCCTTCCTAGTGATATTTTATTATATACAAAAACAAACACATCACACCTTTATTCCCAAAGGGTAAGGCAGAGCACCCTCTTTTCACCCGTGTTTTCTGTCTTATGATATGATTTTATTTTATAACGTACTTACATAACGGCGAATTTCGTATAGTTTCAGAATCAATGAATGTTATGTTAACTTACTATTTTTTTTATTAAGATTAAATGAATTCTCAAAATTAATTAAGCTCAACAAATGTACAAGAATCAAAATGAAAAAGTCATATAAATTTATAGCGAGAGACAGAAAGACGCAGAGACTATTGAGCACGATATGACACGATAATGATATACGTACCTCTTTCACCTCTTCCACATTCATACTTTTCATCATACATTTTCGCCGGTTATGGGTATCCCCTCAATCGGTACCATCCAAAAATACCTTTCGTGACTCGTCTCAACCATCCTCTCTACGTGCCCAAATTATCTCAGCATACTTCTTTTAATTTTAGTCATGACATCATCCTTCAATTTATAACTTTCTCTTATCATACTGTCCCATGCGATAAGAAATAGTGACTTTACATAATATTCTCTGTAAAGAGTGCATTTCAACAGCATTTATTTGACTTTCGTGCTTCTTCTGCCAAACCAGCATTCACTTCCATGCATAAGCGTCGGCAACAGCACAGTATTGCGAATCCCTATTCTGCTCCCTTTACCCTGATATAGGCTTTGGAGTTCTCATTACCGAGAATTCAATGCCCTCACCAGGCGGCCCTCAGTCACGTACAATAATGACACCGTTTACCACAGCTTATTCCTCGGCACACGATCATAAGCCTTTTCCAAGTTTACGAAGGCACAAAAGACTGTTTTGATTTGGCCAAATGTTTCTCCGCCAAATGTACCTTATGGAAAAGACAACACACACACACAAACTCACGCCTTTTATCCCCGAAGGGGTAGGCAGAGGCGCAACTAGTTGCACCCACTTTTCGCCATTATTCCGTCCGATGATGTGATAGGGGGCGAGCCTATCGCCATATCGGGCACAAATTCCAGACTCCGGGCTGATACTGAACAGAAAAATCCAATGTCACTTTGCCCGACCCGGGATCGAACCCGAGACCTCAGCATTGCAGTCGTACCGTAATACAACTACGCCACCGAGGCAGTCAAGACAAGACAAGACTGTTATGATTTGGCCAAATGTTTCTCCGCTATGTACCTCATGGAAAAGACATGGTAAATCAAACACACAGTCCAAAATACTTTTCTGTGTATACGAAAATTGTCGTTTAAACGAAACGGCTAATCCCAACAAATTGAGAGTTGGAACTCAACTATTTGGAATCTCTTTTCACCGACGAATTTCCGAAACAATCGTATGAAGAGAATTCATTAAAAGGAATACAAATATAGTCTAAAACGGAATAAAAATTGGGGAAAACTAAAAAACGATGCCGATAGGTGGTAACATGACATTATAATATACTCTTTGCGACCGCCACAGGGACTGCGCAACTGAAGTAGCTGTCAAAAGAAAAAACAACGCCATGTTAATTTTTTTAAATTACAAATAAAATGTATGGGAAAATGAACTTCCTTCATAGTTTCCTTGACCGTGAACTTTTTCCATATTTTTATAGTTGTTCTGCTATTCAGAACGGATACAAATCTAAAAAATCAAAGAACATTATAATCGGTTCGGCCGTTCTTGAGTTATAAATGGTGGAACTAACACAACTCTCTGCTATACTAATATTATAAAGCTGAAGAGTTTGTTTGTTTGAACGCGCTAATCTCAGGAACTACTGTACCGATTTTGAATTTTTTTTCAGTAGTAGGAAGCTACATTACTTCTGAGTGCTATAGGCTACTTTTTATCCCGGAAAAACTTTTCCACGCGGGCGGAGCCGCGCGCAATGCTAGTTTATATATATAGATTGGAACTAAATAATCAACACAATATAGATACTATTCATGAATATTATTTTATAAGCTGTTGCGGTTGATAGATTTTTTTATCCATGAGTAATATAGATATTATTTATCCCCGAAGGGTTAGGCAGAGGCGCAACTAGTGCACCCACTTTTCGCCGTGCGTATTCCGTCCCATGATGTGATAGGGGGCGATAGCCTAACGCCATATCGGGCACAATATCATTTTGCCCGACCCAGGAATCGAACCCAAGAGCTCAGCTTTGCAGTCATATCGTAATACAACTACGCCACCGAGGCAGTAGATATTAATGTATGTGTTTTTATTTCAGGTGTGCAGTTGTTCCGTGAGTGGTTCGGTGACGAACATATCGACGTCGTCATCTCACAATGAATCTTTACACAACCATCAGATGATGAACAACACTGGTACGTTATCTATTTTTTTTTATGGCGTCCCCGCATACGCGATGATTCTGCCAATGTCGAAGTATGAGTCAAAACTCAAAATCAGTACATCAGAGTCGTGTCAAACGAAGAAAAGGTCTTGAACTTTTTTGCCAAGAACAACACATCTGAGGGCAACACAAACGTTATCTATTTATTTCAACATGACCTTAGGGGGGAGAGGTGGTTAGATTAGCAAGAAAACTCTATGTCTTCCGCAAGCGATTTTTTACCGTGTCAACAGTTGAAAATTCTCATAGGATATTTTGATTCTGATTACATACATTCATACAATTGGTTTTTATCTTAACTAAAATAAAAGGGATTTACTTCATACAAAGAAAAAAAATGATTAAATGAATTAAGAAAAAGATATTAAAATTTGAATTTGTTCAGATACTTATGTGGCTGACTGTACATATATTAAAAACTTTTTACTGGTTATTATAGTGACATCTAGCGGTACACCTTTAAACTACTTTTAGCTTCAAACTTCAAAAAAGATTTTCTTACCAAATTACTACCGTCTAACGCGAGACGAATTAAAACCAAACAAAATTACATACATAGACGTTTGAGTTTGGGCGGGAACTTGGAAGTGTCATGAGGTGCTCTTGTTTTAATTCATTATTTTGGTGATATTTAGTGTTATATTGCATAATTATGGTGGTATATTATCCAATATAGTTCTATTACAGAGCTCAAATGAAGTGAATTGAAATAATTGTGCTAATCAAGTGTTTTTTCTGTTGCCGCCAAAACTCCTCGATAAAGTCTTGGTAAGGTAGCCACTGCTTTACTTCGACATACTACAGATAATAAAATATACAAACCAAACTTGACATTGGCAAAATGTGAACACAAATGCCATTATAAAAAAAGAAATAAAAAAAAAAGAAATACATTGACGTTATATAGTTCCATTCTGATTCACTGTGATAACGTTATCATTCCTTATCGTTCATTAATGATAAATTATCATTGATAATGCACAAAACTGGTCAGTATACAAATAAATTTATACTAGAGTGAAGGTGCCATGACGGTTTTTTAATTTGTGACTGTTTTAAAAAACAAGGGATAATATGACAATATTTCAAGGTATTGAGACGTGTGAGTATTGGGATTATTTAATTAAAATTTATTGCCAAGCAAAAACAGATCGTATTGAAAAACTATACAGTCTATTACGTGTTGATGCACGTGAATTGGAATGCAATTTAGATATTTGATAAGATTTGTTGGTAAATGAAGTCTGTCTACGGTATATTAAAGAAAAAGATGATGATGTAATAGTAATGAATGGCAAACTAAAATTTTATTGTTATTATAAAAGAGAGAATTTAAAAACGTCGATTCTTTAAGAATACCGTAAATAAAATGAAATCAATATATTGGTTATTAAATCTAAATGCCATAAATAATATCGAGATGTTCAATAGAACATTAATATACTAGGTGTTGCATGCGGCTTCGCTCGCGTGAAAAGCCTTTCCCTCTACAAAAAATCCTAAATTACTTTAGAGATATTTATGGCCGAAAACAATAAACTTTCCCAAGAATAAAGCTATCAAAATAATTCGTCTTTAGCCATAACGATTACCTGTTTGGTCTATTTTCGCGACCAATACGAAGATATTGACTTTGATTAAAAAAAAAACACGACACTACACCGTTTCTTTTTATTGGGATTGGTTGAGAGACTAACACGTGACTCACGTATTGGTCGAGTTGCGTTTTTTTGCCACATTCTAAGCCCACTGTTCTAAATTCAAATTATTTGATTCTATGTCCTTAGCCGTTGACATAGTTTATTGAGAAATTGGCCGTTATACAGTTCTTAATTCAAATTATGTTGTTCCAGGTCCCATCTACGGCAACCTGCTGTCGTCGGGTGGTAAGCCGCTGTCTTCCCCCACGGCACGGCAGCAGCAACAGCTGGCGGCGATTCAGGCGGCGAACGCCAGACGACTGCCGCCTGAAGTGCCCAAGCGGACCAGCAGTATCACTCTCAAGTATGTGAAAACATGCCTTAATTACATTATTGATGGTAGTAGGCTGTAAACTTTGAAGTTTAAGGTTCGATTCTTAGGACGAGCTACTAAAATTTTAGTCAGTTTTTGATTTCGAAATAACATCGTTTTTTTATTCGGACACGGCAAAGTTACTTCACCGGTCCTGATAGTTAACACTGTGTTTTCAAAATACCAAATGAACAGGGAACGCCGGATTTGTCGGATTCCCGTGGCAATTTTTTTGTCAAGTATACCATGCTCTCTTTATAGCCGGTAAGTTTCAAAATATATCCGGTACCGCCCCAACAGCTATGAGAAACTGTATATTCAAGTATCAATGAATCCAAAGATATCATGCAACGTAGATTAAATTTAAACAAATAGAATTAAATCTTATTCCATTGCAACAGTGCTGAAAGTCCTGTGTCGCTCCGTCGTGCGGAGTGCGGCACGGTGGTGCGCGGAGGTTCCATGTCCTCGGTGCAGTCGTCGTCCTCCTCATCCTCCCAGGAGCATCGCCACCACTACCACCAGCCTTACCAGCCTAGGGCACCTGTAAGTAACTACAGATTAATATCTGTAAGGTGAAGGACCTTAGTATCGGACACTTATGATAGAGTTAATTATTGTAATTAATTACTAGGGTTTAGTCGCTGCTTTTCCCGCATGAAAAGCCTTTCCCAGTATAAAAGTTCCATGGTGTATTTTCCGGGATAAAAGAAACGTATGTTAATCTAAAATTTCCTCCATATCCGTTCAGCGGCTTCTGTATTCTTTGGTTCTTCATCTTTTAATTATAATTTACTTCGTACACTATTTATTTACTATTTTCTAATATACACGGCATTTTCCACTTTATTTCAAACATCTATAAAGTCTAATGGTGACGGATTGTGTCTAAAATGTACATTTATACCGTGTCACTATTAACGTGGTTGCAATTGTAAATAAGAATCAAAACACAATTGGACCAAAATCAAGTCCAATAATTTTGCATGTACACGAATTTTTCATTTGAATTAACCACACTTTTGAAGATATTTTAATGCCATGATAGCCCCAGAAATCGCACAATTGTGTCCACAATTATGAATTCTTATTTACCCAAATAAGCGTTACCTGTATACCTATACTTTACAATTAATATCCAAGTCATCCTTTTTGGACGCGTCATACGCATTCAACAAGCTCATCCCTCGCTCATATTAATGAATTGTATTAACAAAGTCATTAAAAAGGGTCGTTAATGTAATTACGGGCCCACTTTCTATATAACACGAATGACGTTGATCGGGCGCAGGAGGCGCACGCGCACGGCGAGCCGTTCACGCACGCACACGCGCACGCGCACGCACACGCGCACGCCGCGCACGTGCGCGCCTCCTCCGCGTCCGGCGCCATATACGACGCCGAGCGGTACGCGGTGTGGAAGCGGCAGGACGCGCCGCCGTACTACGAGGCGCCGGCGCTGGCCCCGCTGGCCCCGATGGGCTCCATAGCGCTGGGGGGTCACGCCCACGCCGCGCCCTGCTGCCGACCCCAGCACGACCATCAACAGCACCAACCGCTCAAGGTTCACGCACCACCTTTTCGAAACACCCTGCATTTTCGTTCTAATTTGCACTTTTGAATGGAATGGTCACCCCTTAATAAAATTTTCTGTATCATCGTACAATAATACTACGATAATTGTTTATCATTGAATTAAATCACATCATAATTTGTAAATTTGACATAAATGTTATTTATCTCTTCTACTCTAATATGCTAGCAATCCTTTATGTCCTTACATTAAAACATATTATATATACATTACTTTCAGGTATCAGAAACGGTCCGCAAACGCCAATACCGCGTCGGCTTGAACCTATTCAATAAGAAACCGGAGCGTGGCGTCGCGTACCTCATCGCTCGCGGGTTCCTTGAGAACTCGCCGCGTGGTGTTGCGAGATTCCTCATCACTCGCAAGGGCCTCAGCAAGCAGATGATCGGAGAATACCTTGGGAACCTGCAGAACCCGTTCAACATGGCCGTTTTGGAGTGAGTGTTTGTGGTTGTTATTAAAAATTTGATATTTTAGTAAATTTTTTTTTGCTAAGGTAAAGATTGTCATCGATTCAGGATTTCGATTTTAGGATACCGCCTATTTTTATGTAATCGATATTAAAAAAGCGATTTTTATTTTGTATATGAAAATGACAACGCAATTTATATTACGATAGTACTCAAACGTTGCTTAAAGTTTGTACAATTGAGCCTTCGATTTTCGAATCTATAATGGATATATTGACTTTTTAAATATCCATTCTATCGTTTATATTTTTTGCAAAAGAATAATATTGAACCGTAACAAAAAATAAAGTAATAATTTTGCAATATAGATGCTTCGTAAACGAACTTGATCTCTCCGGCATGGCGGTTGACGTCGCTCTCCGCCGATACCAGGCACACTTCCGACTCCCGGGCGAGGCGCAGAAGATCGAGCGACTCGTGGAAGCGTTCGCGAGGCGGTACTGCGTCTGCAACACCGACTTCGTGCAGAGGCTACGGACTCAGGATACGGTAAATATCAATAATATTATCGATAAGTATATTGAAATATCGATATGATACGATTATCGATTAGTTTACAGTATAGAGATATCGATTACTGAATTATGATTCACTAAAATATCGATAAACTCAAGGTGCTGAATGGTGTTGCTACTGTTTATGGGTAGTCATATTACTTACCATCAGGCGAACGGCATGCTCGCCTCGTCATTCAACGCAATAAAAAAATAAAAAATCTCTTTATTTAACGCTCTATCAGACGTCTGCATAATTTATCGACTATCGAACTTTAATTAATCACAACACACTCTTCCAGATCTTCGTGCTAGCGTTCGCTATAATAATGCTGAACACGGATCTGCACACGCCGAACCTGAAGCCAGAGGCTCGCATGTGCCTCGACGACTTCGTGCGGAACCTGCGCGGCATCGACGACTGCGGTGACATAGATCGAGACATGCTGGCCGGTATTTACGATCGGGTGAAGGCGAGCGAGTTCAGACCGGGCAGCGATCATGTTACGCAGGTGAGTTGTTTTTCAAGATTTCAGAGTGACGAGACGAGTTAAATGCTCGCCTTAAGCGTCATGCTTGTCAGAAGACACTGAAATGTTTTATTAATGAGCTTTATGTTAAAAACTGGAATGGTACATACCAAATATGACAACAATATGTCGATAAGTATATATTTGTGAAGTATTAAAATAATTCATCGTAAATTAAAGTTGTTACATTTTATTTTTCAAGGTGATGAAAGTGCAAGCCACCATCGTGGGTAAGAAGCCGCACCTGGCGTTGCCTCACCGACGGCTCGTCTGCTACTGCCGTCTGTACGAGATACCCGATATACATAAGAAGGAACGACCTGGCGTGCATCAGAGAGAGGTATTATACTTACAATGTATACAAACTCATGGGGAATAAAGGTCATCAAAAACTTGTCTATTACTTTTATGCTTTCTGATTTCATCATTTAAATTACATTTGTGAAAATTTGGCGATATTTTGACTCGATTGTGGTCAATGTATTTCACTGTTGGTGGAACGGAAATGTTTTTTTTCATCATCTCGAATTTATATCATTGCATTGCTAATAATTTTTACTTAAAAATATTTATATACTATGTACTACCGACTCAAATTATCGATTTTTGAAATTCAACAAAAAAACAAAAAAATATTACATTCCATCAATAAATCATCAAACGTATCTCCAGGTGTTCCTGTTCAACGATCTGCTGGTGATAACGAAGATCTTCAGCAAGAAGAAGTCGTCGGTCACGTACACGTTCCGTCAGTCGTTCCCGCTCTGCGGCATGCTGGTCAACCTGTTCTCCGTGCCGCGTGAGTATGAGCTGGAATATAGACTTTTTGTTTTATGTGTACGATTGAAATTCATGTAAACATGTTAAATATTTGGTTAGATAACTCGATAAATGTCGTGAATATCGTAGATCATGTGACATTTAATGTCAAATTGATATAGAAATCTGTTCTTTGCTGTTTAAAAACAAAATGGCATCGATAAATCGATTCTTAATGATAATTACCAAAATTATCGATATTAAAGAAACTCTGCAAAATCGATACAGATGATCGATAATCAATAAATAATCATCGATATGAAAGACTAAGGCGCCCATTAATCGATAAACAATCATTGATATAGTATTATAAAATGAGGTATTTGTTACAGATTACCCATTCGGCATCAGACTATCGCGTCGCGTGGACGGCCGCCGCCTCGCCACGTTCAACGCGCGCAACGAACACGACCGCTGCAAGTTCGCAGAGGACCTGCGCGAGAGCGTCGCCGAGATGGACGAGATGGAAGCGATGAGGATCGAGGCCGAGCTGAATAGGGGCAAGGGGAGGAACGCGCCCGCCTCCTCCAGGAATGGTCAGTATTTTATTAACGGCCATTTACAATGAACAATCCATGTAATCTTCGATCCGTTCCCGAGGATAAATCATTTAAAATTGGTTATTTGTAAGCGTGTCAAAAAATTTATCTGATTGATAATTTTTTGCGGTGAATGTATGATTACCAGGTGTTTAGTTTTTAATGATGTTTTTGCTGTAAAACTCTGCACTGTGAGCCTAGAATGTCTCCGAAAAACGCAACTCGTAACACGATGTCGTTTAATTTTGATGTTTGTGATTGATCAAGAGACCAATACGTTAGTCACGTGTTGAAACGGAGTTAGGTCGTGTTTTTTGCCACATTCTAAGCCCACAGATATCGATACGACCCCTAAGGAGTAAAAAAATTTCACGGGCAACAAAAAAGGGGGGTAGAATACTGCTCTTTTTTTTTTTTGTCACGACAAAGATTTATATTGCATCTGATGACAACTTAAATATTTTAATTCAAGTTACTTTCTTCACTAAGGAAAGTTATTTTCTAAACTTTTTTTTATTTCAGTGATGGAGAATCGCGACAGTGGCGTGG
The DNA here is from genome assembly GCA_947568825.1 of Sphinx pinastri. NCBI lineage: Eukaryota > Metazoa > Arthropoda > Insecta > Lepidoptera > Sphingidae > Sphinx > Sphinx pinastri. The sequence goes on along the minus strand of OX387639.1, from coordinate 7,288,918 downwards.
CCGATGTTGAAATCGATCATCAACAGTGCATGGACCACGTTCACATGCACGGGTATGTTAGCATTGAGTTTACATCGATTTCACAGACAAATTTTATCGATATTCATTTACAATTGAATTTTGGAATCAGTGTAAGAAATTTCCATTTTTGGTAACTTGTAATTCCCTATATATCTACGGTTATTTTTGCATTATGATTGTTCTCAAGTTCTGTAACCTTCACTCATAGTTTACTTGTTCACATTTTATAAAACAAAGCTAACCAAACACCAATATCTATACTAATATTATGAAGAGGAAAGATTTGTTTGTTTGTTTGTTTGTAATGTATAAACTCATAAACTACTGGACCGATTTTGAAAATTCTTTCAATAATAGGAAGCTACATTACTCCTGATTGCTATAGGCTACTTATTATCCCGGAAAACTTATTCACGCGAGCAGAAGTCTAGTAATAAATAATTTCACCTCGCGCCTACATAATCTTTATTTTTAAACTTTATTTGACTGCCTCGGTGGCGTAGTTGTATTGCGTACGCGTTACGAGTACGATTTGCGCGCTGAGGTCCTGGGTTCGAATCCTGGGTCGGGCCAAAAACATTGTGACTGGGTTTTTCCATCTTAAAAATTACTCAGTCGCAGCTCGGAGTCAGGAAGTTGGCGGTGTGATACTCCCGTGCCTCGGAAAGCACGTAAAGCCGTTGGTCCTGCGCCTGATCTCTCTCCGGTCATGTCGGATTGCCGTCTCACCGGACTATGAGAGTAAAGGAATAGTGAGTGCACTTGTGTATTGCGCACACACTTGTGCACTATAATATCTCCTGCGCACCTGGCTGATCTCCGTTGAGATTGGCCGCCGTGGCCGAAAATCGGCTAGGAAGGGATTATTATTATTTTTAAAACGTTTATCTCCAATATCACTTTGTACTACAGAATATTTCCCCCACAGAGTGGTGGTGCCCCCGCCCCCGTCGTGCCCGGCGCCGACGGCCCCGTCGCGGCTGTCGTCCAACCCGCCGCCCACCAGCATCATCAAGAGGAACGTGCTCAGCAACTCATTAGTCGACATCAACGACCCTGGTAATTAACGTTAATTTTTTTTTATGGCATTGAATGACGAGGCGAGCATGCCGTTCGCCTGATGGTAAGCGATACGACCACCATTAAACAGTAGCAACACCATCCAGCACCTTGAGTTACTAAGTACTGTGTGGCATTCCACTGCGCTCGTCATCCTGAGACATAAGATGTTAAGTCTCATTATGTCCTGTAGTTACACTGGCTACAATGTCCTTCAAACCGAAACACAACAGTGCATGCACACTGCTGCTTGGCGGTAGAAATAGACATTGCGGTGGTACCCACCCAGACGAACTCTAACATATGAGAGTCCTACCACCAGTTATTTTAGAGTTCAATAGGAATTAGGAAACCGTTAAGCATTATTGTTTTTTATTATTAACTATTCAAACAGTCATATGCATGAACTAGTTACTGTAAAGGTATACAAAAGTCCATTTATAGTTATAAATACGGATCGAATACAGAACCTCCTTTTTTGGAGTCGGTTAAAAACTAGTTAGGAGCTATCAACAAAAAGACAGCCTTTCATCATCAGTTACATGAAGTCTACTGATGAACATAGGCCTCCCCTAAAGATTTCTAGACTGACCTATTGAAAGCGGCCTGCATCCAGCGTGTCTCTGCGACCTTTATCAAGTTGTCCAGTCCACCATATCGCACATTTAGAACGAAAACGACACCATTCAAAAAAATCGGAAATTGAGTTATCGTCATAAAATGACTTAAAACTTGTCTATTTTTTATAAAAATATAATAAAAAAGGCCCGATATAACAGTTTGGTCCTTTTTCCCCTTGGATATACCTGTGTTTGAGCTATTGTTGTATTGAGAACTTCGTTTTAAGTCATTTTATAATGCTAACTCCATTGTTGATTATTTTTAATTGTGTCGTTTTCGTTCTAAAGGTGCGATATTTTCTTTATTGACTAGAATTAATACAATGTAGGATTACGTAAGATTCATTGACTCAACAAAGAAAAGATCTCAAGATTAACTATTTTAATCGACAAAAAGAAAATTGCATCATTGCCAGTTTTTTGACGCCAAACTATCGACAAAATGATTTTAAAATTATGTATTAGATCTCAATGTGACCTACGGCTACAATATTGGTGGCAAATTGATAGTTATGTTATTGTCTGTTTTTATGGTATCGAAATGATCAGTGGGTTTAGAATATGACAAAAAAAACATCGACTCGTAAGACGATGGTTTTTAATTTTGATGTTTGTGATTGATCGAAAGACCAATACGTCAGTCACGTGTTAGTCTCTCAACCAATCCCAATAAAACGAATCGGAGTCGTGTCCTATTTTTTTTTCCACATTCTAAGCGCACAGATTAGTGTAAATATTATTACATTAGCACATCATCGGAGAGCAGTGAAAACCTCAAAAAACCTTAAGTTTTCTTAAGCTTACGCGTTTTATGTTTTCTTACTAAGGCTGCCGAGAGTAATTATATCTATGAAGCCTTGACTGATTAACGACTATAGTCCCGTTACTATACGAAGAGCTCTTACAGGTGACAATTCAAATATTAATAGACATGGGAAATTATAATCGATCGCAAATTAAACCGATTTTTATGCAGAATCGATAGAAAATATGACTACAATTAAATCGATTTGATGTTTTAAAAGTGGGTGATATACGCTCAATATATTGATTTAACCATATTACATTTATCCATAATTTATTTTATATTTCAAATAACATAATTAAAAATGAACACATTATATTAATATGGTATCTTCATAATCAAAACGATTAATCGTAAGTTTTTCCTTAATAATGATCCAGCTCTAAGACATTTACGTTCCGTTCTCATATCACCCATAGTTTTTCAATATATTTAAGAATATTATTTCATTACTCTCAACCAAAATTGACTTTTTAATTTTAAGTGTATAGTATTCTAATTAACAAAGACGAATACTATTGTTTTTTTTAAGTTGGTTGCCTCATAGATTATAATGTATTGCATATTGATGAATAAAACAGTTTTTGCGAAGAATGGATTGTTTCGCAGCTGTCAGAGCTCTTCGTATAGTAACCGGACCATACAAACATAAATAATTCAACTGACTAAAATTACAATACCCCAGTGGCACTGGCGGCGGAGCGGCTGACGCGGCGCGGGTCGGTGGGCTCGCTGGACAGCGGCATGTCCGTCTCGTTCCAGCAAGGCAGCCGTAACGCGCTGCACGCCACATCACCACGACACCCCAACGAACAACGGTCGCCAGGTAACACTGGAATACAACAGTTTAATATAGCATAGAATCGTATTTTTGGCTTTTCAGGGTAGGCAGAGGATACACTCACCTTTCACCAGCTATGTTAGTGGAAATATATATTTCCAACTCTTCCCTGTTTGATTAATTTCGTTGCGGGGAGACTAATTAGTGCTCCCAGAGACGTGCCGAGCTTCAACTCTCGGTGTCAAATGTGTGCCACTGCCGATCTTGGCTGACAGAAGTTGCAGGGTAGTGTCTCTGCTAGATTGGGGCCCATGTAATAGGAGATGAGTCTGTTGTCATTTATCTGACACAATTCCCAACTAGCTGAAACTGAGCGGGAAAACCCTATAAAATTATCGATTAAAAACTATTAACTACTATGGTATTATAAACACTATATCTCAAATTATCAACATAAATAGTCCAAACAGATCTGTTTAATTTTCAAATATGTGCTTACTCGAAAAATATTACGCTATTTCGTCCAGCACTATAGTACCGACACGCTATGATGGCCGTTTTGACGTTTGTCCGCTCATCAAGTTTGGTATTAATTCATAACTACGTTGAAGGAGCTAATTGCTGTAAATTATTGTCGATAGTGACGTGCAGTACAATGTATTGTAATGTATAAATTTTCGATATCTGAAATCTAAAAAAATGATATCTAATACGATTGTCACTCATAGGATCTCTGGCTAGTATATTTTTTCGATAATGATTTGAGATTTTTCCTCACAATTGTAATCTGTCAAAACGGCTATCATAGCGTGCCGGTACAATAAGTATAAAGATCAGGTATTCATCACTTTACTTCTATATCGCAGGACGATTATTCGGCGGCATATTCCCGGGACGCATCCGCAAACTCAGCGCGTCTGGAATCCCAGACCCCAAACACGGACAGGTGGGAAAGAGCACTGAAGTCTAGACTACGACTACGCTACAACAACGGTGACGAGACATTACGGGATCACACAGTTTCGCACCCCGTAAAGTTCGATAATATCGAAATTGAACCGTGCATGGGTTTCAAATCTTAGTTACACGATTGATTTATAAATGGGCGGGTACCTCATTTTCTTAGTGCCATCTTATTTGTTTTATTAAATACAGGATACGATTGTTTTTATTTCTTAAAACATTTCATAAAATTGTTATTAATATGATAGGTGTTTGGAACATGATGCAATAACGATATCTCCATAGACGTTTTAGGTTTAAGCCTTTTTTGCATATGTCACGACAATCGTAACTTCATTAATAAATGTTTAAGGTTTGTATGGGACACATTGTTGGGTAATTCCCGCTATCGTATCATAGTGGGTTGTTTATCTATCGAATGGTGTATCTTGGGTGTCGCAGAAAAGAATTTTTACTATAAAATCTGGTTTATCGTAATCAGGGTATAGGGTACATTCGGTTGTTTGGTACGGTTAAGGCGGTCGCTTCCAGTTCAAGTGCCAATTTAGGTACACAAATTCGATAAAATTAACTCGGTATAAGCTACTTTAACACAAATACCATAAAACGACAGACACGAATTTTATTATGTAGTTGATTCGATAAACACTTAATAAGACTTATTACTCACTCAATTTTTAATCGTAGAGACATCGATAGATTGGCAATGCTTGATAGAACATCTCTATTTTTATCGATTAAACATTTAATCATAGACATCGAATTGTGCTGTTGTTTTATAGTGATGTGAAATTATTGAATAAAATACGACTCGATACAGCTCTGTAAAACTGTCGATGTATTTTGACTACGCTAGGGTCTGTCGACTTAACGAAGGTAAATGAATGTATCGAAATTTGGGTCCACATTGGGTGTAGTGTTTTTGTTAGGTATCGATTAAATATGAGTTGTCACTGATTCTGACTATGAAATCTATATTTTAATTAAAAAAATAAAAAATAAGAATGTGCTTGCAATGATTTCTTGTTACCTTTTTACTTAAACAACAGGTTCTGAGAACATATTATTTATGCAAAGAAATCATATAGGATTTGATTGATAGTGCCGGCAATTTTAGTAACGAGCTTGAAATGCAATAATTATAATAAATTATCGATACTAAACATCTTCATTATAATTTTTTTATTACATGTGAAATTCTGCGTCTATTTCCCAATTCGTCTGTAGTATTATGATGATCATAGTATTTTCCAGACTTGACTATGATACGAATATTCTCGACAGAATCGGTGCTCACTCATACATTTTATAGCTAAAGTTATTGTGTGGTTACAGCATGGGGTGATTTCAAAACGATTCCAACTAAGGCAAAATATATTCGCTTAGATTTTAAATAATTTCCACTACATGTTACCAAGCCTGAGAAGTATTAAGGATTTATTTATCGAAAAAAATATATTAGAATGTTTAAAAATCATCGCATTTTCTTTAGAATAATTGTACATACGTTTGGATTAGAAAAACAGATTTTTGAAGCACTCGTAAAAACGAAAAACACATAGATGCATCACAGTTATGATATATTTATATCGAATGAGAAGATAAATACGAATTTATTCACTATTGTTGATGAATTTTATTAGATTTAGATTTTGAAGAAAGTTTAAATTAATAGTATAGTGTGCCCCTGTTTCAATTGCATATTCGCGGGATATTTAGTCGATTTATTAATCGACCATTAACAGTCGATATCGATAAATATAATTAAAGTCGTTTAACATTAAACACAAGTATGATTTACGATCATTTTTGGTATTCAGTAATTCATATTTCGAATTAAGTTTGTATATTTTCTTACATACGGCTTAGTGTGAACAGTTTATGTTCGTGTTATAAACTATAGAATTATAAATTTCGCACAAATATCGATTGAAATTGTTAATGTTCGTTCGAAGAGCGCATCACTATCCATTGTCCATAATTAAATTCTATTAAAATTTAATATAATATTGATAAGATAAAACGATTTCTTCCAAAACTATGTACGATTTTCTTTACTAGACTATACTTGAAGGCTGCTTTTTAATATTTTTTTAAATCTCAACGTTACCGATACCAACTTCCCTTGGATTTACCATAATGTACTACCTATAGCTTATAAGTATATTTATATTGTGACTTATGACCGGTCATTCTTCTTAGGACGGTGTTATAGCGCTAAAAACGCTGCGTTTTTCTGTAATTTATCGATATTCCAAAAGGTATCGATTGAACGTTTTTACTGAGTATTATAACTTGCATAATACGAAAAAGTAACATGCCAATAATACCATTACAAGCTTAGCAAAATAATTTATTACACAATATTATATTACAATCAACAAACGCAGCGTTTTAACGCTTCAAATATCGATATTCAAAAGTGCGGCGACTAACGACCGGTCAGAAATCTTAAAATAATGTTCACTAATAGGAACACTGTTGACTTTGTACTGGTTATGTAGAGCTTGTTGTCGGGGTCAGCGCTAGTTCTTAAACGGGTAGAGTGAGATTTCCGTCGACATCGATTTATCGACATTTTAGAGAGACCGCTAAATCATATCGATGTAGCAAAACTATCGATTGTTCTTGGGAATCGTATCGATATAGTAAAATGATAATATGCGACGGTATGGGTATTAGTCTATCGATTGTTACGAATTGGAATATTCTAGAAAACTAGTTTTAAAAAAACATCGATGACGAAAAGTGTGAAGTGGCTGTTCATCTCACTCTACCATAGTGCCGGCCCTGCTTGTTGATTCTACTATTTGATACGTGATTAGATAGTGGTTAATAAACGATTTGTTGAATTGACGGATTGATAAACTAACTTTGAATTACTGTAGTATACGTTGTAGGGGAGAGATTGGAAATATCGAATGTTCGAGAAAATATATTTTGCGTATTTCGATCGCTATTATTAAAATTTTATTTTGGCCTCGCAATTATCTTCAATTTGAAACATCTGATTAAATAACGAGCGTATTTATAGATAGTCGTTTAAACTGATTCCTAAATTTTACGATATTTTTTAATCTTTCTCCTACATTATACCTGGAAATCACATGCTATGTAACCATTTATTCTAGTTTATTCACGTTTTTAATTAAACCTATTTCCATTAGTCTATGGCTATCAATGCGTCAGTTTTTTCTTAACGCGAATGATCTATTAAATAAGCTTGCTTTGTAGCATGTGCATTCCAGGCCTAATTTTCTGTCAGTTTATTTCCAACGCTTTTTCTAACATGTCGGCATGCTACCAAAAATTCTGTCCATTAATGGTACCTAAACGAATCTCCATATTTCATAAGCGTATATTTTAATATGTACAGTCAGCGACACTTTCGAAATCGACTTTAATTTTGCTCCTGTGACTTCTTTTTTTAGATGCTGACTGTAACTTATAACTTCCTTTGAATCGCGTTGTAGTTATAATAAAAATTGTAATGCATGACAAAATGAAAGGAATTGATAAATGTTTCCAATTGAATTTTGAACCTTATGTACATTGTAATCTACGATTTTTCTATTTCGTCGCGTCTTATTGTGTACGATGACAGAAATTGAACTGTGGTTTAGCCTTTTTTGAGATCTTTAATAATTGTAGTAGTCGTCTAGTTTCAAGCGGAACTTTTCAAAACTAGGGCCAAGTCCTGATTATATGGCAAATGTTTACTGGACGGTTCAAAAAAACATTGATTATCATGATTAATGACCCTGAACCTTACTGCCTCGTTGGCGTAGTTGTATTACGGTACGACTGCAGCGCTGAGGTCTCGGGTTCGATTCCCGGGTCCAGCAAAGTGATATTGGGTTTTTCTACTGAGTATCATCCCGGAGTCTGGAAATGTGCCGCGTTAATGGCAATAGGCCCGCCTCCTATTACATGGAACCTAACATAGCTGGCGTAATGTGTGTGATACACCTATCCCTGCTCTTGAAAAGGGAAAAAAGCGTCATGCTATGAATGTAATAACCTTAAAATCGAGTTTAATGTGAATTACTTGGTACCATTTTTTTTTGGTACCTACATACCTTCATTTCAACAATACTGTTGTTAAAACGGTAATCTTGTAGAATTTATGAACGTATTAATTTCTCTATAATTAGATAGAGAAATAATATTTCCCATTTTAAAATATTGCTTTGAGAATTTCGAGTGCCTTGTATTTAAAGACGATTTACGAGCAAATAACAAAAGACCTTATTTCTTAGATTGAAGGTCTTGAATGCTATGACTTTAGACTTCTGACATTGTACACAGTAAGAGGCTATAAGAAACTCGAATGTAATTTCTTGAACGTATTTCAAGCCAAATGCGTCTTAATTTCATTAGGGATACGGTATATTATGTGTTTCTGGTGTTGTGTTCCAAATTACAGAAGCCAGTTTTTTTTAATTTATAGTAATATCAGTATAGTTTCGGGTTACTTTTTGTGAATGTCTAGATATAATTTCAGGCGCTTCTAAAATCTCTATACAACAATTTCCATGTTCAATTTTTTTTTTTTTTTGCAATATTACGCTAAAAAGTTATTTGGAACGCATCACCACCATTCGTGTGAGATGTATAAGCTTTTTGTAAATTTCGCTTGAAGCCAAAGATGTAATATTTTTTGTGTTCAAATTGTTTGAAAGAATATAAAATTATCTAAAATGGTCGATACGTTACACTGATTATTGATTTAGTTTAAGAAATTCTCTGATGTTATTATAGTGTTACTTGTAATCAATGTTGATGGAAAAAATAATTTTCGTCAATATTAAAGCAAAAATATTCACGAATTGAATTAATTTGTGAAATTGTGCCCGATATGGCGATGGGCTCGCCCCCTATCACTTCATGGGACGGAATGCGCACGCCGAAGGGTGGGTGCACTGGTTGCACCTCTGCCTACCCCTTCGGGGATGAAAGGCGTGAGTGTGTGTATGTATGTATGTATTAATTTCATATTTTAATGCTGAACATTACAAGTAAAAAACAAGCGGTGTATTTTTTGTTTAATCATAAAGAAGGGATTTCATTTTTTTCTGTAATATATATTTTTTTTTTTTTTTTTTTTTTTTTTTTTTATCCGGGCACGGCAACTACTAACTTATCTTAACTTATCTATATCTAACTAACTTATCTTAACTTTGTATGTATATTGAAGAGTACTTTCTAATATATATCCTTGAGTTATTGTTAAATAATTTAGTGGTAAGTAATAAACGCGATCGCGTCACTTTATGTGTTATACTATAAAATGTTGTTGAGAGTTATTACAACTAAGTCACTTACAATAGTTTTATTTAAAGAAAAACAATGGAAATGTATTTATTTATTAAATATGAATTAACATTCATGAGGACGTTTTGTTTTATTTAATACCCCCTTAGTTAGTCAAAATACGACAACCGTATTCACAAACTAGTCCTCGGTGGTGTAGTTGTATTACGGTACGACTGCAATGCTGAGGTCTCGGGTTCGATCCCCGGGTCGGGCAAAGTGATATTGGGTTTTTCTATTCAGTATCAGCCCGGAGTCTGGAATTTGTGCCCGATATGGTGGTTAAGTGGGTGCACTAGTTGCACCTCTGCCTATACCTTCGGAGATAACGAGCGTGTGTGTGTGTAAAAATATAATATTATGTACAATCACAAAACTAGAAAGAAAAGTATGTAAATAAAATTAAAATACTGTAGGCGGGCAGCCCTCTCGCGTGTCTAATTTATAGACATTAAGTTAAGATACATTTCATTAATTATAATATCCTTTATTTTAAAAGTTATCTTTTTACATTTTTATATATAAGTTATATAAAAATTAATCACCCTCCGATGGCGAGGCTCAAGACTCAAGCCACCGGTGGTTAGGGATTCAAAGTGAGGAATCTCCTCACAATGCGTGCCGTGTCCAACAGTACTGCCTTCTGCATCTGGCTCTGGCTCTTGACCCAACGACCAATTGAGAGCCTCTTAAGATGTTGCTCAAGGCTCTTTGGTATCAACCCATGTGCAGAAACTACAATCGGAACAATAATTGTGGAGTCCACATCCCACATGTCAGTAACCTCGTGTGCCAAATCTAAATATTTAGACATTTTGTCTTTTTCGGCTTTAACAAGGTCATCGTCATACGGGATGGTGACATCAACAAGTATTGCGCGGCGCGTTAATCGATCTACGATCACAATATCAGCTTTATTGGCAACAATAGTCCTGTCAGTGACAATAGAACGAACCCAATACAGCGTTGCATGATCATTTTCGAGAACTGGTTTAGGCACATACTAGTAACATGGCTCTTCAGGAGTCACAAGATCATACCGAAGAGCAACTTGCTGGTGTATGATCTTCGCTTCTAGGTTATGTCTATGCAAGTACTCACCGTTAGCAAGATACGAACAACCGGAAATCACCGAGTAATTATTATTACAAAAAGTCACTTATATAACTACAGACATTTTTATAGGGAGCAAAATCAATGAAAAGTAAATAAAGAAGCCAAGCTCGGGTTGGCAGGAAAGAGGAAATAAAAAAAAAACGATTAATCATTTTTATTAAAAATAATGGGAGGAACGCGTCACGATCCTCACCGGTGAGGACAATGCAGACACTAACCTAGCTAATCTACCAAGTGTATACCGAACTCGAGGCGCGTAGGTATAACTCGCGTTCCGACCGTTTATATGAAGATAGAATACTCTATAAATGTATTTACTGTGGTTAAAGCGAGCGATAATTCCCAAACAAAACACACATAACTTTTTAGAAAAGTCAGAGGTGCGTGCCCTTGGGTTTTGAACCCACGGAAATTCGTTTCGGCAGTCCGCTCCACTCCCAACTAGACTATCGCCGCTTTTTAGCGAAGTAATAATTATGGAATAAAAGTCACGTGTCAAGTGGATAGTCCTTGTTTTAATGACGTCACGGCACTTCATTATCATTACTACAGATTCAAATCATTCCCGTAGTAAAGAAGGTATCACAAAAACCTGCCTATTTATATCATGACTACTATGAGAAAACAGATAAATATAATGCTATATTTAAAATACTGACTAGGCAGGCAGACGTGTATCACACCCACATTTCGCAAGCTGAGTTAGATGAAAGAGTTAGAGCCATGTAAAAGGGGGCAAGCCTATCGCCATAATCGGGCACAAATTGCAGACTCCGGGCTGATACCGATTAAACCAAATATCACTTTGCCCGATCCGGGGATGGAACCCTCAGCTTTGCAGTCGTACCGTAATACAACTACGCCACAGAGGCAGTTATTTTATTTAGATTTAAATACAATAAATATTGCAGAAAGTGAATTGAACCTGTAACTTTCCGTGCACATACGACCTGCAGCACTTTAGATTTATGCTTTGCGGCTTAAATCGGATCACGTTTAGCCAGGTGATAAACATTCAACATCAACCACATAAAGTCCACTACTGAACATAGTCCTGCCCTAAAGATTTTCAGAAGGAGATTAACATTACGTTAATTTAATTTTCAATTCGATTCTTACTGAACTACACTTGTCGTGCAATGCAATCAGCCCTGTATTATATACTGCCCACTGCTGAGCACGGGCCTCCTCTACTACTGAGAGGGTTTTTACTTTTGTTTTTTCCAAATGATTCACATATACATTAATTATCTTACACATTTGTGATGTGGTATCAGATAATGGGGCGGGGGGGGGGGGGGGGCGAGGTTCCGCTATTTGATACGTAACTCGCCCCCCCTACTTTTTATGGCATTGAATGACGAGACGAGCATGCCGTTCGTCTGATGGTAAGCGGTACGACCACCCATAAACAGTAGCAACATTATCCAGCACCTTGAGTTACAAAGTACTGTTTGGCATCCCACTGCGCTCGTCATCCTGAGACATAAGGTTTTAGTCTCACTATGTCCTGTAGTTACACTGGCTACAATGTCCTTCAAACCGAAACACAACAGTGCATGCACACTGCAGCTTGGTGGTAGAAATAGACATTGCGGTGGTACCCACCCAGACGGTCTCTTACATATGAGAGACCTACCACCAGTAACTACTGAGAGGGTTTAGGCCTTAGTCCACCACGCTGGCCTAGTGCGGGTTGACAGACTTCACATACCTTCGAAATTCTTATAGAAAAGTTCTCAGGTATGCAGGTTTTCTCACGATGTTTTCCTTCACCGTTAAAGCGAGCGATAATTCACAAAGAATACACACATAACTTTTTAGAAAACTCAGAGGTTTCTGCCCTTGGGTTTTGAACCTGCGGACTTTCGTCTCGGCAGTCCGTTCCACTCCCAAGTAGGCTATCGCCGCGCTCCACCACACCATTTTTTAAAAATTAAACTTTAAAAAGTGTACAAGATTCGAATCCACACTCAATACCGTCTGTCAAAGCCTCTAACCACAAACCGATCTTCGGCTTACCATAATCTATACTAAAAAGATTTACCGAATCCAAATTCCCATGGTTGAAATAGATATACATCCGTCTCTCTCTCGCGAGTTCATCAGCGGGCTTCAGAAAGCCGCAGTACGGACAACGATATCCCACTTGTGGGTCTTCACCCCCACCCCCCTAAGCTGTGCTTAGACTCGTAGCAATAGTAAACGTCATGAGTTTTCTAGGCAGGTGAAAAATCATGGAGTCGACGTTTTATTTTTTCATACGCAATATTTGGCAAAGACTTTATTGTGTAAGTGACTTGTTTGTAACTTAGGTGCTTGTTATTTTTTTTATTTAGACTATAAGTAATAAGTATTTTTGGACTCGACTCACTTACTTCTTTACTTTCAAGACCAGAAAAGCTCAATAACGTACAAACGTAAAAATATTTACATTAGGTACATAGTTTTATACAGCAGCACTAAACGATGTTAATCTAGTAATCCTGATTTACCTCATTGGGAAGTGTACAATAGTTCAAAATAAAAACAATAAATCATTTAACCATATTTACAATGATTAATTCTTCACTTAAAAATATTCAAATCTAACAGCGACTCCACAGTTTCGTGTTCTCGTTCGGACATCGGATGGCCGCGCGTCCACTTTCAGTACATTAGACCACGTGACGATAGTTACTTCGGCGTCGCCTACCATTATTGAATTATTATAAATAATGCACCGGATTCTCTATTAACAGAGGTATGTACTAACTTAATTATTGCTCTATATTAAATTATATTTATTCTTATCTTTGCGAGTAAAAAAAAATTTGTCTATTTTACACACTAATTGAATTTATTAGCATAGTATTACGTGTTAGTTTTTAATTTAATTGTTTATTATTTAAATATTTATTTTTTGAATAACATAAAATCAATTTTGAATATTAAAATGTAATTTATTTATTACATTTTAAATATTTCGTCTCTGTACAGGTTTATGGTTTTATTCAAATTGGTGGAGGCTTGTAATTAGCGATACGTTTAATTAATTTCCTTTATTCGTCCCTGTTATTAGTCAGTAAGCCTTCCTAAAATAAATAAATAAATATTTATCATTTTTAAATCCTGAATATGTACAAATTGTTATTGTAATTTCTTGTTCTGTAATTATCACGAAATCAATTAAATCGTAAAATTAAAGCTAGTTAATTTGATTCCTTATATATAATAACACAATCTAGTTAAGTAATCTATGACGATATATTTTTTATTTCAGTCAATAAATTGTATTAGATAGCACTAACTTTAGAATATTACAGACACACACACATACACACTCACGCCTTTTATCCCTGAAGGGGTAGGTAGAGGCGAAACTAGTGCACCCACTTATCGCCGTGCGTATTCCGTCCCATGATGTGATAGGGGGCGAGCATATCGCCATATCGGGCACAAATTTCAGAATCCGGGTTGATACTGAATTTAAAACCCAATATCACTTTGCCCGACCCGGGAATCGAAACCAACACCTCAGCATTGCAGTCAGACCGTAATACAACCACGCCACCGAGGCATTCAGTTCAGGCAGTTTAGAATATTATAATCCTGAAAAAATAATAATCGTAATATAGCTTTTTTTAAATGAAATCAAACTCCAATAATTAAAAAATCTAGATGATCTTCTGCATATGACATGATCGTAATAAGTTATAATATTTAATACCTTTTCGATATCAATATAATATTTTAAACTATTCGCTTACCATGCTGCTTATCTATTTGTAAACACGAGAATGTTATGTTTCCTTCTTACTTCAAAAAATACGTATAACTGAGTTTTTCTAATTTTCGGCGACCAAAAATATTCTTACAGACACAAAATCACTATAATAGAACAAATCACAAATACACTGGCACTTCCAAATTCAAAAACATTAAAAACTTCTTAAACCAATTGAGGTTTTCGAACGCACTTCCCGCCAATTTACATATCAAACTTGGCGCGAAATGGCGTCCCCCAGGACGTGTGCACAACCGTCCCGTTAATAATGGCGTAATGGTAAAACGACACAAATTATACTCATTTAGTGGTAATTTAATAAACTTAACTAAATTATACACATTTAATTCAATTTAAGCGACGCCCGAGCCGACACAACTTGCGCCTCGGTTATTCACCTTGGGGCGGACTTGAGAGCTTTGCGCCTTTGCCTTCTATTCCTTTTTTCTTTGATATTTTTCAAGAAGGTGTTGTTGATCGCGAAATATAATTGGATTTTTCTAATAAAGAAGCAAATAAGATTCTATTATGTATTGGCGTACGATTAATTTAATTTTGCCACAAAGCAATTTTTCAACAGGGCTAGATGAAGGCGACAATGCCTTCAGATTATGATGTTAGTTCGAAGTTTATCCTATTTTCTACATTTAATGTAATTATTTTATTAGCCAGGGAAGCTGTTTTAATAGATCAGTGTTGTGTTGATAGTATTATTTATGAAATAATGAGTATTTTAACTGATATACGAAATCAACCAGAACGTCTCCCGCAGAACATTTAACTTTGCAAACATTTGAATAAATGTATCTCTCAGAGTGTGGTGGAAACTTATAGTTCCATACACTGTTCATTGGGTAACGTGTAGCAGAATCAGCTTATCTACTCTCTCCCATTATTCCAATTCGTGGGGTTCATGAAACAATCTTTCATACACGCAGAATAGATTTTAGTTAATATTTTTAGCCGTCTCTTTGACATCTGAGTATACAGTGTCATGCAAGGCAAGTAACGATTATAGTAGGTAAGGCATCTTGTCTACGGCCCCTGGTGTAGCCAGGACATATCGCGATAATTTTACCACAGCATTCATTGTGATTTGATTTTGATTTAACGCCTTTTTATAAAAACATATTTATCTATTTTTTCCCCGTGGCTCTGTCTGCGTGAGAAAGTTTTTCCGGGATAAGTATTTTCCCGGAATAAAGTTAGCCTATAGCACCCAGGAGTAACGTAGAATTTTCAAAATCGGTTCAGTAGTTCCAGAGACTATTTATTTATTTATTTATTTACACTTTCTATACAACGAGTATAAAGGCGGACTTAATGCCAAAGGCATTTTCTACCAGCCAACCTTCAGGTGGTGCAGAGACAAACACCAGATTTTAGCCCACCAGAGATTAGCCCTACAAACTCACTTTATAGTTTTAATATTAGTATAGAACATAAACGAAGCCGTGGACGATAGCCTAGTTGGGAATGGAACGGTCTGCCGCGACAATGTCCGGAGGTTCAAAACCCAAGGCACACACCTCTGACTTTTCGAAGTTACGTGTATATTGTTTATCAATTATCGTTCACTTTAACGGTGAAGGAAAACATCGTGAGGAAACCTACATACCTCAGAATTCTCCATAAGAATCTCGAGGGTATGTGAAGTCTGCCAACCCGCACTAGGCCAGCGTGGTGGACTAAGACCTAACCCCTCTCAGTATAGAGGAGGCCCGTGCTCAGCAGTGGGCAGTATATAATACAGGGCTGATTGCATTGCGTTGCATAAACGAAGCGTTAACATTGACCTTAGTGTGAGACCAACATTAAAAGATTTCCTATAAATTTAAATTGAACTGGGCATCGAACCGATAACATTCTCAGAAATACCTTATACCAAGTGACGAAATGTGTATGTCTTTTTGTGTCGTCAGACCAAAGACATTCAGCAGTATAGTTATACACCGGACATCAGTCCCAAACTTTTCGTCCAAAAGTTATTACAAATTGGTAATAAGTAGCTGTCTTATCTGACCCATCCATGTGACAAGACGTCTCGGTATGCGAAAATTTTGTAAAGAAAGCAATATTTTGGAAGGAAATATGCTAATTTGCTCACTACGATCATGGCAAAGTGTTCTAATGAATTTTACATGGGTATTTTGTTATTTCACGGTAGATTGAGTTACTGACGAACAGGCTCAAAAATTTTGTACGACAATTTTCTCAATGTCCTCTCTATATAATCTTATAACTCCTTGCATCAGACACTTTCAGGTTTCAAAATGGAGGAGTCGCTGGATGGACGTGAAGGCAGCTCGGGCGCCGCCAGATTCGATTCCGCGGCGATACTCAACGACGATGTCTCACCTACTACCAGCTTCTGTTACAACATACCCAACTTGTTTAACGGGTTAGTATCGTCAGTATAGTAGGAACAAATATGATGTCGATAAAAAATAAAAGCCAAAAACTGAGTTTTATATTAGGCAATTACAAAATTCTCATTGAAGATGTAGAATATATATCAATACTAGCTGTTGCCCGCGGCTCCGCCCGCGTGAATGAGTTTTCCCGGGATAAAAGTCCCGCTTTATATTTTCCCGGGATAAAAAGTAGCCTTAGTTACTCCTTATTACATCAGCTACCTGCCAATAAAAGTCCCGTCAAAATCGGTCCAGCCGTTTCAGAGATTAGCCGGAACAAACAGACAGACGGACAGACAAAAATTGTAAAAAATGTTATTTTGGTGTATGTACCGTATATATATTCATATACATGTAGAAAAAAACGGTTATTTCAATATTACACACAGACACTCAAATTTTATTTATATGTATAGATGTATAGATAAAAATCTCACCAGCGCTATCTAGTCGTTTTCAAAAAAATAGTTTCAAACGTTGAACTCTTTTTTTTAACGAGCAAGGCAAAATAACTACTATGCACCTAATAGTAAGTGGCGTGACGTCCAGGGTCTGTAACCAAGGTGCTTTTCTACAAGCGAATAAAAAATAATGTATGCGAATGACATATCTTTTCGACAAGTGTACATATCTAGCGCAAGTATACGTCATTCCCATACATGTTTTTTCTATTCTATTGGCGTTAACGCTTGAAGAAAAGCGTCTTGGCTACAGACCCAGATTGAGTATCGATTGACTGTGACTCGAAACTTATAATTTTATTCGCAGTTTGGGTCCCGGGTCGGTACTTTGCGAACGCTCTGAGAACGATGCAACAGAAACGTATACAAGTACAGAAACTGCTGAGGAGGGCGTCGAACAACAACAGTATGAGGAAGATGAAGAATATTCGCCCAAATCAAGTAATTGACACATTTTTTGAGTTCCGTACATGAAATAGTGAATTTCTACTATTTTCACCACGAATAGCTCCAAAATCTAACAGATATCATATATGCAACGAAACGATTGTTACACAGTATTTAAAAGGTAATTACATGTATTATTGTATAAAAATACCGAGTATATACTAGGTACGTGTGTACTCTTTTAATGTTTCAAGTTTTCCTACATTAATTATAATAAAATTCCGAAATACTGTTAAGTTTTTATTTGAATAGCTGAGTTTTAAACAATTATTTTTGTCAATTAAAACCCAATTTTAGAATTTAAAATTGTATCACTAAAATCATTACTAGCTTCTTCATACTATTTGCGAATTTGGTTTTCCAGATTCAAAAGGCGATGTCCCAAAACGAAAACAAAGGAGATACAGGTAAAATAAAACCTCCGTATATTTTCTTATTTTAATTTCCTATATACTTTTTTAGAGATAGTAATAACAGATACATATTTAATGGATTTCCAGTCTAAAATGGTTCTATTTTGGTCTTCGGGTCACCCCCAAACTGAACCCATATATAATTATTCAATTCAAGAACTATAACAGAGATTTTCTGAATACACATAAATATTAACATATCAACCATAAAAAAACAGTGTGTACAGTTTCATCGTCCTCTCTTTTCAAAACCAGACTCACCACAGAATTTTCCAAAATAATGCAATAGTAACTGCCTATATTTCAATAAAGCCGTTGCAATTTGTTGTAGAACAACTTTTTCGAACGTACAACTCGAGCAGTTAGAGGCAGCATTCCACAAAACTCACTACCCTGACGTGTTCTTCAGGGAGGAACTGGCGATGAGAATAGACCTGACTGAAGCGAGGGTCCAGGTGAATATGTTCTACAAAATCTGACATAAAATGTAATCACAACATAGAGAAACAGATATGGTGTACTGGTAGAAGGTCTCTTGTATGCGAGGGGCCACTGGGGTAGGTACCACCGCAGTGTCTATTTCTAACGCCAAGCAGTAGTCTGCATGCACTGTTGTGATCCGGTTCGATGGAAAATCGTAGCCAGCGTAATTACTGGACATTGCGAGATTTAACATCTAATGTCTGAGGGTGACGAGCGCAGTGAAGTGCCATACAGTCCTTTATAATTATAAGTTCTGTATGGTGTTGATTGCCTCGGTGGCGTAGTTGTATTGTGTACGCGTTACGAGTACGATTTGCGCTCTGATGTCCTGGGTTCGAATCCTAGGTCAGGCCAAAAACATTGTGACTGGGTTTTTCCATCTCAAAAATTACTCAGTCGCAGGTCGGAGTCAGGAAGTTGGCGGTGTGATACCCCCGTGCCTTGGAAAGCACGTAAAGCCGTTGGTACTGCGCCTGATCTCTCTCCGGTCATGTCGGATTGCCGTCTCACCGGACTATGAGAGTGAAGGAATAGTGAGTGCACTTGTGTATTGCGCACACACTTCTACACTATAATATCTCCTGCGCACCTGGCGGATCTCCGTTGAGATTGGACGCCGTGGCCGAAATCGGCTAGGAAGGGATTATGATTATGGTGTTGCTACTGTTTATGGGCAGTCGTATCACTTACCATCAGGCTAGCGGCATGCTCGTCTTGTCATTTGAAAACAATAAAAAAAATGCGGCAATGTTAGGAAATAATGAATATTCAGTTTAGTTGATTGGATTCATTTTGAAGTAAACCTTTGCCAGACTGTACATTTATCATCTCTAATTGCCAAATGAGTGAATCTGTAGACATATTGAGCAATTGGTTATATTGGGCACAGAATTTAATCTTTTTACTTGTATATTTTTCGAAAATTCTCATAAACACTCGCCCGATCTGAAACCTTAAACTACAGTAGGTACTACAATATAACTACACGAATATGTTTAATTTTGCAATCTAAGTACGTATAAATGCGAATTAAACAATCCCAGCAACCCCACAACGCCCTAATGAACCAAACACTCAATAGGTTTGGTTTCAAAACCGCCGAGCGAAGTGGCGCAAACAGCAAAAGGCCGGCTGTGACCAGTATCCCCGGGGGAGGTCTCCGGGAGAGCGCTCGCCCTCCACGCTCGCTCTCGAAATGAGGGACTTTATAACTATACCAGGTATTTGTGTTTGCGATTTAAATCAGTTTCATAATTTAAGTATACGTTCACTAGGTATTACTCGCGGCTTCGGCCGCGTGTAAAAACTTTCCCACTACAAAAGTCCCTACTTTCTTATCCTTTGTTTTGATCACGTTGCGTATCGTTTGGATGCCAGTTGCATTTTTCTATTTTCTATCTGTGTTAAAGTTGTGGAAAGACATTTTGGCTGCGGCTCCTTATTTTATTTAATATGTACAACCTGATACTATAAGTGAAGAATTGTAATTGGCTTTTAGTTAACTAAACCATTGTTATAAATAATTACTTATAGTCCTCCACATAAATAAATAAATAAAATTCAGTACGACGCCAGCGCCATCTACTTAAAGAATCAGATTAAAAATATCTATTATTTCCCATGGGAGCAAGTTACCGGGATAAAAAGCCCATGTCTTAATCTAAGACATGATCTACCCGTGTGCCAAATTTAATCTAAACCCGTCTAGTAGTTTCTGCATTTACTTCTAACAACCATACACATACCCAAACTTTCGCATTTTTAATATTAGAAGATAAGATGCTAAAGTGAAGCTAAGCCCGTGTTTTATTCGTTGTCAAGTAAAATTAACAGTCTTATTACACTGGACGAACCCGCAGCCTTTTTGCCTCGCTGTGAATACGTCTGCAATTCGCGAGCATGATAAGAGCCTTATTACCTGACCAAGGATGAAGCAACCCTGCAGTAGATTTTTTTTTTTTTTATAAATCTTCCTTTCTTGAAACAATTGAATATTGAAAATAGTACGCCATTTGCTTTATGTAATTGAAAATAATCAGGCTTAACCAACATCCCCAATACGATATTAAAACCATTTACTTTTGTACTCAACATCAGCGAAATCACTGATAAAAGGAAGCTAGAATAAAAAAACAAAAAGAAAACCTTTTAGAAATGTAATATGTTTAGAAAAAAAATAATTAAAACCCTTTAATTTAGCAATACCATCACTTGATACTTCTTCATCCAAGAATACACGTTGTAAATTCTTGTTTACCAAGGCAGATTGTTAGATTCAGTATAAACTAAGAACAATGATTGCAACAACGTGACTAGATTTAAAATGAATCGCTCGAGGTCAAGATGGGATTAGTGGACTCTGATAAGTTAATTTAAAGTATAAGTTCAGTAATGGTTTTGTTTTTCTTGTAATCGCTTCGATACAGTGTATTTTTCTTCTTTATCGGAGACAATGTCTTCCTCATTTCTAATTTTAATGAAGTTACAAAGTCCATTGAAGAACATTATTTATAATCTATCGTAGAAATAGAATATAATATTCCATCATCAGATATCAAGAAAGATTGTATTAATTTTACAGTGTCTTCAACACAAATGGTGAATATTGAACCAAATCAGAGCTACACGAAGCCGAAACAACCAGGTCCTGCCATCCACATATCAGCTCTCCCAACGAGGCAGAACCAAGGAGACCTGCCTTCCTTCTCCATCCCTCTGCAATACAACCTTGGAACCTTCAAGAAAGTAGAAGATGTCCAAATAGAGGAAACAGAACAGAACCAATGGGATGGAAGAATCATGTCCAATTTTCATCTCATGAATTTGAAACCACTGGTTGAAAACAGAGAAGATATAAATATGTCAGAATTGAAATATGAAGTGAAAAACGAAAACAACAGAGTTAATTACGAAATAGCAAACCAAATAGAGACCGAAGATATACTTGGAAAAGAAACAGTGAACGAGGGTCAAACTATATCACCTGATTTTGAAATACGATATCAATACCAAAATGAAAATGATAAGAGGTATAGAGAAGGTTTTGAAAATTCTATCATGGAGGATGGAAGGAATGATTTTGTGTGTGATAATGATTTTTTATGTAAAAGTAATTATGATAAGGGAAATGAAAAGAGAAGTGAGTTCGAAGCTTGCCATCTTTTGGATGGAGATAGCAGTGTTGGGATGACTAGTTATGACAATAATCTTTAGTTTTAAAGACATTTGTTTGTGGCCGCAGAGTTGCAGGCGGCCTAAAGGTGCCTTTATCATAGTTTCTGATGATTTTTGGATAATAAGTGAAAATTTGGACACAATATCTTTATTACTCTTCATTGGTTATGAGTGTGGATTCTGTAGTTAGCACGATTGTTATAATATTTTCTAGTCATTTATGTTAATCTATGAAATATTTAGGTTATTAGTAGATATTATTTTTTTACAATAAACTCAATATTTTTACTCTAAGAGCATAGTTTATAAAAAAAACCATGCCTTTGTATTACACCCGTGTCGCACTATATCTTGAATGCTTCTACATATGATATTCATATTTCCGACAAATGGAAAAAAATATTTATATATGAGTTTTGCTACGAACTAAAACCGATTAGAATATAGACCAATATAGAATTACTGTCTAATTTATAATGGATAAAAAAACTGTCGTATTATGTTATTTGTTATAATTAATAGTGCCATACCACATACCCCCTTTCATCATCATCATCATCATCAGCCACATGACGTGCACTGCTGAACATAGGCCCAAAGCATCCCCCAAAGATTTCCACACGGACCTGTCAAGAGCGGCCTGCATCCAGCGTGTTCCTGCGACCTTTGTCAAGTCGTCTGTCCACCTTATTATTATTATTAAAATTTAGACCGCTATTAAGATAATAGTTTTCCGTCCATGCATTATATTAATACGCCAAGGGCCTGTTTCGTAAGTAAATTTTATTTGGGAGCATAGAGAGTGTGGCTTTTGTATTTGGTTGGCTTATACATTTATGTGAAGAGTAACATTTATCAGCCAGCGGTAAAATCGGTTCTAACTGTCTTATAAGTTTACTAGTAGATAAATTTACTTGAGCATTGTGAAAGAGACCCTGACTCTGACAGGGACTAATTTTTTAGACACTAAATAAAAGTTATACATTATAAAATACAACCAAAACAATTTAAAAAATACAGTTATATAATAAGTGAATAGTTTACCTTCTATATTCAGTCAAGTTATAATTTACTGGACAACTTAAATCTGGCGTTTGAAAAATCAGCCCCATATCGTGCCATGTAGAAAATTTTTGAGACAACCTATACTAGTATTTTACACCATGTTATGTTTTCTATGAAATATGTTGAAAATAAACCTTTTTAATAAAATTTGCATTATTTATCCGTATTAAACAACATTCCTATAAAATTTCGTAAATATGTTTTTCAGTCTATATCCATAAATAAAGTCACGCTTGTAGCATCACAAGGATTGACCGAAATGATTCGAATAAAATAAAAAAAACAAAAAATCCTTCCTAGCCGAATTTTGGCCACGGCGGCCAATCTCAACGGAGATCAGTCTGGGCATGTAGCCAAGATACTTTTTTAACAAGTAAAATAATATATGCGAATGACTTATCGACAAGTCTAGCGCACGAATACGTCAACCCCATACATTTGTATATATTCTATTGGCGTTAATGCTTGTAGAAAAGCATCTTGGCTACAGCCCCAGGTACGCAGAGATATAGTGTAAAGTCAGCAGCATATGTAGATGCACAAATTCAAAATTTCAAATTGCCTACATACTTTTGTGTTCTTACTAATCTGTTTTTTCTCTTCGAAAAAATAAAATAAAAGGTATTTACTTTACTTCAAACGAAGAAAAAATATTTCAGTTAAACTTAACGCGTATTAGGCGATTTGAAATTTTGATTTTGTACAGATACTTATGCTGCTGACTGTACAAGTGTGTACGCAATACATAGATGCACTTTGAGTTCCTCCACTGTCACAGTCCGCGCAGACTGCAATCCGACATGACCGGAGAGAGATCTGCAAATACACTACTATTCGTAAAGCATTCCGTGACCCATATTGCCTTTATTAAAAATGTGTAAAGAACAAGAGAATTATAACCTCAAGTCTGAACCAAGCCTAATTCCCCTTACAGAAGAAAATAAGAGGTTGTTAAAACATAACCATAGCGCATAATAAACTGTGTGCCTTTGTGAAGTCGAGCCGTGACGAGCACTCGACAGCGTTGCGTTTGCAACCCGTCTCGGAACACGTTCGCTGTATGTTAGACGTTTCTTGAAACTTGACTTTGTAGACTAGATCTGTAAATATTGAATAATGTTGTACTAATTATTTTTATGGTTTACGGTATGTGTTTCATTGTAGTAACTGTTTTTACTAAATCCGTCTGGATATCTTTCGGGAGGCCTTTGTTCAGCAGTGGCCTCCATGTGATACAAAGGTATGTACTTGTGTGTTAAGTATCAATTTTTTCCCGTCATCGTGTTCTGAGACCATAATAAATAAACTAAGAACGTATTGCTACCAAGAGCTCGTAATTTTGTTCTTCTAAAGTTCGTTTAAATCCAGCAGCATTGTATTAACCTCAACAAAGTCCAACTTGTCGCTGGAATAAAAACTATTGACCCAACCGCCCTTGCGTGCTACCCTGCATTGGTTCGCGACGTCATATGAACGTGCCTTAAATAAATATGCAATAGATATGTCAGTTATAAATATTTTTAGACGTGAAAATTGCGAATAAATGCTGTCATGGCTTATTTCTTTTGAAGAATGTGTTAAAGTGTATTAACGCACGAACGCCTTTGGAAACAGTTGAATATTGTTTTCTTTAATCACAATTGTATTGAGTTGCATTTTTAAACAGTAGCAAGCCGCACATAGGTTTGAATTCCAAAGAACTGCGTGGCACATAGCCTAGCAGCGGCGATAGCCTAGTTGGGAGTGGAACGGACTGCCGAGGCGAATGTCCGCAGGTTCAAACCCAAGGGCATGCACCTCTCACTTTTCTAAAAAAGTTATGTGTGTATTATTTGAGAATTATCGCTCGCTTTAACGGTGAAGGAAAACATCGTGAGAAAACCTGCATATCTGAGAAGTTCTCTATCGGAATTTCGAAGGTATGTGAAGTCTGCAAACCCGCACTAGGCCAGCGTGGTGGACTAAGGCCTAAACCCTCTCAGTTGTAGAGGGGGCCCGTGCTCAGCAGTGGGCAGTATATAATACAGGGCTGGTATGGTATGGTGTTGCACATCACTGCGCTCCTCACCCTGAGACCTTAGATGTTAAGTTTCATAATGCCCAGTATTTACGCTGGCTACAATGTCCTACAAACCGGAACACAACAGTGCATGCACATTGTTGCTTGGCGGTAGAAATAGACATTGCGATGGTACCTACCCAGACGCCCCTCGCATACGAGAGACTTGCCACCACATATTTTTTTTTTAATTATCTGTCTAAAGACTCGTATGGACGTCAACGCGGGCGATTATTGCCTCGCCACTACCCATTTTCAGACGGAGTTCAATTGTGTTCGACTATTTCTAGCAAGAATTGAATTCTAAATGAAGCTTAAAATAGCGTCTTGCATTACCGGATTCATACTATTTTCTGAGCTATTTCTCTACTTTGTAACTTGATGGTTCGGTTACCCCGTCTTCGTAGCGCTTGGAACGCCAAAAATCTCAATATAGAATCAGATTATATCTAGGTCAACAGCCGAGAAGGTAGATTATTTAATTATTCTTAAAAATGGATTTGTATTTCTAATTTATCTTTGCGAGAATTCAATAAAATCTATGAACATGTTATGATGTCTTGTAGGGTTTCGCACACTTAAAGTTTATACGGAATCACATTATCAAGTCCAAGTCCCCTGCCTATCCGATTTTTAATTCTTTTTGATCCGTTGTAGGCTGCAATTTCACGTGTTTATGCCGAGCTATCAAACACAAATAAAGACAAAAATTATAATTAGGCTACGAAACTTACTTACGAAATTACACGAACCGGATTCACACTTCACGGTTCTTTAATTTCGTTAACAACGCCATCTATAAGCACAAGCGTGAACTACTTTTCTAAAACAATACATTCATAAAGCGTTGTAATCCGTAACGCTTGGTTATTTACCTAATTCACGGTGAGTGATCGCCGGATAGATTACACGCGGGTTTAATGTGTGACCACAGTATCAGTTTGCGCTGTGTTTTTTTTTTCAGTGTATCTTTGGTTATGTTATAGTATGCTGTCGCCAAGCGGCAGTGTATGTGAGCTGTTAGGGCGGTTTTTAGCTTCAAATCCTAGGTCGGGAAATTTTGCATGACGTTTCTCAGTACATACTAGACCCCTAGAGGGGATCGTCGTTAACAAAGACAAATCATTTCTATAGATATATACTATATACCTGGCGTAATATGAGCTACATCTCTGTTTACTCCAGAGAAGGAAAATTACACAAAAGTAACAAACCCACATCACGACTTAACCCTCGAAGAAATAGGCAAAGATGCAACAAAGGCACCCAATTTTTGCCATGTGTCTTCCGTCAATGTGACAGGGGTGAGCCCATTGCCATATCAGGCATTAAATCCAGACTCCGGGCTGATGCTGAGCGAAAATCAATGATATACATGTATTTATACATAGTACCTATGGTTAGTCGAAGGACCTGTTTAAGAAGGGTATTCAGTAGTCCTAAATATATAACCTTATTTTTAAGAGAATTATAGGACCTAGGTATTACTGCCTTCCTATACCAGGTTTGAAATATGAACGGAAAACGAATCATACTTAAAGGTCATATTTATAGGTAAAAAAAACCACAGACATCTGTCTGTGGCATCTCAAACCAGTGGACCGGTTTTGACGCGATTTTGACGCTGTGTATCTGTATGTCGACGGTAGAAAGCGGAAATGTCGTATCTCGGAAAATGGCCAAAATGACTTATTACTATATTATTGATCAGAAAAAAAAGCCGCATCGAATGGTCTAGGTCTCGTCTTCTTACGACAAAAAAAAATTATGATACGCCATCGATTTTTTTCTAGTTTTTGTACAGTTTATACAAAAAATTGCTGTAAATAGAGAAAAAAACGTTACATTTGAAAATAAAAGAGATACAACAATACGCCCAGTGTAAATAATTGTTACAACATTATTTTTCAATTATGGAGATAGATTTTCGGAGATACAGCATTTCTGTCGGCCCAAAATTTTACGTTGCCAGAGATGTGCGTATAATTATTGAAAAGTTACTACATTTCAAACATTGAATCGGATAGCGAAAATCACACTTACGTCATAGGAACAGAGTATTGTTTTTTTGTACAGTGATTAATACTTTGTCAATACGTCACTCTAGCCAGACCCGCTCCCGTCACTTCGCTCCTACCCCAGCGTGTACCTTACCTACGCCATTCTGAACCAGTTTCTCGACTTCCAAAGCACTTCTTGAGCGACCGCTGCATCGCTCTCTTGCTAAACCTATAGTTTTGGCGAAGCGGGTGATCAGGGTGTACCGCACAGTTTCTTTCGAGGCGGCTTGCTTGTTGATCGGTTTCTTGCTTTGGGATCTGGTCGCCCTCTTCGATGCTTTTCATTGGTGGGAGGAGGCATCCGGACATGGGCAGCATCCGGCCCTGAAGAAGGTGGAGACCATGAAGGCTTCCCTACGTCGAGCTGACGTGGAGGAGTGGCGTATCAGGCCCGAGGCCCTGACAGCGGAGTTCAGGGTTGTCGCGGTAGTGCGCCCGGTTTACTGCGTGGCTGGACAGGCGCCATGGCCCGGCTACGTTTCACTTGATACAGATACTTACCGGGCATAGCTGCTTCGGTGAGTAACTGTGTCGAATAGTAGGCGCAGAGGTTTCGGCTGTTTGTCATCATTGTGACAACTGCCCGCTGGATACGGATCAGCATACATTGGAGTTTTGGTCAGTCTGGGACGAGGAGCGCAGCGCTCTCAGAGCAGTCGTCGGAGGAGACCTCTCACTGCCGGCCGTGGCCGGTTCCATGGTCGGCAGCCAGAGGTCATGGCGTGTGATGGCTCACTTCTGCGAGGTGGTCCTCTAGCAGAAGGAGAGTGCCGAGAGGGATCAGGAGCGCGAAGATACCTCCCGCCACCAGAGGAGACGTAGAAGACGCTA
The DNA here is from genome assembly GCA_947568825.1 of Sphinx pinastri. Taxonomy (NCBI): domain Eukaryota; kingdom Metazoa; phylum Arthropoda; class Insecta; order Lepidoptera; family Sphingidae; genus Sphinx; species Sphinx pinastri. The sequence goes on along the minus strand of OX387639.1, from coordinate 7,261,067 downwards.
GGTGGAGGATTGACCGGCATCTCCCACCGTATGGATTGGGGGCGTTTGGAGAAGTCCACCACGGTACGGTACGGTGCCTGTCGTAAAAGACGACTAATAGGGGCCACCGGGGGTGGCGGGCGGTCGGCAGGGGGTACTATACCATACCATATCAGCCCTGTATTATATACTGCCCTCTGCTGAGCACGGGCCTCCTCTACAACTGAGAGGGTTTAGGCCTTAGTCCACCACGCTGGCCTAATGGGGGTTGGCGGACTTCACATACCTTCGAAATTCAGAGAACTTCTCAGGTATGCAGGTTTCCTCACGATGTTTTCCTTCACCGTTAAAGCGAGCGATAATTTACAACGAAAACACACATAACTTTTTTAGAATAGTCAGAAGTGGGTTTGGTCAGAACCCTTGGGTTTGGAACCTGCGGACATTTGTCTCGACAGACCGTTCCCCTCCCAACTAGGCTATCGCCGCTTCAAGCAGGGTAGTTCGTCTTTAATGTCGTATTATCTTTTAGTACAATGTTGCGATCTCAGTGATGGAAGATAGCGTGGAAAGTAGGTCTCACGCTGCCCTTGACGCCGATTTTTTCCAACTCCTCCCTATGTTTCTATTTGATTGATTTCATTGCGGGTTAAAGACAGATTAGTGTTCCCTGAGATTCGCCGAGCTTCACCGCTCGGTATCATAAAATGCGTGCCACTGTTGATCCTGGCTTACAAGAGTTGCAGTGGCGGGCGTGAGGGCGGGATAGTCACTGCCATTGATGCCGAAAGCGTAGTTCGATGCTTGGGGGATTCTGAGCCCCCCCTCCCCCCAACAACAGGAGACAAATATAGTTAGAGTTGAATAGAAAAATTACTGTTTATTTTGTTTATTTATTTGTTTTTTTTTGTCCTTACATTCTTAAAAAGAAAAGAAAAGCGTTTAGTAAAAGATACAGCATTTTATTTTTATAACTTTTATGATACTGCTTGTATGTAAGACGTGGTTTTTTTCATAAACTAGTTCGATTAAATCATATACAGCAAAATAAACATGATTGGCATGGTTTTTATTTGAGATACAGCAGATTCGTCGCATCGAAATCTTTATGTATCTTAGTTGGTCATACATTTCACCTCACAGATAAAACATTTCTGCTGCTCGACATTAAAACATCGACTGCTGTAACTAGTACAAAATCAATGAAGTAGTAACTTTAGGATATTTCGGTTAACCGTGAAAAGTAAGGTTTAGATTTTTGGAAATATGTTCCAAATCTCAACTTTCTATCTTCATAAATTTACGAGTTATGAATTTTTTAAATCGTTTTTTGGCTCTGGTGTAAAGTTGGATATTTCGAGATACGACAAAATCGCTTTTTACCGTCGATGTACAGATACACAGCTACATACCCTAAACTTATAACACCACTTTTTTCTGTCAGAGATAAAAAAGTAGCTAGCAAAAAGGTATCTACAAGTTGGGAGCTTCTCTGCGATTTTTTTTTACTTTTATTCTGTCATTTGTAAAGTTTTTTCTTTGCGTAAAATTTTAGTTACATGAAAGCATGAATGTGATGTGCATTTAAATAGGTCCCTCGACTTAAAGTACATACTGTATGATATGCATGAACCTTTGAGTATTTAACCAAGTATGAACCTACCAAGAGGAAGCCTCGCATACAAAGTATTTCTTGAATTTTTACAATGATTATAAAACGAATCCAAAATAGTTCTAATGAATAATGCTAATTTGCAGCTCGCTACCCGGTTCTCTGAAGCCGTCGAAGTTAAAAACTGCGGATGTAGAGCCAATGAATTCGAACACAAATATTGGAGGGAATATTCCTGTGATCTCTGATATGATTATTGAATAGAAGTTGATCGTGCAATAAAGTTGAATTTAATGTTTTTTTTTATTTAAAAATATAATATTTAAAAATTATATATGAATTTTGAAGGAATGTGAAGTCCGCCAACCCGCACTAGGCCAGCGTGGTGGACTAAGGCCTAACCCCTCTCAGTAGTAGAAGAGGTCCGTATATAATACAAGGCTGGTATGGTACGGTAATATTTAATACTGACCCTGTGCCTAGCAGTGGGCCTTCTTTACTACTAAGAGTTAATTCCACTACCAACTCAGTAGTTATTATTATCCTTACATATTATTAAACAAAGTCTCCCACTGCGTCAGTCTGTCTGTCTGTCAGAACGCGATAAACACAAAAACTAACCGAAGCGACGGATTTTGATGAAATTTAATTGTAGATAGTTTGCGACTCTGGGAAGGACATAGGCTACTATTTCTCCTGGGAAAATACATAGCGGGACGTTTATCCCGGAAATACTTTTACACGGGGATGAAGCCGCGAGCATAAGCTAGTTTATTATATAAAAAACTTATTGTGTATTATAAAAAAAAACTTCAGAAAGAAAAGAAACACAATTGGCAAGTCTTTTGCTACTGAATGTCTGTCTTTTGCTCTGTTGGGTACTGAAAATATCTTTATTTTTATCTCTAGCAATGATTCAGCATTATTATTCGTTTTAAAAATGTACTCCTTTGTTTCCAAGGAATCATACATCTTACTATTTTACTAATATTATAAATGCTTGTATTATTGAATGTTTGTATATTTGCACAGTAAAAGTAGAAACCACTGAACAGGTTTGGATGAAATTTGGCACATATAAAGACCATGTCTTTGATTATCTCAAAGGGAACATTTTATCCCGAAAAAAAACAGTAGAATTTTATTTATTCGTCTTTCACATAGACAAATTCGCGAGCTTACGTAGTAAATAATAAAAGAACATAATAAAGCCATGAAACACATTCGCGTCAGTCAAGATTGTCACTTCTCTAGTAACTTACAAAGTAGCTTTGTGTCACAACTGTTCTCGAAATAAGACTCCCATCCAAGTAAAAGATATTCCGGACTAAGCTAGTATTTTAGTTGAGTAACAACTTATTATGTAAAACGAAATTATTTCGAACATATAACAATATAAAATGTTCATCATGTGAATTAATAATTATGGTGGCCTAGTTAGCTCCCATTCACCTTCTTTTTTCATCCGCTACAGGAGAGGCAGTCGTGAATTTAGGAACCTTAACGACTTTCATAAGAATGAAGATTGGAATGGGTTCAAAAACATCTCTTGGATTAAATAAACTCTGTTTGTCTCGGGCCTTGATGATCTAACAATACTATATAACCACACACATCACGTCTTTATCTCCGAAGGGGTAGTCAGAAGTGCAACCTGGCCACCCACTTTTCGCAATGATGTACCGTCCCACGATGAGATAGGAAGCGAGCTTACTGCCATATCGGGCACAAATTCCAGAGTCGAGGCTGTTACTGAGCTGAAAAGCCGAATATCATTTTGCCCGACCCGGGATGCGAACCCGGGACCTCAGAGCACGGGTCGTACTGCGCACGCAGTACAACTTCCTCACCGAGACAGTCAACAATGCTAAAACTATTAAGTTACTCGTATTCGCCAGTATGTTGAATAATAGCTCGATATCTTGCTTTTGTAACTAACCTTACCTAACCTGTCTGAGTTGTAGGGGAGGCCCGTACTCAGCAGTGGGCAGTATACAGGGCTGGTTGCATTGCATATGTTGCTTTAAAAAGAAGATAACTCTTTCTCTCAACACAGCCGCACACAAATCAGCTCAAGCTATATAAGAAATCTTAATTGATTAAACACAAGAATACATTTTTTCTCCATAATGTTCAACTCATTTTAAAAATATTTTCAAACTAGAACCCGTGACGATCGAATACATTAGCATAAAAAAATTGTAGCGCTTGCTAATGTCCAACTCGCCTGAAATGCAATATCGCCATTTGTCACTGGCCAGTAGTTTTTTTCTGGCGGCATTCCTTGACGGTATATTTTTTCAGCACATTTCCACGTTAGTGAAATTCTCGTTCCTTAAAATGTTCAAATTCAAATCATTTATTAAGTAATTAGGCCCCTAAGGGCACTTTTACACGTCATTTTTACAATGTTTTTATCATCTAAAGATTCTACCAGTGCTTCGGAAAAGCCCACTGACCTGAGAAGAAGCACCAAGAAACTCAGCGTAGGTCTTTTATTATATTTTTTTTATATATATTGTTTACAAATTGCAAGTAACAATATAATAGACACAATTTAATTATAGAACATGTGTGAATCTGAGCAACCTTATCCCAAGCATTTGTATCTTCAAGGTAGTCTCTTATACTGTAATAACCTTTTTTGCAAAGACGTTCATTGACAGTAGTTTTAATTTTTTTTATTGGAAGATTAACAATATGCATAGGAAGTTTATTGAAGAAAAGTTCTTAAATATAGTACATAAGAAAGTAGGTCTACAATACCTACGTTCACCACGTTTCATCCATAATATTAAAATCTCTTTAGGTCCTCGTGTAAAAGTTTTCCAACAGCGCTTAGTATAGTTTCTTACCTAGATGCTAGTAATCCAGTCTTTAGCACTCGCCCCGTCTCTAAAGACACTAAAATTAAAACAGAAAAACACTGCACTCACCTACGTTATATGAGATAGTTTAAACATGTGCTTTGTGGCTTAAAATGCCATAGTGTTGCATGAGATTTATTTTTACTAGCTCGACACGCAACACTGCGTGGAAAAATATATACTGTAGTACAAAAGATTAATTACATAATTTCACTATTAAAACACTGTTGTAACGTTGCTAGGAACGTTAACTCTCTTCGTAAACGTTATCGTTTACGTCAGTTTAACTACCAATAGAAACTGTTAATGTATCGTATTGGCTGGTTAAACTGTCACTAGTTTTGACGTACGTCTGAACGGCGCTCGTATAAATAAGCGTGCAATGTCACGCGCGCCCTTTTTCTATAATCTTCTTCGCCGTAGCAACACTACCAACTAACTGCGTGTTGCCACGCATACCGTTGTTCCCGCTGGGGTTTTTTTTCTACGGTGCGGTGTTGACCGCCGTATTTCTACGGTACGGCGTCCTGACCGCCGTGCTCCACGCACGGAGTGCTGACTCCGTGCTGACCGCCTTCTCCACGGTGCGGAGTGCTGACTCCGCCACGTGCACACCATCATCGTCGTCGCGGGTGCTGACCCCGGCCACGTGTGCACCATCGTCGCGGGTGCTGGCCCCGACCACGTGCTCACCACCACCATCGCAGTCGGGTGTGCTAACCCCGACCACCTCACCACCGCTGCGCAGACCACGTGCTACCATCTGCCCGGCGAGCTGCCGCCGGAGCTAGCCACGTGCATCAGCGCCGTGCCGTTCGCCTGAATCGGAGTCTCCGCAGGCCAGTGACTCGTTTGCATACCACCAGCAAACCGTACCGAGTGTAACGCGGAGGTGCAAAATAAAGCTCGTACCACGAACCTAAAACCCTGAGTTTCTCTTCTATCTCTTTCTCTATCTACCTGCGGCGCCTCACGCCGCACTGTAATTAATTAAACGTTCACCATACACAGGCAATCGATGGTATTGAAACGAAAGCGACCAGTAGATAATATTTTATTAATACATTTCACCATTCATGATAAATTTCTGTAGTAAGCGTAGGCGTTTCTACGCTCAGCGTAGTAGGCGATGCGTAGCAGGTCTAAACGAGCGTATTGCGTAGGCCGGTTGCTACAATCGTAGCACTAATACAGCGTAGCACAGATTCATAAGTCATGTTTGCATTACATAAACTGAAAACTTTACAATATCGAACTGTTCATATAAGTGGAGAACGTGTTAACGTAAAATCAGGTCAATACGTCTGGGTCACTTGGTATAAATAAAGTTTGTCTTAAGTATACGTAGATTTGAACTTAATTGCGGTTGCATAAAGTTGAAAATGCCCTGGTTATTCGCGTATGAATAATAAATTACTTAAAATGTTGTAAATTTTAATATAGTATTTTACTACTGTGAACCGTTGACCCGCACTTACGCTCACCAAAGGCATTATTTCTTTGTTCTTGACCACTTAAGGCGCTTAAGGTTTGTTATCACTTCAGTAAGCTATAAGCACTTGTGACTTTCAGCTTCTTTATATATCCAACTTCTTACGATACATTTAGTTTAAAAAATTACGTTTAGACGTCATATACATTTAATTCAAAACACATATGGTTGACCATATCGTCAGGGATTGTGCAATACCGCGTCAGTCATTTTAAAAAAGTGTTGTATTATCAATGCTATGTTTAGTGTAGTAAGGATCAATCTCAATTGGACTTTTTTTATCACTTACGCGGTATTGCACTATCCCCGAAGATATGTGTTTTGAATGACCAGAATTATTTGACCTTGGAATGGCCCAATAGTGATAAAAATCTTTGTACTTTAATTTTCGGAAACACCGACGATGCTTTATAGGCTCCTGAGTCAATAAAATCCAATGTCAAATAGTGAACATGTAATAAAAAAAACTAGATCCTAGATTAACATTTACGGCTTTTACCGCATTCGACGGGATAAAGGTTGTCGCACACTCATCGCATCGCATCGCATTGCAACGCTTTATCAAACGGCTGTTCTTAATGAAATACATACAAACAGGATATTGTGTTAAATTATAGACTAATTGCGCCTTTTCAGCAGATGTGAGATCTCACGGCTGTGATGAGAACATTACCACAATAGCAGGTGATTACGAACCGCTAGATTTTTTTATATTCTACATTTGAATTTCGAATTAGCGTACTGTTTTTTTTTTATATCCGATTGATTTTAACCCGTCAACGCCCGCGGTGGACACCAGTGTCCGAGTATATAGGAAATTACGCTTATATCTATATATATGCGGGCGTTCACGGTTTCATATCCGTGCAAAGTATTTATTATTTATGCTACAAAAGTGAGTAAAATTTTCCATGCTGATGGATTGAGCGATAAGTGTGCGCTAGCCCTTATTTTGCAATTTCAAGCATCACTTATAATAACCTGTTAATATTATGACAAGTGATTTAAGCCTACAAAACGTAAAGAATAAATATAATGCTAAAAAATAAAGGCAAAGAGAATACTAAATTGGTTCTGCGCAAAGTAAGCAATAAAAAACATGTGTTTAAATATCTCTATATCTTTTATGTGAATTCCTCATATGGTTAGCGTTAGAGTGATTAGATATGATGTAGAGCAATACGATGAGACAGGGTTCAATCTTAAGTTACACAATTAAACTTTTTGTGTTTTGTCATATGGCATTAGACCACGTGGCGTCAAGGGACGAAAAATAAACTTAGTAAACAGTAGATACAACTATGTTATGTTATGTAAAAAAAATCACATTAATTTTTCTCGGTACTTTACAGTTTATTGCTTTATGTAAATCTATCTTTCCAACTGAGCTTCTCAAAGGAAAACAAAATAGGTATGTTTTCAAAAATATCTCTTTTTCGTACAGTTTCGCACTTCAAGCGGCAAATGCATCTTCTTAAAGAAAACTGCACTCTGATGAAGCTCATTTGACAAAATCAACGTCGGCATTAATATCTGTCGCTCACTGTTCAATTTCGATTTTTCTTCTCAATAAACACCAACTAAAAACGGACTCTGCATCCCCGAAATAAAGCTTCTAATCGAACGAAAAATGCATTCAAGAATTGTACCAGCTAATATGAACTGTGGAAGGCAAACAAGGTATTCGGCGAGATTTCTCTCGTCGCAGGATTTTTACCTATATTATCAAAGACGGAGAGATCAATTTCATTTAATAATGTAATAGCAATTATAGCCCAAATAATCGAATTCGAATATGCACACATACGTGCATTATTACATATTCCATATTGAAATTATAAAATACCTTTATTGTTATGTTAATTAGGTCGAAAATCGATTATGACCATATAACTTGTACAACCTATTGACTCGTAGGACGGTGTGCATTCGGTTTTCAGGCACACAATCTTGGTCGGAAAATCTTTGTACAGTATTATCAAAATTCAAATTTGTAATAATTGGTTCAAAGTAGCTTTTTGATTGTAGTTATTTCGGCGATTAGGATTTTTCGAAGGTGGAGCAGTAGCCGCGGCCGAAGGCTGGAAGGGGTGTGTGCGGGACGCGGGGGGTTTGGGGCAGCTAAAGCCTTTCCAGGCAGGTCTACTATGCTAGTATTGTCGCGTCTGCCGTGAGACACGCACGGATGGCGCGCGCCGGCCGCTTCACATTTTCGATTTTTTTTAAACGTAATTCTGTCCCATACACTTTATTTAATATTTTGTGTTGCTTGTGTGAGTGTTGTGCATTCACGTAAGTGTGTGGATGGATATGTACGGCTGTTTTTAATAGGATACCATCGGTTCCCGTGTATATGACCTACTTATTTTGAACGTGTTATATTGGGATATAGATTTTTAAAAAAAATCCATTAGGCTATATTATGTATGTCGTGTGTTCCAAATTTAACTATAGAAGTGGTTGAAAGCGCGGGAAACCACACACGAGCACAAAATGGCGGGAACAAGGCGCAAAGTGCGTAAGAGATTGTTATTAAAATTGCAAGTAGAAAATTTAAAATGGAAACTGTACTCCGTGCTCTCGGATCAGGTCGTCGGGAAATTGGAAATTAAAATATTAAGCAACTCGTTATAGGTAAGGTCGTACAAAATGGATTATTTTAAATAACCGCGAGAACCTGAGTTGTTGCGGCACCTGTCTTATTTTTTCAGCGAGCTTTATAATCCCCCTACGTTTTAGAATAGTAAATTAGTTTTACAATAAGTCTTCAATTACCGATGTATTTTTTGTATTTAATATTATCTTGCAATATAATTATAATCCACGACTATCCACGACATATATATAATATGCAAATATATTATAATATATCTATAAATTTAAAAGGAAGTAAGTAAATTTACCCAGAACTATATAATAAAATTTTTGTTCTATTTGATTTGCTATCATAAAAAAATCATACTATGTAAAATGATGTACATACATGAGTAGGTATTATACAGTTACATATTAATGACTGTCAACTTAATTAATTAATCTTAAGAAAATAAATAAATACATCGACTACGACTCGGCACTTACGATATTGCTAAGTCCCAAAAAAGGGACGGCTCCTTTTAAATAAAATACTTACAAATGTAACGTAGAATCGTCTACGAACGCTACGCTATTCGTAGCACGTGCTACGTGTTCGTAGCGAGATAAAATCTCGATTAGATTACACTATTCTTATAACTTGCAACTTTTCCCGGGATATTATATAACTTGACAATTTTATGGTTACCTGGTATCAAGGCCATTCAATTAAGGTAATGTGTGTATAGAAGTCTATGTATTTGTACGATGGAGGAAACTTTAATCGAAATCGACTTGACTGCGGTGTTTTTTGATCGAATGTTACCTGTTTCATAGAAGTTTGAGTAAAGTATACCTGTAAATATTTTGGATCATTGATGTAGTATTAGAAACACGTTTAACGTAGATGAGTTGGTCGTGAAATGAAGGATCGCGAGTTCGATTTTGAAACATATGCGTTTGTGCTTCGCAAATATTTGAGTCAGGTTTGGGTTTTGTGAGACCAAAAATCTCCCGTAATATGTACCTACAAAGTAAAAAATATATCTAATCATAATTAGATTGTATATTTGTTTAACAATAGCTGAAAACACAATCAGTTATTCAATGCGGCTTAAATAAAAAAAAAAAAATAAAAAAAAAAACAAAGTTCAATAAAATGGTAACATTATCGAACAACTAATTTAAACGTCTACAAAATAGCACATAAATACCTAAAAATGAAATCTCCACGAATATACATACGTTTTAAAGTAAATAAATCGCAGACACACGGGACGGTCGATTCGCATTCCTTGCAAACCAGGTTTTTCATAGGTCCCAAGACGCCTAATACGTCAACCAACCCCGAATAAAACTAACAATAGCTTGAACTCTAGTTTCTCACTTATTTGAGAAACATAATCGTGTTTTCGTATGTGCTCACCCTTTACTTAAAGGGGTGGACAGAGTCTACGCTTCGGTGAGTCTACTTTCATCTTATATTATGGGGCGATCCATAATTAATATCAGGCAATTCATGTGTGTTTTTGGCATAAAGCACGCAATTTTAAGTAACCAACACCGGAATTGAACCTTGAACCTCAAGTACAGCTTGCAAATAGATGTAGAGGTAATATTTTGGTATATTTAAAACGCACACACTCACTCACGCCTGTTATCTCTGAAGGGGTACGCAGAGGCGAGGCGAGTGTACTTACTTTTCGCCGTGTGTATTCCGTCCCATGATGTGATAGGGAGCGAGCCAGGGCACAAATTCTAGACTCTAGGCTGATACTGAGCAGAGAAACCCAATATCACTTTGCCCGATTTAAAATTCCAACCTGAGACCCCACTGCGAATGTACCGGAGTTAAAATACAACTACACCACCGAGGCACATTATCATCATCATCATCGTCATCATCAGCCACATGACGTCCATTGGTGAATATAGGCCTCCCCCGAAGATTTCCAGACGTACCTGTCAAAAGCGGCCTGCATCCAGCGTGTTCCTGCGACCTTTATCAAGTCGTTTGTCCACCTTGCAGGTGGATGGCCGACGCTGCGCTTGCCAATACGCGGTCTCCACTCGAGACTCTACATTTAAAACGGTGTCGTTAAAAACCTTCTTCATTTCTAGTTGCATTTTCATTAGCAATTGTAATCTCATGCAATATAGTAACGTAAGCCTAAATGTAGAAGGGCATAAATAATGCAATTGCTACAAAAGCTTGCAAAAATAGAACAATATTTTACACAGGCGTGCCACAAAAGAGTCGTTCGCACGAATAGGTCTTCTATGCATGTAGGTTTCGTTTTTTCTATTTCGTTCGTAAAGCAACGGTGTAAATTGTGGTTCGATTTGAAAGATGATCACTATGAGCCAAAGGGCTGATTTCACCTCTTGCTGGTAAATGCTACTCGTCACATAAATGTATAAGCCGACCTATTACAAAAGACACACTAATCTATGCTCCCAAATAAATGGTAATAAAATCAGTACGATCTACATTAGCTGTATAATACGATAACTGTCAAGTGAAATTGACTTGAACCCTTGAAACTGGCCCTTAATATATTCATCGGTGGTAACTGGCATCTAATAATAAACAAGACAGTGGTATGAAGAACTTTGCAATGCGATTATTTGATGATTTTAGAGACGCCACGCGCCATTGCGATTTTCATAAGTCAAATGGCTTACTTGTCTCGTCATCCAGTAAAAAAACTACCAAACAACCAACAAATACGCCAAGTCCTCCATTAATGTTTTTTTATGAGGTCGCTATAATGCTCAGCCATGATTATCAGATAACCCATTTGTCCATTTCCACTTCTTCTGTAATACACCTACAAACCAATCTCATGAAATTACCATCACAATCGCTGAAGACATTACGTAACTTCTGAATTTACCGGCCATTTTTCAGTGCGGGAATGACAAAACGCAGGGACACGTATACCACGAAACGAGATTTTAAGCGCGGCTCCCAGTTGATCCCGGTTCAAGTTAGTTCAGAGGAATGAGTTTTTAAGTGAGGAAATCACTGTCATTGGTTTAAGGCTGAAACGATGGAGGTTTTTAGTATAAACGGATTTTGAATACAGTCCGAGGTTCCAATCTTAGCTAGGGCCAAGTGGTATTGGGTTTTTCTGCTCAGTATCACACTGGAGTCAGAAATTAGTGCCCGATATGGCGATAAGTTCGCCCCCTATCATATCATGGGACGGAACACAAATGGCGAAAAGTGTGTGCCCTGGTTGCAACTTGCACCTCTACCTGCCTCTTTTGGGGATAAAGGCATGAAACGTTTTTGAATGTTGTATTTTTTTGTATTACAATCTGAAATAGTCAAACTTAGACCACGATATGTTTGTGTAAAGTTGGCTAGCTATGAGTACAATGACCTCTAGTACGAGCTACGCCAAAACAGTTTTAAACTGCACTTTATAGATATACATGTGTAAATATAAGCTCACGCTATGAGCTGTGAGTTAGGCAGAGGTTCAACAAGTGGGTCCGATGTTACAGAACGAAAATCGACAAATCGGTCAAAGATTACAATTTTAAGCAATTCAATTGTCTATTTCTGCAATGCATACATGTTGTATGGTTTGAAGAGCACAGCGTAGTTGCTGGGCATTAGGGCCTGTTTCAAAATTTCCCACTAAAAGTAAATTTTATTTGTCAGTTATATTAATCAGCTAATGTGGATAGAACTCATATGATAACCATTTATTTGAGAGTATAGAGTATGTTTTTTGTATTTAACTGGCTTATACATTTATGTGACGAATAGCTTTTACTTAGAAGTTGTGAAAAAGGGCTTTGATATCTTATGTCTCAAGGTGTCGACCGCAGTGGAGTCTGTATGGTGTTGCGACTGTTTATGGGCGGTCGTATCGCTTACCACCAGGCGAGCGGGTTGCTCGTCTCCTCTTCAGTTGGTAAAAAAAAACCATTTTTGTTTCCTAATCTAGGAATCGATCCATACTTCATAGCCCAAGTAAGTCGACATAGTAAATCTCACTATCAAAGTATTTCAGCTTTTATAAAACATTTTGCATCTGTTGTAGAGAATAAAATTCCATAGTCCGATATAGTGCGTGGAGCGCTTTTGAATTTCTGTTAAACCACTTTTAGTTCGTGCTCCAGTGGGATAGTTTTAGTTTTTTTATTGTGACCAGTGTTGAAAAACGCAAACCAGGTTTTGGTAGAGTATAAAATTCTATACACTTTAGCGTTTAGCTATTGTTATTGTAACGTACATTTGTAATCCGATAGCTATTTAGAGGCTGTTAAACCGGGTTTCCTAGTATCTTTATTTTATTTTTACCCGACTACGACGAAGCTAGGTTAGGTAGTTGGTAGGTTCGCTAGGTTAGGGCCTGTAGTCCTGGCCTGTGTGTCCTCACCGGTGAGTATTGCGATGCGTTCCTCCCATTATATTATTTATTATAAAATTGATTCATCATTTTTTTTCTCTTCTCTTTCCTGCCAGCCCGAGCTTGGCTTCTTTATTTATTTTTCATTGATTTTACTCCCTCTAAAAATTTCTGTACTTATATAAGTGTTTTTTGTAATAATAATTATTATTATTTAATGTATCTTGACTTATCATTAGTGCAACTATGTTCGCCTACGTCATGAATAAACTATATTTTTTTTTAAGCAAGGATGGGTAATTTGTTACTATGCTTACACCGTTCTTAAATGTGGCAATACCGCAAGCTGATAGGATAAAATGCTAGTCCTTTTATACCTTTGAAATTCTACACATAGTTGTAACTATATACGACCTTATCTAGTCATTATGTTGTAGAAATTACAATAATTGATTAACATTCTTCAATAGCGATAAATTGAGACTAGATTAATGTCAGAATGCTCAAATTATTAATAGGCTGATAATTAATTGTGTTTTGATTTGATTTGTTTTTGAATATTTAATTAGATTAGAGTGATCTTCTAAGCACCTTCAGAGCTCCTTGAGCAATGATATTAATGCCGTTAATGTGGCACCTTGAAAGTACATTAAAATGGACATTCAACTTGATTAATAAGCGTCGCGTGAAGTACACAAAGTACGAAAGAAAGACTTGAAAAACAAACGAATGAAATATAATAATACAGGGTAATTTTGACATTGAGTTAGTTAATGAAATTACACACTAATCTCCTTGAAAATAACGCCTTAAAATATGTTGCTCGAGCGTATAAGTAAAATAAAAAAGTGTAAGTTTCGACCAAAATAAATATCAGCTAAAAGTAATTTTAATTTAACACCACCCACTACTATTACTTTAAAAGATTCCGTTGCAGCAGCATCAAACTTTCAGGTAGAAATACACCCACGCATACGCCATATTCGCACAAAATTACAAAATGATATAAAAAACAGAAAAGTAAAACCGGGATTTTTGTTAAAATATTCGTTATTAATAGAAGATTTTTGGCACAATTTTAGCAGAGATAAGGCGAGTGTGTGGATTCAATGTATTATATCGCATAAATGAGTATGGACGAAACAAAAGCGAATCTTAGGCACCACGCAGACGCTCCACCAGAGAAACAACTGTCAGATGCTTCAACAACTATTATATAGAGCGGACAAATATTTTAAGCCTGTTCGTAAGGCGCAATTGGCATATTTCCTTCCAAAATATTGTTATCTGTACAAAATTTGCTCATACCGAGACGTCTTGTCACATGGATGTGTCAAATAAGACAGCGACTTATTACCAATTGGTAATAACTTTTGGACGAAACATTTGGTCCTGATGTCCGGTCTATAACTATACTATGTCTTTGGTTTTTGATAAGTTGATAGCGCGGGACACCTAAAGGTCAAAACTATTCAAAACAAGAAAACCATACAAAGACCCACCAAGCTCAACAAAATACAAAAGCTAAAAGCACAGAATAATTTTCCTACAAATAGTGTTTCGTTCTCTCGAAACCTTTATATGTTCTTTTATATTAGGTGACAATATAATAATGTAATAAAGTATATTTTTCACGTATTTTCCCTTAGGTGAGAAAGGTCGTTTGGTTCGACCGTGAGTTCAGTTCAATTCTTAACGCTCACTTTTAGCTCGAAATCTTAAATCTCTTTTGACATTTCATTTGTCAATGTATCCTTATCATAAGAGATTATATGCTAAAATATTTTTCAAGTATTTTGGAGTTAGTTAACTAAAAAACGGTCTACAGTTAATTGTACTAAGGTTTGTTTTTCGTAGAACAAGACACATAACACGTCACGTGTGATAGGTAGAAAATAGAAATTCTAGTTCTGGGTGCAGTTAGCTCGTATTTGCTTGCTTATTTTTGTTCTATTGTACGAGATACTATCGAAATAATAATTATAATATTTTCAGTCTCATTTCATGAAAACTGTTTATAATGCAATATTTTAAATGTTTACTAAAAAAAACAAGGGAATACAATGAGTCTTCTCCATAATTAAAAAAAACACATAGTTACAGTCAGTCACATAAGTAGTAACAATCACCTATACACTTTTATGTTCCTACTAATTTAATTTTCTCTTCACTAAAATATATAAGAGATTTACTTCACACAAAGAAAAAAAGTTTCAATTTAAAGTAACGCGTAAAGGCGATTTCAAATTTTGTTTTATGTACCTGACTGTACATTTATTTGTACGCATCGTTAGGTATAAGAGAATTAACCAGATTGGGCTTTTCTTGTGTGCTAGCTTATTATAAGAAAAACCTTTTAGAAATGTAAAAGCACCTCGGAACTAATCAAATTAAACAGAAAATTTTACGAATGAACACTCATACGATTGTCGGTCGCGTATCGATTTTTAGCTATAAAGCTTGGTACACACTGGAGTACAGAGCGGTCACGGGACACTTTTTATATACCGGCAATAAAGGCGAAGGATTTCATTTTAAAATATTTGACAGTTGTGAGGAAAGAAATAAAGAAATACGGTGTTCCGAATCCTGCATGATAATTTATTTAATCGGTAATTTGCTTTGGTTCTAAGAGTTATAGGACAAGTTTACCTTCCCTTGATATGAAATTTTAATCTTAGTATTAAATTACAATGATTGCTAAAAATATAAATACTGTTAAATGTAATTATTATTACATCGCTTATGGTCAAAAATCGTCCAGTTAAAATTTCTCTGTGTAAAGAGACTAAGGAATCTTGGCTTATGAGCCAAGATTCCTTAGTTCCTTAGAACCTCACACGTGGTTTGATCCCACGGCAAATATTTAACTATATCAACATATAATTCTTTTTTTGGCCACAACGTATATTTTAAATGGTATATACGATAGCTTAGTTGGGAATGGAACGGTCTGCCGAGACAATGTCCGCAGGTTCAAAACCCAAGGCACACACCTCTGACTTTTCGAAGTTACGTGTGTATTGTTTATCAATTATCGTTCGCCTTAACGGTGAAGGAAAAACATCGTGATGAAACCTACATACTTGAGAATTCTTCATAAGAATTTCGAGGGTATGTGAAGTCTGCCAACCCGCACTAGGCCAGCGTGGTGTACTAAGGCCTAACCCCTCTCAGTAGTAGAGGAGGCCCGTGCTCAACAGTGGGCAGTATATAATACAGGGCTGATTGCATTGCATTGCATTGCATATGTTAATCTTTTACGATTTTAAGCATAAATGTTTTTTAACAATGGTAGACTTTCGGTCTGCCTACCCAGAGTCGGTTCACCAATGTGAATCAACCCTTAGGGTCGGGCCACTGTACAATTGGCATCAACTAAAGTCTAGACAATACAATTGTGATTTATTCATATGGCTTTCAACAAAACTGGTTATTGGAAAGTAAAAGTATTTTATTAAAAATGTTGGCTATTTTCAAGAGGCTTAAGATGTTATTCCCGTGTCCTTTTAAATCGTGATATGAGTTTTGAAATAAACATTTATTTGTCGATTGGTTATCGAATTGACTGAATCTGAGATTGGACGATTTAAAGTTAATCCAAGTTGATCTTATGTCAAAGTTTGAGTGTTGCGGTTTTATTTTATTTTTTCGATATGATTGCGTATTAGAAATTTACAACAAAACAAGAATTTTATACATTCTTCGAGACGTGAATATTATTGGTTGTTGATTATGATAAAATTATGGGTTAGTTTTTAATACTATGATCAACTTTATCATTAAGTAGACCAATTGATATTCTACTAATTTAATTATAGTTGAATATTCTTAATTATTATTAAATCAAACGCATTTTTATCATATATGTAGAATAAATATTGTGAACTTTTTATTCCCCAAATATTTGGATTCCTTATATAATTTATTGCATCTAATGCCATTGTTTTTGACAGCTCTTTGCCGTAAATCCTACTATATAATATTATAAACGCGAAAGTTTGTAAGAATGTATGTTTGTTACTCTTTCACGCAAAAACTACTGAACGGATTTCGATGAAATTTGTCACACGGATAGATTAACATATAGTCTACTTTTTATACCGGGGAAATACAAAGCCGGACTTTTATACCGGAAAAACTTGATCACGCGGGCGGAGCCGCGGGCAAAACCTGGTACAAAATAATATTGTTGAAAATCAATTACACGTTGATAACTTTGAGAAATCCATTTAATTTGCTATTACTGGTGGTAGGTCTCTCATATGTGAGAATCCGCCTGGGTGGGTACCACCGCAATGTCTATTTCTACCGCCAAGCATTAGTGTATTAGAGATTTCGAAGAAAACACATATTTTGTGAAGACAAAATTTTATAGCAGTGACATATTGACACCTGTCTGTTGCGTTTAAATAAGAACAAAGTTCCAATACTGGCCCTTAAACGCAACTAGACTAATACACAAGCTTTTATTTTCTTTCCCGTTTTATTTTCCACAAGTGCCTTAAACTGCTGGAAAAATCTAAAAGTCTCATCTTTAGATTTTAGAAAATAGCTGAACTGTTTTCTTGTGAAATCATCAATGAACGTCAATACATACTTAGCTCCGCTAAGAGATGGAGTCTGCATAGGTCCACACAGATCTGTATGAATCAAACCTAATACATCAGTTGCTCTAGAGAATGACTTCTTAGGAAATGGCAATCTAGACTGTTTCCCCTCAATACAAGTTACACACTGTTTAAAATCAGATACACTGTAATTTATACCAGTTGCCATACCTGATTGTAAAAGTTGCATACTCCTTGAGTTGAGATGCGCTAGACGTTTATGCCACACCTCCTGGGATACTGTTTTTGATCCTTTTGCTGATGTCAGTAATGAACATCTTATGTTCTGAGTACAGCTATTGTCTGACACAGTGTCAAGTTGATAGACACCATTGACGTGAGTACCTGTAGCTATAACTTCATCACCATTATAAACAGTACAAGATTTTTTATCAAAAGTAACAATGTATCCCTTTTGGGTCATAACACTAACTGACAACAAGTTAGTACTTGAATTAGGCACATAATAAGCATTACTTATAGTCTTTACACAGTTTTTAAATTAACTTTAACTTCTCCTAGTCCTGCGGTCAACAATTTCTCACCATTTGCCACACTTACATCCACAGATTTGTTAGCACTGAAGTTCTCCAACAAATCCTTATTGTTACACATATGGTGTGTTGCGCCTGAGTCAATATACCATACATTACTATTTACGTTAACTGATAACGCAGCAACTAAGGCATTCTCCTGCACACTATTTTTTGGTTTGTATTTGTTCTGACCGCGACTCTGTTTCTCTTTATTTAATGTTGATTGTCCTTTATTTTGTTTCTCAGGACAATTTCTAAAGATGTGACCAGTACGCTGACACTTGAAACATTTAAGCTGCTTCCGAGTGACAAGTGCTGTAATACCATCCTGCTTGTCCTCCCTTCTCAAAGTTTCTTCTGATAGTTTCGCTGAGACATGCTCGGATGACAACTTTGTACCTGCATTTTCCAAAGCCATAATCAACGGGTCAAAATCTTCCGTCAGGCCACTTAGCATAATCACAGCAACAAACTCATCATCTAAAAGGGACTCTATCTCACTCAACTGATGTGAAACTTCCTTAATTTTGTTGAGGTAGTTTTCCATCGAGCTGCTATCAGATAGTTTTGTACCAAACAAACTTCTGAGGAGGCCTAGTCTCCTGCATAATCCGCGACCTTCATACGCCTTCTTTAAGTTGTTCCACGCTTCATACGCTGTTTTCGCTGTACGAATATAAGGAATAACTGTAGGTTGGACAGACAGAGCAATACGTGCCAATGCTTTGTCAACCTTTTTCTTATCTTTGCATTCTTCTTCTTCCACATACTCCCAAAGCTCTTCGTGAATCAACAACATTCGCATAGCAAATTTCCATGTTGAATAATTTTCCGAACCTTTGAGTTTCTCAACAGAATTTATCAATTGAGTTGAAGAAGCCATTTTCTTGATGCGGCGTAGGTCCTAAAATATATTATGCATCTTCTTCAACGTTCACAACCACGCTCTGCTACCATATTAGAGATTTCGAAGAAAACACATATTTTGTGAAGACCCAATTTTATAGCAGTGACATATTGACACCTGTCTGTTGCGTTTAAATAAGAACAAAGTTCCAATATAGTGTGCATACACTGTTGTGTTTCGGTTTGAAGGACATTGTAGCCAGTGTAACTACAGGACATAGTGAGACTTAACATCTTATGTCTCAGGATGACGAGCGCAGCGGAATGCCACACAGTACTTTGTAACTCAAGGTGCTGGATGGTGTTGCTACTATTTATGGGTGGTCGTATCGCTTACCATCAGGCGAACGGCATGCTCGTCTCGTCATTCAATGCCATAAAAAAAAAAAAAATATTACTGAGAAAGTAATGGAACAACGGTAGGATAATTAATAGTTCCTACGAACAGACAACAGACAACAGTATAATATAGGAACAATATAGGGCTTCTAGTATTCAAATGATGCTAGAAAAGAGAACATCTTGTAAGCCATTTGTTATCGAAATCTTCCTATTAAGAAAACAATAAAAAAAATCCTAGTTCCGGAGATTATGTCTTACTAGGTGTTGTCCGCGGCTTCGCCCGCGTGAAAAGCCTTTCCTGATTCAAAAGTACCTAAAACACAGGGACGCCAGCGCCATCTACTTAAAGAATCAGATTAAAAATAACCATTATTTCCCATGGGAGCAAATTACCGGGATAAAAAGGAGCCTATGTGTTAATCCAGGACAAGACCTACCGTTGTGCCAAACTCCATCCAAATCTGTTAAGTATTTTCTTCTAACAAACATCAAACATTTTTCCAAACTTTCGCATTTATAATATTAGTAAGAAGTAAGATAAGATAATAAGTACGATATCCATAACTTTGATTAATTATATACCTAGATAGAGTGACACGCTGCAATGAAACTAAAACTTTTCTTAAGCTAGTATGCATGACAGCTGTGTCATACGCTATCGCTGCGTAATTCGCGTATCCTTGTGTGCGCGCATAATGATACCAGTTATTACATGGTTTCTATTAAAACGGGGAGAAAATTATGTCCATGAAAAACAACAAAAATTAATTCACTCGAACTCATTTAGTGGGGAACTATTCGCCTCTATTTTTTTCGACGCGTTTGAAACGTTCAGTGTTTATCTAGGCATATTATAATAACCAAAGATCCATAATTATAAACTTAATACAATAATTATTGGTATCGACTATGCTAACCATTATAATACACAGAATACTTATAGGGTAATAGGTAAAATATGCTAACACCTTCTACCCCAAGAAGGGTAAAAAGCGTGATGATATGTAAAAATAGGGTAAATCTAAATATGAGTTGGTATTTATTAAACGCTCAAGTGGCCCCAATGACCTTACGCGAAAGGGCCCTCCGTGCCTTGACCGGAAGTCCGCCATATTTTATTTATAGCACGAAACGGCCGATGGGAAAAAAACCATGAATGCCTTTCATGCTTATTGATTTTGAATGTGGGGTTGAAATACTCCATAGTTGCGTTCGACCGTTTCTATGTAAAATATGGAATTTATTGGATTATGTAATACGGGTTCAATAATGTTAGACACACGCTCTGTTCTACACCTGAAGGGGTAGGCAGATGCGTTAGTCAATTTTAAATTAGGCATCGGCTCCAAATATACGTATATACTAAGCTAATATAAAGTTAAATATTTTTTTGGTTTGAAGTAGGTTTTATTTTTTGTTAAAAAGATGTATTAATTGATTTTTTGTTAGTTATGAAATGGTGTAAACAATACATCATCGATATAAGATTGCAGCATTGGCGGGACATCTGCTGTTAGTTATTGAAGAGTTCCATTCTCTATCCCCGAAGGTCTTCATCAGATTCTAAAAAATATACACTAAAACATTCCCTGAAAAATATACATTTGAATAACGAAACCCCCATCCAAATCGGATCAGTAGTTTTTGAGAAACTCGCGGCCATACAAACTTACATACATACTTACGGATCGAATACAGAACCTCCTTTTTTGAAGTCGGTTAAAAAGGTAGGTAATGCACCGCGGGAAACGTCTGTAAGTGCGAGAGCCTGGGCGGCTGAGCCCCCGCTCTTCCCTCTAAGCCCGCTACTGGCCACGGTTAAAGACATGTGAGTGTTCCCAGAAACTCATCGAACTTCACCGCATGGTGTTATGAAATACGGTCAATACTGTGTTACAGGAATCGCAGTGATGGGATGAAGCCGGCAGTCTTTAAACCACACAGCCATACAAAAACAAATAGAACATTTTCTAATATCCATTCGAATTGATATACATATATTTCCGTTAATTTTTCCATTTCTCTCTGAAGTTTCTTTGTATTGTTCTTAGCTCTTCAAATATTTATCATTTTGTTTATTTGTTCTGTTTTTCTTGTCTGACCCTAGAAAGTTTTATCTCATTCAAGTTCCAAGACATCTATTTATTAAAGCCGATTTATCTACCCACGCTGATAATTCGGTGTGTTTGAGTTCAAGATTCATTCATATTCCGGAGCAGAATGAGAATTTTGTAGGTCAAATTGTATTTGGGTATTATATTGTTAAAAAGCGGGAGCCTAGTTGGGTGTGGAACTGACTGCCGAGACGAATATCCGCAGGTTCAAAACCCAAGGGCACGCACCTCTGGCTTTTCTAAAAGTTGTGTGTATTCTTCGTTAATTATCGCTCGCTTTAACGGTGAAGGAAAACATCGTGAGGAAACCTGCATATCTGAGAAGTTCTCTATAAGAATTTCGAAGGTATGTGAAGTCTGCCAACCCGCACTAGGCCAGCGTGGTGGACTAAGGCCTAAACCCTCTCAGTACTAGAGAAGGCCCGTGTTCAGCTCTGGCAGTATGGAATACAGGGCTGGTATGGTGGTGGTGGTGGATTATGTTGTTATTATTATAAATGCGAAAGTTTATGAAATGTTTGGATGTTTCTTAGAAGTAAACGCAGACGCTGAATGGATGGACTGTTTGGTATACAGATAGATTACGTCCTGGATTAGCATAAAGGCTACTACTTTACCTTCGTAATTTGCTCCCGTAAGGGAATTTTATATTTCTTATTCTAATCTTCTAAACTCAGGCCTGCTTCAGTGGCGTTGTATTAGGTGCACGGTACGAATATCGCGCTGAGGTTTCAGGTTCTAATCCCAGGTCGGGAAAGTTGATATTGGATTTTGCTACTCAGTGGCCTGGGGTTTGAAAATATGCCCGGTAAATGACCATATGCCCATCCCCTATTAGATAGGATCTAAGATAGCTGGCGATATGTGGGTTACACCCCTGTCTACACCTGAAATGGGGAAAAAGGCGTGATGCTATGTGAGTAATTTTTAAATAGATGGCGCTATAGTCGTACAGGTTGCGTTAAAGATCGCTACAGCGATTTACTTTTGCTATCATATTACAAGTTGCTTCTTAACTTTTTATCCCAGAGATTTACCCATTGGGAATTTTAAACCTTGAAAAAGTTCTTTGTATAAGCGAAGCCGCGAGAAACAACTAGAACTATTTAAAAATACTCACCAACAGAACGCACAGCGTTGTAGCTCTAGAGTCGTGAAATTATACGCAATTTTTTCTTCAGAAAGATGAGTTTCGGGTCAGTTTAAGAGGCTAAATGGTTTCTTTTAATTTAATGACGATTACGACGAATACCCATCAACAATAACAACATGCAAAACTTTGAAACGTAAAGTCATGCTCTCTGCTATCTCCAATTGAAATTTTATATCTCTTCGTAATTTACAAATTATAATCGTTTCGTTATGGAGTTCTTTACTGAATCACACTACATAAGTCCATATAACAATTGAAGGATAACATTAACTTGAATATTATGAAATAGGCTTTATAGCTTTAAAATATTCAAAATATTAAAACCCAAGTAATCCTAAACATAATCAAGTAGAGATCATCAAAAAGCTCGATCGTTTCAAAGATCAAACGAAACTTTAGTAATTAGTGTAACTATTGCGATAAGTCAGCGAAAGTCGACCTCAAATAGGAAAACTTTTCGAAGACTTGTAAAAGGACCTTTTGGTGAAGTTCATAAAAATCAATTTCGGTTGATTTGAATTTTTAATATGGTGGTGATTTGCTTTAATCTCAAACTCAAACACAAAATTTTCTTTATTCAAATAGTCTTGTACAAGCTTTTTTGAAGCATCATGAATCTACCATCGCTTCGGGACGTGTTATCACTGTGAAGAAGAAGCAACGCAACAAAAATTTTTTTTATTGCATTTAATGACGAAACGAGCGTGCCGTTCGCCTAACTGGAAGCGATACGACCACAAACAGTAGCAACATCATCCAGCACCTTCCGTTACAAAGTCATTACGTCCAGTAGTTACCCACCATTTCGTAGGATGAGTGTAGGAGGATTTTTAACGCGTGGGTAATACTATTTGCAATGTGTGGGTAGTCTTAACTTTGTTATGATTAGATTATAACTTTATTCCGACATCTCATCTGCTCATAGTCAACATGACTGATCGCATGATAAAATAACAAAAAAAAAAAAGATTATAACTTTGAGGAATAATTATTGTGTTGCCTCGGGGAGGTTTTTGGAGTATAGCAGTGAAATGGTATAGATGTTTAGTTTATGATAGTTATATAGTATATGTTAAAACCTAAAGGGCGGAAAACGAGTTTGTCAATTTAGTCACTGCGCAGACGCTGTCAACTTACACACACACACTCACGCCGTTTATCCCCGAGGGGGTAAGCAGAGGTGCACCTACTGCACCCACTGGTCGCCATGCGCATTTCTTCCCATGTGATAGGCGGCGAGTCTATCGCCATATAGGTCACAAATTTCAGACTCCGGGCTGATACTGAGTAGAAAAACCCAATATCACTGCCTGACCCGGGGATCGAACCCGAGACATGAGCATTGCAGTCGTACCGTAATACGACTATGCCACCGAGGCAGTAAGCTTCACGCTGTCAACTTGTTGCCAGTAAACAAAAACATAAACTTCTATGAAACTTACAGTTTCTTCAGAAATTCAGTAGCTGCCAGGATAGTATGAAGGGAAAGAGAAAAGGCTGGCTTTTCTTTTTGTAGCTTAGACGGCAAACAACGCTGGCGCCAAAAATATCGTTCCTAATAAATCGGTGCCTTTAGAGCGCAAAACCCGTGCAATTAATATAAATTATCACCAGAAAAGTCGTTTTTAAAGGGAAACAGAAGGGCGCGTAATAGATGACTTTTTATATCATTTAATGAAATATTTTTCTTAAATAGAAGAAGTTTGAGAACAAAAGTAATAGTCGTTACGACTCCTCGTGCAAAAAGTTAAATAGCATATTAGGATTTCAATTTGTTTAATGCGCTTCTAACATTAGGGTCGTGGTACATTGGGTATTACCGGGTTATAATCTTGATAAATACCGGTCATTACGGATAATTGTAATACCGGTTATTATACCGTGACAAATATCGATAATTACGCATCATTATTATGTTATCTGATAGGTATTTTGGCTTAATCGACGTGTCTTATAACCATTAATATGTAATAAGCACAGCTAAGTTAATGTTAAGTATGTGAAAGTTGTAATGAAAGTTTGTAACGTAGGAAAATATATTGAAAATGTAATACGAAGAATTAATTAAATAGAGAAACAGATGTGCTGTAATAATTTAGTCCCTATCGTATTTATTGCTCAAAATCTCGTTAACCTTTAACTTTTAAGAACGCGTTAAAGTTTAGTAGTCTCATTTCTACTGGAATTTTTATATATTATATGTTTTTTTTTTATAATGGCATTTGTGTTCACATTTTGCCAATGTCAAGTTTGGTGTATTTTATTATCTGTAGCATGTCGAAGTAAAGCAGTGGCTACCTTACCAAGACTTTATCGAGGAGTTTTGGCGGCAACAAAAAAAACACTTGATTAGCACAATTATTTCAATTCACTTCATTTGAGCTCTTTAATAGAACTATATTGGATAATATACCACCATAATTATGCAATATAACACTAAGTATCACCAAAATAATGAATAAAAACAAGAGCACCCTCATGACACTTCCAAGTTCCCGCCAAAAAACTATTATATGTTATTTGCAAGGAGTTCTAAGATAATATAGAGCGGACATTGGGAAAATTGTCCTACAAACATTTTGAGCCTGTTTATCAGTAACTCAATCTACCGTGAAATAGCAAAAAAACCTATGTAAAATGCATTAAAACACATTTCGACATGGACGTAATGTGCAAATTGGTATATTTTCTTCCAAAATATTGTTTTCTTAACAAATATAAGCATGCCGAGACTCTTGTCGCATAGACGCGTCAGATAAGACAGCGACTTATTACCAATGGGTAATAATTTTTGGACGAAAAATTTGGGCCTGATATCCGGCCTATGACTATACTGTTTAATGTCTTTGTTTATTTGCAATGAATATCGTAATGTCATCGCACCATATTATAAATATCTAGCGTTCCCTATAATTCTATAACACAAGTTGTTTTTCAATCAAGATCGATAGAATAATATATTAAGCACGCCATAGGTTACTTGAATATGTCAAGATATTATTGATCACCGGTTAACCGAAGGTCATCGGACTGTACTCAATGTCGATATACAAAATATTGATTTTAGCGTACGAGTGGGATGCATGAAGGTCGTGTGACAATGCTTCCTTTGCTTTTTAATTATTTTTAAAATAAGAATTTTGTGTGCCCCCATCCTTACGGTTGAAAAGTTCAGCTTTCTTTAGCAATTTATTGTTTATTCTTGTATTGTACTTCACTGAATTAATTTTCCTTTCCAGATTTAAAATACAGATATTTATTAATTATGCAGTAAACATTTTAGTTTCGCGCTTATAAGTCAATTAATACGCGTTAAGTGTAAAAAAAACAAAAGATAAAGACGAAAGTGTCATGTGATTAGCGACAGATGACAAAAGAAAAGGACAGCTATGATAACGGATATAAAATCAACACGGGTGAGGGAGACCGATATATTTTACTTCGAATGCGAAATCGGGTGGGGTTAAGGTCTTCTGGCATCAGAAGACGGTACGGATCAAGAGTGTTAAGTGAGACAGCGTCGATGCAAAGGTGTGTGAGTGGGATATGTTCAGTGGTGGGTGTGGTGATGCTGCTGGTGGCGCGGGTGGGGGGCAGCGAGTTCCCGGAGCGGGAATGCTGCGACCCTGTGTACCCCCCGAACACGGCGACCACTGCCGCAGCGCCGATCACGCCACCTATCAGCAAACTTGCAGGTAAGTTTAGTAGTCCAAGCCTGTTTCACAATTTCCAAGTAAATTTATTTGACAGTCATCGTATAAACAGCTAATGTAAATAGTTCCCATTTTATTACCATTTATTTGGGAGCATAGATTAGTGTGACTTTTGTATTTGGTCGGTTTATACATTTATGTAACGAGCATTTACTTAGGAGTTGTGCAACAGGCTCTAATAATGTATCACACAACTTAAGCAGTCATTACTTATGACCAACAACACTAAAGAGGGGTTTTTAAATACACAGTAAAATTGCGTACTTCGTTTTGATTTGATTGTGTGTTTTACCTGAAAACTCTACTTTTTGTATTATGTTTGTTATTTAGTCAATATTATGTGTTGTAATTTTAAGAAAGTTATGCACCTTATTCCATGGATACTTATGTACTATTTGATCGACGTCGTTTCTCGCGATGAGAGCTACTTTTTTTTCGCTACGAGTGCTCTACGCAATGAAGGGAGAAATTGAGATTTGTACCATTTTTAACCTATACGATACGTAGTCTCTGATTTGATTCAATAACACTTGCACCATCTAAATCAAATATAACGTTAATTATCTAGGGTTAGCGTTCTCTAATTCCAAGCGTTATCTCTTCAGTTTAAAATTATTCGCTCTTAATATTGAGAATTTAGCTGATACCGTTTTGACAATGTTCTAAGTAATAAGTATTGAAAACAAAACTAAAAATCTCCAAATACAATAAGCACACAAATTAGTTGTGGAAAATTACAAACCCGGTAGAATTTATCTTATAAACTTTGACAGAGAGTCCAAGAAGGCGAGTAGAACCAGCACAATCCAATAAAGTCCATTAAGAAACTTTTCCTACAATATAAATACTAAAACACATTAATAGTCGATAAATTATTCACGAATGCCTTAATAGCTTCCTACGGTAAATATTTGAACCGTGCAAAATTCCTTTAAATTTGACATTTAAGGGTCCAAGCTTGTTGAGAGTCCTGTTATTTTTGCCGCCTACTCAAATTCGACGAAATGTTAATAATACCCACGTTTAAATTTATGCCATTCATTTTTATTTTGTTTTATTAGTACCAAGGATTAGTATGTGGATTTTTATTTCCATCGTGCTACTCTTGTGAACGTAAAAAATGTGTAATTGTTGTAAGTGTTTACTGGTGGTAGGTCTCTCATATGTAAGAGTCCGTCTGGGTGGATACCACCGCAACGTCTATTTCTACCGCCAAGCAGCAATGTTGCTGCACTGTTGTGTTTCGGTTTGAAGGACATTGTAGCCAGTATAACTACTGGACATAATGAGACTTAACATATTATGTCTCAGGATGACGAGCGCAGTGGAATGCCACACAGTACTTTGTAACTCAAGTCGCTGTATGGTGTTACTACCGTTTATGGGCGGTCGTATCGCTTACCATCAGGCGTCTCGTCATTCAATGCAATAAAAAAAAATGTAAATATTGCCTGGGCGAGATCGAATGTAGCAGTAAAGCCGATGTAGACCATACATTTAAGGAAATTGTATGATTCATATTTTATTTTCTATTTAAAAATAGTTACAATAAAGAGTATTTGTATTGTAAATGTGGAGATCTGTGTTGAATAAGTTCGATATTAGGAAGTATTTGCATGAGTTTGTAGATTGGATTTAGTGCTCGATATGGTCATAGATTCGCCCCTTATGGGAGGGATATAAGCTCAACAAATTGTGAACTCACTAACTACATTTCTACCTAACCCTTCGTAGATAGCGTGAGCTTATATTTTATGTAAAAGGCAATAGATTTTGCCTAAATCCAGCCACCTATACTGAAGTCATCACATAAAAATCTTTCCCACTATGCCCTCTTACATGCCCTTTTTACTTCCGGAAGTGGAAAATATATATCCAGCTCCTTCCAATCCTTCTATTTGATTAACTTCGTTCGGTTTAAGACTAATTAATGCTCCTAGAGACTCGCCGAGCTTCACCGTTTGGTGTCATAAAATGCGTGCCACTGCCAATCCTGGCTTACAGCAGTTCCAGTGGTGGGTGTGAAGGCGGTTAATCTCTTATGCCTTCTTACAACTAAAGTCAAATAGCACCTCTAGCGTCTGAGTCTTGTACTCTATATAAAAATGCTAGTTGTCTGTCCTAGTTAGCTGCGAGCAAAACAAACTCATAGGGCATTGTTCTAAGATGTTGAGTCATTGTCATTCGTCGCCGTGTAATTAATACAAGCTTCCAACCGGTTTTTGTTGCCGTGGAACGAAATGATAAATTGAGAAAAAGACAATTATTCTTGCAACCTTGGCAGGGCTGATAGTTTCGTGAATTGGCCATATTTTGGTGTTTTATTGTAGGTAATCAAAAGCTTTGTTTTAGTTATTTTAGTATTATTTTGATTGAGGTTTTGGATTCTATGTTCATGTTCGATATTTTGCTTTTTTGTGTCTATGAGTTCTTAGATGTGAGCTATCAAGTGTCGATACATCGCTGTAAAGAGTGAAGGAATGAACGACAGTGAATTATGGGATACTAGATTTAATCTACGATTCGGTGAATTGTTAATTCCATACCAGCCCTGTATTATATACTGCCCACTGCTGACCACGGGCCTCCTCTACAACTGAGAGGGTTTGCGCCTTAGTCCACCACGCTGGCCTAGTGCGGTTTAGCAGACTTCACATCCCTTCGAGATTCTCATAGAGAGTTCTCTAAGAAGAGTTGCCTGAGAAGTTTCTCAGGTATGCAGGTTTCCTCACGATTTTCTTTAACCGTTAAAGCGAGCGATAATTCACAAAGAATACACACATAACTTTTAAAACTAACATAACACACATAACTTTTTTTAACTTTTTGAACCTGCGGACATTCGTCCCGACAGTCCAGTCCGTCCGTTCCACTCCCAACTAGACTATCGCCTCTTCCGATATACCGCTTCCTAATATCGAAATAAAATGTAATAAAATATTGGCTAAAGTTACATTTTTCGTGAAAGCAACCTAAAATCAACAATGACGCTATAACTTTGCCAAAGTATGGAAAAATATCAGAATACACGAATTTTCCGTCACGTTATGTTAAACAATGTAAAGCAGTCCGTTGTTTACCCCTTGCGCATTAATTTTGCTGTATCCTTTAATTTTTGGTGTTAAGAATTTGTCACGCGGCAAAATACAAGAAATATGGATCTTGTTGGCGTTGAAATGAATGAAATGTTTGTAGAAATATTTATTCACACAAACGAAATTAGTAGAAGTACTAAAGTAGGTGTAACCGCGACTTTAAGCGATAATTTGACAACGGATAATTTGGATTAGGCATTTTAATATAATATGTGATTTAATTTCAAAAAATGCTCCCATATCTTATCTGCCGGCAGGTCTTATGTCGCGCAACACATTTGCATGATTCGACTTAATCTTTATGATTGATCGCTGACTTAAGCTCAATTTCTGAGCGATCAAAGGCCTGGATAAACCGTATTAAAAAAAATCTATAGTCTGACTTAACCTGAGATTCGAACTCAAGACCTCCCACCCCATACGCCACAACTACACTAAAACGGCGATAAAATCTACATTAATAACTCTTTAAAGCACAAACAATAAACCAGTATAGCGTGATTAAATTCACTGTTTATTAAAAAACATTTCACCTTTAAAAAACCTAAGTCACATGGCACGTAGACTGCAGTGCATTGCGAATATCGTCATTGCCGGGCTTTCCACAAACAAATCTATACTCATTCGAGTGTGGTTCGAATGACAGCGATAGTTTAATGACGTATTAGTTGCTGTTAATCATACCTTGATCTTATTGACTAACACGGTCACATAATGACTTTCCTCGTATTTTAATACCATGGGAATCTATACTAATATTATAAAGCTGAAGAGTTTCTTTCTTTGTTTGTTTGCTTGAACGCGCTAATCTCAGGAACTACTGGACCGATTTTGAAAATTCTTTCACTAATAGAAAGCTACATTACTCCTGAGTGCTATAGGCTACTTTTTATCCCGGAAAAGCTTTTCCACGCAGGCGGAGCCGCACGCAGAAACTAGTGCATTATATGGATTAAAACTATGAGGTACAGGATATGCTCCATACAGAGCACGTTTCATCTAAATCGATTTAAATATATTTTATGCGTGATGGACTATCATTCTGAACAAAACTCGCATAATTTTTTATATTATAAAAATAGTAGGATTAACGTAAGAGTGGAAAAAGATACCCACCGCGGGTTTTTGTTGGTATGCCGGTGTAGGGTGTACATAGGGTTAGGGCCTCGGTTCAATGCTCGGTCGGATGATGATATAGTCCTGAGTGTCGACATTGGACCATAAGACCGCTAAAACTAAAATAACCGTTCCACTCACCCATACAGTGGTGGTAGCGATAACGCGTTTTTACCCCACGAAAAAAGTGGATCTGTATGTATCTCCTGCTAAAATACATTCTTTTAGAACCTGCTGTGGCCCCAACTAGTTGCCTCTTACGGCAAGAAAATACTAAAACGATTAAGGTCTACTATTGAATTAGTTTTGACATGTAATACAATAATTTGTCCCTATTATAGAAAACTAGACTTCTGCTCGCGGCTCCGGCCGCGTGAACAAGTTTTTCTGGGATAAAAAGTGGCCTATAGCACTCAGGAGTAATATAGCTTTCTATTAGTGAAAGAATTTTCAAAATGGGTCCAGAAGTTTTTGAGTTTATCCATTACAAACAAACAATCAAATCTTTCCTCTTTATAATATTAGTATAGATTGCCCGCGGCTCCGCCCGCGTGAATGAGTTTTCCCGGGATAAAAGTCCCGCTTTAAATTTTCCCGGGATAAAAAGTAGCCTTAGTTACTCCTTATTACATCAGCTTCCTGCCAATAAAAGTCCCGTCAAAATCGGTCCAGCCATTTCAGAGATTACCCGGAACAAACAGACAGACACACAGACAGACAAAAATTGTAAACAATGTTATTTTGGTGTATGTACCGTATATATATTCATATACATGTAGTAAAAAACGGTTATTTCAATATTACAAACATTACAAAAAATACATATAGATAAATAAACACTTTAAGTTTTAATAATATTATGTTCATATAAAAATGTATTCCTATAATAATCGCGGTCACTGGGACCGTACCTAATCGGCTATCGGACCAGACCATCGGTTTGCGTTTATGAATATGTAAATGAATTTGGCAATTTAGGGTTACGCGCGTATTGCAGAAAAGAGTTAAGTTACGCCGTCCATTTTTATTCTTCTTAGTCGTGCACTCTTGACAGAGTGGTCGTGGTCATGTTTAGGCCGATTGATGAACTGCCGTTTTCACGATGCGTCGCCATATGTCTCGATGTTTGGCGGAGTGGAAGCATTTGTGTATATGTCCATTTTTATACAGTTCAAAATTTCTTTGGTTTAGTAGGGGTGAGATGCGTGATCCAAGGTTTGATTTTCAGATAGTATTTGAATTATAGGAGCTTTTGTAAAAGTTTCCAATACATGTCATGCCTTTTCAAATGAAATATAAAGACATAATTCCAGTGGCGAAAATTTTCAAAATTCTCTTTAACTTATTCACAGTAGGTACCTATTTGACAAGTTTTTTTAAAGTAAGCAGGTAGTATATAAGCCCTTCATCACTGTAGTACTCTAAGACAGCAATTCTAAACTCCTCAACATTACTAATGTCCAAAGAACCATGAACGTTTCCATCAGCACCTCAAGCTTCGTAGATTTTAAAACTTACCCAAGATATTGGAGCTTTATATTCCGTACCAATTTCTACACTCCTTTTCTTTTCTTTTTGGGAAAGCCCCAAATACATTAAAACCATCACAATTTTTGTACTGAGGGTGTAGTTGGTGAAAACCCATTAAGCTATCAACTTACCCATTTTTTTTTATTGCATAGAATGACGAGACGAGCATGCCGTTCGCCTGATAGTAAGCGATACGACCACCCATAAACAGTAGCAACACCATACAGCACTTTGAGTTACAAAGTACTGTGTGGCATTCCACTGCGCTGGTTATCCTGACACATAAGATGTTGAGTCTCATTATGTCCAGTAGTTAAACTGGCTACAATGTCCTTCAAACCGAAACACAACAATGCATGCACACTGCTGCTTGGCGGTAGAAATAGAAATTGCGGTGGTACCCACCCAGACGGACTCTTACATATGAGAGCCCTAACACCAGTAACTGCTGCAGTATATGGTGCCCAGGTAAAAATGACCAGGTAAATGAGTCCAAACGTTCCTCTTTATTTTTTAATATAGGAAAACAAAATAGCAAAGTCATTGGTATTATTTTTAATTGTATGTCGTGTAAAGGTCATACGTGGGTTTATAATAGTAGTTATAATTAACGTTGTAAAATTATGGCCGGGGTTATTTTTATATGAAATAATTATGTACCTTTGCTATTGAAAAGAAAAATTACGCATACGCATACGCATGCTCACGCCTTTTATCCCCGAAGGGGTAGGCAGAGGCGCAACTAGTGCACCCACTTTTCGCCGTGCGTATTCC
Source organism: Sphinx pinastri (assembly GCA_947568825.1). Taxonomy (NCBI): domain Eukaryota; kingdom Metazoa; phylum Arthropoda; class Insecta; order Lepidoptera; family Sphingidae; genus Sphinx; species Sphinx pinastri. Next base: position 7,228,287 of record OX387639.1, on the reverse strand, counting down.
ATATTCCACAAATTCCAGACTCCAGGCTGATAGTGAGTAGAAAAACCCAATATCACTTTGCCCGACCCGGGGATCGAACCCGAGACCTCAGCATTGCAGTCGTACCGTAATACAACTACGCCACCGAGGCAATCTGTCTGTTCTGTATTTTCGATATTCGTTTTAACATTGACTTGTCGCTCAGCGGTCTAATTCTACCGCAATCCGTTAAATTTTTAATTTGGAAATATTGAGTTTCTTCAGCACTCCTTCTCTATAAATTATGAACTGTAATTATGCCAAATTTTACACGATTCCGTGCGCGCGATGTGTTTAAAAAGGGGTACAAATTTTTTCTTCATGTATTAGTACATGTAGATAAATGAGGCTACAATATTTCCTAGATTAGAGAGAATGGAGAAGATTCTTGTTTTAGCAGATATAAAAAATATGTAAAATTTTGGGAATATTTTTTATTATTTTAATTTATATACTTGCATATAAAATAATTATTATGGTCGTTAAAACAATTTTGACTCTACTTCCACTAAAAATGGCAATAAACGTAATATTTCTCTACATCAACATTTTTACAGTTGCCGAACCTTTTCAGTATTTTTTTAATAGTCAATGTTATTGGCTTCGTTATAAAAGTATTCCAAATTGAACATGTAAAGTATACATACATAAAGAAATTAAATTTAATAAAGCAACCCAATATTTTGTGTGCAATCAGTTTCTTTGGCTTCATTACGAAAATACATGTTATTTGTCTCAAAAATTGAAGTTAACTAACGCAGTAACCCAATAGTTAATGATTTACGCAAGACGAATTGGTAATAGATAAAATTCATTAATAACTTATGCTATACAATATCACAATAATCTGGCTTGTCGTAGACTACGCAAACGGGAGGTACTCAGAGAGTCTTTTTAGGGACAATATCCCCCTTGGTTTTGTATTGTAAGCAATGGAACTGATTAACTTCTGAAAAAATTCTTACGAAAAGTTGTCACGACACTTTTTGCTATTATCTTACTAATATGAACCTTAAATACAATGCTTAGAAGCTATAATTCTTGAAACGAGTATATTTTTATTTATTTTATTTATTAAAGTCATTAAAACCATTTCTTACTAATCTAATATGAACCTTAAATACATTGCGTAGAAGCTATTTCCCCAGCGATGGCACGGCACGAGTACAAAAGAATCGAACGTAACATTCTTTTTTCAAATTTTGATTTATTCTAATTTAGTTGTGATGATCGGTTGGCAGTCTCCGAGTGCCACACGTATTTATTTGTTTTTTTCTCTAGAAACTTATGTATTGGAACGGAAATAGGAAAATATTTATATATTTATATATATACACACTCTGTTATATAAATAAAATGTTATTACAATTCCTTCACTAATTAATCGAAAGGAACTTCGTTCCATCCGGGTGTCCCTTGACACCTCTCATTTTTTATTTTTTATAATACTTTATTGTACACGTACATTAGAAAAATACAGTATATGCACTGAGAAATAAAGTACAATTGGCGGTCTTATCACTCGAGGCAATTTCTTAACGACAACCGTAGCATGAAGACAGGAAAAGGAAAAGAAAGGGGAGTTGAGGTGTACACTGTACAAGACAGAATATAATATTGTGACAGATACATACATATAATTACAAAATACAAATACACACACACACACACACACGTATAAATACTTATAATAAAGGCCCTCTTTCTTACATATTGTTTTTGATCCTATACTGCTGGAATAGTAATGTCAATAATATCTATATATTTTACGATGTAAACCAACATCAAAATGCGTCGTATCATGAAAAAATACCTCAAAATAGTAACAGCCCCGCCTACGCTTAAGTGATACGTATCGTGATCTGATACAACGTGTGCATTTTATTTAGGCATTTAATAGCCTAAAATGCAAGCATCAAATTCTAATTCAGAAAAGTTTATTAAACCTCTTTTATTTCAACGGGGGTCACTTTAAATATTAATATTCCTTAATCCACCCCTGCCCATTGTGATCATAGTAACAAACGTCTAGACGTACTAACTTATGCAAATCCCAGTTCACCCTTTCGTTTGAAGACGATATTCGCGTATTAAGTCGAAAAATCAAATTATATTGGATTAAGACCATCTTCGAATGCAAACTGATTCAATTGTTTGAATTTTGTAATAAACTCGTAGTTGATAACTTAGGATTATTTATTCATTAATTTTAGGCGACTATTTTAGTTTCAAATTGTTGATTGTAGTTTTCCATTTACAGGTTTATTAGGTTCATTTTCGCTTGGCATAATTATCCTTGGAGGGGTATGCTGAGACGCTACAAGTGATACCAATTTTTGAATATTCGTAAAAGTAATCCTCCTAGCCAGCTTCGGCCACGGCGGCCAATCTCAACGGAGATCAGCCAGGTACGCAGGAGATATTATAGTGCGCAAGTGTGTGCGCAATACACAGGTGCACTCGCTATTCCTTCACTCTCATAGTCCGGTGAGGCGGCAGACATGACCGGAGAGATCAGGCGCAGGACCAACGGCTTAACGTGGTTTCCGAGGCACGGGGGTATCACACCGCCAACGTCCTAACTCCGAGCTGCGACTGAGTAATTTTTAAGATGGAAAAACCCAGTGACAATGTTTTTGGCTCAACCCGGGATTCGAACCCAGGACCTCAGCGCGCAAATCGTACTCGTAACGCGTACGCAATACAACTACGCCACCGAGGCAGTCATAACAATGCATATTGCACACCCGCCTGGAGATAGATTTTCGTAATAATCTGTGCGATAGCATATTAAAAATAACCTTCAAAAGCTGCATAATCTTCGCATTTGCTGGACTGAACGAAGCCTTGCGTCTCATTTATAATGGTTGTCACACGGTAACGTTCTTTACGTACTTTATGCTCCGGAGTAACTCGTCTTTTATCTTTACACAATTCTCCGTCTCTATTGATTTGGATATAACCGATTGCATTGTCGCCATAAGACTACCTTGTTGATCTTAAATTACTTCTATGTATAGAAGCTGCTGAAAGAAATAGAATTAAAAGTCTCACTGTGATTCATTTGAATACCGTAGTAGTTTACTCCCTTTCATTACTACACTTGAAACTGAACTCCTACACTTGAACTCTGTACCTACTTTTAACCACAAACACTTACACGCACACGTCATATTCGCACTAAACTACAAAATGATAAGAAAATCAGGAAAGTAAAATTGAGATTTTTGATGAAAATATTCGTTTTTCATGGATGATTTTTGGCATAATGTTAGCAGAGGCAAATAGAGTATTTAATTTCATTTATTAACGCAATGTCAAAATAACCCTGTATTATGGGAGCCAACCACACAATGTTACCTGTATGCAACAACCAAATATCTCCAACCGATTTTAGATACGAAACTTCGCCAATTATAAATGTAAATGTCGAAGTTATAACACAATACGAACGATAACATTATCGATGAAGTTTGTTCGATCTTGGCCCTTATCGATTTATGGTACGATTCGGCGTTGCGCAAATATTTATGACTTTATAGATGTCGCGTGGTTGGGAGCTTACAGTAGGGTTCGAAGTTTCATTCCCGATTAGGGTTATATTTTTACAAACACCTTCATTTATCTGTTTAGGGGTATGCAGAGTTATCACCCATGTTTGTAGCTATGCTAGATTGTAAATACATTAGTCACTGGATTGAACTTCACACATCTATGTAATAGATATATTATCATACTAACATTTTTATTTAATTGGTTACTAACATTATGGACTATAACATTTGATCTGATAAATACATTTTTGTTATTGTTAAATCCTACGTAATACGAGCTTACTGCCATATACTGACCACATTACTGGTGGTAGGTCTCTCATATGTAAGAGTCCGTCTGGGTGGGTACCACCACAATGTCTATTTCTACCGCCAAGCAGTAGTGTGCGTGCACTACTGTGTTTCGGTTTGAAGGACATTGTAGCCAGTGTAACTACTGGGACATAGTGAGGCTTAACATCTTATGTCTCAGGATGACGAGCGCAGTGGATGCCACACAGTACGTTGTAACTCAAGGTGCTGTATGGTGTTGCTACTGTTTATGGGCGGTCGTATCGCTTACCATCAGTCGAACGGCATGCTCGTCTAGTCATTTAACCCCATAAAAAAAACCTTTTCATACTGGCTCTCACTGAGTAGAAAATCTATATTCCACCCGGTAGTCGAACCGAAGACTTCAACAAGTTATCCCGTAATACAACAATCCCTCTTATGGAGTTAATCAATGTTTGATCGGCAATATTTGAAGTCTTAGGGCCAGTTCTACAGGTTTCAAATAAATTTTATTTGACAGTTATCATATTTAACAGCTAAAGTTGATAATACTCATTTTTAACCGACTTCCAAAAGGAGCAGGTTTTCAATTCGTGTGTTTGTATTTTGTTTTTATGTATGTACACTGATTTTTCTGAAAATTGTGAGCGTATTTCCTTGATTCCTTCTTTATTTAGTAAATAATTAATATTACCATTTATTTGAGAGCATAGATTACAGTGTGACTTTTGTAATTGGTCGGCTTATACATTTATGTGACGAGTAGCATTTATCTGCAAGCGGTGAAATCAGCCCTAAGTGTTGTAAAGAATGGAACCCACACGGACCCGCATAAAATGCTCAATCATCTAAAGGAGATGTCCGCTTTTTGTATGGTAGCTGGGCCTCAAAATTTAAACAGGCTCAAACTTTAGGGATATTAAAGGGGCAAAATATGGATCTTGAATCCATTAAAAAAATATTTTTAGACCCCTCCATTTATTAGAAAAATAATAAAGAAATGTTGTGGCAGATTAACTCACAATAACTTCATTGATGTCTGTGCACAATTACAAAAAAAAAAAAAAAATCGCGCCAAAGAGACTATAATACTAAAAATTCGCGCTCTTTGCATTCGCGGTTATTCTACTTCGATGTTCGATTCATGTCTCGTTGAATTTATCTGTTACCTATTTCTGTTTAAACTGACTTGGCAAACAACAGATCCTTCGATATTACACACGAGCTATGAATTACGATAGCATCGCCTTTTCATCTCGACTTCGACTTGCATTTCCTCGGCGATATTTCGTTATTTGACTCGATTAGACTAGTGACTTGATAAGCCACTATTGTAGCTGCATAACTGGCAGGAGGACAATTGGAAGCTGCGCTCATGTTATGACCATTATTTGGTATCTTGGATGGACTCTGCATCAAAGCAATATTATTCCACCTGCGCAGGTTTTAGATTGCATAATGATTCCAGAGGACATTGAAATAGAATAGATAATTGTACATAAACTATAAGAATGACTTTTATTTCAATTAAAAAAAAATTATGCTCTGAAACATATGAACCAAGAAAATATTCCCATCTGGAGTTGTTATGTACAAACTATTCAGAATTGTATCATCTATTAAACGAATAACTTACATATTATAATATGTTTTAAATGTATTTAATATATATTCATAATGATAGCCATGGTCATAATATGCCACTGCCCTTAATTGATTTCTTGTTACTGTTAGAATGTATAGTTTTGTTTCTGTAGGTGGCATACAACCACAGATATTACCTAAACATTACTTAATATGAATATTGTGTATTAAATACATTATAACAATATTATTTGTATTTTTTTAATTTAATAGATGATAAACATTAAATAGTTTGTACTTGCATAACAATTTTAAATGATAATATTTTGCTTGTTTCATAGTTTTTAAAGCATAATTATTAGTAGTCAGGTTTTAATTTTTGAACTCTCTTATTATTGAAATAATTTGTGGGTTATAATTTCATGATAAAGTATTGGTTGAGCCCCATTTCATTTTTTATGTGTAGGTTTATTGTCTAACGTGTACGTAGGTAATATACCAAAAAAATATTCCCAATTATCAGGTGCAAAACAGATGAACATACAATACATACCCATTAAAATCATAACAATGGAATAGCTATGTATTGAATTAAACACTTTTATGATATTTTAAACTCTTTTATTGTTTTATATATATGGGTATAGTGAGCGGCGACGATCGCTTATTGGAAAAGACCAGACTGCAAAGACGAAGTTACAGGTTCCAAATGCAGACCTCGCGCGACACACCTCTCAATTTTCATGATTTATTTGTGTATTAAGAGTTTATCGATCGTTTCATGGATCGGAGACGTCAAAATGCTGAAACATCCGTGATTGCATTTGGAGACGTATCTTAGTATCTAGCATCGATATATATGGTATCTAGAGTTTTGTACACATGAACATCCTTGAAGGCGCAGTCACAAGACGTTAAAGTCCCTGATGCAAAAATAATCCATAATGTTTTCTTTGATTTATTCTGCGAATTCACTATTAGGTATATCACAGTAATTTACATGATAAAAACATTTTTAATACTATCGAAAAGTCTCTGGAACAAAACAATTTTTTTTTTTTTTTTTTCCTATCTGGCTCTGTCGGACAATTTTGCCAATGTCAAGTGAGGCGGATACATACACAGAAGAAATAAAAAATTACTACGCCAGATGACCAGACGAAACAGAAACAAAAACACTGAGAAACAACAACATTCAAACAAGATACAGAAAGATGAACAAAGAGTTCTAAGACTATAACTGTGACTTTGTAGACGAACATCTAAAATTACAAAAAGGTCAAGAGAATAAGAAAAAGAGAGACAGAGAGAAAAAGGGAAAGGGGGTGGAGCTTAAGAAATAAAAGTATAAAATACTATAATTTTATGTTATTAATAAGGATGAATTTTGATAAAATTTCAATAAATGGGTAGTGAACTCGAGAAAGCAAACAGATAGAGTTTGTAGGGCGTGGAATATAAGGGGGGATTAAATCATACAGGGAAACAGATAAATTTGGGCAATTAAAGAAAATATGGTCAATAGTACCATCCTCCAACCCACATTCACACAACGAATGGTCCCTAATCCTTATTTTAGCCAGAAAAACAGGCGAGAACAAAAAAATCCTACGCGGGCTACGGCTACTCATGACAGCAGACATGACAGTTGATCGATTGACAAGTGACAACTGTCAACTTTACTTTTTTTGGGTGTGCGTTCCAATGTACGAAGTTTTTTATTTTGAAAACTTTAATTACAACTAATTTTAAGTGTGATTATAGGTAAAACAAAATTACATAAATCTTAAAATCGGAGGTGTTTAAAATTAAACTATTTATTGTAAAAGGCTAGTTTTTAGGAGTTCTATCCAAATATATATAAACTGTCTTGTTTAAAATTTCAGGCCCATTTTTGGACAAGTCCTTTGCACTCGACTTGCTACTTTATTTTAGGGATTCTGAAAAGTACTTTATTCAGGTGTTATATCAGTATATTTTGATTTGAAATAGAACAGAATAAATTACAAGTTTATAAAGTAAATCTCCACGCAGCGGTCGGTATTTTTCTAAGCGTTAACTTTAGATGCATGCAATTCAGTTTTCCCTTACGAGTAATAAATGGTTTTAATATTATTCGTTGGTAATTTTTGATTGTTCTTTTGTATCCAATTATTTCTAGTTAGAAGAGTCTGTTGGAACGAAGTTCCTTATTGCGCGTTGTGAAAGGGGGCTGGACGGAAAGTTGTCACGACACTTTTTTCTATTATCTTACTAATATGAACCTTAAATACAATGCGTAGAAGCTATAATTCTTGAAACGAGTATATTTTTATTTATTTTATTTATTAAAGTCATTAAAACCATTTCTTACTAATCTAATATGAACCTTAAATACATTGCGTAGAAGCTATTTCCCCAGCGTTGGCACGGCACGAGTACAAAAGAATTGAACGTAACATTCTTTTTTCAAATTTTGTTGATTTATTCTACTTTACTACTACTGACATTTATCAATAACAAGACTAAACGTGCTTTGCTCGCGTTTAAAAATCTACTTTATGTGGTAAGCGTAAGATCGAATTTGTGTTTAGTCAATCAAAATTTGTGATAAAAATGCTATGCAATAGCTTTACCGCGGTAGTCTCCGAGTGCCACACGTATTTATTTGTTTTTTCTCTAGAAACTTATGTATTGGAACGGAAATAGGAAAATATTTATATATTTATGTATATACACACTCTGTTATATAAATAAAATTTTATTACAATTCCTTCACTAATTAATCGAAAGGAACTTCGTTCCATCCGGGTGTCCCTTGACACCTCTCAAGTTTTTTTATTCAACTTTATTTAGCTGTTGAGAAGTTATTGAGTTCGATTTTTACTTTAGGCAACACTTTTTCGAACACGAATATATGTTTTTCGGAATCAGATTCCCTAAAGCGGGAAATAGTTTTTGAAACATGAAGAGATGATAGATGAGAACAAGAGGTGTGGTGCCGACTCCACGTTGCAAGGGATTACGGCAGTAATATTATAATCAACTCAGAAATTCAATATACACACACACTCACGCCTTTTATCCCCGAAAGGGTAGGCAGAGGTGCAACTAATGCACCCACTTTTCGCCGTGCGTATTCCGTCCCTTGATATAATAGAGGGCGAGCCTATCGCCATATCGGCCACAAATTCCAGACTCCGGTCTGATACTGAATAGAAAACTCCAATATCACTTTTCCCAACCCGGGGATCGAACCCGAGACCTCAGCATTGCAGTCGTACCGTAATCCAACTACACCACCGAGGCAGTCAACACAGTAAATACTTATGATGCGAAAGTAACTCTGTGTTTCGCTTTAACTGCTGAACCACTGAGCCGATGTCGATTTAATTTGGTATGAAGATAGTTTCAGACGCTGGGGAGGACATAGTCTTTTTATCCGCGGAGCCGCGAGCTAAACAATGCAATCAGCCCTGTATTATATACTTGCCCACTGCTGAGCCTCCTCTACCATTGAGAGGGGATAGGCCTTAGTCCACCACGCTGGCCTAGTGCGGGTTGGCAGACTTCACATACCCTCGAAATTCTTATGGAGAATTCTCAGATATGTAGGTTTCCTCACGATGTTTTCCTTCACCGTTAAAGCGAACTATAATTGATAAATACACACGTAACTTCGAAAAGTCAGAGGTGTATGCCTTGGGTTTTGAACCTCCGGACTTTGTCTCGGCAGACCGTTCCATCTACTTCAAACCTAGTACCTATATAAATTAAAACACATGCGTAGCCCAAATCGTACGTAGCTGGGCGGCAAATGAATTGGCTGGGTAACTGCGAAGGCGCACGCGAGACGCGACATTGGACTGACAAATTACAGCTAGGTCATTTGGTTCTCGATGATTGAAGGCATACAAGATGGATGAAGATTCGTGAAGGACTATTTTAACTTTACTAATAAACGTTATATACGTCTGTAACAGTTATTCAGTATTTTGTCTTGCTATGTTGAATGGCATTTACCATTAGAGGAAGCGAGACAAAACGTTGTATAACTATGACAGCAGTATACAGCGATATTAGTAGTGTCCAGAGTGGAAAGCGTGTGCGTAATTTTAAGTCTTCTTTAACATCTCCGACCATACCAACCTGTCTCGTTCAGTCTTCGAGAGAATTTCTACATACGTGCATTTTAATCAAGGTGGTCATGGAAACTATAGCATCATTGCTTGAATGGTGAAAGCAAACAACGTTCAAGAATTCTCCACAATTTCGAAGGTGATCTCTGACCGCACCAGGCCAGCGTCGTGCACTAAAATTTCTTGTTATGTAATCATACCTGGAACCTCATGAATTGTAGTACAAGTAAGTACTAAAATTACGATAAAAGCTAAACCTTAAATCTGTCGATATCTCAATAAACGAAAATATCCGGGACATGAAGCCCCTATGACGTCCGTAACGGTATTGACGCGCCGGACTAAAGTATTCAGCACTTGACAATGCCCAAATAGTATCCTAGTTTATCGCGAGAATACTTTTTGTTATATTTGGTTGTCAATAATATTTCAAACGCTTGATCTCTGAAGGTAGACTGTGCAAAAGTAGGAATGTCTTTCGTTCCTGTAGCGTAGTGGATCTTTACTATTGTTTTTGCTGCTGCCAAGCAGCATTGTGCACTGTGAAGTTATATTTTGTTTAAAGGTTGTTTTACTGGTGGTAGGTCTCTCATATGTAAGAGTCCATCTGGGTGGGTACCATCGCAATGTCTATTTCTACCGCCAAGCAGCAGTGTGCATGCACTGTTGTGTTTCGGTTTGAAGGACATTGCAGCCATGTAACTACAGGACATAATGAGACTTAACATCTTATGTCTCAAGATGACGAGCGCAGTGGAATGCTACAAAGTACTTTGTAACTCAAGCTGCTCGCAAATTTCACACAAAAATCCCTTAAAGGAAATACAGTTTACCTCACACATAACTTCGTTAAAGAGAACCTCCCAAGCACTTAGTAAACGTTACAGATGTTTGTAAACGCCCTAAGCACCTAATAGAGGCACTCTCATTGCTTACCGTGAGAAAAATACCCATCATCTAGTCCGGTGGGCTGTAAGTATTGTCCTGTTTGGTTTAGGTGTTAGGTAATTTATCAACGTCTGTGCTTACGTACGCATTGTAAGATATAGGCAGTATTGTTGATTTTTATGGTATTATGCTTAATTACAGCTTGTTATTTATTTTTATTTATTAATAAATAAAAAGTAAAAAAAAATATTTAGAAACAAGCTTTTATTTAAATGCTAAGAAAAAAAAAAGTCAAATTAAATCAAACTTTGCTTAATACTCTTGTCAAGATCAAGTTACATAATTATTGTATTATCTACACAAGTAAATCTCGCGACAAGCTTTTTAAATCTCTACATAGAATTAAACAAAGTTTGATTGAATTTATAGTTATTTTTTTCTTTTTAGAGCATTTAAATAAAAGCTTGTTTTTTTTTTACTTTTTTTTTATTTTTTGAGTTATTCTTAGCAAGCCCTTTCATTTGATACCCATATTATGGGAATGCGTAAAAATAACTAGTCCGCTATCATGGGTCGTCCGCCATATTGAATTTAGAGAGAAATCATTTTATTTTTGTATTCTTCTCAGCAAACCCATTCATTTGATACCCATATTATGGACGTGCATAAAAAATAACTAGTCCATCATCTTGGGCCGTCCGCCATATTTGATTCTGAATAACGTCACTTAACTAACAATACATTGTCACCCAAACTGAACGTGTATGCAAAATTTCAATACAATCGGTTAAGGGTAACTGCTTCAAAATTGACTTGCAAGGTTCCACCCAAACAAATATTATACTTACAAGTTAAATAGGGATGAAAACTCTGCCACTGATTTTTTGACAAAAGAATGTAGATTTTATCTAAGTTTACGCCTCACAAAAGAGGTAGGCAGTGTGCTGAAGTATAATTAAGGCACTCACTGTTCAACAAGGTTATTATTATGAAACAGATAAACTTATAGTTAAAGTCTGTTTGGTCTCCTATTGAAGTTTTCGAATTTACACTAAATTTGGCGACCTGATATCGGCACTGAACCTTATAAATTTTGATCAAGTATGATAAGTCCTAATAAGATTTTAACGCAAAAGCACTTCTAGTTGGTATAACGAAGTCCCTTTCTCCAATAAACATAAAGTGAAGAATAAATTACGCCCCATCATAACAGCGAATGTCGAACTAGCTATTTTTTCAGTCTATTTACCAATTTGAAATGTTGGCACCGGCTTAGTTAAACGGTAAAATGAAATAACGTCTCAAGGTCACCGTTCAGGAACTTCGCCGGTACGTTTTATAGACCAGATCAATGTTGAACTTTTGTTTTTTTTAACCATTTCGTGATAAACTGAGTTTTAGTAATTTGTTAATAAAGTTATTTACTCGGTGAAATAACGGTTTGGTTTTTATTAGTAGTGCCATAGACGGCGTAGTTGCTAGGCTCTATTTGAAACCCGTTTTACAGCGTATTTACCAGTAGCATTTTAATATTTCAGTATTTCACTTACTATTCACTGCTTACTTATTTTAGGTACCTTAAGGTATTTTGACTGGTGGTTGATCTCTCGCATACAAGGGCCGGCTGGGTAGGTTCACCGCAATGTCAAATTCTTCTGCCGTCAAGCAACAGTGTGCATGCACTGTTGTGTCCCGGTTTTAACGACATTGTAGCTAGATATCTATCCTCCATTGTAGCTAGCATAATTACAGGGCATTATGAGACTAACAACCTCTTGTCTCAGGGTGACGAGCGCAGTGGAATACCACGCAGTATTTTGTAATTAATAGTTTTATATGGTGTTGGTACTGCTTATAGTTCGTATCGCTTATCGTAAGGGGATCAGCTTGCTCGTCTCGTTATTCCAATACAAAAAAATATTATAGTATCTAGATCAGTTTTATGTCGAGTAGAAAGAGACGCAAGTTATTCCCATTCTGTTTTATGATAAATGGATAGCTATATAGAACTCAAACGTTAAACCCAGCAAACACATATTTTTAAATCATAAACCAAAAAACAACATCGTTTGGTTTGAACGACATTGTAGCCAGTGTACCTACTGGACATAATGAGACTTAACATCTTATGTCTCAGGATGACGAGCGTAGTGGAATGCCACACAGTACTTTGTAACACAAGGTGCTGAATGGTGTTGCTACTGTTTATGGGTGGTCACTGGTCGTATCGCTTACCTTCAGGCAAACGGCATGCTCGTCTCGTCATTCAATGCAACAAAACATACAAAATACTCTCAAACCGGCTATAATACCCACTTTATATATAATAATGAGAAAATAAATCAAACGAATAGAAAAGCGACATGCAATTGCTTTTCTACCCCTACTAAGTCAGGTTCGACTTACCACCAGATTTTGGAGAGCTCACCAAGTGTATTCAAGTTCCTCTTATTCCCTTCAATTGGATCGCGGCAGGGGGCAGCGGGAGGTCAAGTTACGCTCGCCGTTATTTTTGGTTCCATCTACCGAACTGAGAGCTTAAGCTGCCCTGACGGGTAGATCTACTCCTTTATTTCGTATTCTCGGTTTAGCGTTGTCATTTTTCAAACGTTTATTTTTATGTGATATAATGTTGTACTTGAAATGTATGGCTGAGTCGTTTTGTTCGTTGTTTGGATGTATGTATTTTCTGGGATTGATTTGAAAGTAGATTTCGAAATCTGGAGAAGTGATTAAGGATAAAGTACAGTCAGCCACATTAGTAGCTAAACAAATTTCAAATGGCTTTTAAAATTGATTTGAAAAAATGCCTCGATGGTGTAGTTGTCTTACAATACGGCTGCGGTGCTGAGGTCTCGGGTTCGATGCCCGGGCCGGGCAAAGTGATATTGGTTTTTTCTACTCAGTATCAGCCTGGAGTCCGGAATTTATGCACGATGTGGCGTTGGTCTCGCCCCTTATCACATATGGGACGGAATACGTACGGCGATAAAGGTGTGCACTAGTTGCGCTTCTGCCTACCCCTTCGGGGATACAAGGCGTGAGTGTGTGTGTGTCTGTATCAACAGTCGTTTTTTCTTCACTAGAATGAACTTCATGGGGTTTACTTTATTTGAGATAAAGAAAAAAAGTTAACGTGTAAAAGCATTTTGAAGTTTTTGTTTGCTTAGCTACTTTTGCGGATGACTGCACAAATATTATTCGGATCTATTTCTTAAAGAAAAATGACAGTATATATTTCTCCAAACCTAAAATATGCAAAAAAGTTAATAACATTCTAGGTTCAGGCAAAACCGATACAATTAAAAACATACCTTATAATAAGTAACATTAAAAACTATTTAAAAGCGGCGAACCTTCAGAAAAACGTAGAATATTACAAAAAGTGCTGACCTCTAAGATAATTCCCTCAGAAGTAATAACTCACAAGATCGTAAATCATCTCGGAGCTATTACACTATTAAACCCTTCATAAATATTAGCTACCATAAATGTATGGGGTGATGTTTTCTTGTAGTTATACATGGTGTTCTCAATATCAGGGTGTAAGGGTCCAAATGTTTTATATAGTGGCCCGATTTTGATTTATTTATATTATATCTAAGTTCAAAATCGACCGTTCCTTAAGTTAGAAATGTATTTAAATGTATGTATGTATTTATATTTCGTGACATTGAATTTATGTAAGTCATTAATTAAATTCATCATCATCATCATCAGCCACATGACGTCCACTGCTGAACATAGGCCTACCTAAAGATTTCCAGACGGATCTGTCAAAAGATCTGTTAATTAAATTGTACTTGCTTATTACACAGGATTTCAAAATATGTAGAAGAGATTTATGAGAGAACAGAAAAAAGATTCCTTTGGAGTCAAAACAGACACTGAAAATAAAATTGTGGTTATTTTTTTAAATCTGCTATCATTTTTGATGTTTAATATCTCAGAATTCATTCCATTAATCAAGCAATACAATTAAGTACTTACCAAAAAATGAGCACCAAAATAACGGTCTAAATTCCGAGCAGCATTTTTTTCTCTTGACCCCGAGGCTATTCAAATAAAATCACGATTATAACAATATAATACCACTTTTCATAGGACACAATGGGGAGGACAGGCGGCACAATGAGCCTATTCATGCGAGAGGCTAAGTGGACCTCCGTAACGAGCCTCTCATGCTGTAAGGTCATTGGCAGTTGTGCTACGATATATTGGAAATGTTATTTTGTGTTCTAGTTGTTTTTTGGCGACGAATAAAATACTTTTCTTACGGATCAGTAATTGAAGTAATTGTATATTTATTTATGAATTCCTTACAACTATTTTGCAAGTAATATCCAATAGAATAGTGTAGTACAATAGTGACTATAATATTTCATTGTAACATATTTGTGAAGTCAAGTTTTGGATTATTTCATAGATTTTAATGATAATTCACATATAGCAGACGTAACACAAAAATGGTATCGGGTCACTGTCTTAAATTATATTATATACACAGACGCCTTATATCCCCGAAGGGATAGGCAGAGGCGCAACTAGTGCACCCACTTTTCGCCGTGCATATTCCGCCCCATAATGTGATAGAGGGCAAGCTTACCGACATATCGGGCAAAAATTCCAGACTCGGACTGATACTGAATTGAAAAACGCAATACAACGTGCCCGACCCAGGGATCGAACCCAAGACCTCAGCAATATATTTTTTTCTTTTTTTATTGCATTGAATGGCGAGACGAGCATGCCGTTCGCCTGATGGTAAGCGATACGACCACCCATAAACTGTAGCAACACCATCCAGCACCTTGACTTACAAAGTACTGTGTGGCGTTCCACTGCGCTCGTAATCCTGAGACATAAGATGTTAAGTCTCATTATGTCCAGTAGTTATACTGGCTACAATGTCCTTCAAACCGAAACACAACAGTGCATGCACACTGTTGCTTGGCGGTAGAAATAGACATTGCGATGGCACCCACCCAAACGGCCTCTTATATAATGAGAGACCTACCACGAGTAAAGTAAAAGTGATCTGTAGTTAAAATATTGGGAACACCATTTAATTGAACAATGGTCATTTTGTTATAATATAGATTCATTTTTGTTTCATAATATTATGATCACAAATCATTGATTTATTCAGTTTTTTATTCCAACTCTATTTTTATTGTGAGAGTTGCTGTGTTTGGCAGTTTGCCCTTAAAACCTCGATGCAATATTGAGTAGTTGCGGCTATGGCATCCAAACATGAGACTTTTTCAATAACTGTGTTTCATGTTTTATCAAAATAATCACTTAAATCAATTTGATTGTGCAATATCTAATAATTGCCTTTTCTTGGTGATTGTTGAATTAACAATTATGCCATAAAAATCATTAAAATTTTTAGTTTGAATCTACTTGTGATTTTTTGCTTTTGTGGTTTTTTTTTATTTGTGGCAAACAGCGGATACAAGTTACAATATTCCTGATGAGATACGCTTTTGGGCCGATAGTTTGCATGTTATTTCACCGGCCAATATTCGCTTTGGCCCTCGTGGGCCATGACGTCACCTGTCATTTAAGCGGACATCGATTTTACGCAGCGGCGCATAAGGTTCTAGATGTTCTAGTTTAAGAAAAAAATGACAGCTATCAAACTACTGAATAGTCAAGGATTAATTAACAATAATAACACGTTTACTATACATACTTCTATGTAGATATAGTTCTTCGTTTGAGGACAAAAATCACACCCAATAAACTCTTGAAGTCATTAAAATTGTACTCCTAATTTATCATTCCTAAACTAGTAATTCTAAACTGAATAATGTAGGGACATAAATATGTATGACACATAAACGATACGAAATTTGATAGTTGATACTATCTAAATCGGTGAACCATCCTGTGTATGATTTGTATTTTAGTTTGTGTTTCGGTTTGAAGGACATTGTAGCCAGTGTAACTACAGGACATAATGAGACTTAACATCTTATGTCTCAGGACGACGAGCGCAGTGGAATGCCACACAGTACTTTGTAACTGAAGGTGCTGCATGGTGTTGCTACTGTTTATGGGTGGTCGTATCGCTTATTATCAGGCGAACGGCATGCTCGTCTCGTCATTCAATACCATAAAAAAAGGTTTAATTTAGCTTTGTACACACAACGATATTTTAGCAAGTTGACAGTAAATTCTCAAAAGTAGTCATTCATAATGTCAGAAGAATTTTGAGTGTTAGCCATACTTAAAAGAAAATAATGAGATTGATTTGGGATAAACACGATTTGTTGGTAGGAAGCTAGATTATCTCTGAAGTAGTACTGAAGGTTACTTAATTTATGTCTGGAACTGATGTTTGCGATTTATACAAACACTAGAAGCGGTATTAATAAATCAATCTCAAGTTTGAGTTACATCTCAAGTAGACATAATGTATGGAACTATTAATACATTATGTCTACTTGAGATGTAACTCAAACTTGAGATTGATTTATTAACACCGCCCTAAGTGTTGCGCGCGGTTTTGCTCCGTGAGAGCTTCGGAGAAAGTCCCACTGCGTTATTTTCCGGGATAAATAGTAGGTAGCATATATACCAAGGCAGGTCTATCGGACTATGAAATTTCACCCAATTCTTTTATCAAAATTAAATCAAATGAAATGAAACCATTTATTCAAATCCATAAAATGTTACACATTACTTAGATTCAGTAAATTTTTACTCTACCACCAGTTCGGAAAGCAGTTTCCACCAGAGAAGAACAGGCAAGAAACTCTAGGGTTGCTCTTTTCAAAATCAGTTCAAGGTATAAATTAGGTACAGTGTATAATACAAAAAAAAATATATACAAACTTTATTTTGTTTAGAGCAGTTCATATATTTAATATTTTCATAAAAACAAATGTAGACGTTCCTTTTGATCAACATGTGTAATATTATACTGTTTACCCGTACCTCCTGCGGTTAAGCTCGGTACTGTCATAATTTATATATTTTTTAAGTAATGTTGTGTACATCTGTAATTGGTGCATGTATTAGTTTAAGCCTAAGTAAAGTGCATTAGAGTATTGAATATACATGTACTGTTGATCTACCTTTTAAATACATAAATAAATAAATATTTACTTGCATAATAATAAATTCTCAATTCCCATCCGCGAGTTTTTTTTTATTGCATTGAATGACGAGAAGAACATGCCATTCGCCTGACGGTAAGCGACAAGACCACCCATAAACAGTAGCAACACCATCCAGCACTTTAAGTAACAAAGTACTTTGTGGTATTCCACTGCGCTCGTCATCCTGAGACATAAGTATTTACACTGGCTACAATGTCCTTCAAACCGAAACACAACAGTTCAAGCACACTGCTGCTTGGCGGTAGAAATACGACATTGCGGTGGTACCCACCCAGACGGACTCTTGCATATGAGATACCTACCACCAGTAAACGTGTACAGTGTACAACCCTCTCAGGAATCACGAAATAATTTGATAATCGTTACTTGTCCAATACTGGTGTTATTGACGGTTACTACTTCTAAAAACATCCAGACATTTTCACAAACATTGGGATTTTTAATATTAAAAAGTTTATATAAAATTGGTCTCAGTGTTTACTGAACCTAAAACTTTTACTTCCATTACTCACTGCGCCACACGTCCGTCATATATAAATGATTGACCTATTTAAAGAGTATCAACTACGAACCTCAACCAATACTTTCACGTGCCAATTTCTAGAAAATTCGCTCCTTAAAAATTGCTATTTCATCAAATTAGAGTGAGCGTGATAAGGCTAAAAGTTCTTAAATTGTTTTCGTTGGCTCTTAGTTTAGTGGGACGATATTTATTTTGTAAATTTAGGTTCAACGCTTGGGCTAAATCTCGAACATTACATCTATGGTCATAATAAATTCTTACATTTTTGAAAGGATTTCCAAGCATGAAGAAATTGATAAATCTGTACTTTTTACCAACCTCTGAGAAAATTAAGTGAAGGGGGAATATCCTCTCCAATCGTCTCAATGATAACCTGACAGGCTGAGAAAGCTAATACTGCCATTAATTTGTAATGCAATGCAATGCAACCAGCCCTGTAATGGGTATATACTACCCACGGCTGAACATGGGCCTCCTCTATACTGAGAGGGATTAGGCCTTAGTCCACCACGCTGACCTAGTGCGGGTTGGCAGACTTCATATACCCTCGAAATTCTTATGGAGAATTCTCAGGTATGGAGGTTTCCTTGCGATATTCTCCTTCACCGTTAAAGCGAACGATACTTAATAAACAATACACACCTAACTTCGAAAAGTCAGAGGTGTGTGCCTTAGGTTTTGAACCTCCAGACATTGTCTCGGCAGACCGTTCCGTTCCCAACTAGGCTATCGTCCACTTACCTTTATTTTAATAAATAGTATTTTCTTTGCTAATGGATTGTTATTATTAATTAATAATTATGGGGAAATTGACAATTATATTTCTAACTTCTCCCTAAATTTCATTTTTATTAATTTCTTTGGGGTTAAAGACACAGTAAAAATAAATGAAATAAAATAGTTTATTCATCACGTAGGCGAACATAGTTGCACTTATGATAAGTCAAGATACAATAAATTAATAATAATAATTATTACAAAAAGGCACTTACGTAACTATTTATCATTATCCGAAGAAGAAAGGCAGAAAGAAACTCCAGGCTTACTTTTTTGTCATCATTTGTCCACTGAATCTTTATATATTTTTTTTCCAAGTCTTGCATACAAACTCAGATTAGTTATATAAGCTAATGCACACACATCACCATTAAACACACACACTCTCACGCCTATTATCCCCGAAGGGGTAGGCAGAGGCGCAACTAGTGTATCCACCCTTCGCCGTCAGTGCCGGATTAAGCAAGCGCGGGGCCCGTAGCAAATTCTTTCAAAAAGCCCTTGATCTGCTATGGGTTCTTAAGTATAGAGTGGTAAAAATACAATTCAATACTCAATACATTTATTTACTATCTATAGGTTACAATTTTGTGGGTAATGAATAGTGTAGTAAATTACTATAGGCGCTGTTAGGCTCGGACAATTACAAAAAGCCTTCTCAATGGCAATGTCAGGGAATCCCCGGTTAATTTTTCAGTGTTACCAACTTCGATCACAAATAATTTGCTTTGGCCGGGTGCCCATTGTACCGACAAGGGATAGGATACCTATCATTAGTTTAAAAAAAACACGCGTGAGACTCTCGCGTCTAGAATTTAAACTTCTTTTGTTCTGGAAATAGTTTATTGAATGCATTGCTTTTTATGTATTTGGTAATGATCCTACTATATCAGGATTACGAAATGTTTATGAAAAATTAAATTGGAGGAAATCTCTCTTGAAGTAATAAAAATTTTTTTTTAGTCGTAACTTCTATAACTCAATATACTTATATTCTAGAAAATAGATTTTTGGTATATGGTTACTAAATTATACTAAAAATAAAGTAGACTGTTAACTTTACAAATCAATAGATAATTTTAACAATTTAAATCGAGCCATTTAAATTCTGCTACACATCCACACTAAGTGTCGGGTAAGAGTGCTTGCATATGCGGCAGACTTTTTGTAGAGCTGATTATCAGGCCGACTGAAATTCTTCACGTTTATACAAGCAACTTTTTGTAGAACTTGTGCGTTTACTGTATGATATTATTTAAATTATTTACGCCAAGGAAATAATCGGGTACCGAGTGTCTTGTTTTGTGACATCAAAAAAATTCAACGTACCACATCTTAACAAGTTTCACTCAAAAAATTACGCTCAGGCAGAGATGAGTGGGTTTAAACATGCGGGGCCCCCTTTCGCGCGGGGCCCGTAGCAATTGCTACTCTTGCTACGTAGATAATCCGGCACTGTTCGCCGTGCGTATTCCGTCTCATGATGTGATAGAGGGTGAGCCCATCGCCATATCGGGCACAAATTCCAGACTCCGGGCTGATACTGAATAGAAAAACCTAATATCACTTTGCCCGACCCGGGGATCGAACCCGAGACCTCAGCTTTGAAGTCGTACTGTAATACAACTACGCTACCGAGGCAGTCAGCACATCGCCATTAAATTGGCACAAAATCCAATTGAAACAATTTAACAAACACTAAACACTACACTTAAAAATCATAATAAAATAATAGAACACGTAGAATTCGTAGAGACTTGCTGAGCTATAGATAATGTCATCCACGATGACGCCCCCCAGTAATTAGCCGGTCAATATTTGTTGGCAACACTGCAATTTTTTTTGTCACTAGAACCTTATGCGCCGCTGCGTAAAAACGATGTCCGCTTAATTGACAGGTGACGTCATGGCCGAATCTGGCCAAGCGAATAATGACCGATTAACCTAATCGCTTACAGTCGAAGTATATAACCTTGCGCTTGTATTTTAGCTCTGTTAACATTTCAATATTCCATGTCAGTCTCACAGCTGTCTTTTCAAATTTCTTATTAGAATCTTATGGGTAGGCGTGTAAAAACGATTCCCGCTTAATTGGTAAGTGACGCTTTGTTCCCCCGTGAACACGTTGCGAATAGAGATGGGTTAATACACAATTATTACCTTTGCCTGCCTCGGAGGCGTAGTTGTATTGCGTACGCGTTAAGAGTATGATTTGCGCGCTGAGGTCCTGGGTTCGAATCCCGGGTCGAGCCAAAAACATTGTGACTGGGTTTTCTATATTAAAAATTACTCAGTAGCAGCTCGGAGTCAGGAAGTTGGCGGTGTGATACCCCCGTGCCTCGGAAAGCACGTAAAGCCGTTGGTACTGCGCCTGATCTCTCGCCGGTCATGTCGGATTTCCGTCTCACCGGACTATGAGACTGAAGGAATAGCGAGTGCACCTGTGTATTGCGCACACACTTGTGCACTATAATATCTCCTGCGTACCTGGCTGATCTCCATTGAGATTGGCTGCTGTAGCCGAAACTGGCTAGGAGGATTACATTACCTATGAGGGCACATGCACAATAAGATGAATTATAGAAGGCGCCTTACCTCGCGAAAGTCCTGTTAATAAATTGTGGGACGCGTCTTCATAGATAACATTTTCTATTCACCGTTCTGTGTCATAAAACGCGTGCCAATCCTGGCTTATAAGAGTTGCAGTGGCGAGTGTGAGAATGGGATAGTCTCGTATCTTGCCCCAGTCGAGCTGTGCCAGTAGACAAAAATTGCCTATAAATAGCTAGTATAAATATATTTTACTGGTGGTAGGTCTCTCATATGTAAGAGGCCGTCTGGGTGGGTACCACCGCAATGTCTATTTCTACCGCCAAGCAACAGTGTGCATGCACTGTTGTGTTTCGATTTGAAGGACATTGTAGCCAGTGTAACTACAGGACATAGTGAGACTTAACATCTTATGTCTCAGGATGACGAGCGCAGTGGTACGCCACACAGTACTTTGTAACTCAAGGTGCTGGATGGTGTTGCTGCTGTTTATGGGTGGTTGTATCGCTTACCATCAGGCGAACGGCATGCTCGTCTCGTCATTCAATGCCATAAAAAAAAATTGCTAGAAAACTTCCAATACATCTTGACGCATTACCTTGCCAACAGACCGAGTTTTTATATCTAATTTCAATTTTACGACGGTGAAATTGTGCTTTTGGGGCAGTAAATAAAATACGGCGGTTACGTCTCGGTTATTGTGGTCATAAATTCTAGAATTTGTGTTAAATGCTTATTTGCTTATAGCTATTAATATTCGTCGTTAAGTCTTCAATACTAAAAGGTATTTCAACGCTATTTCTAGACTATTCCTAAAGCAGTAAATAAATGCACTCACGCGCATAGTTGTAACCTCATACTAAGGCGTCGCGCACACGCTGTTAAATTGTTGCCAATAGAAAGAAATGAAAGAAAGAAAGAAATTAAATTTATTTGCAACAAACACAAATTATACACGTATAAAATAAAAACAGATAAAAAACACTTTGCTGCAAACAGGCTCCAACTCAGCAATATGTTGGCAGTACAGCCAACGCTGGTCTTCCGTTGGGCCGTTTGATATGATTGTCACGGAAGACAAAAAACTTTGTATAATAAAATAAAATAAAAATAAAATAAAACAAACAAAATGACATAAAAAATAATTAGAAGCTAAAATAAAACTAAATCATATTATCTAAAAACAACAACACTATTAATTAATTTACAACACTAATTAACACACAGACAAGAGCGATTGTGTAGACATCTGTTACCCACTACACTATGAAACCACTACACAATAAACACTACACTATGAAACTGGCCGTTGCTTCTGCAACTTAAACAGCTCACAGTTTCGTAATAGTATAGTGTTTGTCAGCAACATTTTGACCTGCGCGACGCTTATGATACAAGCCTTGTTTGTATACTTGGTACTTGGTTATTTAATAAATTTGAATTTGAATTTGGAACTACCAGCGTTCCATCCAGGGTAGCCAACTTTTGTACGAAATATTTTAAACTGCTTCACAATTTAAATTGAGATTTAAATAACTGCGGAGCACTTTATTTCGATAATAGAAAGAGCATCGATAGCCTAGTTGGGTATCTGAGGACTGTCAAAACGAAGGTTCGCAGGTCGGGCCTATTGCCATTAACCGGACACATTTCCAGACTCCGAGCTGTCAATAAGTAGAAAAATCCAATATCACTTTGTCCGACCCGGATTCGAAACCGAGACCTCAGCGCGATAATCTTACAAAAACACCTAGTTAACATGCTCTAAAAACTCTGCATTAAATTTTAATACAATTGTCATCGTGATTCTATCGCCATATATCAAGAGGGAGGTAAACGAAGCAGTCCCGAGGCCTACCCGCTTCAGTCCCTCGGAGGGATGGATGTAATTAAATAAAAAGTTTGCCTACCTTCTATACTTAGCTTGCAGAATACGTAATATAGTTAATATCAATTCTCGGTGAGTTAAGCCTATTGGTTATTAAGTTTGTACAGGTGTTGCTCGTGACTTCGCCTGCGGATCTTTCCTGGGCAGAAAACTGACTGTTCTCCGGGATGAAGTAGATGTTATCTATTTTTTTTTATTGCATTGAATGACGAGACGAGCATGCCGTTCGCCTGATGGTAAGCGATACGACCACCCATAAACAGTAGCAACACCATCCAGCACCTTGAGTTACAAAGTACTGTGTGGCATTCCACTGCGCTCGTCATCCTGAGACAAAATATGTCAAGTCTCATTATGTCCAGTAGTTACACTGGCTACAATGTCCTTCAAACCGAAACACAACAGTGCATGCACACTGCTGCTTGGCGGTAGAAATAGACATTGTGGTGGTACCCACCCAGACGGTCTCTTACATATGAGAGACTTACCACCAGTAAGTATCTAGGGAATTATCTACATGTGTACCAAATATCTAAATCCATTGGAAGGTTGTAAGCATACTTCGAATAAACATCTGAACAACTTAACATGATTTGCGTTCATATCAGTAAGATCAGATGTTTCTAGTCAAAATTTTAAATTAATATTTTTGTTAAAGCATGGTCCTTATCCTTAGCATTCTTATGTCTTGGATAACGATATTTTTGACAGCTACCCCTTCCACCAAATTTCAAAGCGTTATTATATTATAGTAAGTTACTATTGCGCCAATTTGGAAATTCTTTTTCCTTTAGATTTTGAATAGCATACATTTTTCATAATTGTATTGAAAAAAAGGAGTCAACTACCTTAATGATCACAACACAACGAAATTTGTTTCGGTGCAGGGAATAAAACCTTGGATTTCTGTTCAAAGCCCACCCCTGCATCGCCTTTTATTCTTCGTGTATTTATTTAGGACAGCCTGAATTGCATTTCTGCGCTTCGGGAAATCTTGGTTATTTTTAAATTTAATATAAGATCGGCAAACGTGTGTAGGCAGTTAGATCTACGACATACTTTATAGGCTTGTACACCCACGTACTTACGTTTATATTTAGAATCACTGACTGCCTTGATGGCGTAGTTGTATTACGGCACGACTGCAATGTTGAGGTCTCGGGTTCGATCACCGGGCAAAGTGATATTGAGTTTTTCGATTCAGTATCAGCCCGGAGTCTGGAATTTGTGCCCGATATGACGATAGGCTCGCTCTCTATAACAATGTGGGACGGAATATGCACGCCGAAAAGTGGGTGCACTACTTTCGTCTCTGCTTACACCTCCGGGGATAAAAGGCGGGAGGATAAATGTGTGAATGTATTTAGAATCAGGAAAGAATAAGGGCTTGTGTCACAGATTTGAAGTACATTTTGTTTGACATCTATCGTATTAAACAGCTAATGCAGATAGTAGTCGTTCTATTACCATTTATTTAGGAGCATAGATTAGAGTGTGACTTTCGTATTGGGTCGACTTATACTTATTATGTCGTGTAGCATTTATGAGCAAGTGTTGAAATCGGCCCACAGTATAATACTTTAGATATAGTGTTAGTTATTTTTGAAATTTTTCAATTTTCTCAGGGTAGAAAACCTGTATTAAGTGTCACCTAACAGCAGACCCTTCGTAATATTGATGAAATGAAATGAAATAATTTATTGTATCTGTAAATTTTATAATGTTCTTAGCAACTGCAAAGCGAATGCTTCTTATAGTAGTTTGGCTCTCGCATCGAAAACCACTACTTAACTGATCTTGAATTTAGATGCAGAATTAAAGTTAACGATCGCAAAGACCACTTTCATTGTAACGAAATTAACTATCTGAATCCTATAAGACTACGGATTATTATATAATTTATCACTTTATATCAGATATTACTGTATTTCCAAATGTCTTCTTTCAAATGTTGACACCTTGCACTGCTAATATAAACCATAAAAAGCAATATTAAAACTCTTTTTTCTTTCCCACAAACTTGCCTCGAAATGTCGTACGCAAATAGCGTAGACTGTACGGCGCCGGAAAGTTATCGATCATATGTAATTACCCTCGTCCTTCCCTGGCCGGCCCGCCATTACCAATTTCAACCTCCTTGAATTTTGATTTAGGAAATTGGTTTTGTTCTATGGCCTTTGATGTCGAGGGTTTCAAGGTAACACCCATATTTACTAAGGTTACTTATCGCTTTACAGGTCCTTAAAATACAGTTGTTCGTTAATAGAGGGGAGAAAGAAGTAAATGGGTCTGTCATACTATACCAGCCCTGTATTATATACTGGACTGAGCACGGGCCTCCTCTACTACTGAGAGGGGTTAGGCCGTAGTCCACCACGCTGCCCTAGTGTGCGTTGGCAGACTTCACATACCTTCGAAATTCTTATAGACAACTTCTCAGGTATGCAAGTTTCCAGACGATTTTTTTTCTTGGCCGTTAAAGCGAGCGATAATTCACAAAAAATATGATACTAAATGGGTCACCAGGAGGACACCGGCGCCCAAAAACATTCATAAAACTGAGGAATCATCGATGCTTTGCTTTCAGGTAGAATATACTCTTTTCTTGAAGTCTCTAAATTGGACTTAAATGTCTAAAATAGATATTTACTGGTGGTAGGTCTCTCATATGTAAGAGTCCGTCTGGGTAGGTATCACCGCAATGTCTATTTCTACCGCCAAGCAGCAGTGTGCATGCACTGTTGTGTTTCGGTTTGAAGGACATTGTAGCCAGTGTAACTACTGGACATAATGAGACTTAACATCTTATGTCTCAGGATGACGAACGCAGTGGAATGCCACACAGTACTTTTTAACTCATGGTGATAAATGGAGTTGCTACTGTTTATGTGTCGTCGTATCACTTACCATCAGGCAAACGGCATGCTCGTGTCGTCATTCAATGCAATAAAAAAAAAGAGACATACAACCATAGCCGCAAATCTGATTTATATTCAAAAGCAATCTCTATCCTGTACAACAGTAACTTAAAAATAATACGTGTGAAGTGGACGATAGCCTAGTTGGGCATGGAACAGTCTGCCGAGACAATGTTCGAAAGGTTCGGAGGTTCAAAACCCACGGCACACGCCTCTAACTTTTCGAAGCTACGTGTGGGTTTGCTGTAACCTGAGAATTCTCCATAAGAATCTCGAGGGTATGTGAAGTCTGTCAACCCGCACTAGGCCAGCGTGGTGGACTAAAGCCTAAAACCCTCTCAGTTATAGAGGAGGCCCGTGCTCAGCAGTGGGCAGTACATAATACAGGGCTGATTGCATTGCATTGCAATATGGTGTACAATATGATCTGAATAATTTGTAAACAGCTGTTACAATGTTGAATACAAAGCAAATATAATGCAATTGATATAGCGAACTGTTGATTGTTTGTGAAGTGAATAGGTATGTACACAATTATTAAATTATGTTAGACGTCTTAAATCAGTTTTGGAACGAAGTTCCTTATCGCGCGTTGTGAAAGGGGGCTAGACGGAAAAAATTCTCACGAAAAGTTGTCACGACACTTTTTGCTATTATCTTACTAATATGAACCTTAAATACAATGCGTAGAAGCTATAATTCTTGAAACGAGTATATTTTTATTTATTTTATTTATTAAAGTCATTAAAACCATTTCTTACTAATCTAATATGAACCTTAAATACATTGCGTAGAAGCTATTTCCCCAGCGTTGGCACGGCACGAGTACAAAAGAATCGAAGGTAACATTCTTTTTTCAAATTTTGTTGATTTATTCTACTTTGGTTACTGACATTTATCAATAACAAGACTAAACGTGCTTTGCTCGCGTTTAAAAATCTACTTTATGTGGTAAGCGTAAGATCGAGTTTGTGTTTACTCAATCAAAATTTGTTATAAAAATGCTATGCAATAGGTTTACCACGGCAGTCTCTGAGTGCCACACGTATTTATTTGTTTTTTTCTCTAGAAACTTATGTATTGGAACGGAAATAGGAAAATATTTATATATTTATATATATACACACTCTGTTATATAATTAAAATTTTATTACAATTCCTTCACTAATTAATCGAAAGGAACTTCGTTCCATCCGGGTGTCCCTTGACACCTCTCATTTTTTTTTTGATAGTGTATTGCACACAACGGACAATAAAACGACGCGCAGATTCTCACCTTTTGACTCAAAAACACTACACTACTATGAAATTGTAAGTTGCTTCAGCAGCTTCACATAGTTGTATCAAACAGGCCGGCATGATTGTGTCAACTGGTGAAAGATACTTATATTTATGGCTCGACTCTATCTGGATCCCTCTCCCCTTATCATCAGGTGCAGGTCACATTGTCGTGCTTATATAAAAAAATAATTACTAAAAGTAGTTTCGGTAGCCAGTTGAGAGCGTCTGCGCGCCGCCTTACATATTGAAGTACCTCCCTACCTCAGCCTTTATACCCAGTCAGTAAACCAAGGAGGCGATAATAATAATAAGTAATATATAAGGTAATATATTATGTTAATAAATTGAGTTCGTATTAATGTTGCTACGTCGACGCCGACTTCAAATCATAACTTACTTTTATTGGGTTTCTTGAAATATAATATTATGCTATATTTTTTCTCTAGAAATGGGTATATCAATCATTTTGCTGGTATGGCAATGTCTCTATGATCTTGTTGCTAACTTTTAATTCCACTTAATATTATCCAAATCCAATGTTTGATAAATGCAAATATTTTCACTAATATTCTTCAATTATTGTTTTGTATTTACGACCAGTTGCCTAACGTTAACCCTTTCAGTCTCGAGGAAAATCGTCCAGAAAATTAAGTGCTGACCGGCCTGGGAATTGATCCAAAGACCTATGCCCCGCCCATATATCTATACTGCCACTAAATGAAGGGAGCGCTAGGTAAGGCTCGTACAAATTACATCAGTGACCTACCAAAATTACACATTCCGTCTTGAGCAGCCGTCTCGGACGGACCTATTGTTGTCGTAGCGTAAGCTCCGACACTTTAATCCCTCCGAGTACCTGCTCGGTCGGACCGTAGCGACCTCGCTACACGCCAAAAGCCGACAGGGAACAATAGGACTATTGTCCTATTGTTACCTGAAAGCTTTTCGGGCTAAACCGCGTCCTTCTCAGGACAGGGTTTCGCCCAATCTACACGTCACAGTATTTATTGCCCCTTCAGGGCTAGCTCGGTGGTTAACCTACCGGTGTGAACAAGCCGAGCTAGCGGTGACCCGGCCACGCGCTGCGCCCCTTCAGGGCAAAGCAAAGCCGGACGGGTGCGGGTTTGGAGGCTGTGGAGACACACCACAGTTTCCGCCGCATATCGCCTTCCCTACCTTACCCTTCCCATAAATCCATCCCGTGTATCGGTTGAGCGTGCGGTCCTCGGACCAATACCGCTTACGGTACACGGACTGTTAGGAACCCTCTTTGCACAATAAGACTGGCAAAAGGGAGTACAAGCTTAGGGCACACCTAATTTAAGTACACCCCCCCTCGCCTATACCCGGCGAGGAGGGCCACACACGCACTCACCCCCGGGCACACCCACCCGGGGACGTAGTAGTAAATTCACCTACCGCGTCCGCGATCCGCGACCGAACGTTTGTGTGATAGCCGCCTGGTTTCTTGTGCGTTCTTTGACAGGCGGAACACACCCGGGGATAGTGAACGCACACGCGGTCCCCAAAAAATCAACTAGCAACTATGGACGTGGACCCAGCCACAAAAATGGCCGGCTCCACGTCCATGGATCCGGAACCCTTCATCGCTCCCGGCATCACGCTGTCGGCGATGAAGGCTGCGCTACGTAAGTTGGTAGTCCTGGACTCAGAGTTCAGAGACTACATGTCCATGTTGCTCCACAACGTCAGGGAGCAACTATCTGAACCCGCGACCCCGTCCCCACCAGTGTCGTCCGAGGCCCCGGCCGCTAGCCAAGCGACCGAGGCCACGGACGACTCTGCGATGGAGACCACAACGACGGGCTCCCTTAAGCGTCCCGTCCCTTCTTCTTCTTCCTCCTGCGAATCGCAGGCGGAAGAATCGTCATCGGAACCCGATGACGATGGCTTCACGGCTGTGAAGCGTGGGAGGAGGAAGAAGAGGGCGGTCGCTGCCGATAGTGTCCCCGCGCCTTCTGCGCCTTCAGCGCCTTCAGCGCCGTCTGCGCCTTCAGCACCCCCCGCATCGGCGTCGACGTCGTCGCCACCGCCGCCACCAACCCAACCTAAGGCTAAAAAGCCCCCGCGACTGAACCTTCAGTTGCCAGCTAATATGACCATTAAGGACATATTCGTTGAGCTGCGCCGGCAGCAAATCAATATCTCATCCAACTCGTGGAATAAAATCCACAAGCTTCTTGCCCTGCAGCCCGCCTCAATCGCGGACCACAGAGCGCTGACCAAATTCCTGGACTCCAGGAAATACCATTATTTCACTTTTGCTCTCCCGGACGAACGTCGCTTCCGCTACGTCATCCGGGGGATTCCTGTCCAAATGTCTGCCCAAGAAGTCAAGGATGGTCTCCTTGAGAAGGGCATTTCAGTCTTAGAGGTGCACAGGATGCACCGTCAGTCCCGTGCCTCCCGGCCGGGAATTCAATATGAGATGGTTCTCGCCATCTTACAATCCTCGGACGACGTTAAACGTCTTTACGAGATTAAGGATATCTCCGGGCTAGGCGGCTTCACCGTCGAAACCCCTCACAAATCAGGTCAGGTAGGGCAGTGTCACAACTGCCAAAAATACGGCCACAATTCCCGTGGCTGTCGCCTCCCCGCCAGGTGCGTCAAGTGCCTCGGCGAACATGGCACACTAGAGTGCCCCCGTCCCAAAGATAGGACTCAGTGCACGGAGCCCCCTTCGTGCACCAACTGTAGGCAGACGGGCCACCCCGCCAACTACCGCGGGTGCCCTAGGGCCCCCAAAAAACAGTCCAGAGCTCCCAAAGCTCTAGCCCCTCAGGCAGCCCCACCAGCTTTCAAGCTGGCACCTGCTCCGGTGCGAAACCCGTGGTTCCCACCCACGGCACGCCCGGACCCCCGTCTTAAGGCCCACGGCGGAGTCACTCCCGCCACCCCGGCCACAACTCCAAAACCCCCTCATCCGTCCCCTTCGGCTACCGCGGCTCCCCCTTCGGAGGCAGCCCAGCCAACTCCAACCAAACCCAAACCCAAAACCCGCCAGGTGGCGACGACGCCGGCGTCGAACAACTCTGCGGAAACAGTCTCCGCCCTCCTATGTTCTCCGGAGATCATGCGTCTCCACGGCAAAATTGCCGAACTCTCCGCTCTCCTCGCCCGCTCTGGGGACGAGGAGCACGAAATCCTCGCGGAAATTTACCTGACACAAAATAAAATTTACTGGGCCATCAACAACGCCGTGCGCCTTCCGTCGTCATCATAAATGGCGAACAACAGCGCGGTGCATCCCCCTAAGCGGACCAAACCTCGCTCCCTCAGAGTGGGGTTTTTCAACATAAATGGTATTCGCGGCCAGCGTGCCGAACTCTCTGATTTTGTCCGCACAAATAACTTAGACGTTTTCCTCATCCAGGAAACGTTCCTCAAACCCGCCCATCGCAGTCCCAATATCTCTAATTTCAACCTGGTACGCAACGATCGTACCAGTGGCCCGTTTGGAGGCACACTCATTTATTTCAAAAGGTCCCTGCACTGCATACCCCTAGACCCCCCTGATAGCTTGAGGAACATTGAGGCTTCAGTTTGCAGGCTAGCTATGACAGGACATCCGCCGATCACCATCATATCGGCCTATCTCTCGCCCTCTAAGGAGCTTCACTCCGATGAGCTCAAGACCCTATTGGAAATGGGGGACTCCGTCATTCTGGCGGGGGACCTCAACGCCAAGAACACTCTCTGGGGCTGCAACTCGACCTCTGGGAGAGGGGCCGCCCTGGAGAGCTGTCTTGAAACAATAGATATGAGCATACTGGTTCCTTCCGAACCTACCCACTATAGCGCAATTGACGACGAGTACCGACCCGACATACTCGACATAGCGCTCGTAAGGAACGTAAGCCTTCGCGTGCGTTCCATGCAAGTGCTACAAGAGTTAGACTCTGACCACAGACCTGTGATCCTAGATCTAGCCCCCCAAAACTGTCCAACAGACACAGGTCCTAACGTTCCGATGAAGGTGAAAACGAATTGGCGCCTCCTAGGCACCAAACTCGCGGACACCTCATCCACAGATCTTTCCGCGATTCCGACCAACATCGTGACTCCTGAGGAAACGACCAGCGCGATACGCTCCTTCACCAACCACCTGCAAAACGTCCTGAGCGAAAGCTCCGAGAAGGTGCCTGAGACTGTCCACAGTCAATGGCAACTTCCCGACGACGTGCGAGAGGTGGTGAGGTTGCGTAACTCCACGCTCAGAGCCTGCGCGACGAGCCCCACCCCGGAACGACGACATCTTGCGCGCTACCTCCAACGTGAGGTTAGACGTCGCATAAAAGAGGTCGTCGATTCGAGATGGGAATCTCGCCTAGCAGAACTCGACCCGACACATCAGGCCTTTTGGCAACTGTGTCGCTCCTTCAGGAGAAACGATGTGACCTCCATGCCTCCGCTCAATCGCCCGAATCAACGGCCGGCGTTCGATGACGACGAGAAAGCGGAACTTCTGGCCTGCAGTCTGGAGTCTCAATGTTCTCTCTCAACGATACCCGTAGACCACGACCATCTTGTTGCGGTTAATTCACTCGTCGAAAGTAGGAACGCGGTCCGGCCACCGCCGATCTCTAACTCGAACGAAATAATCTACATCGACGTCGACCCGGACGTCGACCCGCCGCCGCCCGATCCCCTTGCACCGGTGACAATCGAAGAAGTCATCGATCTGATCAAGGCACTCAAACGTCGTAAGGCCCCCGGGGGCGATAGGATACCCACTCGCATGATCAAGATGCTCCCGGAGCATCTGGTCAAAATCCTTACCGCAATTTATAACGCCGCGTTTCTTAACTGCCTCTTCCCAGAGGACTGGAAGGAGGCAGTTGTGATAGGCATCCATAAGCCGGGAAAACCCGCATTCGAGCCATCTTCCTACAGGCCTATCAGCCTGCTTAGCACTCTGGGCAAAATATACGAGCGGATCGTCCTCGACCGCCTCAAAATTGTCGCCCACAATAATAATTTGATCCCCCCTGAACAGTTCGGTTTTCGCACCAGGCACAGTTGTGTCAACCAAGTGCTCCGCATCACGGAGCACGTTCATGATAGATTCCGCGCCGGCATGCTAACCGGCGCCATCTTTTTCGATATTGAAAAAGCATTCGACAGGGTGTGGCACAACGGCTTGCTCTTCAAGCTGTACACTCTCAACGTGCCCACTCATCTCGTGCACATCATACGAGAATTCCTGTCGAATCGTGGATTCAAATATCGCGTGGAGGGAACTCTTTCTTCCCGACACTCCATCACGGCCGGAGTCCCGCAAGGCTCCGCCCTCTCCCCCTTTCTTTTCTCGCTGTACACCAGCGACATCCCGAAACCGAAGAACGCCCATCTGGCGCTCTTCGCTGACGACACAGCAATCTACGCTTCACGTAGAGACCCTGACCAAGTGGTGCGCATTTTGCAGACCGCCGCCGACCAGCTCGGTGAGTGGTTTCGCAAATGGCGAATCACCGTCAACCCCACCAAGAGCCAGGCCATCCTTTTCACTCGGAAAACGAGGTCCCAAGTGGCTCGCACCTCAGTCCGCATGTCCGACCAGGTCATACCCTGGAAGGACAAAGTCAAATATCTAGGAGTGATCCTTGATCAGAAGTTGACCTTCTTGCCACACGTAAACGCGGTACGCGCGCGAGCCGCATTCGCGATGAGTCAATTGCATTGGCTCACAAACAAAAAAAGTAAAATGTCCATCCGCAACAAGATTAGGATATATACCGCGTGCATTAGGCCCATAATGACGTACGCGTCACCCGTATTCGCTCACATACCGCCCGCTCGGCTGAAGCGTATGCAGGTGTTGCAAAACAAATTTCTCAGATACGCTCTTGGTGCCCCGTGGTACGTTCGCAATCGCAACCTCCACGTGGACACCAACATGCCGACCATCAGGCATTTCATGCACAACATCAGCAAGCGCTACTTCGATCGGGCGGAAAAACATCCGAACACGCTAATCCGTAAAGCGTCAATTTATACTCCATTTGACCGCGCCAAATGGAGACGGCCGCGTTCAGTACTGACAGATCCAGAGGACGAAATCACTCTGGCAATACGTGAGAAAAACGAGTTTCTAAAACTCATACACTCCACAAGACCGCAGTTCCGTCCTCGCCGTCGAGGACCTCGCCGCGTTCCCCGTCGCCCTCCCGACCCCCATGACAGTTCCGGCCCGGGTGCCGATGTAAACAACCCGAACTGATAGGATTAGGAAAAATCCTTCCCCCCCACTAATCGTTGAATGTCTCATATTCTCCCCTCAGCGACCGTCCTGAGCCGAGGCTCGTAACCCGTTAGGGGGTTGCCCTCAGCATGGTTGCTTAAATTCAGGGTTGCGAGCGCACCAGCGTTCACCCTAAAGACCGGTGTGGCCAGAAAAGCCGACCCTCGTCAGGCTACTGGCAGAATAGTCAGGGACAAAAAAAAAAAAAAAAAAAAAAAAACCAAAATTATAAACCTCATGCCAGCCAACCAGTGAAGTACATTAGGTCTAATTTGCTCTAAAACGGAACCTAAATGAGAATAAGGACAACATTGACCTACAAAACTTCTGAACAAGCTGGTACATTTAAAAATAAAAGTGTCTGTTTAACCCAATCCTTTCTCACATTAAGTGTGAAACAAGAACAATATCTCAAAGTAGTAAGTAGCTTAGCATACCCATTAGTTCTACGTGATGCTTTACACTAATAACATTTGCGACTTTACATAGAGTCGTAAACCGACGCTTTCGATCCTTTCTGGGACCTCTTAATGATACGTCTCTGAAATTCTGTGAGAGTATTTTATGACTAAACAAAGCGAGTTCCCGACTTGGATTTTTAGAAGTTGCTCGAAGCTCGAGAGCTTTTTGACGGAACCGTAAAAGTGAGCTTTTAGGTTAAGAGATGAGGTACGAAGCTGGAGAAGCTAATTATGTTTTATGATTTAATTTGAAATGTGCTGTAGACTTCGACCCACGTATTTTATAAGCTCTAGCTTTTGTAAAATTTCTGCATCTCTTCTCCCGGGATCAATCTACACTCTACAGCCAATGAAAATACCAGCATTTTTACCATCGTTGAATTTTGAACTATAATGCATTTACTATAAGGTTCAATGTAATTACCTTCAATACCATCAGATCCAAGGGTAGCCGTATCGACATAACGATTTCAAAGTCCGATTAAAAAGTACCGATACGATTACACCGAAATTGACTGACAAAATGAAGATCGAATAGACAGTTAATCGCATCGGTAGGACTTTACGATCGTTAATTTATGAAGAGACTACCGTCCCTCGTTCTGGTGGAAGTATTGAAGATAATTACACTGAACTTTATGATAATTTCATTATAGTTTAAAGTCCAGTGATGGATAAAATATTAGTCGTTAACTTGTGCCGATATTGAAATAAAACTACTAAACGGTTTTTTCGTGATAAATTTGTTTAATTTTTATTCCCGACGTTTTAAAAAATCTTTGCAGACTTAGGTAATGGTCACGGGGCAAAGTTGTGAGAAATGTGAGAGAGGTATTGGTCGTCTGAAAACTTAAAGTTATTATATCTACCTTCATTATTCAAACACAAATATTTAAAAAAAAAATGTTTTTGTAGACGGTCACTGTGTCTTGAGGTCTTATGTCGAGTCTACCAACAAAACTGTCAGGATAAAACCACAAGTTGACCCTGGCAGATCAGCAACTCTGTACATAAGTCGAGGGAACATTAAAGCCGAGTAAACAGCGACACTCACGGCATTAAGGCCGTTAGCGAGCGCAAACGGCAATACACGCGCTAATTTGATAGGTGCAGACAAACGGGCGGACATTTGGACATGGTTTATGTTTCGAGCTGATGGCGAGTGGGTTAGAAAGGTTTTAAAAGGAAAGGACGACCGACTGTTTTTTATGAAGGGGAAGGTAGTTGTTGAAGGTTTTTTAGCGGATGATGGAACAGATCATACCAGAAATTAAAATTACGCCAAATAGATGATGTCAACTTTACAGTAGAAATGTTTAAAGAGAAACATAAGATAACTTTTCGAAATATTGTGAGCTTATAAAAGTAAAAAAATATGCATTAAAATATAAATAGGCCGAAAATCGATTAGCATAGTATTTATTGCTGGCATCAAAATGGGCCAAGTGATGATACCGTCAGCCATCTGCACTATTAGAGTTTAGATTCACTGTTTGCATAACTCGTTCTTATAGAGGTGCCATCTGGTATTTGCTCGTTTCCTTCCTCTACTTACTGCTTACCAGATAGTGTTCTAGCCTAGTGTGTGACATTAGTTGTACTCTTTAGATTTATGCCTCGTCTCCTATAGTCTATAAAATCTACATAATAGACTCTTGTGCATCGTCTTCTACCGTGTAATTGTTTTTGGGATCCCACTTTAAATCGTCAAGTTAATAAATATTGCTTTTGGTTCTTCTATTATATATTTTTTCAAACCTCCCCTCGTTGGTCCCTCGGCCCTCAAAAGACATTAAGCCTACGACACGCCCACCACGCTTATATCGCTTTTGTCGCGTCATGTGCGACTCAACCGAGTTTTCTATTTTGTGTCGGCTGATTCCTATTTCGGGAAACGGCTTAATGGAATTCATCCAGTACTAAGCTAGGTTATTTTGAGAACAGAGATGATTTTATGTTTATGAAAACGGTTGGTGTGTACGTGACAGCGTAGTTGGGATGTTAAATGAGGTTCTGGGTTTTCTCATGTCACACAAAATTAGGGCTAGTTTTTAGTGGCCTCGGATTGTAATTTGTTTAGGTCATATTGCTGCTTGATTTAATTTTAGAGGAAGCTTGGAGAAATTGGAGTGCACTAGTTGAATCCCTGCCTAATCCTTCGAGGTAATAAGTCGTGAGCATTGTTTGTTACTTATATGGTTGGCAGCTTACATCAATTACAAAATACATGTTTATTATAATGTATGAGTTTGTGAATATATAGGCTAAGAGTAGATAAATCTTGATGGTCTCTTCAGTAAATGCTCGCGAAAATTTATGGCAGAAGTATCTTGAGTTTATTCTTAATTTTAAAGGACATCATGGTTTGATCTTAAAGAATAGTTTCTATGGGGATTATGGATAACATAAGTAGTATTTATTTAACCATTGAAAATCTATCATCTAGTAGTTGTTTTTATTATAACGGCCCCTTATGCTGCCATTTCCTCCATTACTTTATTTTTATCTAGCATTTGCTCGCGGCTCCGCCCGCTTGAAATTTTTTTCCGAAATTAAAGTCCCTCTTTATATTTTCCCGGGATAAAAAGTACCCTATATTACTCGCTGATAATGTAGCTTTATATTGGTGAAAGAACTTTTAAAATTGTCCAGTAGTTTTTGAGTTTATTCGTTACAAACATAAACAAAATAGCATTTTTTATCACAAATTTTGATTGACTAAACACAAATTTGATCTAACGCTTACCACATAAAGTAGATTTTTAAACGCGAGCAACGCACGTTTAATCTTGTTATTGATAAATGTCAGAAATGCAATGGTCATCACAACCAAAGTAGAATAAATCAAAATTTGAAAAAAGAATGTTACGTTCGATTCTTTTGTACTCGTGCCGTGCCAACGCTGGGGAAATAGCTTCTACGCAATGTATTTAAGGTTCATATTAGATTAGTAAGAAATGGTTTTAATGACTTTAATAAATAAAATAAATAAAAATATACTCGTTTCAAGAACTATAGCTTCTACGCATTGTATTTAAGGTTCATATTAGTAAGATAAAAAAGATGTCAGGTTATTTTCGTTACGGAATTTCTGGATTCGGTCTCCACGCTCAAGGCCCGCGATAGAAGCTATGCAATAGCTTAAAAACAAATCGTTCCTCTTTATAATATCAGTATAGATGAAACATTGAAATCTCCGAAGCTTATTTACAAAATATAATCTTTTTAACAACATCTTCGGAACGGATATACCAATGACTGGAAAATGCAAAATTCTTACTTAAAAACCAACACAGAACATTGTTTTCAATAAACCCTTTTAAAAATAAAACCTGCGGGTAGGCTTTAACTGAATTACTCATAACGTGCACGGCAAACGACTTTAGGCTTTACACTGGTGCATTAAAGTTGTTTTTACGCAACCATTTTATATCAATGCTCACAAGGCTCCAGGGAATTTGCACGTTTACCATTTTCATGTTCACGGATCTTCCATTTAAAACGGTTTTGTAGTTCGAGGTTGATACGTCAAGTGAAACGTAATGGGCGACTTTTAGATGGCGCTAAAATCAATATTAACTTCATATCAATTTTAGAAAGCATCTTATTAAGGTACCTTTCATCTTTTAGTACACTGGATAGAGCATCTATAGAATTGCAGTCAGATTTATAATCCTACTAATATTATAAACGTGAAAGTTTGTAAGTATGTATGTTTGTTACTCTCTCACGCAAAAACTACTGAACGGACTTCGATGAAATTTGGCACACGGGTAGATCATGTCCTGGATTAACACATAGCCTACTTTTTATCCCGGGAAAACTCATTCACGCGGGCGGAGCCGCGGGCAAAAGCTAGTATATCATAAAAATACCTACAGCACAAACTTACTTAGGTTCTTATTGGACTCTAATTAAATTAATGACCTTTTAGAATATTATATTTTATTCCATAATTGACATTGTCGCCATCTTTGTGTTGGTGGCAAAGCGGCGTAAATGGCGACGAACGGAGATGTCCCGTATTCAAATCCTAGATAAGACATCGCTTTGTATGTCTATAACACGATTTGTTCGAGCATTCCCTAGAGGTGTTTGATGCAAGGCAGACCGGTCATAGAAACAAAACCTAATCGTATCTGCAACGTGAATTCAGAACCCGGATCCAACATCTGGGAATCAAACCTAGTAACCGGTGCTTACTCCACGCACCAATAGACCAGGATGGTGATAATTAATTCACATTAAGCGACCATTACGATAGCCTAGATGGGAATGGAATGAACTACCGAGACAGGTTTGCAGGTTAAAAACCCAAGGCACACACTTGTAAATTTCCAAGATACGTATGAATTGTTTTTTAAATGGAGATGCTTTAAGGGTGAAGGAAAATATCCGGAGAAACTATAACTGAGAATTCTCCTTAAAAAAACGATGGTATCTGAAATATGCCAACCTGCACTAGGCCAGCGTTGTGGACTAAGGCTTAAATCCCCTCAGAGCAGGCCCGTGCTCATTAGTGAGCTTTATATACTACAGAGTGGACGATAGCCTAGCTGGGAATGGAACGGCCTGCCGAGACAGTGTCTGGAGGTTCAAAACCTAAGGCACATACCTCTGACTTTTCGAAGTTACGTGTGTACTGTTAATCAATTATCGTTCGCTTTAACTGAGAAAGAAAACATCGTGAAAAAACCTACATACCTGAGAATTCTCCACAAGAATTTCGAGGGTATGTGAAGTCTACCAACCCGCACTAGGCCAGCGTGGTGGACTAAGGCCTAACCCTTCTCAGTAGTAGAGGTGTCCCGTGCTCAGCAGTGGGCAGTATATAATACAGGACTGACTGCATTGCATTGCATATACTACAGGGCTGAAATCATTATTAAGCGCTTATTTATGACACTATGAGACGATTTCACTGCTTATTGATAAATACCACTCATCAAAATGTATAAGCCGATCAAATACAAAAGTAACACTCTAATCTGCTCAAAATCTTAAATGAGTACTATTTACATTAGCTGTTTAATACGATAACTGACAAATAAAATTTACAACCTGTGAAACTGGTTTTATACCTATTAGGGTTGATAAAAATTTCAAGAAATTATGGAGTGTAGAAGAAATGAAATAACTATCAAAATAACTATTCAATCTGTTATTATCTATGTTATATCTATCTATTTCAAACTAATTCATCACGTACAAACCTTGGATTGCATAATCCAATTACACGCATGTGTATCGAATACAACGACTTCAGTAGCAAAATTGAGGAACTGGATATTTCTGGCGATAAATTTCCAAATTGTAAAGAAAAAATTATGAATTTTTGTACTCCTCTTACATAATTTATTATAGTTTATATTAAAAGTTTAAATAGTTTTTGTTTTCTTTTCACTGAAACATGTAATTTTTATAAAATAGATGCGTATACCTGTAATGGACTATATCGGTCTGTGATAGATATATTGTTTTTTTATGATTTTAAATATATATGCGGTTGGCGTACCATAATAAATAAATAAATCTGCGCTGGATTGAATATTAATTAACTATTGACATTGTCAAAATTACCGAACAATCAGTGGAGCCATTAAGTCTTAAAAGAAGGGGTTGATAAAACTACTTACCATACCATACCATACCAGCCCTGTATTATATACTGCCCACTGCTGAGCACGGGCCTCCTCTACAATTGAGAGGGTTTTAGGCCTTAGTCCACCACGCTGGCCCAGTGCGGGTTGGCAGACTTAACATACCTTCGAAATTCCTGTAGAGAACTTCTCAGATATGCAGGTTTCCTCACGATGATTTCCTTCACCGTTAAAGAGAGCGATAATTCACAAAGAATACACACAACTTTTTTTTTAGAAATGTAAGACGTGTGTGCCTTTTGGTTTTGAACCTACTACCCTACTTACCTTTGATAAAACTACTTACCTCTAATTAAAATATAATCGAAAATGTTACAGGGAATAATAGTCCCAACTCCCAATCCTCCACATCCAAAAATTTCATACGCAAACACCGTCACGTCAAAGTTTGCAAAATTTACGAAGTCGTAAACTGGGTGTGTCGAGGCGGGCGTAGTAAAAGCGACCCCTGGCCGTTACGTAACGCGAGACGCGAAATGTAAAGGTCTCGCGAAATTAATTTATACAGCGTACTGGCCTTTTTGCTTTATGAACTAATATTTAGTTTTGTTGCGACAGAATTTGGTTAGTTTGATTTTGTCTGTTTCATTTTAGTTAATTTTCACTTTAAATTTATGTTACACACACACTCACGCCTTTTATCCCCGAAGGGGTAGGCAGATATGCAACTAATGCACCCACTTTTCGCCTTGCGTATTCCGTCCCATGATGTGATAGCGAACCTATTGCTATATCGGGCACAAATTCCTAACTCCGGGCTGATAATGAATAGAAAAATCCAATATCACTACGCCCGACTCGGGGATCGAACCCGAGACCTCAGCATTGCAGTCGTACCGTAATACAACTACGCCACCGAGGCAGACAGAGTTATGTTTATAATATAAACATAGATAATTTCATCCACGATGACGCGCGATACCAATATTTGATCGGAGATTTCGTAGGTTAAGAGGACTTTGCTTATTTATCGTAGTATGCATGTACACTCGTAGGTATTTAGTCTGTATTTACAAGGACTAAACCACATGCAAAACGTAGCTTAATTGGACTGTAAGCTATAACGAAAATTAGTTTGACGCGTCATCGTCGATAGCATTTCAAGGGTAAGCAGTTAGCAGAGATATAAAATATGCACGTTATGCAATAAATGATTCATTTTTTATATTTTTTAAATGAAAAGGGGACAAGCTTATTGCCTTTCAAAGAAAACAGATTCAGATATAGAGCAGAGACAAATCACTCTCCATTTGAGTAAGTTTTTTTTAGTCTTCATTGAGGTTATGTCACGGTGGTCGATAGCCTAGTTGGGAGTGAAACGGACTGCTGAGACGAATGTCCGCAGGTTCAAAACCCAAGAGCACACACCTCTGACTTTTCTAAAAAGTTATGTGTGTATTCTTTGTGAATTATCGCTCGCTTTAACGGTGAAGGAAAACATCGTGAGGAAACCTGCATATCTGAGAAGTTCTCTATAGGAATTTCGAAGGTATGTGAAGTCTGCCAACCCGCACTAGGCCAGCGTGGTAGACTAAGGTCTAAACCCTCTCAGTTGTAGAGGAGGCCCGTGCTCAGCAGTGGGCAGTATATAATACAGGGCTGGTATAGTAGTAGTAGTAGAGTTTATTTTACGGGATTGATTTTTTTCGTAATTTCTCTATCAAATCATGGTTTAGAGGTAGATGAAAAATGTACTGCGACCCTGAAATGTGACATAAAACACGACACGATTATCCTCGTCGTTTGTGATTAGTCGAGAGATCAATACGTGACACACGTTCACGTCTCGACTTGATTTTCGAGTCTTGCCACATTCTAGTATGGTTGAATTTTTGCCTATTTCTTTAGATGTAGTCGGTTTTGGAATTTTGCATTCGTTATTCAGTGCACCCCCTTTAATCAAATTTCTTTCTCTCGTTACCTATGGATAATGTCGCAACAGGAGTGCCTAAACATTACAATTAAAATAACTAGCTAATTTCTTTATCCTGAAGATATATACAGGCGAAATTAATGCACCCTTATTTTGTCTAACATGCCTCGCAGCCACCGATTTGGGGAGGTATAAGGGGGCGCCAAAATCATAATATAGTTAATTAAAAGTAAAAATATTGCTCCACAAAGCACCTAGCATACGGACGGCTGGTTAGCTCACCGTCGACTTGTAAGAAAAAGGCACCACATACCATTATATATTTGTGAGTTTTTTAAGTCATTTATGTCAAACGCTGGAAAAGGAGCGCCACTATCAAGTTTCTGTCCCGGTTCGAAAAAATCGTAGATTCGGGGCTGATACCTCAAGATTTCATACGGTGCGAGCCAATCGCACTATCATGTACAAATTGTAATACCAATTGTACTGGTGGTAGGTCTTTCATATGTAAGAGTCCGTCTGGGTGGGTACCACCGCAATGTCTATTTCTACCGCCAAGCAGCAGTGTGCACGCACTGTTGTGACTCGGTTTAAAGGACATTGTAGCCAGTGTAACTACTGGACATAATGAGACCTAACATCTTAAGTCTCAGGATGACGAGCGCAGTGGAATGCACAGTACTTTGTAAGTCAAGATGCTGGATGGTGTTACTACTGTTTATGGGTGGTCGTATCACTTACCATCAGGCGAACATCATGCTCGTCTCAACAAACAATGCAATAAAAAAAATACCAACTCAATTTCTTAAACTACAGCTAACCAGAGTTTTGATATACTTACTTTCACTGCCAAACCAACGGTTCGGGAACAAACGGAAATTCCGAGATGCGAAGTAAAATCATTAGCTCGTTTCGAAATTAACGGGCCTACGTAATTAGTTCCCACAGGCAGCTTTATGGGACCAAGTTTAATTTTTAAAGTGAATTTTTGTTTGGATTTTATATATGGCCTATAACCATTCCCTGGGTGCATATTTATAATCCAACTCATAAAGAAGACTTTGTTACGCTGTTTTCGGGTTGAATTTGAGGAGACAAATGATTTAAACTTGATATGATTTTTAGGGCGAACTTTTTACACTTGGCACCGCGCAGACATTATTCACTTGTGGATAAACACTACACTATTATGAATACTACGATCAAAGCGCTCTCATACTAATTGATCCTATATTTTGAAGACCACTGGTCTCTCGTATGCGATGTGCCGCCTGGGTAGAGACTACCGTACTGTCTATTTCTACCGCCAAGCAGCAGTGTTCATGCACTATTGTGTTCCGGTTTAACTTAACATCTTATGTCTCGGGGTGACGAGCGCAGTGGAGTACCAAGCAGTATTTTGTAATTCTAAGTTCTTTATGGTGTTGCTATTGTTTACCAGGCAATTGGCATGCTCTGGTGGTAGGTCTCTCATATGTAAGAGTCCGCCTGGGTGGGTACCACCGCAATGTCAATTTCTACCGCCAAGCAGCATTGTGTTGTGTTACTTACCATCGAACGGTATGCTCGTCTCGACATTCAATGCAATAAAAAAAATGCTTGTCTCGTAATTTAAATTCAATAAAAAAGACCAATCTAGAAACAGAAATCGAGACCTGTATAATGTATATTTCTCTAGCCCATCTTTTTTTCCTATCTCTCTCTAGCCCATAAATAATGTCTATACGAAGATATGTCAATCGAATACCCCAAACAAGTACTGACTTACACCCAAATCAAATGATGTGTAAAAATGTCTCCCAATAATGGGATCAGGTTAGGGAGATGACAGACTTCCCAAAACGCGAATAACCCTTTGCAAATGTCAAGAGGGAACTTACAAGATTTACGTAACATTGTGATAAATATTGTACCAGTTTATTGAAGGAAGCTTTGGATGGAGGAATAAGTAACATATTCTCGCCTGTATTATTGGAGTAGGCAGAGGCCAATCCAGCATTTCACCCAAGGTGGTAGGGGCAACTAGGAATTATTTGTAATTTGCCCAAAAGTAGCGATCAGGTATTAAATACAGGCAATTGAAGACAAGTAAAAATCTAGTATTGCGTTCACGGTACAGCTACAGTTCTGAAGTCTCGGTTTCGAATCCAGGGTCGGGCAAAATGATTTATTTTCTGCTACACATCAATCCCAAGTCTGGAATTTGTGCCACACATGGCGATAGGCTAGCCCTATCACATCACGCGACGGTACACACTTGTTGAAATGTGGATGTCCTGGTGGCATCTCTGCCTAACCCTCTGGGGATAAAGGCATGATGTATTTGTTTAGTTTGTTTGTACAAAAAACTGCTTATAAGAAGGCAGCTACTGTGCTCTGATGCCACCTTTACTAGATATCTTGGTACATACACACACTCACGCCCATCTCTCCGAAGGGGTAGGCAGAGGCGCAACTAATGCACCCACTTTTCGCCGTTCGTATTTCGTCCCATGATGTGATAGGGGGCGAGCCTATCGCCATATCGCGCACAAATTCCAAACTCCGGTCTGATACTGAATAGAAAAATCCAATATCACTTTGCCCGACCCGGGGACCGAACCCGAGACTTCAGCATTGCAGTCGTACCGTAATACAAACACG
Source organism: Sphinx pinastri (assembly GCA_947568825.1). Lineage (NCBI taxonomy): Eukaryota > Metazoa > Arthropoda > Insecta > Lepidoptera > Sphingidae > Sphinx > Sphinx pinastri. The sequence goes on along the minus strand of OX387639.1, from coordinate 7,183,883 downwards.
CCACCGAGGCAGTCTTGGTACACCATAGATATATCACCACAGGGTGATACTCTCGCCTTTATTACATCATGGAGTGGAAAAATCTTGGCGAACTTAAATGTATTAGTTATCCCCCTACTTACCCCTTGTAAATACGTTCTATCACATATATCTCAACGGCATTGTACATTTATTTCAACATAGTTGAGAAAATAAACAAACAGAAGTACGTCAACAAATTTATCGCATTAGTAAATGTTTTTCTACGCAATACTTTTTATAAACAAAACTTAGTTATGAGCAAAGATTCGTAAATTTTATAGATTATATTCAGGTTTCACGCACGTTTACATTGCCAGTGATGTGACATTTGGAATTGGAATTGGATAGATTCAAATGTCCATAATTGATTTATGACTTACTAATTTTTGCTTGCAGCTCCAATCTTATGCTTATATTTCTTTCTATGCAGTATGTATTTTTACGAAACAACAAATTCCCGATGTAATAAATAGACTCAAGACTTGGCTAATATCAGCCCAAATACGTACATTTATACGTTATCTAACCACTACTACCATACCTGCCCTGTATTATATACAGCCCACTGTTGAGCACGGGCCTCCTCTACTACTGACAGGGTTTAGGCCTATTGCGGGTTGGCAGACCTCAAATACCTTCCAAATCTTTATAGGGAACTTCTCAGGTATACAGATTTCCTCACATTATCTAACAAACATCCGAATTTTACAAACTAACATTTATACTAGTTGGCGGTGTGATACCCCCGTGCCTCGGAAAGCAAGTAAAGCCGTTAGTAATGTGCCTGATCTCTCACCGGTCATGTCGGATTGCCGTCTCACCGGACTATGAGAGTGAAGAAATAGCGAGTGCACCTGTGTATTGCGCACACACTTGTGCACTATAATATCTCCTGCGTACCTGGCTGATCTCCGTTGAGATTGGCCGCCGTGGCTGAAACTGGCTAGGAGGATTACGTTTATAGAATTACTGATGAATACTTCCTCAATAAGCTTAGGTTTTTCAAGGTTTTCCTAAAACGTAGATCATATCGTGGATTAACACATAGGCTACTTTTTATCCCGGTAAAACCCTTTCACGATGTATACAGCTCGACATATGATAAGTTTATTGGAATTCTATTTGATTATTGTTAAGATATGGGTCTATTTGTAGCATTTATAAGCAAACAAAAGAATAGATCGCTCTACAAATAAAATAACGAATATATCGATATAAACCAGATTCAGAATCGACTATTGAGACAACACTAATCCCGACAGTATAGAGTTAGACAGTATGACATCTGCATACGAATGTTTCAAAACGACATCGTAAAATTTATCCAAGGTTAATAACCCACGTCTAGAACGCTAAGGTCAAATCGAAAAAGTTCATTCGAATTCAATAATCTTGATTTATTTCGATTGTGATAAACACAAAAGTTGCATTAGTGATGTTAACGTCAAATTACATTTAGATTAATGGTCGACTTAAGATGTTTTTAAATTGTGAGTTAATGTTATTGTTGGGGTCTTTAGGGGTTAATACATCTGGAAAGTTAGTGCAGACGTTAATGTGAGATTTTATTTATTTATTTAAGCACTTCATATACAAACGTATATGTATAGGTGGACTTAATGCCGTAGGCATTCTCTCCCAGTCAACCTTAGGGTAGTGCAGAGATTAACAAGGTAGGTGCATCAGAGGTAGGTACATTTTAGCAAGTGTTTAAGATTTTCTTATTGAGCACGTATTTCTTATTTAATAAACTGGATGACAAATACAAAAACTTATGTAAGACAAAGACAAGAATGCCGAATCGTAGGGTCTATTAGATAACACTCTTGAAAATGATAGAAATATCTTTGACATAGTGACGGCGTATGTGAGTATAGACTTGGAGGTCCTAAGTTCGATTCCCAAGCAAAATTTACTGTGGGTTTTTCTAACCGGATTCCCCAAAATGGATAGACTTCAGGCAAACGGTCGACCATAAAAATAAATGGAATCGTTTTTGTCACATGCGATAATAGGTGGTTTGCGTCGACCACACATTTAATTGGGAAAAACACAAATTGTCAATTTGGACATGACGCAGAGTTTGAATCAGAAGTTGAACTGGAGTTAGATATTTTAATCTCAATCACAAATTAATCTCTATTTGGTCTTGAGTTGTGGTGAATTATACCTTACCTTTTTTTCATTGAAAGCATAGCAAAGCGGTTTCATTGCACCTCATATGTAAAGAGAAGCCCAAAGTAAATGTCGACCGGCAAGAGATAAAAATATACCAAGACGCCCGCTTAATTGACAAGACGAGCATTCCGCTCGCCAGATACTAAGCGATACGACAATCCATAGTCAATAGCAACTCTACACAGAACTATGAATTAAAAACTAATGCGTGGCACTAGTTTTTAATTCATAAGAAATAATTATAATATAATTCGTGGCACAGCGTAATTCCCAGTAATTACGCTGGCGACAATGTCCTTCAAACCGGAACACATCATTGCATGGACACTGCTGTGGTGGTAGCAATAGTTATTGCGATGGTACCTACTCTGACGGCCCCTCTCATACGAGAAACATTACGAGTTGCTTCTTCTTCTTTATCTTTACTTTTTTGATCATTTACGAGTCAGGCCTTAGGAAAAATAGTAAATTAAATAAAGTATTGGTAATTTTATCTTCAAATAACAAATTAATTGACGCAACAGCCCTTCCTTGTTTGGTTTAATTAAATAAGCCCAATTGTACAGACGCCAATTTGAAACCTGACACAATTCAATTATAACTGGAATAGTTGTAAAATTTACATAAACAAGGATTAGTATCAGTAACTTTGGATTGTTTGGGATGATAAATAGGTAGCATTGATTTTTAGGGTTTAGGTATTCTACAACGTTGGCCTAATAGATGGCCCAGAATTTCAGTAGTAGATGCCTTGTCCAGCAGTGGACCAGTATATAGTATACAGGGTTGGCCACATAGGGTTAGGGACTCGGTCCAATGCTCGCTCGGATGATGCTATACTCCCAAGTGACGACATTTGGCCGTAAGACCGGTGAAACCAACATAACTGTTCCACTGACCCCCCGGTGGTGGTAGCGATAACGCGTTTATCCCCGCAAAAAAAAGGTTTGGCCATATAGTTCGCAGAACTGACAGCAGATGAGACAAAAAAGTTCTGTGGGCTTAGAATGTGACACGAAGACGCAACTCGTAAAACGATGTCGTTTAATTTTGATGTTTGTGATTGATCGAGAGACCAATACGTCCGTCACGTGTTAGTCTCTCAACCAATCCCAATAAGACGAAACGGAGTCGTGACGTGTTTTTTTGTCACATTCTAAGCCCACTGGAATGGATATTACGTACCGGCTAGTGCAGCGTTGGACGTCCACAGACGGTTTGATGAAAGATGTAGGAATACGCTGGATGCAGGCTGCTTTTGACAGTCCCATCTGGAAATCTAGGCGACCTTCCCGGGAAAATATAAAGCGGGACTTTTATTCTGGAAAAACTTTTTCAGGCGGGCGGAGCCGCGAGCAAAACTAGTTAAATAATATGCAAGCTATAAATTAGATGCAATATAATAATTATAATTATATAATGTGTAAGTTTTTAGTGACTAACTCGGTGGCGTAATTGTATTACGGTATGGCTGCAATACTGAGGTCTTGGGTTCGATTCCCTTGTCAGGCAAATTGATATTGGATTTTTTAAATTCATTATCAGCCCGGAGTCTGGAATTTGTGCCCGATATGGCGATAGGCTCGCCCCCTATCACATCATGGGACGGAATACGCACTGCGAAAAGTGGGTGCACTAGTTGCGCCTCTGCCTACCTCTTCGGGGATAAGAGGCCTGAGTGTGTGTGTGTGTGTGTGTGTGTGTGTGTGTGTGTAAGTTTATTAGTTAAACGAGTTCTAAAATGGCAAGGAATTTTGGGCGAATACAAGTCGGGTGGAGCGATCTGCGACTGGCAGCTGACAGACACTGCGTGAGATGGGCCATGGGCGGACTCAGATTGGTTTTGAGGGGTCGCGTACCCACAAAACTGCTATTATGTAAAGTCTGATATAGTATAAAGTAGGATATAGTCTTATCAGTTTGTATTAGATTATAGTTGAAATGGGGATTGTATGTCGAAATTAACACAAAGACAGCAATGCCATTAATGTTTTTTGTTGACACAAATATCAAAAACAAAAAATATATAGCCTAGAGACCAAATGAGTCTTTACTTAATATAAAGTTGCAAAAAAAAACCCGCCTTATTTATTTCCTTATTGACTAATTCCTTTTCTACAAAATTCATCAAAATATTACATACAATAATGACAATATAAAATATTTCGTAACACCGCCATCTATCGTTTAAAAAAGGAAGCTAAATATTTACTCATCTAAATCAAACTCGTGTGAACAAACGTGTGTGTAAGTTGATTTTTTGTGTCAGTCGCGCGGGGTTGGTACCACAGTCGGACCCTAGGGAAATTTAGAGGGTGGTCTAATAGACGTTCGAGTGTGAACAAGTGACAAGCGGCGGGCGTGTTGACGCGCCCCAGAGATATATATAAATATAATAATAATACCAGCCCTGTATTATATACTGCCCACTGCTGAGCACGGGCCTCCTCTACTACTGAGAGGGTTTAGGCCTTAGTCCACCACGCTGGCCTAGTGCGGATTGGCAGACTTCACATACCCTCGAAATTCTTATCGTGAATTCTCAGGTATGTAGGTTTCCTCACGATGTTTTCCTTCACCGTTATAGCGAACGATAATTGATAAACAATACACACATAACTTCGAAAAGTCAGAGGTGTGTGCCTTGGGTTTCGAACCTCCGGACATTGTCTCGGCAGACCGTTCCATTCCCAACTAGGCTATCGTCAACTGCCCCAGAGATAGTAATAAATTACTCAGTAAGTACTGAAGCCTTTGTAAATGCAAACATGCGGTAAGACTTAAAAATAGGTTGGTATTTCGGCTTCTCTATCCTAAAAGCCCTTTTAAGATAAGTAAGATTAAGAGTTTTGTTTGTTGCTGTTGTTGTTTTGTTACGTTATATGTTACTGTAATTTATCTTATAATAATACCAGCCCTGTATTAAATACCGCCCACTGCTGGGCACGGGCCTCCTCTACTACTGAGAGGGGTTAGGCCTTAGTCCACCACGCTGGCCTAGTGCGGATTGGCAGACTTCACATACCCTCGAAATTCTTATCGAGAATTCTCAGGTATGTAGGTTTCCTCACGATGTTTTCCTTCACCGTTATAGCGAACGATAATTGATAAACAATACACACATAACTTCGAAAAGTCAGAGGTGTGTGCCTTGGGTTTTGAACCTCCGGACATTTTCTCTGCAGACCGTTCCATTCCCAACTAGGCTATCGTCCACTTCTTTTTCTAATTTATCTTAATATATATAAATCTCGTGTCACAATGTTTGTCCTCAATGGACTCCTAAACCACTTAACCGATTATAATAAAATTCGCACACCATGTGCAGTTCGATCCAACTTGAGAGATAGGATAGTTTAAATCTCAAATTATAGTCGCAATTTTAATTTATTGCTAATTATTTGTCTGTTATTATTTGACAGTCACAATTATCTTAACTCCAAATGATTCTAACAGATGTCGATACCTTTCGACTGGGTTGAGTAAGTAATCAATAGATGGCGCTGCTATGAATGATTCTAACAGATGTCGATACCTTTCGACTGGGTTGAGTAAGTAATCAATAGATGGCGCTGCTATGGTAAATCTACGAACGTGTCATATAAGCTACATTTTAAGCGGGACTTTTATACCGGGAAAACTCATTCACGCGGACGGAGCCGCGGGCAAAAGCTAGTACTAATATATAAAGCTGAAGAGTTTGTTTGTTTGTTTGTTTGAACGCGCTAATCTCAGGAACTACTGGACCGATTTTGAAAATTCTTTCACTAGTAGGAAGCTACATTACTCCTGAGTGCTATAGGCTACTTTTTATCCCGGAAAACTTTTCAACGCGGGTGGAGCCACGCGCAATGCTAGTGTTGTATATTAGTCGTATTGCTTGCGCGGAACCATACCGCTCCGAGGACCCTGGGTTCTAATACCAGGTCGGGCAAATATTATATTGGGTTTTTCTGCCCATTATCAGCCTGCAGTGTGAAATTTGTGCCAGATATGGCGATAAGCTCGCCCCTTATCACATCATGAGATGGAACAGACAAGGCGAAAAGTGGGTGCCTTAGCTGCCCATCTGCCTACCACTTCTGGGATAAAGGAGTGATGTGAAAGAAAAAGATCAAGTAAAACACAAAATATATTATCTTGATTCCCCTACCCGTCAGTTATAAAACAACTGAAAACGTTTACAATACGACCTGGTGAACTTCAAAAAAAGAGCGTATTCCCACTTATAAGGCCCGCAACGCATCTCTATGCTGCTGATATTGCAGATGTTCATGGGCGGCTGTGATCTCTTACCATCAGGTGAACCGTATGCTCGTTTACCCCCTATGCCATAAAAAAAATGGCTAGCTTCCAATAATGAAATTACTATAAAATTAATTAAAATAATTTTTGAACTCATGTTAAATTCAAATAACCTTTCATATCAAGTTTACCATTACAACTTTAACGTTGTGAATCAATTATGTTTTTAATATTTTTCTCTGTTGGTTGTACTTTTTAAATTAGGTTATAAAAGTTTGGAAGTATGGCCGATTGATAGCTGGATTTTATTGAAATTGTTTTTTTTCTAATAATATACATTTAGTATTAATCTCTTAGGATTCGAACTTTGAAATGCTTATTCGGGAATTATTAGCTTAATAATGGAAGTAAGTTTTTAATATTGTAGGTACTTACCAAAGTTGAAAACAATACATAATATTGAAAACTGTCAAACTAATTTTACAAATGTAATCGGAATTTTATGCGATTAAAAAAAATGCTTTTAAAAATATTTACTTAATTAACACCAGTTTTCGTTAATTTATTTTGTATTGAGCCGTAATTAAATTCGAAAACCATCAGCTGGTCTAAATTAGAATACGCATGTGGAAAGAGGGTCGCAAGTCGCCACATAAACTGTCCTACGAATGAAAAGCTAGAGGACTGTAAGCTTGAATCGAAATTTAAACTTGTATGATGAACCAAAACCGGTCATCTTAATCTAATAACAATATTTCATTAAATTAAAACTGAAAAGGTATTTGCTTCAACATTAATTTATGCACTTATCACTGATTTTATGAAAAAAAACTCGATATTTTTATGTAGATGTGTGTTTGTTTTGGTTTGGCCACATTGAAAGGATGGATGAAAGTAGAATAACGAAAGAAATCTATGTCGCGAAAGTGAGTAGTAGTGTCGGACGGGGACGTCCTAGACGTACCTTCATGGACCAAATTGGCGACCTCTTAAGGAAGGGCCAAATAAGGAGTTCTCGTAACTGACGAGAATGTATGAAGAGACTGATGACTGTGGAAGAAGCGACAGAGATATGCTTGGATCGTAGCACTTTTCGCTCCATAGTCTCTCCCTACTCCAATGGGAGAAAGGCGTAAGTTTATGTATGTTGTATGTTGTTTATGCGTGTATGTTGTTTATGTTTCACTGGTGGTAGGTCCCTCATATGTAAGAGTCCGTTTAGGTGGGTACCACCGCAATGTCTATTGCTACCCCCAAGCAGCAGTGTGCATGCACTGTTGTGTTTCGGTTTAAAGGACATTGTAGCCAGTGTAACTACAGGACATAGTGAGACTTAACATCTTATGTCTCAGGATTTCGAGCGCAGTGGAATGCCACACAGTACTTTGTAACTCAAGGTGCTGGATGGTGTTGCTACTGTTTATGGGTGGTCGTATCGCTTACCATCAGGCGAACGGCAAGCTCGTCTCGGCATTCAATGCCATAAAAAAAATGTATGTATTTTTATATAGCAAAAAATCTGACGCAAAAAGTTTGTCGATTATCGATAAATTATTAATTCGCTCATCTCTTATAGCTTGGCGCGAACGCGTGAAAGGCTATTTGCCGTAAACAGATAATGAATCCAGGAATCTTGGCGCGAGTTTCTTTTATACAATACTTTATTCGTGGTATTGCGTTTCATCCTAATCGTTATTATTTTCCGATTTCATTTTTCGGTTTGATATTTGGTTAATTCTGTTTATTTTATGAGATTTTTATTGTGTTTTTTAAATTGTGATGTCGTTTATCTTTGAATTTATATTATACATCATTTAGTAAGGTTTTGAATAATGTTGTTGTTCGTTTAACACATCGCGTAGATGTCTACGTAAATATAAATAAAAAAAAAACATAATGATAAAATTGACTACATTTATTCTTCACATGCGTTGGGTAATTATTATCTAAAATATTTTTTTAATTATTATATAATAGTGTCTCTGGAGGTCTCAAAGTATCCAAGCCTCTCGGTATCCTATTAAAATTATAGCAATAGTTTTTTTTTTCTATAAGTGTTATTCTCATCGTTTTTTTCCAAATTCTTCCTGTAGAGGTCCAAATTCTAAAATAAGGGCGGAAATTCCGCTCAGAGGGCTATTAGGTGAAAAAAAAAGTAAAAAAATATAACATTAAATTGTATCAAACTTATTTAATACTATGTAGAGATAAAAGCTTGTCGCGAGATTTACTTTTGTCAAGATCAAGTTACATAATTATTGTATTATCTACACAAGTAAATCTCGCGACGTAAAGAAAGAAAGCTTTTAAAAAAATATTAGTATAATATCTTAAGACGTCAGTTTATGCTGAACATGACATTTGTGAGTTACGCCTTTTTCTAAATAAAGAAATGTCAGTGAAAGTTCACTCATTGCTTTGTACACGTGTAGGATAAGGGCTCCTTCACGCTATCCATATTATCTACACAATATTGACGTGTCAGTATGATAATGATATTCTAAAGAGAAATTGGTTAAGTTTTTCCCCAATTCAAGTATCTCTAACAGTTATTGTTAACTTTAAAACTATTTAAAGAACTGCATGGAGCAGTTGGCGTCCGTTAGATATTAAGTCTCATAATACTTAGACCGGGTTTTGTTCAACTGTAGTTAGGGTAATCATTGGTGCTATTAAGCTGGACGCACTCGCAGAGCTTCGAGTGCTCCAGGTGCTGCGAGCGCGTCCAGCTTAATAAGACCCTGACAAAAAGATAACTACAGTTGAAAAAACGGGGCCTTAGTACCTTATATTAATTATTGGTTACAATGTCATTCAAAGTAGAACATACTAGTACCTGCACACTGATGCTAGATGTTATCAATACACAAATCGGTGCAAATTCACTGTGCACTTTACCAGGACAGGTTTTTTTATGTATGTGTCTATATTTTTCCAAATCGAGTCAGCGGTTACTGCTACAAACATCCAGATATGTTCCTTAACCTTCCTATACCAGTAATTTGCATGTAGCATCATACCTTCTAGGCATTATGCCTTAACCCTGATTTAGATACTTTCCAAGTACAAACGAATACTCATAAATACGAGTGTGTAAACAGCTTATTCGGGTGTATTTGTTACACATAATTCATAGTCATATTAGTGCACAAATTATTCACCAAGTTATTCGGCGAATTAGGTATAACGGTAAACAATAAGTTCTATTACGGCATACCAAACCGCACGTCCCCTTCAAGCTAAAGATTTGGCCGAACTAATTTTAAAACGCGCTCGTGTACGAGAGCCCTTAAGTCGTCTGTCACACAACGTGACTTTGTTTCATGTTCGCGACCACTGAACCAAAAAATTACAAAAAGAATGTTGTAAATGATATACAAACAAACGTGTAGTGTGGGCAGATGACATGCTCAGTGTGTGTGAGATATTCACGCCTTTTTCCTAGGGGTAGACAGAGGTGTTATCACAATCTCGCCAGGTATGTCAGGGACCTAATATAATATAATGAGGGTGGTAATATATGGCCTTTATCAAAAATAATTTATTAATATTTACCTACGTTATTTAAAAAACTCAAAACAAAGAAACACCTCCCGCCTTTATTTCTAAAGGTACCCCATTAGGCAGCGATGCAACCAGTGCACACATTTCGGCAAGTGTAGTCCGTACCATGATGTGATAGAGGGCGAGCCTATCGCCATATCAGTCGCCAATTCCAGACAGCGGGCTGATACTGGGCAGAAAAACACATTATCACTTTGCCCGACCCGGGATTCGAACCCGACACCTCAAAGCGGTGTCGGACGCTCGTAATACAACTACGCCACCGAAGCAGTCTCGAGTTAAGTACTCGGGAGCAATCGACATATTTTTAACCATAATAACCACGGAATAAAGCTTTTAATACGTTAATAGCTACTTACATACAAACATTCAAATGCATATTTAATTTCACTCACGATCGCGTCACAAAACCACTTCAGGGTTAATAAAAAAATAGTTGAAAAGCCAAAGTGCTGTGTACGACAACTTAATTATGTTGCAGAACGCAAAAAATGAGTTAAGTATTTTATAGGAGCAGTGTCGATTACTTGGAATTGATTTTGATATGGGCGTTGTTTAAAAGTTGTTTATAGTATTCAATATGGTAGATACCTTTGATTAATTATATACCGAGATAGAGTGACGCCCTGCAATGAAACTGAAACAAACAGGCCATTTTTTCTTAAGCTAGTATGCATAACAGCTGTGTCATACGCTATCGCTGTATCATTCTGCGTATCCTTGTGTGCGCGCATAATGATACCAGTTATTACATAGTTTCTATTAAAACGGGGAGAAAATTATATCCATGAAAAATAACAAAAAATAATTCACTCGTACCTCACTTAGAGGGGAACGATTCGCCTCTATTTTTTTCGACGTGTTTGAAACGTTTAGTGTCTATCTAGGTATATAACTAATCAAAGGGTAGATACATTGCCCTAGGGCGGTATTAATAAATCAATCACACGTTTAAGTAAAATCTCAAGTAGACATTTAATGCATTGAACTATGTAATAAACCAAACTCAAGCTGTTATTTAAGAGCTTTTTCTCAGCTGATTTGACGCTGTTATATAAACAAAGCTGTCAAAATCACATATTGTCATCTAAGATGTGACTTGAGCTGCTGTTAATGTGGGTTTATTAAATAGCGATCTTAAGATGCCGACCTTAATTTGAGAGCGTCTAAACTGATATCGCACTTCAGAGTGAAACTGAGTATACGGCCCTTGTATTGAGATTGGCGACATTTAGGGAGGTTTCCCACGGCGACATTTTGCAGTATAAAAATCGCAAAACGTCCGTGATACGGTAGTGATGCTGTCGCGCTTCAGTAGCGATGGATGCAAGCGCACAGTCGTGATGCGGCTTCGATGCGGGAACCAATGTGAACGCTACAGTTATAATATGGACTCCGTCGAGACGACATTGATCACGTCATTGTCTTATGTTGCTGCTTTACGGAATGTTTTTACGCGTTTCGATCGATATAGTAGCGATTCTGTCGCACGCTTGTACCGCTTCAGTCGCGCGTTGCAATCGCGACTAACGCGCGATAGTACAGGAGCGCATTTACGAAACACGCGACAAAAAGTCGCCGTGGGTGACCAAGAAAAAATTAAAACACTTGAAAGCTGAAAGAGGTGTCATCGATGCGTTGGACATAAATTAGGACCTTGTGGCAACATACATATTTATACATACACTCACGCCTTTTAACCCCGAAGGGGTAGGCAGAGGCGCAACTAATGTACCCACTTTTCGCCGTGCGTATTCCATCCCATGATGTGATATGTGATGAAAATACCACAAGCGTTAGCTAGTGTATTAAAGTTATTTTTTTATTTAATAAATACGTGGAAGTCTTAGAAATAAAATTATGCGTATTTTTGCGTGACTTTTCGTCAAATTTTTACTCTCAAATTTTTTTAAAAAATCTCGTAAACATAAGAAGTCACTACACATGGAAACCGCTATGAAATTTTGACAGATTCACAAAAACCTGACTTCAGATTAAAACGACGCGACGGTGTTTCACTCTCTTACATCGAAGATCGCGAACCCACAATCTAAATAAAACCGCAGTCTCTGAGTCGAAATAAAAAATGCATACTGCTCTAGAATGTACTAATAGGGTTTATTCCTATATTTGATTTTGCACATCATACTAATATTATAAACTCGAAAGTTTGTAAGTATGGATGTATGTATGTTTGTTAATCTTTCACGCAAAAACTACTGAACGGATTTCGATGAAATTTGGCACACGGGTAGATTGTGTGCTGGATTAACACATAGGATTTTTATCCCGGGAAAATATAAAGCGGGACTTTTATCCCGGGAAACTTATTCAAGCGGGCGGAGCCGGGGGCAAAAGCTAGTTATTCTATATGTAACAGCAAATAGTATGTAAAAGAAGGCCTTCTGTGAAAACTGCATTTAAATTGGTTAGGAAATGAGGCAGTAATTGATACTTCGAATATTGCGATGTGCAGGAATGGGCACGAAGTGGGGATATCGTTCGGTCTCATTCTTTCGCACGCATCGTAATTCACTATGCCGTCACATGGGCGTATTGCGCCTCTTTTCTCGTTTCTTGATATTTACCCTTTCTACCAATTTTAAAAGCTTATAACTTGATGATTGTTACCTGATTTTAATCAATCTTTCAGCGTAAAAATGAATATGAGGCAAATTCCTTATTTAAGAACAAACGTAATAAGTCTGTTCCATAAAATTATGAACCGTAAACCATGATATAAAATGGGACCAACTCGAGACCCTAATCTACTAAATAAAAAACCAATCAAGGAAATAGGCTCACAATTTTCAGAGAAATAAGTGTACATACATAAAAAAAATATAAACACACGAATTGAGAACCTCCTCCTTTTTTGTAAGTCAGTTAAAAACAGACGACCCTGTACACAATCAAAATTAAATATCTAGATGAAAGTCTAATTTAAAAATAATGAAAACTATGACGTATGCAGTTGTACTTGCGAGTTGCATTTGTTTTGTGAATTCTGCAGTCTTATAGGGATGGTAGTAAGTCGATGATTTTATTTGAATACGACGTAAGACGCGACGCTAGAGGGTGGAGCAAGCAGGTTGTCGTGCTTGCGAGTGCAATTGTGTTCCGTGAACTCTGCTATTGTTACTTGTAGGGATTACGTTTACTTTTATCGATACTTTAAGTATTATATTTATCATATTTGAATATCACTTTTTGCATACGATATTTATCTTCTTTATGGTGTTGTCTGGTATTGTAGGGTCGGCTTTCTTATACATTTTTCAGCAGAAATATAATCTTTGACTCCTGATTTATCAGTGTCTACCATTTATGCAGGCCGCTCTTGACAGGTCCGTCTTGAAATCTTTGGGGGTGAAAATGATGATGATCATTTATGTATTTACTATTCAGATATTTAACATTAACGGTTATTATTGTATAAAAGTAATTTTAAACGCATGCTCACGCCTTTTATCCCCGAAGGGGTAGGCAGAGGCGCAACTAGTGCACCCACTTTTCGCCAAGCGTATTCCGTCCCATGATGTGATAGGGGGCGAGCCTATCGCCATACCGGGCACAAATTCCAGACTCCGGGCTGATACTGAATAGAAAAATCCAATATCACTTTGCCCGACCCGGGGATCGAACTCGAGACCTCAGCCTTGCAGTCGTACCGTAATACAACTACGCCACCGAGGCATTTCCATTAAAATTAATCACTTACTACACCTACATTAGACATTATACCGATCAAGCCCTCTTGAAATCAGGAATAATCTATAAATTCATTTTATTTAATCATTTCATTTTATATTACTCTAAATTGTCCATTCTTGAAGACATAGGTCTTTTCGACTTAAGTCGTCAAGTGGTCGAAATTCGACCGTGGATTTTAATATACATATTTACTATGTGCATATATTATATTTTCTGCCCTCCTTCTCTATATGAACTTTGATTATGCCAAATCCGACACTTGTCCATGCGCGCAACGTGCTTAAAAAGGGATATTAAGATTTTTCTTCACTTATATTATATAGTATATAATGGAACTCGAATCAGAATAGCGCCTGATCAATCAAATAGGCGGTGTTTTCTGGATATCACATATTATTATTTTATCGACATGATTTATCGACTGTGTCCCATCCCTACTGAGGGTTTGGAGTGCGCTGAAGCACGGTCGCGGGCTCTGTACGTTTCATTTGTCTCACGGTCCGCTTGAATTGTCTCGTCCTAGACTTTGGATGTCGACATGGTTATTTTATGTAGATAGAATCATATTTTTTTATGTGTGGCATTCCACTGCGCTCGTCATCCTGGGACATAAGATGTTAAGTCTCACTATTTCCAGTAGTTACACTGGCTACAATGTCCTTCAAACCGAAACACAACGGCGCATGCACACTGCTGCTTGGCGGTAGAAATAGACATTGCGGTGGTACCCACCCAGACGGACTCTTACATATGAGAGCCCTACCACCAGTAAATGTTTTCGGGCAATGAAGTCTGAATGAAGTACTCAATTCGACTCTTAAGTCAATCAATAAACTAACAAGTTTGAGTTAACCTAGCCCAACAGACTCACCATTCATCATGCGACAAATTTCAGAAGCTATTTACCTCCGTGCCTACGCTCAGACGGTAAGAAAACAAGTCCTCCAAACACCCGCACATAAACACCGA